>OY751535.1:4819653-6024566 GCA_963570955.1 Caenorhabditis afra | reverse complement strand
TTGTCGTTTATCAAAAGAAGCACACATACATTTCTCGTCCAAACAACACTTTTTGTGATGTGAAAGTTTTCGAAATTTCCGCGCCGCGGCTGGAAATGTTTCCTCCATCTGCTTCTTCTTCGTCTTCTTTTTCTTCTCCTCCTCCTCCCACACTTACGGTGTCAATATCAACAGGGAAAGGACTGAAAGAGGCGAAGAGAGAGAGGGATAGAAGAAGTAAACAATTGAAATCAGATATATATTGGTTTCGAACGGATCGGCGACTCTGAACGAGGGGAGCACGGCGCCGCGTCTGTGTTTATTTTGGTCTTTGATTCAAATAAACACTCGCCGAGAACGACGCTTCTCCGAGGAGACGCAAACCACCGAATGGTGCATTGTACCACCACCACCGACGACTCGCCTCCTCCTTTTTATTATTGACGCAGCGGCGGCAGCAGCCGACCCGACGACCTCTTCTCAAAATGTTGTTGTTTATCCCCCCGAATAGGCGGCGAGGCCACGCCCACTTTGCTCTACTATTCACGACTCAATATTCGGTCCTCTGAGCCTCCCCCCAATATCACAACCTCTCTCCTCTTTTGTCACCAAAAAACGAGCGAATTCGTCCTCGAGTTGGACTCTTGCTGTAGCCAGTCATAACGTCCTTCTAGTGCATAACCTCACTAATTTCGCATGCATCTCTCTCTGCCTCTCGCTCGCTCTTGAACTTTTGTTCCCTTCTTTTCACGCTTTGTCCTCCGAAAAGTACGGACAACGATGTTGCGCGCGCGCGCGCGTTTCATTAGTGTTACAGTGGGAAATGGCGTTTAAGCCGTAGATCGCGTGTACGGAACAGATGCTTCTGCCCGTCAGATATGATCTTGTTTTTGGCCTTCCTTACAGGTTCCCATTACACTCGTTCGTGCGTTCTCTCTCTCATAATAAGAGGAAGTGACTCTCTCCCTCTTCTCTCTATTTGCATATCATAATGAGTTACCGCATCGCGTATAATGGGTTTCCGACCCCATTGTCTCTGAATCTGGAAATGGATCGTCGCGGAGAAGGGGTCCATTCTTTTCACCCTCCCATTTCCACATTGGTAATTCATAAGAAGAAAGGGCGGCGGCGCGGAAACGACCAACCCATAAATTGTGAGCCCTCTGTGTCTCTGGGGCTCTTGACGGGTCCGAAGGGGTGATCAAGGGACAGGCAGACATGCAATGTTGCATATATACTGCGCCCTCTCCCGCGATAATTGGTCGAACAAGGTTGTTTCGGTGTCCATTGTGTTAGCCCCCCACCGCACTTCCAATCATCTCCCCATCGATGCGTGTGCGCGCACTTCGCATAGTTTGTCGACAGATCGCAAAACGAAATGTAATATATCGATCCCCCACCGTCTTCTTCTTCTTCCCGTCTGCGCCCTTTGTTTGTGTATTTGTTCATGTGTTTCCGGTAAGCCGCGACGACTCGCCCCGATCTTTCGGTCATTTCGTTCCGAACCAAGAGAGCTCTTCCTCTGCTTCTTCTTCTTCCTCTTCTTCTTCGTCCATTTGGTCAGTCAGTGGCGCAATAAAATGTTTCCATAACTCTTTTTCGGAAGAAAGAGGAGACACCCGTCGCTTTCGCCTTCTTCTTCTCCTCTTTGTTACATCTTTGCGTGGCGAACCTGTTTCATTTCGATTCTGCCATTCGATGCGCAAGGATCCACTGGTGTCTCCCACAATTTCACCGTCTTCTCTTCTGCCACGGCTGGAAGGAGAAGAAGAAGAAGACGTCGGGGAAATGGATGTCTGGGTCTCCCCCCGTATTGTAAATTGTCAATCGACCAGGCAGCCCGACCCGAATACTATATGCCCGTCTTCTATGTGCTTTTTGTGCGTCTCCTTCCCAGCATAATAAACACCGATTCGTCGCCTTCGTTTCACTTTCCGCAGATCGAAATTTCGTTCCAAATTGTTTATACGAAACTGAAACCGTCTGCATTGACTCAGCCGTCCTCCTCCTCCTCCTTTCACTCACTTTTCAGCCCCAACTTTCGTAAAGCAAACAATCCTCGCCTCCTTTATTAGTTTTTCGTTTTTCACTTTCCAGTAGTTTTCGAGAGACAAAGTGCGCTCTAATGACAACCGATGAGACACGAATTCCGTCGAAGAAGAAGAAGAAGAAGCAAAAGAAGAAGAGGAGGAGGAGGAGAAAAGGGGAGACGGCGGCCCTCTGTGCTCCTCGGGCAGTGTGAAGATTACGACGCAATCCAGTGTATTATGCTCACAATCGAATATAATATGTTCTCGTCCGTCCTTTCTCGCTCTCGTTTCCCAAAACTGGGTGCCACCCTGCCAAGCGGGTGCGAAATTCGAGGCGAGCCCTCTCCGCGAGCACACACACACGCACAGATTGCTCAGGAGGAGAGGAAGAACGTACGGGCAAACAGGCCCCCTACTTATTGGGTCATCGCCCAGTGTCAAACAGCAGAAGGCCAGAAGAGGCAGCAGTGGTTAACGATCGGAGGAGGAGGATACGCCTCTTATCGCGAGTACCTCTCTTATCAAGCGAGTAGAGAACCTTCTCCCATTCCTCCTTCTCCCCCCACAAAACAAGATGAAGAAGTCGCGAGTGATCTCTGTGCTCGTCGGGAAGAAGAAGAAGAACGAGAAGAAGTTCGTCTTCTTCGTGCGTCAGGCTTCTTCTAGTGTGTGCGTGTCTCTTTCTTCTTCTTCTTCTTGCTTCGTCTATCTTGCCTCCTTCATCCATCTTCGTAATTACTGCCCGCCCCATTCCCTTCGTGTTTTCATCTCTCCGTCTTCATCTTCTCCATCATCTCCATCTTCTTCTCCGTCACAGCCGTCGCAGACACGTGCACTACTAGCCGGCTCTTTCTCGTCCTCCTTCTTCTTCTTCTCTCTTCCAGCCCCCTTCCAGAATATTCTCTCAAAGTTCAAAACAGACGCGAGTCTCCGTGTCTCGGTGACTGTCTCTCGTTGTCCCTCCTCCTCGCCCGACCTTCCCTCTCCCGCTCTCCCTCGTTTTCTTTTCTCTTCGCTCTCCGAAGAGACCCCTGCTGTGTGCGTATGTCGCATTTTTCCTCGCCCCGTCCCGAGTGTGTTGCATCTTTGCCACGGCAGTCTCCCACTGGGGCACAGCACTGATGTACCCTCGGAACGTTTCGTATCGATTCTCGCATCTTCTCCGATTCGTCTTCCTCGCTTCCCTCTTTTCACATCGCCGTCGTTCTCTTTCTTCAGCAACGCACAAAACAAAACATAGAACTGAAACCGCCGCCTGAAAATGGGCGACGAAGAAGAAAGAGACATTTCGTCGGAGACGCTCGCCTCGCTTGTCGGCCGTCCGACGAGCTCCTCGGCCCATCGGATCCGCGCCACGCCTTCTCGTCGGCGGCTCATGTCGGCTCCGACGAATCCGCGCTGGTCGCCGACCTCCGACGAACGTCGTCTCTTCACCTACGTTTCATCGATTAAGTCCATCGATTCGAACGGATCGAGTAGCAAGTCGCCCTCTCCGCCGTCAGCCAAAATATCGAAAAGAGCGAGCGGAGTACCGTACACAGTGCGAAAGAATCACGAAAAGGTGGAGAGCCAGAGAGGGCATGAAAACACGTTGGAAATGCATGTTTGTGTCCGCAGTCCTTGTCCATTCTGTTTTGAATTTCAACCGAAACGTCCACACTTCTAACCGCCGTTCATTTTCAGCCGAGAGGTTCTCCACCCAGCGACGGCAGCGATAAGATTCACCGATTCGGAGAGAGTCCCACCCCGAACAGCGTCGTCGGAAGCGTCTTCGGATCCGAGGTAAGATCATGTCATTCACGTTGCTTCCTAGAGCCCTCGCTAGTATGTTTTTTTTCTCATTTTCTCTAATCTGTAACTATGCGGAGTCGCCGTTCAACCCACCCACCGGTCGCCGTTTTTCAGCTCGACGACCTTATTATTGATGAGCTAATGGGCCTCGAGGACGAACAGCGAATGACGGCACCAGGCGCAACGAGACCGGTTAGTATGTAGTGCATGACGGGACGACGCAGAGGATGATGATGAACTAACTCTTGTCCTCCGACACTAATTGCATTCAGAAGACGGCACATTTGTTTGTGTGTCTCAATTCGCGTTTCTTTTCCAGATGACAATCGGCGGTGAGAAGACGATGTCGATGGCTCGTCCGATTCCGGGAGCCAGTAGCCGTGCCGGCTCGGGACACTCTGGAAGTCCGATCACGATCGGCGGAATGGGAAACAACTATAGACAGGTGAGGATTGGGGGGAACGGCGGATCGGGCAGATCTATTTATAACCCGATATCGACAGTTTTTATCACAACTTTGGGCGAATGCGCTAAGAAGGAGAAGAAGAAGAAGAAGAAGAAGAGGTGACCGAAAGGGGAAGAGAGACTGTACCCGGCCGTAACCGGTTTTTTCCGTGATCAGATTGTATCATTCCCCCCACCTTTCTCTCTTTTGCCCACTTTCTTGCCCACTAAGTCTCTCTTTTCACCTTCAGGTTGTCTCAAGTTCGGCGCCGACGAGTTCGATTGACATTGAAAAAATGATCGGTTCCGTCACGAACGGCGGCGGAGGCGGCAGTGGTGGCGGCAGCAACGGAGATCCGGAGGACTACTACCGTGACCGCAGGAAGAAGGACATCCACAATATGAGTAAGCGTTTCCAGCCCTCTTCCAGACTAATCGATTGGTTTCAGTCGAGCGTAGAAGAAGATACAACATCAACGATCGAATCAAGGAGCTCGGACAGATGCTCCCGAAGAACACTTCCGAGTGAGTTGTCAAGCATGCTTCCTTCCGAACCGCCTCTTTTCAGAGACATGAAACTGAACAAGGGAACCATCCTGAAGGCCTCGTGCGACTACATCCGTGTGCTCCAGAAGGACCGCGAGTCGGCTCTCAAGCAGCAACAGCAGACCAAGTCGCTCGAGAACACAGCACAGGCCTACGCGGATCGCGTGAAAGAGCTCGAGGAGATGCTGGCGAGACAGGGAGTTCAGGTGCCTCCGAACCACTTGCCACCGATCCCCAAGACGATCGAGCGTCCGATCAAGCAGGAGATCGACGACTCGCCGCCAAACCACACGCCGACTGGCTCCTTCGTGGTAAGCACCTCTTTCAGCACGAAAGATCCTAGCTCATGCGCGTTTCAGTCCACTTCCGGCTTCCTCTCCGAAGTGACTAACAACACGGCGGCCATGCAGATCACGTCCCCGAACGATTCGCGCGGCAACTTCATGAAAAACTCGACCGACAGTTTCTTCTCGGTTGGCTCCGCCAGTCCCGATTACAGTGAGCCAACATTCGCACGTGGCTTTCTGGAGCCTATTGTTGAATTCTAGGATCGAACTGGCCCGGAAACAACTTCTCTGATATGATCGATGACGTGAACGTAAGCTTCTACTGTGACTCTCTCTCTCTGTGTTTCCGCATGCCCCGCCCCCAGAAAGATACCGTCTCTTTTTGGTTTGCAAACCCGCTCTGATCAGTTTTTGCGTGTCATTCAGGCGAGAAGTGACTCTTTCGATAGTCCGTGTGCTTTTTCGATAACTTTGAGAATTGGCATTGTCCGTTTTGAATGGATGCCTTCTGTATGAGTGTGCATGACTTTCAGTAAATTTCGTTTCCTCTGCCTCGGTTCTGATCGCAACCAGTTCCGATGCAGACGGCTTTCTGAGACCTTCAGAAGTACATATCAGCAGAAGAAGCAGCAGCAGCTGCGGAAGCTAGCAGAGCGTGTTTGCAACCCCCGTCCCGCCGTCTTTTCAAGCACTTCCATCTCCCGCGCACACCTCATCTTTTTTCAGCCTATGATCAATGGTGACCTGATGATTAACTCCTCGGCGGCCCATCCATCGCCGCACTTCCAAAGCTCACAGATGTCGCCGGACATCAACTGGGAGCCGACCGGCTTCTCGCCAGACCCCGTCATTCCGCAGCAGACGAACCCTGGCCACTACCACATGGACTTTATGAACTAACTCGTCCCCGGACCCAGTTGCTCCGCCGTGTTCTGTAAATACGCTCTCCTCCCTCCCCATCCAGATCGTTGCTTCCCCCCTTCTTTTCCATCATCATCATCATCACCGTTCTTCTCTCGTGGCTTCCTCGTTCATACTCATATTCTATCAATCCAATTGTGATCCCACTCCCATCACCTCGTTTCTCCCTTCTTTCTCTCTTCTTCTCGCATCCATCCTTCCTCTTCAAATTCCGAATGTATAAACTTTTCGCTGATAGTAGTCATCCCCCCATGTACATTCTCTTCCTTTCGCTGTCCCTTTCTTCGTTTAGGTAACACACACGAATATTTGTTTTCCCCCCTTCTTTCTCTCACTCCCTCCATTTGCTGACGGTTGAAAAATAGTCCAATCCAGGCGATCCACTGTATTTCCATTCTTCTTCTCGGTTAAACTTCCTTCCCTTTCTATCGATCCCAATCGGTGATGGCCGTCGTTGTCGGATTCTAGACCCTCCCGAAGCGAAACTATGGCCTAGGATCCGACGACGTTTCTCGGCCACCGCGGATTCGCAATACCGTAACCCGATCTGTTGCCCTTTTCTAGATTCTTCCCTCCCATTTCCTCCTATCAGCGCGTAACAAAATGAATGTGTGTCGGCGGGTATCAAAAAACAATTGTTTCTAGGTGGAACACTCCGAATCTAGGATCACCGATTCTCTTTCTAGGCCCTCTTCCACCCACCTCATTGCTCCTGTTTCGATTCGACTCTTCTCCTTTCACTTGTCACTCTCCTTCTCCTTCTTCTTTTTTGGTTTCCCGATCCTCCCCAGACACATAGGCGCTTATAAATTTGAATAATGAAAGTAACCCTTCTCCCCCACCGAAAAAAGAACGCACAGCTTCACAGAAGATTCAGAAGTGCCATCTGATTCTGATTCTCTCTCATTCTGAAGCGAAAACACAATGTAATTTATGTACATATGAGCAATTTTTTTCTCTTTTATACTCTTCCACACAAAACCGTTTTTCCCACATTGTTTTTCATTTTTGTTAATGAAAATAATTGCCGAAATCAAAATGGGTCAATAATTTATTCGATAACTGTTTGAGGAGGAATAGGCGCGTTTTTTTGAGGTATTTACACGAATTGAGAAGAGAAACGGAGCAGAAACAGAAAGAAGAAAGTGTGGGTTGAATTGTGGAGAGAAGTTTTCTTCGACGCAAGAAGAAGCAAAAAGACACAAGAGAGAAAGAGACTGCCGTGTCGTGGACCCGTGGAGATTCAGAAGAGCTGAAGACGTCACTCGTCGTCGTCGTCGTCGTTGTTGTTGTTCGGCGTGTACATGTGCTGCTGCGCCTGTCGCATCCGCTGCTCGTACTTGTGCTGCTCTATCGCACGGCTCATCGCACCGCCCATTGAAGTGACCGTGGAAGTGGTCGGACGACGTTCCGATCCTCCGCCGATCATGTCGCGCGTCTTTGTCTCGTAGACGTCGTCGTCTTCGTAGTAGTAGCCGAATGCTCGTGGCGGCTCGCAAGCAGGCGGCGATCCGTAGAGGATGTTGTTGGTGGAGGGCGACAGATCCACGAACGCCGACGACTTCTCGGTGCTGTCCTTGTCTTTGTTGTAGCGGTACGAAATCATGAACGCGATGATGGAGACTATGATGAGGAGCACGACGACGCCGGCGATGACGCTGGCGATCATCGACATCTGAGTGGACTTGGACTGGAAGCGCAGCTCGCAGCGATCGCCGCTGAAGTGGTCCTTGCAGATGCACTCCACGTTGCCGATGTTGTTCTTCTTGCAGATGCCGTCGTTCAGACAGAAGTCCGTGCAGGCGTCGGTGCACTGCGTTCCATTGCCTCGGTATCCCGGTTTGCAACGGCACTCGTAGCTCGGAACGTCGTTCTCGTCGGGAAGATCGATGCAGTTGGCGTGCCACGAACAGTTGAACTCTCCGGTCGCGCATTGGTTTGTCGAGTAGCACTGCGACTCGGCGGTGGCTCCCGGAGCAGCCGTGGTGTGGTCGAGAGGGCACAGTTTGCAAGTGCTCTCTTGCTCTTCGTTCTGGAATGTTCCTCTCGGACAGAACTGGCAGTTCTTGCTGAAATCATGGCGGTTGTTGTCTGGAAGAGAGTATTCTGGAGTGTGACTCACGTCTCCTTGACCAGGAACTGGCCCGCCTTGCACTTGGGAGTGTTACACTGCTCCCGCCTGATCGACGACACCGATTCGGTCGTTGTTCCCGGCGGACACACGACGCACTTTTTGTTTTCGCCGCGAGACCGGTAGGTGCCCACTTGGCACGGCTGACACACTCCGGACGCGGACAACTGCTCGCCGTCTGCAAGAATCGGGGGAGTGAGGAGGGACGCGGTCTGCGACTCACCTGGACACTCGTCTCTGCACTCGTCCTCGCTCGTCGCGTGCTCCGACAACGTCGTCTTTCCGATGCCGCACGGGATGCACTCGAACGAACCGGGCGACGGCTGGTAGTAGCCGTATCCGCAAGTGACGCATTCGGAAGAAAGCGCATCGTACTGATGACCGGCCGGACAGTTGTCCTTGCACTCTCCCTCCGAAATGGCTCCTTCTGTGGCGGTTATCTGGCCTGCCGAACACTTGAAACACTCGGTTCGGGCGGAAAGCGGCTGATATTCTCCAGCTGCACACAGTTCGCATTCTCCGGTGGCTGCGGAGTGGTAGGTTCCGGGGGCGCATGGAACGCAAAGGTCTCTGACGACTACTTGACCTGCCTGGCAGTTGTACTGCTCCTGGATCTTCAGGGACGTCAGATCGGGTCTTCCGTTCGGAAGAACCTTCTCGAAGTTCAGCACTCCGGCGAGAATCTCGTTGTGAAGAGCGTCTCGGATAGAAGTCTCCAGGCCAGAGTTCGGGTCGGTCAGAAAACGTCTCTTGACGGGAATCTCAATCTCAACGCTGAACGAAGAAGCGAGCACGGATTCACGACGACGGCGACTATCAGAGGAAGACGTCTTCGTGCCGCACTCGACGCGGACCTGCGTTCCCACGCATCCATTTGGATCACTGAAACGGGAAGTTCGAGAGATGAGCTGAGGAGACGTGTCATACGTGAGACTGCACATCTTCCACTTGCTGTCAATCGCATTGATCGTCTGCTGCACTTTCTGGGCGAAGGCCTCTTTCGAAGACTCTGTGCAGGCCGGAGAAGTTCCGTAGACGATGCGGACGACGACTACTTTCGTGGCGGGAACGTGTCTGAAGGCAACGATTGGAGGGGAACTCATAGGAAAACACTCACTTGGTGCATTGCGGGTATCGGAACATGGTGCTCGGATTCTTGTTCGGTTTCCAGTGTCCATCAGCGGCGCACGTGTAGAAGACTGCAGGCGGACGCGGGAACTCGAATCCGTCGCGACACTCGATCGAGCAAGCTTTGTACTTGAGCTGAGGTCCCCAGTTCTCGCAGGACTGCAGTCCGTTCACCGGATCCGACGCGTCCACGCAGTTCTCCTTCGCCACGCGGATCTTGAAGTTGCACTGTGCTTGGTTCGTGGCGTTGTCGGTGGCAATGTAGAGGACGTCGTACTCTCCCCACGTGAACATCTGGCCTTGCTTCAGGTTCTTCTCCACCTTCTCGATCTGGTTGATTCCGACGAACACCGGCTCTTGCCACGTCACGTTCGTCTCCCGATCCATGGAAGAAACGACCATGTCGGACGGACAGTCCTCCACGAGGATCGGATCCGAGGAGTAGTGCAGCTGGTGCATCGACTTCTCCTCCGTTCCACACACTGACTTGTGAGTCCTTTCGACTCTTCCGATTATTTTCGAGTATCCTTCGAACCGCACCAACAGACCTCTGTAGATCTCCTCGGATCTCTGGCAGTGCTGAACCATCAGTGGAAGTTCCTCTTCGAAGTCAATCACGCGATTCCACACACCGACTCTGGCCATCGATCCGACGAATGAAGGAAGAGCCGGAGATCCGAGAGTGATTCCTGCTCGCACATCCAACTGCCTTCCAGTTGCGTATCCTGTGCTGGAGTAGGTTCTCAGCGAGTTCCAGATGACCGAGTAGGATCCAGTGTTGGACTGCCAAGTGATCAGCAGATGGTTCCATCTGCCATTGTTCAAGTGCTGCGAGCTCGAAAGTGGAATCTCGACGGGAGGGACGGCGTCAAAGAGGGACAGCCGCACTGAATTGGAGGAAACCTTGACGAGCTCCTTGTTGACGTCTCCGAACTGGTGCAGAGTGAAGAAGGTCGCGTGCTGATGCGGCTTCTCGAACTTGACCCACATTCCAACGGAGAGCGCTGAGGACTCGATGCGGAACGGAGCGTAAAGAGAAGCGGAAGTCGGTCGGAACGGATCCAGGAACTGTAGATCATAGTTCGTGTTGATCATTTTGTCACAGTTGACTCCAGTCAGATTGAACGGACACACGCATATGTGCTCGTTGACCTGATCGACACATGTGGCTCCGGACGGACAGTGAGCACTGGAGCACTCATCCACGTTGGTCTCGCACGACTCTCCCGAGAATCCAGCCGGACACTCGCACTTCTTCGAGGAGAAAGAGCCCGAGGATTCGACACACTTGCCTCCGTTCTTGCAGGACGTGCTCGTGCATCCGGAGTTCTTGAACTCGCATCCCTTCCCAGAATACTGTGGCGGGCACGAGCACTCCAGATGAGAACCAAAGTCGCCACAGACTCCACCGTTGTGGCACGGTTCTCCGATGCATCGGTTCGGAGCCGTCTCGCAGTTCTTCCCGGACACTCCGGGCGGGCACACGCAGAAGTAGTCTCCGACGAGGCTGACGCAGAATCCGTTGTTTCTGCACGGTTTCGCAGCACAGCTTCCATTGTCCTGCTCGCACTTCGGTCCAGTCCATCCGGACTTGCAGACACATTTGAAAGCGCCGCCCATGTCGACGCACTGCGCATCGTTGAGACACGGAGAGTCCGCACATTGATCGAGTTTCTTTTCGCAGAGAGCTCCCGTGTAACCAGGCTTGCAGACGCATTTGAAGCCGTTGACAGCGTCGCGACACGACTCTGTGCCCGTCTTGTCGCACTTGTTGTCCGCGCACTCGTCCACATTCATCTCGCAATGCACTCCGTCGAAGCCGAGAGCACAGTCGCAGTGATAGGTGGCTCCCATGTTGGTGCACGTGGCATTGTTGTGGCAAGGCAGTTTGGAGCAGTGGTCGACGAGGTGCTGACAATGGACACCCTCGTATCCGTCGGCACACTCGCACTTGTAGCCGTTGATTTCGTCGACGCACTTGGCGTCGTTGTGGCACGGAGAGTCGGCGCACTCGTCGATGTTCTCGTCGCAGCTGAGGCCGGCCCATCCGGGCTCGCAGAGACACTCTTTCGAAAAGAGTTTGTCAATGCAGAGACCGTGGACGCATGGGGAGTCGGAACAGAGGTTGTCTAAAAGAGAAGGATGAGAAAGGACGGAGGAGGGATGCAGAACTGACCCTTGATGTGACACCTCTTGCCACTGAATCCGGTGGGACACTCGCACTTGTAGTCATTGATAAGGTCGACGCAAGTGGAGTTGAGGGCGCACGGAGAGTCAGCACAGTCGTCTGGAAGCATTTCGAAATAGTGCGAGTAGGGGGAAAACAAGTGGGGTGCGCCAGGTGATAACCATCCCTCGTTGCTCACTCTTGCCTTCCTTTCCCGTTCCCATTCATTCATTCATCTGCTACACTTGTACTGGTCGCCCGTCTCTTCTGTATCCCGATTGTTCTTCATTTGCGGAGGTGAGGAGGGAAATGAGGGAAAAAAGAGAGAACGAGAGGTGCAGAAGGACGGCCTTTCTCTCTCTCGTTTTCTCTCCACTTCTCCCTTCGACTGATCGATCTTTTTGTTTTCGAGTTTCCCTAGGTTTCCTCACTTTTTCGAAATCGTCCCTTTCCCCCCTTCATTCCCCCAAAAGCCCCCCTTAGTTCCCTTTTCTCACGACTCTTCTCTCTTGCTGATCCGTTTCTCTCACTTGCAGCAGCAGCAGCAGTGGGGTCCTGTCATCAGCAGCGGAGCCGTGGCGAGCCGCAGAGCAACAGCTCCAAATTACGCGACGCCGTCGTCTTCTTCTTGCCAGCAGAGGGGCGGAGACATGCGTGGACGAAGAGATGAGAGACGAGAAGAAGAAGGAGGGCGCGGAGGGCGAAACGAAGGAAACGACGGCTCACTTCTATCGATTCTCCGTGCGTTTTCATTCAGAATGCTCCTCTGTTGCTGCTGGCCGATCGGAAAATGTGCGAAGGTGAGAAAACTGTGCGATACAGAGACAGTGCCACGTCACAACTCTTAGCAACCAGACTTCAGAAGTCACTTGACTCTTTTCACGCTCCCTTCTTTGTGTGTGAGAACCTCAAGTAGCGACCTGGAAACGGGAGACCAAACATTCCTGCTCACTAGTAGTCATGTCCGTTCAGGTGCTCGCCTGCTTCGACACCTTCGTCGTGGGCGTCTTCGCCTACAAATCCTTCGGCGTGCTCATGGACACATTCAATAACTTGTGAGCTTGCTGGCGCTAATCCCCCCTCTCTCAGCTGCTTCTTTCAGACACTGGACGACGATCCTCTCGTTCCTCTTCTTCACAAGCTTCCTCATCTGCCACATCCTGGGCACCGTGTTCATCGTGCTGGCCGCCCAGAAGAAGATCGCCAGATACTGCCTTCCGAGACTTGTGCTCATCGCCGGGCTCACTGTGTGTTCGTTCATCGTGCTCATCTTCATGGGCACCTACTTCGCCGGCTCTGCGCAGTCGGTGAACGCCTTCCTGTTTCGTGTCTACGAGTACTTCTTCGGCGTGCCGCTCTCCGACGCCGACAAGGTGGAGCTGAAGCACGAGCTCCGCTATTACGGCGTCGCCTTCTTCCTTCTCGCCTTCTTGTTTTTCGTCTACAAGTGAGTGGCCGGAAATTTGCGATGCTTGCTTTCCTTTGAGTGTGAAAAACACACATCTTCATTTCGTTCCTCTTCGCGTCTTTCAGCGTCTTCGAGCTGTGGCTGACCATCAAATTCAAGCAGACGCTCAACGATTTCGAGCCGGTGCCCACCGAGCCGACCGCTCCGCAGCTGGCTCACAACCCGGCTTACGCGGAGCCGCCGCTCAAGAGCTACCCCAACATGGCGTAACCTTCAGGAGCCGCCCGTCTCTCACTTCGTCCAGATCTCTGTCAATCTCAAGAGACACTCCAACTCGATGAAAAATTGCTCTCTCTCTCTCTCTGCCCCCAGAATCCGTCTCCCACCCTTTTTTCGTCCCCATTTCCGCCCGTTTTTTGCTCGCCATTCTTCTTTTTCTTGTGCTCACATAAACAAGACGAGGGCGCCTCTTCTCTTCTGTCGACATACATTTCTTCCCTATTTCGGGAGACGAAAGAGGAGTCAAATTGAGTTAGTTTTGCGCGCGAGGAAGAGGACAAAAAAGGGGAAACGCGAGAAGAAGGACAAAGAGAGGGGATTAGAGGAGACGAATGAGCTGCCGCCGACTCACCAATGTTGTGCTCGCAAGTGGGTCCGTCCCAGCCCGGCACGCACTGACACTTGAACCTTCCGAGCTTCTCGCCAATGCACCTGGCTCCGTTGCGACACGGATTCGCCGTCGAGCAGATGTCGGTCACTTCTTCGCACTGTGGTCCGGAGAAGCCAGTTCTGGAATGATTGAATATTCAAAGAGATGCTCTGCTCGCTTGCTCACCTGCACAAACATGTTGTCGACTTGAGGCCCGGCAGATCGTGACACACTCCGCCGTTCGGGCACGTCACTCCCACGCATTCGTCTGTTTCGAACTGGCAACGGGCTCCGGTGAACATCTTCGGACAGCTGCACTTGTAGGTGGTTCCGATCTGCTCGCACTTGCCGCCGTTGTAGCAGGGCTGTGTGGTGCAGACGTCGTCGATGGTCTCGCAACGATCTCCCACGTATCCGGGTTTACAGTGGCACTGGGCGCGGTGCATGAACACGGAGCACTCGGCGTTGTTCTCGCACATCTTGGCGGAGCAGTCGATCGGGAAGCAAGAGGCTTCGGTTGCCTCTCCGGGTCCCTGAGTGGCCGTGCTGTTGGAGCACTCGATGCAACTCTGTTGTCCGGCAGTCGGCTGATAGAAGTTCACTGGGCACGCGGAGCACGGCTCCAGTCCAGAGTTACTGTAGCTGCCGGGCTTGCAAGCCAACCGGCATTCGGTTGCAGAAGAGGCTCCCAGCTTGGCAGTGTAGGCGCCGGAGGGACACGCCTCGCACTCCTTGAAGCCGCCGACAGGGGCGGGCCCGGAGAAGGTGTGTCGAGGGCAGAGCTGACAAGGAATGAGTCCCGTGGAGCTGTGGAGACCGTAGCCGCAAGTGGCGAGGCAGCTGCCGACGGACTGGGATCCTTCGTCGAGTGTGTAGGTGCCGTCGGGACACGGCTTGCACGACGTCTGGCCAGACTCGTTCTGGTAGGATCCACGTGGACACAGGGCACACGTGTTGTTGACGTACACGGATCCAGACGGACAGGCCACTGGAAAGAAACAAGATTGAGAACTAGAAGGGAAGCGAAGGAAAACTGACTGCACTCGGGGAGTTTGTCCTTCTCTTCCTGACGGAGCACCTCTCCGGTTTGACACGCGAATCCCTGCAGCACACTGGATCCTGCTGCGTTCACCGTCGGACATCCGACGGTCTGAGAGGCGATCGACTCTCCGTTCAGCTTCAGAAGAGCCTGAATCGGCTGAGTGGCTCCCGGAATACGAAGGTCGAAGATCGTGCGGAGAGTCAGTCCGCAAAGATCATAGAAGACGCTCTGGAGCACCGTCGGTAGCACTTGAATCGTGTAGTTTCCGGTCAACTGAAATGTTTTCCCTCTATCTCTCTCTCTCTTTGAAATCTTCCGAATTTCGTCATCGTTTACCTGTCCATTATGGTTGCTAAAGTCCAATTTGAGCAGGCGCACAAACACTTGAACCGAGGAGGAGCAGCGCTCGCTGAGCACTTTGTCGAGATCGTCGAACGATTTGGCGGCGAGCTCCGCGTAGCCCTGAGCGATGAAAACATGCGAGAATGGAACGAAACCGCTAAGGCTACCTTAAGACAGTGGTCCGGAACTGGCGAGGAGACTGGATAGTTGATGCCGACGTTCACGTGGAATCCGGCCGGATCTTGCGCTGAAACGACTCTTCAACTTCAGTTTTCAGGTTCTGAGACTCACGGATAGGAACGCAAGAAGGCGCGTTGTTTCTCGGCGACCATCTTCCGTCTTTGCACACAAAGTTCTGAGTCGTTTGGGCCGGATCGACGAATCGGTAGCCAGCGGCACAACCGACACTGCAAATGACGGCGGCGTCTTCGTGGACGCAGTTCTTGATGACGTGGTTAGAAGAAGCGAGCGAAGCAGGCGAACAGGCTTCCGCTGAAAGAAAGATGACGTTCGGAACGACTCCGGAACGATTCAGAAGGCTTACGTGCGTAGGCGACCTGGAACTTGCAAGTGTTTCTGTTTCCGTTCTCGTCTTCTGCTTGCGCGGTCACTTCCACGAACTCTCCGATCTTCAGCGTGGCCTCGGAAGGCGAGAACGTGATCTCGGAAACGTTCGAAGTGTCGTGAAGCACCAAATCGACGGTAGTCATATCGAAGACGACGTGTTTTGTGCTGTTGCCCACCGGAATCGTATAGGAATCCGGGCACTTCATCACAGGCGGCTGCGTGTCTGGTATTCTGATTCTCAGTGTGCAGACGGCAGTGTTTCCGGCATTGTCGTAGGCGGTGTAAGTGACGTCTACATCGGAAGTCACCATCAGGCCGGACCTCATTCCGAGGGGCTCCACCTGAGTGTACGCGATCTTTCCGCTGTTGTCGTTGGCCTTCGGTTCCTCGAATTCCACTGCCTTCAGTTGTCCGTTCTCGTCGACCTTCGCGTAGATCTCCTCTGTCGGACAGTTCTCGAACTTCGGAGGCTCCATGTCGACGCACTGAGGAACCGATCCGTTCCATCCGATCTGCAGATGTGAATCCACTTCGTGAGACACGGAAACCGGGGCGACGCATCCCATCAAATCGAACTTCATGCACGGATTTCCCTCGTATTCGGTGACTCCGAACAGTATGTACCGGGCTCTCAGGGAGTACTTCAAATCGAAATGATGCATGGCGTTGTGGTTTCCGGCAGGAGACTCGAATTCCACCGGGTACGGTTCGTACTTCTTCGAGAATTGGGTCTTGTAGAAGAGCTGGAACTTGGTCACGTGACCCTTGAGATGTCCGCTTCCGGCGACTCCGGCGATTCGGAGGGTCGTCAGAGTGTAGACTCTTTGCAGGTCGACGCTCAGAAAGATGAAGTCTTCCTTGGCTCCGCACCAACCCGACGATCCCATTCTGGCGTGATGAGGCTCGTATCCTTGGTTCGTGGAGTCGGAGTTGTCGGAGAATGCACCGTCCGGAACGAATCCCGAAGTGATTCCGACGTCTTCAGAGAGCACACAAGAGGCTCCTAGTGTGCATTGGAGGGCGTCCGTCGGGAAGGGAACGAATCCGGATCTCTTGCACGAGAACTTGGCAATAGCGCCCTCCTCCACTGACGTTAGTTCCACGTGTCCGTCGTGCGGGTATCCAGGGTCCACACAGACGGGACCTTCGCATCTCAAGTCGCCGAGATCCCACGTGGCATCCGAAGAGCACTTGATTGTCTGATCCCCTTCCGATGACTTCCCGACGACCGTGTAGGGCTGACGACAAGTGAACTCGAGGACAGAACCCATTTTCCTATCATCCGCATCTCCAACATAGACGGCTCCAGGCATAGTGGGCGGAGCAGGACACTCGATGAAAGAGCACTCGGGAGTGGGTCCGGAGAGCCAGTAGTCCCGGCCGTCGTCCTGCGGATCGAAGATGCACTGACGGTAGGAAGAAAGAGACGATGGACGGCCGGGACGGTGCGGAAGAGTGCACGAGAGGCTGACGTTCTGACCGAACGAGATCGTCGAGTTGTTCGGACTCACGGTCAGACCGTCCGCTTCGTTGGAGGCCCCGATCCCTTGACAAGTAGCGGCTGAAATGGAAGATTATTCTGGAATCTCTTTCTAGAAGACTTACGCAGACAGAATGGTTCAGTTCCATTCCAGGTTCCATCTGCAAGACACTGAATAAAGTCCGGCCCCATCATCTGATATCCGAAGTCGCACTGGAATTGAACGACCATCGGGTACTGGAACTGAGAAGCCGTCGAGAGCAGTTTTCCGTTGTCTGGAGATCCGATGTGCTGGCATTGACGTGGCACACAGGTCTTGTTGAACCGCACGAAATCGTTGTCGTTGTTTCCTGTTTCTCCGACGGAGACGTTGACTCCCGACTGGCCGTTCTCGACGAACAGATCGTATCCGTTGCGGCAGGAACACTTGTAAGATCCCTGCGTGTTGATGCAAAGATGGTCGCAGTGTCCGTTGTTCTTCAGACACTCGTTGATGTCGGCGCACGACGTCCTCTGGCATCCGAGGGGTTCCACCTCGACGCACGGCGATCCTTCCATGCTCACCGCCTCAATCTCGAGAACGTGCGCCTCGATGGCCATCGGCAACGTGGCGACGTTCTCCTCGTCTACCTCGAACACCGACTGGTTGTCGATGATCAGCTTCCTGCTTCTCGTCTTGTCCGACTCGCTGTACTTGACACTTATCGTCTTTATCTTTCCGTTCTTCGCGTTGCCGAACCTGTAATCGGAGAGTGTTGTTTGCATTTGAACCAAAGCGTTTCGTGACACCGAACCTAATCTTTTCCACAATCATCGGAATTCCGAACTTGAGCAGTGTCGATCTGTGCTGTTTATCAGTGTCGGAAATGCACCAAGTGTTTGCGGAAGACGTGCTGATCGGACTCGCCTCCACGCACACTTCAAACGAATTCATTGAGGAGCTAGGAAGTGGAAGGGCGAAGAACTCACTGAGTTGCGGCTGGTAGCCGTCGAGACACTGACACATGTACGAGCCGGGCAGGTTGACGCACTTTGTGCCGAGAGACTGGCACTGACTTACTCCAGAAGAGCACTCGTCGACGTCGATGCACGTGGGAGTGGAGGACACAGTCTGGTTGGCTAGGCAGCGGATCTCTTCCGGTCCGTCGATAACGAATCCAGAGTTGCAGACAACTCGCGCCACGTCACCAAACAAGAATCGATCGGGGACTTCAATCTTTGCATTCGGAACATCCGGCAGATTGGTGCAGGCGACCTCTGGAAGGTGTCACTGACTGTAAATGGATTCGCAGAGGGAATGAACTCACTTGTGCACGTCGGCTGCTTCGAAGACCAGGTTCCGTCGGCCTTGCAGAGCAGACTCTCGACGCCTTCTCTCCTGTACCCGGAGTGGCACTCGAACCGGAAGACGCTTCCGTATCCGGTGCCGTCTCCGAACTCCAGTCGGCGGTCTCCGTTGGTGAACTGAGTCAACGGCTGACACGTGGCAGCTTTGCACTGTGGCGGCGAGCTCCATTTCCCTTGCTCGCCGCAGAAAACGGACTCGACGTCTTTGCCGCTGGCGAAGAAGAATCCCTTGTAGCAAGAGTATTTCGCTTGTCCGCCGAAGCTCACGTTCGTTGCAGAAGCGGCGAATCCGTTGGCGATTTGAGGAACTTGACCACAGTAGATGGCTGAAAAACAAGAATTAGCTCTGGAATCTTGTGAATTGCAAACGTTGGCAGGTGGAAATCGACGATTGAGACCACTTTCCTCCGATGTGACACTCGACTTCTTTCGAAAGTCCTTCTCCAGAAGCGAACTCGAATCCCATCGGACACGAAACGGTCACTCTCGTGTTCACGGAACGTCCCTTTGTGGACAGAGTGACCATCGGAACGGACGGAAGAGGCGGACAGTCTGGAAACGATCCGTCTCGAGGAATGATGGAAATCATTCCGAACTCACCAATTGAATAAGTGAAGTTGAATCCCATCGCGTTCCTCGAGGCACTCGATTTGAACACGACTTGCAGTCGGTTCGCTTGAGAGTCGATCTGCTTTTCGGGTTTCGACTTGGAACTGAATCCCTCGTTCTCGTGAAGGGCGTTGCCTTTCACAGAGTTCTCGAACACTCGGACGACGTCGTCGTCGGCGAGGTCAAAGCGATTCGGAATCAGACTGAGACTGCGGTCCGCCTTCGGATCTTCGTTCTCGAGAGTGTAGGTGCACGAGACGTCGTTCGGATAGGCGGAGACCAGAAAGCCGGGCGACACAATCTCTCCGTGCGAGTCATTCATCGTGATGTCACAGCCTCTCTTGTAGGACACCGAGAATCCGCGTGCCTTGGAGACGGTTCGAGTCATCATGTAGACGTAGACGTTGTTGGTCGAAGATGTGATGTACTTCTTCGTCGTCAGATTTCCGGAAACGCTGAAAACCGAAGTGTCGTCTGAAAGCCACAGAAGAAATGACTCACGAAGAAAGAACAGTTGCAGCAGGGGTGGCGCCATCGTAAACAATCAGAGTGTCTTCCGCCCCCATCGAGAAGTCGTCGAACTGAAAACGACGTTAAAGTGTTCGCTTCTCTGTGGATGACGCCTACAATCAGGGAAACGACTTGTCCTGGCGTCGTCTCGACAGTCCAGACGCATTCTGCTCCGTTGGCGAACGTCTTCGGATAACCGGGAGAGACGAACGATTGGATGTAGGCTTGAGCAGTGAAGTGACCTCCACAGTTGAACGGCACTGAAACCATGGAAGAAATAGAATCGAGAAGGAGTTTCAGGGGACAAACCAGCCCTCCATTTGAGTTGCCATCCTCGAGAGTTCGATTGGGCGTCCGTCCGGAATTGAACAATCATCATGTTTGTGGCCGATGTTATTGTTTGTACAGTGGCCAACGATCCAGAAAGTCGTTTGATGACTGCAAAAAAAGCGAATTTCCGAGATGGAAAGATCAGATTGTCGCTTACCAGTCGTGCTATTCTCCGCGGGTCCTCCGTCTAGAACTGTCAGCACGTCGAAATCAGGCTCCGTCTCGAAGTGCTCTAAAGTGAGCTCAATTCTCGAGTTGGCGGGTCCTTCGATGACGTGACGGCAGTTGAGATTCGGGTCGTAGACGTTCGGGTAGTTAGGAGACGTCAGCTGGCCGGACTCTCCTTTTTCGTAGGTCCGACACGCCGGTTGGAAGGCCGCAGGACAGTTTTGCTCGTCGCTTCCGTCGTCGCAGTCATTGTAGCCGTTGCACTTCTTCGACTCTGAGATGCAGTTTCCAGACGAGCAGAAGTAGGATCCTTGCACACAGGCAGACCTCTCGCACACGAATCTTCGCAGCAGGTTGCACGTCTCGAGCCTCCATTCGAGATCCTTCCGGTCCACTTTCCCGAGAGCACACGAGCCGTTTATGAAGTTGGGCTGATCTTGTCTCCAGAATCCGACGTATCTACTCGTCGGCGTCCCGTCGGACCACACGAACAGCTCGTCGTCATCGGTGACCTCGACAGTCAGTCCAATCCAGTACTCTTTCACTTCGGCCGGTTTGCCGGGCTTCGAGAGAAGCGAGGCTATGAACTGGTTCTCCGAGCCGGTCTGGATCTTCGCCAGCGTCGATCCGTATCTCTGACACGTCGTGAGGGCGAACGGCCAGCTCTGGTAGATGTTGAGAGGCAGATAGCATTTGGTGCCGTGTCGGATCCAATCATCCGGACACGTCAGCTCGACATCGGTCAACTGTGCTTCTGGAGGCGGCTTCGAAGCTGCTTCCGTGGTCTGAAAAGAGACGCTCGTCGCTCTGGAAGGCCGCGGATCTTACGTGTATCAGCGAGAGAAACAAGCAGACGGCGGCTGCGACGAGTCGCTTCCGACACCTTCGATCGGCTGCGTGGCTCCTCATCTCGTCGTGTCGACAGCCGCAGTAATTGAGCCCCTTTTGTTGCCTCCTGGAAGAATAAACGAGAACGATACGAAAACCACTTTTTGGCGAGAAAAGTAGTAACGTATCGCCGAACGGATCTTAATTCACCCCTCCTATCACGAATTCAGATCTTCATTCGGTCGAAATTGGGAACACGATTCTCGAACGAAGGCTTGAGAAGGAAGCGGAAGTCGAGAGGGCGAAAGGGTCATTCGTTTTGTTTGCGTTATCACTTTCCGACAGCCATCACACTCATCGATAATGAATGACGAATGGATGGGAGTGAGCTCGCGGCTCATCCAAAGGGAGCTGAGTGCTGCTCCACTGTACTAGCTCTTGGGAGCTTGAGTTCGGGATCGAACGGGGGAGCGAGTGCGGTTACTGTAGGTTTGGGAGCAAGAGCAAAGTTCAGGTAAACGGCGTCTTGGATACGAAGAAACACAATTATGACTCTCCCTCTTTCTCTCTCGCCACTAATTTGTTTTTGCCGTCCGTTTCTCGAGACGGTGTTCTCGAGAGCCATTGTATCTCGTGTGCCGCTGACGAGAAAAAAAAGAAAAAGCGGCGAGGCCGACACAAATTTCTACAATGTTTTCTTTCATGGCGAAGCGCAGAAATTCAAAACTCTCGGAGAGAGAGAGAGAGAAAAAGGAAACGAGAGAATGGCTAGTGACGGTCACTTATGGTTCATATAAGTTGGGCAAATAGAAGCGGAGCAGCGGGAGAGCACAGGGGAGAGGGGAAGAAGAAGAGGGAAAGGGGGGCTTCTGGTTCGGGCCGCTGATTGACCCTTCGACATGCTCAAACTCATACACAAATAGGGAAGAAGAGGAGCAATGAGTGGGAAGGAAGCATGCGAAGTTCGCAGAGTCCAACTGCGATTCTGGAGCGAGGGTTACGGTACCTGAGAAGAACTTTGAAGCAGACATTGAAAGAGAGAAGAAGAAGAAAAGGACAGATAAATAGAAAGGAGGGCTCCGATTCAAGAAAAAACTGGGAGATGAGAAGATCAATCAGTCGGGAATGGTGGTGGCGGACTGTCTTAATTGTACAATCAGAGTTGCGGTCCGGCCTGTGGTGTAATGTGTTGACATGTCGGGGAACGGGGCGGTCGTCCGCGCTCGCGGAAAGATCTCCGCGTTGTGATAAGTTTTGTAGGATTTCCCTCTCTCTCTCTCTCTTTCGAGGGTTGTTGTTCCGAAAGAGAGACCGAGACAGTCCCTCCACCCCCCGGACGACGGACAAGTAGGTAAATAAGGACCGCAAACGGTCACTCTTACCCATTCGGGGCCTAACAGTTGAGCTCGCGAGGGAGGGCGGAGGACGCGCGCGCTCGCTCGCGAGTACTGATTTGGTGGCGAGCATTTCCCCTTTCGAAACAATGCGGCTTAGCAGACAGGGACCGAACACGAACGGAGCAACTCTTCTCGGATGTAGTCTGATTCCTTTCCCAACTCCTTTCTAGAAGAGCACCTCCACAAGGTACTGAGAAACGATCGAGGGGTCTGAAGATGATGACCAGGTTGGAATGGTTTGAGAGAAGAAAGAAGAATCAACAGAAGACTATAAATTAGAGTGTTCTTACACCAGAACACCGCCGCAATTATGTCAAATATTTCGGAATCTTCCACCGCGGAAGGATAAGAATATGCGGAATGGCGGATAATAGTACTACCAGAAGAAGGCGAAGAAGAAGAAGAATGAAGGAAGAGAGAGAACGGGATCCGCGGATATCAACCATTCGATAACTCGTTCGTCTTCCTTATCACTTCCCTTCTTCTTCTTCTTCTGACACTTGCAGAAGGATCCGAGAGAAAAGAAGCGAATGGGGAATCCGAGAGGGGGGACGAACCGTTCCGTTTCCACACCATGAAACAAATGCGGGCCCAAGGCTTTCGGGACAAAAAGTAAAAGGGAATGAGGGACAAGTGAGAAGACGTTCCGAATCGGTTTCCATTGCTGATTCTGAATGCTGAGACGTCGTCTGAAAAGTGCAGTCTGTCTCTTACGGCTACCGTAACCCTTCCATTTCTGATTGCGAGTGTCCTCTTGCTACCTCGCCTGTAACTACACGACGAAGAACCAGTATCTAATCCTCTTTTCCAGGACTTTCCTTTTTCAGTCCACATCACTGATCACACTCCTTCCTCTTCTCGTACCTCCCGACATTCCTAATCCAATTAAAAACGCTGACCCTCCTCTTCCTGTAATCAATAGTGAGCGCCACGGTTCGCTGCGCCATCTCTCTCCTTGACTGGTTCCCCTCCACTAGACTATACACCTTCTCGGCCCGAGAAACCTCCCTCCTAATCCGCGTCGTAGACCCCCCTCTCTCTCTGTAAAAATGTCTCTAATCTTCGACCGAATCCTCCAATTAGCTACTTATCGCTCTCTGCCCCCCTCCGTCTCCTGTTTCGATGCTCTCAGTCCACTTCGATCTACTACAAAAGAGGAGGCAATTCCATCGATTCGAGAACAGGAAGTCGGAATCAGAGGCTACTTTTCCATTTCCACTTTCTTCTCTAAACTTCAATATGTTTTCATTTGAATCTATTTGCGAAACGTTACTATTCCAACACATGGTTTTCACAACTGCCACGTGTTAAAAAACGTGTTAGAAATGCGTATTCTAGTCCCTGCGGAACCCGAATTCTTCCAATTCCGAGTCCAATTTGAGACCCGCTCTGTCGATTCCAGTTGTTTTACGATTCTCTCTGAAATAACAACAAAAGTGAAATCCGCCAGCCGAATTGTGTTATTGTCCAACTCGAACTGCCCTCCCCCATCTAATCCGTCGTCGTTTTTCGAAGACTGCGAACAAAGTTCGGATGCATAATTGTCTGGAAACGACGACGTCGTCGTGCCTCGCGCCTCCGCACGCCTTCTCGTTCTCCGCCCGTCCGACGTCTTCCTCCTAAACACGTCTTCTCTTCTCGCAACAAAAACAAACGTTTTGGCATGGTTCCAACACGATCTTGTGTCCTTCCCTCCGTCTCTTCCCCCTCTCTTTTTGACCGCTTCTAACCGTTTTCAAGTGCATTCTGTTGATCCTTTCAGCGAACAAATGATCGATTCGACCGTTCTGCAGTACATTCTCGCGTTCGCAATGTTCGTCGTCACCGCCGTCATCGGAACTGTGCCTCTATTTGTGAGCTTTGAAATCTGGAATTAGAAGAAGAGAGAGAGTAGTTTCAGATAGTTCGTGTCATGAAGAAGAGCCAGAACGAGGACGAGCAGGGCTACCTCTCCTACCTGACTTGCTTCGCCGGCGGCGTCTTCCTCGCCACGTGCTTCCTCGACATCATCCCGCACATCAAGTGAGATCCCTGTCTTCCCACGTCTTCTGGAAGCCTCGAGCATTTCAGCGAAGGCTACGAAGAGCTCATGGAGACGTACAACCTGTCGTGGCACTTCGCTTACCCCCAGTTCGTCACCTGCTGCGGCTTCTTTTTCATCTATTTCATCGAGGAATTCACCACTTTTGTGAGTTTAGTTCGCTGAATTCCGTCTCCGAATCACATCATTCACGCAGGTTTTCGGAAACGGACAACAACCGACACACGGACATTCTCACTCGATTCAGAGGAACAAGGTGGGACACGGCGGCGGAGGCAACGACTACAGCGAGGGACTGAGTGCCGGCATGCCGAAGGAGCGGAAGAGCAGTGTGAACATCACCAAGTGAGTGGGAAAGCGTTCCTAGGAAGGCTCTGAAGACGTCGTTGCAGTCTGCGGATGGAGGAGGCGTCCACGTGGGTGGTGTCCGACGAGAAGTCGAACATCCTCAAGTCGCTGACGTTCGCAGTCGCCATGTCGTTCCACTCGCTGCTCGAAGGCTTCGCTCTCGGAGTTCAGGACTCGCACCAGAGGATCTACGCGCTCTTCTTCTCGCTGCTCCTCCACAAAGGCGTCGAGGCGTTCTCTGTGGGACTCCAGATTTCGATGGCCAACTCGAATAAAGTGAATTCCGACAGGGAATGACTTGGCGATGAATGCGCGATTTTGCAGATCAAGACCGTGCTGGCGACCATTCTGATCTACAGTATGATGGCTCCACTCGGCTCGATCATCGGATCCGTACTCCAGAACTCCGAGACAAACATCTACAAAGACTGCGCCATTCTGTTTCTGGAATCGCTCGCCGCCGGAACTTTCATCTATGTGACTTTCATCGAGATAATGGCCTCCGAGAAGAGCAACGACTTCAACCATCTGAAGCAGCTTCTGTGGATCATCATCGGATTCGCCCTCGTCACGATGATGCAGTTGTTCTTCGGACACGACCACGGAGCAGAAGGACATGCTCACGGAGCAAACGGAACGGAGCATCACCACCATCACGGACACTGAGCAGCTTTAAGAGGAGAGAGCGAGTAGACGAAGAAGGGAGCAAATAAATAAGATTTCATGAGTTTTGTGTGCGCTGCGCAACTAATATCCGGTACAAAATAGAGAAAATACTCATCAATGAATGAACTGTAACAATATACCTGCGAGTTATTTTGGGACACAAGAGAAGAGGGGAATGGGAGGAGGGAAATAGATAGTCATATGGGCGGAGGCAGCTTCCCGACGACGTTGTTGTTCTCACAAACGGCACCGGATGCGGCGAGATGCTGGGCGACTCGGAGACAGCCTCCGACGAGGAAGCGGACGAAGTGGTCTCCGGCAAAAGCGCCGATTGCAAAGAGCGACGGATCTTCCTGACTGCGGTAGTCGAGGAACGAGTGCTGTGAGTCGAAACATCGTGAGAAGTGCGACTCTCTGCCGACGCACACGGCCATCGTGGAGTAGGGCATTTCGATGCATTCGGACGGCGTTCTGATTTCCACGTGGATTTTCGAGACGGAAGAGACAGTTGCGTCGAGGATCCTCTGGTAGTTTTTGTGCGAAGAGCGCCCGATCATCATGCGGTAGATGTTCGTATACTCGGAATAGTGGATAGGTGACAGACGGGACAGCATGACATCTGGAAGAGGAGAGATATGAAAATGGGAAAAGAAGGTAGGACTCACTTCTGAGTTCTCGAAGGTTCCTTCGAATCACGTGCACCACGGGGATGTCTCGTTCCAAGCAGTGCCGTACGCAATCCACGGACGATACGCCGTCTCCGACTACAATTACGGGCGCGATTCCAGAAGACGTGCTACTGAAGAGAAGGATTTAAGAGACGATTGTGACTTTTCAAGACTAACGGTGTGTCGTAGTGTTCGTCTTCGTCGACTACAATCTTCTTCGTCGCCTCGAGTCTTTCCTTGAGGGCTCTGACGTCGTACACGATGTCGCAATTCTCTTCGTTCGGTAACTGAACAAGGAGAGACTCAGTCAAGAGAGATTCTGGAGGCTGGACAAGATTAAAAGACGTCTAGACCCTAGCTGAAGAAGTATTGGGCACCCCACTCACCTCGAGTTTTCGTGGCGACGTCTTCCCGGACGCTACGACGACCGACTTGCTTCTGATAGAAAACTGACGCCCGTCGGTGGTCCTTCTCCCTTCGGTCACCCAGACGTCTCCGACTTTCCGTATCGAAGTGACCGAGAAGAACTGGTGGAACTTCTTGCGAAGCCGCAGTTTCTCCACGTATCTCTTCAAATAACTGGCGATCGCACACGAAGGAAGTCTGAAATATAAGTTGTGTTGAAATGAAGACTGCCTCTCGAAGACGTCGTACCGTTTGACGAGAGGTCTTCCTCCGAGCCACTGTTCCATCGTGAACCCGGGCATGTCCATCCAGTCGCTGAACGAGACTGTCAGCATTTCAGGATCGTACTCGTTCCAGCTGCCTCCGATTTTCGTCTCTCCTATCACCATATGAGACACTTCACGCTCTCTGTTCAGCTCCCACTGAAGGCATCCGGGGGCGTCTGATCCCATGTCAGCTCCTGGACGGACGAGCATATCGTACAGAACAGAGAGAGGGCGTCCGGATTGAGAGAGTTCTGTCAAGTCGGAAGACCAGGAGAGGTCCTGAAATCATGAGATTTCCTTGTGACAGAAGAACCCAGGATATTATTTTCATTCCCTGCCGACGACTTCTAATGCTTCTATCCGCTCTTCTTACATGCCTTCGCTGCGTCTTTTCACACTTGAAAATCGGAAATGGATGGGAATCGTGTTTTCCCCGCACCTTATGGAAGTTGGGCGAACAAGTACAGAAGACCTTTCTGTTGACGACGGAAATTACAGAAAGTTCTCGAGTCCCCTTTGCATACCAAAGATTCAAAATGTGTCGACAAGGCAGAATCGGAAAGCGTCAGAGAACGAACAACAACTCGGAAGAGGACAGTATCCGAGGGAAAGTCACGAGACTTCGTCTTCCCCACAACAAGCCATATCCTTCTTCTTCCCGTGATATCCGTGTGTTGTGTCGTTTCTTCTTTGCACCCAAATGCCACGTCTCACAGTTCATCGAGATCATTCTTTTGTCACGGTGGTTGGTCAAACTATCACACGCACCGTGTCGTCTATTGAAGGAACGACCTTGACCACTGACAAGGCGAGCCTCCTCGGAAAAAAAGAAAACGTTTCCTGAGGAGCCGAGGCGAGCGCACGACTCTCTCTCTCTCTCGCTTTTTCGTCGGCTCCTCGAGCCCTGAGCCAGCAGAAAAGCGCTGCCGAGCATCAACAACCAGCCAGAGAGCGGGCCGACGGGCCGACCAATCCGCTTTCTCTGCGCTCCCTCACTCTCGTATTTGTCAGCATTTTCCCGGGGCGAGAAGGCAGGTTTCCTCCTCTTTTCTGCCCGTGATGATATCAGAATGCGGGAAACTGAAACTGTAAAAGTACCTGGTCGATGAGCGAAAACTCGTGGTTGGCGACAAGTTTCTCGTGCACAGTCGCGTTCTGGTGTGGATGTTTTTCGTCGTAGAACGGTGTCATTCCGGAGAGAAACGCAGAGAGAGCGATTCCGGCGGGTCCATTGCCTGCAAAAACAGCCGATTGGACAGCGGCGAGCACTCGAGAGAGATAACTTTTTGCACCCTCCAGGCGCCTCGAGTCAACAATAAGATCAGCAGTTGACTGACCCTCGGTGACGTCACGAGACCGGAGAACGCGAGGAGAGGATCTAGATTGGTGGATCCAGAAGCGTCATTTTTAGGTTCTCTAGGTTCGTGTTGTTGAAAAGTGTCGAGTTTCTCGCAAAAGTATTCGGTTTCTCTTCGAAAAGTTCACACAACACACACACGGGAATGCTCTCGGGAGTCCGGGAGGATCCCTCGGAAACAGAACCCTTTCGTTCCAGTTCCAGTTCCGTTCTTATCAGTCTGTTTTTGTGATGCCGACAGAGAGATCACTTCCAAATAGAAAAGTTCCCCCGCGAACTACAGTAACCCGATCTAACGACGACTGATGACGTACCGATGATGAGGACGTGCGTGTCGAATTTCGTGCAGCAACCAGTATGCATACGGGTGACTTTATCCTTCTTCTGATTCTTTCTCCGGCTTCTTCTCGCCTTTTTCGTCGTCTTCTTCTTCTTCTTCTCGTCGGAGCAGTAATGACTGAAAAAAAGAAGGTGTTGTGGGAATTCAGATAAGCGCGAGGATGACAATTGTGACGTCATAAGTTAATTCTGAGGAGAACACAGTAACAAATCGATGACTACAGAAATACAGATAACATCGGAGGAAGAGAAAGGAGGCACGGAGGCAGACTTTGCATGCAATCACGTAGTTACACTAGACGAAACACGCTCAACGCGGGGAGAAGTCGTTAATCTCGACACTGCTACAGAATACAGACACTTTCAGAGGTCGCACCCCCTTCGGTATTCAGAAATGACGCTTACTTTGTCTCGGGGACACGAACAGCGAACTGAAAACAAGGCGGCTTCTCCGCATCGCATTTATAAGCGACGACCCCAGTCTCCGCCCAAAATGATGATAATTCAGTGTAACTAGGGGCTCTCTGCGCGCGCGCGCGGCTCGGTTACCAGATGACTTTCAACGATCTCTTCCGCTGCTTCTCACGAGCACAATTTCGGGCACAAAACTGCCAGAGAGCACGCGAAAACGTGTCAGAGCTCTCGATTCTCGACGCCACGTCATGGAGCAAGCAGACAGTGCAAATAGTTGAGGGAAAACTATGACAGAAAGGGGGGGTGGAGTCTGATACGGTCACGGGGAGAAGGCCGAAACTGGTAACTAGAAGACTCTAATCGAATTACGGAGAATGGAATCTGCAGAGACGAGGGGGTTCAAAACTCAGAATGCCGATCAGACGGCGAAACGTAGATCTAGCGTAGGTTAGCGAAGAACAGAAACAGAAAAAAAAGAGAGAATGTGCAGAGAGGCTCTGCGTCGGGTGCTCGCCGGCGCTCTTTTAAAAATGTCTCCGTGGGGCCGCCGCCGCCGAGGAGCACAAATGACGAAATAGAGGAGAGAGGAGAGAAGCGAGAGGCCCGCGAGCATGGAAGAGGAGCATTGCAAAAGAGCCGAGAAAGAAAACATTATCGGCCGCCGAACGTTTCTTTTTTGGGAATATGGAATGGCAGGGGGCCCGGAAAGCTGTCATTCCGGAACGACCCGATAAGAGGATTGTAAGGGGTAAGCGGATCGGACTGAAACTTCCTCGGTAAGCACATTCCGGACAGAATGTTATCTGGAGAATAGAGCTGGAACCGAACCAATTCGGACTGGGACAGTTCTAATCTAGGCTTAATGTGTTCACTATGGCGTATTAGAGACGCAAGAACTTCCTGAGAGCTCTTAATTTTCTCGCTTCACAGTAAGCTTTTTGGCTTCTGAACTCTCAAGTTTTCCCGTAATCGAGCTCAAAAACCACTTTTTTTTTGTCCACGAAGCGTCAGACTCGTGGCTTTTGGCGCCAACTTCAAAAATAGTGTCGCCTCAACCAAAAACCACATGCCTTCCTCTCTCCACTTAACTTGTTGTACCCAAGAGAGAGAAACTGTGTGTTTTGTCTTGGCTCGCCCCCAAAATACACGGGCAAAGAGCCAATTTGCTCACTTTTCTGCCCCTCGTGCGCCTCGGGAGGGAGCAACACAACAACTTCCTTATTTCCTTATTTTCGAAGGGTTACCAAGGGGAACACGACGAAAAGACCGGAAATCCGAGACGGCCTGAAAACAGACAGAAAACGAAGAAAATGAGAAGAAAAAAGGGGCGAGCGTAGACGTTGTGGGCGAGAGATATGGAGAAAAGAAGAGAGGGGAAAGAAACGAGAGGAGATGAAATAAGAGAAACTGCGGGTTTTCTGGGCCTAAAATCGGGAATTTCGGCTGGAAAATAACAACCGAGACCCGAATTGAAAGGTAATAATGTACGAGCGGAGTGCACTTACCCGTTATCAGTGGCGAATCGAGAATCGATATCTGTAGTGCTCTCAAATAATTCGCGGACACAAGTTTTGAACTCGTTTTCTTGGATATTCCATGATATGTCTTTACGAACATCTTCATTTTGATAGCAATATAGTTATTCCGGTTGGAAAGTACAAGAAAAGGGAGGTTTAGAAGAGAGTGGTATACCTCATGGTGACGTCACGAGTCGCTAAGAGCCCGCCAGAAGTACGGATTGGCCTGGAAACGACGTGAGAAGGAGTTGTACCAGGATTGGAAGGCGGTGACAGGGATGTACTCTTGGGAGCCTGGAAAACGGAGAGCGTTGGACAGGGATACGACAGAAAAGAATGGGTTACCGCCGGAGGGACTCGGGAGGCGGACTGAGAAGGATTCGGTGTGGTTGATGAGATTGCGTATCATCTTCTCCGCAAACTCCACTAGCGTCGACTACAACACGCTGCATGATTTATGGGAGGAAGAGGACGGGGAACCGACCTGCTGACTGGCTTGCGTTCCTTCCGAGGCTTGCCGTCCTTCGATGGTCGCGAGCCTTTCCGCATTGATGCCGATCTGCGCGGAGCCGCTCGAGTACAACTGCATCTGCATTCCGAAAACGCCACTGTGACTGGCATCGGACTTGTGCAGCTGGGCGACTTTGAAGATTGCACTCGGCTTCTGGTTGCAAATGAAGCCCAGGTAATGCCAATTTCCGCCATCTGTCGTTGGCCACCGGATGTAAACTAAACTGGCTATTTCCTTCCAACTGTCAAGTTTTCTCTTCAGTTCACCTGATCCTCCTATTCCGTCAGGAAAGGGCTGGACCCCTGTGAGAAAGACCACCACATGATTAATCGAGTCGGCGTTCACGATCTCACACGAGAACTCCGTATCCGACACCGGAACCACCTCTATCGGAGTTCGGCCGGATACGATCACTCCAAATACTCCCGCCATTTTCTTTTATCTGGGTTTTAAATAATGCCTTGTTGACGAATTGTTTTTCAGTTAGTTAGCGGTAGTATAATAAAGCCCAGACTTTGTGGTGTACATTGATCTTATTAAACCAAACTCTGACTTCATTCTCAACAGCGGAACATATAATAAATAATAAACTTGGAAGATTGATAAAAAGGAGTGAAACGGTGGATAACAGGAAGGTACAGAACTTGTTGGATGAGATAACAGAGAAGAAGATCGATACAGACAGGGAGCGAAGAGGCTCCAACACGTTGGGCGCTGAAGCCGATAACGTAGACTCTACATGGTAGAGGGGAATGTCATTAGTAGTTTCGGTTTCCTCCTTGAGCATGAGCCCATTGTTGAGCTCCGGACTGTGCGCCTCCCCAGCCTCCTTGCTGACCGCCTTGCTGGCCTCCCCAGCCTCCCTGTTGCTGTTGACCTCCCCATCCTCCTTGCTGATGTTGACCTCCCCATCCTCCTTGCTGCTGTGGCGGACCACCCCATCCTCCTTGTTGCTGCGGGGCTCCCCATCCGCCTCCTCCTTGCTGTCCTCCCCAGCCTCCATAGTCTGAAAAAAACAGTATTACTGTCAATTTGAAAAAAAAGAGCAACTTACTACCTCCACCGTATCCTTGGTTTCCACCTCCTGGTCCACCCCATCCTCCGGGGCCACCACGCTGGGGCCCTCCCCAGCCACCTCCGCCGCCGTTGAATCCTCCTCGTTGTCCGTCACGAGATCTTCCACCGCGAGTTTCGCGATCGCGATTCATTTGAGCCTTGCTCATTTCGTCCTTGCTGAGTCCCTTGCGGACGTCGCAACGATGGCCATTTACCATATGAGACTTAACCAGAACGCACTGATCGACGGAGTCATGGTCGTCAAAGGTGACAAAGCCGAATCCTCTTGGCTTCTGGGTATTCTTGTCGAGGATAATTTCTGCCTTGGTGACGGTTCCAAACTTGGTGAAGTATTCGGTGAGCATGTCCTCAGTGTGATCTTCGCGGACACCGCTCACGTAAAGGCGCTTGGTAGAGACATTAGACTCCGATCGGTTCTTATCATCGCGAGGAACAGCGCGCTTCGGGTCCACAGTCTTTCCATCGATGACGTGTGGTCGTTGCTTCATAGCTTCATCAACCTCGGTTTTGGCAGTGAAGGTAACGAATCCGAAACCACGAGATCTCTTTGTTGTCGGATCTCTCATGACGATGATGTCGGTGATTTCTCCGAATTGGGAGTAGAACTCGCGCATCAGCTCGTCGGTTGTATTTGAGGTGAGTCCTCCAACAAAGATTTTACGCAGGTTTTCAGGCTCCAGAGAAACATCTCCGCCTCCATTCTGAAAATCGATATTGAGGCCAGTTTTTTGAGCGCGTAGGTGGCCTACACCTATATAAGCAAGTGAACAAACGTAACCTCTGTCTTGATTTCCACGTCGGTCATGTTCTAGTTCTTAGTAGTCGATCGAATTGCTAACAAGTTCTTAGCTTATGTTGTTCACTTAGACAGGCTAGTTTCACGTCAACTACCTATCGAATGCTAATACTCACAATGAGTACTGAGTTGTTGATCACTGAAATAGATTCTGTATGAAAATCTAAATAAAAATCAAGTTTAAACGAGTTATTCGACGCATGCATAAGCTATACTCGTCAAAGACAATAAGTGAACGGGAATCGACTATTTTAGCGGATATTCCTTCGTAATAACGGGTGATAGAGAACAAAGTCTACACAATTATATTATTTATGGAAGAAATCGACGACATATCTGCGAAAAACGCGCGAAAACATACAGAAAACATACCTTTTTTGGTGAAACGTGGAGAGAATGCTCTCGAAAGCGTTCGAAAAATGTCAAAGCCACGCGTCGCGGCAGCTCGATTAGCTGCGTCGCGGTCCGATCGTTGCGAGACCCGCCCGCGTAGACGCATGCGCCTTTAAACACCAAGGCTCAGAATTCTGCTGAAATGAGCGTTGTGTTCAGCTTGAGCTGAATTCGTTATGAACAAATGGGGTGTTGCTAAAAAGAACAATTGAAAAATGTGGTACAACGCAAAAACCGACCAAAAGTTTTGTAATAGTCTGTGGTAATCTCAGTCCTCAAGAAGAAATTCTAGGTGTTTCATGGACCCATCGTACTTCAGATACTGCCATTAGGACCATCGATGTGATATTTAGGTTCGGCTATTCACTTTCCCGGGATATTGTTTTCTTTTCTCAACAATTCCAAACGCAGAAGCAGCCGAATAGAGGCATTCGCACGAATCAGAGACGCGGGGCGAAAAAACTTGAAAAGCAACCTTTCGGAGGCAGAAGCCCGCCGACGCCGAGGTATGTCGGCGAGAGAGCGTGTACCGCGCGGAAGCCGTGGCGCCAAGCCCGTTCGGATCGGATAAGCGAGCAGGGTGGGGCTGCTAGTGGACCGAGGCGCCGGTATAAAAGACAGCCAAAGACCGAGGAGACGAATAGGTGTGCTTCTCGCCATGGACATCGACACAAAAATCAAGGCCTACCGCTTCGTAGCCTATTCGGCCGTCGTCTTCTCGGTCATCGCCGTCCTTTCGGTAAGTTCCCTTTTCAGATCCCGCGTTCTCATTCGAATCGTTCAGGTGTGCATCACCCTTCCAATCGTCTACAACTATGTGCACTCGGTCCGTCGTCAGCTTCACAACGAGGCTCTCACCTGCAAAGGAAACATGAAGGATGTCTGGGCTGACGTGCACAACCTCCGTGTCGACGCCGCCTCCAACCGCACCGCCCGTGCCGTCCGTTACGGACGCGACGACCATGTCGCCGGAAACGGACCGAACTTCGATTCGGGATGTGAAGGATGCTGCCAGCCAGGACCTGTAGGAGCTCCGGGAGCCCCAGGAAAGCCAGGACGCCCAGGAAAGCCAGGAGCTCCAGGATTCCCAGGAAACCCAGGAAAGGCCCCACAGAAGCCTTGCGAGGAGATCACCCCGCCACCATGCAAGCCATGCCCACAAGGACCACCAGGAGCCCCAGGACTTCCAGGAGACCAGGGAGACAAGGGAGAGGCCGGACAGCCAGGACAGCCAGGACAGGACGCCGCCCCAGGAGAGCAGGGACCAAAGGGCCCGAACGGAGCCCCAGGAAAGCCAGGAGCCCCAGGAGCCCCAGGAGACGAGGGTCTGCCAGCCGTTTGCGAGCCAGTCCAGAAGGGAGAGCCAGGACCAACTGGAGAGCCAGGACCACTCGGACCACCAGGACCAGCCGGACAGCCAGGAAACGACGGAGCCCCAGGTAGATCGGAAAGTTCCATTTCAGGAATTCATTTTCCATTTTGCAGGACAGCCTGGACCAAAGGGACCACCAGGACCAGACGGAAAGCCAGGAGCCGACGGAAACCCAGGACAAGGAGGCCCAGTTGGACCACCAGGAACCCCAGGAGAGCGCGGAATCTGCCCGAAGTACTGCGCCATCGACGGAGGAATCTTCTTCGAGGACGGAACTCGCCGCTAAGCGGAGCACCTCTAATTTATTCTTTGTCTTTCATCACACAAATAAAATATCACGCTGTCATCGACACTTTCCATCGTGGCCGAAGAAAAAGTGGAAAACCGAAAGTGAAGAGAATCGGAGCGGATAAGCGAGAGAAAGAAAACTGGGTAACGGGCAAGTTTCGCATTCGGGCGCGACTTCCTCGAACAGACTTGTTCTGCAGTCAATCGAAGAGAAGATCGAACATCTTCAGAGGCTCCCAATGTTCTTTGAGATCAACCTGTCTCTTCGTGACAAGTACAGGTTACGAAAGTCTTCAATTGTCGCGTGACTGTCCTCATTTGGGACGAGCGTGAACTCGAAATATAACTGAAGGAATGGACAGTCATTTTGTCCGATACTATGGTCAAAGCAACGATAGAGAAGAAAGAGAGCGAATCGGCTCCGACGCTTCTTGCGATTCAGAAGTTGTTGTGTCAGCAAGCTCAGAAAAACGAGCAAATCCAATCGCTGCTCCAAGAACTCATCGAATCGCAAAATCGTCTTCTAGCCGAGCAGAAGACGGCCGCCTTGCTCTCTGACTCAACGTCCAGTGTGCATTTGATGTGGGAACTCGCCGATCGAATTCCAGTATACCGACACAACACCGAAGAGTTCAAGGGATTCGAGAAGTGGTTGGAACAGCACCTGTTGATCTTCACCGAGGATGCCGTCGGACTGTCTGAAAGACAGCGAACAAGACTGTTACTGAGCCGGCTCGATAAGCCTTGTTTCGATTTCTACACCACATTGCACCGCGATGTCGCCGATATCTACGATTTGGGTTTTGAGAAGACGGTCGCTGCGCTGACCAAGACTCTGAGATCTCACCAATCTCTGATGCTATTCAGGCATAATTTGTTTCAAATGACGATGTCGTCGGGACAGTACAGGGATCCCATCGACTTCATGTACAACGTGAGCATTGCGGTTGAGGACGCAGAACTGACGAAGATGACTCACGACGACTGGGTGGCGTTCATCGCACTCAGAGGCCTCAATGGATCAGTCGATGAGCCGGTGAAGTTGGCGCTGCATCAGCACTGTATCGATGCGGAATGGAGAAACGAGTCGGTGAAGGTGTCGGATCTGCGCGACGTGTACACCCGATTCACGCAGCTCCAGGAGCTAGTCGAAAATTTCTGCGTGTCGAAGCCGTCGCCTCGAGCGGATGCCGGGCATAAGAATGACGGGAAGGTTGTGATTAGGAACGGTTCGCCGAAGGGGGCTGTGAAGCAGAAGAAGAAGAAGGACACTCGCAAATGTTTCATTTGTGGCGTTCTGGGACACATTTCAACGAGGTGTCCAGTGGATCGAAGGCAGTGAGCAGCTGTGAATGACGTTTACTCTAAATTGAACTCTGAAAGAAAGGACAAACCTTCCGAGTCTACCAAATAAATTCTCTCTCTCTCTCTCTCTCTCTCTCTCTCTCTCTCTCTCTCTCTCTCTCTCTCTCTCTCTCTCTCTCTTTCGATACCACCAGATACATGGGTAACAATAATTGTTCCGTGTGTCTAATAACCTTTCTCGAGTGGGCGAATTCAAGTTGAAATTGAAGTTAGACAAGGCCGAAAAAGGTAAACATGTGTGAAAAGAGCGTTTTTTTTCTCTCGTATTAGAAAGGGCGCTCCATTGAGAACATCCCTCCGAGACGGAAGGCGTCACGATTCGAAAGAAGTCGCACTCAAACTCTTTTTTTGCTTCTTCAATTGCGCGTAAACCGGCCGAATGATTCATGCCATCTAAAGCAATGCGGCAATTATTCCGGAGAGACACACTGCAGTTTGAAACCGGCCGTGACGGGGAGAAAGTGGAGAGGTAAACACGATGAGGCAGCATTTCATTCGGATCAATACAACAGGCATTATCAGAGTTAGCGTCTCGTGCCGTCCTCGAAGAAGACGCCTCCGTCGATGGCGCAGTACTTGGGACAGATTCCGCGCTCTCCCGGCGATCCGGGCGGTCCCGCCGGTCCAGGGGCTCCCGGATTGCCGTCGGCTCCCGGCTGACCGTCCGGTCCGTTCGGGCCTTTCGGTCCCGGCTGTCCTGGCGATCCGTCGGCTCCCGGTTGTCCCGGGGGTCCTGGGGGTCCTTGCGGTCCGGACTCTCCTGGCGGTCCTGGCTCTCCCGGGATGAGGGGCTCGCTCTGAGCCGGCACTCCTGGCTCTCCCGGAGTTCCTGGGGCTCCTGGAGCTCCCGGCGGTCCTGGAGGTCCCTTCGGTCCTGGCTCTCCTGGAGCGGCGTCCTGTCCCGGGAGTCCCGGAGATCCTGGCTCTCCGGAGTCTCCCGGTGGTCCTGGAGGTCCTGGAGGTCCGGGTGGTCCTTGTGGGCACGGCTTGCAAGGCGGAGGAGTGATCGGCTCGCACGGCTGTTGTGGAGGACGACCCGGGTTTCCAGGAAGTCCCGGAGCTCCCGGTTTTCCTGGTCTTCCTGGTTTTCCTGGGGTTCCTGCCGGACCTGGAGGTCCCGGAAGGCAGCAGGACTCACAAGAGCCGGACTGCGCGGAGCCACCGGTGACTGCGGCGTCGTTGTAGGCCTGACGGGCGGTTCTGTTGCTGTTCGGAAGGGACTTCAGAGCATGAACTTCGTTCCAGATGTCCTTTGCAGATCCCTGAAGATACTCGGATAGGACTCTTCTGGAAGACGTCAACTGATACCTTGCAGAAAGTGATCTCGTTGTGCATGGTCCTCTTCACGTGATGCACGTAGTTGTAGACCATCGGAAGAGTGACGCACACCTGGAATCGCAACTCAGAAGACGTTTCCAGAATCGACGCTTACCGAGATGACGGCGACGACCGAGAAGGCGACGGCCGAGTAGGCGACGAAGCGGTACGCCTTGATGCGTGTCTCCAGATCCATTCTGAATTCGATGGTCGAGTGTCGGCGCGCCTCTCTATTTATAGCGCTCTCCACTGACGCCGCCCACTTTCCCTCCGAAACTTTCGACGGTCTTCACGGGGCGAGCGGAGAAGAGGCAGTTTTTGCCCGCCTTCTTTCTTTCCGAATGTTGTATATTCAATGAGATGAGGCAGGAGAATGGGGCAATTTGGACGGAAAGAGAGAGAAGCCGTGCGGTGATTAGAGAGACCGTCGCCGCCGGAAGGGGAATGTGATATGGGACTGTAGTCCCCAGAGGACAGGTTCGCAGCTGGAGACGTCTCCGAACGACGCTCCGATTATGCAGATTCAAGGCGGCAACGTCCCGCTTCTGAAGTTTCACGACTACAGATTCAATCTCGTGAAGCTTGGCAGTGAAGACAAGCTCTACGGCATTCGCAACAATGCTTTGAATTCAGATGACGTGGAAGTTGTGACGGTGTGTCTGATCCGTTGTGGACACGGTTGTTTGGATAATCCTCGCAGCGAAGCGGTTCTCCTCTTATTCGAATGCTTATTCAGAAACTCTCACTACAAACTAGAAAGACTGTTTACGATCACTCTTCTCAATATTTCCCGTCATGTTTTCGAGAGAAGCTTCTTCTTTTTCCCTTCCTTCTTCGGACGGGCCAATTTGCATCCCGAACTGGCTTGCACACAGCGGGAAACTACCGACAGCGAAGAAGAAGGACTGGTACGCGTCGAAAAGTGATGGATTGGACTTTTGAAGTGCGCGCGCAGGGGCCTTTGCAGGTGGAAGAGATTCAAATGCCACGTCACACCAGAAAAAACATTGATTCTTCCGTGCGGTTCGGCGAATTTCAGTTAGTCACCACCTTCGATTATGCAAATCGCGGCAAAATGTTGGTTATTTAAACTTGCGAACACAAGGCACGACCCTACATTCCGATAGGTTTGTAGTTTCAGTATGACCCAGCGATGATGATAACAGTGCTTGTAGCGATAAGATAGCGATAGGGACCCTCACTTTCCCATCTTCAGATGCGTCACTTCCAAATGCAACTGCTCCTCTTTTTCTTCGTCTTCTCTTGCTCCGTCCACGGCCTTCTCGGCATCGGACGTCTTCAGTCGGTCGCCGTGTCGGGGCGACTCATTTGTGACGGAAGACCTGCCGCCGGTGTCAAGGTCAAGATGTACGAGAAGGAGTTTTGTGAGTTCCCCTCTCATCGCCTTCTCAACTCCACCCGCTTTCAGTCCTCGATCGAAAAATGGCAGAAGTGTACACGGATGCGAACGGGATCTTCCTGATCAGCGGCAGGAAACGAGAGATTTCGACGATCGACCCGAAAGTGAACGTGTATCACAAGTGCGACTATTCGGGACTCTGCTACAAAAAGTTCGGAATCACCATTCCCGATGATTACATCACCTGGGGACCCAACCCTGACCGTCCGTATGACATTGGAACTCTGAATTTGGCGAACAAGTACACTGGAACCACTACCGACTGTCTCAACTGATTAATTAATATTATACGAATCAATATTTATGTTTTATTAAGTTTTACTTCATTAAAATCGTGTTTTTCTATTTTCCTGCAAAAATTGCTTGATGTTCTTGAATAAATTCAATTCCCGCACACCACAGTTTAAAGGCGCATACAATTATTTGTGTGCGTGTACCTCGCCACGAAAGCGCACCCTCTTCTTTTTGCGTTATGCCTCGTTCTGCGGCAACGTCCCCCTCCGCCGTTTCAAATTTTCTGCTCTCATCGCTTTCTCTGGGGTTCCCCCTGAATAGAAGATACAAAACTGGAAAGAAATCATTCAAAAAGAAGCTAAAGAAAGGAATCTATCTGAAAAAGTATATACTTCATATAAAAATCACTGTTTTTGTAGCGAAAAATATAATTTTTGTTCGATAAGCCTGTTATTGATTTCGAAATATTTCGAATTTGGTCGTTTCCGTTCACTTTCTCGCAGATATGGACAAAATTGGTATTTGTAAAGAATTATTTTCAGATAATCAAGAACAGAAACACACGGGACTCATATTGACTACAGAAAAGACAAAGAAAGGTATGTTCCGCGTTCACTATCCGTATGAACAGTGTGTTGTATATGTATTGATTTCAGATGGCTCTCGTCGGCGTCGACTTTCAAGCGCCATTGCGAACTGTGAATCGCGTACAGTTCGGAATCCTCGGACCTGAAGAGATCGTACGACCGTTCTTAATGGAATTCTAGAGCAACAATCGATCTTTCAGAAACGCATGTCCGTTGCCCATGTAGAGTTTCCAGAGATATACGAAAATGGAAAGCCAAAGTTGGGAGGATTGATGGATCCCCGACAAGGAGTCATTGATCGTCGTGGAAGGTAAGAAATATTTTTATAAGAAGAAAAAGCCCTACCAACGTTTTAAGATGTATGACTTGCGCTGGAAATCTTTCCGATTGTCCTGGTCATTTCGGACACTTGGAGCTAGCCAAACCAGTCTTCCACATTGGGTTTCTCAACAAAACACTGAAAATACTTCGATGCGTCTGCTTCTACTGTGGACGTCTTCTTATCGACAAATCTAACGCACGGGTCATAGATATTCTGAAAAAAACAAATGGAAATCCGAGAAGAAGGCTCGGCCTGATTTACGATCTTTGCAAATCAAAATCTGTGTGCGAAGGAGCCGGAGAGAAAGAAGAAGGGCTCCCAGACGATCCGGATGATCCGATGAACGACGGAAAGAAACTTCCCGCCGGATGCGGACGATATCAACCGACTTACCGTCGTACCGGAATCGACATCAACGCAGAGTGGAAGAAGAACGTCAACGAGGACACGCAGGAGAGAAAGATTCTGCTCACCGCCGAGCGTGTGCTCGAAGTCTTCAAGCAGATCACCGACGAAGACATTCTCGTCATTGGAATGGATCCGCAGTTCGCCAGGCCGGAATGGATGATCTACACCGTTCTCCCTGTCCCGCCGCTCGCTGTTCGTCCAGCTGTAGTCACTTTCGGATCAGCCAAAAATCAGGACGACTTGACACATAAGCTTTCGGACATCATAAAAGTGAATCAACAACTGCAGAGAAACGAGGCGAACGGAGCTGCTGCACATGTGCTCGTCGAAGATGTTCGTCTTCTGCAGTACCATGTAGCCACATTAGTCGACAACTGTATCCCTGGCCTTCCAACCGCTACACAGAAAGGAGGACGACCATTGAAGTCGATCAAGCAGAGACTGAAGGGAAAAGAAGGCAGAATTCGTGGTAACTTGATGGGAAAACGTGTCGACTTCTCTGCCCGTACTGTCATCACTGCTGATCCGAACTTGCCTATCGACACCGTCGGAGTTCCGAGAACCATTGCTCAGAACCTGACGTTCCCTGAAATCGTCACTCCATTCAACGTCGACAAACTCCAGGAGCTGGTGAACCGTGGAGACACTCAGTATCCTGGAGCCAAGTACATCATTCGAGAGAACGGAGCTCGCGTTGACTTGAGATACCATCCGCGTGCCGCTGATCTTCACTTGCAACCCGGATACCGCGTGGAGAGACACATGAAGGACGGCGACATCATCGTGTTCAACAGACAGCCGACTCTTCACAAAATGTCTATGATGGGTCACAGAGTCAAGATTCTTCCCTGGTCAACTTTCCGAATGAATTTGTCTGTCACTTCTCCCTACAACGCCGATTTCGACGGAGACGAAATGAATCTCCACTTGCCGCAGTCTCTGGAAACGAGGGCCGAAATCGAGGAAATCTGTATGGTGCCAAGGTAATTTTCACAAGCTTTTTGACAAACCATAACTCTTCCTTCTCAGACAACTCATCACTCCGCAAGCCAACAAGCCTGTCATGGGTATTGTGCAGGATACATTGTGCGCTGTCCGCATGATGACTAAACGAGACGTGTTCATCGATTGGGCTTTCATGATGGATCTTCTGATGTACCTGCCCACTTGGGACGGAAAAGTGCCGCAGCCAGCTATCCTGAAGCCGAAACCACTATGGACTGGAAAACAAGTCTTCTCACTGATCATTCCTGGAAACGTGAACGTGTTGAGAACTCATAGTACTCATCCGGACTCGGAAGACGCTGGACCATACAAGTGGATTTCTCCTGGTGATACAAAAGTGCTCATCGAGCACGGAGAGTTGCTAAGTGGAATTGTGTGCTCGAAGACCGTCGGAAAGTCGGCTGGTAACTTGCTCCATGTTGTGGCTCTCGAGTTGGGTCACGAGATCGCTGCAAATTTCTACTCGCACATCCAAACTGTGATCAACGCGTGGCTTCTTCGTGAGGGACACACAATCGGAATTGGAGACACAATTGCCGATCAATCGACGTACCTGGATATCCAATCTACTATCAAAAAAGCGAAACAAGATGTCGTTGACATCATCGAGAAGGCCCACAACGATGAATTGGAACCGACTCCAGGAAACACGCTTAGACAGACGTTCGAGAACAAGGTCAACCAGATTTTGAACGACGCGCGTGACAGAACTGGAAGTTCCGCTCAGAAGAGTTTGTCCGAGTTCAACAACTTCAAATCTATGGTCGTGTCCGGATCGAAGGGATCGAAGATTAATATCTCTCAGGTAGACATGTCTCTGTAGAGAGCTGAGAACCAAATGACAGTTTCCAGGTTATTGCTTGTGTCGGACAGCAGAACGTCGAAGGAAAGCGTATTCCGTTCGGATTCCGTCACCGTACTCTTCCCCATTTCATCAAAGACGACTACGGTCCGGAATCGAAAGGATTCGTCGAGAATTCGTACCTTGCCGGTCTGACTGCCGCAGAGTTTTTCTTCCACGCCATGGGAGGTCGCGAGGGTCTTATCGATACTGCTGTCAAAACTGCGGAAACTGGATACATTCAACGCCGTCTGATCAAGGCTATGGAGAGTGTCATGGTTAACTATGACGGAACGGTTCGTAACTCGCTGGCGCAGATGGTGCAGTTGAGATACGGAGAAGACGGACTGGATGGAATGTGGGTCGAGAATCAGAACATGCCGACAATGAAACCGAACAACGCTGTATTCGAGAGAGACTTCAGAGTAAGCTCAACCATAATTTTCTTCATCAAACAATATTTTTCTTTCAGATGGACCTAACTGACAATAAGTTCGTTCGCACGAACTACTCAGAAGAAGTCGTTCGTGAGATACAAGAGTCTCAGGAAGGAATCTCTCTGGTCGAATCGGAATGGTCGCAATTGGAGGAAGATCGCCGTCTTCTCCGAAAGATCTTCCCTCGCGGTGATGCCAAGATCGTGCTCCCTTGCAATCTGCAGCGTCTCATCTGGAACGCTCAGAAAATATTCAAGGTGGACCTGCGAAAGCCAGTGAATCTATCACCACTTCACGTCATCGACGGAGTGCGCGAGTTGTCAAAGAAACTGATCATCGTGAGCGGAAAGGATGAGATCTCGAAGCAGGCCCAGTACAATGCGACTCTGCTGATGAACATCCTTCTGAGATCCACTCTGTGCACGAAGAAGCTTTGTACTACTTCCAAGTTGAACACTGAGGCTTTCGATTGGCTCCTTGGAGAAATCGAGTCTCGTTTCCAACAAGCCATTGCTCAGCCGGGAGAAATGGTGGGAGCATTGGCCGCGCAGTCTCTCGGAGAGCCCGCCACTCAGATGACCCTGAACACTTTCCACTACGCCGGAGTGTCTGCCAAGAACGTAACACTTGGAGTACCTCGTCTGAAGGAGATCATTAACGTGTCGAAACAGTTGAAAACTCCGTCTCTCACTGTGTTCCTGACGGGAGCCGCCGCTAAAGATCCGGAAAAGGCGAAGGATGTGCTCTGCAAGCTAGAGCATACAACACTGAAGAAGGTGACAATGAACACAGCGATCTACTATGACCCAGATCCGAAGAACACTGTCATCACTGAGGACGAGGAATGGGTCTCGATCTTCTATGAAATGCCGGATAACGACTTGTCGAAGACATCCCCGTGGGTGCTTCGTATCGAATTGGATCGCAAGAGAATGACTGACAAGAAGCTCACTATGGAACTGATCGCCGATCGTATTCACTCCGGATTCGGAAGCGACGTGCACACGATTTATACCGACGACAACGCCGAGAAGCTCGTGTTCCGCCTCCGAATCGCTGGGGATGACAAAAACGCCGAAACGCAAGAAGAGCAGGTAGACAAGATGGAAGACGACGTCTTCTTGCGTTGTATCGAAGCCAATATGCTTTCCGATTTGACTCTGCAAGGAATCCCGGCTATTTCGAAGGTTTACATGAATCAACCGAACACAGATGACAAGAAGAGAATCATCATCACTCCGGAAGGAGGGTTCAAGGCGGTTGCTGACTGGATTCTCGAAACTGACGGAACTGCTCTCTTGCGAGTGCTCTCCGAAAGACAGATTGATCCCGTTCGGACGTATTCCAACGACATCTGCGAGATCTTCGAGGTGTTGGGAATTGAGGCTGTGCGGAAGGCCATCGAGCGAGAAATGGACAACGTCATCTCGTTCGACGGTTCCTATGTCAATTATCGACACTTGGCGCTTCTTTGCGACGTCATGACTGCAAAAGGACACTTGATGGCTATTACCCGTCACGGAATCAACCGGCAAGAAGTGGGAGCGCTCATGCGTTGTTCCTTCGAGGAGACGGTTGATATTCTGATGGAGGCTTCGGTTCATGCAGAAGTGGATCCCGTGAAAGGTAGGATTTGTCTTTAAGAAATGGGGTGGAAAACCTTTTCTTCAGGAGTGTCGGAAAATATTATGCTTGGTCAACTGGCCCGCTGCGGAACCGGATGCTTCGATTTGGTTCTCGATGTGGAGAAGTGCAAGTACGGAATGGAGATTCCGCAAAATGTGGTCATGGGCGGAGGTTTCTACAACAATTTCGCTGGAAATCAAGATGGCAGAGATATGTCCCCGGCTCACTCGCCATGGGATTCAGGAATCTCTCCAAACTACACTGGTCCCGCATGGTCACCAGTTGGAGCAGGAGGAATGTCGCCTACCGCTGGTTTCTCGCCAGCCGGAAACATTGACGGTGGAGCTTCTCCGTTCAACGAAGGAGGTTGGTCACCAGCGTCTCCGGGAGATCCACTTGGAGCTCTTTCTCCGCGTACGCCTTCTTACCCGGGAATGTCTCCGAATGCCTACTCTCCAACATCTCCGCAGTTCTCGATGACGTCGCCACGCTACTCACCAACGAGTCCGAATTACTCTCCCACGTCTCCGGCTGCCGGACAGTCGCCGGCTTCTCCATCGTACTCTCCGACGAGTCCGAGTTACTCTCCAACCTCGCCCAGCTACTCTCCGACTTCACCATCGTATTCTCCCACGTCGCCGAGTTACAGTCCGACTTCTCCATCGTACTCACCCACGTCGCCGAGTTACTCTCCCACATCGCCGTCTTATTCGCCGACGTCACCGTCATACTCTCCTTCGAGTCCGCGGTATTCTCCGACTTCACCGACTTACAGTCCAACGAGTCCAACGTATGTGAACTGATATTCTTGACCTTTTTTCTAACGTGATGTTGTTTCAGGTACTCTCCGACTTCTCCGACATACTCCCCAACGTCTCCAACGTATTCACCAACAAGTCCAAGTTACGAAGGATACAGTCCGTCCAGTCCGAAGTACTCTCCGTCGTCTCCGACGTACAGTCCTACCAGTCCGAGTTATTCACCGACTTCTCCGCAATACTCACCGACAAGTCCGCAATACAGTCCGAGCTCACCTACAGTATGTTATCTGACGGCTTCCACAGAAATCAACTCTCATATTGCAGTACACACCATCCAGCCCGACATACAATCCGACGTCGCCACGTGCGTTCTCGTCGCCACAGTATTCGCCAACTTCGCCGACGTACTCTCCAACATCTCCGAGTTACACTCCGTCGTCGCCACAGGTAACCAGCTAATGTCCATCTATGGGGATCTCACACCTCATGTTTTCAGTATTCACCAACGAGCCCAACATACACTCCGAGTCCAGCTGGATACGAGAATCAACCAGGTTCTTCCTCACAGGTAATCAATGGAGTCCGAAAACTTCTCGAACGATTTTCATTTACAGTACTCTCCGTCGTCTCCTACCTACTCTCCATCCAGTCCGACCTATTCCCCGGCGTCTCCATCGTACAGTCCAAGCTCGCCGTCTTACGAGCCAAATCCCTAGACTTTTACCATCTTATTTATTTCTCCTGTTCTCCCGTCCCTGCTATATTTTCCTCTGCGTACAATATATTCGGTGTCGAGCTCTCTTTTCTCTTATCTGTTTCTATTTTGCTAACCCAATCTGCCAATTTGTGGAGATGGGACCTTTTCTTTTCTCCTAGATCCGAGCCATGCTCCTAATACTTATTGATTTGACAGTTATCGGGCGCGACGTTGCGTTGGATTTCTACTCGAAGGCACTTCCTTTTCGAAGGATGAGTGGATTCGAAGAGATATCCGCATCATGATCCACATGTACCCTCGTTACGTTTCGTATTTCTATTTGAATCAATAAACATCATTTTATTACCAGCAAACGTCAAAGAAGTGCCCCCCCCCCATGAATGGGCGCTGCAAAGCGAACGAACAGACGAGCGATTACGTAATTGTTTATCAAAAAGGAGGGCGAAACTGGTATGAAGAAGTGAGAAAAGAGACGGATGAGACGGTTCACTTTTGATTCGAGGATGAGATGAGAGGAGATCTCGAAGTTCGATAGTGACTGGTTCTGAAGTACCTTGTTTTGTTTGGGAGGATTCAGAAGAAGAGGCAGATGACGTGGCAACGGAATAAGAGATGACGTGGCAAAGGAGGAAGAGAAAGCAGGTGACGTGGCAGAGGGGAGATTCAGAATACGTTGGTTCTGGTTATTGCCGCGGAAGTGGGACGGATGAATCAGAAGCACGTGAGGAACTAGAAACACGACTTTCCAGCAGTGGTCACTTTCGCTGCGAGACCCAACGGCTTACGGTAGCTCTTCTTCTCATCTTCGTTGCAAGACCCGCAATAATAAGCGCTTCCTCTCATCAAAACACATTTCTGTTTCTTCTTCGCAAAGTGTGCAAATTAGAGAGGAATCTGTTCCTTTTCTGCTTCTCTTGCAGACACTTAACGTGTCCATCCGAGTGCTAATTGCCACAATCTCCTCGCCTTTTCCAACTAGTTTCTCTCCTCGCGACGAAGCAGAGGAGGAGGGGGGCGGGCTTACTGTATAAAAGACGGGCGGTTCGGATGACGAACCAAGAGGATTCGCTCGAATTTCACGAAAAATGGAGGTCCAGGAGATCAAGAATCGAGTGAGTTCTTCCCGTTTTCATTCCGATTCCCGACGTCTTCTTTTCCAGATGAAGGCGTACCGCTTCGTCGCCTACTCGGCCGTCGCCTTCTCGGTCGTCGCCGTCATCTCGGTAGGCGTCAATTCTGAAAACAACGTCTTCTGAATTCCGATTCTATTAGGTCTGCGTCACCCTTCCGATGGTCTACAACTACGTGCATCACGTGAAGAGGACCATGCAGAATGAGATCGTCTACTGTCGAGTAAGCTCCGCCTCTTTGGCACTCGGCCAACTCTTTTCACTTTCAGGGATCCGCCAAGGATATTTGGTCGGAAGTGCGCACTCTGAAGACGGCCCTCGAGCCGATCCACAACAGAACGGCTCGTCAGGCGTACGCAGACGCGGCAGTGCACGGCGGAGGCGGCGGCGGCGGAAACTGCGAAGCCTGCTGTCTTCCTGGACCCGCAGGACCGGCCGGACAGCCCGGAAATCCGGGAAAACCTGGAAAGCCGGGAGCTCCCGGACTGCCCGGAAACCCCGGAAAACCGCCTGTTCAACCGTGCGAGCCCATCACTCCTCCGCCTTGCAAACCTTGTCCGGAGGGCCCAGCTGGACCACCAGGACCCCCTGGACCACCGGGAGACGCCGGATCGAACGGAGCTCCGGGAGCCCCGGGAGGAGAAGCGCCACCAGGAGAGCCGGGACCCAAGGGACCTCCAGGACCGCCTGGAGCACCAGGAGCACCAGGAGAGCCGGGAAAACCGGGAGACGACGCCCCGAGCGAGCCACTCATTCCAGGAGAGCCGGGAGCGCAGGGACCGCCAGGACCTCCGGGAGCCCCGGGACCAGACGGACAGCCAGGATCCCCGGGAGGCCCAGGAACGCCCGGACCGAAGGGACCACCAGGAAACCCGGGAACTCCAGGATCCGACGGCAAGCCGGGAGCCCCTGGACCAGCGGGACCGGCGGGAGCCAAAGGAGAGAAGGGAATCTGTCCGAAGTACTGCGCCATCGACGGAGGCGTCTTCTTCGAGGACGGAACGAGACGATAACTTATTTTTACGATCTTTCAATAAAAATTCTGGCTTTATTCACCCTATAAGGGGAACGTGTTTGAGGAGACTTGGCAAGCGAGAAGATCTACAGCTTAGGGACGCTGCCAGGTGGTGAGCTGACCAGATGGTGCAGCGTGGGAAACAAAGAAAACCGTCTACAGTGTTCTCAACAGAGCGCTGTTGCCTCCACCGTTGCGGATCGATGGTTTTCCTTCAAAACTCACTGTGCTAACGAGCAAATGTCACTTTTTCAAAAGTATAACTTGTTTTTTATTCTTCCGATGTACACTTTGGCTTTTTCTCATCTCAATAACGTCAATTGGGTCTCAAAAATCGCTCAGATTTTCGCGGCCGTGGGAGGTGGCCTAGAATTCTCACCTGCGCGCTCGCTCTTCCATTTTCTCGCTGCTCGTTTGCGCGCACTCTCCTCGCACATTTGAAATTTTTACTTTACCGCAGTGAGAGTTCTCTCAAATCGATTGTTTTCTACCTAATATATTGCTTTCTTTTTCAGATAAAATGGACCCGCTAGAAGCGCTACAGAAGCATATTAAGAAGCCAGAAGAGTTCCCATTTAGTGAAGTCACTGTTGTGAGTTTCTTTTTCTATTGATTCTTTCCTCCAATTAATTATTTTCAGGATGACGTTGATTACCTGGCGTTCGGCGATTTGGCCTACAAAAAAGACACTCCAACGTGTCTTCAAATTCACGGAAAAGCAAATGAGTTCTATTCGCTAGAATCTATTGTCGTCTTCAACAAATACAAGCATGACAACCACGGATTTTATGTCAAGGCGACGGCGGCGGCCAATGTGAAGCCGGTCACTCGTATCGACAGGTAAGCCGTTTATCTCTGCAACTCCACACACAAGCATCGACTGTTCCAGAAAGATCGTGACAGAATTCCTCTCCGGCGACCGGACCGACTTCTCGACAGTCATCAATTACGAGCCACCTGTGTCATTGAGAGAGTTGACGCACTCAAATGAACCTGAGCCAAAACGACCGAGACTCGACGAAGACATCGAAAAAACGGCAGATGCGGCGCCGCAAGCCAAGAAAGAAGTCGAAGTTCGAGCGCTCGATGAGCGACTCACGGTAGATCGGATCGCCGAAATGCGTAGAAAGCGCCAGAGTCATCGCGAGAAGGGCATTGTCACCATAGAGTAAGTATTGGCTCTTTTGAAACCTTCTGAAAACGATCTCCTTCAGCGAATCTCTCTCGACTCTCACTGCCGCTTCCCTCCCAAAGACCCGAATCCATCGGACAAGAGAGAACGTGATGCTCGGCACTCGCGATCTGACCAACGTGCTCGACATCATCACATCCGCCCAACGACAGTGGGATCTCGACGAGAAGAAAGAGAAGGTGGCTGCTGTTCACGCGACGAGTCTGACACGCGAACAGACCACCGCCGCCGCCCAGCAACAGCAGCAAAGATCTGGATACTCCAGATACGCACAAGAAGCGTTCGCACACGTATGTTTTCGGAAAACGACTGTCATTGAATAACATGCTTATTTATAGGAAAAGACGAAGGAAATCCAAACAGAAGGATCTTTCATTGGTAGTAATTTGACCTCATTGAAGCAAGGATATCAGCCGACTAACAGTCAGTTTTCCATTCTCTAGTCCAACTCTAAACTGTTATTCTTACAGAAACACCAGAAACTCCCCAACCGGTGCGACCGCCAATTTCGAAGCCGTCGCCGTCTCCACTCACTGTTCAAAACGGGAAGCGAGCCTCGCGATCTCCGATCATCATCGTTCCGTCGGCCATGAGCAGCATGATCAACTTATACAACGCTAGGGACATTCTCCAGAATCTCGGATTCATTTCCGTCGAGAAACGACGAGCCGATACGAACAAGAAACCTCTCGACTTGGCGATACAAAGAACCAAAAACGGAACGACATGTGAGAGACCCCTCTAGAGTTTCCTCAAAAAACTACTTTTTTCCAGTTAACATTCGTGTGATCGACAACGCGGAAAAGCTGGCGAACGAGGACTGGGACCGTGTGATCGCCGTCTTCGTGATGGGCGCGGCGTGGCAATTCAAAGGCTGGAAGTGGAACGGAAACCCGACGGAGATCTTCACGCACATCCCCGCCTTCTACTTCCACTTTGACAGTGACAAGCCGGCGGCCCAAGTGATGCAGTGGAATGTGCACAAGATCCCGATATCTGCGACGAAACGGCACATGGACAAGGCGCGGTTCAGCCAGATGTGGGAGACGATCGAGAACTTTGTCCGCAAAAACAAGACGCATCTGTCGGCTCGGCTCGGCCTTTAATTGTAACGAATTCCAATGATTCTCCGCTGATCTTCCCACCATCACACATCCCATGCGCTGTCCCAATTTTACCGTTTCTGTTCTTTACGCTCTTATGTTTTCTATTCCTCTCCCCCTCTTTTATGGCAAAGAAAAAGTTGATAATCATTTAATAAATCCTCCCTCCCCCCGAATAAAAAGTGTTTTTGCTTCATACCCAGAAACAAGACTGCATTTCCAGGACAAAACGAAGAAGAAAAAGGAGATTCGCGTGCGCAGAAACTGGCCAAATTAGTATTCAAATTGGTCTTGACACGTTTCCCGTCGGAATTTATGTGCTTTATGTGGTTTCTCGAAAGATCCCGCAGAGCCTTTGGGACCGAAAGTGCAAAGTGAATCGGAAGAAAAGTGGGAGGGACTAGGATCCGACGGCCGATTTCTCGTCCCCGAGACGCCGTATCGTTTTCACCGTTTTCGCTCTCGTTTCGGCCACACCCTCTCGTCTCTCATTTCTGCGATTCCTGTCATTCTTCTCACATCTTCAATATTCAGAAGAGACGACGAGAGAGCGAGCTAATTAATGGAAACAAGAGGAGACGTCGTATTTTGGCGTCTTCAGAAGACGTCGTCGTCGTCGCCCATCCGAAGGTCCATTTTCTCTCTCTCTCTTCTTTCTTGCTCTCGTAATGCTCACAGCCGCGCGGAGCCGGGAAGGAGCCCTATTGAGCACACACACACATGCCGTCTCTGCGTCTCGTTTCTTGGCAATCGGCCAACGGCGACGGAAAAGCAGCGCGCGCGGCTCGTAAGAGCAAGAGCAAGAGCTCTTTTCGGAGGGAGAGAGAGTTGCTTTGCTCTCGAATGTGCTCCTGGCCCCGCCCCTTTCTTCCCTACGTTTCATGCACAAGTCGAGAAAAAGAAGGGGGCCCGTCCAACTATTGCATTCATTGCGAAAAAGTTGCCCACTTTTTGTTTTTTGATTTCCCGTTCTGAAAACGGCACAGTCCAGTGGAGCGCGCTTTCTTTTCTGCTGAAAACCACGAGACATGCCTTCATTCGAGTGTATTAATTAGCTGAAATTGCAGCGGTGCGTTCGCGTTTTCTTTCTCTGTTTTCGCCGCGAAAAGTGACACTACCCGTTACTGTTTCCATTCGAATTCCTCTGTTCTTCGGGAGGGACTAGGACTCTCTTCCTAGTCCCTCTTCCAATGGAGCGCGATTGAATTCCATGTGTACATTCGTTTCTTGCTTCCCGTTGACCCCCATTCTAATCCTGCGTGTACCCTTTTTCGAAAAATGAGAGAAAAAGGCGAGAGAACAGGGAGAGAGGCAGAGAAAAACAGCCGTTTCGCCCGACTGACTTCCGCCGTTTTCGTGTTCCTCGGCCGGATAATCCACGTGGGAGCCGTGTTTTGAATTCAGAAGACGTGCAACCTGGAAGACGTGAGAGAAGAAGAAGAAGAAGGAGCAGAGCTCTATCGAGAGTATACTAATAGCACAGCGTGTTGTTTGGAGCGGAGGGAATTCAAATTCGCGTCCCTTTTGTGTTTTTCCATCGCTACCGTAGTGCGGTGTGATCCTCCGCTCGTTTTCGCATGACTTATTCATTCGATTCGGTGCCCCCTTCTCCCGTTTCTTCGCCGCCTCTTTCCTCTCAAACGGGCCACCCGAAAACGGGGCAAATGTGAAAAACGAAGGAAAAAGGGAGAGAGAGAGAGACTGTGCGATGTGTGGATACACAGAGAACGAGAGAGTTGGGACCCTATTAGACGTCGAACGACGCTCCACACATTACTGTCCTCTGTTCCGCGCGCCTGCTGTTTATCCGTGCGTAATCCGCCTCCCCCCTCTCCTTCTCTGCTCCTCTCTCTCTCTCTCTCTCTCTCTCTCTCTCTCTCTCTCTCTCTCTCTCTCTTTCCGCTCTGTTCGGCTCTTCCGCGCGTCCGCCGCTTGTCGTTTCCGGCTCGTTTGCGCTTTACACGCGTTGTCTTCCGCTTCGAACCGACCGTGATTGGTTGTTTTACAGAACTGAAACTGGAGCGAGGAGGCGGGTGGTACGGTACGGCCTCGAACGGCTTGGAAGGCGACTGGCCGTACGACGACCACGTGCCCGGTCCCTCCAACTACCCAGAAGCCCCTGGTGAGTCGACGAGGTCCAGAAGGCGTCCCACATCTGACAGCGTTTCAGGTCCCGCTCCGTACAGTCGAACGTCAGCCATGAATCCGGGGAGAAACCCGATGGGATACGTGTCGGTGCCCCCGAACACGTCCATCTCCAGCGCTTCCAGAAGACCGCTCCAGAGACAGCATCGATCGATGGACGGTCTCGGCGTGCTCGACGCCTACAAAGACTCGTTCGACTACGATCTGATGCAGCCGCCGCCGGCTCCGAAGCCGTTCAGTCATCAGCCTTCGTATCTGCCGCTCGAGATATCGACGACCCAGCACCATCCACATCACAATCCGACGCAGTTCACTCGCGGCGCCTCGTTGGCCCTCTCGAATCCGATTCCGACGCAAAACGCCTTCTGGCAGCATAATAACAGGTGAGGGAGCGAGAGACGCAGAGAAGCGAGAGGGGTCCGGGCAGAAAAGGGACCAAATTGTGCCTCCGCCTGCCAGGAGGCTAATGCAATTTGGGACCACACGACGGAAAAAGGAAACTCTCTTCTTTTGGGCTCCGCTTTCTTTTCGCTCTCTTTTCGTTCTCGTGATTTGTTCGACGCTTCAGAAGCCAAACAAAAGTCACTCGAAATGCAGTTGTTTTTGGGCGCCTGGTGTGAGCGGAACGAGCGCTCAGATGGACATGCATATTATACTCCCCGGAGGCGAGAATGACATGTACTCGAGACTCGCGCTCCCTCGTTTCCCTTCCGTTTTCCAGTGAAACGCGATATCCGGCAGGGGGATGGAAGGGACCTGCTTCTCTGTTTCTGAATCGTTCTCACTCTCATTTCAGCATGGCTACCACTTCTGGAGGCGGTCAAGAGTACGATATGATGCAGTCGGGAAGGATCGGCGGCACGATGAACATCGCGAGAGAATACGAACAGCTGAAGGTCGAGTACGACACGATGATCGAGAAGTTGAACCAGACGATGAACAGCATCAAAACGTTCTGGAGTCCCGAGTTGAAGGTGGGCTTTCCAGATTCGAATCTCTTTCTAATCAAGGCAATATTGTTACAGAGGGAGAGGCAACTACGACGCGATGAAGCCACTCGAATAGCGCAATTAGAGAGGATGGTGCACTCGGGAGGCGGCATGAGCGAGTACGGATCGAATGAAGGTAATCAGAAGGTTCCCCCGTCAACAACGCATTCTTCGCTTTGCAGCCATTCAACTCCGGATGGAACTGCGGGAACGAGAAGAACGAATCCGGCAGTTGACGACGGCGTTGGAGTCGGGAAGTGGCGGTGGCGGAAAGGATTCTCGAGTGCGAGAGCTTGAGGACACTATCATGAGACTCCAGGACCTGTTGACGACGAAGGAGACGCAGGCGATGATGAGCTCGCAGGATCCGAGCGGTCGACAGGCCATCGAGAACGCACTGCGCAGGATAGACGAGAAGCAGGCGAGGATCGTCGAACTGGAAGAGGAACTGATGAGACAGAGGATGGGAAGGAGCCAGCAGCCGAGGGACTTCACGGACAAGAACCTCTCCGGACACGAGATGGCCACTATGCGGATGAAGATGGAGCGGAGTGAGGTGGAGCTGGCCGAGCGGAAGCAGGAGCTGATGACGTGCCAGACGAGGATGCAGACGGCGGAGGAGACCGCCAACGAGATGAGGTCGCACCTACAGCTGCTGAAGGACCAGCTGACGAATCGGGAGCAGCACAACACGCTTCTGCAGGGAGACGTGGACGCCTTGAGACAGAAGCTCGACAGCAAGAACAAACAGCTGGAGCAGAAGGACGAGAGGATCTCGGCGCTCGAGAGAGACCTCTCCTCTTCCAAGGCGGACGTTTCCGACAAGACGGAACTGATCCGGCAGACTGAAATGAAGACGTCGCAACTGATCGGTAGGATCGACGGGCTCGAGAATACCGTGCGAGAGAAGGAGCAGGAGCTCGACAAGGCGAAGATACGTCTTCTGAGCCATCCGGACGTTGTGCGCGAGAAGGAAATGACGGAGAGAATCGAGCAGGGAGACCGCGAACGGCAACGCCTCCAGGAGCACATCGACCAAGTGAGAAGAAATGCGGAGAAGGAGCAGCTGGAGCAGCAGAAGACGTACCAGAATGAGATGACGCAGCAGAAGGCCACGATCGAGAATCTGCAAAAGGAGCTGTCAGATCGAGACATTCTTCTGGAGTCGCAGAACGAGAAGATCGGCGACATGAACAGGGACCTAGTGGCAGCGAAGAAGAGACTCGAAGACGCGATGGTCGACAAGGGAACGGACGAGCTGCGGAAAGACGTGGAGGGCGCGAGGAACGAGGTCGAGAAGCTGCTCAAGATGGTGCACTCGCTGGAAAGAGAGAATCTGTCGCTGACTGCACAGTGCAAGCAGCTGAGTGGCGAGAAACGGGACTTCGATAAGGACGGACGAGCGATCGGAGGGAGTGTGAGTGGCATGGGAACTCTGACGAAGAGCCAGAGTGGTCAGTCGAATCTGCACAAGAGGATCGAGGAGCTCGAAGAAGCCCTCCGGGAGTCCGTTTCGATCACGGCCGAGCGAGAAGTGCACCTCTCGCAACAGAAACATCATCTGCAACAGGTCTCTTCGCAGTTGAACGAGGCCAGGAAAGAGGTAATCCGTGGCTCTTGAAGGAAAGAACGTGAGACTTTCTTTCAGATCTCCGACCTTCGTCGCACCAAGCAGAATCTTTCCGAAACGGGGGACCGAGATCAGATGATCAGAGCCATCGAATCGGAGAGGAGACAGCACCTCGACCAGCTCTTCCAACTCAAGTGAGTCTCTCTTCCTTTGTTTCTTTCACCCACCGTCTTCCGTTCCAGACAAGAAGCACTGCTCGCCGCCATCTCTGAAAAAGACACGCATCTAGCGCTTCTGGAGAAGTCTCGAGGGCCGCGGGACGAGATAGAGACGATCCGAAGGCACAAGGACGCGTTGATTCGCAAACTGAAACAGGAAAACGAAAGGTGAGCTGTCGGATCGACACGGACTTCAAGTCGATCTCTTCTGCTTCCAGACGGACTCTCGTTCTCAACCCCGACCCGGTGATCTCGATGAATGCGATGGCGAGTGTGATTCCGGGCGCCCCGCTACCAGCGCCCGTCATGCCGGGAACCATCGGCATCCCTCCCTCGAACGCCCCGCCGCCTCACGTCGACCACGACGACGCAGAAGGAATCTGGGCGTGATTCCTGACCGTTGATTTCCCTTCCTCCCTCCCTGTCATATCTCTCTCTCTCTTTTTCTCTAACTCTCTTCGCTCACCACACTCTCTCACTTTCCCCTTTGACCATGGCATCTTTCTCTTTTTCTTGAAATCTCCCGTTTTTCCTCCGAGAAAACTGTGTTAATTCTTGTTCCATTCTTTCTTTCTCTCGCCTTCTGGGTCTTTGACTGTCTATTTGCATTTTTCATTCTCGATTAATAGATACTTATTGGCTACGCGTTTTCTGAGCCGTTTCCAGCAGTTTTCGAGTTGAAATCAGTGGAAGAAGGGAAGAAAAGAGACTGCAACTGGCTGAGAAGACTGCCGATTCCCTTGAAGAACGTGCTCGGATCGAAGTCGATTCCATCGGAATCATGATCGACAGAAGAAGAATTCGAAGCGATCGAGGTGTTTTCCGAACGGAGAAGCGGCTGAAAACGGGATTCGGGAAGGGATTCCGAAGGAGGCTCACCTGGCTCCGCGCATCGATGAGCAAGAGAAGGAACGAAAAGACCGCCACGAAAAGGAAGAGCTTCATCCTTCCAGAATGATGAGAACACTAGGAAGAAGACGGTTTTAAACGGAGAGAACGACGACTCGTCGGAGTTACAGTTCATAAAGGATGAGAAGAATCACACGTTTTGTGAGCAAGTTTGAGTCAGAACGGCCATTCGGCACGGAACTGAACTGTTTCAATATGAACAGAGCACAATGGAGAAAACACAGAATTTGCTCGAAGATCTGTTATCGAAGGATCCACTGAATTTCAGTGGACCCATTTCTGATTGTCTCAATCCTGGGAAACTGAAGTAAGCAATGAACTAACGCTCGAAAAGCGAAAACAGGACAATCACCTGCCGAATTCTCGTTCCCTTGTTCCGTTTTCCGGGAATAATCAGTCTGAATATTCTCGTTTTCCCCGAATGGATCCCGAAAGTCTCGAGCATCACTGGATGCTCCAAACACTCGTCAGTGCCGTCCCTGTCACCGTCGCGGTTGTGATCGTCGTCTCGAACGTCATCGGACACTTTGGAAACTTCAATCTGATCTTCGCCACTCTCAAGAGCAAGAACTTGCAGTCGAAACACGGATGGCTCCTGCTCATTCTGTGCTCCGAGCACTCGCTCTGCCTGCTCTTCGAGTTCATCAACGTCTATTTCGCCCTGACGGGCATCCATTTGCCACGGAGCACGTGTCTCCTGCTGCTCTCCCCGTACATCTGTGTCAGCTTCCTCCAGTCGACCACGTTCCTCACTCTGGCCATCGACGTGCTTCTCTCTTGCACCTACGCAGTCCGCTACCAACGGTGGAGCACGCTGTCCTACTGTATCTTCGCGACGCTGCTCCCCGTGATCTTCCCATTCGGGTTGATGGTTCTGGCTTGGAGTCGTGTCTCCGACGAGGTCATCCTTCTCTGCAACCCGCCGCTTTCCATGGACAGCGAGACCGTCCATCTGTGGGCCGGCTTCATCACTTTTGTCAATCTGCTCATTCTGATCATCTACGGATACGTCTACTGCTTCGCGAGACAGAAGAGTAGGCGTCAAGTCATTTATCCATTGATACCCGAAGATTTCAGAGAAGAGAAGCCGTCACGCCAAGAATACGGAGAAGGTGATGAGGTCGCTGACGATCCTCGTTTTCGTTTTCTGTTTCTCGTGGGTCACTTGCATGGGCGCCGTTTTTCTCTGCGAATATCTCACTTCCAACCCGCTCGTCATTCTGTTGATTCGCAGTTATGCAGTCAGAAAACACCCGGAACCCGATTACCCGAATCGTTCGCTTTCAGGTTGTTTTCGCGGCGATCGCCTACTCGCAGACGTTCTACGTCTACTTTGTGCGCTCCGAAATGTACAGAAACGAGTTCAAGAAGCAGTTGTGCGCGAAAAAAGGCAAGAGCGTGAGAAACATCGTGTCGAGATCACACTAAACTTTCCAAGTGTATAATGAAGTTTCGCACGTTTTTCACTTTCCGCCGAGCTTGAGAATCTCAGAGAGCAGAAATTCTCTGGCGATGCATAAAACTTTCGGAAGAAATGAGCCACGAAGGGAGCCGAGGGAAACAGAGAAAGAGCTCGTGCACACTCGAAACCTCGTCTCCCCCGCACTGATAAAGCCCGTAATTAGGAGTGCATGACTGGTAACTCTCTGACTCTCTGGGCTTCCTCTTCAGAGCTCGAAGCAACTCACTTCGTAGTATTCGAAATCATGTTCCGCGAGTTTGTGGTCGAGAACGAGGTGAGGTGAGTCCGATGTGGGGGGATGATCCGCTTCAGTCGGTGTCAAAGTCCACTTTGTTCGACTGTTTCCGTTTCCCGTTGGTTTCACTCTTTCGTGTTTTACACCTCCGGCTACACTGTAACTATGCTCTCTTATCACTTTTCCTTTTTCATTTTTTAACTCATCACTGACTTGTCGTAAACCGGAGACTGTGATTATTGCCGAAAAAACCGCCGGTAACGACACTTTTTGTCTAATTTAATGTGCGAGATAAGAAAGAGCACATGTTTTGGGGGGGGGGGGGGGCGGAGAGCGAGTCGGAATAAAAGGAGAGGAGGGTCTTCAGACGGAAGGCGACTGCCGAAATGCTCGAGATTGCGAAACAGAACGACGGACTTCTTGGCACCGATTTGCAATGGGATGACGTCGAGAAGATCGCCAACGAGCAGCTGAAGAACCACGTGGAGCTGACGATCGGCGACAAGAAGACGATCCGTCCGTTGGCGGAAGGCGTCGTGAGTTCGCAGTCCGTCTGGGGAACGTTCTGAAGACGTCGTTCAGGGTCTCCAATCGCTTCTCGGAATCGCCGAAGTCGACTGGACCATGAAGGGCGCCGACCAAATCCCGTTCCCCGACAAGTTCGCCCTGAAAATAGGCTCGCCGGTGGCTCTTCTTCGTTAGTTTCCCATCGAAAGCTCCCTCTTTCTATGTCGTTTCAGAAGCCCTTGAAGCGCAATCGACTAAGCTCCCACCGAATGTCGCTGCTGATATTGCGGACGAGTTCATCCGTTTCCTGCCTCCGGTAGCTCCTTTTTCAAAATGTCTCCCTGCTCTATTTCACATGGGCTCATTTCAGTGTCATAACTCGGAAATCTTCTTCTACGAGAAAGTGGACAGTTTGAAATTGAAGCTCCCGGAGCTGCCAAAGTTCTACTTCGGAAGAGAGATCGAACTGCAGAAGGACGGTCTGTACTCGAAAGGATGCATTGCCATCGAGCTCGTCGAGGGAGTCAAAACGCTCTCTCCGCTCGAGAACTTCTCCGACGCTCAGATGCTCCAGGTGCTCGAAGTGCTCGCGAAACTGCAAGTTCAGTTCCTGGCTATGCCGGTGAATCAGCAGTTCAAAGCGCCTCACCGCGGTCTCGACGGCCTCTACTACACCTTCAAAGACTGGTTTCTTCTGTTGAACAACGGACTGATGGCCCAGATTCCTGACCCGGAAATGCAAAACTTGACGGAGGAGTTCAAGAAGTGCCTTCCGGACATCATCACCGCCAACGAACTGGACACCGTCCCCGCGAAACTCGAAATGAAGAGAGTTCTCGTGCACGGCGACTTGTGGTCGGCCAACGTTATGTGGGAGGGAGACCGTCTCAAGAAGCTCATCGACTTCCAGGTATCCGTGACACAAAAGTCTTCTGAGCAGGAAGTGTTCCAGATGATTCACTTCGGACTGGCCGCCACCGACTTGGCACGGGTCTTCAACACGTGTCTGACGCCGGAGGACCGACACAAGAACAAGGAGAGGTACCTGAAGCACTACCACGAGGCTCTCGGCAAGGAATGCGAGCAGAACGGCCGAGAGTTGCCTTTTTCCTTCAAACAGGTGAGTTGATCTGTCGCTGATCATTGAAGTGGTGATCAATGAAGTGCTGATCTTGTCGCGATCGGATCGAACCGGTTGTTTCAAATTGTTTCACATTGCACAACACTTTGATTCTTTGATACATTTTCTGTTCTAATAATCAGACGGGAACTTGAGTCTATGAAGGATTCGTCATAGAATTGATCTGATTCTCTTGCAGCTCTCCGTGACTTACGAACTGGCGTATCCACGTGTCTCCGCGTACCTGCTCCCGGCTCTCACTGCCATCCTCGAGGTGCTCTCCGATGTTGCCCATGTCCGCCAACCTCCACTCATTCCAGAAAGTCACCTCGATGCCTCCGATTCCCGAGAAGGAGTTCCTCGTCGGATCGTTTATCGCGAAAGTCAAGGGAATCTACGCGGACATCATCTCGACCCACCATAACAGACCGAAATTTTGAACTTTCCCGCATAATCTTTTTATTTCGGTGGGAACTTCTATCTGCTTATTTATCATCACGCTCGCCCTCATTGATATTCAAATCATTCTCGCTGACTGTATAAAACATTGATTCGCGTGTCACTCACACCTTCATTGGCCACTCGCAATGGAGAAGGATACCTCGCTCGGCATCGTGTGCGCTGTCGTTTCCGCGGTGACGTTCGGCTCCACCTACGTGCCCCTCAAATGGTTCCACAAGGGCGACGGCATCTACTTCCAGTGGGTTCAGTCCCTCGGACAGCTGCTCGTCGGAGTCGCTGTGGCGCTGACGACGACTCCTGCGCCGTTGCACCCGATCGCCATGCTCGGAGGCGTCTTCTACTCGGTCGGCAACTCGCTGACTGTTTTCATAATGGACGGAATCGGCCTCGCCATCGGATATCTGCTCTGGAACACTGTCACTTGTGAGTCAAGAGACGGAATCTTCCGAAAACTGTCTTCTTTTCCAGGCGTCGTCGGATGGGCAGTCACTCGTTTCGGCCTCTTCGCCAATCCGCAGCAGTCTCCGAAAAGCGACTGGCTCAATATTCTCGGAGTGATAACTGTCTGTGTCGGGTGAGTCCCGTTCAGAACGCTCTGACTTCATTTTTTCCCGTTCCAGAGGTGCCTTCTACGCACCCATCAAACACGTCCCGTCGAAAGTGCGACCGGCGCCTTGGAGTGTGGAAGAGGACTACAAAACGGGCTCTCTCGTGGTCAAGGAAGTGTCAGTGACGAGGAGAGTCGTGTCAGTTGACGAGTGCCCTGCAACAACATCAACTTGTGTTTTGCAGCTCTCTCCTGCTCACTATCTTCGTCGGCTTCCTCTACGGCAACTTTCTGACGCCCATCAACTACATCATTGCTAATGAGGTGAGCGTGCATCGGAAGATCAGAAGAAGAAGAATCGAAGGCGTCGTTCAGGAGGGCGCGTTGCCGGACGTCCGTGCCTACATTCTCTCGTACTGCATCGGCTCGTTCGTCACGTCTACACTCATCTTCTTCTTCTACTCGATCGCCAAGAAGAACACTCCGCTCGTGAATGCAGAACTCTCGATGCCCTCCCTCGTGTCGGGAATCCTCTACGGCATCGCAGTGACGACGTTCTTCATGGCCAACCAGCATTTGGATCAGGTGCCCCTTTTTCGCCTGAAATTCCAGCAAAAAGAGTAGAAGTTCAGGTGATCGCGTACCCGATTCTCTCGAAAGCGCCGGGAATCATCGTGAGTCTGTGGGCGATCTTCCTGTTCAAAGAGATCCAGGGGAAGAGGGACATCATCCAGCTCTACGTCGGAATCCTCGTCACCCTTCTCGGCATCGCCTTCATTTCTCTGTCAAAAGTCCAATTTTGATGAATAAACTCTTGCTTTTTTCGCTGTGATTTCTAGCCCCTCGGACAGTTTGCAGCGGGCCGCCCACTGCTCGAAAACCGTCTAATTAGGCGGCGAAATGCGCGAGCACGAGCCCATTTCCTGCTCCATTCTTCCGTTTCTCGTGTTTTTTGCCGGCTCTTTCGTGTTGTTTCTCGTGTCGACTCATAACCGCATTTCGTATTTTGTCGTCCTGGAGAGAGTCTGAAAATGAGGTAGGACTGGAAAAGAAGGAGGAGAAGAGTTTGTTTTCCCCCTCTCCCGACTGCATAAATAAGACATTTCGGCCTTGTCTTGAGCCGACAAGAGTCCTGCGAGCGGCTATTTTCAGACATTCCCGGAACAGAATGTGAGACAGCTTCTGATCTTGTGAAAGAGGTCGTGTTGCATCCGGAAGTGGGCTCAGACAGAGCAAACAATCTGGAATCGCCCCGAGGCTTTTGAATCACTCACTATTTTTCGGAGGCCACCGGCCGAAAGTCAGCGAGAACCGGAAGAGCTTTCAGCCCGAAATTCGATACCTTTGTTTTCATCCGCCACTTTCGCCGACCGGATTTTCAGCTCTTTTCAACACAAAGTGACATCTTTTTTCACCTGGATCTTCTTTTCGAAGGTCAGAAGCCACGACGTCTTCTGAATTCTTCGCTTCTGCACGTCTTCTGCTGCTTCTCCGGAGTGATGTCCGATCGGAAGAAGAAGTGAGAAACGACTTGCAAATAGTTAATACCACCGCACGTTGCCTCCCCTCTTTCCAATTACACGTCTTCTAATTCGACTCCACGATGATTCCGAGAAAGGGCATTGTGATCGGCGGCGCCTTTTTCGTTTTTGGGCTCCGCCACGTCATCCGCCTCCCTGGAGCCGCGCGAGATGAGCTCATCGGGGGCTCATTTGGTATTCATAAACTGGCGCATCTCGGGATGTCGTTAGGATCTGTGTCGCCGCAACAAGATTCTTGAACTGCTCCTCCTCCTCCTTCCTCATCAACAACAAACTTCTTGGTCCCTACTATAATTGGCTCTCTTCCGTCGGCACGTCATCTGCGCAACGTCTTCTACTCCTCTATCCTCCTTTTCCTCATTCGACGTCTCCTAGTCTTTTCATAAAAGTTGACCTTCCTTCTTCGCTCCCTTCCCACACAAATGGGAAAGATTGAATCTCGCACCTTTGCTCTCGAATTCTCGAATTGAAAACACTAGTTTCTGAATACTTCCCGAGCCTCTTCTCATTCGCGCCGTGCTCATTTCGGGGCTGCTCGCCGAGCAAAAAGAAATTGTAATGATTACTTCTTTATTTTTTGGAGTCTGCGTGTGCGCGCGCGCGAGAGGGAAAGAGCTCCTTCTTCCTCTCTTTTTCCACTTTTGTTCGTGTTGTTGGTGGTGGTTCTTGCCGGGAGAAACGTGGAACAAAGACAGCTTTGTCGCCTCGCCACGTCATCTGGATTCGTGGAATCCACGTCTTCTCCCGTTCGGAACGCAGTGCTTCCTGGAAGAAAACAAAGTGGATAAGTTATTCCAATGTTGGCCCTGTTTCCGAAGCTGTCACATCATCTGAATAATCAGAAGTAGGTCACGTACCCTGCTAGAAGGAAGAAGAACAAGACGTCCCGCCCCTGCCAGAAACTGGAAGAGAATGGGCATTTCCAGCACAACAAACAGGCCACTTTTGTCTAGACTCGCCGGCACTTTTGAAGAATAAAATGGCCCTCCGCCACGCATTCACTGCGTCCAAAGTCCGTTTGGATGCTCTTTTGAATCCGCCCCCTCACCTCGTCTTCTGAAATAGTTGAGTGAGTAAGAAGAAGAAGACGTCATTGACTACCACTCCAAATCCGTGACTCGTAATCCTCCCGAGTAGAATTCCCGTTTCGTTTTCATTCACTCGCCGTCTTACGGTCGTCTCGAATTCACGCACATCACATCCTATTCGGGAGCCGTCTGATAATGGCGGCAATTCGAACTTCCGTCGCTTGTTATGAGGCAGCGGCCCGATTCATTATTTTCTCTGCTCCGCCTATTATGATGACCTCTTTCGAGTGCTTGTCACCGCCCGAAAACACGCATTTCCAGCCATTTCCAGATGAGCGACGAGGAAGGAGCCCTGCTGAGGGACTGGGCCGCCAGCTCGGAGCTCCTCTACTACACGGTCATCTGCGTGTCGGTCGTCACGCTGCCCGCCCTGCTGTTCATGCTCGTCGTGCTGCGCAAGTACTCGAAATCCAATTACTACTGCTTCCTGTGCTCCATTCTCGCCGGTAATTTTGTCTTGCTCGCCACAATATTCACGAATGTGATCTCAGACAGAAATGTGCAAATATTCGCGGGTAGGTGGTTCTCATGCATAGGGAACACTTCCGGATGCGGAAAAACATGATTCCAGGCATCCTTCCGGGGGTTTTCGTCTGCAAATTGAGTGCATTCCTCGTCAACACCTCCTCGTTTTTCGTCCATTGGGCGTGGGTGGCGATGTATGTGCAGGTGAGAGAACGCCGTCTTGAGCCAGAGTGAGAACGACGTCTTCAGCGCTTCCTGCACGTCTTCTTCCCCCTCCGCGCTCACAGATCCAACGATAGAAGCAAAGAAACGATCGGCGCGTGAGTCTCGTGGCTTGATCTTCGAGTGAAGTATCCTTTTTCAGTCTGTGCGCTTTCTCGATCATCTTCCAGCTGTGGACGCCGATCCTCATAACGGAGTTGTCCGTCGAATCGGACGCTTCCGCCGGCACCTACTGCGGCGAAGATCCGCGGATCTTTGGTCAGACGACGCTCAAGTACCTGATCTTCTTCGAGTGTCTCATGACCTTCTTCGTGCCCTTCGTGCTCACCGTCATCGCCGACTTCTCCGTCCTGATCATGAGAAACCCTTGCTCCTCGCCGAACTCGTTCACAATGATCTCCGCCGACGAGATCATCCACCACGAGCACGACACCGACGAGAAGAGCCCTCTGAAGATAGTGCACAAGTCGAAGATCATGGTAATCCCTTTCAGACAGATTGATCGAAGCATCCCGTTTTCAGTTCGACATGCGTCGTCGCAACGAGGCGATCCGTCGGTGTCTCCTGCTCGCCACAGTGACTCTTCTGCTCAATCTGCCCAACTACTCTCTGCAGCTCGTCGACGAATTTTACCATTTCAGAGAGAGCAGCGACTTGTCGATCAGAAGAAAGTTCATCAAAGTCAGCTAGTCGCCTTCTTCCTCTCCTTCCCTTATGCAGTATTTCAGGCGGATGCGATAGTCTACATCATCTACCTTCTGCAGTTTCCCACGGTTCCCATCTACATGTACTGTCTGAAGAACGACTTCGACAGAGCGAGATCGTGAGTGGAAACCGGAGTGTATTCTTCAACCCAACGTTCTTTTTTCCAGGAAGACACGCTGTTCGGGAAGAAGGTCCACTACTCACTCCTACGTGTAACTAATTACAGTAACCCGCTTCAAATGTATCGTTTCTTTCAACACTCAACTCGAATGGGTTTGAATGTGTATGGATATGAACAAGTTTATTCGAATCAGAAATCGTCTCCACTGTCCAAATCGCTCTTCGCGTTCTCGGATTCGGCGGCCGCATTCAGCTGAAACGTCTTCTTTGAAGGCGACGTCATCTCTCTCTGCCAACTCACTCCAATCATGAAGTCGTTCTCGCTGCCCTCCTCCTCGTCCGTCTGCTTCAGCGTGATGACGTCGTCGAGACGGATGATCTCGTCGTCGTCGTCTTCTTCCTCTTCTTCCGATCCGTCGTCGCCGCCCATCATGTTTCCGTACACCTTCCGAACCGCTGAAACAACGCCCTCTTTTCTCTTCAGCCTTCTCCTCCACTCACATTGATTTCTGTCGACCAACGGAGCATCCGTGTCGTCTTCGTGCAATCCGACGCTGAAAACAAGACTGTGAAGGGCTCGAATGTCTGGCTCACTCGTTCTTTTTCTCCTGCTCCAGTCGCATCTTTTCCACCGCCAGCCGCATCGCCTTCTCGAGCTCCTCTTGTCGCTGTCGTTCCGATCTCGCCAGATCGTCGTGCACTTTCTTCAGATACGCCAAATTTCGAAAGTTGAGCACGTACACCTGAATACATCGGGAAGCGTTCGGAAGACGTGCAGAAGACGTGCCCACCTCGTACAGCTTCTTGAGTCGCTCTTCGTACCGCTCGTACTCGTCCATGTACTGCGGACGGAACGACTGCAGCTTGGCGTACCTCTTCTGCATCTGCTCATACTCCCTCTTCTTCCTCTCTATTTTCTCGTCCAGTTCCGCCTCGTCACTTGCCACGTTGTTCAGTTTGTTCTGAAACAAAAGACGTCACACCGTCGGGACGTCTTTTCCCCCCGTACCGAGAGCTGCTCCGCCTCCTGAGCAATCGCTTGTATCGTCGTGTTCAACGTCTTCTCGACCTCTCCCAGAGGAATCGCGCGCGAGGCGGCCCTCTCGTGCTGCTGCGAAATGAATTCTTGTTTCGAGAGGAGCTCGCTGAGCAAGGCGCCCGTTTCCGGCAGTTGATTGGACAGCTGACGAGTAATGCGCACTTCTTGCATCTGAAATCTCGCGCTGCGTCCGGAAATGGACCCGTCTCAGTCCCTGACCTTGGCCGAAAGTTTGTTCTTGACCTGCGTCCACTTCGGACCCATGTCCTGACTCGGATCGTCGGATCTCGCGTCGTAGAGGATCCGGAGGGCCGGGAGAAGCTCCTGCACGGCGTGTCCATCCGCCTGGTACAACTTCTTCGGATTCATTTTGATGCGCGCATTCTGGAGCATCAGCAGGACGGCGTTCTTGACGAACGCGACTCGGTCCGCTTCGGACGAGATCATTTGAGCATCGAGAGTGGCGTCCGGCTCGAATCTGGAACGATCATTCTGGAAACTGTCATGAACTTTATTGTTTCACTTTTTGACGATCCATTCGAGTAGTTCTGCGACGAGTTGGAAGTTTGGAGTTCGAAAGTTCTCGATGGACATCAGTCGAGGATAACGGAGAGTGCGAGTCATTTCACAAAAGTCTGAATTGGAGAAAGAAAGTTTTGCGATAATTGCAGGATTAAAACACCTACTTCTTAACTCGCGATACGACATAGCAATGTGCGTGTGTGCCAATCGAAAATGTTCCCTCTTTTCCCCACTTCCCGTCGGTTTCCATGGCTACTTCTCATAACACTTAAGCTGCTGCTCACGCTGCTACGGTTCACAACAGCGAAAAGCGCCTCGTCCGCAAACACTGCGGCGACAAAGTGCGGACTTTTTCGAGAGGGAAACTTCGAAGCGCCCGCAACTTTTTGCGTTTTTGTTTGCATTTTGGGAACAACTCATTGATTTTACCAGAAAAAAAGTAAGATGGACTGAAAGTAGTTCTCTGATTAGTTTTTCACACTGCCCCTCTCATAAAAATGAAGAATTTTCTATTGTTCCAGGTAATTCCCTGTCGAAATGGCTTTGCGAAAGTGTGGAAACTTGTTCGTCGCCCGTCTGGCTGGAAATTCCGTCAGAATGGCTTCTAGTATGTCTAAACTACTTCTAGTGAAGGTGGTATCTCTTCTAATTTCTCCCTTTCAGACATGACGGTTCGTGACGCTCTGAACCAAGCCATGGACGAGGAAATCAAGCGCGACGATCGAGTTTTCCTGCTTGGAGAAGAAGTCGCCCAGTACGACGGAGCCTATAAAATCTCGAAGGGTCTTTGGAAGAAACACGGCGACAAGCGGATCATTGACACCCCGATCACCGAAATGGGATTCGCCGGAATCGCCGTCGGAGCAGCTTTCGCGGGACTTCGTCCAATTTGCGAGTTCATGACATTCAACTTCTCGATGCAGGCCATCGACCAGATCATCAACTCCGCTGCCAAGACCTACTACATGTCTGCAGGACGGGTAACTATTATTTTCTTTAAAACTGTCATGTGTCTTTCACATGATTCCTGTCACGCCATGTCGAATTTCCGATAACAAACTCTCGGAATCGTCTGATCGCCGATCTCTTCCTGCGAGCATTTCTTCTTATCAGTTTTTCTCTGCAGGTGCCAGTTCCAATCGTTTTCCGTGGACCAAATGGAGCTGCCGCCGGAGTCGCCGCCCAGCACTCGCAGGACTTTTCGGCCTGGTATGCTCACTGCCCCGGACTGAAGGTGCTCACGCCATACAGTGCCGAGGATGCGAAGGGACTTCTCAAGGCTGCCATTCGGGATGACAATCCGGGTAAGAGAAACTGAGACCAGGAAGGGCCAAAAAAAAAGCATTGGTGTCACAAAGTACTTGTCGTTATCCTTTCCCACACAGCTTTTTTCCCGAAAAAAGCCTCCCGACCTCATTATTCTGCAAATCTTCTTCTCTGAACTTCCACTTTTGCATACATAAACTAGCTTCCCGGTCACATGCTTCTCTCTCCCCCGCAGATCGAAACATCATTCCTTGCAGTCGTGTTCCTCGAGAACGAGATTCTCTACGGACAATCGTTCCCGGTCGAAGACGAAGTTCTCTCCGAAGACTTCGTGCTGCCGATTGGAAAGGCGAAGATCGAGAGAGCCGGAGACCACGTGACGCTTGTCTCCTACTCGCGAGGAGTCGAATTCTCGCTCGAAGCCGCCAAGCAGCTCGAAGCTATCGGAGTCAGCGCCGAAGTGATCAACCTCCGGTCGCTCCGTCCGTTCGACTTCGAGTCGATCCGTCAGTCCGTCTTCAAGACGCATCATCTCGTCACTGTCGAGACCGGATGGCCGTTCGCCGGAATCGGATCCGAGATCGCCGCCCAGGTCATGGAGAGCGACGTCTTCGACCAGCTCGATGCTCCTCTTTTCAGGTTCGGTTTTCGAAAAATGTACAAATTGTGTTTTGTGAAAACTTTCTAAATCTCTTGATTCAAGAGAAAACCCCGAAAAATGTAAAAGACGAGGTGTTTTTCAGAGTAACTGGAGTGGACGTGCCAATGCCGTACACGCAGACACTGGAGCAAGCTGCTCTTCCGACAACCGAGCACGTCGTCAAAGCGGTCAAGAAAAGCCTCAACATTGCATAAACTTCCCTTGAGCCTTTACTTCTCACTTTCTTCACAGTAGACTTCTCAAGTTGACCATAATTGTCTCAACCCCGCCTACACCTTTTCTATAATTTCATGACCCCGATGTTTCTTTTTTTAGGTGAGCATACGCACTGTTTCCCCCTTTCTCTCCGTAGATCTTTAGTTTCCGAACATGTTTTCCTTAGTGTTTAGGCGGTTTTTTCTTTTGTGTTTAGTGAGTTTTAGTGTGGCAGAACGAGTAATAAAAGGCCATGGAATTGGTTGGTTTTCGAGAAGCGAGGCCGTCAAACCGAGTGAGGAGGGCTCATTTTATGGGCTTCAAAGCAAAGGTTCCTCTCTCGTTTTTGGCTCACACAGAGAATCGGGCGGTGCGCGCCCGCGCATTTCGCATGCAAATTCGAGCATGCGTACACGTGTGTTTTGTTTTGACGTGGCAGTACCACGTCGTGTCATATTTTCGTAAGACCGAAGTACTCTTCCACTGTCTGAAATACTCCATCTGAAGAGGCGGTGCTCTTGAGAAAGTGCTCAATAATTAGAGATCTCTGGTGTTTTATTCGTGCACACTCACGCCATGGTGCGTCCGCCAAAAAAGCGATGCCTGCTGCTGGAATCGAACCAGCGTCGCCACGGCCACAACGTGGAGTACTAACCACTATACTAAGCAGGCCGAAAGTGCAGCTGCTTGCGAGCGGTGATATGGGCGGTACTGCCGGCGGACGCACGGTGTGCGGCAATGTCGATTCGTTCCGCTTCGGCGCACTTCAATCGTCACTTTTTGAGGGAGGAGGAAGAATGTTGCTGAATAGAATGAGAAGAGATCGGAAGAATGGGATTGAGCTCTCCTTCCACTCCACAGGAGCTCCCTTTTAGTCGTTCTCGAGGCTGGAAATCCGGCCGGAGAGCCGTCCATTGTCTTCCACCTTTTCGGCCGTGTTTTCTGTCTCTCTCCCGAAAAGTCTCTTCCTCCACTTATTGAATTCGTCGATTCCTTCCAAAACAACGTCTTCCTGTTCGTCTTCAGAAGACGGAAGTCCTCGACACTTCCCTCGTATAAATTTCCTCGTTTTATCTCTCTCTGCACATTTTTGTGCGTGCGTGTGTGTTTTCTTGTCGAAATTCAAATTCCGCGCCGCAAGTTCTCGTAGATGACGTCGGGAATTTCGGAAGGAAGTTCACATCAAAACGGTTCTCAAAGTGACGATTCAACGTTGACAGGTTTATGCTTCGAACCGACGTCTTCTAGAGTGTTTTCTTGAATGCATCGAACATCACGACTAAACCCACCGAACTACCGTAACCCATCTCAACGCCCCTAAACCCAGAAAGTTAGTCAACCCAATTACCCGAAAAAGGTGCTCTCCGGGCTCGCGCCGGGGGGAAATGGGTGAAAACACAATCGGACGCGTCCGCCGGGAGGAACGTCTTCTCATTCAATTTCCATTATTTACAAGCGAGGGCACCCTCCCGCGAATCCGCCGTCGCCGTCGAATTCGAGTATCATTTTAATAAAGAAAAAACATGTTCCGTCTGTGCTTGTCTCCTTCGAGCAGCGGTCCGTGTCGCCGAGAAAAGCCATTTTCAGCGGCACGGAACAACGGGATTCGGGTTTTCCTGTGGTTTTCCGTTTCCGAAGCGGGTCGCTAATTCGATTCCATTCGATGATCGGTCCCTTTTCGCCCTTTGTTTCTCGAAACAAGAAGAGCCCCGTTTGCCGCGGGTCAATGCATTCAAGAGCCAGTGAAAGAGGTCACTGATCTGGAAGGGTTCTCCCAGATTCTTGAACTCGTCTGGAAGAAGCAGAAGGAGTGTTCGTGACTCACACTTCCGATTGCTGTCCCACTTATTTCCCCTCCGTCACGAGTTTTGCAAGTTGACAGTTAACCTAACCCCCTCCGATTTATCACCCGAGCTTTCGGGAACCCCTTCAAGCACTTCCCCTCCTCCTCCACAAAACTCAGGGATTAGCCGCAGAAGAAGAGGAGGAAGGGGCGACTGAGTGCTCCCACGTCGTCTCCCCTTTCGACGTCTTCTGAATGCCACCAATCAACACCTTCCAGCCCTCATTCAGAGACCCCTCAACGTCATCGAAAAAATGTTCGCATTCATCGCACGTCTTCTCGATTCTCCGTGTTTTTCCTCCCGAGATTCGTACCAAAAACTTGCGTGTTTTTCGACGAGGAGGTCCAATTTCGAGAAGTGGTCCGGTTCGGATTGACCTCGCTGCTGACAACGTCTTCTTTCCCTTCAACGTCTTCTGTCTTCTTGTCGGCCATTACGAGAGGTTACTTTGTGAACCGGGGGCCAAAGTATACTCAATCCTCTCCGACGCCAACCGGGAAGTCCCTTCACGTGTCTAATCTGTGGGAAAAGAAGAAGGCAAAGAAGAAGAAGAAGAAGCGACGACGTCGACGATTCAGAAGGCACGACGCTGATTTCGAGTGTTTTTGGTGTCGCGCCATGTGTCCGTAACTCGAAACCAACCGCTTCCCGCCTCTTTCTGTTCTCGTTTCTTCTTTTCCAGCAGTGTTACACTTTTCGACCCGCTCTTCTCCACTTTCCGACACACTTTTTGTCGCTGCCAGTCGCCCTTCTCGCAGACACATTCCCCTTTTGAGGGTGGGACGGACCCCCTTCCGGCCGAAACTTTGACCTCTGGAAGGGGGGCGCAGGAATGCACGGGCTCTTTCGGATCCAATTCACATTTGTTTACAATCCGGAATGTCCTCCGAGATGCGCCTCCGTCGTGCGTCAGAAGCTTCTCCTCCCGGGAGTCCCTCCAAGAATCTTCCGATTGAACCGATCCTTTCAATTACGTGGTGGGGGCCTTTCATGCTCCAGAAATGCTCTCTCAAATAGTGCCATATTGCTCTCTGCAATCACTCAGCCATTCATTTCTCCGATGTCCTTCCATCTCGAGCATGTCCTCGATTCGTCTGCGAAGTTCGGAATCCGAGATCTCTGGAAAGTCGGGGAATCCGTCGGAAATCGAAAATCATCTTCCGCCTCCTCCTCGTTTTTTCTCTCTTTTCCCATGCAACTCGATTCCACCCTCACTCATGTTTTCTTCGCCACCAAACATCTTCTCCTCCTCCGAACAATGGCCGAATCATGCATCGGTCGGTTTCTTCTATTTCTGAATCTGCAGCCGTCTCGCTCCTCCTCTCACCCGCCTTTTCGTCGAAAAGAGCGTCTTCTGAGTCAGAACACTTTTCGTCGCTCCCCACTGAAATCTCGTTACACACCGCTTTGTCAGCCATTTTTGAAAGAGGCGCGAAAGATAATTTTAGCAGAAGAAGCAGCCACTTCTTCTCGCTCGCTCGCTGACCAGTTCAAACATTTCTGGAGGCGTCGAGCGGGAAATTCGAATATCCGCTCCTCCTGGAGCGATCACACTTCGTCATCTCCCGACGTCTTCTGCGTGTCGCTTCTGCATAGCCCCGAATTCGTTCCAGATGTACTTCCTGCAGCTGATATCAGTTCTGATTTCCATGAGAGTCGGGCACGTCCGATCGAGTCGACTACTCCAGAACAACCAGTACGAAGAGCACAACCACCATCCCGGTAAGATCCCGCTCTTCCGAATCTCGGAATCCGAACGGCTGTTTGCAGCGGAGCCGTCGCACCTGATCGACACGATCCAACGGAGGTACGACAAGAGAGTGCGTCCGTTCGCCGAATCGAATCGTCCTGTCATCGTGCACATGACGATCGTCTTGGGAATTCTGACGGAAGTCGTGAGTAGACCAACTTGTTTGTCCCTCCCAACACTTCCAGTTCCATTTCTTCCAGAGGGAGAACCAACAAGTGGCCTCTTTCGTCATCTCGCACGTCCAAAAGTGGCGGGATCCGAAGCTGGCGTGGGATCCGACGGACCACAAGGGCATCACTCAGGTCGTGATGCCGCGCAGTCTCGTCTGGGTGCCCAAACTGTTCATCTACAACAGCATGGACACGAAGGACATGCTGACGGACGACCGGTACGACGTGCGGGTGCAGCACACGGGCCACGTGAAGGTGAACAGTCCGCAGTTCGTGAGCACTCTCTGCCGCATCAACATCGACCTGTTCCCGTTCGACACGCAGTTCTGTGCCATCGCGCTCGCGAGTCCGCTGCTCTCCGTCGAGGAAATGGATGTGAATGCGACGCAGCCGCCAGTCGACTCCTACTTTTCGGTGAGAAGAAGAAGAAGAAGAGGGGCTTAGTGAATCTGAACAGTGGGAAAACCGGGACGTCACAGGCAGGAAACGGGAAGAGGAGAGGAAGTGCACTGAACACTCGGTTGCAGGGAAACGCCGAGTGGCAAGTGATGAACGTGACGGTGAAGCAGATGAAGTTCATGGAGGAGGGCGAGTACCGTGCCGAGGTGCACTACATCCTGCACCTCAACCGCCGTCCCACCTACTACATCACCGTCATCGTCGTGCCGACGTTCCTCATCTCGGCGCTCTCGATCCTCGGAATCTTCTCTCCCGGCTCGAACGACGGGCCTCGCAATGAGAAGGTGTCTCTGGGACTCGGCTCTCTGTTGGCCATGACCGTTCTGCTGGACATCGTCGCCGGCGCGATGCCGAAGAGTGACGCTATCCCGTTGCTCGGCTACTACATCATGCTCGTCATCCTTCTGTGCGCCATCGGAGTCGCCGTCTCGATGGCGATGCTCTCGATGTCGCGGAGCTGCATCCAGACGTCCAAAATGCCGCCTCCGCACTACTACCGCCTTCTGTTCCTCAACGTGTGTCGGGTCGTGAAGCAGAATAACGGCGTGACGCTTCCGATGAACGAGAAGCCGACGACGATAACGTGAGAGCGCAAAATACGGAAGTGACTCGACGAATGTGTGTTTTCTTTGCAGACCGCGCTTCCCTGACCTCATCTCGATTTACAACCAGTTGATAGAAGTGGCCAGAGCTCAGCGAGCCTACCGAGAACGCATCGAAAAACAGAAGTGGCAGCACAGAGTGAGTGCTCCGTATCGGCGGTGCGCAGCGAATCGAGCCTCTTGCAGGTGGAGGTCGAATGGAACAAGATCTTCGCACGCATCGACTTCTTCTTCCTTTTCCTCTTCGAGATGTTCAACGTGCTCGTGCTCGTGCTCTTCCTTCGCTACGCCTTCTTGCCCGTCCCGCCGCTGCCCGAAAACTTCTCCATTTGAATCTCTTTTCACCTACTTTTGAGTTCCCGCGCGGGTTTCTTTTCTACACATTTCTCTTCTCATCCGATTTCACGAGTAATTGACTGTAAATAAACAGCCCCCTTCAGTTGCCTTTTAGAAAAGCAAGAGTGTATTGTACATTCGAAATAGTTCAATTGGAAAAGTCTAGAAGAGCATGACGGCTATGTCAGTCGGATCAATTCTGAACGAGTGTGAGGAGTGAGAAGAAGACGTGGAACTAGAAGGCGTCGAGTAATACGCGGCCGGCGCGGATTGGGAGTACTTCGGGGACGAGGAGAAGCATCCAGAAGACGTGGAGCCGGACGACGTCAGATGAGTGGGAACTAGAAACGAAAAGATACGATCGGGAGACAAAAGAAGCTTGCTTACCCGAATTCGTCGAGTATTCCGAGCCATATTTGGTGTTTAAACTGGAAGCAGACGATGAGACTCCGAACATTTCCGACTCGAAAAGGGAAAACTATATCTGGAATCACGGATTCTTGGCGCTTTTTATAGGCACGACGCCGTGTTTGTCTGTTTGCGTGGGCTGGAAGAGGGCATGCAGAACAGTTATTACTTGTCTGCAATAATACTCCTCCGCCCGCCTATTTACCCAATTCAGACGCACAAATAAGGAGGAAAACGAAGTGATTTCTACGAGATCTGACCGTCCTTTTTCTCTTGCAACCGGCTATTTATCGTACGCTTCCTCGCCGATGTTTGTCCATTTTTCATCGTAATCGCAAAGATTGCGAAATTTCCAACCTCTGATGCAATTTCTCATCGATGACAAATTCGGAGCTAGTTTGCTCCGTCCACCTGTGCAAACCGAGACAATGGAAACGACCTCTTTCTTCTCGTTGCCGCCGTTGAGTCGTCTTGGTTGGCTGCTCTTCTGAAATCGCTGCAAGCGGAACGAAATTCTGCCAAGATCTCGCCAACGAACTATAATTTATTATATGGAGAACACGTGTCGAAATTGAAACAAAACGGTTATGGGAGAAACATTAGAACGCGGCGGTTTTTACGGTCAACTAGTCGGGAGCGGAGCAGCTGAGCGACGGCTTCATTCCTTTCCGAGAGCACGCTCTTGAGCCTCGATCTCCGAAATGCGCTGCTGGTGGCGTTCGAGAACCTGTAAAAGTTGTTTGTTTGATGTCCCGTTTCGAAGAGAGCAAGTTACCTTCTGATGGTTCTCCAGCTGGTTCTTGTGGTGCTCGACCTCTTGTTGAATGTGCTCGCGGAGCTCCTGGAGCTGAGCCTTCTGCTTCTTGTAGAAGTACTCGTCCTCGCGGGCGGCCTCCATCTTTCCGAAAGCACCTCCGGCGTCGCGGATCGATCCGCCACTGCCTCCTCCACGTCCGGCTCCGTCTCCGTGTCCTCCAGTCACAGCACGGACAGCGACTCCCGAGAAACGGGAAGCAACTTTCGAAACGCTGAGCATTCTGGAAACCGAATCGTCAAGCACTTTATGAGCGAATGTAGAACAACCAATCATGGTAAGAGAGACAAAGGTGTGTTCGATGCAAGAACAATAAATGCAAGGATATGTTGTAAAGTAAAAAAACGCAGCAAAAAGCTAAGTAACTACTAACGGAATTACGTGAAAAACCGGGTGGAAAGCTGATAAACAAGAAAAGGCCTAGTCACATGTTCTATTTGATGACAATTTCTTGAACTTTCTACCAACAGGACCCGAAAAATAAATGGAACAAAAACTCGATATTCGTCGGTCCCTCACGCTTATTTTCGCACGAAAAGTAGGGAAGCATGACTGAAAATGGACAAACAAAACATGCGCGACGCCTATTTCTCTGTGACTTTGCGTCTTGTGTGGTGTTTGCGGACCGGGAAGCAGCTCAACTGACGAGCTGTCTGAAAACAAATCGGCTGGCGCCGGCGCCAATTTTCTCATCTGCAGCTTTAAATATTTATAGCGCAAAACGCATCTTGCCTCGAAAATTAATGCCTTTCAGCACTTGATCAATTTTCAGTGATTTTTTCTCATAGAATTTGGTTTTTTCTTTTACGCAAACTTTATACAAGTTTCCTGCTCTTCCTCAGCTCTTGAACCGTGTTGCTCATTTTTTTGATAGTGAACAACGAGAAAGCACTTCGGCTTCCTTATAATAAAATTAAAAACAATTTTCGAATTCTCCGATTATTTTCTTTCAATCAGTCAATTTAACTGTTGTTTTCCATCTAGAACATTCGCTTGCCTCTCGTTTCCTCGACCACACCTCTTCATTATCTGAATGTAACAGTGCGCGAAGACTACGGTAAACATGTGATCGAGGGGCGTCCAGAGAGCGGGAAGAAGCCGAGTGTGTGGCCTGATGAAAGAAGCCGTCTCTGTCGGAAGCGCAGACGAATCGCAAAGTTGAGAGCGCGTGCGGGGAAGAGACGCTGGACGAACCGGGCGAGAAGAGACGAGGGACGCGGCGGCGAATCGATGGATTGCTTTCTGGTCGTATAGACGACGCGCGTGCATGTCTAGTGTTTAAATCAGTCATTCCCCGTCGAATTGCTACCTCCCCACACAAGTTTCGCCGTCTTCCAGTCACACCCTGAAGCTCCGAAGCGCACAAGAATGGGCAGAAAGTTCATTGAAACAACTGGTGAATACCCAATCCATGTTGAATATGAATCGATATTAACTGCAGGCGCTGTCGGCGAGCTGTTTGGCTGCAGAAAGTGTTTCTCGTACATCACTTCGCAACAACAGATGACTAGTCCCCATTTCAATGGTGAGATCAGTAGCGTTAGCCAGTAGCTTGTTGGGGGTTCAGGAAGCACCGGCCCGGCGACCCTGTTCCGTCAGGCGTGGAATCTTAGCTATGGCATCTCTGAAAAGCGTAAAATGACTACCGGATGGCACGTGGTTCGTGATGTGTTCTGCATCAATTGCGAGGTATCGGCAGGAAAAGAGTATCACCTTATGACTGAAGTATACAGACAAAACTAGGCTGGATGTATGAAATGGCGCTACCGGCAGAACAGATGTACAAAGAAACACAAATCATTCTTGAGAACGCGCTCTTCGTCCCTATTTCCGACCCGATCGAAGATCCTCTGAAAGAGTATGTGGTCCTCATTCCGACGAATCGTATCGAGTATGACAGAGACCCCAAAAAAGGTCTTTTACAGAGAAGATAAGAAGGTGCTCCCGAACATTGAGCAGCCGTTGAATCGTTCGCCCACCGAGAGCTCCCGCACCAGTCGCTCGAACTCCGAAAGCAGCTCCTCGTTTTCCGCCAGCTTTTTCTGATTCGCTGCGTGGACATCTTCCTTCCTGTATACTCTGTAACTGAAATCCCGTTCTTGGCGAGTCTAGCCGAAACAGCTTCTCTGCGGACCGCCTCGAATCTGACTCGCGTAGATGTCACATACTATCTAGCTTCTAGCTCCTGCATTTCTGTACATACCTTCTCCATTTCACTTCATTTCTTCCGCCGATTACCTCACTCCGCGTTTTCGTGTCCCTTGTAATAGTTAGTGTTACCCATTCGTTCCAGTCACATTCTCCCTTCTTTTGCCACTGCTGTCCGTCTTTTTCCCTGTTTTCTTTCATCCAAACCTCTCCTTGATGGTTTCGATACTGAATTCTTCGTTGTATATATTTCCTCTTATTGGCCGGCTTTTTTTATTCTCAAAAGAAACAAATTAACTCGTTTCTTCTGGCTTGAAGCGATTACCCGCGGGGTTTCTATCCCCCTTATCTTATCTTTGCTCCATTCAACCACCGAGCACGAAATCGATTGCCGGTATGAGACCTTTTTCGTCCGTTTCAGATGGGTTTGAAGTTCATCGAGAATGCTGGAGGGACAAACATGTTCTTCTGCCTTTCGTGCTACACGTATCTGGCCGACAAGGAGGCATGTGTCTCAGAAACATTCACAGGTCAGCTGTTCCGTTGCCTTCTCTCTCTCACACACATCTTGATTCTCGTTTCAGGAACCACTGGGCCCGCCTATTTATTCAAGAAAGTTGTAAACGTGTCTCTCGGTAAGATGGCCGTTCGCGAGATGATGACTGGCACGCACTACGTCCGCGATGTTCTCTGTCTCGGATGCGAGAACGTCCTCGGCTGGATGTACGAGATGTCTCCGACCGAGCGCGAGCGATACAAAGAAGGTTGACAGAAACATGTTTTATTTTCATCTCCCTACAGCGTTCCAGGTCACATTATTCTCGAGCGGGGGCTGATTAGAGAAGGGCGGAGCATTAATACTCATGATCAGTTGGTTCTCGGCAGAGATGCGATGAGCTTCGATCCATCAATTCAAACACCTATGGCCGAACTTATCCGCCAACGTCGTTTGGTGGACATAGAACTCAACTTCGGCGACGTCTTCAAATTCGACAACGGCATCCCCGTTATCACGATTTTTGATGCGGAGCATGTCCAGCACACGTTCATGTACACCGACGAGCAGATGGAGACCACTCAGAACAGGCTGACGTCTCTCAACGAAGCAATCGTGGCATGTTCCCAAGGGGACAACAATCCGCTCTGGGATCTCGGATTCCGCCAGGATTATGCGCGACAGTTTCCAGAAATTCGTGATGTAAGAAAACTTTGTTTCCTGAAAACGTTGAATTCTCCAGACAATGAACGGACAACCATATCGTCCGTCTCGCGTTGCCGACAACAATTTGATTCAGCTGCTGGATCGGATGGCATCTGAGAGAGAACGTGAACGATTCCATCGGGCAGACCCCAATGATCCCATTTACCGTCAGTTCCAACAGCAGCACGCACAGATGTACACAAGCTACGTTGAGACTTATCGGGGTCTGGCTGAAGTTACGGGCATACCCATGGTGCAACCAATTCCGCTGGAACCGGCTGACCAAGGAGTCGCGTTCCGGCAGATTATGTTGGGAGCGGCACAGCTCCGTGCACATCGGGAGGAACGAGACCGGCGCCTGGGGATTCGGCGAACGGTACCTGCTCGGGAAGCAGTAGCACGTCGAGACTTCGGACATTTCGGACCAACTTTAGTCCACCGACCCCGATTCACCGATGGCGTGAGCAGTGACGACGACGACGAAGAACGATGATTACCATTCGCTTTTTGTCGATCTTTTCCTTTCTCAGCAGTTCCTGCTCTGAGTCGGTCTTTTCTCATGTATTCGGTTTTCTGCTACTATTATTAGTCATTAGAACCATTCCCACCCGATGTAATTTATAAATCCATCTAAAACGTCAATGTTCCCGCTCCGTTATGCTTCCATCGTCAGTTTCGATGTTCATACTTTGTCCTATTGGCATTTCTCGTACTCTATCCTTTGATTTCCGATTCCAGAATCACAATGACCATTTTGCCGGTAAAAAAGAAACGTGAAAAGGAGCCCTCCCAGCAGAGGCCGAGCTCGATCGGCGGGGAGAGAAACGAAAACAGCGGCTCGCGTGCCGGACCGTCGAGCAGCTCGTCGAAAAGATACCGACCACTCGAAGAAGGCGTTCCACCGACTAAACGATGTAAGTGGGAAAAGTAATGAACAGCAATGACCGTTAATCAGCTTCAGGGGTCATTTCGCCGACAAGCACTCATTCTGGGTCCAGCCCTCGCGCTTCTACAGACGATAAAAAGTCTGGGCGGCCTCCTACAAGCGGCGGAGGCGACTACAACTCGGACGACGAGTATGAACTGGAGAACCTCCGCGATGACTCGGTAATCCTTTTCTGGAAGTCGATTCTGATCCGTTAAGTAGTTTCAGCGAGAGACAGACTTTGCGAATCGACTTCAGGCGCGCGGACTCATAATCAAAGAGATGGTTGGTGACGGCGCGTGTATGTTCCGTGCGATTGCGGAGCAAGTGTACGGAGATCAGGAGATGCACGACCAGATTCGCCAATTGTGCATGGACTACATGACGAACAATAAGGACCACTTCCGGGAGTTCATCACCGAAAACTTTGAAAACTACATCCAGAGAAAGCGCGACCCACAAGTGCACGGAAACCATGTGGAGCTGCAGGCCATCTCGGAAATGTTCGCTCGTCCCGTGGAAGTGTATCAGTACAGTGATCAGCCGATAAACGTGTTGCTCCCTCGCCCGGAGGCGGCTGTACCTGCTGCCGACGGTGCTGCAAACTCGTCAGGCGCCTCTGTTGCTGCTGCTGCTCCGTCTGCCCCGCTTATTCAACAGAATGCTCCACTTCGTCTCAGCTACCATCGGGCCGTCCATTACAATGCAATTCTCGCACCACACGTCGCGACGATCGGCGTCGGACTGGGACTGCCCGGAATGGTTCCGGGTGCTGCCGACAAGGACCTGATGACACGAGCAATGGCCACGTCCGAATTGGAGCATATTGAAGAGACTATGCTGCAGGACAAGATCGATATGACGGATTATCAGAGGACGCAGGCGGACATAGAGGACCAAATTGCACGGGAGTCTCTGATGACCTATATGTCGGATATGGAGAGAAACAACAGTAACAAAACCAGTCTGAGCCAGGAAGGGCCGTCCACGAGCACATCTGAACCCTCATCTTCCACGGCGCCGGCTGAACCCACGTCGTCTGCAGCGGCCGCCGGTCCGCCAACTAGCACTGGATTCGGACTTTACGAGGAGCTCCTGGCGGCACAGAGCCTCGGTAAATAAGCATTGAACAACGAATCAAACTTGTACCAGTTTCAGAATGGGATGCGTATACTGACGATGTAGCAATGGCCGAAGCGATGCTTCTGAGCCAGCAGGACTACATGAGCAACCCTCCCGGCCCCAGCAGCAGCAGCAGTGGTCCCGATGCCCCGGGAGCCAGTGGACCGAGCGGGTCCAGCTCTTAAACGTATAAATCCGATCCATTCCTCATTTTTGTGCCTTTCCCGTTTCGCTTTTCCTTCTCGTACTTTTTTTCGATACCTATTAGCTTCCTCTCGCCTCTCGTCACAATTCACCTGTAAATATACGCCTGCTGGCCGTAGCGCTCAATTCAGATCCTCTCCCACCTTCTCACATTTCCGTCGTAGATCGATGTCTATTTCTATTATCGAGTAACAACTATTTTGTGTTTATTTACAGCTATTAAAACTAGAGATGGTTCACAAAAAAGAAATGGAAAGTGGGAGCAAAGAAAGAAAAGAAAACAGCCTTATTGATAATCATATAATTAGAAGACTTGGTATAACTCATGTAATAAGAAGTAAAGTGAAGCGCGAGGAGAAACGAAAACGTCACCGTTGATTCAGGTAACTGGAATGGAGTTGGGAAGAGAAAAGAGGACACAAGAAGGAGAAGCCGAGGAAAAGGAGAAAAAATGTTCGATTTCTTCCGAAAAATACCCTTTTAGAGAAGCAATAGAACAGAAAAAGATGACTAGTACGATCAAAACAACAATTATTCTCTGACGTTGATCACGATCTGCTTCTGTTTCGGATCGTCGAAACGGTCCATCGTTTGCACAGACTGGAGCATCACATATCCGAAGATGAGACCCGAGATGAGCACGAGAGCTGACACGATTCCCATCCAGGATCCGGGCGAGAAGGTTCCAGTGCAGTCCTCGGCGAGGCGGGTGAAGTGAGCAGCCTGTCGCCAACTTTCCGGGTTCCGTATGTTGAACGTCTGGATCTGCGAGTTGACAAGGGCGATTCCAATGTTGACACTGCTGTCGGAGGTTGGGAAGAAGATGGCCTGAGTTTGACCGCAGGCAAGCGACCATCCGGCGACCGAGTTGATTCCCGAGTACTGAGTGGCTGCAACGCCGATAACTTGCTCGCTGACCGATGCGGACTTGAACGTGTTCTTTCCGACGATGGCGGCGCTGTGGAGAGTGGCTCCGGTGAGACCCCAGTATCCGAAAAGATCACCAGTGATGTTGAGACTGTAATTTTTACGTTTTGATTGTCTAGTAGACTAAGGAACTGACGTCAGGTCGATATCGGTATTGGGCGCAATGGTGAACTGCTCAGTATTTCCCTGCTTTCCGGACATTTCGACGGCTCCTGTCGAGAGTCTCAGACGGAAAATGAACTCTCCAATGGTTCCGTTCGCGCATTTCACATCACTGGAGCCTCTGTACTGATAGGTCAGGTTGCCTCCCGGAATATAGGCGCTTGCGTAGTTGAGCACTTTGTCGTTCTTCTGCTGCACGACGACCGTGATTCCCTCGACGTACATGAGGCACGTGCTGTCAATGGTTGGCTTGAGATCAGGGTAGTTCGTGTTGTTGTACGGAGGGAGAACCAACGGGAACGAATTCTTGACAGTGCTTCCTCCATCGGTGCTGCCAGTTCCGGCAGAGTTCTTAAAATGAGACGGTTGGACAGGCACATTTTCTGCTGCTACTCACCGCGTCGTTCATCTCGTCAGTGGCAACTCTTTTGACACGGTTCTTATCGTGTGAGACAGCATCAGTCGACGTGATGATGCCAACTGAGTTGTCGATCTTAGAGATGAGTTGCTGGGCGAGCTGCTCCATCGAGGTCCATTCCTCTCCGGCGAGCACATATACAGCAGATCCTGCCTTGTATTGATCAGCGGAAGTAAGAACTTGAGCAGAAGTGGCCTGAAGATTTTTGTCGAAACAGTTACTCGCTTCTGATTGCTCACCTCGACTTGATTGGCAAAGTACTGGGAGGCGTGGAAATTGCTGCTTTTCACCGATTTCGCAATATAATCGGAGGTCGGCTCAGCAGAATAAGCATTGGCTTTCACGGAGAACTGACCTGAATAAAAAGAATGGGTAAAAGTATAATCATAAATGAATGTAATACCGAGAGTGAAATCCGGGTTGACGATGAACACGATCGGCTCTTCGGGAGTGGCAGACTGAATTAGTTGCTCAACTGAGGATCCGCTGCAAAATCAATCGATATTGAGGATTAAAATCAATAACAGGAGTGATAAGGTGATAAGGAGTAGAACTCACGCGATTTCTCTCTGATTCGAGAAGAGGATGGCGTCGTAGGCGCTGACCGCGACAATAAGCGAAAGAACGGCTATAAGTACCCTCATTCTGAAAATGAGTGAGTTTGGCTGGAAAATGGTTGATAAAGATGGAAAAGAGGGCGGAGAGAGGCGAAAGAATGCAGGGAAACGGCGGCGGGGCGAGTGGCCAAAAATCGAACATCGACCGAGAGAGACCAGTGCGGGATGCAATGGAGCGCACTTGCACGGCGCGCTTATTGACTGGCGCGAAAGGAAAAGAACGAAAGGGAGGCTCAGAGAAGAAGCAGACCGATATTAGAATAACTGATCGCAAAAATATAGAAAACGGAACTGTTCAACAGAGGAAAAAATGTCTGGAAACAAGAGAAACGGTTTGGAATACAGCAACTGCGGAAGTTTTTAAAGGCGCGTGTAGTTTTAAATGATGCGGGCCCTGGCACGAATACACTTCAATTTGAAAAATTGGGCGCGAGCGCGAAATTTTTTTTATGGAAGCGAAGCACACTTTTGTCAGTCTTCAGCTTTTTTGCGACATGAAATCGCTATTTTTTGCCCCAACTTGTTTGCATTTCGTAGCCAGTGCCTCGAATTTTCCAAGAAATTGGGTTACACATATGGTCAGAGCCTTTTAGAACGCTGGTGTTCGCTATAATCGTTTAGATCATGTTGTTCTTTCGTTACAGATCTAGTCGTTCTCCGAAATGGACTGCGAAAATGTTGTTCCCTCGGATTTCTCCGCCGGCGACTCTCTCGTAGATACGAAAAATGAGAAAATTCTCAACGATGGCGTGAAGCCGACGGAGGAAGAGACATCTACGCAAGACGAAGGAGCTCAGATGGAAACGGAAGCGGAATCAACGACAGCAGCGGAAGCTCCGAAGAAGGACGACGACTCTCCGATGGAAACCGAGGAGGTTGGGAAGAACGAAGGAGATTCTCCGATGGAAACAGAAGAGGTTCGGGAAAAGGAGAAGGACGATGCTTCCCAAGACACTCCAAAGGCTGAAGAAGAGACTGTCATCCCGGTAGAGGAGGCTGTCATTCTGAAGCAGGACTCGACAACGGAGGCTGTCACCGTGGACGAGGTGCCGACTGAGCAGTCTGTCGATCCGAAAGAAGAGCCGACGAATGAGGCTGTCGTTCTGATGGAGGAGTCATCTGCAAACGCTGGCAGTTCGACAGAAGAGCCGACGGAGGAGCCAGTTAATCTGGCCGAAGAACCGACGAATGAGGCTGTCGCCTCCAAGAAGGAAACGACTGAGACTCTAAAATTGACGGAAGAGTCGGGGAAGGAGTTGACTGAGGAGGCAGTCGTCTCGATGGAGGAAGCGACGGAGGATGCGATCGTCTCGACAGAGAAACCGACCGAAAAGACAGTCGTTTCAACGGAAGAGCCCACGAAGGAGCCAACTGAAGTGGAAAGCATTCCTATGGAAGTGCCTACAACGAAAGAGGCCACTTCGGAACTTGTCGGGGAGGACTCAACGAAAGAATCTCCGAAAGAAAAGACAGTCACAGAGGTCTCGGCTGTTGTCGAAAAAAATCCGCAGTCAACCAAAAAAGAAAAGTGAGTTACATTCATCTTTATTATAATAAACCTATTTTCTATCAGGGAGCATCGTCTCACCGAGTTGATCGCCTCCGGTCGTCTCAATCTCAAGATGAACGAGATCGAGAAGGCTACCGACGCCCTAAGTGATGCTGCTCAGCTTTCTGCCGAATTGTACGGAGAGAACAACTTCAAGACGTTTGATTCCCTTCTTTACTACGGAATGGCTGTTCTCGAACTTGCTAAGGAAGAAGCCCAGCTTATGAAAATCAAGGATGATAAGATGGAGGTGGAAAAAGAAGAGGGCGCTGAAGAGGAGAAGGCCGAGGAAGGAGAGGATGAGAAAGCGGAGGAAGATGATAGAATCTCGAAGAATGGAGAAGACGTTGAATCCATCAAGCTTGCTTGGGAACTGCTTGAGAACGCTCGCTGCATCGCCGATGCGCACCTCGAGACACTGGGAACGTCCGACGAGGCTACTATCAAAAAGTGGACTCTCCAGAAAGCCGAAGTTCTCGTTCTTCTCGGCGAGCACGGAATCACCGACGGCAAGCACGAGCAAGCTAAAAAAGACATCCTTGCCGCTCTTGAAATCCAGCTTCGTTTTCTTCCGACCTCCCGCATCACCGCTCAAACAAGTCTGCTCCTCGGAAGCGCATGCACATTGAACAATGATTTCCGCGATACCATCCTCTATCAGAACAAGGCGAAGTCCATCTTCACTGCCAAAACCAAAGAGTTGGAACACGACTTGAGTAAGGCCGACGAAGAAAAGAAGGCTGGAATCGAGTCCGAGTTGAAGGATCTGAGGAGTTCCATTGCGAGAGTCGAAGGGATGATTGATGAGGCCGAAGCTGCTGCCGCCGAAGCCGTTAGGGTGAAGGATGAGTTGATTAAAACCGAACTCGACAACATCGCTACCGCTCTCGGAAGTCCCGAAGAGGAGAAGCCACAGGAGGTTGAGGTCAACGACATCACCAACCTCGTTCGTCGTCCTCTGAAACGTCCTCCTTCCGAGCAGACCGACGCGTCGGATGCGAAGAAGTCAAAGGAGACGGAGGAGACCGCCGTCACTGTTTCTGCCACGGAGGAGGTGGAAATGGATCAAGCGGGCGTCGCTGAGAAGGAGATGGACGTGCCACCCACTGAGACCACCCAGGATAACTAATCTTTCTGTACATTCAACTAACTAGTCGATTATCCTGTATTTTAACCGTTATATTCGATCTCTTATTTATGTTCGAATTAAATATTCTTGTCGGGTAGAACAAGTGTTGAGAAGGTCCTCAAAACGCAATCCGGACCTCGTGCTTCGGCGTCAATTCTCTAGAGATACTATTGAAGCACCATCTCGAAGTTCTCGAAAATTGAATTAAAACGCAACTTTAGTGTGCGCTAAGCAGAAAAATGAGGAAGCTCGGTTGAAAATGAAACAAGACAACGAGATCATGGACGATTTGGCATCGGGGGCAGGCGAAAAGGAGCGGCAGAGAATGCAGCATCTGGAAGAACCCGCGAGTTCTTCTGGAACGGAGCGGGCACGATGGAACTGGAACGTCTTCCGGGAGCCGTGCTGTTTTTCCGGTGCTCCAGAGATCCTTCGCGGAACCTCTCGATTTGCACCGAAGATCTCGTCGCAAAAGTCCCTTTCTGCGCCATCGACGCCTCGGCGGTGCTCCGAATGCGGATCGAGAGCGGGACGCTCCACTTGTTCGGAAGGCATCCGACCACTTTCAGAAGAATGATGTTCCGGAGTTCTCGGTACCGGATCATGTAGATTATGAAGTTGATCATCGTCTGAAAAGGAATTCGAACGGTGGTTTTTAAAAGGGAAATCACTTTGCTCAGAGTCATCGAATACAAGGGAGTCGAGTAGGATTTGGTGATGTTCCACGGATTGGCGAAGAGCAGAATGTCGGGGAAAAAGAGGAGAATCATGGAGTTGGTGGTGACGAGGCCGAGAGTGATCTTCGCGTTTCGGTGCATTTTCAGCTGCTGCGGAGTGAGCTCTTTCAGCGATCCGCCGTGGTTCTGAAGGTGACGTCAGCATCGGGGACCCAAACGTCGGATACCTTTTTCAAGTAGATTATGATGATGCCGTAGATGAGTGCGGACGCCAGGTTGGCCATGATTCGAAAGAAGAGCATCATGTGGTAGACGATCGGATGGGCGGCCCCGTTGGCGGCGATGCAGAGGGCGGCGATGGGCGACTGGTTGTCGACGAGCAGAATCGCATTGATCGAGACGAGAGTGGCCGTGATCGAGACGGGGACGGAGAGAAGGAAGAAGGTGTAGAGATGCGTGGCCCGCATGTACCACAACGGAGCCATGGAGCACACGAGAAAGTTGACGGAAGTGGTGAGAGGGAGCAATCCGAGCAGAGGAGTGGCTATGTTGTGCAGCCAAAGAGCCGGTATGTAGGCGCACTCGGAAGTGGGCACTGTCAGGGTTACTGTAACGAGAGGAGGTAATAGGGGGGAGGGAGAACGCGACGAACTGACACTTGTTCTCGTAGAAAAGACCGAGCCTCAGATTGGCTATCATCATGAACGCGACCCCGTAGAAGATGTCGGTGATTGCCTGCGCGGCGACGAGCAGGAACTCGCGACGTTTTCTGTTCCGCGCGTCGGAAAGGATGCACCAGAGGAGGGTGGCATTGGTGACACAGATGACTATTCCTGCAAGTGGAACGGAGACGTCGAGGAGGAAAGGATTAGGTACCTTCAGCTAAATAGAGATACATGTTTGCCGCGAACGACATGGGACGGGAGGAAACTTGTTTTACTGCTCACGAGGGGAGGGATTCTGAAAACAAGCGATCAGAAGGACGAGTTAATGGTACATCATTAAGAAGTGCGTCAATTGGATCAAAGAGACTAGAATTGGAAAGACGCCTTGGGATCCGAAGAAGAAGAAGAATGTGGTGGGAGGAATGAAACTACACTGATTCTTCGAGTCCGCGTGATTGTGCCATTCCCACGGATCTCAGAGCTCAAATGGTCAGCCAAACAACGTGCTCACTCGATTACTAATGATCAAAAGATTTGAAAAGACCGCGGTGGGTCGAATCAAATCATTGGAAAGCGACATGAATTACGAGTTCTCGGATATGTTTGTCCGTGCCGCCGCCCGAAAGGGGGTGGTCTTTGCCCGCCTCCCGACTGATGAATGTCGTCTGAACGAGACGGAAGAAGAAGCGGCTCGCCGTGGGAACCGGTGCCAGCAGCAGCTCGCTGCTTATAATACCGATTCTTGAGGCGTTCCCTCCTCCAACATCATGGTTATCTGCCGCGAAAACATACAACAAACTTCGAAAACACACAGAAACGAGTCTGAAAATACACTGGAAAACGGGCTGATCAGTTGATATTTCGACGGTTTCGGCAGGTGAAAACGGAAGTTTGTTGACGGAAAAAAACGCTGTGCGAAGGAGAGAAAAACGGCCAATAACAGAGGGTCTTTCCTCGGAAAAGAGCAGCGCCAAGAGAGAGAGAAGGCGTCGACCTCTTCTCGAGAATCTGAAATAGAAGCTAGTCGGGAGGAGGCGAGGCAAGCTCGAGACACGCGAAATCAAATGTTGACTTTCGAGAATCGAGTTAGACGCCACAGTTGAGAGATTACGTCTCCAGTTCCTTATTTGTGAGTGACCACTTGTTTGGGCGGAGGGAGGGACTAGAAAATACCTGCGACCTCTCAGGCCGCTTTTCCAGTCCATTTCAGACGTGTTTTTCTCTCAATGGAGTTGACGTTTTCACTAATAGTTCGACTTCAAAATACCGAAATGCACCTGCTGCTCACTGAAAAATGCGTCTGTCTAATCAGAAAAACACTCTGACTGGAAATGATCAGTCTGGAAGGAAAAGGTGCTGGAAATCAGAAGAACGGCTTGGGTGACCGAGAATTTTCTAGTCCCTCCTCTCGAAAACTTTTGGTCTCTGTCTGGAATAATAATCGAGTTCGCGAGTAAATTTGCTGACCAATTTCAGGTATTTTCAGGTATCGCACCGACAACAATGCACCTTTTCTCGTTCAAATCGAATCAATTCATTTATCGGATTCTGTTTTGACTTTCAGCCTTTTCTCCCAAAAACCATTCGAATTTTACGGAACGATTGCATGAAATTGCAAGTTGGGCATCAAGAAGCAAAGCGATAAAACGGCGGAGGCGAGTATAAAAGGACGGGAAGGCGAGTTTTCCGGGATTCAGAATGCAGTTCTCGCTCCTTTTCCTCGCTTTTCTCTCCGTGTTCGTGGCCGTCGTGGTGAGTGGATCCAGCGAGTTTCAGCCGTCAGACGCGGCACTTTCAGACGGCGAACAAGACTCTGGCGGATCCGCCGATGCGTCGCGACATCGGTTCCGACGACAAGAAGATCTTCAAGGCGTTCAATCCGTCGAAGGTGCACCACAAGAAGCGAGTGCCGAGAGACGTCGGCCACGGAACTCACCCGCATCGCCACCACAAACACTGATTACTAGAGTTCCTGACGAAATGAACTTGTGCATCCAAAACAGAAAACTGTACTGTTCGAGAGTTTGAAGTGGCGGGAGGTCGAGAGGATGAGTTGATAGATGGGCGTCCTTCCGAAAGTTGGTTCCGCAAACACACCAATCTTTCGGCCCTGATTTAGCAACGATCGCCGGTTCGGACTTAGATCCTTTATGTACTCGGACGGCTCTTTTTGTCCGGCGTTCATTTCTGGAGAATACAACATATGTTAGTGGGTAAGAAGAAGGGGTGCGGCCAGAGACAGAACGACGTCGGGAAAGAGACGAGGATACGTACCGTGATTCTCCACGTTATCGTGCTTCTTCTCCCTCGTCTTCCCTTCTTTTCGTCTTGCAGAACTTCAATTTCAGATCCATATGTCCAACTTTCCAGCGTTTCTCACGGAACTTGAACTTCTTCCTTCTCTGCCTCGTCGTCTCCTATGTCGTCATGCCTTTCCCCCCGTCAAACTTGCTTGTCACAACCAATTTTTTCGCTCATCAATCAGTTTCGCGCCCTTTTTGTCTCGCTAATTGCGCTGTTCCAATCATATCTATTTCATTTTTGGTTTCTTCGGAATCGGCACGAAAAGTGAAATGTTTGACGTTCGAGAAGCGAATCGACAAGTTTTGTGTATCAGAAAACATTCGATTAGTTGAGATAGAAGAGTTAGAAGAGGAAACGTTTCGAAAGAGTTCCGAGCTCGCATCTCATCATACAGCGCCTGGTTTGATCCGAATCTTAGGCTTTGCAGGCAGACTCGTCCCTCTCGTGACTTCGTCTTCTCTTCTCCTCCTCCTTCTCGATTCGTGTCGCTTTCTCTGATAAACCGAATCATTTCGAAACTCGTGTGTGTTGTCGCGAGAGGTGTGAGATGACATGACAAATTGGTCGCCTGGACACCTCGACATCAATCAGACAAAAGTGCGAACCATCCCTTTTCTCTTTGTCGGCGAGTCGGTTCGATTCAAAGGACTCGTTTCCCTTCGCTGATTAGAAGAAGAGGAAGAAGTTGCAAACCGATTATCACACCTTTCAGTGAAAAACATCCGAATGTGAGAATGGGAGTGATAAGGAGACGGAGACGTCACGAGGCATTCCAGAAGCTGTTCCAGACTCGTCCTGTCATCGACGTCTTCTCTCTAATCCACTCGTCCGACGTCTCCGTGTCCATTCCATGATCATCATCATCATCATCATTTGTCACCTCGTCGGCAAGCACAAAGGGCGCCGACGCTTCCGACAAGATATGATCGGAGGGCCTCCGTTCGGTGTCCATTACCTGCTGCTGCTTCACACATCGCTACCGTAGGAAGGGGGCGGAGTCTCGTGTTGAACCCCCTTCCGATCGGGTGATGGGTCAAACCAAACCGTACTCGCAGATCAGAAACAGAGGAGGGCGGAGTCGGGACCGACTGATCTCACTTCGCTTTGTTTCTCTTTCTCTCACTCATTTTTCAACGTTTCGCTTGTTCGAAACTGGCAAACTTGGTCACAATGACAGCCGCCCAGATGCCGATGATGTCGCCGTCCATCTTCCCTCCCATCAACTTCCTCCTCCAGAATACGGCGCTCTTCTCCAGTCTGGCCGCTCAGAAAGCGCTCGGCCATCCTTCCAGTGAGTCACTGCTTCCTCTCCCCCCTCTTCATTCCCACGTCTTATTTCAGGCTCGTCTCTCGCCGCGCTCGAAAAGTTCTCGAAAGCGTTCCGCCGGCCGGACTACCAAATCGAGAAGCTAGCCACGTCATGCATTGACAAGAACAAAGAGAGTATGAAAAGTGAGTGTGGAGTCTTCAGAATCGGCGACGTCTTCTGGTTCAGTGTCGAATGTGGTGCCCTCCCGCAACAGATACGGAAGACCGTACATTTCGGGTCGGCCGCTGCTCACGTGCGACCGTCAGAAGATCGTCGAGTGCTACAAGAAGGGCATGAAGAAGATCCACATTGCGAAGCAGCTCGGCATCACTCACAGCTGCGTCAGCAAGGTGCTCAGGAGGTAGGAGGATGACGTGGCAGTTGCTTTCCCCAGTAAACAATGTAGGAAGTGAATAGTTCCAAGTTATTATTACGTGGAAAAAGGGAATGAGTACAGTATTCTCGACCGTCAAAAGCACTCCCAGACAGCTGCAACAATCGCATCTCTTTGAGGAGTCTGATCCCATCCGCTTCCTCTCAACTCTCTCCCTCCAACCCTACCGTATCCCCCAAAGTGCCCCCTTCCGAACGTCCTTTTCATGTACTAATCGCACCAAATCACATAAGAAAATGTGATGATTTATGAGAACGGCTTGCCGGATATCTATAGACAAAATCGCCGCGTTCGGTCGAAAAAACACGACTAGGTGGCGGGCGTGTAGAATAAATTTCCGATTTCCGAAAAGTGCGCAGTCAATTCGGATCGGGAAATGTGTGTTTGGGAAGATGCGGGAGAGGCTACTGTAGGTTGCCGCTTCCAGATACGCAGAGACGGGAGAGATCGTGGCGAAGGCGTGCCGGACGGCTTCTTGCTCGTGCCCCGGCTCCGCAGAAGAGCACGACGCGCGGTACTGCAAGCATCTGCAGGACAACACGATCCGTCTGTTCTTTTCCATCGAGAAGTGAGCCCTCGCTTCCTTCCCGTCTTCAATCGTTTTCTTTTTGCAGCATCCTCCGGAAGGAGCCGTCCCGTGTCATCTACTTTTCCAAATGCACTCCGACGCCGGATCTCTGATCCCGAGAATCAACAATTTTGCAATCTACTAACTCTGGTTCCGTTTACCTGTGTCTCCTAATATGTGGTCAAAAGTGGAAAAAAAATAAAAGAAGTGTCTAATCGGAGAAGCTTTCGTCCAAAAGTGCGTTCAAAGTCTAGACTGGCCATGCGACCTTCGATCCCTTCTTGCCTCCGCGCTTTCCGCCGGCGAACTGCTCTCCTCCTCGGCTGTCATTAAACGATAATCCGCTCAAGACCCACATTCTCCCGCCTTCCCAAGTCGGTCCGTTCCTCGGAATTCTCCACTTTCTCCCCACTTTTTCCCTTTCTTCGCTTCTTCTCCTCCTTTTCCTCCTCAATCGAAAAGTTTCAAAAATTCGAAAACCGCTCAAAATTCCTCGCGTTTTGACTCTTCCGTTGCTCTTGCTTCCCGGTGAATGGGAATGATCATAGTGAGTTGTCCCGTGAGTCCGAGTCACGTCTTCTAGTGAACCTTCAGTTGTTCCTGCTCATCCTCAGGATGATCCCAACGATGCTCTCTTGTCTCCAGACGGTTCCAGGCGGAAACCCATCCACAGGTATCTTCAGACTCCCTTCCAGAATCCACGTTGTCACTCTCCGATCAATGTCGTAGTCACTGACTTGTTGATCCCTCTGAACGTTCCGATAGCCCGTCACTCGAGAATGATTCACCTGAACACTGTCACAAACTACATTGTATCCATCCACGAAAAGTGTTGCACGATCCGTGTTCAGGCGTCGTCACTACCACCACTTCCACCCTCACCACCACCACGACTGTCGCCTCCACGGGTGAGTCGTGCCGTCCGAGGAGAGCACCGTGCATTCCCACCTGAACCCGTTCCCTCCCACTCAATTCTTCCTTTCAGACTGCTGTCCCGCCCTCACACAGAATCTCACTTCGCTCTCCTTCCCGGACGGAACGATGACTTTCACTTACAACAGCAACACATGTCGGACTACGGCCTCTGCGGTCTGCTCGTAAGTCCCGATCGGTCTAAAATTGCATCCGTGCTCGTTCTCTTTCAGAACGACCGACTCTTCGACGGACCTCTACGCGGCTATCATCGGAAACAGTGTCAACTATTTGGACTACGCGGCCTCCAGCGTCACGGTCCCGTTCACTTGTTCGGGAGGCGTTTGGTACGCCCTCTTCTCATTCCAGCCTTTCGATCGCATTCAGAGTGTTGCAGGCAATACACGTCGCAAGGCTCGACACTGCCCATCGAAACGCTTGAATGCGTGCTCACGAATCCGCCGACGACGCCCTGATTCGCCGTTCTTTTCTCGCTCCTTCCACGGGTTCCTGCCTCCTCTTCTTTCCTAAATAAACGTTCTCAGTCCGTCAACTGCAAATTGACATCTCCGCTTCTCTCTTTCTCTTTTTTTCGGAAACCCAATTATCGGAGACTTTTCCCATTTTCTGCCTTCTCCGGTTCATTTACATTGCAACACAATCAGCTGTGATGGGCAGGAAACTGCCTCTGAATCCCTTGCCACGGGAGAAGAAGAAGACAAAAAAGAAGGAGAAGAAGAAGAAGACGTTCCCGTCACCTTGAAACGAAATGCCATTCACTTTGCATAAACCATCGCAATCACATGTCCTGCTGGGCGGCCATTCAACGGTCCATTGGGCACGGGAACCGTCAGAGATCACTCGGAATCGAGAGACGCAGACGGACGGTATTGTTCGTTGGCAGTCCGCCAAAACCAATATGGCTGTGGCGCTTCGGATTTCGACGAGAGATTGGATTCGAGTAGGATGTAGTGGTTTCATTGCGGTCCGCTGAAAGAAATGAACTTTCAAATTGCTACCAGTTGACGTGGCATTGGGAAATGAACAAATGTTCTCAACGTGGAAGTAGAAATGAACGGGAATGACGTGGCATTACCAGCAGTTTTCACTTTCTGCAACTGAAACGGAACAGGCCGACTGGAAAGGGTTCCGCAGACAGACATTTTTTCGTACAACGAAAAGTAAACTTGTTGCCAACGGGCGGACAATACCATTTTCCTCTTCTTCTTCGTCTTCTCGTTCTCCTCTCTCCTGCCAATCCCATTTTTGCGCCCTTCGGCCGTCCTCGCAGCGCCAACTCGTTTGCCTCGAAAACTGATACGGTAGATGAACACTCCGCCCCCTTCGCTCTCTCTCAGGTATAAAAGGAAGGCGTCGGACCGGAGAGGGGAGAAGAAGAAGAAGACGTCGGCCTCGTCGTCACCTCTTCTGAAATGATGAAGCTTTTCGTGTCGGGATTCACCGCGCTCTCCGGCTTCGCAATCATTGCACTCGCCGTCTTCGTTCCGCAGATCTACTGGGAAATGAGCGAGTTGCAGGATGAAGTCGTCGGCGTCGTCGAAAGTTTCAAGGCAAGTTCCGAATGTTGAACGAAAGTAGAATGAGTGTTCAGGTGGAGACGGATTCCCTCTGGATCGACCTAATGGATGTGCAAATCAAGCATTCCGCTCCGTCCGTTCCACGAGAGAACCCACTTCTGAGGAGAGACAAGCGATTCACGAGGCTGCCCGACTTCTGCCAGTGTGACTCTGCCCCGCAGTGTCCTCCCGGTCCTCCCGGTCCGCCAGGTGCTCCAGGAGCCCCAGGAAGTGAGTTTGAAGACGTCAGAGGTTCAATCATCGAACTGCCCGTTTTCAGCGCCCGGAGACTCAGGCCCACGTGGAATGGACAACCCGCACTCGCTCGGAAGTGCCTCTTGTGACAACCAGATCGTCGGATGTGTGCAGTGTCCACGTGGACCTCCGGGTCCCCCAGGAGAGGTCGGATCCGTCGGAGCACAAGGACCGGACGGAGCATCTGGAGCACCGGGAGCCCCATCGCAGACTCACGGAAGACCCGGACCGCCAGGCCCACCAGGAGACGCCGGAGCTCCAGGGGCGCCAGGCCAGGATGGAGCTCCTGGAGTGCCGGGAGCCGACGGTCAGAGACAGAGAGGACTGCCAGGACCGCCCGGAGCGCCAGGAGCCACTGGAAAGCCGGGACCGAACGGAGTGGCCGGACAGAAAGGCAAAGACGGCGAGCCGGGAAGCGAGGGCATCCCCGGAGTGCCCGGACCGAGAGGAGCCCCCGGCCAACCAGGAGTGGGCGGAGTGCCCGGAGGCCCCGGCATCCCGGGAAGGGACGGCCAGTACTGTCCGTGCCCGCCGCGCTCGTTCGTCCTCGCCGCCGCCCGTCGTCACCGTTCGCACTAACAGTGTGTACACTTCGCAAAGTTCCAATAAACAAATTACCTCTCTCTCTCTCTCTGTTCCGACATGTACAACGAGCCTGATAATCGGAGGGAGTTAGGACCGTAGCGAGTCAAAACGGGAGCCCCCCGTTGTTTGTCTTTTGTGCCTGGGAGCCTTCCTTCTCTCGTGTTAAGACTGATGTGAGCTGCTCATCGATTCGTTTTTTGTTTCTTTTATTTTTGTTGTCGTGGGAGTGCCGTTGCTTTGAAATCCGATACCAATACACTCTTCTTCTTCTTCCGTCCCCAAGATTTTTTCAGATTCTTCCAGATTGCCCCCGGGTTTTTCCAGAACGTGCAGGATTGAAAAGAGAGCTCAGCAGATCGGAGAGAGAAGGAAAGCAAGTGTTCTGGTGCCAGAGGGGCTCCTCCAGATCGCCACAAGCACTTTGTGTCGCTTCTCTCTATCATCCCATCCTCCACTGATTATCAGTGGGGAGCCGAGGCGCGCACTCGCTTTACTACAAACACGCCTCGCCTCCCGGCGTGTCTGCGTCTCTCCGCCTCGCCTTGTTCTCTCGTCGTATTCAAGAGCTCGCCCGAATCTCGCGCGCGGCATGAAGTGCGAAGCTCGGGAGACGCCGAGGGATGTCAGAGTTCGGGAGCCTTCTCCTCTTGCTCCTGCTGCTCCTGCTCACGCCCGCGTACACCGGAGCCGCCTCCTCCGCGCTGCTGCTGCTCCTGCCTGGATGGGCGACACAACTCATTTTGTTTTGTGTTACTTTTTTAAAAAAGAAGCCAGCCACAGGTTCTTCAAATATTTGCAAGAACGAGAAAGAGAGAGAGCGGAACAGATCACAGGATTCGGTGAGACGCAGACGAGCAAAGAAATCTGAAAAGCCACGTCATACTGGGGGGAATTGGAAAGCGAAAATCGAAAAAAGAAGAGGCGCCTGCGAATTCGTCGAATTTCCCCAATTTCATTACTCACCCCTCCCCTCATATTTCGCCTCCTTTCACAAATCCGATTCCATTTTTATGCATCTCTCTCTCTTTATTTTCCGCATAATCCTTTCGATCGAAACTGTTTATTTGTTTGTTTCGATTATGCAAATTCGCGAAATCCGAATCGATTCAGGTAGTCGGCCGAGAAGAAGAAGAAGAAGAGAAATGGAGCGAGTCACGGTGCGAATGGCCCGTTCGGACCGCCGGACGCCGTGGGGATTCGGAGTGACCGAGGCGCCCGATGGAGCCGTTCTCATCGTCAACGTGAGTCTTCCAGCGAATTGATGTGGCTCTTCGATTGGCACCTTTTGAGTCTGCCGGGTTAACAAGAGATCCTCCCATCGATCCTCAGAATCTCTTCAGAAGACGTTGTAAACTGACGTCTCCAGGTGCTCGAGCACTTCCCTTCGACCCCATTTCGTTCCACATTTCGTGGCGGCCCATTTACTTTCTCTCAATCACCACAAAACACATCGCAACCGATTTACAACTGTTTCTGTTTCTCTCCTCGTTTTCGCCTTCCTCCCGCCGTAACTTGTCTCGCAGCGGAAGAAAAAACGTATTACAATATGAGAGCTGGGGCTCGCGGAGCCCATGAGAGATGAGTCGTAAACTTGAGGAAGGCAGGCGAGTAGGAGGAAGAAAACAGAGACACGCAATAAAGATGATAACTGATGATTTAGGTGATCGGAGGCAGTTTGGCTGACCGCGCGGGACTTCGGAACGGGGATGTTGTCGACAAGTTGGAAGGTGAATCCGACACGAGGCACGTCTTCTGGAAGTGGCCTCTTTTCAGACCTCGACAACCTCGACATCAACGCAGTCGACCGACTTCTGGTGACGGCCCACGAGAAGATCGAGCTCATCGTCACTAGGTCAGTTGAAGCCGTCTGAGAAGACAGAAGTGTATGCAGGCGATGCAGAAAACGATCTTCGCCCTCCTCCCCCTCCGTTCCTTATCATCCAACCTAATCCGTTCGCAGAAGTAGGTTACCAGTCTCGAACGCAAACAGGTGTCACTGCAATCACATCATCATCCGCCTTCGTTCTCTGATATCGCTGTCTCTCCGTCTCTCCGTTCCGCGCACTCTCTCGCAATCTCAGCTGCTGCTTATTTCCGACGAATATCCAAATTTCGAAGTGAACGCAGATAAGAATCAGGCCAAGCGGCAACATTCTTCTTCCGAATCCCTGCCGGGAAGCCGTGTAGACACACGACGATATAATTCTCCGGGCGGCCTTCTCCCCGCCACACACAACTTGCCTCCAGAACACGTTCGCAACACTCCTTCCCCCCGCTTCTTCTGCTCTTTCTGTCAATCAGAAAGTGTTGGGAAACCGGTCGGCGCGTGCATTACTCATCGTTTCAGTCCTTTTTCTGTTCGTTTCTCTCTCTCTTTCTCTCGCCAAAGTATTCATATTCTCACCCACAAAAGGGAACTGCACACACTCTCGCTTCCTCTTCTTTCACTTCCTCCAAACAACTTCTTTTAGTTCATTCTCAAGATGGTGAGAATCACAACGACTCCAAGGCCATGGTAGGCTAGAATCTAGAACCCAGACCCTCTCTCCGCTTCTTATGAAGACGCGTTCCGTTTCCAGGCAGTCTTCCGGGGGACAGTCCCGCATCTGGCGTCCCGAAGTGACCGAGACCGCTGGAAACGACGAGAGACCGTACCGCGTCAACCTGCAGCATAGCAGCGACGTGAGTTCTCGTTTCAACCTTCACGTCTTCTGAATACTCTCTTTCAGACTCGCCCCCCGCAGGGATTCAACAGTTCGGCGCTTCCGTTCGAGACCGACCAGCGTGTGAAACACATGCAGTACAACTCTCCACTGGGAATCTATTCGGACAAGTCGGCGGCCGAGCAGTACGTGCAACAAACATCCGGACTCGTGGAGAACCAAGGGTAAGAAATTCATTCGGAAACGAGGCTAGTGGGCGGGGCATCAGACGTTGCGACGGCGTCTGTACTCGCGGAACGCGGCCGTCAAGTTGTCGATGAAGAGGAGCTCTCGCTTTTTGCGCGGAAGATACTCGGCCTGAAGAAAAGGAGAGTCAGAAGACGTGCTTTATGAAAAAGTTTTACCGTGTCGAATCCTCCGGATCTGGTCTGGTTGGCAGCTTCGGAGGCAGCATCAGTTGAAGGTCTGCAATTGTCCGGAAGCACGGGCATCACGAGCGCCTTGATCTGTTTTCCGTACACTTTGGCAAGGTTCTTGACAGCGGAACGATCCGCAGAATCGAGAGACTCGAACTTGGACTTGAGCTGAAGCATTCGTTTTGTCGGAAAGACCCAAAAACTCCTGGTGTACCTCTTGAGAGACCTGCTGATGCGGAAGGAACAGATTTCCCTGCTCAAAGTCGCTGATGACTCCCGAAGCGAGCGTCTTCGCGTTCTCCGACGGAAGGTTCGTCTGCGCGTCGGTCTTCGCCGCCGCAATGATGTCCCAGAACTTCTGACGGACCTCCGATCCGAGAGAGTCGAGGAAGGCGTTCAGCTTCTCGAGTTTCGCTGTCGAGTTGTCGGACCCTTCGAGTTCCGAGCGCAGAGTCTCGCACTCTCCGCCCAGTTTCCACTTGGTGTAGTCTGCGAAACACGCCGAAACAAAGACGCTCAGAAGAAGAATCCGAGACGAAATCATCTGAAAACCTACATTTCGATTAATTGCGAAACCGAAAACAGTTTGAAATAACCAAAGTTTCGTTTAGCGCCAAGTTTTTATACAAGTGACCGTGTCACCAGTTCAAAAATCCCCTCAAATCGGTCATAATCCGTCGTTGTCTCTTTCATTCTAGTTTCGTTTCCCCGATCCCTTCCGAAACCGCGATGATCGCTTCCGATTCAGAGCCCGTGCCGCTGCTCAACGCAACGACGAGCCGGCCTACCTGCGTAGCGAGACTCTGAGACTGCTCAAGGAGCAGGAGGGCAGAGCCGGAACGACTCTCTCGAACCATCCGAACCCGAGCGGACTGCCGATCTGCTTCATCTGCACTCGTCCGATCCTCGGAGTGATGGCTCGTGCCGCCGGAAAGGATCTGCACGGAGACTGTCTCTCGTGCGCCACCTGCGGAAACTCGCTCAGAAACGTCGGACACCATTTCATCGAAGGTGATTTTCTTCGTGCTATTTAGAAGACGTTTCGATTACAGACAAGTTCTATTGCGACATCCACGGAACTCAGAGGAAGGCCGGAGGACGGCCTGGAATGGATCCGAACATCTTCGTGTAAGTGCATCTCGTTGGAGCACCGACTTCTTCCGAATGTCGTGTTCCATTGGTGTCCACTTACAGAAAGTCGTCTCCGACTGCTGCTCAGCCCGTGCATCACCAGGAGAGCCCTCGTGCCGCCTACCACCCGCAGATCAACCAGTCCCGTCCGCTCTCCGTCTCGCCGGCTCCGTCTTCCGGAACGAAGCAGGTCACCACCCACTACCACACTCCGAAGACTCAGGGCATCTTGAGGTGACACCTCTCTGTTCTGCATCTTCCAGAATCGAGTGCTTTCAGTCCTGCTCAACGCGGAGTTCCGAACGCTGCCTTCGGAGCGGACCTTCAGAAGACCGTTACCTACGGAGGAGGAGGCGTCGGTCCGGGAGGCACTCACTACGACCCGAACCGTCTCTCGCCGGCCCCTTCGCAGTTCTCCCAATCCTCGAGAAACCAGTCCGTTCCACCGCCAGTTCCTTCGAATCCGCCGCCTTCCCACGGTAAGTTAGGCACTCCAAAACGGCTTCACCTCTGTGTTTCGCGGCTTTTCGTTCGGGTCCTCGTCTCCGATTCACAATGTCCTTTGTTCTTGTCCATGTCGAATGTCCGTTCCAGAATCGCGTGTCCCGGACTCTGTCCGATCCGCCGTTTCTCCCAGAAGATCCGGGAAGACACCCCGTCAATGGCCGCCTCCGGCTGCGCCTGCTCCCGCCAGATACTGGCAGATCGATGCGGCCGACACGTTGAAGAGGGAGAAGCCGAACTACGGAGAGGACCTGGCGGCGATGATCAGAGAGTGTGAGCAGAACAAAGAGAAGGAGCCGGCGGTGGTGAGAAAAGAGCCGAAGAAGAACATGAGGAACGGAAGGAGAGCCTCGAATATCAGCAAGGAGCAGGTGCAACAGGCGTTCGAAGAGCACCGAAAACGGAAAGAAGAGCGAGAAGAGGAGGAGGTGAAGAAAGCGGAGTTGAAGGTGGAAGTGGCTCCGGAAGAGGAGAGACCGAAGGAAATGCCTCCTCCGGAGATCCGGAACGGCATTCACTGGACAGTCATCCACAGTCCGCGAGGCTCCCCGAGTCCAGCCAAAGTCACTTCTGAAGCCGTCCACGAGAGCAACGATGTCGTCAAACCGATCGCCAGCTATGGAACTCCGATCACCATTTCAAGAACTGCCATTCCGAAGCCATTCAGTCTAGGAGGACCGGAGCACAAGAAGCCGCTCTACTCATCCGTCGGAATCAAGAAAGCTCCGATTCCAGAGTCGCCGTCTCCGCAACCAATTCAGAGCTACATCGTCAGGAGCGACGACGCCAACGTGACTACTTCCACGAATCTCCAGACTACAGTCACACGCCAGTACACCGAATCGGAGGCTCCACAGAGTCTTCTGCAGGCGCCATGCCACACAACCGACTCGAGCACGTCTCCGATCCCTTCGATCCGACTGCTTCGAAAACCGGAACCTGTCAAATCACTCCCGATTCCCTCGGTTTCCATCACTGACGTGGCGTTGTCTCCCATCAAGATCCATGAACCGACGGGCCCGTCGCCACCTCTTCCCGTTCGGAAAGATCCGAAACACTTCAAGAAGGTGGACTTCTCGAAGAACAGTCCAGACGTGATCCCCGAATGGAAGGACACGGCGGACATCGTCGACGAGTCGGACATTCTGACCGAGGCGTCCAAGGAAGACGACAGCATTTCGTTCCTGAAGGCAGCCACTTACGATGGGGACGAGTCTGAAATGATAGACAACAAGAGCGATGTGACGAGCACGTTCGATATAGAAGAGGAGGAGGTGGAGCTGGTTCCGAGCGGCAAGATCCGAGTGGTCGGGAAGGGAGAGGGCGAGGCGGAGAAGCAGTGGAGGCAGCGCGCGATGGAGCTGCTCGACGACGACGCGCAGACGGAGAGGGATCTGATGATAGTGGCGGCGTTGAACGAGAGGCTGCAGGGACTGCGCGAGATGGAGGACGATGATCGAATTAGAGCCATCGAATGCATCGCACGTCATCAGAGCGAGCTCGAGCAGACTCAGACACAGCTGAGCACCCTCCTCGAGTCCGCCATCGTCTATCTCCAGAATCTGCGCCCCGAAGACATGGATCAAGAGACTCCCGAGCCGACAAGGGCGGAGGAGAGAATCCACGAGGTTCGGAAGAAAGTGCTGGCAGAGTTCGAAAACCTTCCGATCCTCGGCGCAGGCACTCCACCGGTGCCTCCCGAGAGGAAGGTCTTCCCGTTCGCCTGCTACCAGCCGGCCCGTCCAGTCCCGATCCCCGTGGTCCCCCCTCCGGTGCCAGCAGTCACCACCCAAAGGTAACATCGGCCCCCTTTCTGTTTCTCTTTGTTTCTCTGTTCCATGTCCGCGTCTTTGTCTTCAGTTTGCATGACGTTCTTGATGAGTTCTACTCACTTCGCAAGCCGACCGCACCTTCTTCTTCCTCGTCGTCCAACCCTCCCCGACCCTCAGACGTCGCCGAAGACTCGAGAAACTTCTTGGCGTCGCGGCTCGGACAGGTCATGATCAACGAGGAGACGAACGGAAAACGGAGCAACCAACAGGGTGTGTGACTCTTTTTTCATGTGCTTCTTACCCATTTGATTGGCTTTCTAATGAGGTCAGATGAGTGGGAAAAGGCCCGCGAACTCGTTTTGAGGTGTCAAACGAGTCATTGAGATACAGGTTCTTCGTACACGAAAACGAGCTTCGAGCGAACGACAACCGAGACTCGACCGCAACAAGATTCTCCGCGAGCCCCCATCGCCTCGGCCGGAGACTTCCGTGGCACCGGTCACTTGACCACCACGACGACTACTCAGCAGAACGGAGGAAGAACGCCCTACTGTGAGGCTTGCAAGCAGCAGATCCGGTAACATTACCTCTTCTGGCACAATACAACGTCTTCTGATTCCAGCGGAGCGTTCGTCCTTGCCACCGGAAAGTCGTGGTGCCCGGAGCACTTCGTCTGCGCCAACTCCACCTGCCGCCGACGTCTTCTCGAGTGCGGATTCGTCGAGGAGGACGGTCAGAAGTTCTGCGAGTCGTGCTTCGAGCAGCACATTGCTCCGCGCTGCGCCAAGTGCTCGAAGCCGATCATCTCGGACTGTCTGAACGCGCTGCAGAAGAAGTGGCACCCGACGTGCTTCACGTGCGCCCACTGCCAGAAGCCGTTCGGCAACAGCGCCTTCTACCTTGAGCAGGGCCTTCCGTACTGCGAGCAGGACTGGAACGCGCTCTTCACCACCAAGTGCGTCAGCTGCCGGTATCCGATCGAGGCGGGCGACCGGTGGGTCGAAGCCCTCGGCAACGCCTTCCATTCCAACTGCTTCACGTGCACCGTGAGTTCTTCTGAATCCTCGTTTCAGCCGTCCTCTTCCTGTTTCAGCGCTGCCACCACAACCTCGAAGGCGAGAGCTTCTTCGCCAAAAACGGCCAGCCCTTCTGCAAACTTCACGCCTAGATCCCCTTTTTTCTCTCTCGATTCTTTCATACTTTTTCAATTTCCTTTCTCGCTTTGCAACGCAAAATCTGAATATTTTTGAGAGCCTTCAAAAACGAAATTATTTTGTCTGTCACAATTATTTGTCTGCTTCCAAAAACCATCAAAAATCAGTTATAAGAATATAAAAGTATATAAATTGTTGCTAACACAAAAAATTGTCCAATTTTTAGTTCATACAACACAAAAATAAGGGAAGAGACCAGGAACGAAACTAAAAGGAAAACGGGGAGATTCTTCTGGAAATCGAGATTCTGCTCAATGGGTTCCGTTCGTCAGAGCGTGTCCGTTCGATGGAATCGGCGACGGCGGAACGCTAAAAATTTAGTCGTCTGCAAAAATTTTTTTTCTAGACTTCTGAAATTTCGACCGGACTCTCATGATTCTTTATTGAGAAGATTCTTGCATGTTCATTCGTCAGACGCGTGTTATTATGCATGCAGTAGTGTTTATTATTTGGGGTTCTTTTCAAGGATCGGTCACTAGAATCTACCGGTATTTGGAATTTCAAATGAAAACAACGGGAGGAAAAAGAAATGCAAAAAAAAGAGAAGTCACACTCTCAGAATGCGAAAATGAATCGTATCGTATTATACATGGGCACGGTTCCCGTCACGAAGCAGCCGAAAGCGAACGGAACGATGGCCAGAGGGGCGTGCCACTGGATCAGGTCGAGAACTCGGTCCAGGTCGTCTCGCTCGTTCGGGATTCGCTTCTTCTCTCTAGGTATCTGCTTTTGCTTCCGGCTCAGACGACTTTCGAGTCTTGATGGAGGCGGGGTGTAAACTCCGACGTCGAGCTCTTTTACTGACGGCTCCGGAGTGACGAAGCACGCGGTCTGGACCGATTCAGAAGGTCTTCTTCTCGGGAACACTGCCTGCGGCTTCGTAGGTGTCTTCTGGTTCATCGTCGTACGCCGCAGGATTGTCTCTTTTTTCGGTCTGCTGTGGTTCAGATTTCCGAGGGCATACGAATGGAGATAGCGGAAGTTCTGCTTGTCTCCACCATTGCAGACGGCATCCTCTGAATCCGCTCCGAAGTCTGACACGGTGTGTTCAGTGGCCGACGGGGTCATCGGAAGAAACGTCGACTCGGCAGTGGAGGGCGGCGAGTCGGGGATCTGCACAGGCAGCTTCTTCCGCTCCGGAGAGTGTGTGGTGGCCGCAGCGACCGAGCGGACGGCTCTCCGCGCCGAAGTTACGCTAGAAGAAGCCATTCAGAAGACACAGAGGAGCCAAACGAAACATGCAAGAATCTTTTCGCCAATGAATCACTTCCGGTTTCAGAAGGAAACAATTTTCAGATTTTCAAACTTTCTCACCTTCTGGCTGGCGAGACGGAGCCGCGGGAAGCCCGTGAATCGAGAAGACTCATGTACTTATATCCGCGAGAAAGCAGGTAACCACTGAGCACTGTGGCAGTCAAGCTCTTCAGCCACGTTGGTGATTTGGCGGGGAAGAGAGCTTTGATGAGAACGGCGGCGAGCAGACTTCCGAAGTTGAAGATTGTCGATGCGATGACACTACAAGAATGTGGGTAGGCAAAGACCAGATGACGTCGCGAACGAACCTGAATTCAACGCGTTCCCACGGATTCACACGGTGCAGATGTCTTCTGAAATACACGTAGAATCCGAGTCCCACGTTCGCATTGAACAGAATCGTGTTGCTGACGGCAAGATCGCCCGTCGGAAACAGACTGAAAATGATAGTTCATATGCGGCGACACTTCTGACGATGAACCTGGAGATGATGTTGGGGCTGAAGAGGTGAACGGTGTAAAGAGAGTGCGAGATGGCTCCGGAAGCGGGCAGGTAGTGCGAGAGGAAAGAGCGTGATGTCACTGGCGGAAACCATTTCGCCCAGTCGATTCCGAAGCTGCCACGTGGCTGTCCAGGTTGACTGCCTTAAAAATAACTCATTGGGAACGCGCTCCATTGCACGTGCGAATTGCATGTGCGGAATCGAAAGTATGAGCTCAATCACATTCCGATGTCACTCTTCCATGCGTTTCTCTCGCGGATCTCTCCAGAAAAAAAACTGCAAGTGGCGCAAACCTAACGCAATATCCCTCTTTCTCTCCCACGAAATTCCTCTTCGAAACAAAGAACCTTCTCGCCATCGCATGATTTATGGCGCCTCGAAGCTTCTTTTCTCTCTGCTGCAAAGAGATCAAAGTCCTTGGTGAACGCGTCGATTCTCGCGCGATTTCAACGATAACATGTCACGACGATTCAAACTTTCGATTCATCACTCGCTTTCTGTTCCGCGCAAAATGACTGACCGGACGAGGACGGATGATCGAGAATGCCCATGATTCGTTGAGAGGCGCGCGCGGGGGTTAATGGGAAGAGGAAGGGCTAATTGAATCAGTCGAATTGGGTTGGAATGCTGAAACGAGTTTATCGATTGGAAACGGAATGCGATTTGCATAAACTCACCGAGGTCGATTCGACGACACGGGCGGTCTCGTTCGAAACTGATAAACTGATCGTTCGTTGTTTCTCCGTGAGGCGGAGGAGGGCACTCGGAGAAACGCTGCTCTCTGCAAACGAAACAGAGTGTGACTGATAGAAAGGCAAACAGGACGCAATCAGAAGAAGATCGAGATGCGGGCGAACATGTAAGCAACAACTCAAACAACATATCAGAAAGTACAAGGATCGAAAGAAGGAATAGATGAGGAACACGGTGAGGAAACGATCGATGAAGGAGACAGGGCGCGAAAACGAATCGGACGGGGGGACGCAATGCGAAACCGAGCCTCCTTTCCGATTCCCGAGAAAAAGAGAATCAGAGAAAAGGCGAAAAAAGAGAGAAGGAAAGAGGAACAAAATAACAAATAGCCTCGGTCTCGCAGAGGCGCCCCGCGGATCCCTCAAGGTGACAGGTGATGTTTTCGCAGGATCCACCCATGCCATCGACGCGAAGCGATGTAAGATTGGCCGCAATAAATCACCGCCTCTGGGTTCCCCGAAAAGAAGATCCAAAACACAAAAAGAGGAGCCCATCGCAAGCGGCAATAATGAGCTCCGTGGCTCCAGAACGCACAAGAAGCCGAGAAAAAAAGGGGAAATTCTTATCAGGACGCGAAGAAAAGAATGGCAATTGCAGTGATGTGATCGTTTTGGAATGCGATTATGCATTCCATTTAGTGCGGGAAAACTGAAATGAAATATATTTTTGGCAAAATTGCGAAAGAGTTGTAGTCAGGCTGGGTGGGAATGCTCGAAAAGCGACAGAATAGGGGAAACGGGCAGATGTGACCGAATGGCCAGCTGTCATGGCAGGTTGAAAGTGCATTTTGAGAAACGAAGTTGCACCTGGACTGTTTTATGGACGTCTTTCGATTTGTATTATTTTTCTAAACTATGAGAAGGCATAAGTAATCCACGTGTCTTGGTCGAAACTAGTTTAGGTGAAAGAAGGGAGTGTTCCCCATACAAAGACACTCGATCAGCAAGTGACCATCAGAAGAACACTGCGTGGAACTCGATTTGTGGTGTCTTGTGAAAGCATCTGGCATGACGTGGCAGTACCTACAGTACTTCGTTGCCACTTGTCAACAAGTAGAGCACATGTTCGACACATAAAATAAACGAGAAGCGAAGAGAAAAAAGAAGAGATATGTGGCTGGCTCCCGCGAGAAACAAAAGAAAAGCGGGATCCACTTACACTTTTCTACTTGTCAACTGACTTCTGCGGTTTTTTGAGGTGATCGATATAGCAGAAACAGAAAAGAAAATGTTATCAGAGAGGCGTCATCTGAAGGAATTGCAACACAAACTTCGCCGTCTTCCCTTATCTTCGATATTTTTGTGACGCACAAAAGAACACACAGCGAGAAAGGGAAGAGGCGAATGAATTCAATAAAACGAAGGCGCGGGGCGGACATAAACAAACCGGAGACGGAGAAATGAAAAGAGCGGGGGAGCGCGAATGCAGCAGACGGAGCAAGAGATAATGAGCCCGGACATGTCGTACCGGCTTAATTAAACGAGGATCTTCCCGCGAAGAACATAGAAAGTTTATGGGATTGAACATGGTACAACCGAAGATATGCAAATTGAATTGAGATTAAGTTCAGTATTTTCCGAAGTTGGTGTTGGGGAAGAAGGGCAACTTTGTGTAGAGAGAGATCATTCCGATGGAAGTTGCTGCAACGACGGTGTCGTAATGGACGTCGAACGAGGTGATCGGGTAGACAGGGTCGTTGCGGATCGGTTCGAGACGAAGAGAGTTTACGAGGTCTCCCTCCAGCCAAATCGTGTCTTTCGCCGGGCGGACTGATGCGGCGATCGGAGAGGTCGACGCGTCGATTCTGATGATCGAGCCGTCGATCGACGAGACGATCAGACTGTCGGCGCATGTCGGGTGGAATGAAACTTGACTGATTCCTCGCTTAGCGACCAGGTAGGTGCTGGTCAGATTCGCGCTTCGAATGTTCCGCGCATCGATCAGTCCGATTATTCCGTCGTCAGTTCCACAGCAGACAAGATTAGACTGCGCCGGATGAGAGCAGAGGGCCGTCACTGCATCCAGAGCCTTTTTCGAGGGGACCAGCGTCTTGATCGGTTCAGCGATTCCTTCTGAAACGAGGGAGTTCGGCGGTGCTCTGATGGAAAAGTCTCACTGTTTTCCGGGTTCATTCGCAAGTCCCATGCAGTAATTTGTCCGTTCGAATCTCCCGCCATCACCACGTTCCCTCCAAACGTCGTGCAGACCGATCGGATTCCAGCTTGACCCTGAAGAACGGACTGCTCAGGAGCAGAAAGATCAGTTATGACTTACAGAGAACACAGTTCTCGCTGCCCCAGTCTCCACGTCGACAGCCGAAAGGGTTCCATTCGAAGAAGCACTGAAAAGCCGAAAGTGAGTACGAAAAATCACCCTCTTCATTACGCACCTCAATATTCCGTTTCCATTCCGACAAACGGCTCTGCTGGCCGACCCACTGTGCACTGACGGGATACGCGACATCTGAGACTCTCTCTATCGTTGTTTGAAGAAAGTCCCTTTAAATACACTTACGAGAGCCAATTCGTCTTTGTCAGTGTTGAAAATGGCAAGAGATCCGTCGGCGTAACCAATGCATACCCTATTGTCCGGCATCAGACTGAAACGAGATATTTCTCGAAAAGACTATCGTTCATTACAAACCAAGCATCGTTCGGATCAACATCCGAGTTCTTAGTTGTCAGAACTTTGAAAGGATCAATTTCATGAGTAGTTCTTTCCCACAGAGCCAAGCATCTTCCGCGTCCCTTTCCGAGTATGATAACTTGAGACCCGTCTTCTTTCGAGAAGAGCACCTAGATATAATATTATGAGACGAGTTTCCGTACATTCTGAAAATACCTTCGACACGTTGACATCTGCGTGCTGCATAACCTCGTCAACTCCCAGCACCTCGGCTTTCACCTCGCCTCCTCGTTGTGTTTCGTCAGTGATTGTTGAGATTTTTACTTTCATGCTGCGAGTGCTGCAAAAGTAGATTTTGGAACCAAAAAAACAACAAAAAGGGTCGAAATCTATGAAAGAATGGGAAAAGCACAAATATTCCAAACTTTTTGAAAATCTGCGTTCATTATAAAAAAGGCGCATTTCGTCATTTCGGAGCGTTGTACAAACTGAAAGTTGCATTTTTAGTCACTTTTGTTTAATACTGTTCGGGTCAATTCTCACTTCCGGTTGTGATTGAAACATTAAAATGGTGAGCCTTCAAGTTAATTATTGTAAACCTCGACCACTCGGATCGTTCCAGACGTCCTCATTGACCATTTGCTCAATTCCGGAAAGCGTCAAAGAGGAGTTCAAGAAGTTCCGTTTCTCGAAGGCCACCACCATGTCGGCTCTCATTTGTAAACTACTAATACTGAGAATTTGAGCCTCAAAGCAGTTTCTAGTGAAAATCGGCAGAGACACGCACGAATTGGAGTGCGAACAGTTGTTGACCGACAGTTCGGTGGAGGAATTCAAAGAGGAGCTGCCTTCTCAGCAGCCGAGATTCGTGCTCGTCAGCTGGAGCAAGAAGCACGATGATGGTCGTCTTTCGTTTCCGATGCTCTTCATCTATTACTGCCCTAACGGTATTTATTCAGAAGCTGATGACAGATACGAAAGAGTTCTTCCAGGCAGCAGTCCGGAACTTCAGATGCTCTACGCTGGGAGTCGCAATCACATCGTCAATGAGTGCCACGTCTCGAAGGTAAATATACAAATTATAAATCTGCAAACAATCATGACTTGTCACAGAGCGTCGAAGTTCGTGAAATCGACGAAATAGACGACGAACTCTTGGATTCGAAGTTCTAAACATCTTCACCTCATTCTTCATCACTGATCACTCGATTCGACCTGTATCTATTTAAGTGTTATTTATATTAATTGGTCTAAACAACGAATTTTAGTATTGTATAAGTACGATGAGAAAAAAAAACAGAGTGCACAGGGAGCACCCAAATGCAGAAATGCGGAGATTATAATTGGGAAATGGAATAAGTGTGGAACAGAAAGCTTCAAATCGAGAATAATTCGGACGAAATGTAGAAACCGACGATTTCAGGTAGACAAGATATAAATTCTAGCCAGTGTTACTGTAACGGCCCGTTACTAACGGGGTAGTAACGGAAACTATTCACTGGGAAGAAGAACCAAGTGAAAAGAGGGAGGTCGAGAAGAATCCGTATCGTTTAAAAGGTTGACGAATGACGATTTCGAGAAGAATTCAGTTGAGATCCTGAAAGCGATGCATTCAGGAACAGCCTCTGGAAGTGAACTCACAGCGATGACGCATCGGTGCTCCTCGGCGACCCTCACGAACTCCATCCAGTACTGTGTGCTCTGAAGCATCTTCACATTTCCGACGATGATTGTCGACTGTCTGGCTCTCGACATGGCCACGTTGACACGGTTCTTGTTGGCGAGAAAATCGGTGGCTGAGGCGTTTGTAAGGCAGAGGATCATGACTTCCCGCTCGGATCCCTGGAACGAGTCGACTGTTCCGACCTTTATCTGCAGACAGCGGAATTTTTCCGTGAGCACGGCGGTCTGCCCCCTGTAGAAGGAAATGATTCCGATCGCGCAATGAGGGATCGGATGCTGATGGTTCGTGAGGTGGCTGACGATGCGGGCGACCAGTGCGACTTCCCGGTTGTTCCCGTGCGACGTTCCCATCCTGTGGCTCGGACTCTCGTTGTTGATGACGAGTATCGGGAAGTTCGAGTCGGGCCAGAAATCGGGACGACTCTTCATGTAATGGTTGCGATACTCGTCGGAGATCGCTGGAATCAGATCCCCGCCGTAGAACATGTCTCCCAGGATCGCCGTGAGTTTCGGATGACATCTGTAGACGTAACGGAGGACTACTTTGGGGAAGAGGTTCCCTTGCAGCGCGCGCTCCATCGTGTTTCCGACGCCGAACTCCTTGAGAGGTCCTTCGATGAGATCGTCGCAGTAGGGCGGCAACTGATGGGTGTCGCCGACGAGACCGAAGCAGGCTTTCGGGAAGGATCGGAGGAGGTTGACGAGGGTGCATTCGGGCAACTGACTCGCCTCGTCGATCTGCACTGAACGCACGTTTTTCAACTCATCCATTCGGAGGGGAAGAGAGTCGGCAGTTGAAATGATGATCCTTGGGGTTTGGAGTTCGAAGAAGTGGGTGACCATTTGAGAGAAAGGGATGAAGTGTCCCCCGCCGAATTTGACCATCTTCCTGTCCGCCTTGCTGAGACTCTGCCTGTCGAGCAGCCGCCGGTTGGCCAGGTACTGGGCCATCTTGCGACGAACCGCTTCCGGCGGAGGCGACGGGAACTGTTTGGCGACACAACTGGTGAAGAGGTCGATCATGAGCTGCGGAAGATCCAGGAGACTGCGGGAAGCGCACGGCAGCTCGTTCCAGTTCCTCTCCGAGACCAATCGGACTGCATTGAATGTGCAAACGGGCTGATTCATTCCCGCCACGATGTCGCACAGATTCACGGCCGCACAGTTGCTCTGCGTGATGAGAAGATGCTGGGCGAACCGTTTCTCAGTGAAATCGCTCATCACGGAGTGGTAGGCAGCGCCGACGATCGTCACCGACTTTCCGCATCCGAACGGAGAACTGGCGAGCGTCATCGGGGTTCTCACCAGAATGCGACTGATGTAGGCGCACTGATACTCATTGAAAGGCACCTCGGCCCTGATCGTCGGAAACGTGTAGGAGGCGGAAGGCGGCGGCGGAGAGTCCATCGAGGGTGCTCCGTAGAGTGTCTCGAGGATACGTCTTCCGAAACAGTCTCTCGGAAGCTGCTTGAAGAAGCCACTCGGAAGCCCTCTGGACTCGGGAGGTTCCACCTGTGCCACCATGTGCTTCGCCTCGGTGATCCGAAAGTGGTAGCTCTGTCTGGAGAGTCTCGCGACGATCTCCAACTGGTACCCATTCACAATGACCGTCTCGATGACTGCGAACGCCTCGGTCTGGCCTCCGATCTGAATCCGAGTGGCCGGTCTCCAGCGCCTGATCATCTCGTCGTCGTCGATGAAGATCATGAACCGAATGATGCTTCCGTTGATCACCGGGCTCTCCGCGAGGTAAGCGTGACTGTCGAAGCGTCCCGATTGCACCGCCCGCACGGCAGTCGAGCCGATCATCACACACGTTTCGAGCACGTCGGCTCCATCCCTCCCGGTGACATTGAAGGCGTTCGTGCCAGTTTCGAAGTGGAACGTCTTCTCTCGACTTCGTTTGTAGTGGAGAACGGATCCCATAGAGTTCGGGAACTTCTTCATTCCGAGCGAGAGCAACGCCATCTCGTTCCAGCTCACGAATCCCAATGCGAACTCACTCTTCATCTTCTCCGGAATGAAACCGCTACCCACGTATATCTTTCCGGCCTTCAAAAGCACGTCTTCTTTCTTCTTCACCATCATCACTTCTCCGTAGCCCGTCACGACTGCACATCCGTTTGAAAGTATCGTGAACGGCACTTTTCCAAAGGTGTTTCTCTCGAGAAGGCACACAGATCGAGCCATCCACAGGAGAGGCCCGTCCGGAGTCGCCGTCTTCGCGTCTACGTAGTCGAGGCACGTGTCTCCCGTCAAACATTCGGTCTTGGCGAGCTCTGTCACGGCGAGCACGTCTCCTATTGCCAGATGACCGAGACACGAGTACGCAGTGCCGGCGTTGGTTCGACTGTTGACTTCGATGAAGCGAAGATCTCCTCTGTGCAACCCGTGGACGTTCTGATGGCACGCCACCAGTACGTACTTCTCGTCCGTCTCGAGGATCACACGGTAGAGTGCGTAGCTGTCGTAGACCCTCGCGAACTGGACGACGGCTTCTTCTGTTCCGGGACACGGCGGCAACGGCTCCTTCGGCGGCTCGCGGAGCCTCCAGACGTGGCTGCGAGCCATGAACTCGACGGCCTCCATATGGGTGTACGTGTCCAGATGAATTCTGGCCGTGGAACGATCATAGTTCATGTCATTTTGAGAAAACACGTTGTAGAAGTGGGTGAATGCGTGCGTGGCTTCCTCTTTCTGATAGAAGTGGGTCAGCAATAAGTAATCCTGGAATATCAGAACTGGAGAATTAGAAGGAAGAAAAGTAAAAGCACCTGTTGAGTAAGGGGTGCTGAGAAACAAGGGAGATCAGGAGCGCGGGGTTCGGGCGGAAGAGAGCAGAAGTCGTTGTGGAGCTCTTCTTCGGTGTCACTCAAAACGAGAACGTCTTCGTCTTCAGAAAAGGCGGCGACAGGGAGAGCACCGTCCGCTTCTTGAGAAACTGGAAGTTGCTGGAGAGAATGATGATCCGACGTTTCACTGAAACAGACTCAGATGAAGTGAAGTGCGTTCTAGACGAGACTCACTCCTCGCTGATTTCTTTGAGACAGAGACTGGAGACGAAAGCGATAAGGTCGTCATCACTGAAAATAAAGCAGATGACGTGCAACACAGAAGAACAACTCACTTCGGAGGTTCTTCGATGAATCCGTTGGACGACGACATGGCCAAGAATGAGCGAAAGCGCTGCAAGAAGAAGAAGTAAGAAACGAAAAGAGACGCGAGAGTGACGACAGGATTGTAAATCAAAACGGGAAGGCAGCGGCCGCAGCTCGTAAACCGAACGAGTGTCCTACAGATACAATCTGGTGAGCAGGCATGGGGTGGCAGTAGGAAGGGTTGCGGGCGGTTGCGAGGAGACAAGAACGGACATGTCTCGGTGTCCGAGAGTGCAGAGAACGAGAGTGTGACGGACGGCACCTGGCACATGATCAGCGGAAAGGTCTCTCCCCAGATGAAGAAAGAAACAAGCAACATTCGAATGGGAATCCACTCGATCTCTGCACTCTGACATTCGGGACTTGGAAGGGGAGAAAACAAGAGATTAGGAGTTGAATGAGCATAAAGCAATATCCTATTTTCGACAATTATTCCGAGAAAAGCGCATTTGAAGCGAAGAGATTAGTCGAGAGAAAAGAGTGCTCTCTCCGTTTCTCTTTTCCTTTGGATGCGAAGGCAGTTTGAATATCAACAGAGTAGTACAACACGAAAACATTTTCCCACGTTATTCACAGATTACCCAGAGTCAGAAGAAATGAACAAAGAAATCGGGCAGGAGGGAGTCGATTGAAACGGGCGAGACACGAATGGAATAGGGTGTCTCTGCGAGGGGGGACGTTGCTGCAGCACGCGACCCCCAAAAAAGACAATCATATTTTTGTAATGGGCTTTTTGGAGGGGCGGGGGGGGGGGGGGGGGGGGGGGGGAGAGAGTACGGAGAAACGGAGAGGGGAGCATGGGAACGCGAATACGCGATGATCGGGACGAAACAGTGAGAGGAGGGTACTTTCTTCTTCTTCTTCTTCTTCTTCTTCTTCACCACATTCATCACTGCAGAAGGGAGGAAATGGAAAAAAGACAGGAAACGGGCTCTCTTCGGAAGGACATTACGACGTTCTCTTCGTACGTCTTCTTCTTCTTCTTCTTCTGACTCGCAAGGAGGGCTATTCGTTTAATTGAATCGCCAGGCACGTCTCCAACGGATTCCAGGGTTTCGAACAGTTCCTTCTGAAGTCAAACCATGGAAAGATGGGCTCTTCTGATTGATAGATGGGGAGTCGGATTGAGGTTCTGTGACATAAGAAGCTAAATAGTTAATGGGAGAACCCACGTGGGCCGGCAACAGTCCCAGGGTTAGAGCGGGAAAAGAGAATCGAGTGGAAGCGATTTAACGAGGCGGATGGAACTTCCTTTCAAGAGACGGTCCCTCTGGAATGGCAGGTGATTCCAGAGAGCCGTGAAGAACGGCCGCGAGGAAGAAGAGGAAGCTCCATGATTTGCCTTGAAATGATGTGCCTTGCGATTGATTCATTTCAGATGTATTCGATCCGATCCTCCCAAAAGTTGCCCCCTATGTCTGCAAGAATCAAAAGAGCGCTGGTGTTCGGAGACCAAACACTGTCTTCCCATCCGTGACCACAGTTCACTTCCAACCGTCCCACCATTTTTTGCACCAGCTCCTTTCTCCTTCAGTTGCTCCGCGAGCACACCGTGTTTGCCGAGCACCAACACAAACCCCTTGTCTCTCTCTTTTCGCTCATCTCTCCGGCTCCACGTGCTCTCAAACGAGGAGCAACGAAAGCAGTAACTGTAGCCTAATTATATCCGAGGAAACCAGTCGTCGCCCCGCCTATAAATAGTCTCTTTTCTCGCCCACTAAACTCTCTTTTTTGTTATCAGCGGGGCGCTCGGAGCATAGTTTGATTCGTCGAAAAGTGGCGTGTTTCGAATCGCGAACAAGAGATGTTTGACTTGGTTTGTCACCGTTTTTCGCATTCAAACTCTCGACGAAATCAACCTGGTCACAACATTTTGTGCTCCCCGGAGCCCTCGTTTCTCTTCTCCCTTTTTTCGTTTCTGATCCTGTTTCCGTCCCAAATCCACCATGAAATCCCTATTTGTCCTGTCCACAGTTATCTCCTTCGCTGCCTTTCGCCTTCTCGGATCGAACAACACACTCCTCGGGTCAGTTTCATCGCGACCAAAGATCGCAGAAGACGTCGCTTCAATCACCTCTTCCACCCACGTCATCCTGTTTCGTTTCTCTTCCAAACTTTCGCTCACTTTGAATGCACTCAAACCGATTGGAAACCCAACCTGACCGAAAGCAAACACACACAAAAAAGAGCGGAATGCATGCGTTTTGTCAGTGTTTTGGTCCCCCTCTTCCCGTTTCGATGATTTCCAGTCCGAGTGTACTGTTTCTGTTCGGGAAAAAGAGAATAAACAGTCACACACAGACGCGAGAAACGAAACGAAGTAGTCGTTGATTGGCCGAATTCTCTCGCGGCGCGCCAATTCGTTTTCGAAATTTCGAAGCGACGCAAAAAAAAGGGAGAGAGATGAGATGGGAAGAAACGTGTTTAGAAGAAGTCGCCGAAAGAGGGAGATAACACGGGCGTCGCCATCACTGATCTCTCTCTCTCTCTCTCTTCGCGCCCCGATCACATTCCCCTCCACAAGTGTTGCGCACGCGACGCTTCGGTTTTGACGATCCCTTCCTAGAAGGCATTTCGAACTTTGAACTCCGACGTCTTCTGCAACCGGGAACTTCTTCCGAAAAGATCGGAATTCACTTCGACGAGCACTTTTCCGTCATTGTTTTTGTCGAGCCACGCGTGTTTTTGGCGTGTTCTCTATCCCGACTACAAGTCACAATCTTCAAACTTCGACTGTTTTTCGCTCTCTTTCCACGTCATAAGTACCGATTCGCTCTCCTGTTTTTCTTCATCGTTTCAATGGCCGACTAATCGAATTAGAGGCCGAATCGGGGGAAGAAGAAGACGTCGATTCGGCCCTCCATCCGTCGACAGTCTTCTTCTTCTTCTCCTCTCCTTTCCCCCAGAGCACTTTCCTCGCATTGATGTCATTTGGCGCTCTGCCAAGTGACCTCCATCCTTCCTTCGTCCACCCGCTCTCTCTCTGGTCTGACCATTCTCAAAATATTGACCCTTCCCTCCGCTTCCTATTTTGTGATGCAAAGACCTGTTGGATCTCCATATTTATCGAATGATGTGATAAATACTGTACAAGTGCCACCTTTCCTTCCTCCTTCCCTCTCCTCTCCTTTATCTTTTCTGTCAACACACTCCGCACATTATCGCTTTTGATTATGCATCGGAAGGCACGTGAATATCACACCACGTGTGACCGACAGTGGAATTCCCAAATCGGTCACAGATTTTCGGAAGAGATCCCTGCGGTGCACCGCGCAGGGACTTTTATTTGTCATCATGAGCGCCCGTCGCGGGCACAAAAACTTGTGTCGCCTGCTGTGCTCGCGAGGAGAAGAAAAGAAAGAAGCACACAAAATACATCTGTCTGCTGCTTCTCCCCCCTGAATATTCCATTGCATTGCGCCCCGAAGTGGTCACACCGCGAGACGTAATTGCTCTCTGCGCTGACTAATTCGAATTCCCGCCCATTCACACTCTTCATTGCCATTCGTCGCGGGAGCCTAGTTGAAGAAAACCGTCATGCGCCTTTAAATTCAACTATTGCGCCCATTCTTGCTATTTTTTTCTCCTTTTTGTTTTCATTCCTCGTTTTTTATATTTAGTGTTCTCTCTCAAAAGTTGCGAGAAATTGAAATTCTCCGATCGAAAAATAGCAGCAAACACCTACGAAAAGTTTACATTTTGCGGGCGCGCGCGAGCCTTTCCTCCCACAGAAACCGATCTCCGTCATGTGTCGGTCCGTTCTCGGATGCCGGTAGACCACCCACGTATCATTCTTTTCTTCTTATTCTAGCCTACACAATTATTTGTGTGCCCGCGAGACACAAACACGACCGGCGAGTGGAGGCACAGATTGTGAACGCGGGCGCGCGTAGTGGGCGGTCCGATAGGTCGGTGACCATCTATAAAGTGACCATGCGAAGCGAGAAAAGGGGTGGTGCCACCAGCAGAGAGCGTTCTTTGGTTCTTGCTTCTTCTCTCTCTCTTCTGCAATTCCTCACTGATAACCTTGTCCTCTTCTCGTGACCCCGTTTCTAATTCCATCTCAATTTCAGCCTTTCGATGGCCGCTTTGGCGATTTCCCAGTGCATCAACCACGTGGTTCGGCCCGCTTCGCCGACGACTTTACCGACGAAGCCGAGCGGCAGCCAGCAACAGCAGGTACTAACGAACTTGTGTGTCTCTCAGCGGCGGCGCGGACATTTGAGCGATTTTCGTCGACACGCGGAAATGGTGCGCTCAAGGAATAGGGCGCAGACGATGAGAGACCGGAGACAGTGCAGAATGAGCGCGGAAACGAAATAGTCGTACTGTGCGCGCGTGTGCTGCTGAAGTTGCAACGAACAGCTCTTATCAGTTCCTTTTTTCAGTACTTCCGATCGGCGTTGATCCTTCGCAAGAGCACCAGATGGTCGTGGGAGAAAGAGCAGACCGGAATGAGCGATTCTGATCTCAAGAAACATCTGCAGTCGAAAGGATCTAATGTTCAGGAACTGCTGGACAACGAGAAGAAGCAGGTTAATGCAGTGCAGGAAATAGTCAGCGAGCTAGCGAAGGCTGGAATCTCTACTCGAGTCGTGACTCGTGAACAGCTCGAGCAGTTTCTTCCGGAAACCGATCTCGTCATCTCGGCCGGAGGAGACGGAACATTCTTGTCTGCCGCATCGGCAGTCAAAGATCAGACACCCGTTGTTGGAATCAACACTGACCCCATCGGATCCGAAGGACATCTGTGTGTCGGAGGAAAGAACCCTCCACGCGGTCTCATCGAACAACTTGTGTCTGGAAAACTGAATTTTGTTCAACGGTCGCGAATCCGCGTGACAGTCAAGGAATCGTCGAAGTCCTCTATCTTCTCTCTCACCAAGCGCGCCAAGAAGACGGCTACTACTAATCTGGCGCTAAACGAGGTGTTCATTGGAGAGGATGAAGCTGCGAAGGTCTCCACGTACAACATCTCGATTGACGACTCGCAGACTGTGAAACAAAAGAGCAGTGGACTGATAGTGGCGACTGGAACAGGAAGCACTAGCTGGTACCTCGGAATGAACCGCATCGACGAGAACGCTGCCACGTCTGTGATGGAGGCTCTGCAGAGCCTTGGAGTGAACGTTCCGATCAACAGAACGATCGTCTCGCAAGTTTTGAACGCTGTGAACGAGAAGATCCCCTTCGAGCCGGACCATCCGAGTAAGCCTCCTTCCTCTTCTTTCCGTTTCTCATTTTCTCTCTTTCCAGGCTTCGCCTTCTCGATCCGCGAGCCCATCTTCAATGCCACCTACAAAAGCACGGCCACGCGCGGATTCGCCCGTAAGATCAGACTCGAGTCGCGGTGTACCAACGGATACCTTGTGCTGGACGGAGCCACAAAGATCCCGTTCCCCCGCGGAGCCGTCGCCACCATCGAGATCAGTGCCAGCGACGCGTTGAAGACTGTCATTGTCTAAACCAGGAAAAGAAGACGTCACCGCCAAGAAAGATAATGATGATGGGTGCATCTAGATATCACTTGCATGTATTCGTGATTTTTATATTCGCATTGAAATGGAGAACCACGGGTATTTCCAATTTGTATTATTTCACCACTGTACAGCAGAAAGGAGACAAATCCAATCAACGACTTGTGTTGTCGTAATAAATTTGTGAAAAACCACATTTTAAAGTTCTTGCTGCCTCAAAGATCGGACAGTGTTTGATCAACAACTCGTGTACTGTAATCGTTCTGAGAAGACGGAAATAAAACGAGGGAAATGGAATGCGAATCGTTTATTGAAGGGGGTTCTAGTGAGTCTTGTAGACCTGCTCGGCCTGAGCGGAGGAGGCTTCCACGGCGACAGAGCGGTTCGGGCAGGGGCAGTAGGCGGCGTCGCCTCCCGGAGCAGCGTCCTCTCCCGGCACTCCCGGCTCTCCGTCGACTCCCGGCACTCCGTGCTGTCCTGGGGCTCCGCCGGCTCCCGGGATTCCGTCGGCTCCGTTCTTTCCGTTCTTTCCGTTCGGTCCTGCCGGTCCCGGTGGTCCGCGGCGTCCCGAGTTTCCAGGGTGTCCGGCCGGTCCCGGGAGGTAGGTCTGTCCCTTCTCTCCGGCCGGTCCTCGTGGTCCTCCGCGTCCCGGCTTTCCTGGATGTCCGGCCGGTCCGGCTGGTCCTGGGCCTCCTGGGGCTCCCGGAGATCCGTTCTTTCCGTCGCGACCTGGCTCTCCGTCGGTTCCCGGCTCTCCGGCACATCCATCCGGTCCTGGCGGTCCCGGAGGTCCGGCTGGGCACGAGACGCACGCTCCTCCGAAGCTCTCCTTGATGGCCGACGTGTATCCTGGCACTCCGTCGGGGCCGTTCAGTCCGTCCGGTCCGTCCTGTCCTGGCTCTCCGTTCGGTCCGCGGGGTCCTGGTGGTCCGGCCGGGCATCCCTGGCTCTTGGCTCCGCAGTTGCACTGGGCGTTTCTCTTGTTTCTGCCGAAGAGCATGGCGACGGCGGCTCTCGACTGCTCCGGAGCTCCGTTCTTGCGGAGCAGCTCATTCCACGCGTCATCGGCGACGACGCGAGTGGTGCGCGACTCCTCCATGACGTCGTGGTAGAGCCCGTTGATGTCCGACACGATGAGACACATCGTGGCCAGCGATCCGATGGTGAGGATCGTCGCCGAGGCGCAGGCTAACGTTCCGAAAGCGCCCATCTGAAAGAAGGGAACGGTTACTACTGTAGGCGGGAGAAACGGGAAGTGGAGTTGACCGTTTGGCTTCGTTCGGGCGCCCTTTTATACTGATCGTCGTCTCGCCCCGCCCACTCATCGCTGTAAACCTATTTGAAAAAAAAATCCATCGAATTGTTTGGTGGAGATGTGATAAGAAGGTATCGAAACAGGTTTCGCGTGCCTCTGGAAACGGTTTTGTAAGAGGAGAAGAGAGAAGAAAGTTGGTTGCGAAGTGACAAGGAACCGATCGATGCGATCATCACGCGCGCTTCCCTCGAGAAGACACCCTCGAGGCGAGAAGACGTTGCAGAAGACGTGGAAGAGAACTCATTTATTATGTACCCGTTGGAATCAAGCATCGGAAGTTCTAGAACTAGTTTCAGAGAAGGAAAAGAGCAAATAGTTAAAGTTTACACGCAAAATACAAAGGAATGACTAGAATTCCAGATCCACCAGACGCCGTGAGGGATGATCTACTGCTCGGCGAAATCGACAACGGCAGACGCGTTTCTGCACATCAGCTGGATGCGGGTGACGAAGTCGTCCCGCTTGGCGAGTCCGATGAATTGCACGGGCTTCCGACGACCCTCCACGTGGATGTCGATGCTCTTTCGGGTGCCCGTGATGAGAGACATCGATCGAAGGGACTGCGTCTGAAAATGAGAAGGCGTGAGGTGGCAGGGGAAGAAGAGAGCAGCACCTTCTTAACGAGCTTGAGATCGTGGAAGAGCATCATCAGTTGCTCTTTCTCGTCCGTCTGATTGCGTGGTCGGAAGACGAGGGCGGCGTCCGTCAGATATAGGATTCCAGGGGTGATGCCCATCGGAAACAGGCGCTCTCGCTCGTTCATCACGCAGCTACGGACTGGAAAAGAGAAGGCGTTCGGAGGAAGACGTCAGGGAACTCACATGCAATCACGTTGTCGATGATGGGATCCGCGCACAGAGACATGTGCTCGTTCTCGTCCTCCTCGTCCTCTTCGATCGACGAACTCTTGCTCGTCGTGTGCACTCTCGAGTGGGAAGACGTCGACGGATCCGAAGAGGAGAAGACGCGATGCGAGCCGATCTGGTCGTTCGCCGGGAGGCTCGTCGATCCGTGCAGATGGAGAGAGTGCACTTCAGAAGACGTGTCCGTATGATGGTCTGGAGAATCCAGGTGGTCGCTGTCGAGGTGCGAGGTCGAGTCGTAGTGAAGCGAGTGTGTGTGGGAGTGCCCTCTGTGATGGTTCGGACCGAGCAACAGATTCGCGGCGGCACACTGGTCCAGATTGAAGTTGCTGCCGAGACGAGACTCGAACTTCTCTCCGCAGTAGGCGTTCAGACTGCGAGAACTCGGTGTGTGCTGCAAGAATCTTTGTGCTCCGAGGTTCCCGGCTCTCTGGACACTTACACATCTGTCATCCGTCTCCTGATGAACGATATGCCTCTCCGACCTCGCCGAAGCAGGTTGACTTCTCGGAGTCGTCGCAGCGAAAGAGGAGCGGAGCGGAAGGTTACGGTAGAAGTATCCGTAGGTGTCAAACCTCTTGCGAAGGCGCGGAAACTTTTGAAAGAGGTACGTCGTGAAGAAGACTCTGATTCCGATCGTCAGAACCGTCCATCCGATGCAGGTGCCCGTGGCGAAGAGCAGCGACCATCCGAACCAGTAGACGACGAGCACGTAGAAGACACGAGTCACGCGGGCGTTCTTCCACAGAAGAAGACTCTCGATCTTCTCCAGAATGTTCGTCGCCAGTCGCAGAAGCTTCTGCGCGAGTTTCGCGATGTCGAAGATCAGCTGCGCTCCGGAGATGTCGAATTTCGGGAGAGTGACGGGTTTCCGAGGCATGAACATCCATCCGAGATCGATGTTCCGGACAGTGTACAGATAGTTGATGTTGAGCTGGAAGAGCAGAAGACCGAGGAGGAGGGCGGCCAACCAGCCACGGAACAGCGAGTAGACGATGACGAGGACGAGGAGGAGTGTCGACAGAGGGTTCTTCCACATTATGATGTCGTAGAGGGCGGCGAGCACTTCCAGATACGGGTGCACTGCGGAATCTGAAAGGGACGATGAGTGAAATGGCAGCGGGTGTCTGGGAACTCACAGAATCTCTTGATGTCTTTCCGCAGCTGGACTGCCGACAGCTTCTCGTTCTCCTGCTGAGCAGCTTCTGCTTCCGGAGAGCCGGACTCGAACGCGTTGATGACGTCATCCACAAAGCTCTTCGCCTCTCTCCGCAACCACTCCCACTTGCGATTCTTCTCTGTCAGGCCTCCGAACTCGTCTGAAAAGTGGTCTGGATGCTCGGGTTATTCCATTTTCGTTGTTTCGCCGACTCTTACCGAGCGCCGAGTCGGCAGAGGAAATCGAAGAGCTCTCCTCATTTCTCCACTTTGAATGGTTCTGAAGGATCAACGGTCGGGGGCTCGAGGTTCGGAACTGCGGACCTCCGCGGACCATTCTGAAATGGATCTTGTTATCAGAAGGACGAGAAGAAGAAGTGACTTGTTTTGAAGTGACACGCGGCGGTTAAGTACCGTAGTGTAGGGGAGCCCTGAAGATAACGAGTTCGCCTCGTGCTCCGCGAGCATAACAACTTGCTCAAAGAGCACGAGTAAACTCCAAGGAACAGAAAAAGGGACTGACGTCTTCTCAGAAGACCCGAGAAGACGTCTCGGTGCTGTGTTCTCGAGAAGTTGCGAAACGAAAGGACGGGAGGTCCAGTCCACTTTCAGTTTCACTTTCAGATGGTATCTCTTCTCCGTCGGAAGGTGGCGTCATTCGTGACTCACTGCTTCTTTTGTCTCGCAGCTTGTTCGGCTGAACGCACTAAGCAGCTCCAGAATTCCGACGTCAATGTTCAGAAGACGTGTGTTTTGATAATGCCAAAGGGCAGGAAGAAACAGAAAGAAGTCGAGGTTGATAAGGAATCGAACGTCGAAAACAAAGAACAGTGGTTGTTTTTGCAGGAAATCGCCAGAATGCGGTCTGCCTATTTACACCGCCACTTTCTGCTTCCCGCCCGTTTTTCACGCGCTGCTCATTAGCATCTCCATAGCTACCAGTTTTCCGAGTATTGCAGCTTCAGAAAACTCACGATGGACTCGATTTCTGCTTGGATGCCTCTTTGTGCTCGGCGGTGCTGTCGGCAAGATCGGCGACGACGGAAGCTGAAACGGGAGGAAGCATTGGAATGGAGAAGGCAACAAGGAGTTTCCGAGAGGGCAGCTAATCCGCGCGCGCGCGTGCTGAGAAGGGAAGCAGATCCGATTAGCCCCGGAATGGGAAAGTGAACTTTTCGGTCAGAAGAAGGCTCTCGAGTAATTGTACGTCTCAAAGTTCGCCGCTCTCAAGTATTTTGAGGAAATTACAGAGAGTCTAGTGGGCAGAGTCTGGCGAATATCGAGTCAACAGTCAGAAACTCGCAATTAGAGCGTCTGATCGACTTGTCAGAAGAGGGATATTGGGAAAGAAAAAAAAAAGTGGCTGTAACAGGCGGTGATAACCAGTTCAGATACGCCTGTTCGTGCTGTGGCATGACATGGCAGCGGCCAGAGAGTATCTGTATTTGCAGCTGATATTGTGGGAAGAGAGATCGAAATGATTGGAATGGTCGGAGAAGAAGAACGGTGTAGGCTAGAGCGCCGGAAGGCATTCCTTGATGGATGGCATTTCGTAATCAAACACTGATTCTAGGCTGACACACAGACGGCGGGAAAGAGGGAAGAACTGGCCGGAGAATGACTATCCGAAAGGGAAAAAGGCGTCAAGGTCGGACCGAAAGATGATCTTCGGAAGGGCGGCACACGTGTAGCCAGAGATGCCATCTCGAGGAGGAATTGTACTTTATAGTCGCTCCGGGAAGTGACAGGATCCCGTTCGTGTCCGGAACGGTTTGGTGGTCTGATCGGATGTGACGAAAGGACAAAAACCGACGGTTCTCGGGGCGGCGAAAGTGTAGCCTAGACCGAGATATCAGAGTTTGATCACGCAGAAATGAACGGAATCTAGCCGAGAGAGACGGCCGCTGCACCCACGGTTTGCGAACCGGAAGAAGGATCGGGATGCGAGACGAATGAGACCGTCTCCAGACTCTTCTCGATTCCACCGAATCTTCTGGACTTTGAGGAATGGAAAGTTCACATTTGACGAGCCCTTTAGAGGCCCATAAAACGACGGAAGTGGTATTGATCGGTCGAGTGAGCGGGTGAAAATGAGGGTTATCTGAGTCGGCGATCGGATAATTCGGATCCGAGACGAACGAAGCGAGACACAGCCTTCTTTGCTGGAGGAAGGCGAGGGAAGGGAGGCCGGAGAGCGAAAAACTGGAATCTATTGTGTGTGTCCCCCCTGTTTTTTGATAAGCCACCCGCATCGGAAATTGAAATTGAAATTGCGCCCCGTGTTTTTTGTTGCTAGATCTGTCTTTCTTATCAAATCGACGGGGGAAACGGGGGGGGGGGGGGGGGGTGCGGCTGAAAGGGAAGACATGTCTTCTCTTCTTATTCCTACGTTTCTGTTCTTCGGATGGCAGGTTGAAGAGCCCTTGAGAGGACATGTTTGTTTGCTTCTCATGACTAACCGATGAAGTGTGGGGGGAACTGGAAGAAGAAGACTTCGTCGGAGGAGGAGGAGGAAGGACAGAATCACGCGATGAACGGCCACCAAACCTCGTCCGGAAGACACTCGAAACAAGAAGTAAGCGAACGTTTGTGTTACTTTTGCGCAGAAATTCAAAACGCGACGAGGAATGCGAGAAAGAGATGATAAATAAAAGTGTGATGTCGCCTTCTCTCGCAGAACCGTTTCTGGGCCCGTCTGACCTTTTTTCAATTCGAAGGCCATCTTGATTTGTGTCGGCAGCGAAGCGAAAGTGGGTGGTCAGTGGGAGGAAAGCGACTCTCGAAGTCTCTTTTAAATACGCCATGATCTCGGATAAGGGAGGCAAAACAAAACAATTGAGAGGTTACAAACAGGGCGAGTTATCAAATGTCTTCTCGCACAGAACACAAAAACGCGGGTTGTGACAGGGAAACGATTCTTCTGTTTTTACACCTCGAACACCAGATTCGCCCTCCTCCCTCTACGCCCGTCACGTACCAATCTCATAATTCTTGCGAAGCGCGTCCATGAAGTGTCCTCCGAAGATGGATGGATTCGTGGCGCGTCGTTCGTGAAGATTCGGCTGCGAGGCTCCGAGCGGCGAGTCGAGCACGGGCGCGTCTCCTTGCGAAAGCAGGTCGTTCGCGTTCAGATAGCCCTCGCTGCTTCTGAAATCGCGAATTTGAAGGGCGACGGAGAGAGAAGACGTCGAGAGAAGGTGTGACTGGAATGAATTGGAATGTGACCCCGTTTGACCCTGAATGCGGAGATTCAAATGAACAAACACCACCGAAAAGGGTATGGCTTTTTCAGTTTTGCTTTCGAATGCCGAACGTCGAAAATGGAAAACAAAAACTGAAAGAGACCTTTTCCCGCGCATGCATAATAAAGCGGCTCTAATTTGGAGGAAAAACGGCGCCTGGCACATCATCCGTGCGATTCGAGAAGAGTTTTCAAATAACATCATCTGATTCGGGGGAAGACGTCACTCACCTCCTTTGGCTCATGCTCAGCTTAGGCACGACGAGATACAAGTTTTCGGTGGACATTTTCTGGAAAACGGAAACATTAGTGAGAGAGAGAGAGAGGCGGATTAGTCGGATGATGATGATGTTCTGGTCGAGGAGAGAGCCAATTGCGGAGAAACCATAAAAACGCGAGAGGGCCAAAACACGAATTGGGCAGCGGAGAATTGGGAAGGGGGAGATGAAGCGGTGCAAAGTACTCGAGACGTCATCTGTTTCGCTCCTGTTCATTTTTAATTAACGAAAAGCCGCTGCGGCCCAGCGATCATGTGAGATTTAGGAATGGGAAGAAGAAGAAGTACGAAATAGTCGAGGAATGAAATCATTTCCAGACAAGCTGATCCATAATCTGAAACCGAGAGAGAATGGGAAGCGAAAGTTGTGTGGCGAGGGAAAGACGAACTTCTTGCTGCAGTGGGCCCAACTCGTTTTTTGCCTCTTATCAAGGTCATTAGACAGACGCCCCCACGCCGATTTACATGTTTACGGAGGGGGGAAGACGCGGTTACGGTAGGTTGCATCCCGAATAATAATAAGAAGAGTGAGGAGAGAGAATGGCGGGGGGATCATGAATGCGAGAAAAAGAGGGATTTTGGAGCAGGAGGAGGATGACTGGTGGAAGTGCCACGAACAGAGAGGATTTGTATCATCCGAAAGAAAAAAGAGTCTGGAAGAAGATGAAATCAGAGAGTTTCTCGGGGGATCCAACAATGTGATTCTGAAGCGACGGGTTGATGCAATCCGGTTCTTCCTTGTTTTGGACGATAATATCTGCGGGGACAACGAACACTGACCTCTCGACTACTTCCAGTTCTGTTTCAGACCTTCCGAACTCTTGCGAACGGGTTCCAGTTAATGAGAATCAGCAAAGGTTGGCTTGTTAGTTTCAGCCGTCTTCTCGCCTCAAGAAGCCGTTGCAGAAGGCGTCGATGCCTGAAATCGGAAGAAGGACATCAATGTTCACGCCTTCAATACTCGGGCCTCTCTCGTCAACGTCTTCTTCTTCTTCTTCTTCTTCCTTTCCAGACTGTTTCAGATCTTTCGCCGCGTTCCGACACGTGCCAAACATCAACCTCTCGAGGAGGTTTAATTAAATTCCTGCTCCGCCACTCGAACTTTGAGCCCCTCGCGCGGATCTCTGTAACCTCCAGGAGGCCCTTCCAATCTCGTTTGCACCTATTGATTCCCGCCCGTTTCCGGGTTGTTTTTATGATTGCAAACCTGCCAAATCGAATGAATACAATGGGAACTGCTCTCTCGAACTTTCGTGTTTCCTTTCGGTGCTCAAAATGGTTCAGTGTCTTGCTCCGCGAGCACGAAGTGTGCTCCGTGAGCCGGAACGAGCAGATAGCAAGATCGGAGCCTCTCGCCGCCCCCTTCTCATTATTTTTAGCCGCTCCCTGACGTCTGATGATTCTGAAGTCTCTTTTTTGTCGGTTCTTCTTCACTTCACACACAAAAAGTTCTTTGATTGTCTCTCGCCCAATCTGCAATTCCAGACGGAAACCAATCGAAAGTCTGAACATGAGAAAAGTCATTCTCTCCGTCCGAATCTCGTGACGTCACGGGCTCCAAAGGTCGAAAACCTTCAGAATTTCTCCGTTTTCAGCAAGAATCTTTTCAGTCAACGATACGATTCTGCTTTGTTTGTGTGTGTTGTTGGGGCGGCGGGTGCGAGTCGGGTTAATAATCGAGATCCAATTGCTTTTTGACGCCTTTTCTCTGAATCATTTATATTCGATCGAAAGGCGAAGAGATGCGAAAAGTGAGATGGAAAGAGGCAACTTTCCCTTTCAATTTCACATAATGGAGCTCCTTTTCTGCTCATTTTCATCCAATTTCCCATCAGAAATTCGCTCGCATCATCCCGTTTCTTCCGCGTTTTCTCGAGTTTCGCCCGCTCCGTATCCCCGCTATTCAGCCAATTGAGTCCGAAAAATGATTTTGAGCCCCTCGTTTTCGGACGTTTGCTCTTCGATTCTCTCGTGCATCGTCATCGTTTTCATTACGTGCGAGTCGCCTGAAAAGGCACTTTTTAAGCGAGAATCACAAGTGGCTTCGTTAGACGTTTCTGCGAATTGAGAAACGGCAATCAGCGAGATTGTCTGGAAGAGATTGCGAGTCCTTTTGAATGGGCTCGCGATCAGAAAGAGGCGTTCGAGGAACAAGAACCGTCTCGCTTATTTAAGATCGCAAAGTTCTCGTTTGTTTTGCCGCCTTTCAGATGCGGAAGAAGAAGACGTTCGTGGTCTCTGAGAGATAGTAATTAGCCGAGTCATATTTGATAACAATGTGCACGAGCTACCGTAATCCTTTCCTTCCTCTTTTTCCGCTTCCAGACGGTCGCTCCACTGCTGTAGCTGCTCGAATAGTAATTAAGAGGCGAAAACAAAATGAGTTAGTCATCGTCAGAAGACGCCACTTCTACCGTAATCCCTCTCGACACCCTTCAAGTGGCACATTCTCGAATTCGTTCTTTAAAAATAGGCAGTTTTGCAACTGAATTGATCCCAAAAAACAGCGCGAGATTCCGGAGAAAAAGGTGTTTTCATCTCGCCATTCTTCCGCTTTCGCCTACAAAAAACCGTCAAAAACAAAACAGTGTGCATCTATAAAAGGAGCCCTCGTGCTCAAAAACCATCCTGCTGCAAAACAGTGTATTTTCCCAGCGGGAGCCCGAAACGAAACCAATTAGGCGAGGATCATTTTAGATCGTTGAACCCTCTCGAATAGACTTTCGATTACTGGCGTTTCGAACATCAGTGTGCAGCAGGGCGGAACTGAAAGACCCTCTCTCTCTCTTGCGCGTTCTTCCATTTCCATTTCCAGTCGTTGTTCCACGAGCCCCTTTTTCTTCTGAATATTGACCTCTTCCGTCGGTGATCACGGCTGCTCGAAACACAAACTCTGTGAGCAAGAGCTGCGATGTTCGATCTTTTTCTTTCTATTTCAAGCGGGAACCTTCCTTCATTTCGATATTACTCAATTCTTATTTTCCAGCCGCATCCCCCCCCCCCCCCCTCTCTCTCTAACTCATTTATTTTGTCTGTGTTTGCTCTGCTCCGGAGAGCCCGGAACCCCGGTTCTGTTATAAAAACTGAAGACGTTCGGCACCTAATTAGATGCGATCACAGCGAGTTGTTTTGCGCGGCGAAATGCGGTCAGAGCCCCGTCACCAAAGCTCATTTCGAAGGAATCTGTCACGAAGTTTCCGCCTTGTTGCTCGGCGAGCCCGCGGGTAACTAACCCAATTATGCAGGGGCACGAAAAACTTGATTTACTTTCTCTCTTTCTTAGGTGCTACCTGATTAATCGCCTTCTCTCTCTATCTCTCTCTCTCGTTTTTTCGTCGCGACTCGACCAGTTTTGAGCTTGTGCCGAGCCTCAATTTGTTCCGATTATTCGTGTTTTCATGATTGGGCAGTCTGTGTTTTTTGCAGATTCAAACGACCGCCTGAAATCTCTGAATTCCAGCCACAGCCATGTTTTTCCTCGATGAAGTCGTGGTGAGTCTTTTGTCCCACACTTCCTGGTGAAGAAGGTGGCGCCGATTCAAAGTTCCACACCAATGAACTTTGAATTACCGCCAGAGAGGGTTCTGATCCTAGGTTACGGTGCTACACTCTATCTGATGAGAAATGGCTGTGGCTCTTAGGAGTTGTAGTTGTAGAACCACAAAGTTCAAATTCGAAGGGTCGGCCTTATACATTGTCGGGGCAATGACACAGACGAGATGACATGGGCTCTTTGAGCCCTGCACTCTTTCGATTGCTCCGAGTGATCCATCATCACTTTCCCGGCACTTGTCTAGTTGAAGGCGTCCCGCTTCGAACTTTGACCTACTTCGAAATGCTCGCCGAGTTGATTCTTTTCATTTCCGCGGCGGCGTGCGCAGAAATCTCATTTCTCGGGAATTGACGTGTGTTGTGTGATGCCCAGTCGCTTCTCGGAAATGCGCGCATGGAATTGCAGAAGCAACGGTGGTCTCCGTACGACTACGCGGCTAGCACTTTCTGGTGGATCACCGGATCGATTGCCATCCCGCTGAACGTGATCCTCATCTATCTGATCATCTTCAAGAGTCCGAAGAGTTTGCAACTCTACAGCATCTTTCTCATAAACACGACACTCGGCGACCTCGTCTTCTCCATTTCTTGCACACTGGCTCAGATCAGGTGGGAAGATGATGAAACGTCTTCTGAATCAACGCGTCGACGTCTTCAGAATCATCCCCAACAAGTGGGCCTTTGCCTACGTTTCACTGGGACCCGCCGGATGGATCGGAGGCTCTCAGGGCGGCTACTGGGCCTACTGCGTCATGCTGCACTCGCTCTTCTACATGTTCCTCTGCTTCCCGATCTCGTTCGGATTCCGCTACTGGATCCTGATCCGTCCTGCGCCAGAACAAAGATCGTGCATCATAATGTGCTTCTGTCTGTGGCTCGTGGCTTTTGCTCAACACGTAAGCACTGGGATGAGCTCCGCGAGCCGCCAATCTCCTCGTTTTCCAGATTTGTTTCATTTGCTCCGAGTCGCCGGCGGACGAGATCACCGCCTATCTGAAGGACAACAAGCCGCAGTACAAACTGGATCACTTCTTCATCTCGGGCAACCACATGATCAACTCGCCACTCACCTCCGTCACTCTCGCCACCATCGTGCTGCCGATGTTCCCCATCTACTGCATGGTGATCTTCTTCTACAAGAAGGTGCACAACTACCTCCTGCACAACAAGACGACGATGAGCGAGGGCACCGAGAAGGGCCATCGCAAGCTCATCCAGGTGCTGACGATCCAGGCGTCCGTGCCCATCTTCCTCGTCTTCCCTCCGATCACCCTCTACGGTCTCTACCACCTCGAGTTCATCGATGTGACAGTGGCCGAGTACCTCGTCTACACCATCTTCAGGTGCCTTCCTCCCTCCTTCCCCATCACCAATGTGTCCTTTTCCAGTGTGATCCCTCTCGTTCAGCCGATCATCACTATGTACTACATCAAACCGTACAACCACGGCTTCCGGAAGCTCTTCTGCAGATGGATGATCCGTCCGATGCCGCAGAAGTCGTTGACGACTATTTACGGAGAACGCGAAACTCATTACTCGTCGACGCGCTACGACTAAACCCTCTCTCTCTCTCATTTCCATTTCCTATTTCTCAATTTTCCGAATGAAAAAACATCTAATTAAAAGAGAAAGGCTACTGTGGTCAAGAACCAGCGATAGTTTACATCATTAGGAAACTGAATGGGAATGATGGGTTTTATCGAGAACCGAGGATGTAAGTACAATGAGACACCGTTGAAAAATGATAAAAGATCCGGGATAATGAGGATCAAGGGGAGACTGAGACGCGGCACAGATCGGCGACCAGACGAGAAAGTTGCAGTTTCGAAGAAAGTCCCTGGATGATTCTCATGTGACAGACGGCGATTTGCTGTAATTTCAGATAGACTTCTTTCACATTAAGGCAGAGCGACTCACTCGGATGTACTCCATTCTCAGCTGCTCGGATACTTTCTTCGGCAACTCGACAGTCTTCACAACGCGGAAAAGCGTCGAAACGATGTCGTCGGACGAGAATCCCAGTCTGTGGAACTCGTGGATGATCTTGGACGCCTCGAAGAACTTCTTCTCCGTGCAGAAATGCAGCATTTTTATCATGAGATCAGGATGCGGCTCGTCGCACACTTTCAGCACGTTCTCCTTGTTCACCAGATCGTACGCATTGACAGTGGCCTGTAGGTTGTTCAGAGCCTGCCGCATGTCTCCTTGCGCCGTGAACAAAATCGCTTCGAGACCGCCGTCGTCGGCGTTCACGTCTTCAGCTTTCACGACTTCTTTAACTCGCATCATGAGCTCCGGAGCACTCAGTTTGGTGTAACGGAGCAGGGCACAACGAGACTGAATCGGCTCTGGAAGAATTCTGATTCCAAGAACTTTATGATTGTTTCAGTCTCACCGATGATCTTTTCTGATTGATTGCAGGCAAGGGCGAATCGAGTCGTCTTCGAATAGAGTTCCATAGTGCGACGCAGAGCCTGAATTTATTAGAATTTCAAAGAAAGTGGCTAAAAGTCAAACTGAACCTGTTGAGCTCCATCAGTCATCGAGTCTGCTTCGTCCAGAATAATAATCTTGTGACGGCCTTCAGGCAGAGTCACTTTTGTCTGAGCGAACGTCTTGATGCGGTTGCGGACAACGTCGATTCCTCTGAATTTGAATGTTGAGACATCAGGCTTTCAATTATCTGTTTGTACCGTTCATCAGATGCATTTAGTTCCAGAACAGCGTCTTTCACTTTTTCGCCAAGCAATTCTCTCGCCAGAGCCCACACCGACGTCGTTTTTCCACATCCCGGAGGTCCCTGACAGATACCATTACTAATGGTTAGGATATTTTTGGCTCACCGAAAGAATGATGTTAGGAACGTTTCCTTCTTTGGCAATTGTTCTCAGCCGGTCGACAATATTCTCGTTACCAACGATGTCCGATAGTTCCTCAAAAACAAAGGATTTTATTGAAAACAAACTGTTTTTTAACTTACCTGCGGGCGATACTTTTCAACCCACGGAGCCAACTCGTTTTTAGTGATTTTCGACATGTTTGCTCTCAATATGTGTCGGTTGAGTTAAATTTTATCGCACAAAACAAAAATAAAATTTGAAATTCGGCTTGTCCAAAAGAAGTACACGGGCACTGGACTAAGTTTTGCATTGGCGGCGTCACGGCCATGGACAGGAAACGAGTACTCGGGCACCAATCGGGCGAAGAAGGCCGAGATATTTATTTAAGGAGAGAATCGGTGACTTCATCGAAGTTAAACAAGCCGGACAATTAGCACATCAGGGCGGTCCACTTCCCTCGGACAAATGTTCGCACTCTTTTCCAGACAATTATGTGCGTTGGCCCTCTCGAAGCCGCTTTGAGATCCATAATTAGGCGAGGAAGAAGGCATGTCGGTACTAATGTGTACACGAAAACGGTAAAGTAACTGGTCGGTGGGAAGAGAGCGAGTAATTCGGAGGGGACGGTGTATAAAAGGGAACTCATTAGCCGCCACTCGAGGAATCCACTTTCTCCCTTTCTTCTTCTACTTCTTCTTCTTCTCTCTCTTCTGAAGACGTTCGGATGGATCAGAAAGATCTGAAGGTACCACCAACCCGGTTACTGTACCACTTTTCACCCCTCACTTTCAGGTCAAAGCATATCGATTCATCGCTTATTCTGCCATCACTTTCAGCTTCGTCGCTATCGTTTCAGTCAGTTTTCCGTCAGTTTCTTCTCATGATCTGTAATTTCCAGGTATGTTTGTCGCTTCCGATGGTTTTCTTCTACATAAAAAGTATGAAAGTCTCGATGCAAGGAGAAATCGACTTCTGCAGGGTTCGTCCAGATTCACCACTAAACCTTCAGAACCTAAATGAATTCAGAATTCAGCGAAGGACATCTGGGTTGAAGTGCAGCAGTTCAAGCTTCTTCCTCGCAATCGAACTGCTCGTCAGGCTGGCTACCGACGTCCGAACAGCTACTACGACTCGGCTCCCGAGGCCGGAAGCTCGTCGGACGACTGTGATGGATGCTGTCTTCCGGGGGCTCCTGGACCTCCGGGAGAGTCGGGAAGACCCGGAAAACCCGGAAAGCCCGGAGTGCCTGGACTGCCCGGCAATCCGGGCAAGCCGCCGCAGCAGCCGTGCGAACTCGTCACTCCGCCTCCTTGCTCTCCTTGTCCTGCAGGTCCGCCCGGAAAACCGGGCCCTCAGGGTCCACCTGGAGACGTTGGGTTCCCAGGGAACGCTGGCGAAAGAGGTCTAGACGGGGAGCCAGGGGAAGCAGGACCGCCAGGTCCCCCCGGAGAGCCCGGTCTTCCAGGCCCTCAAGGCATTCCAGGCCAACCCGGAATCAATGCGGAGCCGGTCAGCTTCTCACCAGGAGAGCCCGGCCCTCCGGGAGAGCCAGGCCCGCCTGGAGCCCCTGGAGAGCCGGGAGAGGTCGGAGAAGAAGGGCCGCCAGGGATGCCGGGACCAAAAGGTCCTTCCGGAGCGTCAGGAATACCCGGAAACGACGGACCGCCCGGCTCACGAGGGCCTCCGGGACCGCCCGGGGACTCGGGAGAAAGAGGAATCTGTCCGAAGTGAGAAGGCGTTCCTTCCTTTCCCCTCCAATTTCTACTCGTTTCCAGGTACTGTGCCATCGACGGAGGCGTCTTCTTCGAGGACGGAACAAGAAGATAATCTCCGCGTATTTATTGTTTTTTTTTCGCCTCCACTCTAAATTGTGTTTCATCTGGGTCAATCCAGCTTATTCGCCGGCTAATCATGTTTCGGAAAAACATTTCCCAATTTTCCTGCGCCTTTCACTTGCATTTTTTGGCTTGTTTCTGCGGGTGTAACCGTTATCTTGCCTCGCAAATCTTTATCGTTCCACTTGTGTCACCGCTTCTTTCCATTCGTCGCGTCTTCAGATGATAATTACGTCATTATGAGAGGGGGAGACAAGAAATGAGAAGAGGAAACGGGGAAGAAGGAAGAAGAAGCAAGTGTCAGAGAACCGATGATAACCAAATGACGTGGCAATTGGATTGGACTTTTCGAGACTTTCAGACCTAATACAGGGACAACAAACGAATTTATTCTTCTTCCTCACTGAACGTCATCTGAAAAATTCGAATTCCAAATTTCTCTTTCTTCCTCGTCTTCTTCTTCTTCTGTTTCCGGATTGTCATTCCGTCTTCTTCTTCTTCGTCGTCGTTTTCAGACGTCGTTGATTGTGACCTTCTTGAACTGGTTCGTCTCATTTTCCGTCTTCAAATCGACAAGGTGTCACTTTCGAATCGCCCCGCGCGTCGTGATTTGTGGGCGGCGCGTCGTCTATAAAAGGAAGCGGCGGACGCACTGTTTCTTCGCTTTTCCCTCCTCGTTCGTCACATTACGATACTCCCTGTCTTGCAGAAACATGTCAGCTCGTGTGGCCGGATACGCGGCCATCGCGTTCTCCGTCTCGGCGCTCTTCCTCGTCACGATGTTCGTTCCGGCGCTGTGGAACAAGATCAACGACATCACCGGCGAGCTGCACTACGACATGAACGAGTTCCGCGACCTGCACAACGAGGTGTGGGCCAACATGAGAGGCGAGACGTTCGGCAACTCGGTCGTTCCGTTCGCCAGAAAGAAGAGACAGACGACCCGTCCCGGAGAGTGCGGTCAGTTTTATCCCGACGCCTTCCCATTCGATCCGATCGTTTTCAGTGTGTAACTCGAACAGTGCCTGCCCACCAGGACCCTCTGGACCATCCGGAACTCCGGGACAAGACGGAACCCCTGGATTGGCTGGAGAGCCAGGAGCCCCGGGACTGCCAGGAAACTACCCGTCCATCAACATGGACCATCACCAGCAGTGCCGCATGTGCCCGCCCGGACCACCAGGCTTCCCAGGACCAGCCGGACCACCGGGAGCCCCGGGAGACAAAGGAAACGACGGAGCCGCGGGACTTCGTGGACCGGACGGACATCCAGGACATCCAGGAAACCCGGGATACGGTGGAGAGCCGGGAGCGCCAGGAAACAACGGAAACCAGGGAGACAAAGGACGCGACGGCACTCACGGATCGAAAGGAGCCCCCGGACCACAGGGACCACAGGGACCGGCCGGACAGCCAGGATTCCCGGGACAGCCAGGAAACGACGGAAACAGCGGAGTGCCCGGAATTCAGGGAACCCCGGGAGGTCCGGGAGAGGACGGAGCCCCGGGAGCGCCAGGATTCGACGGACAGCAGGGACCGTCCGGCACGCCGGGAGAGGACGCCAACTACTGCAAGTGCCCGCCGAGAAGCAAACTGTCGCGTTGATTTCCGTATCCGAGACATTAATAAACCGTTCCAGTTTCTCGATTCGATCCCTTTCCTCCTCCGACGTCTTCTTTGTTTTCCACAAGTAGTAATTCCCTTGCGTTCGTGGGCTACGGTAGTCGTCAAACGTGATGACGCCTCTCTGATGGCCCCTGTCAGAAGCAGCAGCATATGCCCGTACTTGACGCGACGACGTGTCAAAAAGACTGACACCGAGGGCCCTTTCTGCTCCCCGCCACTTTGATCCCTCTCTCCGCGCTCTCTCGTTCGGCTCTCAGTGGCGCAATCAGCAGCTCGCAACACACGCGGAGCAAAAACGAAAGCGAGAGAGCACGGGGAAAACAAGAGGGCGCAGACACGACAGGTGTGCTTTCCCGCCGCCGCGGCACACTGACCTATTGGCGAGGGTGGGCTCGAAGAAGAAGAATAAGAAGAAGAAGAAGCAGGAGGTGGAGGAGGGGGAAGGATAGAGGTGACCATGAGACATGTGTATAGTTGGCCGATGGCAGGAGCCATCGAAGTGTGCATGTGTAGGATCAGCTGAGGGGGAACAAGTGGTACGGAGGAGCTCCCAGACACCGGGCGGCTGGTCAGAGGTGCATCAATCAGCAGTGAGAGATTAGAAAATGATTTGCGAGAGAGAGAGATGCGATGCTCGGAGATCGACCGACTACCGTGGGAGGTCTTTCGAACTCGCCGAGCTCTGTTTCAGAATACTCTGGGAACGTCTTCTGGGATGTAGGCGTCAGTGTTCCGTGCATTGTCTTTACATTAATGGTGCTCCGCAATTTCTCGTTGCCACGCAGTTAGGTCTCTTCTGATTTATGAACCACTTCTTCTTCTTCCACTCTTTCTTTCTTCATTACGAACGGAAGACAGCTGCCACGTCATTGATCATCCTCACTTGAACTCGTCTCTCCGTTTCGACCTCTCGGCGTTTCCATCTGCCATTCCCATTCCACTTTCGAGAGCTTCTTCCAAACGGGCGGTCCCTTTCTTCGCCCCCACTCATCGAGAAGAAGAAGAAGAGAGGGTTCAGTTGTTTTTATCGAACACAAAAGCAACACATGACACGAGCCTCCCAACCAGCACAACACTCGCCACCGGTCATCCCGACTATACGGAACAAGAAGAAGAAGAAGAAGTCATGGATCCCTCCCCCGGCGATCCCGATCAGCTGTACATGTGCTCTTCGCAAACTATGCGTTGCCCTCTCCGAGCTCATTACACCTTCCCGCCGCTCTCCCTCTCCCTCCGTGCTGACGGGGCATATTCTCAGCCGCGACGGGCGGTGGCGGCCCGAGGAGCACAAGAAACGGAACATTTTAAAATATTTCGAAGTGAGAGGGCGCTCCCGCATCCCAGTCACCCACTTTTTGCACTCCCGTCGTCGAGCTCATCATATGCAATGACCCGGGAGCCGGCCCCCCGTCTGCTGTACTATTCTGTTCCTCCCCGCGGTCTCCCGACGCCTTTCGCTTTGCTTATCACCACTTCTTCTCGCCCGCTCCGTGCTAATTTTGTATATTTTCGCCTTCGTCGCTTTTTGTCCGACTACAACAATTGGAGGTTTTTGGCATCCAAATTGGAGGGTTATCCGAAGAAGCGAACGGATTCGCGGAACAAAAACACGGGCCGTTCCGTGCGACTTTCAGCCGTCGTACAGTTCTCGTATCAGAAGAAGAAGGGAAAGAAAGAAGACGAGGACTCTTCTTGTTTGTTTTTTGACCGTCCGTTTTCCGTTTTGAGACACATTTGCCTCTTTTCACAAAGGGCACAGTACGAAAGAAACTCTCTCTCTCTTCCCCGTCCGGAACCGCTTCCGCGACCTTTCCGCGTGGTTCCGCAGGCTCTTCCGCGTCGTGCTTCCGTCGACCTTTTTTTGTGATTTTCCGCTTTCCACCGTAATGATGTGACTCACTTTTTCATTTCAATTATCATGCAGCATCCTTTCATTGCTGACCTCCTTTCATTTTTTGTTTTTTTTTTCTCGTCCCGTTCCGCTCTTTTTCATTTGATTTTTCGCGTTTTCTCTCTCACCCCCCGGCGAAGTTCTCGAAGGAAAAACACGCGGGCTACGGTAGCGCAGATAACAATTCCCATAATTACGGGCCTCTCTCACTCCTACCAACCCTTATTTTTCTGCCGAACCAGCGGGTGTCACACCCACAGAAAAACACGGCACATACACACACACAAAAAAAGAAATTATCAGTTATTCATTTTGGTCGAAATCGTCGTCGTCGTCGTCTTTGTGTCGTGGGAGAGCCTCCGACCGTGGGGGCTGCTGATTCAAGAATTCGTTTCCGTTCTCACACGTCCACACAGTCCTACGATCTGCCCTCTCCCGCGGTCTCCGTCCCGGTGCACAGAACTGTACGAAACGTCGTGCCTTATGTTGCTTTTCCTTTTTCTTTCTTTTTCTTCCCTTCTTTATCATCTGCCTGTGTGATATTGATGTTTTCCTCTGCCTTCGCCTTTCCCACCTCCTTCTTGTTTATCTTGCAAAAGAGCGCCATGCCTGCTGCTGGAATCGAACCAGCGTCGCCACGGCCACAACGTGGAGTACTAACCACTATACTAAGCAGGCCGAAAGCAAAGCGCGCTAGAGACAAAGATAATACTGCCGGCAGCCGGGGGGAAGCTGCCGGCCGATGCGATCGACGAAGACAAGAAACCGAATGGGAAGGGAGAACTCGGAATTCGTACTGTACAGCAAACGGACTGACGGGGCACAATGGGCGAAGGGGGGCAAGAGTCTTCTATTCACGCCCTATCTCGACAATTGTCACATTCTCGTTCGTCCATTCTGTCGGTTTCGTCGCGGAATCCGAAGAACTCGTGGGTATCTTCTCGTTCCCCGAAACTGTTGCCCGTATTTTATCATGCAAACGTCCGCAAGCACACACACTGTTTGCCTTTTCAACGGCCATCCAGCATCCAAATACGTTGGTTTGTGTGTGCGTGTGGTGCCGGACAATCGCTCCGTTTCAGTGGATGTTTGCTCTTTACAGTAGTACGCGAGAATACTAAAAATGACCACCACTGAGCGGACGCCGGCACTATTTTCGGCTATTTGCTTTGAAGCAACACCGGGATGTGTGTGTGTGTCGAGCATGACGTGGCAGCTGGAGATGGGGTGTGGTGGGAGACGACGAGTCATCGGAAGAAGTCCCTGGATCCCGAGGAGGCTTGCAACCAGCCGAGATGACCCCTTGTTCGATTCATATCCCCCCTCGCTCACTCGTTGTTAGCCGCCGTCGGAGGGCGATCCGGTTCCTCGGTGGCTTCCATCTGGTGTGTCTGCGCCCTCCTGATCCGCTCGATTAGCCGTCGTTCCGAAAGTAGCCCCCCCCCCCCTTCGGGCGGTCGCTCGTTGCGACGACGGGCGCCCTCCCACCCAAACAATATTGAAACTCGTATCCAGTTGTTGCGTAGTCGCCGAGGAAGAAGAAAAAGAGAAGAAGGGAAAAGTTACTCTGTTTCAAACCGCTTCGAAGCATAATGGAGCGACGATGAATGAGATCTCGGCGATGCATAACGGGTTATTCCAAACGGAGAAGTTCACAGTGCATACTGTAGCCATCGAACGATCTGGTTCCCGAGTGAATCCAGCCGGACTCGAAGTTTTATCCACGAGATCCCCTCTCTCTCACTCCAAACTACCGTAGTCACCGAGACGAATCCTCGAAGATCCCCCCATTGTGCCCGAAAGTACTCTCTGTGATGACACACTTCTGTGCCCTCATCTGCTAATTCGTCGATCCGCCGCCCGGGCTTCCCGATGTAGTCGTCCACTTTTCGAAAAAAAAACTAGTTGGCCCCCGGTCTGTCTCCCGTTCGAATGAATGTGTCAAGCTGTTTTGATTGTGCAATTTGTCTGGACGCAACCGTCCAGTCCAGTCCATCCTCTTCAAATTAGCCGTCCTCCGTCCTTTCTTCTCCTTCTTCTCAAGGAGCGGCTTCGTCGTCTCCGTCGCCACCGTACTGTCTGATGCATAATTCGGGCGAGATAATGTCGGAGGGGTGCGCGCGCGCGCGAAGAGGTGACCAACACCATCGCAACCCCTTCTTCTCCTGCCAAACTGGTTCCAGGAGGTCGACCAGTGGCCGGACAACTTGAGAGAAAGGACGGCTTCTTCTTCTCCTCCTCCGACGTCTTCTTGCTGAAGGGCAGTTACGAAATTGAATGGGATCGGATGGAGAGAAGGAGAAGCCGATTTGAATGCGTCATTGAGGTGTGATGCTGCCCTCTAACTAGCTTGATTGATGATTTTTGGGCGAATCGCGAAATGACCGGAACATTCAGAAGGGGTGACGGGGGGCGAAAGACAGAGAGACGAGGGGGGAGCTGGTTCTGGAGAGATGAGGAGATACCCGACGAGGAAGAAGCGGGCGAAAGTTTCAAAGCTGCCAAGTGACCCACCAAACAAAGGGATTCTGGAGGCGGGCCAGAAGACGTCGGGCATCTTCTCGCACGATTCGACGCGAGATCTTGTGTGACGGTGTCACGTTCTTCCCGCTTCCTTTTCTTCTGTTCTTTCACCCCTTCCGCGCCCCTTCCGCGTCCCTTCCGCGTCGTTTGCCATTCCGCTCACTTGCCATCACCATCAGTTTGTTTCAAAAAGCACACCTGTTGCGCGCGCGCTCGCGGGGATCCCAAAAAAGGCGACAACCCGGAAACTCGCGCGGTGCCATTTCCGCGCACTTTCCGCGTCTCTTCCGCGCCGCTCCGCTGCAACGCGATCCCGTTCCATGCGTTCTTTTTTCGGGGCGTTTGGTGTCTTTTCGTCCCAACACAACAAACAAAACATACCAAAAAATGCGCGGAGAGCGCGGCGCGGTTTCTTCCGCGCGGCGCTCTCCGGCAACCTGCCGAGTCCGGAATAGATCAAGTGCGCCCCGGTGAGACGACGATCGCCGCCGCCGCCGCAAAAGCAAACGGTGCCCCCCCTGGGGTGGGATATTTTTAGAAGTGGGAGGAAGAGCGCGAGTTTCCCGAAGATCGCGCGAGAAGTTTCAGAGCGGCTTCGTTAGTCTTCTGGAGTGCTCTTTGTCGTGACGTCTTCTCCTCCTCCTCCTGAATATTCGCCTCTTTGTACATCCTAATCTCATCGGTTCGATTGCCGGATGGCTGCGTGGCTCCGCGAGCCGCCTCTCTCGGAGCTCACTCACACCGGAATAATTGGGTTGGTTTCGACGCCCCTTGCCATCTGATTGTGCAATCGGAAGTGCGGAAGGCGTGAGGGGTTACTGTAGCTGTCGTCATCATCTTCAGATTCAGAAGACGAAGAAGCTGAAGAAGAAGAAGTAGAAGGAGGGGGAGGAGGGCTTCCAGTGTCTACTAGTACAAGTTTCGATTCCAGTTCATTCCGCGCCCCCGTCCGCGCGTCGTCCGCATCGCCGCGTTCCCATGCCATCTCGCGATCCCGAAAAAACTCCTCAAAGCGCGAGAGGGAGAGACAGAGAGAAGGCGCTTCCAGCGATACAGTCTGGCAGCGCGCGCGCGCGGACACCAAGCGGACAGAGACCGCAGACATTGTCCGCGCGGCGACGGGAGAACCAGTTTCCGCGCGCTGCCGCGCCGGGGGCAATGGCGGGCACTGGGAGAATGTGTGTGGGAGCGAGAGGCAGACAGTATCTCGGGGGCCTGCAGCCATCGGTCAGTGCATACCGAATGGCCCTCGGGGGTTATGCTGGCTGCTGCCTCTCTCTCCCTCCCGGCTTCTTCCCCTCACTTCTCAGGGGGAGGAGGAGGTACTACCCGGAAAAAGACCGGTCCTGATATCCACGACTGCACCCCTCTCGCTGCCTCCCGCTCTCTTCTCGCCTCCCGTCCCGGCCCTTTCGCGAGCTTCTGCCAACTTCTTCTCGTGTTGTCGACCCCCCGTCTGCCTCTTTCTTATGTCGTTCTTCCTTCCTCGATTCAAATTTCAAGAGCCTCTCGCTTCCCTTATCACCCGTTTTGGACGACTCACGTCGTTCTCCGCTATCAGTGCTCAAGTTGGCCTGAACCAAATTGTTGTGGCCATCCGTGGGGCGAAGGTTATCATGAAGAATCGAGGAGGCAACTCGAGCGAGAGAGTGATGGCTGCAAGTTCAATTAGCAAACACGAGGAGGAGATAATGGTAGTCGAAACTCGAATCATCAGACATCAGAGAAGGTGTTTACTAGGAGATCTCCCCGTAATTTTCGGCTCTCTCTCGTTTTCCCGTAAGCTCACATGTGTAACCTATAGCGAAAAAGCACGACCTTTCACGAGTTATTTGACCCATAATTGGCAGCGAGAAGAGGCTCCGTGAAACGGAAGACTGCGAAAACAACGTGCTCCGCCACGAGACCCGCCGATTTCGACATCTCCCCCTTATCACTGGCCTTCACTGAATCTCCGACGTCTTCGGAGAAGCTTCCATGATGCTGCCGTCGTCCATTGTCCCCCACCGCCGCCGGTCATTCTCCAGCTTCTCCCACTACTCTGTTTGAACACCGGGGGACGACTCCCTTCCTCCTCCTCCCTATTTTTGCCGCGCCTGTCCGTTTCAGGGCAAACACAACAAATGTACAGTAATACTGTGTTGCCTCCTCCTCCCGGGAAGGAAGCTTCTCCCATCCAGTAACGTTGGACGGGGGGCCTCCATGTTTGCCTTTCAATCCCGAGCATTTTTGATATCAAAACGCCCCGCTCTCGCCCCTTTCCCTTCTTTTTGTACTAGCCCTTCGCACTTGGCTCTCCCCTTCGATACAGTTCTGCTTCTTCCCGTTGCCATCTCCCCCCCCCCCCCCCCCCCCCCCCCCCCCCCCCCTCCCTCTCTCTCTCTCGAAATGACCGCTAGTCCTTCGGGGTGGTGGCTAGCAGCAGCCGTCCGATCATCACGAAACCGGTCGTCATCGGAGGCCAGCCACCCCCGAAGTCGACGACCGCCTGCACTCTTGTACCCGTCCTGACGAAGCATTGTTTGCCACGTGGCGGCGCGACGGGGTCAAAAGTGCATGAACCCACCACTCTTTTGTTTGCTCTTTCCGGTTTTTGTTGTGATTGTCGCTGTGTGTGTATGTTGTTTCAAGAGTGCTTCCGGTGTCACCGTCACCGTGCTCTCGGATCAAAACTTTCGGCGGCTCCTGCTCCTCCTCCTCCTTCTCCTTCTTTTCGTGAAAGCTACTGGAACTGTGGACGAGAAGACATCAAGAAACATTGTTCCTCCTCGCATCTCGGCATCCCGTTCCTCCGCCGCCTTCTCTTTCGCCCCTATCTCCCCCCAACGGCTAAAGACAGCATCCTGTCCGCGCCCGTTCTTTCTTCTCCCACCAATCCTCGAATCCTCCTCCCATTATGCATTCTCCCCCCTCTCGAACCTCTCGAACTGTCCCCCCGTTCTGGAAATCTTCGGCTCACGCCAAAAAACTTTTCATCCAGTCACCCCTGCGAGGAGCGGAGAGAAATCCCCGCGGATATCCGCCTTACTCGTCGGATTGGGGCCGCGCTCTCTTCTCGCGAATTTGTCACTTTTCCGGGGGCGGGGCGGAGAGCAGCGGCCGCGCTCCGCGGAGCTATTTCAACAAGTACTGTGACGACGCGTCGTCGCTATCATATGTGTCTTCTTTGTTTCTGCCTGAAACACGCCAGTCACAACCTCCAGCCGGTCGTATTAAAACTGTTGCAACATGCTTGTCCGTACTTATTAGCATATCAATGCCCCCTGGTCACTCGCCTCTCGGACACTCCCCTTTCTCTGGCGCGCTCTCCGTTTCGCGCGCTCTCTCGTCGCCCGCTTCCACCTGAAACTGTCCACTCGGAGCGATAACGCTTCCTCCAGAAGAACTCCCCCCTCTCGCTCTCGCTCTATTGTCGCACTGTACTATTATTATGTATTCTTCCACTATGGCCTCGACTATTTCAGAAACCTCGTCCAACTTCGAAACAACAACCCAAAATTGTCGCCGTGGCTCGCAAACTTGGATAAACATGGTGAGCAAGGGGTTACGGTACCCCCTCCACTCGCCTTGTTTTCAACTCGTTCCATAGAAGTGCTCGTGCTAAGCGGCCCTTCCGCTGAGCCCGTAGAGATGATCCGCACGGCTCCTCCCGGGGGTTAACTCGTGTGGGCAGATTTGCGACGGCTTCTGTCCGCTCTCGCTCCTCCTCTGTTAAATTTTTCAATCACGGTAATTTCAACGCTTATCACTAGCGGCCCCCGATAATCCTCGCTTAGCCGCCAAGTGACTTGTTTTCTCCTTGTCTACCGCTCTCTCAAAAATGAGTATGCGAAGGGGAGGAGAGAAGGCAGCTAAACTGCGCATGGCAGATCCAAACTAGTCATAATACTGCAGAAGAGAGACCACTTTCCACCCGGGCAACCGGTCACCCAGTTCACGCGCCTCCTCAACTGTTTCATGTTCCAGACGTTGGGCGACTCTTGCTCCGTCGAGCAGCCTCCTCCTCCGCCCGTCGACTTCTCCAGGTCTCTCATGGCTCCCACGTCCATTCCGCAGCCTGCCACACCCACTATCATCTCCTCTGCCCCCGGTTAGTTTGAAACCTTTCTCACGCACTGCTAACCGCCTCCTTCTAGGTACTCCGACTGCCTTTCAACCTCCGCAGCAGGCACAAACAGCAATTCCCGGCATCCAACCGAACATTTTCAATCCCGCTCTGATGGCTGCTCAACTCAACGTTTTGAATAACCCGCAGCTGATGGCAATGATGCAGGTGAGCACGTGAGAGGAAAAAGGGAAACTTCCCATGCCGGGAATCGAACCCGGGCCGCGTGGGTGAAAACCACGAATCCTAACCACTAGACCACATGGGATGGCGACGGTCAGCGCTCTCCTGTGTGTACAGTTTCCACCCCTAGCACTGCCTATCGCGTCACTCGATCTCGCCTCCGAAACATCCGAAAAAGAGGAGGCAATAAAAAATGAGTGAGGGAGAAGTACGGATGTGAGGGTCGCCTCTGCAATTAACCTCAAAAAAGCGAGAAAAGAAAGGAAGAAAGAAGAACAGAGATTCGCTGCTTCTTTCACTTTCCCAATAGACACTTTTTTATTCCCTTGCGTGGATGGGTGCGTGCAGGCCAGTCCGATGGAGACGAGGGGGCAGCAAACTTTGATGATATGAAGAAAAATGGCCCTCTCGAGAAGGTCGTCGGGCGAGGCGCTGACCCGCGCGTGATAACCCTCATCAAACCTTCAACCTACCGCATCTTCAGGCCGCCCGGACCCCTCTGATGGCTCACCACGGAGTCGTGCCGCCCCAGATGATGCCCAACATTCTGCAGCACTTCACCGCCCTTCGGAACGTGCAGGTTCGTACTCTTTCCTCCGGCCAGACTGTATAATGCAAACGGAATTCTCGTCGTGTTGACGAAACGTTTCGTGTGTGTGTGTCATGCACCTTTGCCCCTCCATTCCTGTATCGATATACATTTCGAAATGTAAAGAAGAGAGACCGTCCCGAAACGCGGAAGTTCCATTCCTTTCAAAACTGAGATAAGCCGGCGAGCGTTGAAAATGGCATTGAATGTGAAGGAAGCATGGTAATCCGGTTTCTGATCGGCTCCCTCTGCTCAAAGATCCGTGCTCTCATCCGGATTGCCCAGAAGTCTCTGAGGTGCCGGGATGAAGGTCCCCCTGCTGCCTCCAGAATAAATGTCCTTTCGCGACGTCGTACTTTCGAAACCAACTCGTCCTGTCTCTCTCTCTCCGTTTATCACTCGCCAAAGGTCATCTTCGATGCCGATCCTTGCGCGGCGAAGACTGTCTTCTTCACCTCTTCTTCTTCCTCACATCTTCTTCTTCTTCTTCATTTCTCTTCTTATCAACTTGATCTCCTCTTTCACCGTCAAAATTGCAAAATTTCCCTTTTCTCGCCGAATCTTCTCGCGCCATTTTCACTGAACGACCTTCTCCGACACTTGTGTCAGAAGTCGGTTCGAAAACGTTTCGAGGAGGAGTATCATCATGCCCGCACATCCGTCTGTTTTGGCGCACCACAAGGACAGTCCACCTGCGCGCACGGAAGGAGCCGTCGGGACGACGCGAGGCCCGAACAGGTTTCCGCCTCGCGTCGTCGGATTCTCCCCGTCGCCAGTCGTGCCTTCGTCTTCCTCCAACGGCCACCAGGTGACCTCTACACTTTGGCAACTCGCCAGATTACCGTCCTCTTCTTCTTCTTCTTCTTCTTTTTCCTTCGTTTCACTTTCTGCTCTTTGACCTTCTCTTGCCGTCTCCAGGCGCCTGCATGGACACTCTCTTATCAGCTCTTTCCTCTTCTCGTGTGCAGTTTTCCCTTCCACACACACACACACTCACACTGCTGTGTCCTTTCACCTTTTTGAAGAAAACGACGCGCGACGTCACCCGATCGGAGAGCATTCCTAGCCTGAAACACGTCGCTCCGGAGCACCTCCGATCCGACTGAAACTGTCTGCTGACCCCTCGGGGCAGCACAGACACACAACAAGTTCTCTGTATCTCTCGCACGTGACGACGTCATTCAAATCGTTCTATTCAGACCACACACTTCCTTGAGATTCTATAGACTCCCTCGAGATCCCTCTTTCTCGCTTTGTGCTCGTATCAGACACAAGGTCACCGCGGGATTGAAGCTGTTAATCTCGTGTGTCGGGGAGTCAGAGGTTGTTGCCCCGGCGACTTGCTCGCGAGAGCGAGAGCGAGCCCTTCTCGGTTTCCCCGCCCCCTCTGCCCCAGGTCGCCGCCAGCGCTCTCTTCGCTTTATTATATTTTTGCTGCTGCCGTCGCCGTCGCTGCTCGGCCGCCCTCCCCCTCCCCCTCTCCTCCTTCTCTTCTTCTTCTCCGGGTGTCCCGATCATCCTTCCCTATCAGTCCTCGTCGTCCGATGAGTGACTCACCCGTTCAAATGGCACCTGATGAGGGTCTCGATCAGGCGCTCTTCGAGATTCTCTCCTATCTGGTGCACAACAAAGGCATGGTGGATGCTCCTTCGACGGCGACGACGACGACAACAACGCCTTCTTCCACGAATTCAGAAGAAGATGGAAATGTGCGTTTTGAGGGTCGTGTAATCATGGGTTGTCTTGCTCATGTAGGCGTGAGAAGAAGAAGGCGTTGAAAGCGTCTAGAAGAGCGAGAAGAGGTATGACGTGGCTTTTGAAGCCAAAGGTGACACACGCCTGGAACCAAGAGAGGCACAGCACTGATAAGGAGAGCGAAGCCCCCAGTAGAAGACAAACCAAACATAGTAGTGCACTTACTCTCGGTGACGTGGCTTCCCCGTACCTTCCTGTATCCGTCGACGCCATCCGGCCGGAATCCACTTGACCCCCGCGCGTCCGTCGCCGACTTCGGCCTCGCCATGTCTCCACTCTCCGCCGCGGCACACTGTCTCAAATGCCAGAGGTCAACCATTCCCGGTCGGTTTGTGTGTCATCATCGTCTCCATCATGCGGCGGCCACCCATCCCGCACACGGTTTTCCCGCCCGTTCTGACATGCCCCCGCTCCCCCACTGCACACGCTGCTTCGCCTGCCCGCTCCCCAATGAGTCTTGTTTTGCCACTGGCGCTGGAATCACGTTGTGCTCTCATTAGAGAGAACGCGACCTGGTAACAACTCCCTAGGTGACTAACGAGCAGCCATTCGTGTATACAAGAAGGGATTCGTACCTTTCTGATCTGCTCCGGAACTACCGTACCCCCTTTCGTCTTCGTCGTCACGAGTCTGGTTCTGTTGGACTGACCTTCGGCAGTGATAAGGAATGCAAACCGCGGAGCCAAGTGCAATGCACTTGCAATCTCGTCTCCTTTTCACACGGGCACTAGTACGAATCACTGCATCCAAATCCATTCGTGATTAGGTGGCAGGGAGCCCTCCCCCTTTCCGCAGGGCCCCACCCCACCGGGATAAGCCGATCCAAACAAGCAGTTCGTTTCCTTCCGTCGTCTTCCCGAAATGGCTAATCTGGCGTGCCATTCGGGAAGAGCACACCTCCGTGACCTCCTCCACATTCGTCTTCTCCCGGAATAATTAGGGTGCGAGCAGAAAGAAAGTGGGCGAGAGAGGAGCGAGAGCAAGACGGGCTGCTCGCGGAGCATTTGACCCTGTCTCACACACACCGAGCGACTGGTTATTTATAATTCGCAAAACAACGACGACGTCGATTGGCTCATCCATTCAAAACGGCTCTTTTCAGCTGAATGCAAACACAATGGCCAACCTGCCACGCATCACTTCCAGCCCCAAAATCGCGAACGGAGGTTAGTGAAGACGTCCGTCACGTCGTCATCGTTCTCTCTAATTGCAGCCAATGAACGGAGCGAAAACTGCGGAGAACTGTGCGTCGTCTGTGGCGACAAGGCATCCGGAAGGCACTACGGCGCCGTCTCGTGCGAAGGCTGCAAGGGATTCTTCAAGCGTTCGATCCGCAAGCGGGTACGTCCGACTAACCTCTCCTGACTGCTCACCTTGGCGTTGTCCTTTCTATAGATATCTTCCCAGATTGGCTACGTTTGTCGGAGTTCGAAGGACTGCCCAGTCACCAAGTTCCACCGTAATCGATGCCAATATTGCCGTCTCCGAAAGTGTCTCTCGATGGGAATGAGAAGTGAATGTGGGTCGAATGCGGTGGGGATTCGGAGGGATGACGTCTTCCTTTTTCAGCCGTTCAAGCTGAACGTCGTCCAGTCACCGCCTCCACCAACGACAGCCCGCAGAATCAGAACACGACGCCGCGGGAGATGACGCCGTTGAACGCCGGACTCGTCAACGGTCTTCTGAGCCTCGTGAAGCTGGAGCAGGAGAACCAGAAGGTCGGTCCCATGGACACGATCATCAAGCCGGGCAGTCCGATGAACAACGACTCGTTCTCCCCGTCGACAGAGTTCATGGACATCAAGAGAGAGTCGATCGGAGAGGACGAGTCGGGACTCGACGCGATGACAGTCATCGGATTGGTCCCGTCTGCCTCGCCGACGTCTTCCGGAGTCGGCTCCTCCTCTTCTGTCTCCGACGACAGCGGTCCGATCTACAACTCGGAACGGAGTCGCTTCGAAGTGTCGTTCCCTCTCCCGAACCCGCCCCTCTCGGAGGTCACCACCCGGTTACTCTTCCTTTCGGTCCACTTCGTCAAGGACTCCCGAGTCAACATGCGGTAAGGTTCAAGTCGTTCGAGTCCCACACCCATCCCGCCCGTTTCAGAACGTCCACAATAGAAGCAGTTCTCAAAACCAAGTGGTGCGACATGTACATCCTTGGCCTCATGCAGTGCGCCGACAAGATAAAGCTGGCAGCGATGCTCGACAACCTGACCAATCAGTTCGCGCTCGCCTTCGACTGCGGCCAGCTGAGCGCGGAAAAGTTCGAGCAGCTCACGGCGCACATGCAAAGACTGATCCAATTGTCGCACCTGTTCGCCTCGCGCGACATCAACTCGGTCGAGTACGCCTATCTCAAAATGATCTCATTTACTGCAGAAGGTAATCACATTTTCCGTCCCGTCTCTCGAGTGTTCCCGTTTTGCAGATCTCCCCTCCTCGGTTTCCAATTCGGAGACGCGAAATGCAAATCTTCTGGTCTCGCAGGAGCTGTTCGAACACGTCTCCTCATCGAAAAGCCATCTCAACGAGCACATCAACGTCGACGACTCGACTTCAGAAGACAACGACACGCACGTCACCTCGCAGCAGACGAGCACCAATCTTGCCGCAGAAAGGTAATTGTGGGGTTCTCGTCTTCTTCTCCTGGAAACTGGAGGGGTGCTTCTCTGCTCCACCGTACTGAATCCACGTGTTTCTTCAGATACTCCCGCCTCCTCCAACTGCTCCCGTGTCTCCGCTGGTTCGACGCGCAGACGATCGTCGAGATCTTCTTCTCCGGCCTCATCGGACCGATGTCGATCGAGACGATCATTCCGTTCGTGCTGCAGATGAACCTGATGAGCTTCTTCGAGCACACCGGCGGCTCCTCGGACTCGCTTTCCTCCTCCTCGCTGAGCGACATGATGAGCACCCAATGAGCACAATCAGTATTCCCTCGCCCTCCCAATGTCACAATTCCCAGTTCGAATACCTCCGCCTCCCCGTGTACATAGCCCCCTCCCCTTCCTCCTTCCTTCTCATCTATCAGTGCTTTCAGTCGTTCCTCTCTCTCTCTCTGTCTCTTTCTTTCGTTTCTCCCTCCCCGATGGTTCCGTTCCCTCCCCTATTCTCCGGTTTTAGACTCCGCCCCCTTTCTAATAACTCCTTTCCAGTCTAATAACTACACTATCCTTGCCAACGTTTCCCTCTCCGGCCCCTCCTCTCTCTCTCTCTTTTCCTAACTGGGCTTTATCACAAGCTTTATAGGCTTCCCCCCACATGCAATTCTACAGCTCCCCCTTAGCTACCCGATTAGGTATTACCTCTCTATTTATGCATTTTCGACTCCTTTCGTCTGAAAATCTGAAATTCGTCGGATTAACCCCTCGCTTTAGTTCCTATTTATATCCCCGTTTCCTTTGGTTTATCGCTAGAATCCCCCCCACTTTGAATTATTATTTTCCCAACTGTATTTGCATCCTTGGTCAGAACAAAATGAATGATTACCAAACTGAAACCAGCCAGAAAAAGAAGAAGAAGACGTTCCTTGACGGCTTTCAGAAACAGAGTCCGATTGTTTCGATGGTTGTCTCGTGTCGGCTTATTCAGATGTCTCACGTCATCTGAAGAGACTAAACGGTCCAAACCATCAAGAAAGCAGTAAAACGGGTGGTTTCTGTTCTGAGAACATCACGAAACGAAGAAGGAGAGGGAGAAGAAGACGAGTTTCGTACAAAAACTTGAACGTCGTCGTAACGGCAAGGGCTTCTGCCTCCGTTTGCTTCGCCGCCGCCTCAAAAACAGTTGTGTGAGGGAGGGCGAGGCAGAGATGCGTATCTGGTCTCCTCCGTCGAAGTGAGGTCGAATCGATCGATGCGACACGCTGCTTCGCATATCTGATCGTCAGTCGCCAGAACGAGTGCCGAGAGGGCATTGTCTCCCGCTTTCCGGCCGCCTCCGCACCCATTGTTTGTGTGCTCCCGGGCTCCCGGCTCATGCTCTCGTGCTCCTCCGGTGCACCCGTTTCGGGAAGCCTCCCTTCCCGTTCACTCGCCTCGCTTCTCGCTTCGCCCATGCGATCGTCACGGTTCCGTGACTAACTCGCCCTCCACTCCTTCTTTTCCGGTTTCCAGTCGCCTGAATCATATGAGTGTTTCTCCTAAAAACAACCTCTTTTCTGCCACCTGATCGTCCCGTTTCGGATTGTTTTTGTTGCCCTTTCACTCGAGAAACGCGCTTGTTGTTGCGTGCAGACTGATAACCGAACTCACGTCATTCCGACCGTCGCGAGGGTTCAAAAAGAAGACGTGCGAGGACCTTCTGACTACTCGAAAGTGTCTGCAAACTTCCAGTTCTTCGCTTCTTTCTCTCTTTGCATAATTGAGCTCTCGGGTCAACAGTCGGACGCACTTTCTGGGAAAGACCAAGGGTCGTGGCGCGTCGAACCAGCTCGTGACGTGGCGTCTGAACCTGTCCCCCCGTTCGTTCTAGAGTAACGACGCGAAACTGGTCTGACTTCTTCTGACGTCTTCTGAATTCTTCTGGGTTCATCTCGCACCCAACCGATTCGGTTTCTGCCGTCATTTCCGTGCTTGGACACGCCTTCTCACTACTCGTTTCTCGTCACATTCTGACCCCTTCAGACACGAAAGAAGACGTTCTTTGGATGAAATTCCTGCTTCTCCTTCCGATACTCTATGCTAGTCTCGTGAGTTGCCCACCAGGAAACCACCCTGCAAACCGCTTCTCTTGCAGCTTCCGATAGAAAGTCTGACTCCCGGAGAGAACTGCGAAATGTGCCAGATCGTTCTCCGCACCGTCTACGGCCACTTCTCGGCGAACGTCCCGTCGAGGAAGAAGCTGGTGAATCAGCTGAAGCACGAGTGCAAACGACACTTCAACGTGAGCCGGAGGGACTAGAAACCCCCGTGTCAACACCACCATCCTTTCAGTACCGTCGGAGGTGTCTAATGGCGGTCAAGGATCAGGGCGATTTCCTCTACCGCGAGATGACCGGCGGAGATTTCAAACCCATCAAACCGTGTTTTATCATGAAGGTCAGCAGCTGACCGCATTTCTAGGCCGATCTTCTTTTCTAGGAGTGCAAACGTCTTCAATCGCCGCTTCCAGAGGACTTCATGCCTGACAACTCCACCTACCCGCCGCTGATGGACTCGACGGTCGCCGAACCTCTTGATCTTCCGACGATCCCGCCTCCCGACGTACAGACGTGATCTTCGTTCTTTCGCCGTCTTTCTTTCTGTTGTCACCGATGATTTCGCTACGGGTTGTATCAGGGATTATGAACTGATTTTCTTTTCTTCACAGAATAATATATCAACAAGAACAATAAAAACAATGAATAAAATCGGGAAAAGGATGGTCGGACCTTATTCTTTCCATCGGTGAGCACATTCGTTGCTCGCGCATCTGTAGAAGATCGTCATCGGCTCGTCGGCGGACCTCGTCTGCAGCTGCATGAAGTAGGCTCTGTCATGCGAGCACACAGGACACCGTTCTGGAGGAAACATGAGTTTGAACACGATAGCAATTTTTAGGCTTACCATCAGTGACTTGAGCGTTCTCCCAGGCTCCGGGACCACCGAGCACGTCATCAATATCCTTGAGCTTCGGGTAGATGCGGCTCTTGACGGTGTGCGTGATGGGACACACGTACGGACACGCGGGACACGAGAACCGCATGCACTGCTCGCCGCTCTCGATCTGCATCACGCATCCGCATTCTGGACAGAACGTCAGCATTCTGCAAGGTATTGAGGAAAATGGAGCGACGAAAAGAGAATACTCAATTTCTCTGTATCGCTCGATTCGCAGTGGAGCGCATTTGCACACCTGCGACGACGACGCAAAGTTGGCCACGGATTCGTTTCTTTTTGAATAAGTAAGTAAACAGAGGACGAGCGACCTCATTAGGAAACGGATGCTAGGATCAATAGTCTCTCCTGAAGTTTTTATTAATATTATTCCGAAACATTAGACAATAGCTGGGGGATTACATCAAAAAATATAATGTGTTGGGAAGAAGAGGAGATTTTCTGCGAGTGAGAAGGTAGGATTTTGCAAAGGAAAAACAGAATAAGGAACAACGAAATCAATTGAATTGAGTTTAAGGCCAGTGAATCAGGAGGTACTTGGAGTAAAAAGATTTCGAGATTGTGCGGTGTAGAAGCTCTTTCTATTGAGCTTCGTTGTTGGCGGCCGGAAAGAAGAACTGCGAGCCCTCGGATCGTTCGAATTTCACTTCGCCGGTGGCCTCTCCGTTCGTGGACGTAGTCGCCACCTCGGTTATGTCCTCGGTGATCACTTCCTCCTCGACGTACTCGTGGCCTTCGAATATGAAGCGCTCACCTTCAAAATCGAAACGGGGGGATAGAGTCACGACTCGGGAGGTTCCAGACTTACCTTCGTACCGCTGCTTTCTCGAGAGTCCGTCTTCGTGATGCAGTCTTCGCTTCGCGGACGGTCCGGGCTCGTCGATGAACTCGCTACTTTCGCTAGCAAGAAGCTCGTCCAGCTGCTTGCGCATCGAGTCGATCACGGTATGAACAGAGATATCGAAATCGTCGGCTGTCGTTCCCTCGAGAGTAGTGATCCATTCTGAGAGGAGTTCCGCGTGGTTCTTAGGCGGAGAACCTCCGAGGCGGTTGTCGAGCATCGTGACGATTCGGTTCTCAAGTTTGCGGCCCATGAATCGGCATGCCATGTGAGCAATTCGATGAGCCTCGTTGTGCTCGCGCGCCCTGGACTGTGGCATACCGGGCGCATCTCCTTGCTCATCGAAGTAGACTTCCTCGTACATGTCTTCGGTGTCGTAGTACATATTCGAGTCATCGAAGTCTCGCTTTCGTTGATTCTGACGCTTGCGAGCATTCGCCATCACGTAACGACGCATTTCATAGGCCTGAAATAATTGATTGGGAAATCAAAACGAAAAGAGCTGTCTTACTTGTTTTTTGTTTATGATCTCTCGTGGATCCGTCTCGCCGGTCTCGACGAATCGTTGAACCGTTTGCAAGGGCGAGTCGCTTCTTAGAAGCTCCTGGGCGACCGAGCGCGTGTCGCTGTACAACTTGGGCGTCTTGCGGAGCTCGATCGGATTGTCCGAGAGGTAGTTGACATGGTACTGCACGAGGACTGGGCTCGCTCGCTGCGCATCATTGACCGACTCCAACCAGCAAACCTGTAAACTCTATCCATTCATAGAAAAGAACTGAAATTGAATAGTCGTATTATTGAACTCCCAATTGTATTCCCCAATTCAAAAATGTGCCTGTAGATCACCTTTTTACAGATTCGGTTCTCCATGTTCGAATAGTACCAGTTGAGGAGATAGTGCGCCGTATCCATACTGCGACGGGATGTTTTCACATGGTTTCCATCGATTTCCACGTAGATCTTCTTCTTCGAACTCGTCGACTTTCCGCGGTTCCACAGGTAGCTATCGATGTAATAGTCGGTATTCTTGAGTCCCACACGTGGCTCGACGAGGAAGTTCTGCGGTCCTTTACGGTGTTCATCTATAGTCAACGGGAACTCTTTCTGTACGTCTGCCTCGTCGTAACAACGGAAATACAGGAAATGTGCGGCCTTGTTGGGAATGCTTAGGTCGGATGACTTCAGATTGAGCGTCTCCCCTGTGAAACCGCTGCTCCTCCCGTTCGACGCAGCATCTCCGCCGATCATATAAGATATTTTCTTGCTCGCGGTTCCTCGTCCAGTGTACTTCATGGAGGTTATGGTCACCTCATTTGAGACCGGAAAGTCTCCGTTTATGACGTGGCTGTCAACCTTTTCTGTTTTTAGAACACCGATTTCCCCATTGGAATCGTCTTTCGAATCGTCTGGGTCCAATTCGGGATCCGGGTTCGACATGTCGACCTCTTCCTCCTGCGGGCTCGGCTCTTTGTGACGTCGCGTCGAAACGTGAGACTCTGGACTGCGCAGGATCGACGGTTGTGGTTGAGGAAGGGGTGGAGGTATCATCGGAACAATCGTTCTAACCGGAGCTCCTGCATCTGCCACCTTGCTGTAGGAACTATCATTGTTGTGTGCTAACTGGAGAAGAAAAACTTACGCCAACTGAGCTGCGATCGTGTTCGCCGCAGGTTTCGGAGCGATCGGCGTCGTGTGAGTGACCTTCTCGAAGACTTCATCTTGTTTCGCTGCGAGCAGTTTAGCCGAGGGAGTTCGTATTTTTCGAGTTTCCATTTCGAAAGCTGAAAAAGAGATGTGAGAAGTTGGCATCTGTACCTTTTCTCAGTGTGCGTTACGAAACAAGGACTAAGCTAGCTAGAATTCGAGGAATATCAACTTATGTTGTTTTCGCGTTTGTTGAGTTTTTCCATTTTAAATGTAAATTTTCTAAAATAAAAAAAAACCTCAAAAAATTCAAATCTCCAAGGCAAAAACTCGGAAAACAGCCTAAAAATTCAAAGCGAAAAGCTCGGTCGTAGTACCGTAAGTTAAAGGAGCATAACAGTTTTCTCTATTGGTTCCGCAACGAAAAGTTAGCGTATACGGTGCTCCTAATGAAAACTGAATATCTTCTGTCATGAAATGTTGTTTTTCGATAGTTCTTTCTAGTAAAAAGTCGGTAAAATGTGTGGTTTCTTTGATTTTTCGATTAAAAAACTAAAATTCGAATAAACAAATTCAAAACCCCCGGGCAAATTGAGCTTCTTAGGCCAAGGGCCGAAGTATATTCGAAATGGCCGAACAAAACGAAAAGAGCGCGAAGGGGAAGACGCGGTTGGAGGCCGAATCAATTCGGTTTCTCTGCCACACCACATGTCTCGGCCCGCGGCGGAGAAACGGGGGTAAACACGCGGCCGCGACCGCGTCTCGCAACGAATTGTGCGACGGAGCGCGTTTGCACTGCTGCCTTGGCGTGGCATTGAACGGTTGCGAAACGAAAAAGAGAGAAAAGATGGTGGATTACTGCACGACGAAGCAAATATCGACTTTTATTCTGGCACTGATCGGCTTCTCAATCCTCGTTTTTTTCATCGAGGAATACACGGAAGAGAATGAGATGCAGAGCGAAATGGAGATGCGCAACGCCTTCTACAGTGAGTGAACGTCTTCTTGAATTCAGAATCGATGGGGGATGTTGCAGAGAACGAACACGGAACGGATGTGACGGCGAAGAAAACGACGGAGTATCCGATTGAAGAGTGCTGGAAATACGAGCAGGTTCAGGTGGTTTCCGAGTGCACCGCGTGCAAAGAGTTCGAGATCAAGGCTATCAAAGCGGGTGAGCGACTGGAAATTTCATTCCCGTTTTTCAAACGGGCGATTGTAGACGTTTCTGACCAGTTTCCGTTCTGAAAGGCGCCTGGAAATGGATTTTTCGAGTAATTGTTCCCGTTGAACGCCTTCTGTTTTCAGCGCATTGCCTCAAAACGGGCTACTACGACCGAGTGAACTGCTCTAAATCGGCGACTACTGTCCTGCGGCCGTGTGCCTCGCCGAAAGAATCGCGACGTCGCGAGTTCTACGGCTTCTGCATCTTCAACTCGATCGTTCTCGCGGGAAGCTACGTGGCGACGACGCAGCGGAAAGCGATCCTCGATCGAGCAATGTACATGCGTCTTCCACAACATTTCTAATGTCTTCCTCCATATTTTCACTTCCCATATATTCACGGGTAACCCAATAACTAACGGTGTAAGCCTTCATAAAATTATCAGAAAAATGAATTCATTTGATAGGAAGTTGACTGTGTTGAGTGGATGGGTACTGACGGAAAAGGGGAACACTGGTGCTTCGAGTGCAAAGGGGAAACGAATAAGGGATGTACAACATGATGATGATTTTTAAATGAAAAGAGAAGGAGTTGCCATTAATAATAAATACGCATAATGCAATAGAATAGAAGCGATGAGCAATAAGTGAAACTGTTGTTGTGGAGGCTTCGTGTGTGTGCTTGTGTGGGATTACAAGGGGAAAAACGCAATTTTCGAGATTTGGACGGAGAATGGGTCGGGTCGCGGCGATTATATCACATTATCACGGTTCGAACTCGAGATAGAGAAAAGAGGGGGCTATAAATTAAAGCTAATGGGAAGATGGAGCAGCCCAAACAATCGATTAAAGCGGAAAGAATAACAGAGGAAGGAAGAAATCTAGTGTCCATTCATGAGCGGAGCAGTCGGGGCGGAGGCCTCTTTCATGTCGGGGAGGTAGTCACGGGCCATCAAACACGCGAACACAGTCAGCACCATCTTCGATTTCACCTGCAACGAAAGAGATTTTAATCAGAACACGACAGATACGTCTGAAATGGTAATTTTCGTGCGATATCGCTTGCTCACCTCGACGATATCCTCCGGAAGGGCGTAGATCTTGGCTCCGATCTTTCTTCCGCACGTGATGGCGTACTTTGCATTGGACATCTTCTCCTCGTCGCTTCCGCCCGTCTTGATCAAACTATAATCAATGACATTCGGCTTGATCGCATCGATCAGATCGAGAACGACACGTCCATCGGAGATTGCCGGATCCTGGAATGAACGGATCGACGACGACTTTCCGGATGTTGACAGCTTCTGGTTGACCCAGGCAACGATGTCCTTGTCCGCCGGCAGAGAATCGCCGCTTTGCGTGCATTGCGCGAGGACGGAAAGGGTGTAAGCACGCATGAGTTGCCACACGAGAGCCAACGTGAGCGTCTGATTTCCGTCGTAAATGTCTTTTCCTTGGATGCCGACCAGCGAGAATCGGAGCTGCTTTCCGAGTTCGACGGCGTAGTTGCAGTTCTGGATCTGATCCATCATGCCGCGGAGCTTGTGGAACGTGCGAACGACTCGCTTCCATGTGACCATTCCCGGTCGGATGATGTCGTAAAGCTGAAAAAGACTAGATATTACGGAAAAGAGACCTTTGACTCACCTGGAAAATGACGACTCCATTCTGAAGGTCTCCATAGAGCCAGTTGACGTAGGGATCCACGCCCATCGAGTTCATCCAGTTTCGGTATGTCTTCTCTTCGCGCGTCTCCACGACGACGTCTTCCACTGAAAAACCTCCAAAGGGCGTCAGAATCTCGTTTCTCTCAATTCACTTACCGATGTCGTCGGCTTCTGGATCCGGAAGGTTTGGGTGCTTGTTGAAGAGATTAGCGACGAACGCCAGATTCAGTTTGTAGTTTCCGGCGGCTACATCGGTCGGCGTCACGAACTCCCGGCAATCGAGCTTCTCGGCCTCGTCGAGCATGGCTCCGGCACGTGGGATATTTCCTTGAACTCCGAGTGGGGCGAGAGTGACTCCGCTGCCGACAGGGCCGATCTGGTGCAGGAGATGCGTGTAAATCTCCGAGTCGACGATATCCGATGTGAAGTTGTGGAGACGTCGCTGCGTGCCTGCGCGCTCGAGGTGATAGTTAACCCAACGCATAAGGATCTCTTCCGGAGAGAGTCTCCGGAGGTCGTCGAGAGTCTCTCCGTCACGAAGAAGCCGAAAGAGTCCCGGACAGTGCTGCAGATCGATCTGATTGAAGAGGCCGATACGAATGATTTGCCAGAGGAGTCCGAGCACGAGATGGGCGGTTCCTTTACTCAGGTCGATGTTGTCGATGTTGATGATGTTGCATCCGATAGCCTGCGACGACATCAACGCCAGCGTCAGATTCTCGAGCTTCGTGTACGTGTTCAGATTCTTCTTGTTTATAGCACGCTCGTCGATCGTCCCCGGAACCGCTAGATTGATGAGTTTGCAGATGACTAGTCCGTCCTGCACTTTCGAGTAGAGCTCTCCGCCCTGTGGGTTTACTGGCAGCAGTCGTTTCAGGTCCACGTCGTCAGACAGGTTGCTGTTGATCCAATTGGAGAAGGCCACCTCTTCCTCAACTCGGATTGTGTGATGCGCGTTCTCCTGTTTCGAGCTGTGCACTTGATATGCGCCGCTCACTTGTCTAAAAAGAGGGGGTTTCAGTTAGCCGCTACTGGTTTTCCGGTTTCAAGAACGCACTTGGTCTGCTGCTTCCATCGATTTGCTTCCTCGTTTCTCTGCGCGTCGAGTGTCTCGTAGAGTTTGGAGAAGCGATCCATCTCTATCTGTCCCTCGTTTCCAAAGTGCTGGTCCATCAGTTCGCGCATCTGTAATCAGCACTCTCGGGTGAGAACAAACAATATCTTGTTGTCGAGAGCTCTCAGTCACACTGACCTTGTATCCGGGAACGTCGATGCCCAGTATTTTGAGTGCTGTCTGCACATCACTCCGCGGCAGGAACCCGCTGCCGTTCTCACTGACTGTTGGGAAGTTCTCATGCAGATCCGTTAATTGTTCTCTGGACAACATGATGTGATCTGGAAAAGACTGGAAACTGGAAGGGAGTGACGATTGAGATAAGCGGAACGAGGAGAAGAAGAAGCATAAAAAGAGTGACGCCAGAAACGAAAAGGCAACAAAAATGGGAGGTAACGAGAATAATGATAACGGAGAGTGTATCAAATGGCAACGAAAGAAGCAGTTTGTTTAGTTTGATCTTCCACAAACATATTTACAGGAACCAATCTGCAACTGGATACTCTCGGAAGGGAAACGACAAAAGAACATGCTGCTTGTTTTCAATTCGTGTGGACTGCAATCTTGTAAGAAGATTCAAGCTTCGGAAGATAGCTCGACAGCGAAATGGTCTATTATTCAGTCAAGAACCACGGTTCCGCGTACTCTTGACATTATGAAATAGGAGTCGAGACCGGAAAGTTCAGCGGGAACACATAGAATCCCGGCGAAAAAGGAGAACGAGACGCGTCTCGTGTTTTGCCGATTATTGGCGCCGAGGGGAAGACGAGGAGGCCTCTCGAAACTTTCCCAAATCAATTGAGAAAAGGTCGTCGTCGGAGAGGTTTTCTTCCCTCCGGCCCATCGACTAATTACCATGTTCCCCCTCCTTCTCACCAGGTCGGTAGGTCGCCCGAAACGAACGGCCAAAAAACACTTGAGAGGCGAGGGAGGAACACTTGTAAAGGACGGAACACGATCCGGATGAGCGAGGAAGAGCACAAAAAATGGGTGAGGACGCGAGAGGAGGAGCAGTTAACACCTTTCGCACACACAATCGCCGGGACGAAACCTATTCTTGAAGCATGCAAATTTCGCTGTGAAAAGGGGAAGAGACGGGCACAACCAACAAGTTTCACTTCGGAAAATGAGTGCTTATCGGGAGGAGGCCGGCGAGGAGAAGTGGGAAAGTCGAAATTCAAACAGTTAGAGGCCGAGGTGCGGGTGCCAGGGGGCGGAGACGCAGACGAGAAACGGAATGCCATAAAGACACCTTGGCGCGCGCGCATGTCATCCAGATGGCAGGAAGAAGGAGAAGCAAGGTGAGGATGATGATTAGCCTCGGAATTTCAAATATGGAGAGGAGGCGACTGACCAGATGCCGAGAATTCGAATCATTGAGTCATTTCCCGAGAGACAAATGACGGATAGAAAGATAACTATCGCGCGGCTTTCGCGAAAGGACGACTACGAGAAGATGGATTAATTATTTTTGAGAAGGCTTCACTTCTGGGAAACGGAACGGAATTCTCAGGTTATATGGGAAAATGGTTGCGTGGGAGAGAAAAAGGAACCGAGTAGGGTGAGTAACCTGCGTGTCTAACTCGCTCCCTAAAACGGTGCTTGTCAAGCAAACAGACACTTTTCTTGAAGGCAGACTTTTATAGTCACTACCAGCGCCAGATGATGACTCATTGTGTCGCGGTTCTATTCCTCGATGTTGATGACGATGATGACGAATCGAAGAGGGAGATAAGCGGAAGAGACTTTCCCTGCTACTTTCGAAACTACCTCTCCGGATGAAACATGAATCGTTGTCCTTCAAAATAGTCTTGTATTCGGATATTTGTTGACAAACGAAGAGAAACGCGCACCTTCGGAACCAAACTGTACAAGTTTATTTGGTCAAAAAGTTGGAAGGAGGAAAGTTCCGCTTCGTAAAGTTTTTTACGAAAGGAGGAAGGATTCGTCAAAAATAAGCCGGTTTGACAATCCAATGCGGTTCCGAACGGTCAGAAATGGGAAAAACCGAACTGGACATCTTCACAATAATTCCTAACTTTGGAAGTAATAGTTTCAGATTTTACAGTCGAGTTGAATGTAGCCTTGTTAGATTAGTGATCACTGAAACTAAGCAAATCGGCAGAGAACTGTGGTTATCAGCACTTCAAAATCCGCTGGCATCACGGAATGTGGACGGGTTTCATCGAGGAATGGGGAAAGTTCAGACTTGAAAATTTAAGGTTTCGACCGAACGAAAGATCAGCTGAATTAGCGAACTGGAGGAGTCGTCATTTTCGAAGATGACGCCCACGAAGAACCAGAGGTATTGAAGGGACGAAAACGGCCGAAGAGGAGGGAATAGTCGGGGCGGAACCAGTTTGTTGCGCACGACACAAAACCATCAACTCATCTCCATCTCTTCGCTTTTCGAAAAGAGTTAAGGAGGGCCTAATTGACGACTTATATTCGACTTATCTCCGTAATAGTCGTGCCGAAATTCGACAATTATTCCCGCTCTGTCTGCCTGTTCACATAAAATGTTTTCAGTATTTACAAGTCATAATAGTTATCACGTGCCACCGTTTTGTCCGTTTTGGGCCAGAACCGGACTAATGACTGGGACGAAAAGGGTCTCTGTGGACAAACACGAAGCAAACTGTAAAAACGTTTTCTTCTTTTTCACACAAAACCAAAAAAGGCACTTGGGCAAGCGGGAGGGGATGCATTGAAATTGGCAGAAACACGGCAAACAAAGGCGCGCGGCAGTGTACAGACGGTCAGAGAACCCGCGTCCGAGTGAAATTCGAAGAGACGAGAAGAAGAAACGGCAGCAGAACACAATCCGCGCGGAAACAGCTGCGGAAAGAGCTCTCGATGCGGGAAGAGTCCATTTTAGATTTTTTGTGTGGGTCGACAACTGACGGTATTGCAGGCGACTTTCAGAAGCGTTTCCAAACCACTCTCAAACTTTTGCCTGGTTCTCACATCCTTACAGATGGGAATGCGTTCTAAAAAGAAACTCTAGAACATGTCCCAGGTTGAACTTCTGCTTCATCACTTCAGAATACTCTTGAGAAAACACACTTCTAATTATGTTCTACGCTTCTTTTCACTAACAAGAAGTAGACGACTAAGAGGAAAAACGTTGGCAATTGAAATAATGAGCATCGATTATGAGGGCGAAAAGGGAGAAGTGTACCAGTCATCGAACCTACTGGACACACACGACGCATTCAAGAAGAAGAAGAAGGCGTACTCAAATGGACGGGGGAAACAATAAAGAGTGGACACACACACACACACTGGACGCGCGGGGGCTCGTTTTCTAATCGTTTCGACGACTAATTCGCCTCGTCTCACTCGCTCATTTCAAATTCATGGACGTCCGCGACGAACGAGAATGGGGCGGGAATGGGAAGAAACAGCGAGTGCTCCCATCGGTATTACGGAAGCCACGGAGCACAAACAAGAGCCAGAGGGGCACAAAAAAGCGAAAGACATGCACAATTGTGTTTCTCTTTCGCTCTCACTGCGCAGATGAGTCAGCAGCAGGGCCACGGTTTCGCAATCAAGAGCTGAATCATAAGGTCAGATATCCCAGGAAAAGAGGCTCGAAGAAAGAGTCATCTTATAAACAAAAGAGCTCACTGTTCTCTGTTGATGCTCTTATTCCGCAGCGAATCAAACAAAAACGCGTGCATGAATGATTGACTTCGATTCGGTGCGAATTGAGTGACAAATCAAACAAAACAGTTCTCGTTCTAAATTATAATCTGTTCGCTTTGGCCACCCCGATATTTGAATAGCCGAGTTTCAGCGGGAAAACGCAAAAACAAACGAGAAAGCGCTCAAAAATTGGGAAAAGAACGGGCCAACTTTTGAAAGCGATCTGAAAACACTGCCACGTCAGAATGCACACTTTGAAATCTACAGTAACTCGAGAGACTAGAAACTAGAGAGAAAAACCAAAAGAGCCGACAGAAATTGGAAGCAAATGAGGCCGAGTGTAAACCGACTTATTCATCTTTCGATGCCATCTCCTTCTGACTGGGACAGATGTTCCCCTCGTGTGAGAATGGAGTGCCGAATGGCTCGCAAGAGAGAAACTGACCACTGCGAGAGCGCGCGCGAAGCACAGAGAGCCCCAGAGTACATTTGGCAAAATTACGCGCGCGCGTGCGGGTAAAGTGATTCATAGCGTCTTCGAAACGAGCTAGTGAACGATGCGATTTCGTGACATTTCACATCTCCAATCGGACCCCTTTTCGTGGCGGGACCCTTTTTCGAAAGAGATGAAAGATGAAAAGAAACACACTCGGAATACGCAATGTAAGCTGATTTGAAGTGACGGAAAAGTGCGAGATGACGCAAATGGAATCAGCATAACATTAAATCGAGCGGGAGAGGGAGAGAATGCCGACAGTCACCGAAATACAACACAGATTCCAGTCGACACCGTTTTCTCTCTCATCGGGAACACATTACAGTCCGGTAAACACACTGCAGTGACACTTTCAGGCCTTCCGATTCAGTCCCGACAACTTCTTTAAACTAGGCCGAGATTCCAGTCTCTTTCACCTCTCGCGGGTCAAATGTTCAAATGATTTGCGAAGACGACGGTAGCGAAGCGGAAGGTTTCCGGTCGGCCTTCCGCAACCAGCTTCCGCGTGTTCCCTCTAATCCGGGCGTCTAATCGCCCTTGTCAACATGCTCACGTACCGCTCCTCCTTCCGCCGATCACTTTCCCCCTTTCGCCCCCATCACCGATATCAATGTTCTTCCAGATGAAGTTGCGGCGTCGTGACGAGATCGTGCAGTTCTGTCGCGAGAACACGCTGCTCGTCATGACGATGCTCTCCGTGTTCCTCGGCGTGCTCCTCGGCTTCGGGCTCCGTCCTCTGAACCTCTCCCAGGAGACGTTGCAGCTCATCAACTTCCCCGGCGAAATCTTCATGCAAGTGCTCAAGATGATGATCCTCCCACTCATTTTCTCGTCTCTCATCTCGGGTGAGCCGAGCGTTCCGAGCGCCTTTCGATTCTCAAAACTTGCAGCACTTGCTCAAATGGACGCGAAGGAATCGGGTCAGATGGGCGCCTCCACAGTCCTATACTACTTGGCGACGGCTGTGCTCGCCACTCTCGTGAGTTCCTTCCTTCCGCTTCTTGCAGATGCCACGTGGATGCATTGCAGCTCGGCATCTTCCTCGTCACCGTCATCCATCCCGGCGATCCGTCCATCAAGGGCACCGACGTCTCCGACATGCCTTCTGAAGGCAACGTCTCTCCGTTGGACACCTTCCTCGACCTCGTCAGAAACATGTTTCCGGAGAACATCATCCAGGCGACGTTCGAAAGAATGCAGACGACGTACGTGGCAATCCGTCCGAAGATCGCCTCCAAAAACGGAACCATCGAGAACATCATCGTGAAACGCGACATTGCGATGACGAAGGGCATGAACATTCTGGGCATCATCGTCTTCTGCACCGGATTCGGCATCGTCATCTCGCAGCTGGGGGAGCGCGCGCGCATCGTCGTCGACTTCTTCGTCATCCTCGACGCCGTCATCATGCGCTGGGTGGTCACTCTGATGTGGTTCGCGCCGCTCGGCATCACTTGTCTCATCTGCGGTAACCTGCTCGAATTGGACGACCTCTCGGACATCGCCACCGTGCTCGCCCTGTACGTCTTCACAGTTTGCGCTGGACTCGTGCTCCACACGATCATCACCGTCCCGCTCATGTACTTCTTCATCACGAGAGAGAACCCTCTGCCAATCTTCCGCGGCATGATTCAGGCGGTTGTGACGGCGTTCGGAACGGCGTCAGGGTGAGTATCGTCAGGAGGGACTAGAAAACCGCCCGCCTTCTCTTTCCAGAGGAGCCACTCTTCCGATGTCGATGCAGTGTCTCGAGGACCACTGCGGAGTGGACAGACGCATTTCTCGGTTCGTGCTGCCCCTCGGAAGCACCATCAACATGGACGGAAACGCTCTCTACGAGGCCGTCGCCGTCATTTTCATCGCGCAACTCAACAACGTCCAGTTGTCGCTGGCCGAGGTTCTGACCGTCTCGATCACGGCCACCGTCGCTTCGATCGGCCTCGGATCCGTGCCCGCCGGACTCGTCTCGATCCTTTTGATCCTGAACACCGTCGGTCTTCCGATCCGCGACGTCTCCATGCTCTTCACTGTCGACTGGCTTCTGTAGGATTCCGGATCTTTCTGGGGATGTCATCTTAGTTTTCAGAGATCGGGTCCGCACGGCAGTCAACGTCCTCGGAGATGCGTACGCAGCTTCCGTCGTCCAACACCTCCTTCAGGTGAGGACATTCAGAATACGTAACGTCATTCTTAATGTTTCCAGAAGAAACTCGACAAAGCGGACGCTCGCAACGACTACAAATCGGAAATCAAAGGGGAGATTCAGTGTCTGAAGTCGGCGGCCACTTCTAGAAGACCTTCATTCACGCTGTCGGAGGCTTCAAAGGACATGTTCCTGAACCACGCGAACACCGCCGGCAACTCGAGAATTGGCTCCAGAATCGGATCGTGCCGAGCTTCTTCGACGAACTTGCATCTCTCGTGGCGCAGCAATCCACTGGATCCCCCCTACACTCCACTACCCAACGATGAGAATGTGTAGTTGCTTGATCCTTCTTTTTCAACCCTCTTCATTCCAAAACAGATAACGGTTATTCTCTCCTCTTTCAGCGAGAACCCATTGATTGTTTTGTACATATCACTTGCCTTTCTCTGATCATAAACTTAATAATTTATGTTCGGAGAGGAGCAGCACGACACAAGAAATAGCGTTTTTAAATATACTTGTAATCGGAAGGAAATTAGAAAACATAAATGAAAACGGGGGAATTCAAAAAATTGCTGACTCTTCGCTAATAGGAATTCGAAACGGGTTCTATCTGAGGACGGGTGAGCAGATCTAGTTGGAGGGGTCGAACTCGAGTCCAAGTCCGAACTTGTGGGCGTCGTTGGCAGCAAGGTTGAATTGGGTAGAGAGGGTGAGCTTGAGGGCTGGCGACAACGAGTGAGTGGCAGCGACGGCAACCTGCGACGAGCTGTTGACCTTGGCGCGAACGGTGAGGTCGCGGCTTGGCGAGTACTTGGTGGCCAGAGCGTAGTCGGCTCCGTTTCCTCCAACCTTCCATCCGAGCTGGGTTCCAAGCTCGACATTAGAAGCGACCTTATGATAAAGGGAAGCTCCGAAGTCGCTGGAGTTGATGACGAACGAGTGGAGAGTGTACTGCGGAGTGGAGTGTCCGAAGGCCAAGGAGGTGGCGGCCAGCTTGTTTGAGGCAGAGTCAAACGTGGCGGCAGCTCCAACGAGCCATCCGTCGCGGGAGAAGACTCCAGCGGCGTTGATCACTGGGGCGGAGGTGACTCCGACATCAGCGGTGATCTGTAAACATCCAGATAGCTCTTGAGAAACGAGATTTCACATCTACACATCACTAATTGATATACAAAAGCAAACCCTAGTTAAATCGTGCTTCCAATCAACTTTAATTTGATACATTCCACGCTTTTGGCCAATAACGTGGAGAAGACTACTCACTCTGGCAGTCGGGAGCGACCAGTCGAGCTTCACTTTTCCGCTTCTCTTTCCGGCATGCGGAGCATAGACCGAGTCGAGGGTGACCTTGACTCCACGGCCAAACTGCTCGTTGACCTCGATGACGGTTCCGAGCTGGTTCTCGGTGTTCCACTTCTCGGTCAAGGTGAGACCTGAAATTGCATCAGTTATCTCTGTATCTCTTTTGTTCGCACTCTTTCTCGTGTATTATTTGAGATCAGCACGAGGTTAGCAAGACGCCACATACAATTGCATCACCCGACAAGAGACTGCCCCTCTATTCTCACGAGAAAAGAGAGAGAAAGATAAGAATCGAAAACTGATGACCAAACGGTGGTTCTTCGTTCTTACCGTATTGCGGAATCTTGTACTTGACGTCGAGGTTTCCTCCAAGCTTTCCGCTTCCAAGGTTGTGAGAAGCGGCCGACTTGAACTCGACCTCCTTGTTGTCTCCAGCCTTGGTGGTGGAGTCAACCTTGAGGAATCCGAAGTCTGCAAATCAAGATTGATTGTGAGAGCGGAAGTTTCTGGAAAACGCACTGTATCCCTTGTTGAAGAGGTCCTTGGCGGACTTTCCAAGATCAGCGAAGGTCGGTGGGGCCATTTCTGAAACTAGGCAATCGAAGTGGAGTGATTGAATGAGAAGCGAGGGGAATAAAGAAGAAAACAAGGTCACGAGTCACATGGCATCGATTTTGAGAAGGGTTCGAACAACGGAGGCAAACAAATGTTTGTAGGGACCGCAGGATATCCGGAGACAGCGATTGTGGAGCGAAAAGACGTAAAGAAAAGTGAAGTGTCACTGAAAGAGACGACAGAGTAGCAGCCATGTTTCTTTCGAATATTCAAGAATAAAACTGAAATTGAGGCGCCTTTCTGTTTGGAGAGCTTATCAGAACATCAAGAAACAAGAAGTGGCAGAATGAAACTCAGCAAAGCGGTGAAGACCGAGAGAGAGAGCGGTGGAGAGTGCACGAGTCACGCCACGCGACAGCGAGGAAACTGCGATGTAAGGTTCAAAAGACGAGCAGCGGGCGCAGCGACCGCCCGTCACGAAACACAACGCAGAATGAAGAGACGCCGACGAGAGGCCGCGAGAGGACTGCAACGCGACCGCTCCGCCCACAAAAGTTCTCGAAGCCGCTTTTGGCGGGAGTTTGAAAATCGACTCTTTTGCCGCCAAATTCATTTTTTTCGGCCTTCAATCGAGAAAATTTTAAAGAGCAGAAACAAGTCGAGAACTGGGAATTCACAAACAAAGATCAAAGAATAAAAGCAGGAAGTGGCACCGGAAATTGAGCCCAATATTCCGCATCAACGAACTTTCATGCGTTTCGCATTCGGTTCTCATTCACCCGAATTGTCGGTTTCCAAAATGTATCGCTCCGAAATTTCGAAGCCCCAGTTGGAAAACCCAAATCTAATCGACAGAATTGTCGTCATCATTCTGCCCAACTACTTTTACGAATACGAAAACGTCCTTCAACACCTAATCAAAGAACAGTTCGGGATTGTGGAGGTGAGTGTGAAAAAGGGAATCGATCGAATCGGAAGACGTTGTTGTTGTTGTTGTCAGAAAGTGGTCAAGCACTTCAAACCAGACGACGTGATCGAGTGGAAGAGCGCCGATCTGGAGAGCCAGGACATCTGGGGCCTCTCCGAAAGGCTCGCCGACGGGCCGTGCTTGCTCCTGCTCTGCCAGAGAGCCAACGTGTTTCTCGAGATGAAGGAGGTCGCCAAGTACCACAACGCCATCTCGAACAGGTTCTCACTAGAGCGCGCTTCCGATAAGATCAGATTTGATTGAAGAATGAGTTCGCACGACGGCGTCTACTTCTCGAAAACTACGATTGCGGCCTACCACGATATTCTTTTTTTCTTTCCTCAACGTAATAACTTTCGCAAGAACTTCAATTCTCGAATTCGAATTTCAGAAATCGACGAGAAATCCGTACTGAAACACGCGAAAGACTATCTTTCGGTGGAGGTTTGGCCTAAATTGAGCCAGGCACTGGCTCGTGTCGCCGTCGAAAGACCGGATAATCCGATTGTTCGTTCCTTTCTTCCTCTCTCTCCTAACAAACATTTCGAACCCTTTCAGAAATGGCTCGCCGAGCATTTGCAACAAATTCGTAACTGATACACTTTTTGGTCACTGGAAGCGATAAAACATTGAGAATATGAAAAAGAAAACACTATGCGAGCGAGGACGGGGGCAGTTATTACATGTAATGAATTAACACACGGGGTATTTAAGAGAGAGGGTTTCCATGGAAACGTAGGCATCGATTAGTACTCCTCTTTCATGGCGATGCGGACGAAAAGAGACGCCGACGGGTCGAGAGTGTGCTGGTAGCCGGTGTTCAGCTGGATCTGCGAGTACCCGGTGCGGAGACTCATCACGGGGATCGAGAACTCTCCAACAAAGTCGTTGGACGACGTCGAATCGAAATCCTTGACGCAGAAGCGGATGATGGCGAGTTCCGGGCAGCAGAGTGTGAAGTAGAAGTTGTCCCTCCACTCCGGATTGAAGCCGTTGTCCTTGATGATTCGTGTCTTCGCCTTCACCTCGTCCCTCGGAATTCCGAAGATCTGCACACTCACGTACGGATCGATGATCTCTTTTCCGGGCTCCGACTTTGGTAGGTACTGGGCCGAGAAGAGTCCGATTCCGAGTTTCAATTTTGGCTTCACCATGCTTCTTGGATCGAATCCGTCGAGGAGACACTTTGGTTTCAGCACGAAGCCGCAGTTTCCATTGACCCGGAAAAGGCCGGAGTTCAGATCGAGCTCCTCTCCGGCGGTCTGGAAGTTCATAGCGACGCTCTGGATGCCGCAGAGCCATGAGACGATCGGATGCATGTTGGACGAGTCCTGACGAAGGCCCTTCGGATAACTCTTCACGAGACGTTCGGCCGTGTAATGGAAGATTGGAACTGCCGCCTCAAACAACGTGTACACCTTGTTCTCCGAAAGGGAAGGACTTCCGTCCATCGGATCTGAAAACGATGGGATCAGAATAGAGCTACGGTGAAGCTCCTACGTTTGTGGACGTCTTGATAGATGTTGCTGCTCAGTTTCACCGAAGGAAGAGCAATTAGTGCCGAGAGCTCGGGAGCCAGCGGGTGTGGGTGCGGGTGGTGCTTCTCCTTCTCGGTCGGCGAGTCTTCGTCGTCCTGCTCGTCGTCTTCGTTCTCCAGAATGATCTTCTTGCCGCGGAGGAGGAACTTTCGCTTCAACTGGTTCGGAGATGGCAGCGGATGTCTATGCGAGTCTTTCGGCGGATGATAGAGACTGTCTCCGAGGATCTCCTTGAACAACTCAGCCATCACGATCTGCTGGGCGTGTCCGACGTGATTCTCGAGAGTCAGAATGACAGGATACGGAGACAGTTCGAAGGCAGTTCTCTGAAATGAAAAGCGACAGTGAGAGAATGAGAAGAAGCTAGGAAAGAAATTACTTTGATGGCTTCAAGAGAGTTCCTCAATGTGATCGATTCGATGAACGTTCGTTTGTGAGTAATGATCGGCTCGCCGCCTTCTCCGTCGAAAAGATCAACTGAAAACAGACTTATCCAAGCAATAACGACGCGAAAACTGACGCTCGAGAAGTCTGGCTCCCTTCCGCAACGCAGAAATGTATCCTTCGACAGTGGCCTCTCCCTTCACTTGCAGTCCTGTCAGGTACGTGTTATGGGAGGAGTTAACGAAATAGTGGGTGAGTGGCTGGTCCATGTCATGGAAGATGCTCTCGTGGCCCGGTTTGAAGACGTTGCCCCATCGCGACTGCATCAGTCTTCGCATTCCCATCAGACCCATCAGCTTCTCCTTCTGCTTGTCTTGCACGGTCTGCTCGAACGTATCCAAGATCTGTTCGGCCTTCTTCAGATCCACGTTTTCGAACTGGAATTGTGCGTAATCAGACAGATTTCGGGACCTCTACCTACTCCTTGTTCTTCAGTCAGGAATCGATGAAGATCGGCGACAGTCAGAGTCTCGACGTTGTCCGAACTAGCCTGCGACATAACAAATCGGAGATCCGGGCGATCGGTGAGCCGTTCGAAGAAGTTCAGAAACTCTTTCTCATTCAGTCGGTTGTCCCTCGAATTCTCGAGTTCCGACTCTCTGAAGATGACCTTCGCGTATCTCTCACTGATCTGAAGATTCATTCGCTTCAGGAGATTCCAGACTTCGTCGAAAGAAAGAAGGCCTGCAAAGAACCCCTGTTCTCTTCTCCATCACGCTGTTCAATACCGTTTTTGTTGGTATCCGCCTGCTGGAACTTGTCAATCAGCCACGCCGTCTCGTTGAAAACGACGCGTTGATGTTTGGCGACCGATATGAGATGAGTCAGAACGGAGACCCATTTGTCGCGAGTCTAAAGACGAAAAGTTGGTTTTTGCTGTGATTAACAGTCTCACTTCTCTCGAATCCGCTGCGAAATCGACAGATTTGTGAAGGAACTTTGCATGTGAGAAGATGACCGAGAAGCATCTCGACTCGGGAGCCAGCTCCTGGAACTCGAACTTCTTTGCCGCTCGCTGTAGATTGTCCGTCTGGTATCCCGAGCGAACTTCCAGAAGTTCCGACAAGGCCACTGACTTCAGAGAGTTCGGCACGAAGTTGAACCAGTAGCTCGAGTAATAATTCAGAAACTGTTTGCTTTTTATTGTCACTAGACTCATCTCCTTCACTTTTTGACTGAAAACATGGCATCTTTCGTATCATTTTCAGATTAAAACACAAACTTTTTGATTCTAGAGAGAAGCGAGCCCCTTTCAGCCCACTCGAGCTCTTCGCGCGTCTTCTCTTCATCTGCTGCCTGCGCCGCCGCTTGCTCTTCGGGCGAAGCGTTCATGGCCATCCCGAAGACCCTGAAGACGTTGACGATGAAAAATGAGAGTAGTACACGCGTTGATAAGAAGAGGAAACGGGCCGAAGAAGAAGACGGAGAGGACGAAAACGAAACAAATAACAACACAAAGTAATTGGCAGCGGAGAGAGCGGGCGGGTCGGTTGGCCGGGGAATGCGGGCGTGTCGCCTCCTTCTTCACCTTCAAAAGGTCTCTGTTTGCAATATCGATTCGTCTTCAAAACGAATGCAATTGAAGGCAATACAGTAACAGTTTCGGCCGTGTTTAATGACTTCAGTTTAGAAGTTGACTGTTTGTTTGCGCGCAATTTCGGGAATTCGGAAAAGTTCACATGGAAATCCTTTGTACGAGGCTCCGGAATTGCGATGTGCTCTTTGTTTATCGTAAATCCACACTGATAAAAAAGCGAGGGAGTTCAAAAAAAAAAAGAAAACGTTTTATTGACAATAGAAGCCAGGAAATGTGTCTATCTGTCAATTACTCACGGCGTTCTCGAGGCGCCAACTGATTGGTCATAAATAACTGGACACCTTTTTTTCTTCTTCCGATTCGTTCCTACTACGCATTCCGTCGCCAAACAACCGACTTCCGCCCATTTTCCGAAGCCGTTTTCAGAGAGAACTTTGAATGTTTCTTTTTTCGCGCCATAAGTTCATAATGAGCACGTACGGAGCAACGAAAAGAGGCGTCGGGTAGAAAACAAAACGTCTCGAAGGACGAGACAGTGTGCAGAAGCGAGAGGGCGACAGAGACAGCTGCTCCGCTGCTCCTGTCAAGCCCCGCCTCTTTTCGTGCTCCGCGTTGCTCGAGAAGAAGAAGAAGAAGAAGAAGAGCAAGAATTCGCCCGTCGTTGATTCTGAGAATAAGAAGTCATCTGGAGCAGAAGGAGCACAATCAGAAGACTCGCGAATGGTCGGCGGCTTCCGCATCGGCATGCACTTCCTGGCCTCCGCGCTCCGGTTCCTCGAGCCAAGGTTTGTTCCCTTTTTCGAACTCACTCTTCAATAGAGCGCGTTTGCGACAACAACCGAGAGTTCCCGTGAGCCTGAGAACAGCAGAAAAGTAGGTCAAGTGGCCACGTGCCAATCGTATTCAAGTGTTCTCCTGCTCGACTTTATTTTCGAATTCGCGCCTTTTCCTCGGGGGGCCATCGTACGCTCTTTTCGGTGTCAATTCTAAACAAAAGTGTTGCCGAAAGGCGAAAATTGTGGTCATAAAATAAACGGAAAGGATTTGTTGCAAAGCCTTTTCTGTCTCTCTTTTCGCAAGTGGCGGAGCAACTTGGTGCTCCTTTCCGAGGGAAGAAAGGCGGTCTCTTCTTCCACTACCTTCGCTCCCACATCGTCCCATTCGAACGCATCCAGATGAGCGCGTTTTCTTTCTCTCCCCCCGCCATGATGATGCTTGATAGTGCTACGGCGAGTGCTCGGAAATGTAATCACATGTAATGTGTATATCTGTGTCTCTCGCAAAAAAGACAGGTGTTTCTGGCCGAGAGAGAGAGAGAGAGCCGACTCACCGAGATATATTCGACGGCTCGTATCGCCGCGATATTTCATCGCTGATCGACTTGCTCTTTTCTGTTTCGCCGTCCGTCGATCGGCGAGCGAAAGGCGGGAGGGGGACCGAAGGAAATCTGGCGGCGGAGTGTACTTGGGGGGAAGGGAAAGAACATGTGGAACGGCACGAAACATTCCCCCGACTAATAACACACTTCGGCATGAGGCGAATGATGAAATCGCACACACACAGAGTAGTGTTGTTTTCCAATTCTTTCAGAGTGGACGATGACTTCGTCGATCGACTCCACTACCTGTACACTTCGACGATGGTGCTCATGTTCGCCGTGCTCGTGTCGGCGAAGCAGTATGGTAAGTTCGCACGCCTTCTGAACCCGATACCTTCCAAAACAAAGCGAGTATCAGTTTCCGCCGCTGAAATTACCTTCGTTTCTCGCGAATCGAATTGGCATCGTTGATTTCGTTTTCTCTCCCCCTTCCACACGTTTCTTCTTCTTCTTTTTTTCGATAGATGTGAGGAAACGGAGAGTTGGAATGACTTATTCACCGCTTTTCGGCATGATTTTGCGTGTTGAGAGGGGAAACAACCTCGAAAATATACACGAATTCATGCTTCGGTGAAGAGATAGAAGACGTCGAGCAGAAGAAGAAGACGTGGAGGGTAATCAGGCGAAAAGTGCTCACTGATAAAAGCAACAGCAGCAGCGGAAGGGAGGGAAACAGTAAGGTCACTTCCAGTTCACGAGATCTCTTCGAGAACGGGCGTGACGTGGCAGCAGAGACCTTTGGACATCCATCGAATGCCGAGTGCCAACTGTCGGTGCGAACTTTCGAATCTTTGCGAATCGAGCCCATAAATCTTTGGCTCCACTCTCGAAAAACGGCCGCTTCTTGTGATATCTGGTGCCATCTTTCTTCCCCGATTCTTCTTCTCTCCGCCACAATTTCCGCATTTCTTCGGGACCAATAATTATTTACTCGGCGCTTCTTCTTCTTTTTTCTCCGGCGAAGTAGCAGAAGAAAGTCTCAATTGTTGTTTTTAAAAGCGACGAATTCAAACAAAACGCGGCATTTAATCGGCCTGTTTTTGCAGTCGGCCACCCGATAGAATGCTTCGTTCCGGCACAGTTCACCCGAGCCATGGAGCAGTACACGGAGAACTACTGCTGGGTGCAGAACACCTACTGGGTTCCCTTCCAGGTCCGTTCCCTCGAGACGACGTCCCCCCTGAAGACGTGCTTCAGGATCTGATCCCACATCGTCTGGACGACCGGGAGCGTCGGCAGATCGGCTACTACCAGTGGGTGCCGTTCGTGCTCGCCGTCGCCGCGCTCACCTTCCACATCCCCTCTTCCGTGTGGAGAATGCTTTCCGGACAAAGCGGTCAGTGTCTGTCCGGTAGAGCGCATTTTCAACATCCTTTCAGGTCTCAACGCGGGCCTCGTTCTGCAGCTCGTCTGCGGCGAACAAAACGTCGATCCGGTCGTGCGTGACAAGACGGTCGACGTCGTCGCACGACACATCGACGACGCCCTCATGTACCAGAGAGAGCACGGCGCTCGCCGGAACAGCGTCTACATCTTCGCCGTCGTCAAGCTCGGCAAGTTCTACGGAGCGTACGTCTCCTCCGTCTACATCTTCATCAAGGCGCTCCATCTGTGCAACGTGGTGCTGCAGTTCATGCTGCTGAACTCGTTCCTGCAGACTTCGGACTACCCGATGTTCGGAGCACATGTTCTTTACGACCTGTTCATGGGAAGGGAGTGGCGCGACTCGGGAAAGTTCCCGAGAGTCACGCTGTGTGACTTCGAGATCCGCGTGCTCGGGAACGTGCACCGGCACACGGTGCAGTGCGTGCTCGTGATCAACATGCTCACCGAGAAGATCTTCATCTTCCTGTGGCTCTGGCTCACCGTGCTCGCCATCGTCACCGCGCTCAACCTCATCTTCTGGTTCATCGCGCTCGTCTCGAACACGTGTCGCGAGAACTTTGTCTCGAAGCACCTGGACATCCAATCCGACCAGATCAGTCGCTTCGTGCACCGATTCTTGAGGGCCGACGGCGTCTTTCTCCTCCAGATGATCGCTTCTCATTCTGGAAACCTGATGGCTGCGAAGGTAGTGTCTCCGTTGTTTCTTTGTAAAGAGAATGGAATGTTTCCAGGTGACCGAGCAATTGTGGCTGATATTCATCCGAAGAAGTGGGAAGCCAGTGTGCGACGAGAAGTTGGAAGGCTCGGAGAGAGGCGGGAATGACTGGGAATCGGTGGGCGAGCCGTCGATAGCACACTGCTGAACCGTCTGAAATTGCAGCACGAGGACGGGAAGACGTCTCTGAAGCGGGGCGATTCGTGGCACGAGACGTCGCTCCCTCCGCCGATGCCCAGTCTTCCCACGAGGACTCACTACGTCTGAAGGCCCGACGTCTTCTGAATCGCTCTTCTGATCTTCGCGCACGCGGGTCTCCGATCTCTCCCTTCTCAATTCTTCTTATCGATGATTCTAGTGTATGCACATATTCGTGACTCATTCTCCAGAATCTTTCCTTCTTCTCCTCCTCCCGTCTTTCACAATAAACACTTTTTATGACTTGTGAAGGAACAACGTGGAAAACGTCATCCAACACTTGAAACCACAAGTGTTTTCGGGAGTCCAAACATCGGAACGGACTGCCACCAACAAGGTCAAGATCGGGCCGATTTCAGATTTCTGCACTGAACTCGGCTGGAAATGAGGTTGGACTATGCGGTCGAGTGGATCGGAAGATCGCAGTTCCAGACAGTTCCAGTCGATTCGAATTCTGCTGATCTGCAACGGAATTGTTTACAAAGAAGGGCGGAGTAGAAGAAGAAGAAGAGGTGCTCGAGTGAGGGAAGATCGCAAAGTTCAGTTCTATTTTAGAATCGGAGAATCACAAGGGATCACGCCCGTTTCCTCATCAAAAATCACTCGCTCTCTGAAAAGCCAACAACCCGGGCCCAAAGTCCACCTTCTCGTTTCGGCTTTCCAGGCCCTGTTCTAGTCTCAATTTCCTCTATCGTTGGGGGAAACTAGTCCGAAATGTGTTTCAGTCCGACAGTGAGCCCACGATCTTCGATCAGTGGAATCGCCAAAAAGTGTCACAATCGATTAACGTGAAACCGTCTGAAACAGTCTGAAATTGTGAAAATGCGTCGGTAGTGCCTGCAATGACCGCTATTTCGTGCGAGACTCCGATTTGTTACACTCTGAAATGTCCGCTTCTTCTTTGCATAGTTAGCAGATAGTTTTTCAGCGAGGCAACAACGCAGACGATTATCATATTAGGCGGGCAGAAGACGTCGTGGCAATGTTTGATGAAGGTCAGCACTGCGAACAATGCGGGCGGCTGTCAGGCGGTAAACTCGAGGGGCGGGCCCACAGGTGACCGGCACTTTCGAGAGATCAACCGCCTCCGAGGCACGACGTCTTCAGTTTCCATTTCAACCGCCGGCACGACTACACAGCATCTGTATGCAACGATTCTGGCTTCTAGCGGTGGTGAGTTCAGGAATCTCGACGAGCACGACTGCACACTCACTGCACGACGACTGGAAGGATCCTCTTCTCCAGTGAGCCTGGAGCTCTGTTCATCCACATCCTCTTGCTCATCCGTCGGAAGAAGACGTCGGCGTGTGCCAAAGATCAGAGGTCCCTCTTGTTCGTCGAGAAGGGGCCCGGTCTCTGATCGTGACGAGTGACCAGTCGGGTGTTTCAAGCGCCGTCTCTTCGTTTCCCACGTCGTCACCACCTCGCACTACTACTGGTAGACGCCTTCTGAAACCCGCTCCTCGTCTTCGTGTTCTCCTTCCTCAAATGATGAATGATACCTGCTATAAGCATTCAATCACTCGCCACTGATAATTTGCGTTTCGAATCGAACGAAACGAGTCGTCGTCGTCGTCGAAGACGTCGTCACTGTTTTTGTGTGTGTGTCTTCTCGCCCTCTCGAGACCCCACCCATCTCCTTCCGAGGACCTCCCCCTCTTCCATTTTTCCAACATTTCGATCATCACCATCACAAGTGTGACACCTTCTTTCCGCACCACTAGCACGTTCCAAGCATGCTATGTCTCCAGGTTCTCCGATCCTCCCTCGACGTCTTCTCTAACGTCTCCGTTTGCAGGTTGGTGCTCTCGTAGCACTGGCAGTCACCGTCCATTCCCAGACGACTCCGCTCTTCCCGGTGGCGTGCGAGCTGAACGTGCTCATTGTGCTCGATAGATCCGACTCGGTGAAGGGCGGTTTCAACAAGTCTCGCAAGTTCGTGACGGATGTGTCCGAGGAGCTGCAGATCGGTCCCGAGAAGCACCGAGTCGCGATGATCGTCTACTCGGGACTCAGCTACAGAAGGGAGGTTTTCCCTTGGAACTTCGCCAAGACCAACGAGGAGTTCGTCGCCAAGACGAACGCGTTGCGAGCCATCGGAGGCACGACCAACACGAAGAAGGTGGGAAGGATTCTTTTACTTTACACACACACACTCTTATTTTGGTCTTGATATTCTTTCGAAATGCCTTGATTAATGTGTTTTGTCCGTGTTTTTGACGGTCTTGCGACCAGGATCCCATTCCACACTGCCGTTTTATTTGTGTTGCTTCAACACGAAAGGACAAAGGTCGTTGACAGGCGCTGGAAGTCGGGCTAGAACTAATGGCTCAGCGGAACGTCTCGATTCCGACGCTCGTGATGGTTGTGACGGACGGACGGTCGGCCGACGATCCGAAGGGCCCCGGACAGCTTCTGCAGGCTCAACCGAACACTTGGGTCTTCGCGGCGGCTACTGGAGATCCGGAGAAAGTGGACACGTGAGGATCGGGGAACTGTGGGAGAGGGAAGGAAGAGTGAGATTTGCAGGAGAGAACTGATGGACATCACAGGCAACATCAACCACATTGTGATGCACAGAGGAAGAGAACTGGCGACCGACATCACGAGAAGACTCCTTCGGGAAGCGCAGGACAAGTGCAGGACCACCACCACGACGACGACTACAACGACGACCACGACGACGACGGACCCGATCACCGGCTGCGAGCTGGATCTGGTGCTCGTGCTCGACTTCTCGACGACCACGGATCCCGTCTACAACTCGTACAAAGAACTCAGCAAGCGACTCGTCTCGCAGCTCAAGATCGGACCCCACTACACCCAGGTGCCCCTTCTCCCCACGACGTCTTCCATCTCAATCCTTCCAGGTCGCCGCAGTCACTTTCGCCACAGTCGGGCGTACTCGTGTGAGGTTCAATCTGAAAAAGTATCAGACGCAAGAAGACGTGCTGCGAGGCATCGATAATCTGAAATCGAAGGGAGGCACCACGGCCATCGGAGCGGGAATCGAGAAGGCGTTGACGCAGCTGGACGAGTCGGAAGGCGCCCGCCCTGGAATCGCGACGAAGGTGATGGTGGTGTTCACGGACGGATGGAGCAACAAGGGCCCCGATCCGGAGAAGCGGGCGAAAGACGCGCTCAATGCGGGCTTCGAGATGTACACGGTGGCCTACACGGTGAGTGTGGATGACCTCTAACTGGATGCTTCTTATCACTTCCCGCTATCAATTTAGGTTCGAAACTTGTTTTCTGTGTGCGAGTGATGCGTGATTCAAGCAGTAATAGTAACAGTATTAGTTGCCCATCACATGTTTGTCGCGGCAGTGAGGCAGGCATGTGACCGCACGAGTGGCCAGTGCGAGACCGCGAGCGAGGGGTCAGAGCGAGACGGGCGAGAGTCGGCGGAGAAGAGACATGTGTACGCACTGAGAGGTTGTGGTTTCCGTGCGGTCCTCTGGTGTAGTGGTTATCACGTCTGCTTCACACGCAGAAGGTCGCCGGTTCGAACCCGGCGAGGACCTAGTTTTGTTTTTCCAACCACTGTTTGCAGGCATCGGCGCCCGGATCGGTGACTCTGAACAACGAGACGTTGTCGGCCATCTCGAGCGACCACAGCCACACCTTCACCGACGTCACTTTCCAGCATCTAGTCGACAAAATCAAACAACGAAATCTGCCGTGTATGCCATAGTGTCCATTTCGCTCCTGTAAATATATGTAACTAAACCCTGTACACTTCTTCAATGGTTTCGAAAAGGGCGACGCTCAAAACTCAGGACTCCGCATGATATAAATAAAATAAAACAGTAATCTCTGTTTTCTTTCACGTGTTACTCGGAAACTCTAAACGATGAGAATGAATGTTTGTACAACTAGAGTGTCGTAGTGCCACGTCACACCGAAAGAATGTAGTCTGATTCGTAGAGCACAGGCAGAAAGAACAAGAAGAAGAAGAAGAGAAAGAGTGTTGTTTGCGGTCTGCGTCTCTCTCGCCCTCTCACTCTCTCGCCCTCAGAGCGAACGGTACGAGTGATGATCAGCGCGCGGAGGACATGTTTCCTTGGTCGCCTCCACAAATCGGAGGAGAGGAAGAAGTCGATGACCTTCGCCGACATTCCAGACGCTTTTCCGGTTTCGCTGTGTAATACGCGGCGATCGTCCGTCGGTGGGGGCGGATGGATCGGAAATAGTAACAAGGAGGAGGAGAAGGCGACAAGTATGTACCTTCCTCGCTAATCCTTTGTCCATCCCACCGAATGTTGTCGTCTGTTGTCTTCTTCTCTGAACTTTGTACCCTTCAAGTCTGGCACGAAGACGTGCACTCTGACGCCTTCTTCTCGCGAGCGCCCAAATGAGAGTCAATTGCTCGTTGCTCTCTCTGTGTGTTCTGATGGATCGCGCAACATTATAAGCGGAGCCAATCGTCTTTCCTCCTCCCCCATTCTCTGTTTTCCCATGTTTTCTGGCTGAACTCTCGCGGGCCGGTTCGGCGGTTAGTCATAATGGCCGCAAACAGATCACTCGCGAATCGAGTCAATTGATCACTTTCCACGGACCGAAAGACTACGTTTCCTCTCGTTTGTTTAGCTTCGAGCATTGTTTCCGTGCATTCTGTGCACGTATTTTGTGGTTTACTCTCTTAAGAAACAACTTGATCCGTTGTGGCCACGTGGCACGACGTCTTCTGAAGACGTGTCGCTTCTAAAGTGTTTTGACTGTGATCAGTGTGTGTATGTGTGTGTGTAGGCTGACAAGATCAGGTTGGACGTAGTCTACAACTATTATCTATCCACACTCTCTTCCCCAAAACCGTACTCATCTGCGTCCTTCCGCACGCGTCGGAAGAGGTTTCGAACTGACCGGAGGGACTAGAAATCCCGCGGCCACCGACCTTTTTGCCGGATGATCTCGGTGTGTTCTATGTGTATTATGGTTGTTCATCGAAAATGCAAGACCGCAGTCTCACCCTCATGCCCGCTGTTTCGCAACTTTTCGCCGCTCTCGCCGAGAAGACTCCTCATTTCTCCGTTTTCCCAGGCCGTCTTTCGATCTCTAAGGCCCCGACGGCGGGTTCCAGTCCAAGTTGGCAGTGTAAATGAGTGAACACGAATAACTTCGCTTCCCCGTCCACTTTTTTGGTCGCCTCTATCGCGCGAATATGGAAAAATCATGTGTCTGCAAAAAAGAAGGAGATGGCGGTGGCGAAGGAGAGAAGGCGTTTGTGTGACACGTGGCCGAGGGTGCCCGATTCCTAGTCCCTTCTGATGCATGAGCCTTCTTTTGTTTCCTCTCTCAATTGTGTCTGCTCTCCGTTTTGTTGTGTTCCAGAGCAGAAGGCCACTCCTTGTCTGATCTTTTCGCGATCCCTCTCTCGCTCGCTCTCTTTCTGCTGCTGCCCCCGCGTCCCGCCCATCTGCCACAAGTTGCACTTTCGCCGAATCGAAATCAACAACACAGAAAAAAGAAGAAGAAGAAGATAGCGTCGGAATGGCATGTGTCTTGCCTCGAACCAATCACAAACAAGTGTGCCCTTTGCAGAAAAAACGGACGCTTAAAGTGCACCGTGTCGATCAGGAAACCGACAGTTTGTCACAGCCCCCGTCTGCGTCCTCCCCGTCGTCCGCCCTTCCTCCCCGCCCCGCAACACTTTTTCCCATATCATTTGTTCCCCCCGTCTTCTTCTCCTCCTTCTTCTCTTCCTTCTTCTTTTTCTTTCCGTCATTCGCCGACATCTGTTTTCGATTTCTCACACTTGCTGATGATGATGATGATGATGATCACTTCATGATTTGATTTAGGATGGAAGTGCTGAGCAAGCAACGGGTGCTCGCAATGATGCGGCTCAACGGCACTGGACAGGTGAGCGCGTGACGTTACGTGACATCTCCTGATGATCCCCGTTCCAGATGTCCGGCTTCTCCGTCGACACGCCTTCCACCAGCACGCTGACGCCTTCCGCCACCTCCTCGTTCTCGGCGTACATGAAGCCGTCGCCGCCGTCGTCGTTCTCGCCGACGTCTTCGGAGAAGCCGGAGAAGAAGGAGTGCGCCGTGTGCAAGAACCCCAACTCGAGCGGCTACCACTTCGGATGCATCGCGTGCGCCGCCTGCTCGGCCTTCTTCCGTCGCACCGTCGTCCTGTCGCGCAAGTACTACTGCCGTCGCGATCCCGTCGGCAACTCGCTGTGTCCGTTGGACCGAAGTGAGTCGTGTGTCAGAATTCAATTTCAAAGTGCACATTGTGTTCCGATTCCAATTCCCCCATTCTCTATTTTCAGTTTTCAATATGTTTTCGATTCCCGATTCGCCCCATTCAATTTCCGTTTGTGAATAGAGAAAGAACGTCTACAGTGTTCTGGTTTCTAGTCTCTCTCTCCGCAAAACTTTTTCGCGTTGCGACTAATCAAAAAAGGAGAGAGAGAGAATGTTGCCGAATTCGTCGCCAGACAGACGTTGATAAATAGGGAGGCAGAAAGAGAGAATAGTCGCTTATCACGAACCGAATCATACGTTGGCAACCAGAGAAAACACTTCCTCCTCGTTTTTCAGGACACCGGTCGAATTGTCGCGCGTGTCGCTACGTGCGATGCATCGAAATGGGCATGAATCCGAGCAGTAAGCGATGCGAAACGGCTGAAAAAGAGAACAAGACGGGTTTCAGGTGTGCAGAATCTGCGCGATTCGATAAAATCGGGCAGGTCTCCGGGGGAGCATCCGGTCGAGGAGGAGGAGGAACGGAAGGAGAAACTCGACGACATCCTCTTCTCGGCGGCCACTCCCGGCAGCTGGATCTCGAGCACGAGCACCGAAACGTTGCCAGTCGCTCCGAAAGGTAATCAAGTCCTCCTAACCCTCTAATACCCTCCTGTTTTACTGAGTTTCGTTCAGAGTTTCCCGGCGAGAACTACATCGAGACGTTGTCGCAACTGTACAAGAGGTCCGTCGAACGTCGTCGAATGTTCTACTGCAACGGCACTCTGCGCGAGATGCTCGGCGGCTCCGGATTAGTAATAATAGTACTAACCGTCCTTCGTAGCCTCAGCCGAGTTGTCTTTCAGAAGATGCGCCCGACGCGCTTCGACGAGCGCTACTACAAAGAGAGGATGCGGTTCGAGTTGGTGCTGTACGTGGAGATGATGAACTCGATGGACATCTTCCGTCAGATGGACCTCGACACGAAGGAGACTCTCGTCAAAGGGTGCGCCGTGTCTGTGGCGATGCTCGAGAAGTACTTCATTTCGGTGAAGAACGACGGATTACGCACCCAAAAGTAGTCTAGGGAGTGCCGTTTCGAGTCAGAAGTCGCTATTTTCAGACTGATCGCTCCGGACGGCACGTTCACTGATCTCTCGGACCACGGGGCGCAGTTCGACGAGGACGGGTTCGCGGAGAAGGTGATGGACAAGGAGACGTGCCTCAAACTGCTCTACGACCCGCTGAGGGAGGTGCTGAACGACCTGGGCCCCGCGCTGGAGCACTCTCGGATGACGGACACCGAGTTTTGTGCTCTGTTCGCCATAATGTTGTTCAACACCGGTTAGTGTGTGTGTGTGTCGTCTGGAGGTGTCAATCGAAAGTGCACTGTCTGGCTCGTTTCAGCCGCTGATAACCTATCAGATGCAAGCCGGAATGCGGTCATGATGGCCAGAAATCGCATTTTGAAGGACTGGTTCGAGTTCTACACGAAGCACGGGAAGGCGCCCGACGAGGTACGGGAAGGAGACGTCACGTCTTCAAGAGGAACCGTTTACAGGCGGGACTTCTCGTGGGCAACACTCTGCTGCTGCTGACTGCGGTGCGGAACGCACTGGCCGTCCATCGCGAGAACTTCCACGTCATCCGCGTGTTCAATGTGATGGAGTACGACAAACTGATCGACGATCTCGCTTTCATCTAGGAACTTCTTCGGAACATCTCCTCGCTAGCTTCTCCTTGCCTCTCCCCGCCCAGCCATAAATACATTTCGACCCTTCTCGCGAGAGTTTGAACTGCCGCCTTCCAGACCGTCGTCACACGAGACTCGTTATCTCGTTCGGAACCTTTGTGACGTCAAACAGAGTGTCTGCGTCTCCGCGTGTCGCACACTGTCTCTCGTGTTGCTCGGCAGAAGATGAATAATTGAGCACTCAGCAAGATGTGTGTGTATTCCTCTTCGCGTCCCGCCGCAGTTTCAGGCCCCCTTTGTCGCTGGCGCCAACAAAAACAAAACACACGCGGAGAGGCAGCAAATTGTTGCAGAAGGAACGAATGGAAGAAGAAAACACACACACGGAGAAGAGGTGAATGTTGTTGTTTGGACGCGCGAACTCTGTCTCTCGGCCCCTAATTCCAGTCTCAATCGGCCCCCTTTTGTGCGCTCCTTTCAGCCTCCCGGCCACAAACTATACAGAAAAGACGTCTCGTCGTCCCGAAATCCAATTATTTCCAAGTGGCTTATGATCTAGAAAACACAAAGTGCTCGTTGCTCGCTCGGGAGCCTTCTGGAGAGCACACTTCAGAAGACGTACGGTAGACGACGTGACTTGTGCGAGAGTAGGTAAACAGCTCAATGAGCAGCTCAGGTTCGACTCGAACGCTCTTTTGTATTCCGAAACGACTTCCGTCTCGTTCCCGATTTCCCAGAATAGAAGAGCCATTGAATGCTGAGATCTCTGTGCTCCCGGAGCACGTCTCCGCAGTGTGCAGAAGCGGTGTCACGTGGCTCCTCGCTTCCCACGTTCATCTGGAATTCGGAAACATCCCGTGGTGGCTCTTCATCTGTTTCCCTGACGTCAGTCTATTTTCTCGCCCCTCGAATTACTCATTCCACACACACACACACAAATCTTTTCTCTTTCTCGTGTCGCCGTCGCGAGGAAATTAGGCAAATTGGCGGCCAATTTCGTTTTCTCGGTCGGTCGCCGACTAAATTATTCATGTCACATGCCTCTCTCGACTAACGACGGATTGTTTTTTTGCTGCAAAACTTTTGATCCGGAAGGAATGTGATTCTTCTCGGAAACTCTGGAAGTCGTCTGGAAGTCGACGTCTTCTCGACGCCTTCATTCCGCATTCTCATCTTTGGTCTTCTTCGTTTCGGAGGGTACGATTGGCGTGTTTAAAGTTGTGACAAACAGCATTTCGACGGGGCGAATTCCGGGGAAAACTGGAAGAGCTCAGAAGACGTTCGAGTGCTCCGTACTTCCAGAAAACACTCTTGAGCACTTCCTGTTCGTCGGGGATCCAAATGATCTCTCTCTGGCTCTCTTTTCGGTTCTCTGATCGGACCCATTCAAAAGACGACAAAGGACCAAATCGTGCCGTTTCCCCTCCCATTTCGATTTCCGACTCGTTTGCAAAACGGCGCATTTCAATTCGCTCGTGTGTTTGTATCCGTTCTATTTTCGAACCGCCCATTAGCATTCCCTAATTGCTCGGCGAGCCGCCCGTCCCACGTACGAAAATACATAAATTTCAAGAGGAGCACGGCGCTCAGTTGCAAAAAGAAGAAGAAGAAAAAGAACTGCGAGAGTTCCGCATTTGCAAAAAGAAGAGCCGTCCTCCCCGATGAATAATTAGAAAGGGGCCGTGTTTATCCAGCTGCAAGGACACCTCTCGTGACTCTCTCTCTGGTTCCAATTAGGAGAGCAGCTCCATTCAGAAAACACCAGATGATGTCAGATGATGATGAGCTGTGAGCTTGTCGCAGTTGACTTCTCGGAAAGAACCCGCCTCATTTCCGGCCCTGCTCGAATCAGTCTCACAAGTGTTCACTGTTCTGCCCACTTCCTCCTCGTTTTGTTTTTCTGGTCATCTTATTCTCCTTCTCCTCCTCCTTCTTCTCCTCCTACTCATCATCATCATCGTCTTCTTCTTCTTCTTTCTTGTTCACATCCGCGTGTGCCCATCTTCAGCCGATTTGCAATCAAACCGAACAAACAAGCGCTCTCCTTCCCCGCCTGCAATCCCAGAATCGCACGTTTCACTCGCGCCACGACGATTAGTATGCGGGCAACTGGTAGATTCGTGTGCGTAATCAGAAACCGCATCACAAATGCGTGCTCACCAATGCTCAAACAACGTGTTTCTCCGCTCCCCGACTCGTGTCCTTTTCTGTCGGACATCGAACGTTCCTTCTTCTGGATCGTCTCACAGTAAGCAGTAGTCTCGTTTCTCGAAGACTGCTTGTCTGGAAAACGCTGAATAGGCGGCGAACACACCAATTCCGGCCCAATCAAGACGTGTCCTCCGAAGGCATTGGCTCTCGTAGACGGAGCTCTCTCATTCTCAGAAGGCGTTCTCACTCAGAAGCGGCCGGAAGAGGGTGTGTTCTCTCATAATGAGCGTCCCCTCGAGACCAGGTGCTCACTCCGCCGTCGCTGCTCGCCGAGCCGATGTCTCGTGATGATGTTTCCAGATGAACTTTAACTTTTTGCCGCCACAATGTTTGTTCTTTCTTCATTCTTCTTTCCTTTCAAACAAGTTTTTGTTTCGAAATACAATCCCTGTTCCCCGGGCAACTTTGCAGATCCGTTTACTCTCTCTCTCCAGAAGGAAGGCGCTTCTCAATTTCCGTACTCCTCCTCCTCCTCCTCGTTCTCGAATTCATCGTGTCAAGTATGCATACAAGTGTGTGCTCGGCGAGCTTGTTGTTCCCTTCGGATTCGCCGTGTCAGAGTCACGAGGAGTACAACTTCTTCCTTCGCCGCTCCAATTTGAATGCACCACTCATTGCCCTTTCCTCGTGTCTCCTCCACGTCTTCTTCATCTTTTGCCCCCCCCCCCCCAAATCCCCTCCCACACGGGCTCCGCGAGCCCGTCGCGGCTCATCCGCACCGGCTCGAAACGGATTTCGAACCTGACTGAAATCCGCAACTTCAGATGACGTGATTGTGTTTTTGAGCCGGAGGGCTGGAGCCATCGGCCGTTTTTCGGACCGCTCTTTTGGTATTCGGAGCACGATCGGCGAGCCCCTCCAGAATTGACTCATTGGAGCGCCAGAACGAGAAGGACAATCGAATTCCCTTTTTCTCCTTCTCCTTCCGATGGCCAGAGTCACAAGGAAGGGGAAATCAGAAGGAGCCCCCATTAAGTGCATCGGCTCCTGATTCTTCGCCCCTTTTTCCGCGTCGCCGGCTCGCCGTCTCTCTCGCGAGCACAAATTAGATCCGTGTTTGGCTCTTTCGGGGGGTCATCGAGCATTCAAAGAGCTGTCACACAGACGTCTTTCTAATCCGTGTTTCATGACACAATTTCCAATTTCCCTCTCTTAAATATTTTCGTGTCCCGAGAGTGCGTTCTTCTCGAAAACAAGCCGCTTATGGGCGAAATGAGTTCTATTTTCATCGAAGGGCGCGACCAGAAAAACGTTCTCGTCCAGATGCTCGCGGAGCCCGTAAAAGGTCGATTAGTCCCCAGATGACTCGTTTTTCGCCCCGTCTAGACGATTCGGAAACTGATTCTCGGGAAGATGTTTCTCTCGGATGGGAAATGAGATTCACCGACGTCTTCTTGCTCTCCTTCAACGTCATCTACCTTCATCACAAGATGATTCATAGCCTCTTCTTCATCTTATTTCCCTCATCAGAATACTCCTCCTCCTCCTCCGTCTCGTCCGTTTCATTCTGAAATTCGACCCGTCTCCATCTTTTGTGTGTTTTGTTCCCTTTCTCCCCCGCTGAAAACTGGTCTGCAATTCCAGAAGCCACGTCACTTTCTGATGTGCTAAAACCATATTTAGAAGACGTGAGTAGGCGGATTGATGATTGTAAACACCGTATTCTATTTCGGGAGAATCTGGAGAGGCGACGGAGATTAGTTGAAAACGAGAAGCCCGGATTGATGTCTTATCTCGATTAATTGCTTCAGATTAGCAATGAGAAGACGTGGCTACAGTCTTTGCCTTCAGAAGACGTGCCTCTTCCAGAAGACGTGAGTTGACCTTTGCCTTCGGGATTCGGATGCTATCACGTCAACTTTTCCGATTGTTTACCCTTCCCCCACGACTCCGCCCTCTTTCGATATTCCAATTCTCATTAGAGACGCTGTTTACTTTCGAAAGGGTATTCCGTGTGTGCCCCCCTCGGTCGGTTTCTAGTTTCCTCAAGTCCAACGTCAATCGGATTGTCACTCGCAGCACCTCTCCACGTCAACTCTCCGCCACTTCGTAACGTCTTCTAATCCAATCTCCGCTTATCACTTCTGCTATCAGATGACGTGCTTTATCTTCTATTTATACGAGAAGACATCTTTTCTTGTTTTTTCCGGACGTCTTCTGCTAATGAACATAATCTGAATGCCGCCGCCGGGCGCCTCTTTTCCCAGTGCATTTGCATTTCCCGCCTTTCTTCTTCTTCTTCGCTTCTCGTCTCGCCAAAAGGGTTCCTATTTTTAGAAGACGTCGATTCCGGTTTCGGCTCTCCGCCGTTTTGACGTCAGATTCCGCCCGTTTTCTCTGCGATTTGGCGCCTTTTGTTCTGTGTTTGTGTGTGGACAAGACAAGTTTCTCCCAAACTTTTCTCGATTTTCCCATGAATTTTTGACGAAGAATCTCGGAAACCAGCGTTTTATTGGTCTCCGTGCACTTTTTCCTCCATCTCGGTTACTCACTCTGTGACGCGAAGAAGCCGTCGTGTTAATCCCATTTCATAATGACCTATATTACTTGCTCGCTTTCAGTCGTTTCCCTTGTCCTCCGCGTCTGTAGACACACGTGTTTCCAGAATGCCCCGTCGCAATCCGTTGTGGCTCCGTCTGCCCGGCTCCTCGTCGCCTCCCTCGTCCGCCTCCACCACCGAGGAGCTCCGTCTCGCGGCTCTCTCGCCCTACCGTAACCCGAGCGACGAGGTTTCTTCGATTCCCGACTCTCTCGAACATTCGCCCGCCAAGACTTCCGACGACGGCTCCGAAATCTCGAGAGCCAAGTGAGTTCCGCCCATTTCTGAACCTTCTCATACGTTTGTTTTCAGTTTCAGCTCGCCGACGAGTTCCCCGTCTCGCTCTCCGAACAAGAAAGTCTCGTGGTCGCTGTTCGACCAGGTCTCGCTGTCCGGCGAGGAGTTCCTTCTTCCCCGTCGCTTCGAGGCCATCGAGCTGATCCCCGGCACGAGCTCCCGCTCCAGCTTCGCATCCTGCTCGGCCACCGACCTTCTCGAAAGCGAGCACGTTACGATCCGAAAGATCTCGCTCCAGGACCCGCTGACTGCCCGCAAGGAGTACCGCAACATCATTCTCTGCCGCCTCCTGCCTCATCCGAACATCCTTCCGATATCCGAAGCGTACGAGGTCGACGCCGTCCTCTACACGGTCTCCGAGCAGATGGACGGGCGGCTCAGCGACATCGTCGAGGAGAGACTCACCCATTTCGTAGTGGCCAAGATTTCCCATCAGATCCTTGCTGCCGTCGCAATGATGCATCAGAACGGAATCGCGCACGGAGACCTCACTCTCAACTCGATCTTAGTTAACACTGACGCCGATCTCCGTCTCTCCTCGTACGGAAAGAGCGACGACTCTTCCGAGTGTCTCGAAGAGCGCTTCCGAGGTAATGGCTGAGAGATCCGCAGGTCGCAAATGTTGACTTCTTCCAGATGACCTACTCTCAATCGGCGCCATTGTCTCTCGCTTCCTGATGAACGAGGAGGAAATGTTCAAGTTCTCCAAGTCCAGAAATCACAAGGACATCGATTGGCGAGTCGTGCTCGAAGGAAGCAGCGACTCCGGGCTTCTCGGTGAGACGACAGCCCTCTGACAGAATACTCAACGGATTCTCCTTTCAGATTACAATGCCCGCTCGCTTCTCTTCCAGCTTCTCGAGGGAAGACAGACTGCTCGTGACCTCCTACATCATCCGTATTTCAAGTCTTTCCGTGCTCCACAACATCAGACCGTCGAGAGAAAGCACACTGTCGTCGGACAGAAGACGTCAGATGAAGTGCTAGGTAATGGCTGTGGATCTCAGGAACGTTTTCTGAATTTCATGTCTTTTCAGACAAGCTTCGCGAGGAACTTCAACGGTTCAACCCGTTTAACATGTCGGAAATCATTCTCTAAACTCCGTTGGACACCCTAGAAACAGTCTCGAGTCCCCAATTGATATACTTCCACGTGTCATTCCATGAGAAAAACAACTTTGACGATGATCCGATAAAATAAAACTTGCTCTCTTTATTCTCCCTCATTTGCCGAAGCCCCCTCGGCAAGACGGACTGTCCTCCTGCTGCTGACCGTCCCATTTGCTCGTCGGAATTGCGTCGATGCGAAGAGCGTGCACCGTCGTCGCGAGCTCCTCGGCAAGGCAATTGTTCACGAGCCGGTGTCTCTGCAGATGGAGAAAATTGACAATAGGCTTTTCTGGAATTCGTGAAGATTCAGAGTACTTATCTCTTTCCCAGATAAATTATCTTTTTTCCCTTTAGAGCACTTCACTGTCGGATTATTCGAAGTTTTGGAGGAGAGTAAGATACTTTTTCGGCAGAAAAAGAGATAAATTTGAGACTAGAAGAACCATAAGTTTCGTGAATACCGACCTCAATTACCCGGATTTTTTCGAACGCGTCGCTGACCACTTGCACTCGAAAGTGTTTTTCAGACCCCTTTGGCACGTTGTGCAAGTGACTTTCGCAGACCACTTCCAAGTGTTTCGGCTAGAATCAATGAGGTTTAACTGTCGGCTTTACCATTGGTAAACCTGGAAAGTTGCGGTAAGCTTGTCGCGGAGAAGACGTGCCACGGGGCCCTCACTGATTGTGCTCATTGCTCTTATCATTCAGACCAGAAAATCAAGAGGAATATGTATATAATTTAGTTGATGAAGGTAAAACTTGGATGGATATTATAAACAACCATTTCATTTTGGTAACAACGAAAAAACCAAAAGAAAATGTCACAAGATTTATCGCTTGCGGTGGAAAACAACGGTGTTCTTTCTCTTCCAGTTCTTGGCCTGGCTTCCTCCGCGAGTGGCAGAGAAGCGCCATCCCTTTCCGAGTCCACGGGACTTGCGTCCGGCAGAGGTGAGTCCTCTTTGCTCGCGGTGCTTGTGGACTGGCTTGGTGATCCATTGGGAATCCGGGTTTCTGCGGATGGCCTTGTGGAACGGATCGATCAGAATGACCTCGTAGAACTTGTAGGTCGAGTCCTCAGCAACCCAGTAAGAGTTGAGCACGCGGAGAGATCCGAGACGACGTCCGGCACGGCCCTGCAATAAACAGATCAGTTTCGTTTAATAGCTCGACTTCAGCTCAAAATGTGTCATATTTATTGTTGCTATGTCATGAATCCAATACATCACAGAAATGTTCGGGGATTACACAAAGCATTTCCTATAGCCATCAGTGGATTAAGTTAGTACTATTAAAAACAGTCTACTTTGCCCAGACACTGTGGCACACTGCAGCTTTTTAAAGTTTATAAACTAACCTCAGCAACAGCCTGCTTCGAGCGGGCATTCTTCAACTCGTTGACTCCGTGGGTCTTCGGCTTTCCGTAGGTCTGTCCCTTGCACACCGGGCGCTTGCGGTTTCCTCTGCGGACACGGACACGGTAGACAACGAAACCTGAAAGCCAGAACAGTTTTGCTACAGAAAGGATTCAGAACATTCCTCTTAAACGTTTATTTCAAAGATATGAATTGTTTCAATGATATGAAACTGAAGAGCTCTAGTAACTCAACAGGGATTACTCAATGAAATTTATCTAGCCATCAATGGATTAGGTTGCTCAAGCGGGTGCAGGGCACCTTGCCCAGACATTGTGGCAATATCAGACTGATAAATACTTTTTTTTGTGACTTACCTTGCTTGGCACGGTATCCGAGACGGCGGGCCTTTTCCGGTCTAGTTGGGCGAGTCACACGGTGGACAGCAGACAATTGTCTGTAGTGCCAGGTGCGGATACGGAGAAGGTAGCGAAGAGCATCTGACTGCTTCTTGCGCCAGATTTCTTGCATATACTTGTATGCACCCATATTACCTGAAAAACGACAATAAATGTGTTCAGAAAAAGTAACAATTTCAAAATCGAGGATGTAAAAAAGAGTTTCAACTGCTGAAAACGACTATAAATTGAGGCTAAATCATATTATTCTTTTTAAAAATCAATTTTCTTGAATTTTTATGCAAAAAAATCGTGAAAAATCGCGAAATTCAGTAGAAACAAGGAAAAAATAGTTTAGGCCATCTAAAAATGAGTCGAAATTCCCAGCTGCCTCCTCGCATACACCTCTCTCGAAACACGCTCCACTATTCATATACCGTAGTCTACACTGGCTTGCGCTCGTAAATCGACACAAGAAGTTTTTTGGAGCTTTTCCTTGCTTCTTTTCGAAAAAAAAATATTTTTAATATGGAATTTGGCATATCTAGATTGCATTTTGTAGAAAAAACAAGTTCCACTTTTTAGCTGGAGTTTTCCAATTGATACAATTAAAAATCTCGATTTGTTTATTGCTGGAAGTCCTTTTCAATTCAATGTCAGATCTTCAGCTGTTCAGGTGCTGACTCACCATTCTTAGATCAACTCTCGAGTAAGACTTACGGTTTTCGTTTTTCATGATTATAACCCTTGGGAATACCGAAATGAATATCTGGTTGATTGGCTAGTACCGGTAAAAGCGCTCCTCATTGCGACTTAACAACAGTAAAAACGATTTCAGCGACTTTTAAGAGCGATCTGGTTTATAATTCAATCCTTATAGTTAGCTGCTAATATGCAGGTTTGTTAGTTGATATTACTAACTCTCTCCACCACGACACCAAACTCAGAAATTTGGTTTGAAGCTAATTGAGAACCAATAACAGTTGCGCCAAATAAGCTCCTGTCATTATGAAGATAGTCAATTAAAGAAAGTCCCAATTTTTTTGCTTCTCAACCTTCCAGATCTTACTTATTTCGCAATCTGCCTGGATGTTTGGTTGCATCATTCCTCCGCGTGACACTCTTCCCTTGTCTTTTTCACTCGGGAACCCTTCGTTTTCTCGCTCACTTCTATCACTTCGAGTTTTGAAAGTATTATTTCAGCCGAAATGCTGTCTCGTCTCACGATGACCGTTCCAAAAATGGCCAATTTGTCGGCCGCCCGCCAGTTCGCCAACACAGCTTTCAGGGCTGCTCGATACGGTGGAAATCAAGCTGGATTCGGATCCAGAATCAATCAAGTGGGTGTTTTTCGACTGAAACATCAATGCAACCTGATAGGCTTTCAGGGGTTCGGAGTGCGCAGTGGTCCGACTCTCAAGGAGAAACTTCTCGGTCCGACTACTGGAAAGCGTGAGCTATCAGGTACCCGACTGACATTCCAATTTCTCTCTTTCTAGCGTTCCTTTATGGCACCTATGCTCTCGCTGGAGCATCCGTCTTCGGTGTTGGAGCGCTCATGTACTACGGACTCATCTCGAAAGAACAGAGCATTCTTCAAAACAGCGCGTAAGTCAACGATTCTCGAAATTAAGAGTTTATGAACGATTGTCTGTTCACAGTCTCTGGCCGACATACGTCCGCGAAAGAATCAGCTCTACATACACTTACCTGGCGGGAAGTATCGCCTTGACTGCTGCTAGTGGTGTCGCTGCCTCCAGAAGTCCCGCCATTATGAGATTGACCGGCGGCGGCGGATTGATGTCTCTTTTCGGAACGATGGCCGTGATGATCGCTTCTGGAATGCTCGCCAGATCCATCGATTACGACAGCACCGTCGCCAAGCATCTCGCTTGGGCTCTTCATTGCGGTAATTTCGTTCCTTCCAAATTTCTTCATGATGTTCATTATTCCAGGCGTGATGGGAGCTGTTCTGGCGCCTCTTTGCTTCATGGGCGGTCCGATTCTGACTCGTGCTGCCTGGTACACTGCGGGAATCGTGGGAGGACTCTCCGCCACCGCCATCACTGCTCCATCAGAGAAGTTCCTGATGATGTCCGGACCGTTGGCGATGGGATTCGGTGTCGTGTTCATGGCTAACATCGGATCATTCTTCCTGCCGCCCGGATCTGCTCTCGGAGCCAGTAAGTGTCTACTCTCTCAGACTGGAACTCAATTCCTCCGTTTCAGGTCTCGCTTCCGTTGTCATCTATGGAGGACTCATTCTCTTCTCTGCATTCCTTCTCTTCGACACTCAAAGACTCATCAAGCGTGCCGAGATGCACCCCCATTCGTCGCAGTTCTACGGAGCCACTGAAGTTCGCAGCTACGACCCGATCAACGCGTGAGTCTCTTCCCTCTCGCACCCTGCGCACTCCTCATTAACGCGCTCCCTCGCCACTCGTCCATTGCCAGCATAGTGGACGGCGGAACCCGCGAAATGTCGGATGCTTGAGTACACAGGCCTATATAAACGCACGCCTTCTCGATGCTACCGCCCGGATGAACCATGGCGGTCTGTGGTGCAGACTTCAAATCTGTAGGTGGCTGGCGCCACAGTGGTTCGACTCCACCTTCCGGGTGTTTGCTTTTTCGTCTTTCATCTAATCATCTTATTTTCAGCCAAATGTCGATCTACATGGACGTTCTCAACATCTTCATCCGCCTCGTCATGATCATGGGAGGCATGAGTGGAAACAAGAGAAAGTAGACGAATAAATCGACCCTCTTCTCTCATTTTGTAAATACCAGTCGATTTTCTCCACCAATTTCTCTCAATGTTGTACGGTTAACGATTAGTAGTATACTGTATATGTGACTAGCGCATTGTAAAAAACACATTTTTCTGGATTCTGATGACGTGACGAAATGCGTCAGAAGCCCTTTTCAATTTACCGACAGCAGTGATTTTCACGGCTGAAAAGAACAGGAAATTGTATAGAAGATCGAGTTAGAGCTGTCATGCAAGAAAGTTCTCGACTCAGTTTTCCGCTGATTTCTGGTTCTGATACGATTAGTTTTTGGTTTTTGAATACATATTTTTCTCTGCAAGCTACAATTTGGCCGACTACCAGACCAGCTGTAACAAAGATCTGAAACGGAAGAATCGACGGAAAATTTCAGAAACAGTAATTAGGGGAGGGGCAGGCCTTCCAGAAAAGGCTCTTCTCCTCTAATCTCATTGCACTGGCAAATGCAATTATGCGCAGAAGGGCACACTCCTCTGTTTTTGAAGTCTCGCCTCGCTTGTGATTCATTTGGCGCGCTTCGTCGGACTTCAATTCGGAATCAGTCAACTGAAATCCCGGATTCTCGAGAATCCGAAATGAGCCCACCCCGCGGTTTCCCACGCATCCGGCGGCGTCGTATAGCCGCACGAAGAGGTATAATTTGTATTTTTTCGCCCACAAAACACTCATTCCGCAGGCAAATCCCCATTATTACTGTGAGCCGCCCTCTCGAATATTCCATGAATTCGCGGCTCGCCCATTTCCCATTCATCAAAACATCAACTTCTTCTGCTTCTTCTTCTGCGTCCCGACGTCTTCTGCCCCGTTTTTTTTCGTCGAGTACGTACTCGCTTCCCTCATTTTATTATTGTATCAGGCGGGGGGCACGACTGAGTCGACGACGTCTCCTATTCCCACTTGTTATCGCCCCACAATCACCACCGCTTTCGTAATAGGCCTTCTGGAGGCGTCGCCTCGCCAAGTCACCACGTCGGCACGTCTTCTGATGACGTGGAGAGTGAGAGCTATAAAAGACTGCTACAGTAGTCGTTCCCTCTTCTCGAAGAAGGCGAGCATGTAGTTGCTGGACACTATCAGGAATCCCGTTGGGCTCTTCGTATCGTTTCCAGCGACTAGTGGAAATTGGTACAAAATGCTCGAACTATGCGGTTTCAGCGTAGTTTCAGTCCTATTCCCCCGAATGGAGAGACTACAAACTACAAGAGAGCCAGTTCTTGTTATCCGCCGCTAATCAGGAAGTTTTCAGCCGTTTTCAGTTCTTCGATCTCTAATTGCTTCTCGTGCCAGGTGCCTCGCCCGCTGTCCTCTTATTCATGTCTTCCACCGATTCAGAATCTTTTCTTCTTCGATTCTCCCCCCATTGTCCTCCGTTTTCCCTTCTTTTGTTTCTCGTCTCCAATTTGCATCTTCCGTCCCCTTTCGTCTTCTGAATTCGTGCCCGTCTAATGAGAAATCGCGAGAGAGGACTCGGTTCCTCCTGTTTTCCTCCTATTCATTCGTCGGATTCATCCGAATCCGAAGATCTCGACGTCATTCATCCCCGAACATCTTTCGTTTGAGAGCCCGCGCGAGAAACTCCTTCCAATCCGCTTTTCTGATTTGTACTTGCCAATCCGCTCTCCTTCCGGAAGCTCCGCCCCCTCACACGAGCAGCCGTATAAAGGCTCTCTCCGGCTCCGCAATAGGAACTATTGCAGCACGATGAGCCCTCGCTTCTGGATTCTTCTCGCTTTCCTCTTCGGATTCGTCGCCTGTCAGCCACTTTTCGGACTCGAAAAGCAGCTTCTCTACTCGTTTCAGGACCCCGACGAGGTACGAAAACGGGCCTTTTTCCAGAAGAAATCCCCGCATTTTCAGTTCGAAATCATCAACAAACGGTCTCCGCTGTTGAGTTTGGTCGGCTCGAACGTCCGATTCACCGAGCCGTTCCGTAATCGAGTTCTCAACAAAAAGAAGATCCGTTCAGTGGATCCGGAGCTGCTCCCGATCATGTACTGACGTCAATCCATAGTATTTCTGAAATTCCCCACTTTTTCCTTCTTCTTCTTTTCTCAATGAATTTCAGTTATGTTTGATCGAAAATTCATTGTTTTACCTGTAAAAGACAGTCGACGAAACGGGGGAGAAGCCTCCTTCAAGTATCAAACACTTGGAATGCGCAAGCTTTAAAGAGAAGGTGTCAAATTTTTCCAGGGGCAATAAGTTACGAATAGAACATGAAAAGTATTAATAATCGTTGACAAATTGATTCAAATTGCTGCTACCAGGCTTTTTTTACATCTGCACATTGAGCCCGGTTCGGTTGAGGAGCTGTCCCATGACCGTCGTGCGGATTCCGAGTTGTTCGCGGACGTTGGCGGCGCGGTTCGCGAGCCCACGGAGACGGAGTGAAGCGTGCACGAGTACGAGGAACACCGGGAACAGGAGCCTGGAATTGAAATTATATCCGAGTGTTTTGCTTTCACCTTTTGGGATTTGACATTTTGACCTAAGAATCAACTAAATAATTCATTGTTCTCACTCTTTTCTGACTTTTGATTCAGCTTGCAGCTTTCTAATGCATTAAATATCAGGTTAAACCGAAAATCCTCTTCCCGCTGCTCAGGAGTCCATTAGTGAAAGTGAAATTCTCATCTGGACCGCTGCAATCGGATTCCGACAAAAGCGAACTATTCTTGCACAAACACGTTTCGCTCGTCGAAATCGTGCAGATCATCTTGTTTCGTGTCAGTTTCAGCAAAACACACGGAATACGGCTTACACTCTCTTACGGCAATACTCACGCGAAGGCGACGATGAGAACGGACTGGAAGACGGAGATAAAGAAGTAGGCGACGAGGATGATGCCTCCGAGGGTCACCAAGGGGTGGTCCGTGCGCATCTGAAATGGCACCCAATTTCTTCTTTTTCCCTTCGAAGTGGTTAAGAAGGTGACGTACTACCTATCGTTATCAGTCATGTCACCGAACTTTCAATCGCGAACTCACTTTCTTGATGTTAGCATCCGCTGAAAAGGAGAGAATGAGAGTGCATGCGACAGAGACAATCGCGATGAGTCCGACGAAGATGTCTTGACTGCTGACGAACGTGTGCAGGAGGAAGAGTGAGATTATTGTGACGAAATAGTTGGTTTGGAAGTAGAGAAGATTCGAGATAATCCGGTTGTTCCACTTCTTGAAGTCATTGAAAGGCGGACGCTGGAACTTTTCGATTCGTGCTTCGCTTGGCACAAAGAACACAATCTCACCTCATATCGGTCAGTTTCGAGCAGGAACTCGTGGAAGTTTCTCAATGGCGGCACTTCGACGCCTTGCATGAGTTGCATGTTATCGGAAGACCCGGAAGCAGCCATTTGAGCCTGAAATTTTGGAATTCAACAAAAGCGAAGCGGAAAAGTAAAGTGAGAATGGAATCTTCTCGAGGGGAACATCTGGTGTGATGTGTAATATTCTAATAGCCTTGAGACGGGAGAGAGGACTGGGAGCAGAGAAGAGAAATCTGAGACCCTCGGAGAGTAATAAAAACGTTCGATACTCAGATCAGGCGAGCTAAAGCCGTTTCAAACAAAAAGTTGATGCTTTCCGAAACGAATTGAAAGCTAAAAATGAAGGAATGGAACGTTGGAATAAATAAACCGACAAAAAAATCAATAATTATGTTAATTGACATAAAAGCAGAAAGTAATCGCGTCGATAACTGTTGAAAAATGATAAAATTCGGTTCGCAGCGATAAAAAAGCACAAGCCCCGTAAATTGTGTTGGCACGCTGCCAATGCGCCTTTAACCGCGGGTCTCGCACGGAAGAGACGTTTTCGGGGGGCGTGGCATGGCGTGGAGAATAATTCGAATCGAGTCCTATGATTTCAGTCAGCACCCGTGTCAGTTTTCGACACGGAATTCAGACTTTCCTCGTTTTTCAGCGTTATTTATATGAAACAAATTTTTTTGTAATCAGTTTCGAAAGAAATGATGAGTTTTAGCTGGAATGATGTTCTCTCAGCAACTCCACATTCGAAAAATTTCGAAACCACGAGAATTTTCAGGTAATAAAATGTCGATTCCTGTTGATCACGCCGATCATGACCACGAGTTCGACCCATCAATGATGAGCTCCAACTTCGACTTGCTTCAGTCGCTTCCGCTCAACGTCAAGCACCGTGTGTGCGCTTTGAAGAAGCTTCAAGCGAAAAGCATCGAGGTATTTCATTTTCAGCTAGTGTAGTTGTCAATGAATTTCTGTTTTAGATTGAGTCCGATTTCTACAAGCGCGTGCACGAGCTTGAGACTGAGTTCGAGCAAAAGTTCAAGGGCATCTTCGAGGATAGAAAGAAGATCGTCACCGGAGAAGTCGAGCCGGCGAAGGAAGACTGCACCATGCCGATTCTTGAGGGACTCGAGGCTGATCAAGTTGAGGTTAGTTTCATTTCGATTTCCGCCAGTTTAGCACTGTGTTCAGTGAATGCTCCCATTTCAGTAGGAAACGTTCTATTTAAAAGTGCGAAATCAACTATGCTCTTTATTCCCGTTCTGGAACTGCATTTCTAGCGCGATGATTTGAACATGACATCTCAATATTTCAGGAGTTCAACAACCACACCCCTGCTGATCCGGCCGCTAAGGGAATCAAGGACTTTTGGCTTACAGTCTTGAAGACTCACGATCTTGTTTCCGAGTCGATCGAGGATCACGATTCGCCGATCCTTAGCTACTTGGTCGACATCACCACTGCGGCCACCACCGACCCAGCTGTAAGTTTGTCAAGAAAATGATTAAAAACTAGATGAATGTTTAAGGGATTCAAACTCGAGTTCCACTTCGCAACCAATCCGTACTTCAAGAATACGGTTCTCTCTAAGACCTACGTCATTGGATTCGAGCCTGATCCGGAGTCCCCGCTTCAGTTCGATGGACCTCATGTGATCCGCGCCATCGGGTAACTTTGACTAGTTTTGAAGCTAGCTGAAACCCTCGGTTTCAGAGATACCATCGAGTGGGAGGATGGTAAGAACGTCACCAAGAAGGCCGTCAAGAAGAAGCAGAAGAAGGGAGCCAACGCTGGAAAGTTCCTTACCAAGACTGTCAAGGCCGACAGTTTCTTCAACTTCTTTGAACCGCCAAAGTCCAAGGACGAGTTGAACGAGGACGAGGATGACGAACAAGCCGAGGAGTTCCTCGAACTCGATTACGAGATGGGACAAGCGCTCCGTGACACCGTCATCCCACGCGCGGTTCTTTTCTTCACCGGAGAGCTCCAGGCCGACGACATGTACGACTATAATGGAGAGGACGGAGACGAAGTCTCTGACTTCAGCGACGATGAAGCTTAATCATCTTTTCGGATCCCCTACCCTTTCCAAAAATATTCACCGTTACATTCTTCACATTATTAATTTTCCACTTCCCGAAACCCTTCTCTCATAATAGGCGGAATCCCGATTGTTGATGTTACTTGTTGTCGTCGTTTGTTCCCTGTCCTATTCCACCCGTTCCGCTTAACTATCTCTTGAAATGCCTCTAAACGGATAGTCGTCGAATTCCCACTTTTCTTTGTGTCTTGGCAAAAGCCTGGTACCTAAGCGCCCGACTTCGACTTCGTTTTTTGATAATTTCGTGATCACGTCAAGTTAAATAAAGTCCTTTGTTGCAAAAGCTGTTCGTACCGTTCGAAAACAGTAACGGACCTACATGGTATTTGAAAGATATACGGAGTCCTAGGAAAACTGTTTTCAGAATGAAGGATGGCTACGATCTCCTAATAGATGTGCAGTCCGTCGAGACAATGGAATCTCTAGATTCAGAAGAAGTACTCGATGTCCTCGGGAATGAGAAACGTTTCGAAGTGATATCCCGGCTCTGCGAAAGGCTGTCTTTTCTCGTCTACCAGGACTCGAACTTTGGAATTCTCCCGGTGTGTCGCTTCGACGTCCTTCGGAGTTCCGCGCCTGTTTTCAGAAGTCGCCGTCATCCGAAGCCATCCTTTCGAGTGTCAGCCGATTATGTAAATCGAGCATCCGTGCCGGTTTTCCCGTCGGTAATCACCAGGGTTGTCAACGGGCCGATTCCGGGCCGGCGCGGGCCGGCAAATATCTCCTTTGTTTCTTGGAATTTTTGAACAAGTTACCTATGAAAAATGTAGATCTCGGCACCCTCTATAAAATGGCGTTGAGTTTGTGAATTTTTATCGAGTGCCAACAAAGTTATAGGCAAAAAAGTGTCCGGGCCGGGCCGGGCCGGGCCGATTGGTCGGCCCGGCCACTTTTTGGCTTCTAACTTTGTTGGCACTCGATAAAAATTCACAAACTCAACGCCATTTTGTAGAGGTCGCCGAGATCTACATTTTTCATAGGTAACTTGTCCGAATATTCCAAGAAACAAAGGAGATATTTGCCGGCCCGCGCCGGCCCGGAATCGGCCCGTTGACAACCCTGGTAATCACTGTTACTATTTCGAAATAGTCAACAAACACTTTGTCGTGGAAAATATTTCCAGGGGCTGTACGACATGTATTTGCCCACTTTTTTGCGTCGGCTCGTTTTTGTTTCGAAAAGTTTCGAAATGGCGGAAAGTCTGCGTCTCTCGAGTCAGAACGCTCTCTCGTTTGTACTCTGCTGCAAAAGAGGAAAAGTGCACTAGACGCGAGAAAAAGAAGATTGGCTCCCGTTTAATCGGAGGCATTGGGTGAGGGGGCGAATCGGAAAAACGCTTGGAAATAATGGAGGAAAGCGAGAGACGTACGGAAAACTGACGGAAATTCGAATCAGAAAAGAGAGAAGGGAGCAGCGAGTTCAAACCACTAAAAGAGAGAGAAAACTGAAAGAATTCGACGGATTCCTGGAAGTTGACGAGGGAATTTCCAGAAAACGAGACTTTCGTCGGAAACGATTCCCGCCAGAACGCTACGAATGCTCAGAACAACTCGAGAGAACGCATTCTGAATGCTACGTTGCTTTCGAATCGATCCGATGGTTCCATGATAACGAATGCGCGCTCCATAGACAATCCATTCTTCCAGAACGTCCGGCTCTTCTATCCGAATACTTTTCCTCCTCCTACCTCACCAGTGCCGCTTTCTCGAAGAATCTCATCGAGAACGACGATAGATTTCTGACGACATGTCTCTGCCTGCTTCCGCTCATCGATTCTCTCCCGTACGTCTTCTGAAGTGACGTCTTCTCAACTTCTTATTTCTTTTTCAGATCGAACTCAGTTTTCCATCCGGCTGCTGTGTTTCTCGAAGGGATGCATCATTTACACTACAACTGTGAAGTGCTGCTGGAATGGCTCAACTCGGAGCTTGCCGCTTCGTCGCTCATTCTTCGCGTTCTGAAGTCGTGCTGCAATCCGGAAACGAGAAGATTCTGGAAAGAATATGTGCCGACGTGAGTTGGAGAACAAAATCTCCGAGACTTGTCGATTTCAGACGAGTGGATGAAATTCCAATTATGGATTTGTGGAGCGAAGCTCCGCTTCCCGATGAGTCTTGCCACGTAGTCTTGAACGTCATCGAGATAGTTGGAGATCAAGAAATGACGAAGAAGGTCTCTCTACGAGGAGAAACTCTCATTCGACACAAAAAATCGGAGCCCGCAGCACCCCAGAACAATGGATCTTTCCTGAACTGGATTGCCACTGTACACGAGTTGAAAAAGCGATTAGGACGTCTTCTGAAAGCAAGACTCGTACCAGAGAAGCTCAATGTCATCCTGAAATGGTGTGACACGTTCTGCCAGATCTTTCAAGAGCAATGAACCTTTCTTCTCCTCTCACGCGCGCAGTCTTGTCTTCCTCTTCCCGGGCGTCGGTGCGGTTGCGTGCGTGGTCTTGTGCAAAGAGGCGCGTCTTCCACGCGTGAGGGGTCGGGTTCGTACCTGCCGCACTGCATCTATGTGTACTCACTCGTTGAAAATCGATGAGTGTAGAAGGGAAATGATGCGAAATGGACTGTGAATCCCGCAGGCGGTCGGAGAAGTCTGTAGTCTCTGCCCTAGTCTAAAGGGGTTTCCCAATTTGCTTTTTCCACAAGTTTATGTCCAAAAGCCATAGGAATAAATAAATTTACAAGATTTCCATAATTCAGAAAGTAAGAGTGAACTTCTTCTTCAGGGCGATAAGGCTGATCATCTGCTTCGACGAAACAACGAGTCTCTGAAGGGAGGAGTCGTAGAAACTCTTGCTCATGTCGAGATTCAGAGTGACGCCGTCGAGTTTGAATCCGGAGAAGTTGGGCGCATTCGGATATCCGAGGATCTCGATGGTGTCGAGAGTCGGCGGCTTGACAGCAGTTGAGCACGTTTCGCAGTTACCGGAGAAGACTGCGCCCACAATGGAAGACGTGAACGAGAATTGCCAGTGAACTCTGGAACAGAAGATGTGGAAGAACCGAAAAACGAATGAAACCTCGGATGCTGCTCGATGTTGTCGTTCGGAATGAGGTCGTCGCCCGCATCGTAGTACAGTTCTCCCTGAAACCTCCCACATCTTCTTCTTCCACGTGGCAAAACTCACCGAAGATACTGCGTTCGTCTTGACAGTGATGAGCACTTCGAATGGATTCAATCGAGAAGCTGTCGTCGTGGTATTCGGAGCTTGACGTGGCAGAATGAATCCGCCTCGTACGAAAACGGGCGTCAACGAGGACAGTGGGGCGGCGACGTCGTTGAATCCGGCGTACATCTTCTGTCCGTACGTCTCCGGTTGGAGAGAGTACCACGTGTCTGATGGGAAGTAGGCGTGCACAGTGGTTTGGCCCTGCAGAAGAAGAGGTGCGGATTGTGAAGGCGAGTCGAGGAGGTTACCTGGTAGAGAGCCGGAGCGATCATAAGAGCGGAGCCCCAGAGGAACTGCTCGCTGATCCCGAGAGTCTCCTCGTCCTTCGGGAATTCGAAGAAGAGCGGTCGGACGACGGTGTGTCCGTAGCGGGCCGAGTTGTAATGGAGACTGAAAGAACTCGACATCGAGAGGTTCCTAGTTCCTGCAATACCTGTACAAGAATGGAAGATAGTAGTATCTGAAAGTGAGCGCAATCTTGGCCGCATTGGCGACTGACGGCCAGACAGCTGGGTCTTGGTCCGGCATTCCTTGCGAGTTGTGGTCTCTGAAACAGTCTCAGTAGGGCGCGCTTCACCATTCGAACGAACCGCGAGAACGGGGAGAACGCTCCGAACTGGTGCCATCGCAGGCACAGCTCCTCGTTTGACACTCCGTTGAAGCCGCAGATGTCGGAGCCGACGTAGGGAAGGCCGAACATGTTGAACTCCATGACTCCGATGACGGACGTCTGCAGGTCCTCCCATCGGGCGGTGTTGTCGCCGAGCCAGTGGCCTCCGTAGCGTCCCGAAGAGGGGAAAGTGCTGCGCGAGATGACGGCGGACCGCTTTCCGGTCACTTGCGGGATCGCTTTGTAGGTCGCCCTCGCCTCACTCCACCCGTACAGATTCTTCGTGTCGTAGAAGTCACGGCTTCTTCTCGCCGTCTTTCCAAGCATGCACAGCGTCTTCGAGAAGAGGTACTCGCCGTCCCTCTGCCACGTGGCGTACGTCTGATAGGGCGGTACGTCGAGAGCAGCGTCGGCTCCCGAAATGGGGCACGAGAGCTTCGCGTCGGCGAGTCTCGACTCGAGAGAAGAGTAGGTTCCGGTGTCGAAGTTCGACGGCTCGTTCATGTCGATCCACATGCCGTCGAACGGCAGCTGCAATCCCATTCCGACTCTTCAGAGGCTCTCTGGCCACCACTACTCACCGTCTTGTGGAACTGCGCGAACTCGCCGGCCCACCAGTCGTCCGTGTTGTTCTTCGTGTCCAGAAAGTCCGGGAAGGCGGTGTTCCTGTCGGGCCACACGTTTCCGAGCATGATCTTCGTGTTCTTGGCCATCGGATACTGGTCCTGGATGTTGCGCGGAACCTGATCGTCGCGAGCCCACTCAATGAACGATGCGTCCGCATTGAGACCTCTCTGGAACGATCCGTAGTCGACTTCGACGGCCGGATCGAAGATGACGATGAGATGAAGTCCCTGATCGTGCAGCTGTTGCGTGTAAGCAGGGAATCCAGCCCAGTTCTGAAAACTTTCACGTCTTCTGGTTCGTCGGAGGAATACTAACGTCTCCTTCGGTGAAATCCTCGTAGTGACTCATGTAGTCAATGTCGGCGTAAGGGACATCAAGAGGGATTCCCAGTGCCTGATTCCGTCCGATGACCGTCTTCATCGCGTCCAATCCACCGTATCCCCACCTGCACAGCTGGTAGCCGAGCGCCCAGTAGGCCGGGAGGAACGGGAATCCGATGTGCTGCAAGTACTGGTTGACGACCTCTTCGGGCGTCGGTCCGGGGAAGAAGGCCATGTCGAGACGGCCTCCGATGGTGCGGTAGACGAGATGAGGGCCCGGTCCGGTCTCCACTTCCTGCGCGTTCGAGTTGAGGATGAAGACGCCGTGCGCCTTGCCGTCCGACTCGATGCACATGTAGAACGGGTGCACTCCGTACAGGTTCTGCGTCGAAAGAGCGCTGCCCGAGTCGGGTCCGATGTCTCTCGCGAACATCGGCCACGTCGTGTACCGATCCAGATTGTGCTGAAACGAGACGTCTAGACAGCCCCTGAACACTCGTGGTCTCCCGTTCAGAATGCGTAACTTGATGCCAAAGCGGCGCCTCCTACCGCCGTTTCTTTCTCTCCAAATCCAGTGTCTATTTGCGTCGTCGCGCTTATGTGCTTGCTCTGCGCGCGCAATGCGGCGCATTACCGCGCGGAAAGGCTCCCCTCCGCGCGGTACAAACTCGTCCTCTCCCTCACTTTTTCTCACCTGCGTCGTCCGGCGGCGCGTGCGCTCGCTCAACGCCTAAGTTTCAAGCCATTTTTTGCAACTTGATGCGCAATCCGGAAACCCGCGGAAAGTGGGCGGCGCCACGAGCAAAAATCAGCGAGCCGCTGGCCGAGAGACTTTATAAGCGGCTCTCTTTGCCGTAATACCTCATCATTTTGGCATAGTTAGCACTTGCAGAGGATGTTCTCGAAGCTGTTCACGACGTCTTGCCTTGTGGCTATCGCTCTCTCGAGCGCCCAGGAACCGGAGTCAGTTTCCGAGCGGAAACATCGTCAGCCGGCGGTTCCTGTGGTGGCTCCCGTCGGACAGTGTCCAGGTGAGAGCCCCCTTCGTTTCCCGTCTTCCGAACGACGCTTTCAGGAGGACCGTCGCTCCCGATCGAGTGCGACCCGAAGCGTCCGTGGCCTCAGTGCCCGCCGCAGTCCTACTGCTACGCCACCAACTCCGTCGACATCGGACCGTACTTCTGCTGTCCGGTGTGGTCGACGTACGGAGCCGCGTGGCGTCCGGCCACTCCCTTCTACAACTACGTGCCGCCAGTCCCAGCCAACTGGCCGGACGTCGCCAAGGTAAGCCCCCTCCGATCCTCCCCGACATCCCAACTTCCGATGCTCGCCAGATGACCGCCAACTGGCCTGCCGCCGCCGTCAGCGTGCCAGTGAAGGCCCGCAAGCCCGTGAAGGCCGACGAAGGATCGGAAGAGCAGCTGCCGGACGGCATCGCCTCCTCGATCAACTCGTGGGTCCAGAGACAAAAGATGTAGAGAAAGGAATGGCCGCTCATGCGATAATCCCCCATGTTGCCATATAATGTGTCTGTAAATATTTGCTCCCCCCTAACTTCCGCTATTTATTGTTGAGCTTTTAGCTTTTCGACCCCCCTTTCCTTTGTGCTCCGATCGTAACATTGAATGAGACATGAAGAAGCATACCCGAATCTTCTTGTGAATGTGATCTCCGAATCCATAGATGTTCTTCGTCGGCAGATACGTGGCGATCTGGATGAACTTGTCGGCGAACTGCATTCCACCTGCAATGCCACGTCTTCTGGTCACCTCTCCTTCTTCTCGATCTCTCACCGATGCTCGTGTCCCAGAGAGCGGTGCCAGTGCTCGTTCTTGTCACTTTGAAACTGAAAACATCGGAAGAACCGATGGTTCCGGAGGAGAAAGTGAGCGATTCGATGGAGGCGGACGCCTTCTGCGGGAAGTTCACGGGCGGCACATATCTGTCGTCGTTGCCGATTGTGAGCAAAAGAGTGGCTCCGTTCGAAGAGTACTTCACGTTCAGCGGGGAAATATTGTCTCCGTAGGGGTTCTCTGCAACAGTAATCTTTCAGGGCGAAATAACTCGGAAACAGTCTAGTTTTCATTGAAATTCCACTGAAAACCGATAAGAAATGAGACTCGGGAATTCAACGAATTGTGTTCTGATTTCTAGGAAACTCTCGAATCTCTTGAAAAAACGAGAAGTTTTGAGAGAACTCACTTGTTTTGGCGGCGAGAACGAACGAGTTTTTGGCAGACGACTGGACGGTGTAGCCGGATTCCGTCGGCCAGTAACACCACGGGGTTCCGGTGGGAGCGGAGCCCTGAAGAAGAAGAACTCGAGTTGGGAGGGATCGGGAGCCTGCGACGACTCACTGCCGGCTCGTCCCACAGACATCCTCGGGCGGTGCACTTGTCTTGCGAGGCCCCGGGCTCCGGGAAACAGTCGAGCCGCTTGCTTTCGTCGACAGCTGCTCCGCGAGCTCCGAGCACGAAAAGGAGCACGAGAGCTCCTTTTGCGAGGCTCATTTCGAGAGTCAGAAGGGGGAGAGTCTCGTTTGGAAAGTGGAGAAGACTGACTGAAAATGCGGAATGCACGTGTCTGATAAGAAGCGCTTATCGGAATCATCGGGTCCACAAACTGTTTAGTGGTCGGAGAAGGACATGTCATTCTCTCGAGCGTCGTTAAAAAAGGAATAGATTCTTCATGGGTAAAGCGGTCATAAAACAGAATGACGCAAAGCTAATACAACTGTGACAAAGGGGAAACGGGGGCACAAAACATGATATTCACAACAAGTAAAGCGCGTTGAAAGTAGATCTTAAATATGGTTATCAAATTCTGAAGGGGTTCTAGAAGATGTCGTCCTCATCGTTATCTATCCGTCTGCTTCCGAGTATCTCGTCCACGTGACGCTGCAGCTCGCGATCCGCCGCCTCGATCTTGCTCTTCGTTAGCACAGAAACGTTGCGGAGCTCTTCGCACTTCTCCTCGGAGTACTGTTTCATACATTCTTCTTGCAGCTTGATCCTCACGCGACTCTTTCTCGTCGTTCGCCGATGGACCTGTTGATAGTGGGCACAATCCGAGCAGAGCTCCCATTTCTTGTAGTTGAAGCTGAAAGAGGATGCTACCGAATGGTTTCATTTGTTGATAAACTCACGGTGTAGGGAAGTCAGAGTCGCTTTCGTCATCGTCGGAAGTCCAAATGCTCTCCTCGTTGCCTGTTTCCTTCCGTCCTCGTAACACCGCATCCGCCTCTCCCTTCTCCCGCAGCTCCCCCATCATTGACTGCCGCCACTGATCCTTCCGCTCCTCTCTTAGTTCTTCCAGCGTCCTTTTTCCGATCATCTCGATCGCCTTTTGGAATTGATCTTCGGCAGTTTTCTTCTGATCTCCCACTACCGCCAACTCTTCGATACCCTTCCGATGCACGTTGTTCAGCATGTCCCGGTAGTGCTGCGCTCTCTGTTGCCGTGCTCGCCGTGTTCCGATCTCCACTCGCAACCCCTCTACAGTCTCCCATCGCTTTTCTTTCGGCGGTTCTCCTGTTTCCTCAACGGCACGATCGTCGATTCCACAGCTCGCGCATCGTAGATCAGGGGTCTTTTCCTGTTCGGACTTTTGTAGAAGCTTCGCGCGATTCTTTTTCGGCCTCTCGATCTTTTGAAGTTCCATCTGCTTCAACTGTCGAAGGAGATATTCATCCAGCCAATCGTCGACTCTTTCCATTTCGTCGTCTTCCGTTTCCATCGGATCATCGGCCTTCTTCGGTTCTTCTCCCTTCGAGACGCTGGTTTCTTTATCGATTTTCTCCCAGATTTTTTGCATCTCATCTTGAAGTTCCTTCCTGGTCCTTCGTTTCCGTTCCACGGGAAATACGACTCTCGCTCTTTTCGCGAGTGGTGCTCCGCGAGCACACTCCGATAGAGAATCTCCTTTGACATTGAGTGGTCGACGAAGGCTCGAACGTTGGAATCCTCTCACTCCGGGCAGTTTGGGAGTGGAAGTGGCGGAAGGTTCGAAGCTGTCGTCCAGCACGAAGGTGTCATCGTCTTCGTCGCGGTTCGAGTGACGGAAAGCGGACACTGGCTCTGCTATTCTGGTCGTTCGTCGGGGAGTTTTCCGAAGGCCTCCTCCAGTTTCAGGGATTTTCGGATACACCTTCCGCACCTCAACACTGGAAGTCGTCGGAATCGAAGGGACCGCCGTCGTCGCCTGCATCACCGGCACCCTGATGACTGCCGGAGACTCGGTTTTCCGGCAAGCACTCGACGTCTTCAACACTTCAATCTCCATAAGCTGCTTTTGGATCTGCTGATCTTTGCTCTCAAGTGCAGCTTTGTGCAGTAGAAGACTGTTCGCCTTCTGAAAAGATGAGTTGAGAGGAAGGAGGAGAAGCTGTCATGTCACTAACGTCTTTTTGAAACTCAGCGTGCAGCCTGCTAAACTTTCTCCGCTCGCTTTCCAGTTGGTCCCGAACCATCTTGAGCTCTCCAGTAAGAGTTGCGGGCCGCGAATCGGAGGGAGATGTCGTTCTTGAATTGAGCAGCGTGTTGAGCGGCCGAACCGGGGGAGTTGAAGAGCTGAGATAGTTCCCGACTGGACGTTACTCGATCAAACTTACTGTCTGAGACCCGAATTGACACTTCTGTGCCGAGCGAGAGAGTTCGGAGAGGAAGGGGTCGCAGGCGAAAACGGTGACGAAGTCGCTGTAAGCAAGTTTCCGGTGAAAAGAGTGTTTTCGGAAACTTCTTACTCGACTTCAATTCACTATCTATCGCATTTTTGACTGCCACGTGGACTGCTTTGTTTTGAGTATTCTGAGTCTGAAGCGGTCTTGGAGGGAACCCGCATGTCCTTTGAGTTGACTGATGTGTGAATGGAAGGAACGAAGACGGTTCTGGAACATGACTTTCAGAAGAGAAATGTAGAGAATCACAAACTGGGTACGACTTTCTGAATGTTGGGATTCGGGAAGGATGGGCGAACGCTCGTCGAGGCTTCTGAAACAGAAACTAGGTGACGTGTTTGGTTCAGTCAACTGACTTTTCTCGTTCGTCGTTCCGCTGCTGGCCGAACTTTTCACGGAGCCGCTCGTGGTCTGCGTAGGAGTGAATGCTTCGAAAGAGTCGTCCGAGTCCGGGTCCGGATCAATCGGATCTTCTGACTTCTGTTGCTGGACAGAGGGCTGCACAGTGATGCGCATGCTGCAAGAAAGGGAGAGGGAGGTGGGAAAGTCGGAAGACGTCGGAAATACCAGGGTGGAGGCATGTTGAAGCTGTCGTCTTCCTCTTCCATCGGTATGTCGCCCATTCTGCAACTATTCACTTTCCAGGCTACAAAAAGGTAAAACAGGAATCAAATGGCGAAACGAGCACAAACCACTATACGGACACATGCTAAAATGACTTTACGGCGTACATCATTCTTTTTTATTGAAAACAATATTATTTACACACCAATCTATAAAAATGTATTATGAGGATAGGAAACAAAGAATTGAAAGCTGACGAAAGTGCCAAAACCGCGTAATCAAGAGAAATGATACCGGGAAAATGCCTAGAAATGGAGCCCGTATTCTGAAGAATGCAATAGAAATCAATGAAACGATTCGCATAGATTTAGCGTCGACTCTCGAGTCCTTCGTGCCGCACCGGTTCGGGGACAGGCTTGCCGCCTCGCTTGTTGCGATCAATTTCCGCGCGGAAATAATCGATCGTCTTCAGAAGGCCGTCCTTCATGAGCACTTGCGGTCGCCAAGAGATTTCTTCGGCCGCCCTCCGAATATCGGGTCTTCGTTGCTGCGGGTCGTCCTGCTGCGACTCCATGTTCACTATTTCGCTCGTGGATCCGGTAACAAGATCACGGATTATTGAGGCGAACTGCGAAATCGTGTGCTCTTCAGGGTTACCGATGTTGATAGGAAGCGAGTAGTTGCTGTTCATTAGCTTGATCAGCCCGTCTACAAGATCTGTCACGTATTGGAATGACCGAGTTTGAGTTCCATTTCCGTAAATCTGAGCGAAAAAAGATAGATTATGAACACGGTCAGTATATAACTCACAGTGATCGGTTTGTCCTGAAGCGCTTGGATGATGAAATTCGAGACTACTCGTCCGTCATTCATGTGCATCCTCGGTCCGAAAGTGTTGAAAATACGGGCGATTCTTATCTGCACGTTCTCCTGCTTGTTGTAAGCCACCATCAACGACTCGGCGACTCGCTTTCCTTCGTCGTAGCAGCTCCGCGGTCCGATCGTATTCACGTGTCCCCAGTAAGTCTCCGGCTGTGGGTGCACTTCGGGATCTCCGTAGACTTCCGAAGTAGATGCCAGAAGGACAGTCGCCTTGACTCGCTTCGCCAATCCGAGCATGTTAATAGTTCCGAGGGTATTCGTTTTGATCGTTTTCACCGGATTGTACATGTAATGTGGAGGAGAAGCGGGAGAAGCCAAGTGATATATCTGATCCACTTCCACGAAGTATGGATTGACCACGTCGTGATGAACCATCTCGAAGTTCGGATGGCCAATCCAATGCTCGATGTTCTTCTTTCTACCCGTGAAATAGTTGTCGAGAGCGATGACTTCATGTCCGTCCAGCATCAGTTTATCCACCAAGTGGGATCCGACGAATCCGGCTCCTCCAGTGATCAAAACCCGTTTCCGTGTCTCTTCATTGCGATATCGTACCGACGGGAATGATTTTCTGCAACGAAAATGTTTATAGCGGTTCTTAAAAGTAAACAAACGTCGTTGGCAATGGAGCGACAATCTCCTCCGCGCCGTTTCCGCCTCTGTCTTCCGCATCATCCATCCGCGTTCGAAGTGAAGAGAGCTCATCCTCGAGTACTTTAATTCGCTCCAGAAGCGACGAAACTCCGTCATCGACAACGTTATTCACTCTTTCCATAGGCAATTCTCCTTGTCCTTCCTCTTCTAATCGATTTTCTTGCTCTTTTCCTTCTACTACATCGGCGGGCAGCGGTTTGTTCGACGAATTAGTAATCAAAACTGAAAATCACGAATTGAGAAACGAGTTTTTTGAATGGAGCTCACCGAAAACTAGGAAAAGCGTGACGAGGGCAGCAAACGCTCCGCGAGTAGCCATAGAAATCGAGTGATTGCGAAGGACACGTCGAGGGCTCAGCATGCGAGAAGAAGAGGACACATGCGAGTGACGCCTGGAAAACGGAAAAGTTGATATGAGAGAAAGAGTGAGAGCAATGGAACAAAAGAGAGTAAACAGAGGGGCAGAGCGACAAAAATTATGCAATGAAACGATCAAACGGCGGGGATTCAACGGCCCCCGACAGCCGGATTTCTGTCGGATTATGACGTTTACAACCCTTGTTTTCTGCCTGTGAAGTTTCCGTTTTTCGTTATTTCGGCCAGGTGGGACTACATCAGAGTGAGGGCGAAAGTTTGGCAGGGTTGTAACTACGAGAATGGCCTTGCTAGAACGGGTTTTCTTCCCCTTTTGCCTCTCCGCGCGGTGTCGCCGTCGCGTTTGTTTGAATTCCAGTTACACAGTCGTCTCGAGAAAGGTGGCTAAAAACTTCTGAACACAATTATTGCTCCGCAGTGCTCCGAAAATGATTTGCGCGGAGTCAACAAAAATTGATGGGGGCCGAGTTTTCCACTAGGCCCCCAGCCGTGTACTCCTCTTCCGCCATTTTTTCCGCGATATCGCGATAGCGCGGTCCAATTATTGCGAAAATTGGAACAATTTGGGTTAGGCCCTAGCTCATTTTAAGGGGTTCATCGGGTACTTCTGAAAGCCAAAAATGGTCGCACAGTTCTCGAAATAAATTTCTGTGCGTTTTTTTTGCAAGCTTGCGATTCTCGGAGTACTCATGGGTGAGCGAGAAGAGCATTGAAGAGAGCATTGAAACGACTTGAAAAGTCACAAGAGAATGCGCTCTACTGAAAAGCCGAAGTCGTTAAAAAGTAATTCCACGCTGGATGCTACACTGAAAACCGATTCGGAAGATGCTCTCAAGAAGACTGTTCACAATCTGTGTGAATCACAATCGTTATAATTTGCTCAAACGTGTCGTATATGCCCATCGATTACGGTGATGACTGAAAAAGACGAGAAGGACAGCGGACAAATTACCCATTAATCAAAAAATAAACAATTTCGGTTTTTTTCCAACGTTTGATAATTTCTGAAGGCTGCCGTTCTTCGGGATCCTGCTCGGCGCATTTATTTTGCAAATCAATATGGATCAGACTATCACCCTTTGCAACTTTCAACCCGATTGAAGATTTTCGTTTGAGTACTGCTCAATCCTGGAAAGGGGGCTCCCCATCTGTCCCTGCTCGTTCCGTTCAATTGCGTGTCTCTTCGCGTCCGTCTCCATGGAGACGCGCGGAAATCGGCCCTCCGTGCAAGGAAAAGGCTCTTCGTCGGGCAGAATGCGTCCGGGACTCGCCCAACGGAACGCCGTCCACTTCTTCTCCATCTTCCTCGTCGTCGTCACGTGGCTCTGCGTGTTCCAGGTACAGCTCCTCTTCAGAATCCCCCACGCCTTCTTTTTCCCGCTACAGGCCGTCGTTCACACTGCTCCGCGGTTTCTGAATCTGGAGGAAAAGTGAGAAGATGCCGCACGTCGATTTGTTCACAGAGGTTTCCTGAATTCTTTATCGTTCCCATCGTCAGACTTTCAGTGTTTTCAGCCTGTTTTTCGGACTTTTCGTGCTTCAGAATGCAGTTGGGCCGCTTTTTATATCAAATTCGCCACTGTTTTTCGATATTTTCTGCCGATTTTCATCATTTTTCTGACAGATGTAAGTGAAAAGAGATTTCTAGTTCTTCATTTGATTAATTGTTTCAGGGCATCTGGAAGAAAACGGGAACGTTTCGAGAAGTGCCCGATATTTCTTTTACTGGAGACTTCATCGTCTACGCCTACGGTGCGACGTCTTCTGAATGACGTCTGCATTCTGAATCCGTTTTCAGGCCACGACAGATCCGTCGTCTCTTCTTCGTTCGCCGTTTTGAACGCGGCCGCTGCTCCCGATCAGCTGTCCACCTCGCAAATACTGCACCATTTCGGACCGTCTTCGGGTTCTTCAGATGACGTGAATCCTCAGAATCCGTACAAACATATTCATCATTTCTCTTTCAGAAGCATCAGATCGGCCAGAATCTCGATCTGCAATTCCAGATGAGCACGCAGAATTTGACGATCAACACGTTGATTTACGCGTTCGTCCTGCGAATGAAATTGGATTACCACTCAATTGTAGACGTCGGTTTCGTTCCAGAACTTTCTGGAAAACCCCTCAATTTTCAGACAGAACTGCTGCTCACGGATACAGTAAGCCTGTCCTCGCCCACTTCGAGAATTCAAACGACCGCCCGTCTTTCCGTGGACCAGACAACGCCTTTCCAGCCGGGAAACCAGTTCCGAATCCTCGACCGGCGACGTCAGGACGTGGAGCACTTCCAGATTCAGTCGGTGCTTCGGAGGCTCACCGAAGCGCCAATCAGTCTTGTTCTCAACAGGTACGTCTTCTGAATCTCCCCCGATACGAATCTGTTCCAGAAAGTCCACTGTCTGCTTGTCTGCTCCCTCCGCTCCGGCCACACTCTCTCTCGGTCTCTCTATTTTCATTTCCGAACTCGAGTTCTCTTACAAAACCGGCTTCTGGGAGCTGCTCAAATGGTTCTGGATCCAATACCTCGCCGCATTCGCTATCGTCGACTTCTTCTTCCTCTCGCTCACTTCCTACCTATTTCGTAATCGTGTATTTTGGGTAAACGACGTTATTCGCTCGAGATAAAACTTTCACTTGTTCAATAAACATTTGAAAAAAACAAAAACATTGTGCACCAGAGAATGTAACAGAAAATGAAACAAAACTAGGAAAAGTTGGCATATCACATGAGGAGAAAGAGGAGATCACCGATTGAACACAAAAAGTGGTTGTCTAGGAGTGAAAAGCAACCGGTAAGCGGAAGAAACCGGGAAACGACACTAGCGAGGGGTTAGGGACTACGAACATTATTTGCTTCTAGGCGCGCGATCCGACACCGACAGGCTCCAATCCGAGCTGCTCCAACTCGTAATCAAGATCCATTGAACTCCGTTCCATCTGAATAAGAACTCTCAAATACCGAATCAGATCCGCACACTTACTTCGTCTTCATCCAGAAGGTCTTCGTCGTCAAGTACGTCTTGAGCAGTCAACGATATATATTCTCCGCCAGCGGAGCTGATTCCCGAAGTGATCGGAGCACTGGAATTGTCGAGGATCTCCTTCAATCGTTTTGACTTTTGGAGCATTCTGACGGCATAGAAAATAAGTATTCCGATAGCTACGGTGAAGAGGAAGATGATTGCGTGTTCAATACTTCCCGAAGAAAACTCCAAAGCAAAGAGACACGCGATGAAACGACCAACAATCCATGCGATCAGGAAATAGGCCAGTTGAACAGTCGAACGGACGTGTAAAGAGACCTGAAACTTTGAGTGTGAAGGAAGGACGACGACTTTGAAAACGAACCTCGACTACTAGGAAGAGCGCAACCCAGAGAGAGTAGAGGCCGCAGACGGAGATGATCATTCCAGACGTCGAAGAGAACGAGAAAAGAAGGATCAGCTCTCCGATGGCGGTGATGCCGAACGAGACGATCACAAACTCCAGACTTCCAATACGGTGTCCCCTGAGAATCCTTTAGTTGTTGAAAGAACAAAGTGCGTCTGCCTACCCGAAGACCATGAAGGCAGACACGAGCATCACAAAGATACACACTAGTATATGCTCGAATTCCGATTTTCCCGAATCGGTAGAAGAATGGAAATGCTTCAGTTGTTGCACGAATCCAATTATTGTCTGAATGGCGGCGATAATCATTCGAAGCCGCATTCCAAGTCCGACGAGGGAGTCAGCTTCTAGCTTCTTCACTTTCGAATCGGGTTTCAGACCGCACGGAAGACAGCAGAGTGCGTAGGAAAGACAGTAGACGACGAGACAGAGAATGGAAAACGCCTTGACGAACGAGGAAGTGGTTTCTTCGGCGGAAACGACTGATCCGGACATGAAGAGCGAATCAGAGGGACAGTTTCCGGGATATGGAGGAGACGGAACGGGGGAACTGGAAGTTCTGTTCAAGAGCTGAATTTGAGAGGGTTCTTACGGTCTCATGTCCTCCTTGCTATCTCTCGTCTTCACATCAACGGTGACTATCACTTCCGTCGTCAGAGGAACAGTTGTAGTCGTTGTGAGGACAGTTGTAGTTGTCGTCGGTTCGGGAGTTGTTGTGGTAGTAGTCGTCGTCGTCGTGCTGGTTGAAGTTGTAGTCGTTGTTGTTGTTGTAGAGGTGGTGCTCGAAGACGTCCATTCCATCGTTTCTGTGCTGTTCCCTGTGTCTCCGTCGACGACTGAGATGTCCGTATCTTTCTTCTTCACTTCTTCCTCTTTCTCCGCGTTCACTTCCGTCTTCGTTTTCGATTTCTGTGCGTTACCAGTGGCAACTTCTGGTCTGAAATAAGAGAAATATAAGGGTAATTGTGAACTGACCCACTTTTTCACGGAGGCATCGTCTTCTACTTTTGAAGGTTGTGTCGTGTTGCTTGTCACTGCTGCTAAAACAATGCTGGAGTTCGGAAAAGAAGGGTTCAACTCACAAAAGGGCAGCAGGGTCTTCGAAGTGTCTTCTTCCTCTGGCACAGCTCTTCTGAGGCGACTTACAACATTCTCCTGAATGGATCTGGTCACGATGCTCATGTCGGCGAGACTGTTTGTCGCTTCTGCAAGAATCTATTGATCCTCATCTTTAAAAAATGTTCTCACCCGTGAATGCTGCTGTTTTGACTGTCATGGCTAAGAGACCACCCGTTGCAAAAAGAAAAAGAAAAATTAGCAGTTTGCGAGGTTGCTTCCGCCAAAAAGCGAACCAGATGAGGAATCCGCCGTAGAGAGTGGCTCCCACAAAGAATCCTCGAACGGCAAACAAAAAAGCAAAGTTGAAGGCGAGAAACAAATTGACTAGAAGAGTTAACAACGCAGAAAGCAAGAAGAGCATGAGATTTGAGCGAGAAGACGTCAGTTTAGCTGAAAATGCCGTTTTTTTGGTGTCAGTCGTGATTTCTCACCGGAATATGCTCCGCAGAACATGCCTACGCATATCCATAGACACGCGTAAACTTCATGTCGATGAGAACATGTTCGTATGCTTGATGTCGTGCTAACGAGGCCCTGATCAGTTTGTATTATGAGTTAGTGTGCCAAAATAGAACGACTTACAGCTGCGAGAAACGTAAGGGCGAGGACAAGAAATCGGATAGACTGATTGTCGGCTCGACCACGAATCAGTGATGCATTCTGGCGTTTGGTTGATGACAGCAGGTTGTTCTAGAAACTGTTCGGTCGATTTCAGATCAGGGATGTTTCAAACTACCCTGTCAAAGACTAGGTCCTCATCATCGTCCTCTGAATCCGAAACAGACGCCGTCAGTTTCACGTCGACGAACTTTTTTGTCTCCGCTTGTGAAGTCTCTCTCCTCGGACTTCGTTCGTTTGATTCGAGAACTATAAAAGGCTCTTTTCATTCGGATGTGCGCTCAAAACTCACTTCCAAGCTGTGATAGAATATGTGAATCGTCATGAAAACTCATGATTTCAGCAGTCTCACACCGTAACGTCGTGCTCTTCTTTCCAGCTTCGAAAACCCGTTTTCTGAAAGCGTGCCCAGTTTTCAGATGTTCCACATTTCTGTTCGCGTTGGCGTCCAAGCATTAGTTGGAAGTTGAGAGACGTGAGAGAAAATCGCACAGCTGACACGAATGCTACCGTAGTGGCGGTCGTTGCGAGACCCACTGTCTGCGTCTCGCTGCGCATCTCCCTCTCGCTTGCGCGTCGCGGTTCGACGCGCGGTCTCCCTGGCCTTGTGATTTTCGAAACCCGACGAATTATTAGTCTCTCTCGTAGGTTCCGTGTTGAGCACTAGTTTTGAACGCTGGTTTTCTGATGGAACCGAATCGACGAGAACAACTTGTATATTTTTTATCTATTTCTTTTTACACAAATTTATGGAAGTTTTAGGTGAATTTGCAAAGAATGATTGGGAGAAAAGATCCAATGAAAAGGCCTTGACGAGCCAAGAGTGTGCAAGAACCCTAAAAAATTGCAGAGGATCGACTTTTCGAAGGAAAGTCGAAAATCCTGAAGGAAGTGAAGGTTTTGCTTCTTGTGAAGTGCGTTGGTGATGGTTGGATGTTTCCCGCGCGCGCGCTGTAATCTCGTAGAAGATCCATTATGCAGGTGTTTTAGTTCATTCCAGTTCCGCATTGTTGAGAAGCTTCTGCGAGCGCTCGCGACGTATAACATGTTTTGCGATGTCCCGCGGACCCCATCGAGTTTCGGATCAATAATCTAGAGCGAGAGAGTGTGTCGCGAGAGGAGGATGCCCGTCTACGATTAGTCGCGTTGTTTGCGCTTGGGGAGAGAGAAGACGGGTCTCTCGCGGCCGTCGTGTGTCGGGCTGCGATAGTCACTTGAGTGAGTTGGCGGCAGCAGTATAGCGCGCTAGCTGTACATTCTTTCTGTAGTTTTCATCGCTCCTTTTTCTGCAAGACAATTTTATATATGTTGAAACGAGGAAGAACGAGACAAAATGGTTGGTAAAATAATTTGAAGTCACACAAATCTGGAGAAGAGGGGCACATGTAACTCGACGAATGTGAGAAAAGCTGTTGTGTCAAAGCGGTTTGTTCCCTCAGAGTAATATCGAAAAAGAAGGTGCGACTAGGAGAGTAGAATTTCCGCATAAACGTTGCGAATATCTTATTTTTAATTTTCACCAAATTCAAACTTTAATGTCATAACCAGCGCGATTCCAACCACACCAAACGTCACAAACGAGGTAATCACGCCTTCAGGATATCGATTTTCCTTGCTGAATCTTGAAATCGTCCCAAAATGCTGCAGAAATTTTCTAGTGGTGGGCGGAGCCGAGGCATGCGGCAGCCAATGGAAGAGGCGCGCCTCTACCGTAGGGCGAAATTTTTCAAAAGCGCCCCGCTTCGCCCGCCACTGGGAAACTCCAGCGAGACGGGAGATGAAAATAGAGAATCAGATCGACCCTCTCGGCAAACTCCAACTTTTTGAGAAAGGGAGATAATAGAATGAACTATGAATGCCACAGGAAGGCGGCAAAAAAAGAAAAGAGAAGCAGTAATTGGAAAAGAATATGATGGGGCGATGAAGTGCCTATGGAATGTAAATGATGCGGATATGCACAAACGGACCTCTTCTCCACTTTCCTTTCTCTTTCCCTTTCCTAAAACCTTCTTTGCTCGAAAAGCATCTGTCATTTGTGATTTCCTTTTTCTTTGCGCGTCGCCCGATAAACTGTACACAAGATGGGAACCAAAACAAACTTCAATCTCTCGATTCTTTAGAGCAATGGACATCATGCTTAAAAAAGTGACCAAAGAGGAGTTCGAGGATGGCGAACTTCCCGAAGACGGCGAGATTTGCGACGACGAGGAGGACGGTGAGCGACGAGAAACGACTGGAATGCCCTCCAGACGAGTGACTCCCGTTTCAGCCAAAGCAGTGAAAAGAGAGCCCACACCGCCGCAGAGACACGCAGCGCCAGCCCCAGTACAGCACCATCACCATCAGCAGCCGCAGCATTCGGCGCCGGTCGGCATGAGCGGGCCTCCGGCGAGAGAGTCCAAAGAGAGAGGATCCGACAGACCGAGACGGTTCGAGCACAATAGTCCGCCCGCTAGAGACCCGGATCCGTTCGGACCGCACCATTCCAATGAAACAGAGCAGAATGGTAACCGAATTAGAACAGGGGAACGGATGTTTTGAACGCGAATTTCAGAGTTCTTCGGCGGCAGTGGAAACGGCGACAAAGATTATCGGAGTGGAGGAGGCGGAGCTAATGGACCAGCCCAAGAAGAAGAGCAGTACGCAGACACTGATTACCGTGTGAACAGAAGAAGACGTCACTCTCCGGCTCACGATGACGACTACGACGGACGGTCGAAGAGACCGTTCTTCGGACGCGGCGGCGGATACGGACGAGGAGGCGGACGCGGCGGCGACGGAGGCGGATTCCGGAACGGACAGAAGCCGCGCTTCCAGACGGACCACCAGATATGCAAGTTCTTCCGCGAAGGATACTGCAGAGACGGGGACAACTGCTCGTACTCGCATCAGGCCGAGGACTCGCTCCGACGACCGGTTCTCTGCAATTTCTTCGCGAACAGCTTCTGCAAGAAGGTAAGACCATTTCATTATTTCTTCTGTACCTCATCTATGTTCACAGGGTCTTCAATGTCTGATGCTTCACGGTGAATTCCCGTGTAAGGAGTTCCACAAAGGCATGTGCCAGAACGAACAGTGCCGCTTCTCGCACGTTCCGCTCACCGACTACACCCGTCCGATCGTCGAGAAGCTGCTCGCCGACGAAGAGTCTCGCCAGCCGCACCATCCGCCCACTTACAGGCAGAACCCGGTGGCCAACGCCGCCGCCGCAGCTGCGGCAGCCAACGTGATGCCAAGACGGAGAGTTCTACTCCCAGGAGGTAACCCTCAAATTGTGTTTTCCATTCTGATGTTCGTTCTCTTCCAGGCCCTAATCTTAACACGACGTCGCCTCCGCATGCTCCGGTCATCCATGCACCTGTTCCCCAGTCCGGACACATGAACGGTGGTCAGCTGCCTCCACCGGCTGTGGTTGTCCCGACAATCCAGAGAAACATGCCGCCGATTTATCCGCCAGCGGGCTCCGGTGGCTACTTCAACGCAGAACCACAGCCACGACGTCCGGAACAAGTGCAAGGCCTTCCGCCCCCGCGGACCATAGAGCCGCCGCGACTCAGCGCTCATGCCCAACACCAGCAGCAACAGCAAGGAGGAATGATGCGTCAGATGCAGCACCCGCACCAGATGCCTCACCATCACCATCCGGGAATGATGCCTCCACCGCAGCAAGTCCAGATCGAGAAGAAGAAACATTCGTCGCCGCCACAATTCAATCTTGAGGTGAGATCTGACGACCATGCTTTCAGTCCTTACTTTTAAATTACAGGCAATGTTGAGCAAACTGGCGAACGGAGACAAACTGACACTGGAGCCGAACGACGATGAGGAATCGCCGGCTTCTCCGCCACAGACCCACTTCGGATTGAGCATGTTCGGAGTGAAGAAGGAAGTGGCTGTGATTCCAAAGGAGATCCAAGTGACGTGGGGACTCGTGCCGGTCCAGAGGCGGCTTGCCTACTCGAGCATCGAAAACGTCGAGAAGATACCGGCCAACGATCCGAGGAAAGCCCGAGCTATTGCGAAGCAGTTCGACGCATATTCCTCCTCGATATTGAGCTCCGGGGCTGCTCCCGTCGTCTCCGATCCACGGCTGCGTGCGCAACAACAAGAATCTGCTCCGGAAACAGCTCCAGCTCGGTCCAACACCCAGATGTCCTTCTCTTCGTGGATGCCCCAGATATCGTAATCGATTTGAAACATGTCGATATATATTCAAATGTTCTCTCCTTTTGTGTCTCAATTCGGTATGGTCTCGTATCGGATCCCGTTTCTTTTTCCAAATAACTTTTTTCCTCCCTTCGTACTGGTAAATTTTGCTCCTTTTATGCCCTCCCAACTCATAGGTCCCTCTCGGCATTTTCCTTCCTCTCTTCTTCTGTATACCAACTACAATTTCAAAAATTCATTACAATGCACAACTAAATAATGATGCTCAATTCATTTTTTAAATTTCACTGTGTAAAATAAATAGAACCTTGTTTTTGTTAATTCTGCTTCTTCTCGCTGAAACCAGCGAATAGTGTTTACTTCAGCGGCCTTGTTTCTATTATTGGACTCTTGCATTTTGTTTGAATCCGCTAAGCATTTACTACAGAAGAAATAATTGCATTTTTGCGAAAAATTATTCCTAAAACCCAGAGAAAGAGCGGGAAACGCACGAAATCGGCGCGCTTGCGTATCGCCGTCTGCGTCTCCGCACGGCTACTCTCTCGTCAGCGCGACAACAGAAAGTATAGTGGGCGGCGGAACCCGCGAGATGTCGGCCGCAGCGTTTACATGGGTCGCCAGTGCTACACTCCTTCCTCAGTCTTCAGTACGGGTCAAATTCTGATCTGCAACTGAAATGATGAGTTCGGGCGATGATTCGTTGTGATTACATCGCACGGCGAGGTGGGGCCGCAATACCCTGCCTGGCAGCCCGATTCTGAGCATGTTGCAATTTTTGAACTGAAGACTTCCAAGTGAGCGAAGCTGTAAAGAAAGGGAAAGAACATTTTGAAAGCATCTTTTCAGGGCATCAGTTGGCAATCCTATTTTCCGCATGTAATCGAATGTACTCGCAGTGTGTTCACTGCTCTAGCAAACGAACTTTTCGAGCGATTTCTGCATAACACATGCAGAAGGCGTCCCCTAACAACACGAGTTGGAGCAAGTACGAAACAAGTATAATTGAAGTGAACCTACCGTATCTTCTCTCATCAACTGCTCGCGGAGCCCGTTGATTGTGCTCATTTGGGGAGGAGTCTTGTGCTCATTTGACCTACTCAATAGACTCGAAATGACCTCATTTTCTTGCTCGAAAAGAAACGCGAAAACACGAAGTGTGCACCCGAAATTATGGGATTTTTCGCGAATAGAGACGTCGGTTTCCAGCGAATAATTCGTTTTCCCGCCCGTTTCCACTCCACTTGGACGCCATTTTCCAGTTGTTTTTTCTCCAGTTTTCCCCATAAATCATTTATTTGTTTCTTTGAAGAAAGGCGTGATGAAGACTGAAGAAGACGTGGTTTCCGACTGAAACTACACGTCTTCAATGTGACGTGGCTGAAAACTGTTTTGTTTGAGTCTGGAAAAAAAAAAGGCGAATTCGGTTCCTGGAAACCGCGGCGTTTCCGTATTTCGAGCCTTGTCCTGAAGACGTCAAATTCAGATGAACTTGAAGTTCCAGAGTTCTGAAATGTGGTGGGAGGGACTAGAAACCGTCGAGCAGCTAGTCCCTCTTGTAATAATCTGGCCGGACTTCTGGAACGAGAGTTTTCTAGTCCCACCTCGCTAATCCCGCAAATCCCGAAAGAAACAATGTGTGCACAATCCGATTTTCTCTTCTCTTTTTCCCCTTTTCTCGCCCTTTCCGTGGTCTTCTTTTCGAAAACGTTTCAAAAAAAGAAGTAAAAAGCAAGTGAACCATGTTTTTTCCCTCGAAAAATGTGTCCGTTTCCCACTTTTTCGCTTGTTCCGATGAATAAAATTTATCGAATTTCGGCGAGTTTTGTTCCGTTTTCCAGTGGATTTTCGTGTGTTTTGAGGCCGAAATCTGATTGATTTCACACAATAACTCGTGCGAAATCAGACGTGCGACGACGAAAAACCGAGGAGAAACACGTGGATTTTCAGCCAATTTTCAGCGGAATTTCAGCGAATTATGCAGACAAAATGAGCGAGAAAACACGAAAATATCTATGGAAATTAGACAAATTCCGTTATTTCCGCTAGTTTTCCTTGTTCCCAAATCCTCGCTTTTCGTCGGCTCTCGCTCGTATTGAAGCCATTTTGGGTGTCGAAAATCTCTTGAAACGATTGTCTGAAAGTGCTGAAATTGTGTGTCTGTCTTTTCGAGAAGAGGTTGCATATCAGATGACGTCGACGTCTTCTTCCTCTTCTTCTGAAGAGAAGATGGAGAGTTTTGCACCTATTCGCCTCCGCGCTAAAGCCGCTTTTCGTGTTGATCCGCCCGTTTTCGACGGCCGCTTTTTGATAACTTGATATCATTTTCCAGAGAGATTTCATTACTACGGCTCGCGAGAAACGGCTAAATCAATCAATCCACGTGTCACTTTCGTGTCGAGACCCTCGAAAGTGGTCTTTTCGAGTACATTTCCGCGAGTTTTCAGTGTCACTTTCAGGAAGTTTTCCCCCCGTTTTTTCCCGAATTCCCGTCCGTTTGCCCTCTAAGAGACGCTGCTCATTTTTACGGTTGACCTCTTCAGGAAACGCTCTTTATTTTCGGGGAGACGGCGGAAAGTGTCGTCGTCGTCGGGGCGGATCGAAAACATTGAGAAACGAGAGAGGTTCTCGAGTGCCTTCGCGCCCACTTCTTGTGGCTCGTTTCGCCTCTCCGCCTTCTGCTCCTTCCAGCTTCTTCGCGCCTTCTCGGAAGAGTTCCAGACACACCTTGTTTTGCGTCTGAGATTGCGAATCATTATTAATTCCGCCTGTTCGCCCCTTAATCCTGCTCCGTTGGCTCGTTTTCCCCCGGATGCACCTGCCAGCAAACTGCTTTCTTTCCTCGTTTTCCCATTCGCAATTCATGACTTCACTCGCTTCTTTTCTTCGAAATTCCCCCCCGGCCACTAATTTCTCCGTTTTCGGTCGACCCCCCGAACATGAATATTCAATTCGGCGATCTTTGCTGAAAATCATTTTCTCAGCACAAACAATGACGCCTCTCTTACTCATTTCCGGCCAGTTTCAGCCGAAGAAACGTCTGAAAACGAGGAGCGTCCCCCCAAAAAACAAGATATTTGTTTCGCTCAGAAATGCAAAGTTTTCGTGGTGAGACCTCGGAAGCTCGCAATTTCCGATCGCTTCGAGTTCCTCGTATTCTGTAACGCAATTCGGAAATTCAAGTGTTTGAAACTGAATGAGCACTTTTCCGGCTCGCACTGAGCATCTTTTCTCGATTAGCGAGCATTCACCGGAGATCTCTGGAAATTTCAGTCCGAAATGTGACAAAGAGAGCGATTTTCTAATTAGCGCGCATTCAAAAATGCACATTCCAATGATTCCTCTCTTTTTGAATTTCGACGAAAGAGTCCAGAACGAGGGTCTTCAAAAGTGTCGAAACTCGAGATAATCCGATGCGGAAAGAGCACTCGGAAGAGCTCACGGAGCATCTTTTTGATTAGTGAGCATTTAACGGACATTCCATAGATCTTATCAATTATGGTCCCGAAAAGAAAAGAAAGGAGGAGGTTCGGAAGAAAAAGAAGAAGAGCCCACTTCCGTCTTCCCACCGAAATTCGCCAAAAACGTTTATAAACGCATAGAAGTGCGGCGTGAATTCATTAAAAACACCCGAAATGAGGCTCCGCGGAGCACGAGAAAGAGAGCTGAAAGGGGGCGTGGCCTCGGGGCGTAATCCGGATTCAAAGTCCGACTCGCGTTCTTCTGAATCATTCACGAGCGGCCGAAACGCACAAAAAGCGCCTCGGATCTCCGTGTCGCGCTTCAAATTTGGCTAATCAAACAACGATCTGCTCTCGAAGAGAAGCAATTTTCTCCTTTTTCCCCCCTCCTCGTTTTCGCCTCTTTTCACCTTCTAATCCTCGTTGTTGCAGAAATGAACGACGCGGAGCACATGAAGCTGTGGATGTTCATTTCAAAGTGCCAGTTCTGGATCATTCTGTGCACCGTGCTCATCTCTCTCCTGCTCGTCGCCAAGGCGTTCATGAATCTGGTGCGACGCAAACGGAGCAACTACTTTGTCTTCCTAGCGAGCATCATCGTCGCCAACGTCATCACTCTGCTCATCATCCTCTTCGACATCTTCAACTTTTCGTTCAAAGGTAACGCTCGGCCATCGGCGTTTCCTAGTCCCTCCGTTTCAGGCACTCTCGTCTGCAAACTGGAGCTGTTCTTCTCGAACAGCGCCGCGTGCTTCATCAACTGGATCTGGTTGTGTCTGTTCACACAGCGCTTCTTCATCCTCTTCTATCCCATGAAAAGATCCTCGCGCGGCCTGTTCGGCTTCTTCCGATCCGCCAAAAAACTAATTCTGGCGACGGCCTGCTTCGCGTTGCTGACGCAGGTAAGAGTGTTTCGCGAGTCGCACTCATCCCTAATTAGACGCGCATTATCCGCGGATTCCCAGCTTATCTTCGCCGCAGAGAGCATGCGTTGAACTTTGCAGAGCTGGTCGCTCATCTTCATCGAAGAAGTCACGATGGTCACCGAAGACGATCAGCTGATCGGCGTCTGCGAGCGAGACGTCAAGATCATGAGGTTGGTGGAGAAGCGAAGAATGGGCGGCTAACGAGCACGCATTCTTCCAGTGACTTTGGCTATCGCATTCTGGCGATCGGAGAGGCGTTCATCACCTACGCCTTCCCGTTCCTCCTCACCATCGTCATGGACATCGCTGTCCTCTACCAGACCGCCAACTCGAGGTACCTCCGATCTCTCCGATCCTCACTCAAACATCCGTTCCAGCTTCGTCGTCATGTCTGCCGAGAACATCCGGACGGAGCACAGTGCTCTGCTGCAAGTGAACGAGACCGTCAAGATCCAGTCGTCGCAATCCATCAAACAGTCGAACCGAAGACGTCATCAGGCCGTCAGAAGGTGTCTCATGATGGCGACGATCCAAGTGTCGCTGAACGCGCCCTACTACACGCTGCAGCTGTGCGACGAGATCTTCGGACTGCGCACCTCGACGCACGTCTACCTCTACCTGGACGCCTTCTTGTACTTCATCTACCTCTCGCAGTTCTCCATGATCTACTTCTACACGAATCTCCTCGTGACGCCGAGAGGGAAGAGCACTCGGTTCGTCCCTTCTCGTCCCTGCAAGCACCTTCTTATTGCTTCCTCATTTCAGAAAACCGAGCAAGATTCCGTTGAGCTACACAAACAGTTTGCGAAGTGAAATGACAACTGTCTGAAAATCGATAAGTCTGAAACTCTAAAACGTATCTCGACTGCAACTGTGATGATCTCGACAAATCAAGTCAAATGTTTATCTCGAATTGTTTTTTACCATGTGATACACATGTTATCGAAAGAAAAAGGTTAAGAAGATCGTTCGGTCAGTGTTCATCGATTCATGAGGGTCAGCACCTGGTCGAGCGCCGTCACCGTCTCCAGAATGTTGGCGGCGGTGAAGCAGAGCGGCGGCTTGATCTTCAGAATGTTCGTGTACGGTCCGTCGGCGTTGAGCAGGATGCCGTAGCTCTGACGAAGGGCCAGAATGACGGCGAGAGCCAGTTTCTGGTCGGGCTCGCGGCTCTGACGGTCCGTGACGAGGTCGATTCCCCAGAAGAGGCCGACTCCTCGGATGTCTCCGATGCACTCGTGCTTCGTCTGCAGCTCCCGCAGTGCCACTTCCAGCTTCTCGCCCATCGCCTGACTGTGCTCCAGAAGCTTCTCCTCCCGCACCACCTGCATGACCGAGAGAACGGCGGCGCAGGCGACCGGGTTGCCTCCGTACGTGTTGAAGTATCCGACTTCTCCTCCGAGAGCGTCGGCGATCTCTCTTCTCGTCGCAACGGCGGACACCGGGAATCCGTTTCCCATCGGCTTTCCCATCGTCACGATGTCGGGAATGAAGCCGTCGTCGTAGAGCTGGTGAGCCCAGTACTTGCGTCCGATCCTTCCGAAGCCAGTCTGGACCTCGTCGATGACCATCAGTCCACCGTGTCTCCGCACGTGGCTCGCCACGTCCTTGAAGTAGTCCTTTGGCGGGATCACTTGTCCTCCGCACGACTGCAGAGCCTCTGCGAAGTAAGCGGCCACTCCGCGTTCGCGAGATTCGACGTCGTCCAGAATCGACTTGACGTCGTCCGAATACTGCTTTCCGGCCGCGTACAGCTTCTCTTCGTCCGTCAGATCCTTGTCGGCGAGTCTGTGCTTTCCGCGGTAGACGTCCGGACACGGAGCCACGTGGACCCATTCTGGCTGCGAGACGGTGGATCCGTGGTCGAACTTGTAGGGAGACAGCTCCATTGTAGTCGTGACATGTCCGTGGTAGGCACTGAAAGAAGCGAGGAATGCGTGAGGAATGTCTCGAAGATCACTAACTGTTCGATAACGATCGCGTCCTTGTGTTTCGTAAAGTCTCTGGCGAGACGGAGAGCGAGATCGTTAGCCTCCGATCTGAAATCAACATCCGAAGTGAAACAACCTTGCAACCAGTCTTTTATCGTCCGTCACAAAAGAGAAGGTTCTATCACTCACCCCGAATTGCAGAAGAGTACGGTGTCGAGACCGGGCAGCGTGGCGAGAATCTGCTCGGCGCAGTCGGTCAGTTGCGTCGACACGAAGCGCACGTTGCAAGTGGAAGTGCTCAGCTGCTTCGTGATTCCCTCGACGACCCTCGGATGGCAGTGGCCGACTGGAAGAATGGGGTCAACGGGTCAACCCTAAACGGGCGCTACCATGCTGGACGTTGCTGATGCAGTCGAGGAACTTGTTGTTCTTCTCGTCGTAGAGGTACTGCATCGAGGCGTGCGACACCATGAACGGGTCGTCCGAGTAGAAGATCTGGCACTTGGACCTGCAACCGACCAACGGGTCCAATTGAAGAAGAGAGGAGAGAACTCACCCGATGGTATCCTTTCTCTTTTTGAGAATCTCCTCCTTGCTTCGCACATCCTTCGTGGCCGCAGAAGCCGGCGTCGAAGACGTGAAGAAGCCGAGGGCGTTGACCAAGGTGGACATGGACACTGTCTGCAACGAGAATCGGTTCGAAAAGGCACGTGTTGGACCGGGAAGCGAATAAAAAACGACGACGGCGGGCCCCGAGACGCGCCGATTGTGTGATCGAGAAGTGTTATCAAAGAATAGATAAGCGAATGGAGTGGGCGGAGAGTGTCCCCTTCTTCCCGCAATGTTGCGACGAAACAAAGTGATCGGATCAAGAAATGGTCAGCCAGATGGATGGGCGGGCGGGGACAAAGTTCGGAAACGGCTCGGGTCTGTCCACGACAGGCTCCCCGGAGACGTGGAATCGGATGTTCACTCGAAGACGAAAGATCGGAAGAGATAGAAGTGTGTAAAGTTTGGACCCAGTTTCACTCTCTTCCTCATCAAATAAACATTTTTTGGAGGAGAGCGAAATGAGAGAAGCTTGTTTACTTATTCAAACGAGTGCACACTGAAGCTACCAGGAAATGACGGGGAATCAAGCAGATCAACAATCAGAAAGTGACTCCTCCTGGAACCTTCCTATCTCGAGGGCTTCATTGTTGTTCGTGTTCCTTGTTTGATCTTCTGATTTCTTACTTTGTCAGCTTCCCAGAGGAAACCTTTGATTTCGTGTTTCAACGAAACGCTTCCTTCCTCTCTTCTTCTTCTTCTTCTTTTCATTGATGACGGTGAACTCGGTCAATGCCAGAGACACTCTGTCGCTGATTGGCGCCACGAAACGTGACAATCGCAACGCGGTCAAAGTTTTCTCTTCTCTCTGTTTGAGCCCGAGTGTTTGCTCTCAGAAATTCGCTCTTGCTCTTGCCACGTCATCAGTGCCTCCAATTAGAAACCTCGCGATAAGAGCAGTGAAACTGATTTGTCGGCTGATAGTCAAACACAAGGTACATCTGAAATATGACGGTGTGCAGTCATCATTTGTAATCGATTTCGGGTTGCACGAAGTTCTTTCAGACTGATTTTCCCTGTTGCAAGTGTTGTAATAAAAACACAAGTTGCACTTGATATCACCAAGGCCAACGTGCAGAGAAACGAGTCGGGGGCCCCGTTTCAGACGACCTTTGTGCCCCTTCCCTTTTTGAAATCCAGTTGTCTCGACTGCGTTTCCACTCGAAGACGGCCGCTGTCAGCGACACCCAAACCAGCTGCGCACCCTTCGTGACCGAGTAAACACGACGTCTTCTTGTCTTATCTACGTTCTTTGGCAGGTGTCCATGACAACTTACTCTGTCAAAACAACACAGATGTCAACGAAAAAGGGCATCTTATCTACGGGACAAGCATTCATCGGGGACAAAAGGAAACACAAACAAGGCTACAAGAATACATACATGTACGCACAGACATCTACAGAATTAGGTGCGTTTTCCGAAGATTCGCTTGTGCTTCGGGGGCAAGTGATTCTCCAGAACGACTCCTTTCGTTTCGGGAAGGAAGACGGTCAGCACGATGAGGTCATAGAGTTGGCACGAGAACAGAATCGCGTAGGGGATCCACTCGGCGACGTCGCTCAGATAGAAGAGCTGCGGAGAGAACATGCTCCCGATCCTGCTCATCGTGGAGACGGCCGACACGGCGAGGTTGCGGACGGCAGTCGGGTACAGCTCGTTCACCATCATGTACTTGGCGATGAACAGCTGCGAGCACATTCCGACGGCGACTACCGTTCCGACGGCCATCACCTGTCCTTCGTAGCCGAACCAGAGCCAAAGAGTCATGAAGAGGAGCGCCGCGAGGGTGAGCACCATCGAGATCTGATTGATCATCTTCCGTCCGAACCATGGAAGTTTGTAGTCCGCAATGCAGACGGCAATGTTGATTATCCATCGGGACGCCTACAATCCTTCCGAATTAATTCCCTCTTTGTCTCTCGAACTGACCCCCATAATTGCGAGATTCCAGTAGAGTGACCCGGACAGCTTCTCCATGTTGTACATGAGCGAGTAGACGATGAAAGTAGTGCACGTGCTGAAACAATCGAACCTTTCCCTTCGTTCCCCATTAAAATACTCACATGCCGGTGACGAATGTCAGTGTTTGCGCCATCATTTTCCAAGTGCAGAACAAGTGAATGAAAGTGTACTTTTTCGATTTCTTCGAACTTCTCATGTGCTTTTCCGATTCGACGCGGAGCACTTCGTCGAGCTCCTTCTCGAACAACTCGTCGTAAAGTCTGTCGGTTTTGCGGATTTTGATCAGAGCTTTACGGGCTCGTTCCAGTTTTCCCTTCTGAATCAGCCACCGCGGAGACTCTTCGAGAAGTCTGAAAACCGGCAGTCAGCATCCGAAATCATTTTCAGACATACAGAACCGCTACGAAAGTGGCGACCGAAGCGACCGCAGTGACGACGGAAAGAGTCCTCCAGTCGTGACAAAGCCAGGCGACGAACGGAAACAGAATGAGGTTCGGCGACCAGGTGATCGAGTTCTGGATCCACATTCTGTCCTTCCTCGGAATGTTCTCCACCATGTACACCATCTGAACTCTGGAATCAGAAGAAAAATCGGAGTGCACGAGGAGTTTACGAACGCTTACACAGTGATTCCTCCCGTGAAAACACCGGCCACCGTCCTCCAGACCATGAAGTAGAAGAGGTCCGGCGAGTAAGCGGAGATCCAGTTGAAGATCGCGTTGCCCATCGCCGAGATGAGGAGCGCCTGTCGTCTGCCGAAGTTGTCCGACACCTGCCCGAAGATCGCGGCTCCGACGAGCACTCCGAACGTCTGCACGGTGATCGTGTTCTTCACTTTCTTCGCATCCTCGCAGATGTAGTTGAACTGTAATTAGTTCTTTTTCCCCGAAGCTCTCTGCCTTCCTACCTCCACTTGTACCGATTTGAACTGGTATCGCAGATCGGGCACACACAGGTTCGTCTCGTTTCGGAACGCCTTCAACTCGTGACAGCCGCCGAGAGGAGTGCCTCCACACCCAACGACACTCGGGTTGGCGCCTCAACTTTGAACTTTGGTTTGTGTCAAGGTCGCATGCCAACAAAGACCATAAGTTTCCCTCCTAATTGGCATCGAAACTTTTCCCCCCGTCCATCGGGAAGCTCTCCTGTCTCTCTGTTTCACCATAACTGGTTGCGTATCAGTAAACAGTGAAAGAGACGACGGACGATGACGGACGATGACGGATAGGGATCGAAACCCTATCATTCACGTGAAACATGCTGTACTAATGGGAACTGACAGACGAAGAAAAAGAAGGGAGGGCCTTGTTTTCGCTGTGAGTTACACGGCCCTGATCCTTCGGTTCGCGGCACAAAGTTCGCGCTCGGATCGGAGAAAGTTGCGAGGAAAGTGGAAGATGGGAGAACGACGCTAAGAACTGAGGAACGGAGGTTTCTATGGAAACTCGCTTATCCGAGGGAAGATTGCTGTCCCTGCTCACCTGCGAACACCATGATCTTGCTGCTGGCAGTGGCAGTGAACGCCGTCAGCTCTGCCATGACGAGCACGAGGAGACAGTACCACCGGAGAGTGATGAAGTCGTCGAGATCAGCGAGCTTCTTCGTCTTCTTCTCCTTCTTCTGCACGACGTCTGCTGCCGCCACCAACGCCGTCTTCTGCTCCTCGACGTCTTCTTCCTTCTCGATGAACTTCTCTTCTTCCATCGAGGAAGAGGACGAAGAAGTGGAGGCCATCACTGGAAAGAAGTGAAATGTGAAACGAGGACGTACGGAATAATGGACTGTCTTCGCCCCCCGTCGTCCCATTTCTAAAAAGGGGCGAAATATTGAGAGACGGAGGCGGGTGGAGAAGTTGGGTTATCAGCGAAGAAGACGTCGTCACCTCCACTTCCACTTTCTTCTTTCTTTGATTTATTCGATATGCTGTGGTGGCGGAGAGATGAACACGGCAGCACACATCAGCAAAGAGACGGCGAGACACGTGGCTGCAAATTGGAAGAACCTTGACGGCGATTCAAAGAAACAGTCACAAGAGGGTGGATAATTTATCGGTCAAAGAATTTCGGAAACGAGAAGACGTTAAAGCTCAGGACCGCTTCCCGAATATGCGCTTGTGCTTCGGGGGCAAGTGATTCTCCAGATGGACCCCCTTTGTCTCGGGGAGGAATATGCAGAAGATGATGAGATCGAGCAGCTGGAAGGCGAACAGAACGGCGTACGGAATCCACTCGGCGATGTCGCTCTGAAGGCTGTTTCGTTGGTTCGCAGAACTAGACACTAGTTCCCTACCAGATAGAAGAGTTGAGGAGAGAACATGCTTCCCACTCTGCTCATCGTCGAGACGGCCGACACGGCGAGGTTGCGGACGGCAGTCGGGTACAGCTCGTTCACCATCAGGTACTTGGCAATGAAGAGCTGCGAGCACATGGCGACGGCCACCGAAGTTCCGATGGCGAGCACTTGGCCGCCGTTACCCGCGTACATGTATCCAGCCATCACTGCCAGACTGACTAGGGTGAAGATCATCGAGAGCTGATTGATAAGCTTCCTTCCGAACCAGGGAAGCTTGTAGTCCGCGATACTGACGACGATGTTCACGACCCATCGGGATGCCTGAAATCCATTATTTCAGCAAACAGAAGGTCTAGACATTCTCTGAAACGGGGTGTGGCTGATAAGTCTTTGCATCTTTTGTCCTATCGACACCAGAATTCACTTCACATCTTCTTTCTTCTCTTCTTCATAAGTCAAACAACCATCGATTGTAACGCCGTCTTCATCATCACAAAATTCTCTGCCTTGTCACAAAAGGCCTCCTCACGCCCTAATCTCCCTTCTTTTCCCCTCCACTCACCCCGATAATCGCACTGTTCCAGTAGAGTGACCCCGACAATTTCTCCATATTGTACATGAGCGCGTAGACGATGAACGTGGTGCAAATACTGGAATTCGATTGGAGACGCGATTAGGTGGTCGCAAAGTTCGGAATACTCACATGCCGACGATAAACGTCAGCGTCTGTGCCATCATCTTCCACGTGCAGAACAGGTGGATGAATGTGTACTTCTTCGCCTTCTTCGAGCTTCTCGCGTGCTTCTCGGCCTCGATTTTCAGCACGTCATCTAGCTCCTTCTCGAATTCCTCGGTGTAGAGACGATCGGTCTTGCGGATTTTGACGAGAAGACGTCGCGCTTCGTCGAATCGGCCCTTCTGAACTAGCCATCTCGGCGACTCTTCGAGTAGTCTGGAAACGGAAACTAGGACACTGGAAGAAGGAAAACACCTTACACGAGAGCAAGAAATGAGAGAACGGAAGCAGCCGCAATCACGACGGACAGAGTCCGCCAGTCGTGAGCCAGATAGGCGATGTACGGGAAAAGAATGAGGTTCGGCGACCAGGTGATCGAGTTCTGGATCCACATCCGATGGTTTCTCGGAATGTTCTCCACCATGTACACCATTTGCACGCTGAAAACGGAGACACGTGAAAGAAGAGATGGTTCCGACTGACACTGTGATCCCTCCTGCGAAGATTCCGGCCACCGTCCTCCAGACCATGAAGTAGAAGAGGTCCGGAGAGTAGGAGGAAACGAGATTGAACACGGCGTTGCCGATGCACGAGATGAGGAGCGCCTTCCGACGTCCAAAGTTGTCCGACACCTGCCCGAAGATCGCGGCTCCGACGAGCACTCCGAACGTCTGCACGGTGATCGTGTTCTTCACTTTCTTCGCGTCATCGCAGATGTAGTTGAACTGAAAACAAACTGATGATTGATTGCGGGAAGGTTGTGTTGTCACTCACTTCCACTTGCACTGACTCGAACTGGTACTCGAGGACCGGATGACACCCGGAGCGGTTCTTCAGAGAGTTGTACTCGTGGCATCCGTTCACGATGGTCGTGTCACATCCGATGACGTTGGGATTCGCACCTGGAAGAGAGAGAGAGACGAAGTGAAGAACGAACCGGGAAGTATCCGAACCTGCGAAGACCATCATCGTGACACTAGCGAGGGCGGTGAACGCTGTCACTTCGGCCATGATGAGCACGAGGAGACAGTACCAACGGAGCTCGACGAGGTCATCCAGACTCGCGTACTTGGAGCTCGGCGCGACCGCCTCAATCGCCTTCTGCTCCTCCATGCCGTCTTCTATGAAGGCGTCGTCTTCGTCGGAAGAGGAAGAAGATGAAGACGTCGATGAAGACATTCTGAGAGGACGAAGAGATTTGTGAGATCAGAATGACGTTCGGTCAGTTATGAAGAGTGTGAAGCGACGGAGAATAGGAAACGATTATTGTGTCCTCAGCGTTTTATTGTGACTTCTAGAGGGGGAAGAGAAACGGAAATTCGGGTGAGAATTCTATTCTGGTATGCGAGGGAGGTGCGACGGTAGATCAGAAGAAGGAGGAGGAGGAGGAGGGAGGGCGCTGCCCCCTGAGATGCCAAAACGACTTAGTCGAAATGTTCGTGAACCTGACAACACTTCCGGTTCTTCTCTCGTTCCCTACGTCTCTCCAGGTCACCGCTGGAAGTGTGGCGCCATCGCGAAGGAAAAGAAGACGAAGAAGATGAAGACGTCACACCTTATCACCGACAAGATTGATAGGCTGGCGGCCACCGTATTACAGTCCTTACCCTAAAATACCTCGTTTTGCATCGAATTGATGCGTGAAACAATGAAGAAGAGGAAGATCTACGTGGAGACGAGAAGGACGTATCTGAATTGGATTCAATTCACTGACTCGTCCGATTGAGCAGGTAGAAGGGGAGAGAAGGCGTCGGAAGACGGGCGGGTTGCAGAATGCTATTGCGACGTTCTCTGTTTGTGCTCGACATCTTCGTCCTCCTCGCCGTCGTCTTGTTCCTTGTGTTCTTGCCGGCCGAGAGGTGATTCCCGATAAGAAAGGACCGTTTCGCCGACAAGTGGGTCCATTTCAGGTGCGCGCACTTCGAGGCCAGAGAGACTCCGATCGACTCGCACTGCAACATCCACCCGGCACACCATGCACAGTTCAGAATCGCCGCCGAGCAAGACTCTGTCAAGCACAAGCACCACGTGTCGGTGTGTCATCGCCTTCACTGGGAGCACTACAAGTTCTGGGACGACATGTGTTCGTTCCACTCTCCGCCTTCAATCTCTTCGGATCCGTCCGATCTTCCAGACCTCATCCTGCTGCCGTGCTTCTTGTGCGTCGCGCTCGTCGCCTACACGATCTGCGAAATCTGCGAGTTTGACCTTTTTGTAGGACAGGTTTGTTATTTCAACGACACTTCCCCATCAACGGTTCGGTCCGTTTTCCGGTTCGTAGCACGTCTTTGGTCACTCTCTCCATCTTCATTGTCCTCTACGCGATCGGAAGTCAGAAAACGAACTATTCGAACCAAATCGAGTCTTTTCAGTTATTCTCCGCGAACAGAATCAGACGGCGACTAACTGGCCGTTCTTGAAGCATGCTCAGCTTTGGGGAGCCAGCGAGGCGTCCGTTAGTGTGACGGTGCCTGCCACGTGGCAGTACAGCATCGCAATGTGCATTCTCTCGGCGCTCTTCAAGATCGGACGCCTTCTCATCCAACACTTCTTCGGAGACGTGAGCGAACCAGAGTGCTTTCTGAAAGCCTGAAAGTATCGTTTCCAGAAGAAGTTTGCATTGGACGACGACGTCATCCCTCGAGAGAAGAAGCCGTCGCGAGAGCTCGCTTCCAATCTTGCTGCTCCGTCGATGTTGCTCAACGAGTCGAGATACTCGAGAATCGAAGCCGACTAGAATCTTCCATTCTGAATGAACCTTCGCCCCTTGCGACTCCATTTTTATCAGCATCTACCTCAAATTCCGTCACAATTTATCATCAAAAGAGGTCGATTGCCTGCCCCCATCCATTTCACATTTTCGTTCATCTTTTGATAAGAGTCGCCCAACTTTTGATTTATGCCTGCTGCCATCTCTTTTCGAAGCCAATCGAAGGTCTTTCTCTTCAGAATACCCGACGACGTCTTCTCTCCGTTTCTCCGATTAGTTTCTCCCCTCTTCTCATCACCGCCACCTTTTACTACTCTCTTCCAATTCGTTTCTCTACCCCAAAACTTTTCGATCATAAATCTCTAACGTGATAAGAATGTGGAAACCACGTTGTTTCTCGGAGTGAATTGTGTGTAGTTGCAGTTGCCTATCGCTCGAAGAAAGCAAACTAGAAACGTTTGGCTGGAAATAAAATGCAAGTTGAACGGAATTCGCTTCGGTTTTCTTGATGATTGACAGTGATCTGATGTTCCGGACAGCGATTTCACTTCCTGGTTTCAGGAGAGAAAAGTGATGAAACCGGATCAATTAGACTCTTTTTCCGTGCCGAGAAATCATTCCAGCTCGGAAATGTTGTTCCGTTGGAATCAGGCCATGCCACGGATCGGAAAGTGTTGCTATCTCTCAGATATCCCATCCCTCCTCCCCCAGTTTCTATCTCTTTCTTCTCGTTGTTTGATCTTTCCGGAGCATTCCATTCTCTTCTGCAGATCCACTCTCGAACGTGGCTCTCTTCCCCAAAGTCCAGAATCCCTTCTCATTTCTGGCTATCCAATCGATATCCCGTCGAAGATCCTCTCCGGTTGCTCGAAAACACGTGATGTTCGTGGTCATCACCCCCTGTGCACGTCGTCAGTTGTCATTCTCTGCGTCTCCGCCCACCGCACACTCTCTCGTCTCCAAGAAAACAACCTGAATGGCTCTCCTGACATGATCACTCTTCGAAGAAATGTCTGGTTCGACCAGGCACCGCCGCCGTGGGTCAAGAGGCTCCGTTTCGTTTCTGCTCGTCTTGCGAAACAGAGAAGAGATTGTTCTGGAGCCCGATGACGTGGCAGAGCATACTCTCCCTCTGGCAGGCAGTTGTTCTGTAACTGCTCGCCAGATGCATCCTCATAAATTTCATTTTTTCGAGTCCTCGGGACTCTGCTGCCCGCCTCCATTACACTGTTCCGACCGCCTGTCCTCGGCTCCAACTCGCCCGTTTCCCCTCATTCTCGATTATTTTCTCGGCCCCGCTTCCAATGTCTCTCGTTTCCAGAATGAAGTACGTTGTTCTCGCACTTGTGCTCCTCGCCGGAACGGCCGTCGCCTACAAGGAGAAGATGCTCGAGTCGAACCGAGTCATGACCGAAGACGTCGCCGGAAGCTCGTGCGACGAGTGCCAGCTCGTCATCAAGAAGATCGCCGAGGCTGCCAAGGATCCGAAGAAGCTTGAGGAGCTGAAGATTGTGCTCGGAATGCTGTGCAGAGAGACCTCGTACGCCGATGAGTGCCGCCTCTTCGTGTCGCAACTCGACAAGTTCATCGACAAGCTCGAGCCGTACCTGGTCAGTCGCCCTCTTCCAGATTCTAGAAGACACTCTCCCGCTTTCCAGAAGGACCCGCACGCCGTCTGCGCCCGTCTCCACATCTGCGGAAACAAGAAGATCGACACCTTCCGCCGTCTTCTTCTCGACTTTGCCAAGCGCGCCGAGAAGGTCACTTCTGGAACCGTGAGTGAATTCTGAAGAGGTTCAATCTGTGTTTTCTGTTTCCAGCCAGCCATCGTGTGCGATGAGTGCGAGTTCGTCGTCAAGGAGCTGAAGGCCGCCGTCGAGAACAAGAAGATGCAGACCGACGCCCGTGACTTCCTGCGCGAGAACGTGTGCAAGAACCTCGGACAGTACAGAGGATTCGTGAGTCTCCCCCGACGTCTTCCTCTCCAGAATCCTCGCTTTCAGTGCGACCTCATCATCGACGAGTACCTTCCGCAGTTCATCCAGGAGATCGACGCCATCCTCGAGAACCCCCACCAGGTGACGTCTTCTGAACGAAGACGTCTAGCTAATCTCAATTTCTTCAGGTCTGCGTTGACGTGCACGCTTGCGACGCCTCCGGAAAGTACAAGGCTCGCAAATACGTGGGTCTCATCGGATACTTCCAGCGCAACTTCCTCTAAACTATCCCTTCGTTTTGTACGCTTCTTTTCCCCCGATCACAATGTTTCCTTTCCGATAAACCGCTTATTCCCCCATCTGTTTGTGACGTTTTCCCTTCGCTTCGTTCAGGAAAATGCGGAATTCGAGAGACGATATTCAGACGTACACCGGAGAGGAGAACGAGAAAGTGGAGAATGAAGTGGAGTCGTTCTGGAACGGACTGACGATGAAGAACAAGCACGGCCAGGTGAGCCACACCCGTCTCTATTTCGCGCATTCTCGCAGCTGGCGCCCCAGATGGCAACTGCCTTTTCCACTTGAAGTTTCAACAACTAGAACACGTTTATTCACGAGACAACGCTCACAGATACGCAATGTAGACGTTCTGGACCACTTGAGTTTGCGGGGGGATGGCGATGGGGCCGCCGACGGGAGCGAGCTCGTGACTCGAGATGTAGGCGTGGACGGTGCCCTCCTTCAGTTTCATCGGACGACGGTACGAATCCTTGTTGGACTGACGATCCTTGTCGAAGATGTGCGGGAACAGATCGTATGCTCGGGTAGGAGGTCTCGTCTGATTGAGAAACTCGGAGAGACGGGCGATGTACTCGGTGGCTTCTCTGGAAAGGAATGAGAGATGCGGAGGTTCGGAAGGGTTGAGGTACCTGAGGATCTGAGCACGAGAGAGTCGCATTTTGAAGTTGGAGGGTGGCAGGAGGTTGAGAAGCACGTCGAACATCTTGTTCATTTCCGACACACGACGTCTCTCGCGGCTGGAAAAATTGGAAAGATTGGGGATAATGTGGGTAGTTTTCGATTGATCTGTGACTTTGAAAAGGGTCTGAAACTCACTAGTTGGCGCGAGTTCTCTTCTCTCCATCCAAATGAGACGGCATGCTGCTCGGCGACTTGGAACGAACGGGCACGAGTAAAGTTGCGAGTAATGAAGAGTAACGGCAGATGCAACTCGCCCGTTTTTGGGTCGTCGCCTCAACTCGCCACCTGGCACGCACATGTCGCCGCCGAATGAATAGCGAGACAGAGAGACTTTCTGAGTGAATAAGAGGAAGACACAGTGATTACAGATCCTCGCGATGTCTTGTTTCGAGTGCAAAGTCGTCGTCGACTCGATGCAAGAGGACATGATCGGAAACAGAGTGAGCCAATCGAACGGGATGGCGAGGGCTCAAAAGAGAATTTTCAGAAGAAGCTGTCTGATGACGTGCGCGACTTCGCCTGCTACAAGATCGTCACTGCGAACATGACAGCCTCGTGCATCGACTTCCTCGACCTCTATCTGCCGACGATCATCCAGATGACGATCGAACAAGTGACGCCGCTGGGAGTCTGCCAGGCCAACAAGTGCTGTCCACCGAGTTCCGTCGCCCCTCTCCGCGACTTCTCGTACCAGGAGATTCAGGCGGAAAAGTGCCCGACCATGGTCTCGCTCGAGTCCTACGTCGCCTCGAACATCGTCGGAAGTGTCATGGAGACGTACTTTGAGAACTCGTTGACGGACGCCTTCTGCTCCCGAATGGTCTCTTTCTTCAAGCCAACTGTAACCGTCTGAACTCCTTTTCCAACCGAAATCTCTTCATTTTCAGTGCCAACAAATCATGACGACCGTCGCCCCGAGATTCGTGAGTCTGACTGCAGTGCTGGCCAATCAGAACAAGTTCAGCCAGGCCGTAAGTGCTTCTGAAGCCGTCAACGTCTTCTAATATTCCTTTTTCAGCTCAACTGCTAACCTCCGGAACTAAACTGTGTTCTTGTCGATAATAAAAGAATGTTCATGTGATTGATGACAAACAGCTAGAATCCTCGCAGAATCAAAGACCATGCTCTAATCTAGTCTGTTTAGGTCGCAGAATTCTTTCCATAAATTAGCTGATAAGTGATTGAGAGCCGCACAAACCGAGGCACGGGCGCCCCGATAAGAGACACGTGTCTCTCTCCGCTTCATTCTCCTCCGATTCCGCCCTTCCCTCCTTCATTCCGTCTTCTTCTTCTTCCAGCAATGAAACCCGTCCTCGTCTTCGCCGTTCTCGCCGCGTTGGCTCTCGGAAGCCAAGCCAAGGATGTCCCTTCCTCGTGTGACTCGTGCAAATCGGTGAGGATCTTCTTCTCGACTCACCCTTCCAAGACAACGTTCAGATGGTCCAAAGCTTCATCGATGCCTCCAAGGACAAGTCGAAGATGGTGCAACTGAAGGTCTCTCTGTCGATGCTCTGCGTCGGAACGTCGCACCAATCCGACTGCCAGAAGACGCTCGACAAGCTCGACTTCATCGCCTACAAGCTTGCTCCGTACCTTGTAACCACTTCCAGCCACGTCCAGTTCCCACTTTTTGCTGCTTTCAGGCCGACACCGCCGCCGTGTGCTCGAAGATTCAAATGTGCGGCGAGTCGCAGTTCTCTCCGCTCTCTCGCCTCGCCATGCTTTATCTGAAGAAGTCGCAGAGCGTCGTGGCCAATGATAACATCATGGTGAGAGTGGCTGATAACCGGAATCATGCGACTTCCCTTCCAGAAGCAAGAAGTTTGCGAGGAGTGCCAGGCCTCTTCCAGCCAGCTCAGCCAGCTCTTCAGCGATGACTTCACCAACTACGCCGTCAAGTCCACTCTCCAGCGTCTCGTGTGCCGCAGCTCCGGAAAAGCCCACAAGGCCTGCAATCTGATGGTCTCCTCGATGGTGCCGGAGCTTCTGGTCGAGATGAGAGACATCTTCGCCGAGAAGGAACTTCTCTGTGCCAACATGGGCTTCTGCAGTGCCACCAAGGCCCCCGTCTTCCAAGTGGAGACCCCGAAGCAACCGCTGTCCGATCTGTGGAAGTCGATGGGAGTCGTGAAGACGTCGAACGGAGAGGAGCTCATGTCCTGCTTCGAGTGCACGCTTTCAGTCGATACCCTCCTCGAGGAGTTCATCAACAAGAGAGTCAGTTGTCTTTCCAGCCATCTTGTCATCTGAATGTCTTGTTTCAGCAAGCCACCGCCGACGACATCCAGAAGATGGTGTGCGAGAAGGTGGTTCCTGACTGGACCGCCGGCTGCAACGACTTCGTCCACATGTACATGTCGACTGTGCTCTACCTGACCTACAACCAGTTCGACGGAAGAGGCATCTGCGAGATGATGCACTCGTGCGAGAAGAAGAACGCTCTTCTGGAAATGGCTCAGCCAGAGAAGGCCAAGCTCGGCTGTGAGCACTGCGGAGCCGTCCAGCAGTTCTTCGCCCAGAACCACGAGGCCCTCCACTCGCACGCCGTCGCCTCCTTCTCGGCCAACGTGTGCCAGAAGCTGCCGTCGTCTCTCGGATCCCTGGTACACTTCCTTCCATCCACCTGAAACCAACGTCTTCTGAATCGTTTCAGTGCGACCGCACCGCCTTCCGCCTCTCGCAAAAGATGTTCTCGCGCGCCGCCCATCTCGCCGGCAGCGGAGCGATCTGCTCGCAGGTTTGTTCAAATATTTGAAGCTCTTCATTTAGAAAGTGACGGGATGACGGGACGACATCAATGTTCACCTTTGCAGGTCTGCTGAAGATCATCGCGAGGCTGACTGAATAATGCTTTTGTTCCTCTCTCTCTGCCATCATAAATATATTCTCATCGCATCGTATGAGTCAGGTGCAAAAAGGGAAAACTGGACGGCAGAACGAGACCGGTGGGCACGGAAACAGGCTGTGTTTGTGGGGGCGGCACCGCAAAACAAGAAGATCGGTGATAATTGGGAAGCAGTGAGTAAGAGGGAGTTTGTTCCTGATGTGCACAACAAGTGGCAAGGCACACTGAGCAGTTTCTACTGTTGACCCATGCCGATTTTCGAGAAACGAGAGCACTTTCGGTGTCAAATCGAGGCAACAGATCAAAGATTCCGACGAACCAGAGATCAAACGAGCACCGCTTCGGGAAGATTCAGAAGTCGTTCCCAGAATTCATTCAGAAGTCCAAATCGACGGCGTCGGAAGAGATCTACGACTTCCTCCTCCTTTCCGGCTTTTGTGCTGTTCTCCCAACACGGAACAAATTGACACGTCAAAAATGGCTCTTTTTTTCGTTTTGTTTGTCCACAATCGTACCCTAGCTAAAAGGGTCAAAGCTAATACCAGTCAAACACAAATCGGCTGACCAACCAGAGAATCCAGAGAGAGAGACGAGCGATGAGTCAGGCGTCCGTTTGCACCGCCACTTACCTTCTCGTCTCCGCCCGTCCCGCACTCTCTACCAGTTAGAGGAAACATCAGCGCCAGACGAGACGGGAGGCGGTCCGCTGTATATAAACGGGGCGCCGATCGGGGGAAGGACATCATCACCCACAATGAGCTTCTCTTCTTCCCTTCTCGTCTTCGCCGCTCTCCTCGCCACGTCTTCCGTTCTGGCCGGAAGAGGTGGATGGGGCGGACGAGGAGGCCATCACGGACCGCCGCCGCCGCCCTTCCTCCGCAACGTGACTGAGGAAGGAAGACGTGCCTTCTTCGACATCATGAGCAACCAGAACCTGACGCTCTCTCAGATCGAGAACCAAACTGCCACGTGGGCTCAGACCTACGGAGTCTCTGTGAGTAAACATACACTTCTTAGGTGAGCACCGAAATGACAATCTCCGTTTCCAGAGCGAGTACAACGCCTTCGAGGCCAACATGACTGCCCACAAGAACGAGGTGAAACAGAACGTGACCCAGGTCGTGAGCCAGCTCGCCGCCGCCCAGACCGCCCTTGAAGCCGTCATGGACAACAAGAACCAGACCCGCCAGCAGCTGAAGGAGGCCATCGACAACCTGAAGACGCAGTACCCGCAGGAGATTCCGGCGCTCTTCTTCATCAGCGGACAGTTCAGACGCGGACCGGGAGGCCCAGGAGGTCCAGGAGGCCGCGGAGGACCGGGAGGACGTCGTGGACCAGGAGGCCGCTTCGGAGGACCCGACTCCGGAGAGATGCAGCGTCCGATGATGGGCGGCATGGGCGGCTTCGGAGGTCCCGGAGGCATGGGAGGCATGGGAGGAGGCCGTCGCGGAAACCCGAACATGAGCGAGTCGGCCGACAACAACGACTTCTAAACGACACTTCAGTGCATTCGAACACCCTTGCCTTGTATCTGTGATATACATTTCCTCTCCCTACTCTCTCATTTATGTGCGCATAATGAATTCTGATATTCGAACCGCTTCTTTTCAATCTCATTTCGAATCGGTTCCACTTATTTTCTCCGATTCACTATAAAAAACGAAACGAAACACAGATGTAAATTCGGTGTGGGAAAAAGAGAAAAAAGCGTTGCATTCATCATTGTAACTGATGTCGTTCGAATGACGTAACTTCGTGTTTGCGGTGCAAACGGATTGAAAACGATCGAGATCGGAAGGTGAAAAGGATCGGATTTTCGGGTGTTTTTCGTGTCAACACATGTAATCGGAATAGTTCGAGAGAAAACAAGAAGAGGTGTAATTAGATGATGTGAGAGCGAAGAAGCATTAACCAATTCAGAGCACGAGACGCTTGTTGATAGTTCCCGACTTTCGAGAGTTTCAGCCCAATAGATCTGAAATGAGAACTTGAAACTTGATTTGAATGTTCAAGTTCTTTTTCCAATCAGGCTGCAGTTCCACGCCCCCAGCAGCGACTGTTCTAGAAAGTTCGAATTGTTTCGAATGAAGCCCCTTTTCCAGTACCGACAGCGGTACCGTACCACTTTTGTTCTTCTCTCTTTTGTTCTTTGCTCGTTTGATCTCAGCTATTTCGTTTCGCTGCACGGAACACTTCTTGCATAAAGAAACATCAGTTCCATTTCGTTTTTCACATCCTTAAAATTCACAGCTCTCGTTTTTTATGTGCTGTTTCTCAGTGTCGAGGAAGACTATAAAAGCGCACGGGTCGTCTTCCATACATTTCTTATTCACAACAAGAAACTGTCGTCTCTCGGGATGGCTTCCTTCAAAATCCTCTTCTTCGCTGCTGCCGTCTTCGCCGTCGTCCTGGCTGGTCCGGGAGGCCGTGGCGGACCTCGAGGAGGGCCTCACGGAGGAGGCCCGCACGGAGGAGGACACGGAGGCCCAGTCTTCCTCGCCAACGTCTCCGCCGAAGGAAGAAAGGAGTTCGAGGCGGTGTTCAAGAACGAGAACCTCACGCTCGCCCAGATCGACACCCAAGTGGCCGCTCTCGCCGAGAAGTACGGAGTCTCGGTGAGCTCTCCGTTCCCAACTCCACAATGATTCCGTTTTCTTTCAGGCCGCCTACGAGGAGTTCCAGGCCAACCGTACCGCCCATCTGGCCGAAGTGAAGACGAACCAGACGGCCGTCATCAACAACCTCTCCGCAGTGTCCGCCCAGCTCGCCGCCATCTACCAGAACAAGGATCAGACCCGCAAGGCTCAGCACGAGGCCGTCGAGGCCGTCCGAAAGGAGCACCGAGTGGAGGTCGACACCATCAAGTTCATCCGCGCCCAGTTCGGAGCCGAGAAGGAACACCGTCACGGAGGACCGCACGGAGGACCGCGTGGAGGACCGAGAGGGGGACCGAGAGGGGGACCGCGACATGGAAAGAAGGAGGAAAAGTCCGCCTAATCAGCTCAACGTTTTCTCAATAAATGAATGACATTGCTCCTTTTCAATTTACTAAGAACTACAACAACAGAAAGTTCCACAAAATTCATTCCACCTAAACAAGTAAGCATTTCAGAAATGAGAGTTCCCTGCCTTGCCACTTCATTCCACGTCACGCCACTTCACTCCACGTCAGAAATGAGACCTCCACTTCAGAAATGAGAGCTCCAAATCAGAAATGAATGTTTCACGTCAGAAATGAGAGTTCCCCGCCTTGCCACTTCATTCCACGCCACTCCACTTCACTCCACGTCAGAAATGAGAGCTCAACGTCAGAAATAAAAGTTCCCCGTCAGAACTGAGAGTTCCCCATCTTGCCACTTCATTCCACGTCACGCCACTTCACTCCACGTCAGAAATGAGAGCTCAACGTCAGAAATAAAAGTTCCCCGTCAGAATTGAGAGTTCCCCATCTTGCCACTTCATTCCACGTCACGCCACTTCACTCCACGTCAGAAATGAGAGCTCAACGTCAGAAATAAAAGTTCCCCGCCTTGCCACTTCATTCCAAGCCACTCCACTTTTCCTCCACGATAAAAACGCTACGTAGATGATGATGGACGGGGATAGTTAGTTTTTTTTCTGCAAAGGAATCCCGGAGATATCAGAGATTTCCGATTCGGGAAAAACTCGTGTTAGTTCAGCTTCAAACTCTACACGTCGCGTCATAAAGAGGTACAAAATGGTTGCGGTCGTGAGGTGTAAAGTTTGAAAAATCAAAAAACGCAAGTGGCCGCCCGCAAAGGATAATATAAAGATCAGTATCAACACATACCGAATCAGCCGGAACTCTTCGCCTCGCACACTATTTCGTCGGTCAAGCAGACGCAGCTACTCGTATAAAAGGACGGTGCGGATCCATTCGAACCATCGCATTCTCTGTTCCCTTCGTTCCCTTCTAGAACTCTTCTGAATACTTTCAGATGGCTTCCTTCAACGTTCTCTTCGTGACTGTCGCCCTTTTCGCCATCGTCCTGGCTGGTCCCGGCGATCGTGGAGCTGGAGGAGCGGGAGGAGAGCACAAAGGTCCACAGAAGGGACCGCACGGCGAGCATAACGGAAAGGCTCACGGAGGTCATCACGGAAGCCCGCACGGAGCTCCAGCCTTCCTCGCCAACGTCTCCGCCGAGGGAAAGAAGGCGTTCGAAGAGGTCTTCAAGAACGAGAACCTCACGCTCGCCCAGATCTACACCCAAGTGGCCGCTCTCGCTGAGAAGTACGGAGTCTCGGTGAGTCCGTCTTCCGATAATTCTTCTTTTTCTAACGAACTTCTTTGTAGGCTCTTTTCAAGGAGGCCCAGGCCAACCGCACCGCCCACGAGGCCGAGGTGAAGAAGAACACGACGTCCGTCATCAGCAACCTCTCCGCAGTGTCCGCCCAGCTCGCCGCCATCTACCAGAACAAGGATCAGACCCGCAAGGCTCAGCACGAAGCCGTCGAGGCAATTCGCAAGGAGCACCGAGTGGAGGTCGACGCCGTTCACTTCATCCGCGAGCACCTCGGAGGACACGGAGGACGTCGTGGAGGACACCACGGAGGACCGGGAGGATTCGGAAGACGTCACGGAGGAGAGCACGGAGACAAGAAGGGACCGCACGGAGGGGACAAGAAGGGACCCCGTGGAGATGCCAAGGTCGCGGCCAAGAACTGATAACTGATAATTTATTTGTTCAATAAACGAATACCGAAAATAATCACGAACAATTTAAAAAGATTCGGAACAGCTGATGACGGGAAACAGAAATGAGATTCTCCTCGTTCTGTTTTTCGGACATTTCCACGAACGGCGCATTGTTTCTTCGGAATTGTGACCGAATGAAAGAAAAGAACAAATGATTCGGAGTTCTCGTTCAATTTGTTATCTTGTTTCTTTTCCATCGATCGATGATTCACGAAATGAAATTTCTCAGAGTCTGAAATGTTTCTGGGAACTTATTGGTTCTTCGAAGTGATAAACGAAGGGAACGTCTCTCGTTTCGCTGGTCACTCCCCTCCACAAAGAGATCAGCAACACCAAATTCCCACATTCAATGCTTTTTTTCCGCCCGCTTTCTTCAATAAGATGATCAGCATCACTTCCAGTTTTGTATAAAAGGGGGCTCGAATCGTCCTCCAAATCATCCACTTTTCTTCGGTTCCATCGTCCAATCCTCCTGAATTTCAGATGGCTTTCAATCTCGTTTTCTCCGTTCTCGCACTTTCCGCTGTCGTTCTCGCTCGTCCCGAAGGACCGGGAAGACGTGGGGGACCAGGGGGACCTCACGGAGGCCCACCACATGGAAACCCAGGAGGCCCGCCATTCCTCGCCAACGTCTCCGTCGAGGCAAGAAAGGCTTTCGAGGAAGTGTTCAGAAACGAGAATCTGACTCTCTCGGAAGTCGACACTCAAGTTGCCGCCCTCGCCGAAAAGTACGGAGTCGCCGTGAGTTTCTCTGTCCCACTGAAGTCGTGACATTTCTCTCACTTCAGGACATCTACAAAGAGTTCCAAGCCAACGTCACCGCCCATCTGGCCGAAGTGAAACAGAAGCAGACGGACGTCATCAGCAAGCTCTCCTCGATCGCTTCGCAGCTCGAGACGATCTTCGCGAACAAGGATCAGACGCGCAAGGCTCAGCACGAAGCCGTCGAGGCTCTTCGCAAAGAGAATCCGATCGAGGTGGACGCCATTCAGTTCATCCGATCGCAGCTGGAAGGAGGCCAGAAGGGACCGCACGGAGGAGCGGGAGGCTTCGGAGGACCGAAAGGAGGACCGAAAGGTTCCAATGAAGGATCGCAAGAAGGGTCGTCAGAAGACAGCGCCTCGCAAGAATAACTTTTGATCGTTGTTCGAACCAAATAAACGTTTCCACTTCTCTTTGCTTCTCATTGCATATTTCCAGTCATGCATGTTTTCAGAACGCTATCCAGAATCCAGAACTCTGCTCTGCAAAAAACTTCGAGCCAAGGAGTTCGACAGATTTCTCATGGGATCGAGCCAACCAAATGGCTCAACTATGTAGATTATTTCCCATTGTCTGATCACTAATTATCAGAGTCATAGCGAATTGTGTGCAGTCTTCTGAAGACGTAACGACTTCATCCTTCCCCGTTTTCCCCCAGTCTCTCAGATTCTTGAACACGAACCGAGGAAGAGATCATTGGAAACTCGATGATAAAAGTCTTTGCAAACGAGAGCCATAAAACTTGTTCGTTGCGCGAAGATATAAAAGTGTGCAGGAGAAGCGCGGAGAAGTTTCGCAAGTTTCGAGCGTCATGTCGTCGTCGCTGAATTCGCTTGTTTTCGTTTCCCTCCTGGCGCTGTGCTCCGTCGTTGTGTGCCAGAAGGCGGAAGTGAAGAAAGGCGGACACACTGCCCACTTCTCCCATGGACCCGCTTATTTGGCCAATCTGACGAAGGAGGAGAAGAAGGAGTACTTTGAGATCTTCCGAGACAAGGCACTCACGATCAAGCAGCAGGAGGCGAAGAAGCTCGCGTTCGCCGAGAAGCACGGCTTCGGAGTGAGTGGAGGGGCGACGGAAGAGGAAGGGAAACGGTGACTTGCAGCAAATGATCAAAGACGACGAGAAGACGAAGACGGAGAGCCAGGCGAAGATCCGCAAGGAGAGACCGGAAGTCATCAAGTACCTGTCGGAGGCCAACGAGCAGCTCTTCAAGATCTACGAGAACAAGGATCTGACGGTGGCCCAGCAACAGAAGGCCGTCGAGGATCTCAAGGACAAGTACCCTCACGTGAGTCGGAACGAGGTCTGAAAAAGGAATTCTGGAAGTGTTTCAGGCGGTTCCGACGCTCTACTACATGTCTCGTCTGATCACTGGCAAGGGAGTTCACGAGAAGAAGACTGCCTAACCGTCCGATGTTTTTCTAATGAATCTTGAGAATAGTCTCCAGAGAGCTCGAGCTTCCTTAATTCAGGAACCACAGATCGCCTCGGTCATCTGCCCGACGCCTACATTCCTTGAATAGACGACGTCTGCACTTCCTCCCAATCCCGCGAGATGCGATGTCAGAAGCAACTCCCAGACGGTCGACTATATAGTCTGCCGTAATAGACAACCGTTATTTTGCCTTCTGAACATGTTCGTCTCGACGAAGCAGTGGGAAGTCTTCCAGAACCAGTTGCAGCACGTTTCGGAGGTCCTCTCCTTCCTCATAAACTCCCTTTTAATCTACCTGATCGTCCACAAATCCCCGAAGAAACTCGGCTCCTACAAGTACCTCATGATCTACATTTCCGTCTTCGAAATGCTCTACGCTCTCATGGACGTCATCGTTTCTCCGGTATCACTCAGAAGACGTGCCCCTCGTTCACATCCGAGCTTTCAGTTTTTCTATTCGTACGGTCCCGCTCTTCTCGTGATTGCTAACGCCAAAACTTCCGTATTCGGCCGAACGACGCTCGGAATTCTATTGTGTAACTGGAAAACACAGAAATTCCACCGGGAACAATGGATTTTCAGCAATTTACAGCGCGTTCTTCGGTTCTTCGATGGCCATTTTCGGAATTCATTTCATTTATCGATACCTGGTCGCCTCGGGGTTCGTCTGATTGAAGAAAACGAGAAAGAAGCGAGTGATTCATGTTCCAGGAATCCGTTGTTGGCCTCGTTTTCCACGTGGAAGATCGCTCTCTGGCTCTCGTTTCCCGTGTTCTACGGGTCCATCTGGGGAGTGAACAGCTACTTTTCATGCGAACCAACTGACTACACGAACGAGTTCATTCGGAACGGAATGCTCGAGAACTTCGATCTTCGGATAGAGGACATCGCCTACTTCGGACTGAACTTTTACGAAACGGACTCGGAAGGCGAAACGGTGATCGTCTACAAACAGATCATCGGGATTCTCGTCAACAGCTTCATCATAGTGAGGAGACTTAGATTGCATGGACGGGGGTTTCTTCTTCAGATTTCATCAGTTTCCACGGCGATTCACTTCGGAGTCAAGTGCTACCGTAAGATCAACGAGCTGGTCGTCGGCTCGTCCATCTCGTCACGCAACCGGGTCCTTCAGTCCCAATTGTTCTATGCCCTCGTCGTGCAGACGACGATCCCTGTCATTCTGATGCACATTCCCGTTTCCGTCGTCTATTCGTTCGCTTTCCTCGGTCACGGAATGGGAACCATCTGTGGCATCGTCTCGATTACGATCAGCATGTATCCGGCACTCGACCCTCTCCCCACCATATTCATAATCAAGAACTACCGGAACGCTGTGCTCAGTGAGCTCATCGCACCAATTGAAAACGTTGATTTCTCTTTCAGACTGGATTCCGTTCTGTCGACCAAAGAAGCTGCATCAAAGTCTGACGGTGTCCCGTGACATGTCACATCCGACTGCGTGACAAATAGACAATTGGCGGCCGCAAAGTGCATCCCTCTGCCTCTAATCCGCGTCTCTGGCACTCTCTCTCCTTGTCTTTCCACTTCAATTCCCGTTGATTCTTTGAACTTTCTGTAGTTTGTGTTGCCCGTTTCTCTGCGTTTCATTCGAGTCAATCACATCGTGTTTCTTCGCTTTTCAGTCGCTTTTCGCACTTTACAATCATTCGAAATGCAGGCTGTCAGAGTACTTTTCCGACGGTTCGTTTTGTATTTTGAGAACGTTTCCAGTTGCTTTTCTCTTCAGAATTCACACTGTTTTGCCGACTTCTTCTGAAAAGTACTACTTTGAGGTCGTCAAACAGAAGAACAGGAATGAGGTGACCGAGTTTCTGAACAACAACTTCCGAGTCGAAGAGCCGCTGAGCAAAGTGAGCAAGCAGGGCGGATTGTGAGGAGAGAAAGGGGAATTCCAGGCGGCCGGCATGACCGAAAGCGACATTCAATCTTGTTTCGAAGGCGTCCTGGACAGAGTTCTCAAGAATGAAGTCTCGATTCTGGCGAGAGCTCGGAGCAACGACGAGATCGTCGGATGCATGCTGAACTCTGTCTGGAGACGGGGAGACGCGAAGAAGAACGAGGAGCCGGGCGAGGAATTCGAGTTCGGCGGCGATCGGAAGGGAGTCGTGACGATCGGGCAGATCCTGAACGAACTGCACGACAGCTTCTGGAGACTGCGTCCCGAAGAGCACGTCGTGCTGCACTTTGAGATTTCCTCGGTCAACAAGAGCCATCAGAGGCAGGGCTTGGCCTCCCAGTTCATGAGCTGGACCGAGCACAACGACCTCTTACAGGTGAGCAGCAACTGTTCGGAACGCTCCCATCCCGAGAAGTTTCAGTCGGTGAATGCGACTGGAATCGTAGCCGAGGCCTCTTCGCTCGCCAATCAGATCCTGCTCGGCAACAGAGGCTACGAGACGGTCTCGCAGATCCTTCTGAACTCCCGCACGGATCCTTCGACAGGCCTTCCGATCCTCGTCTGCGACGACGGAACCGACCGTGTTAATTTGGTCTTCAAACACTTTTCCTCGTGATTTCTGCATGAACAATTGATCGAATTAACACTGTGTGAACATGTGTCATCATGGTTTCCCCATCGGCGAATCGTATTCTGTGCGTCTCGCTTTCCGTGTCTCTCCCATTGTATTTTCCTGTTTTTTGCCCCAATGTTTGCATTTCTGAAACACGAGAGAGAGACCAAGAGAGAGAGAAAGTGAAAAATGGAAAAAAGAAGCGAGCGGATCATTGTGTTTTTGGTTCGTGTGGCTGCTTCCGTTGGCTGTCAACTGCCGGCTTCCCGCCTTCAAATCCACCCTCACAGGCCATTATTATGATTAGAATCGGAAGTGCACGTGTCTCGAGCGGAGACGCAGAGAATCGCGCGAAGTTGGCAGTTCGAGACTCCACCGAGAGGCTTCTTCTTCTTCTTCGGTTGCCCCTCCTCTCTCCGTCTTCCCTCTTTTTTCGAATAGTTAACTATGCAGAGAACAAGATTAGGAAGAAGAGCGGCACGTCTTCTTCTTCTCTTCTATTCACTCGAGAATGTCGTCCGATTTGCCCGCTTCTGACGAGAAATACTACTTCGAAGTGCTCCGCAGAGAGCAGAAGAGCGAGCTCCTCTCATTTTTATTGGATGGGTTTCGAGTGGAAGAACCACTGAACAAAGTGAGTTCCGGAAGTTTTCGCTTTCTGAAATTGAGCTTCAGGCCTCGGAGATCAGTTGTTCGGAGATTGAAAAGTGTCTGAACGGGGCCATCGAGAGGGCCCTCAGGACGGAATCCTCGATAATCGCGAGATCGCAGGGTAGCCCGGAACTCTCTTGTTTTGTTTCCCTTTTCAGCCCTCCTTCTTCCTTCCAGAGAGCCGTGAAATAGTGGGATGTATGCTGAGTTCGGTGTGGAGACGTGACGAATCGACGAGCACGCCGGAGGGCGAGGACAAGGACTACGAGTTCGCGACGGTGCGGAAGGAAGTGGCGGTGGTGGGCGAGATTCTGAACGAGTTGCACGAGAGCTTCTGGAGCCTCCGGCCCGACCAGGACGTCGTCCTGCACTTGTGAGTTAGAAGTTCCCTTTGGAAATTACGATAGAGACACTTTCAGTGAGATCTCTTCTGTCAGCAAGAATCATCGGAGACAAGGGTTGGCCTCGAAGTTTCTGAATTGGACTGAGAGAAAGGAGCTTCTCGAGGTGAGCAGGAAGACGGGAAAACTGATGGAAACTCTGAGTTTCAGAGTCTCGGCGCGACTGGAATCGCAACGGAAGCCTCGTCCCTCGCAAATCAAGTACTGCTCTCGAAACGCGGATACGAGGTATCAGCTGCTCCGCGAGCCCACCGAATAGCACTTTCCAGACGCTTGCCACAACTCTTCTGGAAACGAAAGTGGACCCGGAAACCGGAAAGCAAGTATTATTCTGCGACGACGGGACCGACCGAGTCAACCTCGTGTTCAAACAATTCTGAACTCGTTTCAACTTCCCTCTCGTGTCGCGAATAAACATATTACGATTCGATGAATCGATCTCTGATTGTATCGAACTTCCGTAGACGGTTAGGAAGACGGGATTGCATGGCTTTCCCAGCTTCGTCTTCTTCAAAAACAGATCACAACTTGGCTAGAAAAGAGTTCCAAGGTGTCTGTGGCAAATTGACGCATCAGTTTGGTCTTCAAAGACAAATTTTGACTTCCACTTATCCGATTGGTGAAATATAAATAATAGTTCCACTTCCAAATGTGAAAAACACAGAACAGTTTCTGACAATCCGAACTCACAATCTAAAGTTCGGAGGAAGCATTTACTTGCAACAAGACAATGGAGGCGTGTTCTAAAGCATGAAAACAGGAATCTTTGGTTTTACGTACAAGTTAACTGTGAGAAAAATAACTCAAGATTTGGTGGCGCGGGGAACGAGATCGTTGATGTAGGTGGATCGAGGATAAAGCTTTTTCAGCGCAGGCCACTGCACGATGAGCGAGTCGACGAGTCCGGTGTAGTAGAGGATGGCTCCGGACAGAGAGAGCTTGTGAACACGACAGATCGACTCTTCGTAGACGATCACAGTGTCAACGAGGCGGATCATGTCGAAGAAGGCGGCGGCGACGGCGACCGGGATGCACGTCCCTGGGCCGTTCAGGAGCACGAGATCCGGTCTGAAAACGATCAGCTCGATTCAGGAGACGTTATTGCTGACCTGATTTCGTAAAGCAGTTGGAAAGCAACGGCGGACGAGTTGAGAGTGGAGAAGATTGAAGAAAAGTACGACTGGCCAACCTCGCGAGACCGCGGGATCTTCACGACGCGAAAGTTCTTGTTGCCGCGCAAGTTTTCGTGTGCAGTGGCCTTGAAATCGGTGAGAAACCTGTTTTGCTAGTTGAAATGCAACGAATGCTCACTTTATCTTCACTGATTGTGTCCGTGTCCGCAATGATGTATGTCCTCTCGTTAAATTCTTCTCCAAAATGCCTAATCAATTCAAGCATTTCGGTCGTGTGTCCACCAGAACCAAGAACTGCACAGAATGAGGCCTGAAGTAACAAATTAAAACTGGAAATCACAGATTATGGCTCACCGTCGGTCTTTTCGGCTTTACTTTCGCTGAATGGTTTGAGTGTCGGACCAAATAAGTAAGAAAAGCAGTGAGGATCAATACTCCGAAGAGAATGATTGATGTTATGAAAAAGAAGAAGAAGAACATTGGAATGAAGTGAGCTCCAAGAGCCAGGGAGCAGTATCGCTGTGCACGTGCTTGTTGCAGCAACGTGTTGACGTCTCCCGCCGTAAATCGACACTAGCAGTCATGGCCGCATTTCCGACTCGGCCAATCGTGTACTCCTCGTGGACATCGATTCACATTTGTTTTAATATTGGCTGAACATTTTTGCTTTTGCGTGAAATGGAAAAAGTCAAAGTGGATTCGACTTCAATCAGTTTTCAGAAAAGTTATAACAGCGATCCCACAGTTATAAATCTTCAAAAAATAGTTTTCTTCAGGTAAAACACAAGGAGTAAACTTTAAATTGCTGAAATCCTCAATACTAAATAAATAAACTGGCATGAGCTTGAGTGAACGTGCGTAATGAGAACTTGGCTGTCTGGAAGAATCACTGATTTGAATATGTGCATGGGAGAATTCAAAAGAATCGGGCTTCTACGCCCTTCCGATGTTCGGTTTCCTGTCCGAAACCTGCTTTCTCTGATTCCACTCGGCTGATAATAAACTGAAGAGATCCGCCACTTTTGAGGTAAGTAACAGAAAAGAAGAACTGGTTGCGGACCCAATTAGGCCCAATTTCGGATGCATTCTCCGTAACTTTCGGACGTCTTCTGGTTTGGAGGCACACTTATAAAAGGGAACGGAGACGTCGGGAAGTTCCGATGATCCGCTTCTCTTCATTCCTCATCGTCGCTTCGGCCGGCTCCATATTCGGAGCTCTCTGCTTTTCCGCTTCCATTCTGTTCGGAATCAACGAGTTTCATGCCACAATTGTGGAAGATTTGGGTGACTTCCAAGTGAGAATCGGATGAGAAGAGTTCTTGAATGGGGGATTTGCAGGGATTCTTTGATGAAGCGTGGCAGACAATGCAGAAGTCGGAAGGCGAAACGATGAGAAGTATCGCGAGAAGGGACGTCTTCAGAGGAAGAAAGCAGGCCGGGTACGAGTTCGACGGAGGACAATCGGCGGGAGGACAGGGATCCCAAGGATGCAGTGAGTTGCGACGGAGGTGTCACGTGACACCGAGTGCTTGCAGGTTGTGGACAGGCTGCTTCCGGATGTCCGCCTGGACCGCCCGGAGCTCCGGGAGAAGACGGACAGAAGGGAGAATCGGGGGAGCCCGGAACCGACGGAACGCCCGGAATGGATGCGATGCGGCAGGTGGCGATGGACTACTCGGGCGGCGAGTGCATCAGATGTCCCCCGGGAGCGCCTGGACCTGCGGGACCACAGGGGCCTGCTGGGTACGACGGACAGCCCGGATTGCCGGGAAGAGACGGAGAGGGTCCACGACCGGGACTTCCTGGACCGCCAGGACCTGCAGGCCCGCAAGGACCGCCCGGAAGACCGGGATGCGAAGGAAAAGACGGAGCTCCCGGACAAATCGGACATCGAGCAGTCAACGTTCCGGGGCCGGTGGGACCGCCCGGACCTCCTGGATTGCCTGGCCCAGAAGGACTGGAAGGAGACGATACCGAAGGGGAGCCAGGAGCGGAAGGGCCCCCGGGACCACCAGGCAACCCCGGAAAGCCGGGAGGCGACGGTCCGACTGGATCTCTCGGAGACAACGGACAGCCGGGAGAGGACGCCCAGTACTGTCCGTGTCCGCCGAGAACTCCCATCGGTGGCGGCTCCGAGAAGGGCGACACCGGAGGATATTTTTTCTTCAAGTCATGATAACTTTCCACATTCTCTTTTTCTCCTGAATTTCTGCTATTGATAACTACTTTCACTTCTTCGGATGGCAATAAAAACATCGCCGATTTCTTCGCAAACATGATCGGATTAGGACTGATAAGAACTTGTCGGCTGACTGGTATCCTTTTGCGGAACGCCTTCAGATGATAAAGACGAGTTCCGTGACAGGGTCCCTATAAAAGATCGGAAGAGGGAGAAGACGTCAGTGTTCCGAATGTCGCAAGCAGTTCTCGGAGTAGTCACGACGGTTTCGGCCGTCTCGGTCGTCGCCGCCATCTTCATTTCCGCCTCGCTTCTCGTCGACATCAACAACTTTTACGACGAGGTGAGCGGCGATTTGAGCGAGTTCCGCGGGTACTACGATGACGCGTGGCGGACAATGATGGTAAACGAGGGAATGCGAGGACTCCGCAGAACCAGACAATCCGGATACGCGACCGGAGGAGCAGCTGCTGGAGGAGGACAGTGCAGTGAGTCGCGCCCCCTTCCAGACCCAGTTCGATTTGTGTTTCAGACTGCGGAGCTCAGGCTTCCGGATGCCCGGCCGGCCCTCCAGGAGCCGCCGGAGAGGATGGAACCCCGGGAGAGCCGGGAACTCCAGGAGAGGACGGAGGCAATGGAATGCCGGGAGTGGCTCAGATGGCCATGGATGCCTCGGGAGGAGCCTGCATCAAGTGTCCAGCTGGACCGCCAGGACCCGCTGGACCCGATGGACCAGCTGGACCAGACGGACCTGCTGGGAATGCTGGAGCTGACGGAGAGGGAGGAGGCGAGGCGCCGGCCGGACCACCAGGACCCCCAGGACCACCAGGACCGGACGGAAAGCCAGGAGCTGCTGGATCCGACGGAGAGGCCGGAGCCCCAGGAACCAAGTCGACCAACTCGCCAGGACCCGCCGGACCAGACGGACCACCTGGGCCACCAGGACCGGATGGAGAGGCTGGAGCTGGAAGTGGACCGGGACCAGCCGGACCGGCCGGACCACCAGGACCAGCCGGAAAGGACGGAGGACCAGGATCTGATGGAGCCCCAGGAGAGGCCGGAGCCGACGGAGCCCCAGGAACTGACGCCGCCTACTGCCCTTGCCCACCAAGATCCGCTGCCCTCGGAGCTGGAGGAGGAGCTGAACCAGCCGGAGGAGCCGCCGCAGCTTCCACTGGAACTGGAGGAGAAGCTGCTGCTGCTCCAGAAGCAGCCGCCGCCGCTCCGGAAGGAGCCGGAGGAGGCGAAGAGCCAGCCGGAGCTGCTGCTGCGGAGCCGCCGACCAGTGGAACTGGAGGAGAAGCTGCCCCAGCTTACCCGACCCACTGAATGCTATCATTCTAACTTATTTCCTTTTTTAATGAATATTTCGCTCTCAAACTGAATTCTTCCTCTTTTTCTCAAATCTCTCAAGTACGGTACGCTGCAAAACATGTTTCCTTCTGACAAAGGCGCACACTTTTTTTTTCGAAAAAAAAAACGAAATTTTCTCCTAAAAATCCAAAAAAATACGAATTTCACCATTATTCTCGGAAAACCGAAACAGAGCCGTTTTTCAGAGCTCAAAAGTTTTCGAGCGCAACCAGCGCTTGCACAAAATAGACCAAGGGTTTCATCAAAATCTCTTCCGAATCGGACGTGCTATTTTTTCGAAAATTGGTAAAATGATGCCGAATCCTATTAAAAAGGGGGTACTCAAAAAGGACAAAAGTTAGTTGAGAAATTCAAGAAACCGATAAATAAATGCTTCCTATAATACTTTTCAGAAGAAACCGAAGTGAAACAGGAAGTGGATGACAATCCCGTCCAGAAGGCGAGCACTCCAGTCGGACAGCCCGGCACTTCGGCCTCAAACTGGAGAAAAAGGCTCGCAGCTGAGCACGAGACGTGAGTTCTCTTTCTATAAACGAAAACATAGAATCTGTATTTCAGCAGAGAAATTGCTGCAAAAAAGAGAATACTCGATTTGCAACGCGAAATTTTTGAAAAGGAAAAGCAACATCTCGAAGTCAGAGAGGAAATTGCCCGGTTGCTCGAAAATAAGCAGCGAATCACGGAACAACAACAAAAAGAGCGAAACGAATCCCCGATACAGTCACGCACTTTCCCATCGAGGCCTATTTCGTCTCCCCGCTCCTGGGGGCTTCCACCATACATCTCCGAGCGTCCATCGATATACATCCGCGGGGGAGCTGTCAGCGCGTCCCACAACAACGGCGCCTTCTCTAGCGGTGGTTATAGTCAGTCTTATCTCTGTCTCTACCTGCTTAAGAAAGAGTAGTGTTTCTACTCACGATAATTGTTCTCTACTCAATGTCATTTCGTTAGTTCATCGTTCGATTGTCATCATCTGCAGACTGCGCAAAAAAAACGAAACAGCCGTTGTAAAAAGACAACTGCAGTCTAGAGGAAACGAGAGAGTGCGTAAAGCGAAGACGAGCAGAGAAGCAGACGGAGTGTCGTTTCGCTGCACTCTCCGTTAACGGAAAACTGCTGTTTCGTGACTTCCTTCTTCTTCCCCTTCTATTTAGTTGTGCCTTTCAGCCAGAATCATGTCTGCGGATGCTGCATCGACGACGTCCAATGATCTCGAATCGGCGCCTCTCGTGTTCATCGGAGGAGGGAACATGGCGGCCGCGCTCATCAAAGGGTGCGCGAACAAAAGCAAGTTTCCGCTCGAATATTCTCTTCTGAATCGGAAATTCTTGCAGAGTTCATTTCCAAGAATAACATCGTGATCAGTGTGTTGACCGAGAAGTCGGCTCAGAAATGGAAAGATCAGGGCTACGATAACGTCTTCACGAACACACTTGATATGCTTCAAAAGTTCCCGACGGCCATCTACATCATCTGCGTGAAGCCGCAAGTTTTTGAAGAAGTCGTATCCAGCTGGCCTGTCAACTCTCGCCCAAAATTCATCATCTCCGTAATGGCCGGAGTTCCACTGAAGCTTCTCAGTCAGAAGCTTCCATTCGTATCCGGCAACACGACAATCGTGCGTCTGATGCCGAACGTCGCGAGTTCGATCGGATCGGGAGCATCCACTCTTTGCTACGACAAGAACGAAAAGATCGAGAATCAAGAGAAGCATATTAAGTACGCCCGTCGATTCGCAGAGTGCGTCGGCAGTGTGGAGGTGATCCCCGAGAGGGCCTTCAATGCGGCCATGTCAATCGGCGGATCCAGTCCCGCCTGGACATTCATGTACATCGAATCGCTGGCCGATGGAGCAGTCGCGCAAGGATTGGGTAGAGCCGAAGCGAAGCGACTCGCGGCGCAGGCAGTTATGGGCGCCGCTAAGATGCTCCTCGACTCGGAGTCCGGATTCGACATCGAAACGCAGCACATGGGAGTGCTCAAGGACAAGGTGTGCTCTCCAGGGGGGACTACGATCGAAGGTGTCCGGGTGCTCGAGAAGAACGGATTCCGATCGGCGATCATCGAGGCGGTTGTGGCGGCGTCGCAGAAAGCCGATGATATGGCCAAGGCGCTCGAAAAATAGACCTTTTTTCAGTTTAGGATTATTGTCGTTTTTGTTTTTTGCTGTTAATTTATAAAGACTATTGTGTTTATATCGAAAAGCAAAGCTAACAAAAGAAAAAAAAAACAAATCGATTTGGAATCTAAGTTTGAGTGAAGTGATAAATGCAAGCGAAAAGAAGCGTAAGTAGAATTCTGCTTGATTAGTGACATCTCTAATTTTTAAACTCGCGAACCCTTCTCCATTCCGAGAAGTTTTTCCGCCAATCCCACGTAGTAGACCGTCTGCGCGATTCCGAACAACGGCGCCATCACCATCATCCGGCAGATGGCCCCTTTAAACAGGGCACTGACTCCCTCGTCTGCCAAAATACGGTAGAAGGCGTGACAGATGCCGGAATAGTTCGAACCGCCCGCCTGGATTCTCGTTTTGACGACATCCAGAGGGGTTACTGCGAACGAAGCGGAAGCGCCGGCGGTCAGTCCGGAAACGAAGCTCGCCCAGAAGACAGCGTCTCCTGAAGAATCATCTCAGTTACACCCAAATAGTTTCAAATTGATAGTCACCTGAATCGTCTTTTTTTCGCGGTCCGAGCCCATCCAGGTAGGCGAACAGTGGGAAGTAAAGAGCCGAGAACGAGACGTCTCTCGCCATCGTCGGCCCCAATCCCTTGTAAAGTGCGGTGATGCCTCCGTCTTTCGTTAGAAGGTTCCAGATCAGTTGTGTCGCCTTCACTTTGTCTACCGACTGCTGCATCCGAATCTTTAGCAGCTCCATAGGGGTTGTGATGACGACTTGACAGAAGCCGGCGGCGGCTCCGGCGAGCATTCCACGTGGTGTCGAGAGCCGTTCCGATTGATCCTTCATGAGTGCGTGACGGAAGAAGTCGTTGGCTACCAGTTTGATGGCTTTTTCGGGGGTGATCAAGAAAACGTTTACAGACGCTCCCTGTAAGAGAGAAAATAAAAGAAAGCTAGCAATAAAATCGTTACCTGGTACATTCCTCGAATCTGATTTAGCCTTCCTGGAGCACCGGCACGCCATGACTTGCTAAAACAATCCACGATGCCGTTATAAGTGGCAGTTCCCTTCTGATTCTGGAGACGTGTCTTCACCAGATCCATTGGGAACACACATGAAACTCCGACGATTCCCGAGATGCCGCCGTTCAGAACCTTCGGGAGGTAGCGAATCGGCTGCTCTTCCCGTTCTTCCTGGAGCAGCTCCAGCTCATCGACGTCCATTTCTGGAAAAAGAGATTACTTGGAAGCGAGCGGAAAGAGAAGAAGTACTGTAGAAACATGACTATTTCAGACAAAAAAAGTGAATGCAACACTTGACACGTTTTATTGAAAGTTACTTTATGCGACAGGTTAGTACTTGAAAATCGTCAATTATCTCAAAAACCTACGAAACGTTCTTTTTTATTTGACAGTTTAGACAGAGTTGAAGACGAATCCGAGGGGCGGTTTTTCGATGGGTGTCGACGAGGAATGGTGCGTGGCGTAGACCCCGAACATGTGCTGTCCGAGTGTCATGTCCTCCGGTTCGTAACCACCGCGAGGCTCTTCGCGAGCTTCTTCCGCTTCTTCCACAACGTCTTCAGACGCTCTTCTAATTTCTCTCAACGGAATTTCTTCGAAGTCATCTTCTGGCAGTGGATCGAGCTGCTTTTTCGCGATTTTCTCGCAGTTTCCTGTCTTGTACGACTTCAAAACGACTTTTCCGCGAGCAATTCGGAATCTGGGGATGGCCGTCTGTGTGGTGTATTTGACGACACAGAAGACGCTGGCGGCGATGACGATGAAGAAGAAGACCGAAGTCAGCGAGAGAACTGGGAGACTGAACGCTTTAGAGGCCACTGTCGGGAACACTTACTGATCTCCTTTGTGATTGTATCTTCATCGCTGTTCGAAGCAGTGAAAATAAGCGAATTTGAGAAGGCGATAGCGAAAAGTGTGCAGAATATTGAGAGTCCGAACATGTATATCGCGTAACAGAGCCAGTTTTTAACAAAAAACAGCTTCAAAGAGGCGGGCTCGAACGAATTGTATACCACACTGCACTCGGAGCACGTGCCCTTTTCATGGAGCAATGGAGATAGGCATCCAAAGTGAAATACTTTTCTGAACGAACAGATCGTTGTAAGGGAAGAAAACGATGACGAACCCGCAGAAGCACGGTCTGATCTTCTTGCCGAGGGTGTTTTTGTTTTCGTCTTTGGGGTCGGTGTAATTCTTGTCATGACAGATCGAGCAATCTGGTCCTCGAACCGAACTTCCGACGGAGCACTTCACTCCACTGCCAACTTGATGTGCTTTGGAGGTTCTCGGAATCGTGCTCCCCTGGCCACAGCTACTGCATTTCGCCTCTCCAAACTTCATTTTGTTTCGAGCCGCGCAGCTTGTGTGCACGAACATTCTGAAATTGGAGAGGAATTAATCGAAACTCGGTTTTCTCTACTAACAATTGACATTTGCACGGTTTCATGTAGTCGACATTATTTACAGTGCCTCTGATGCTTTTGTAACAAATATGACAGTGAAGGGCGGCAAGAAAGGTGTGGTTCTCCTGAAAAAAGACAGATTTACGTTTCGTTGACTTCTCGGGAAACCTCCTTGGAGCCTCGCTGACTTTCGTCGTGATGTATGACGGAGAGACCTTCCGGGAAGTATTCTTCCACGTTCATCTTTTCCAAAACAAAATGTAGTTTGAATGGGAGTGGCCAGATGGAATTAAATTTTTAAAAAGTGGCTGAAATTTTGTAGAAAAAATACGAAAAGATTCTGTTTAAAAACGTCGGGTCTCGTCACGCCAACTTTGAAATTCTTGTACTGCGCCTTTAAATACCGTACCTTCAATTTGAAATGCCAATTTAAAAAATCCGAATTTTTCAAAGGCCTTCAAGACCTTCCTGCCTTTCTCAATCCTTCAGTATTATCGAGATTTTTCAGATTTTCAAATATGGGTAATTCGTCGTCTGAAGAATTCGAAGCTAATGGAGTCTTGCGAGAATCTCTAATTCCTAAAGATTTCGGTCTCTACGATGAAAACGGAAACTTGTTGTCCAAGGAAAGCAAGAGTAATCCATACTGAAAATTATGTTGCCGTTCCAGAAAGGGCTGAAAGCGATGTACGAAATTAGGAAGATCCTCGAAAAGAAGCAACCTCTCGAAACTTGGTTTCAGCAAATCATGAAAGTCTCCAACAACATTGAAAAGTAAGCGAACTTTTAGAAAGCGATGAATCTAGAGACGATTTCAGCAAAAGATATCAAGCGGTAGCGTCCCCGGCAATGCATCATGCGACCAGATTGCAGAGGAAGCAGCGAGCGTCGCCGAGGAGCACTGTGGCGAGAAGAAGGTTGCGACAGACAGAGAAATGTTTATTTGATTTGATTTCAGCGTTTCTTGTCCCGAGAGACTTTCGATTCTCAGTCACAGAGAGTACATCGAAAAACTGAACCTACAGTTGTCGCGGACGAAGTCTATGGTCGACATTGAGATCAGCAGCTGGTTCGGAATGAATGTTGACGACCTGGTTCAGAAGGTGTACATGAAGTATCTCTCCGTGAATCCGGTTGTTGACTACTGGTTCGATTCCGATGACGAGTCGGAAACGGACGAGCTCGACATCTTGAAGGGACTCGAGGAGACTTATCTGAATGGCAGCGAGTTTGACGACTGCGAGTGCTCGTGTCATCACCATATTGGGGAGCCGGAAGAAGATGTGGATCCGATCAGGGACAAGTTTATTGAAGAGACGGTTTCGCAAGTGCTCGACATCAGAAAACTCATAGAAAATCAGTCTGCAAAGGGAAAGAAGAACGAGACGGAAAAGATCAAGGAATCCGTCAAGGACTTCATTCAGCATGTAACCGAGCATGTAAGAATGTGAATACGGAGTGTGTAGAGTTCAGGATACCTTTTGAATTACAGTTTGTGCAACGAAGAGCAGAGAAAGAGAAGGAGAAGATCCAAACTGATCGGCTGGAAGCAGCGAAGACTCTGCAAGCTGTGAAGGAGCGGATCCTTCCGTACCGAGGCCGCGAGTCGAATCCGGCGTTCTTCAACGAAGTCTATATGGACTTCCTGAACCACACTGATCGATGCGACTGTGCATTCATGAAGGATGGTCGAGGTGTTGACAAAGCGACTGTGCGGGAGGTGGCTCTTCATGTGGACCATCGGATGCAGGCCGAGCAGACTGTGAACGCCCTGTTCCTCAAGATGATTCGGGACAGTCCGGACGAGCTGAAGCAGTGTCCCGTAGAAATGCAGATCGTCTATCAGTTCATGTCCCAGAAAGTGAATACCGAAATATCGGAGGAGAGCGTTGTGCCGGGAAAAGAGGAAGAAAACGAGAAACCTATGGTGGAGGTGGTGAAGATGCCGAAGGGCAAGGTTCCGAAGAACTTCCCGAAGTTCGGAATCGACATCGACAAGAAGGCTTTCAAGCAGTTCCCGGAGGCGATGCAGCAAGAGATAGTGGACATGGTCAAGGGCGGGAAAGTGGGCAGAGTGGCCTTCCGGCAATGAACTCTCGTCGTGTTTTTGTTACATTGTTCTCTCGTTTCTATTTCACTAACTCTTGTTTCCTACGAAATTAATAGTTTTTGATTGATCTTTCGGTAACTCGTTCCCTTTCTCTATCTTCTTATGCAGGAAAGGGAGTATGGGTTCGGATGATTGACAGCCAAACCGAAACGAGGAAGTAGATTCCAAGCAATGATCAAGAAGAGATTGATAAGAATATAATGATCGGTAACGCGAGATCATGTGATGACGTGGAAAGCGAACTTTGGTTGATGGTCCAAGCTAGAAATGCAAATGCGCGCCACAGAGAACAAGACTTGGCGTCGTGCCAACTGCTTTTGTATCACCAGTGATGGCGGGAAATGGAACAAGAAATTGCGTATCGGATCCGATGCGAAGTGACTCATTCGTTTGAAATTCGGCGACTTCGCAATCTTTTTCAGTTTCAGTTCCCCCAAATCCCCGCTTTGCTCTGTAGTATTTAGTGGTGTAGGACGACCTTTCCACAGAAAGAAGCCTCGTAGAAACAAAAGCACTCGTCGCCTTCCCACATTGATTTCTTTATCAGTTGGAAAGTGTAAACAGACGAAAGATGAAATCAAATCGTTCAAAACTTTTTGCCGGCCACCTTCTGCCTTGGGATTGACACGAGGAAGTCGGTGTCCTCGCAAAGCGTCTTATTTGTGACATTTAACAAGGGTAATCTTCTTCTTGGACTTTGTCATCGAGGAATCCAAGTGTGGTTTGTAGACTCTGGGCAGAAGAAGACCAATAAGTGCTTGGCGCGATAAGCGTTCAAAACACATTTTCGCACGCTCCAGTCTAGTTCCCTTTCTCATCATGGACCGGAAAAGACCGATAGTGCAGCCCCTAGAAGAAGGGGAAGATGAGATTCTCCGAGAGAAAGAAATGGGCGCGGTCCTCCGAACAGGTGGATGAAAAAGAGAAAGAGAGACGCAGAGTGACAGAGAAAGTACACCCGGCGCCAAAAAACTGTCGATTTCTTTTGATTTCTTGGTCGTTTTTCGGTTCTGATTCGGTGCAGTATATAAACGATCTCCTCTTCAGAAGAAGGGAACTCCCATCTCGCGCTTCTGAACGCCAAATACAATGGGTGACTGTGTCATGTGAGTTTTTCGTTCTCTCTCTCTCGTCTAACTGTTTTTCCTTTTTCAGTCCGAACCACGTTTTCAACCGCGAGAAGTTCTGGCGAGATGTGCTCCGCAGTCTTCGTGACTACTTCTTCGAGACGGCCATTGGGAGGTTCTTCCGTCCTCGAACTTCCATCGTCTACCTCTCGCCGGCTGAAACGATCTCGAGCTATGCTCCAGGAAATAGGGGGGAGAGGGCCCCGCTGGAAGAAGGATTCCTCGATGGATTCGACCTTCTTCCCGACGTCGTCATCCGAATGATCGCCGAAGAATACAGGCAGTTCGGATCGCCTCTTCTGAATCTCCGCCTTGTCTCTCCTCGTTTCCACGAGATATTCAAGTAAGATTCAGAACGCTCTTCATCTGACATCTGTTCCTTTTTCGCATCAGAACCGCCCGTCGAACCGTCGGCCGTCATGCCAAGATCACTCTGCACGGATCTGAAAGGGCCTTCATTATCAAAGGTCCCCACAAACAGTAAGCTCCACAATTGAACTGTGTCCGTTACTTTCTTTATTCAGAGTGGAAATGACCCACAATCAGATCTCTGCAAACCTGAACTCCGTGACCTTCGTATCTCTTCAAATCGAGCTGCTGTCCGGCGAGCCCGTGGCCTCTGCGTTCCACATCCCAGAAGTCGTCTGCAGAACTCTCTTCATCAGTATTATCGATTCAGTCGAATCTTCAGAGTGAGTTTACTCGTCTATTCTTGAAATCTTTAACTTTTTTTGTTTGCAGTCAGTTGGAGCTGCTTCTCCAACAAACCCTTCAAAATGAGCACCTCGAAGTTGTCTACCTCCGAGCTCGCAGCAAGCAAAACCATTCTCAAATTCAGCAAGCTCTCTGCGAAATCACAAGGAGTCCCGACAGGCTCGAACCGAGCAAAAAGTACCACATTTCCATTTCGCGCGCTCAGTGGTGACTCTTTCTTTCCGTTTTGTGTCAACTTTCCGAAATTGCCGACGTTTGCTGTTGTATGTATGTACTTGGCCTAAATTAAGGCATCGAACAAATAAACAGTTCAAAAAATCAGAAACTTGGTGCAAGAGAAAATGTTGCGGATGTTTGATGAGAGATGTTTCCGAAGGGAGTCCCTGTAATCGAGAGAAGTCGCTTTCGGATCCTCGAGGATCTTCTACGTGGAGGATTCCTAGAGAACACAGATCACAACATTCAAAGTTGTGTTTCGTGCCGCGAACATCCAGGCCACAACACAAAGCAGATCTGGACTGATTCCTGTATCCGTCGGTCATGGGAGATCGGAAGATCATTCCCTTCCGCTGTGTTGCCTCCAAAGACATGTGATGAGTAATGCTCGCTTGTTTTAGATAAGAACAATGTTTGAGATGTATTATTTCTTCTTTCCCCATCCGAGCGGCGACGGCGCGTGGAAGATGTTGTGCTGTGGCTGCGCGGCCGGAATGTAGTTGAACAGTCCGGGCTCCTCGAACGGCTGCGCCTGCGGGAACAGCGACGGCTCGATGTTCCAGGCGGGACGGAAGAGTTGCTGGAAACAAGCACTGGTTACGGTGCTTTCAGAGCACGGAATACCGCGGAGACGCCCGAAACGACGACGAGAATCAGGAAGAGAAGCTGCATTTTCGACAGGATTCGATGCGATTTCAGAGGTGACGGCTCCTTTTTAAAGGCCACTTTTATGAGATCCCTCCGATTATTTCATTGCTCATTTGCAGTCGAACTTTCATGATCGGCCGTAAAAGGGGGTGATCTTTGCGAGAAGGCATAGGTGAACGAATGTTTGCAAATGATAAGATTCTCGGAAAAAGAACGGTTCCTTTTTGAATGGAATGTAAACAACTGATTCGGTGATTTATAAGGCGTCTGACTATCGGAAAAGAGCCATCTTCATTGGCGGCTCTCATTCGAAATGCGCTCCGGAGTTCTCGTTTTGACGGTGTTTGTAGTCGTCGTTTCTTCGATGTACATTCCAGAATGTGAGAGGATCCGTGACTTTATTGAGAGTCACTCAGTTTCAGATGAGAAGTCTGGAACGTCGTCAGTCATCCGACACTTCAATGGACTCGGAATGAGCGAGAATCCGACGGATGACTTGCTTTCCTGGCTGAAAGAGGCGTTCGGAAGTCTTCCGTGGAATGTGCAGCACAATTTGAATCACGTCTTCGCCTATTTCCGAGTGACCTCTTCCAGATTCTCCAGAACAACAACATCTACTCGTTTCAGTCTCTGATCTTCTCATTCGAATCTTCTTCGTCGCCGTCACTTCCATCAACTGCCACGTCATCGTCCAAGTCAACTCAAACTCCCACAACCGCCCCCCCCCATAAGAGAATAAAAACACTGAATCAACCAAGAAACCATTTCTTTTTTATCGTTTTTTTTTAAATTTGAAAAAAAATCCAATAAAAAATGTTATTCATATTTTATTCAAATACAGTTTTGAAACCATAAAAAACGGTCCTCACGAGTTAAACAAAGAGAAGAAATTGTAGATTTCGATTGAGTATTCTTCATTTCAGGCACTTTTTCTTCAAATAGAGGGATGCAAGGAAAACAATGGTATGAGCCAGCGGTATAAAAACGAAAAGGGTCGACATAAAGAACCTTTTTTTTTTTTTGAATTTTTTTGAACGCATCCCATCTGATTATTTCTCGATTTCAGGACCCGCAATGAAAATTCCTTTTATCATCCTGCTGTACATCCCAATTGGGATCTCGAAAGACATTCCTTTCAAAGATATAGTGGACTTTTGTGATAAAGATGGTAGTGGAAGTTATGCCGAGGAATTTGTTTATGGAGTCCCGTATGATGCCAGTCCCGAAGACTTTGAGAAATACATAATTAAAAAGGACACTAAGAATAACTCCATGTTAGTTTTTGATCAATACATGCGCACATGTCCGAACTTCAGAACCTTCCCTTCCGGACCAAAAGTTGATTCTTCTAAAACTTTTCCCGAGATGTACAGAATTTGCGCCCTTGAAGAGAACGAATTCATGGCTAGTGAGGCGGCAAAAGTTTATTTAACCAGTTAGTTTGAGTTCGTTTTCATATTCTTGATAAAATACTGAAGTTCCAGACTTGGCCGTGGACGTATACCAATGGCGAAATGAGACATTCAACGTCAAAGCGGGTGTCCCAAAATACATTGTAGTCTTCGCTAGGAATGAGTTTTCTGGAAGCACAATCAGTAATCTCAATATGGCTGATGTGAGTTTTCATTTTTCTCGCTCAAACAATTGGAAATCTAAGAACTCGGGATTTACTCTGTACTCTGGCCTTCCGAAAGAAGATGGAAACGACGAGAAAGATGATCCGAATGTGCAGAAAGAAGATCCGAATGTGCTCTACGTCTACAAGTGAGTTGTCTCGGTTCGATTCCTAATATGATGTTTTCTTTTTACAGTCCCAGTCTCAAAGTTGACGAGTTGTATATTAGGGAGGATCATTTCCACATTGAAGTCACCAATGGCACTTTTAGTTTTGATGTTTCCGACGGAGGAAGTGAATTCATCTTCAGGAAACTGAGAAACATTCATGTTATTTTCAGCAAACCCATCAGATAAGACGTTCGAATCGAACGGCTTCATTCTTTCCAAAGGATTCCCTGCTACTCTTCCCGATGATGAAAAGAGTATGAAAGTGAAAATACAGAAGAAACTGGTGGACACTAAGATCACGTGGCAAGTGACAGCCGCTCCAGCGAATGGCACTTCGTCGATGGAGGGACAGATGGAAGAGATGGCATCTGGCGATGAAGGAGTGACCATCAAATGGGGAGAGAACGAAATGTGAGAGGAAACTGTCCCCTTGTGCACTAATGTCTTCGATTTTCAGGACACTTCAGCCAGGCTCCACGACGAAGTCCGGCCTTACTCTTCCAGCAGGCACCGAGGAATTTCAAATTGAAGCCACAACTGGATACAGAATTCAGTTCGATATTGCCGGTGAGCCGCGATACCACAAAAAAGATACACTTAGCGATTCGCAGACCCACCAAAAACAACAACAACAACGAAGCAGGAAGTGTCGACGACGACTACTCACAAACCGAACGGAGAAGTGACACCTTGCCCTGCTTGTCCACCGGCAGTGACCTGCACTTCTTCCCCTGCTCCCACCACTTCAACGGAACCGACGACGACCCAGTCAGCTTCTGAATCAGCGGTCGCCTCTGTTCTCGCTATCGTCTTCTTCTATGCTCTCCTCTAATTTATTCGAATAAAGACGTTTCAAGAAATGCTTTTGACCCGTTGAAAAGTGCGAGTGGAGTCTTCTTTCTGGGATCCCTTCTGCGAGAAAAGGAACCTTCGAATATCATATCGGATCGACGGATTGAACAGAATGTAGACGTACGGAGGAAGACCTGGAAACGGAAGAAATGGTTGGAGCGGAGGAGGAAATCTTACTGTGATTCCCGATCCAAGCGAGATGGCAGACGTAGTTCAAAAAGTCCGGCATCCAGAAGTACTGGATGTAGACGTACAGAAAACAACCGATGAAGTGGCAAGTGCACACCGTCAGACACTGATAAGTCACCTGAAATCGGAAGGTCGTACTGGTCAGCAGGGAGTGAAAACTGACTCTTTTCACGAGAGTGGACGTCTGTTTTATCTGACTCTTCCAGCTCTCGAGCAGAAGATAGGAGCAAATGACGAGGTAGCAGATTCCGATGAAAAACATGACGAAGAAGTTGTTGAAGACGTAGGCCTGCACTGTGTAGTCGTCGCTGGGGAAGTTCTTCGTCGCCTCGCTCATCGGATTCAGAAGGAAGGCGGAGACGGACGGTTGGAAGAACGTGGGTTTGGTGAAGAAAGTAAAGTAGAGAAAGTAGACGACAGGGAGCAAAAGGAGCAGTTTGAGGCACGAAGAACGGAAGAGGAAGGCGCACTGGGACGGAGCAATCAACTCGCAGACTCGGTTGAAAGCGAGCAGGAGGACGTACATGCAACTCATGTGCCAGAGACCTGGAGAAGGGATTCAGATGAGCACGACGAGGAACGGGGGCTCACCGAAGCAGACGCATCCGGTGACGAAGGTGAAAGTGATCGAGTAGCACGGGTGGAGGCCGTAAATAGAGTAGATTCCCGCAAAATCTGCACAGAAAAGCAGACAGAGAATGTCTGGAATTCCCAGAAAAAACATGATTTTGTAGCACGGAAGTGAGAAGAGAGCCTTGGAGCGGAAGATTGTGAAGAGCACGAGCAGGTAGGTGAGCTGCGAAACGGAGCCGATGCTCAGATAGACGATTCCGATGAATGGTTTCGAAGTGGTGAAGGAAGACGTTCCCGTGCAGTTGTAAAAGTAGGGACTGAAAGTTGGAGATGAAATGGGAATGGATGGGATGCGATCTCGCCTGATCATCTGTCCGCCGACGAAGAGCTCGTAGAACATGACTGACTGACTGAGGAGGAGACGATCAGAGCTCTTCTGTTCTCTCGAAGCACACAGGAAAGACACGTGTGATTAGAAGGAGGCGGGCAATTAGTAGGCGACGACGGAGGGAACGGAGATCACAACAAGTTCCGCGAAAATTGGAAGGGCTGCTCGTTGGTTCCGATAATCTCGATTTCCATGTGAAACAGGACGGAAAGAAGCAAAAAATGGGCAAAACAATGGAACGAGGCCCAACTCGGAAGTTGATGAATTCTCGGAGAGCAGCGGGGAAAATGGGCACGGAGGGTTCGGGAGTTCAAAAAGATTCCAGAGATCTGCGCATGATCTTTCGTCACTTTGTGAATCATGTTTCAGTGAAATCACTTTTTTCAGCACCCACCCAATTTTGTGTCAGACGTGATTCAGACAGTATTTGACTATAAAAAGTGAATTTCTTATCGGTGTCTCATTGATTTCATTCTCCCAAACTTGCTCTCTCGAACTCTTCCTCTGAAAATGAAACTCTTCTTCGCACTTCTTCTCTTCTTCTTCCTCTCCGTGGAAGCCAATCTGCACATCCTTGCCGCTTCGACGTTCAATAAGACGTTCACGAAGGACACGAGGATCTACTTCATGTCGAACGGGAGCAAGGATGCTCTCAAGCAGGTCACCATTACTGCCGCCAACAGTCAGATCAACACGAAGTGAGTTCCTCGTCCACGTCATCTGATTCCACGTCATCTTCAGCGTCTACGCCTACTCAGTTCCTCAGACAGACGGAACCGTGAGGCCTCTCATTATCACGGCCGAAAGCGACGATCTTCTGGTCACGAAACCAGATGGAGTGACCGTCCAAGTGTCTTTGTACTACAACAAGGACGTACCGAATCTCAACGTTTTTCCCGTTTTCGAGTCGAGTTCCATCCAGTTCAAGAGTGGAGTCAACGCGTTTTTCGCCATCGACAAACCCAGCGAGAAGATTCTGCAAGTGAGGAATCTGAGAATCGGAGGCAACACGAACGTCGTCGGACACGCTGGAGTCCCTGGAGTCGTCACTCCGTACGTCTTCTTCGACGCTTCCATCTACCGAGGGTAAGAGATTCGATTCTCCGGAATTCCGCAGTTGCAGTCTTCAGAAACAACTATTATCGCCTTCTGAATGTGCCACGCGTCAACTTTTACTTTGAACAGATCGATTCTGGAGTCACCTACGAAGTGGGATTCGGAGTCCGTACGTTCTGAGTCATCGCCTCCCACCAACGTTCTCTCCGTTTACAGCCGACTCCTCCTTGCAAGACGCGGGAGTCATTATGACGGCCGGATTTCCCACCGACGTCTTCGCCACTGACACGTTGCACAATGTGAAGTCGAACGGTGGAGACGTGATTCTGAATCTGAAGCCGTTCTTCTGGTCGGAATTCGGCTACAACACAGAAATCACTGTGTACTTTGAGAAAGGAGCGGCGCAAGGAAACTCGTCTGTTATCGGAAACTCTCCAAAAGACAAAAGATCAGTTTCAGATTTCCATCGGTCGGAGACGGAAAACTGCAATCTCAGGGGAAGATCACTCACGTGGAAGTCGAATCTTCGGGCCCCTACGCCATCCAGTACTTCGTGAATCAATCAGCGACGAGTCCGCTTCAAACGACGCCTTCAAGCTCTTTCGAAACGACCACCAGGTCTTCTCAATTTACGTCTTTCGTTCTCTCGATTCTTTCCGTTTCTGTTACCATGTTCATCCAATAACCACGTCATAATAATATATTCAATTTCTATTTCAATTGTAAGAAAATAAAAACAGAAAAGAAACAGGGCAAAAAATGAAAAAAATCCACTTAAAAAATGCCCGGTATCTGTAGAAACAATCCGTTTTCCGACACACAAAACCGAAAGTCATCATTTCTCGTCATTCTCCGTTTCTGATTTCGGTTTCTTTCGATAAAGCAATCTCCGGTTTCTTTCGTGCCTTTTCCGAGTTCAAATTGTTCATTGCTTGTGATTGAAGTTCACAAACATCATAAAGTTTGGCAACCGCAAACATTGTGTAAACTTTGTGTTAACATTGTTTGCCCTCCTCGGCTGTACTCCTTTTAGTATCAGTTTCTTTGACGCTCGCCGCGCACTTTCCACCGTTATCAGTGGGAATTCAAACAACACTCATACAACAAAAATTTAATTTTAATGCAATTGGGACCCGTTTCGAATCGAATACATCAGAACCAGAAAAGTCAGAAGCGGAAGAGAACGGAGGTGAGGAGGAGGGAAACGAGCAACTGCGGCAGCGAAGAGGCCTTCGTCGTCAACTCGACGGGCGTCGGAGTGGTGGTGGTGGTGTCGCGGAGAGAGTACTGCACTGCCCACGGACCGCCGTTCTCGAATCGGAATTTGGTGACGGGCACGACGACGTCGACGTTCGAATCATTCTGCGAGAACAGCGAGATCGTCTGAAGAGGTGCGTCCATGGAGAAGAGGGTCACGTTCACAGAGTACGACTGCTTGTTGAAAACCGGCTGAAAAAGAGACAAGTCCAGATGAAAGATGGGTTGGAAACTCACGAATAGAAGCACGGAGATGTTGGCGTTGTTGGGGTTTGTGATCTCGAAGTCGGTGATGTTGACCGGCTCTCCTCCCGGGAAGTCGTTGGTCATCAAGAGTCCCGATTGTCCGACGTTCATTCCGACGTGAGGGCCGAACTGGACTTTGTACTGCACGTCGACTCCGTTCGAGGCGAAGTGGAAGATGTCCATCGGAAGGTCGAGCTGCGAGTAGTTGGTCTCGTCGAGGAGCGAACTGTCGAAGAACTTGAAACGATTCTCCAGGTCGGGGCGACCGACGTATCCGGAGAACTGGACGTTCTTGTTGATGAAGACGTTTCGAGCCACTGGGATCTTCATGTTCGGGGACTCCATTCGGAAGAAGACGTTGGTTCCCTGCTTGAAGTTGACCGTGCTGTTCTCGCTAAGAGGGTAAACGTTGAGGTTCGTGAGATTAGTGATGTAGAGATATCCGGGCACACTAGTAACGCTGTCCGTGGAGGAAATGCGCAGAATGTCGTCGTCGAGAGAAGGCGTGAATGGAGTCAATGAACCGTCGGATTGAGGAACCGAGAGAGTGTAGACGCTGAAACGGATGGGTGAGTTTCGGGCAGAGGATCAGAAGTGACTCACTCTCCATTCTGTCCTCCCGTTTTCGTGTTCATCGAGAACGTCTGGAGCACTTGAGTGGGCGCATTCGAGATGATGTAGACCTTGGAAGACTTGCCGACTTCGTAGAGAGTCGCGTGTCCCTTCAGACCGTCCAACGGAACGAAAACGGAGGTGTCGGCGGCAGCGAGAGCCAGAAAGAAGAGGAGAAACATCGGAAACGGAGAAGAGAAGAGAGGACGGGTCGTCTGAAAGTGGAAAAGTAACAGCGCCCTATTTAAGCGAACTGATAACGAGTGACACATTTGTGATAACACCAGTGGGGGGCGGCGGGCAGAGAGAAACGCCACAAAATGGGCGAGGAAGAGGTGCGAGTGAGTCACACGAAGGTAATGGGGTTCGGAAATGAAAGGAGAGACCGCCGCGAATGGCCGTCCGGACACTCGCCTGTTTGCGTTTTCTCTTTTGTGCGCGCGACCGGGGCCCGGAGTGAGTCAGGACGCACCTGGCGCCGATCCGCGCGCGCGCTGCAGGTGTGGACGATTGCGTGTTTGGGAGAGAAGAGCAATGGGAACGGGAAATTGAGGGATGGAGCGAGAGTTTATTCGGTGGGAAACAATGGAGTGGGGGACCGGAGGGGGGAAATTAAATGGACACGGAATGAGGGACAAGTACCACAAAACACAAAGTTTAATGAAGACACACTCTTCCCGATAGGACGCCCAGAAAAGAACCAGATCCCTTCTGTCCTCAAAATTTCAGCAGTTCGGCTTCTCTTTATTTCCTACAAACTACATGCAACACATCAGTCTTGTTTTCCCCTGTTTTCAGCTTCTGATCGTCCCGGCTCGGTTCGATCTTCAAAGGCGATTTCGTTTTGCTCATCGAGCTCCAGTGTGAAACCCATCTCGGGACGGCGAGTAATGTTGTGAGAAAGGGCGTGACGACTACAAAAGCATTCTGGTTCTGAGTTTAACGTCAACCGACTGTGTGAACGAAATCTGTACATTCCGAGTCAAAGTTTCCTTTTTTCTTCGCTCCAACAAGCATCCATTTCCCGTTTCCTTTGTCCTGTTTCGTCCGGGATCACGGGCAGTTCCAGTGACTCATTGCTTTTTAGAAGGCCATTGAAGGCAACGTTTGCCCGTAATTCCGGTGGGGGCTTGCCTCCTCCGTATTGTTCCATTGTCTATGTCTCTCAATTGCCTCATTATGGTCCCATGCCACTTCACACCTTCTCTCGTGAACACGTCTGTCTCCAGATGACCGTCCGTTATCATTCGTTCGCATCTTCTCCTCCTCCTCCGATTTCGAACACACTCTTCTCAGTTTTCGAGGTCATCCCTTTCCCGTAAACATTGCATAATTGCATAGTCAGTGAAGAGGAATTGATTTCGAAATGAACCTCCTTGATATCAGATACTTTCCTTTTTTCCGTCTAATTTGTATCGAGTTACACAACGCCTTCTCCTTTTCCTTCTTCTGCTTCAGAGACTCCGTGTTCTTCTTATTATTCCGAGTGGCCCCTCCTTACATGTCATTCCCATGCAATTCCCTAATGCACCGCCTCCTTCTCACAACCAATTTCTGCGCTCTCAAATCGAATCCGAAAAAGTGCTCCGTTGGCGAGAAGCGGAGAGAACTCCTTGGAGCACAGAGACGCAGACGCTTCTAATGTGGCTCCGTCCAGCTCCATTCCGAAAGGAGAGCCCTCTTTCTCGCGACAGCAGCAGCAGCAGTTTGCGTGTTTGTAGTCGGCTGCAGAAGCGGAAGAAGAATGCGTCAGGACGTCTTCTTCTTTCTGGCCAATTGAGCACGCTTCCGTTAGATCCTGCGACGGGCGCCGCGCCCTCCACTCGTTCTCCACTCACCTAATCCGAATCGAATCGGTGTCGGTGACTCTTGTGTGTTGACTCTTCGGACTTGTCCCCTCGGCTTCTTCCCTCGCGTTTCCCGTGTCTTCTTCGATTCCCACGAGAGAAAAAAGGCTTGTGGAAGACAAAAAAGAGAGCGAGAAGAGTGAATTATGGGCAGCGGAAACGAATTCTTGCCCCTCCTTCCCCTCCCTTTTCCTCTCGAGCCCGGATTACGAGGACACTCGAGAGAAGGGGTCAAAATGAGTTTTTCGGAGGGTGACGCACCGAAAACTGCCATATGTTTATACTTTCCAAAAACGACTCTTGTCAGCCTTTTAGAAAACTCTCTTTCACTAAATTTTCAATTCATTGAAGACATTTTCCACTTTCAGAACTCGATTTGACTCTAACCGCCTTCTCAAGAATATACTTCTCCTTCTTCTTCTTATTTTCTTTCTCTCTCTCTCGTATAAGTTGCCACTAAATGAATAATTCATTTCGGTCACTTTCTAGAAGGCAGTATGTAGCCGTCCATTAGTTTTACGATCTGAAAGTGGAGGTTGTTGTTGACGTGGAACTACTCGAAACCTCATTTTCATGAATTCCTAATCATCTTTTGTGTGTCGCCCCTCCTTCCTAAGTTCGAATCGTTAATTACTTTTTGCCGCCTCCTCCTCCCCAGCCCCCATTTCCCCATTACTTTCGCTCTAATCAGCTCCTCTTCCATTCTCACATCCTTCGATTCCTAATCCGTTTCTCTCTTCTCTCTCCCTCTCAGGTGTCCGGAACGAAGCTTTTGCATAATTTAACGGGGGCGATAAGAATGCGAAACGAGAAAGAGAAAAAGAGAGAGAGTGCGCGAAAACGAGAGATTCAGAAACTTGCTTTTTTGGGGGAAACGGAGGCCGTCATTACTCGTTCTTTCTTCTGGTTTTGGCGACGTTCCCGTTCTTTTCGTCTCCTCGTCACTTTCTTCTTCTTCTTCTCCCCACTCTTTTTACTTTCAACAACTTCTAAAGTGACGTGGCACTCGTCGGATTAGATAGTAAGCGACGAGAGAGCGAGAGAGGCAGAGACACAGATCAGGTTAGCCGGATTAAGAGAGAGAGAGAGGGACATCTCTCCCGCACCGAACTCAGTCGTCGCAGGTGTCTGTCAGCTGCTCCCTCGCGATGACTCACTTGTGTGTTATCAGGTGCTCCCTCACTATACAAGGAATGCGACCCGATTCCGACTCGTCCCTCCAGAATCCTCCTCTTCCATTTTACAACGTTTTCTCTCTCGGAACTACAACCCTTGTCTTCTTGTTCCTTCCTTTCGATTTCCCATAAATTCGATATTTGCCTTTTCTGTGCACAGCCCCCCCCCCCCCCTTTTTCGTTTCCAATGTTTGCTCCATTCATCGAAATTTTATTTTTATTGCCCATTCTCGATTTTCGATTTCCCACATCTCGCCTTTGTTTCTTTCCCCCTCCACGACGCCTTCTTCCTTCTTCTCAAACAAGAGACTCCAGTTTCTTTTTCAAACATGTGTGAACTCGGTGGAGCGAGGAAGACAAAGAAAACGAATTATTCATCGTCCATTCGGCTCTCGTCTCTCTTTGCCGTTTCGAAAATAACTCTGCGTCTCTCAGTCCCGCACACTCTCTCCCTCTTTCAGATGGATATCGCGTCTCCAGTGGTAGACGAGAAGCCGTGCTTCGGAGCCAACCCGCAGATCTTCAAGCTCGGGCTCGGCAAGCAACACATACTCGCCCACGACATCGGACAGGGCTCCAAGTGTCGCAACGAGCCGACGTGCCGATGTGACGGTTTGGACCTGCACTTCTGGAGGAAGATGTGCAAGAACTGCGGGTGTCGGATGGACGAGCACGACGTCGTGCTCCCCAACGAATACGATCACGCGCAGATAGTCATCGGACGGTTGTTCGGAGCCAGAGAGCACTTCGAGAAGGTGCTCACGAAGCCCGGAATGTTCAAACCAGTGGATCAGAACGAGACGAAGGACGGCGGGATGATGTCGAGAAGAGCGCAGCCGACTGCAGTCTACAACTACAAAATGACGACGTCGAGTGATTCAGAATCCGAAAGAGGCGGCTCGAGTAACAAGGTATCCGGTGGGAGCGAAGAATGGGTCCGAACAAGAAGCGGTTTCAGGAGAATGTTCAGTACGCATGGGCTCCACTTCCAGACAAGCAGCTCGTTTCGAAGTACATGAAGTGTCTGCCGGAAGACGAAAGACCGCTCGTCGGCTCGAAAGGAGAGCAGAACAGAAAGTCAAGACTGCAATTCCAGGTCAGAAGCATCGACGTCTTCTGTTCAACGCCTTCTTTCAGCTTCCTCTCTACGATTGCAACGTGGAAGACGCGCGGTTCGTGGAAGAGAAAGATGTGAAGACGCTGCAAAACTTTGTGGAGAATGTGCGAAACAATGTGATTGGAGTGGGTAAAGTGGTGGAGGTCGGCCACGATTCGGACAGTTGCGGCGAGAACGACGACATCGAAAAGTCGATGACGGCGGCGCTGAAAGGGCTGAAAGTGGGCGAGACGGAGTGCAAGGACTGCAGTGAGGTCATGAAGAAGGGAGAGATCGGTGTCGAGTGCACCCACCACACCACCTCCGACACGTGGCATCCCAACTGCTTCCGTTGCGACACGTGTCGTCAGCTGCTCGTGGACAACATCTACTTCTTCTACAAGAACAAGTACTACTGTGGACGTCATTACGCAGACCAGCTGTACCCTAGATGCGCCGGATGCGATGAGGTGAGAAGAAGGGACACGTGCCTTCTGAACGTCTTCAGTTCCAGCTCATCTTCGCCAACGAGTACACTTTCGCCGAGGAGAAGTCGTGGCACTTCGATCACTTCGCGTGCTACAAGTGCGACTTCAAACTGGGCGGTTCGAGATACATGACGAGAGACGAGAATCCGTTCTGTCTTGAGTGCTATCTGAAACATTTCGCGAAGGTAGTCGTTCTTCTCCGACGTCTTCAGAAGCGGTTGATTTTCAGACGTGCGACACGTGTCAGAGCAAGATCGGGCCCGACGAGAAGCGTCTCAACTACAACGAAGTGCACTGGCACGCCGAAGAGCGCTGTTTCCAGTGTGTGCAGTGCAAATCGAACTTGATCGGCAAGAAGTTTATGCTCAAGAATCACAAGCTTCTGTGCTCTTCTCAATGCAAAGCCAACTATAATTCGGCTCATCCGGACGATCAACTCTGACGTTTCTCCCCGTTTTTGCCCGTTTCCTACTCAAATCATGTCATTCCCATCTCATTTTTCCCTAGCTTTCGCGCTTCTTAGATTGATTTCTCCTCGTGTACATTTATTTCTTTTGCGGGATTCCTTTCTCTTTTCGCGCTTCCGTTTCCGATTTTTCAAGCTTGCTCTTGGAAAAAAATAATAAAAAGAGTCTATTTTTATTGGGTTTTGAAATCAGTAGTCGCTGTCGTATTCGTCAAACCAGGCGAGCTCCGGAATCCGTCGGCCAAAGCCGTCCTCGTCGATCGAATCGTCGTGCTGCGAGCCATCGGAAGTCACCGAATCCGCCTCGTCCATCAGAACGTTGAACATGGCCGAGCGGACCCACGAGCTGTAGGCGTTGTCTTTCAGCAGCGTGAAGATGGTTTCCGAGCCGACAATGTTCCAGAGGACGTCTTCAAGAAGCTTCCGCAACTGGAACTTCTCTGCTAGTCGGATGTACTTGTGCGCGTTCAAGAAGACGTCGTCGCTGTTCGTCAGCGTCGTTTCGTACTTGTTGAGGACCGATTCCATTTCCCATTTCGTGACCAGATCCAGCAGTTGTTCAACTGTAATCGAGTCGTTTGAGGCCAGAAACTTTCCGGAATTTCCTCACTTTCTCCGTCGGATTTCGGTTTGTGGAAGATGAACGGAGGATGGAGGAAGTTGAGAATCTGATAAAGTGCGGGAAACATTTCCGTCGGGAGCACGATTTCCATTGCGCCTTCCTCCATTTGTTTTCTGAGCACCCGGGAGTTCAGAGCGAGCACCTGAAGTTTCATTTCTTTTGAAGGGAGCTTTCAAACTGAACCCACTCCTGAGTTCGCGTGGAGCTTCCTGCTGCCCTCCTCGTTCCGAATGAGCACGTCGAGCCACCTGCTCTTTCTGTTGAAGTCGACGTACGAGAGAATCGGAAGTCCGACGGTGGTCTTCCGAGTGATCTTCAGATCGACTTCCGTGTACTTGCGTCCCTCCTCGATCTGCTCCATCTTCACAGAATCCAGTCTCGGCGAGAATCGGATCTTCTTCCGCATCGTCTTCGGAATCAAAGGCCCTCCTTTGAAACACACTTCGACGTCTGCCACAAACTCCCAGGGAACGAGGCTCGTCTCGTTGCACTTCAGTTCCAGCTCGCCCTTCACGGTGTTCAGGACGGTCCAGAAGGCCGTCCACTGCAGTCCGTGCATCTCTCCGACGGCCAGCTCGACTCGATTTCCGATCGGAGAGTCCTCGGGAAGCGTCAATTTCTTCTGCACTACCGGATGCTTCATCAGACTGTCACTCATTTTTCTGTTCTGGAAAGACACTTTTGTTCGCTGCGAATCTAGAGAAAACCCGCCTAAAGTTCCCAATCGAATCCTGGAATTCGAGAAAATGTCTGGTGCACAACTCCACTTCTTCTGCACACAGTCTGACACGTCGCACCCCATTCCACGTTGCTCGCTGCCGAGTGACTCACGCGGAAAGTATTCGACGCCATTCCGAAACCGGGTCGGAATTTTGGAAATTCGCGAAATTCGCAACGGAAGCAGATTCCACAATCCATCAACACATTCTTGTATTCGTTTTCACTTTCCGCCGCCCTGCCGCACTTATCAAAACGCGATCGTCGGAACGGAGACGTCGTTTAAATGACGGCTTGTTTCCTCAATTTTCGAGACAAGACACTCGAAATAAGGCCGAGATTTTGAGGGCGAAAAGTGGGAAAAAGTTTTCCGAAATGGGGTTAAGATCGATGAATCTCGTTCGATTCCCCCGCTCTTCCCATTCGTTTCTCTCGTTTTTCGTCCAACTTGGTCCGGCCTCGACGATTCGGACCGTGCAGTTTGCAGCCCGTCAGACAAAGGCTACAAAGAGTTTTTTGTCTTCTTTCTTCCACTTTCTCATGACTCATTTCGAACGAACCACCCACAAAACAAACAAACAAAACTGTGTTCCTTCGTTTCTCATTCATTCCCTCTCTCTGCGGTCTCGAGTTTCGCGCCCGAATCGAAGTTCCGTCTTTTCGGCCCATTTTCAGATTAGGTTTTCTCCCCCACCCTTCTGTAGTTCTTTCCTCATTTCGCGCACTTCCTCTGACTCATCACGTCTTTCGAGAGAGAAAAAGTGCGGGGGAATTTTGTGATAAGTGAAACACATATAAAACCGTCTCTCTGTTTGCATTCCTATCGGTTCTCCCCGTATTCCGACCTTTTTCAGTCCACCACAACCATCATGCCCAACTGTCCCAACTGCCAAAAACCCGTCTATTTCGGTAAGAATCTCTCTTCCAATTCAAAGACAACGCGGTTTCTGCAGCGGAAAGAGTGTCTTCGCTGGGAAAAGACTGGCATCGTCCGTGTCTGAAGTGCGAGAACAAGGCTTGCGGCAAGACGCTCAGTGCGGGAAGTCACTCCGAGGTACGCGAATTCAGAAGAAGAAGACATCAGTCACGATACGTTGCAGCACGAGGGAAAACCCTACTGCAACCGGTGCTACGGAGCGCTCTTCGGTCCGAAGGGCTACGGTCACGGAGGCACCGAGTCACACACTTTCCTCCACGGAACCACCGGACGATGAACCAATTGAGACTCCGCCCACTTCTCCTACTAACTCTGAACCGAAGTTCTCTTGAAAAAATAATAAAATTCATTCAAAAACACTGAAATTCTGATACGAAGACCACTTCAGAATCAGAAAGAAACGAACAGAATATATCGGACACCCGATAGTTTCTCCATGCGATATTTACAAAAAAAACAGACGGAAACAAGAGGAAATCGATGAGCAAAAGTCAGAAGACGTCAGAGAAGAAACGGAGAAATGATGATGGCAAAGGACAGAAAAGACGGGAAGAAGAGGGAAGGGCTAATAAATATTCGGGTCGTCGTACCAATGACGACGTTGATCACTCAGGCCTGGAGTGTACGAGTAGCGGTTGAGAGCAGTCGTCGCGTCCCGAGAAGACGAACCTGAAGATGTCAATTCAGAAAATGAAGACGTCCAGAAGACTCACCCGGATACTTTCTGTACTGTGCCACGTACGGTTCTCTCGTGGCCGACGACGGATTGGAAGAAGTGTAGGCCCTGCAGAAGACGTCTTTTCCCGAGCTCTCCTGATGTGAGGTTACCTGGACGAGTTGTAGTAGTCCGAGTGTCCAGTGGCTGGGCTCTCGTTCTTCCGGAACAGCGACTTGATTCTGTCGATCGGCGAGCTCGGTCGCTTGAAGTCTCTGCTGCTCGGCACGTCATCGTACCCGTTCGTCACGAGCTTCCCGTCGGCGCCCATCCGCACCTCGCTCGTCTTGCGTCTGTTGAACGAGAGCAGGCCCGACCTCTTCTTCTTCGGATTGTCCAAGGCGACCGACGTGTCGATCGTGGCACGACTGTGCGGTCCGACAGATGCGACCTGCAGAGGGCAGTTGAAGAGAGTTCGGAGCGGCGACGAATGTGAATCAAAATATTAGAAAGTGGTACTGTCAGTATGAAAACAACGGATCCGAGGGCGAGTCAAGATGAGATTTCCATGCCGGAGGGATTGAGTAATCACACTTTTCTTATCAGAAATCGGTAACTTTCGATTAATCAAAAGCGGCTTCCTTCCACCTTTCCCCTTACTTACGCGAAGCTGTCTGCCATAAAATGAGGTGTCCTAACAAAAGAACAAGTAATGAGAGAGAAAGAGAAGCCAGAATTCCAGTTCTCGAATTAAAAAGAAAAGTAGACCCCCTTATTTGCTTACCTGTCTTTGCGGCGAGACACTTTTCTCGAGAGACAGATGACGACGGAGACGTTCGAATACCTGTAGAACGGAACGAGGCATGCTTAGAAGTTGAGAAGATCGCATGCGAACTCAGGGGGAACAGGGGGAACAGAGAGAGAAGAGAGAAAGGAGACTGAACGGAGCGACTCACCGATCGGACTCCGCTGCTCGGCTCGTAAGAAGACGTCTCTCCACGTGGCTCGATGTCCGCACTCTGAAACTCGAATCGGTTCTAGAGAAAGTGGAGTCCCTTTCCGATACCTGCTTGTTCTTCAGAATGCTTCTCGGCTGCCCGTCCTTCTCGAACGTCACATTGGATCTGCCGTTCGAGCTGTCGTGGTAGTTCACGTACGAGTAGTCGCCGGCGCCGTGACTGTCAGGAGTCGTCAGTCTCGTCAGAAGGTTGCTTCCGTACTCGTAGTCAATCTTGTTCCGATCCATCGATCTCGATCGGTGATAGTTGCGACGATCGGCGTCCGTCATGGCGGAAGCGACACGACGAGCCGTCGGACGGAACCGATTGGCCACACTGGAGGCCTGATTGTCGGCGAGAGCGGATGAAATGGCGTAGTGATCATTGCTGGGGGTAGCTGAAAGAGAGGATGGGATCAGAGTGGGAAGAGACTCGGACTCACTGGATCTTCCATCGTATCTTCCGTAGGCCGACGACGTGTAGCTCTCCTCGGGCCGTCTGAGTCCAGTCACGGGACGGTCACTGGTGGAACTGTAGTAGGTCGACGGACGGTACGAACTGGCACCGGTGCTTCTGAAATCATTTCCAATCAGATTGAGAACTGCTTCGGCAGCTCACGGATTAGAGTGATATGTATTTCTTTCAGCATCCCGTTCCGCCCGTGTTTTGTACACTTCGAACTTGCGGTCGGTGGCCCACGAGTTCAACGAAGGCTGCTGAAAATGAGAGAAAGTGTCTGAAATGGTCTCCCGAACCGAAAAAAGACCACGACCACGAAGACAACAGAAAGTTACCCGGATGACTAAATTCTGGTTCGTGGGAGGCCTCGAAAGAGCTTGAAACGAGTGAAATGGAATTGAAACGAACGGAAAAAGGGACTCACTTCGTGCTCGAACTTGCGAGTGTAACTCGGGCTCGCGTTTGTGGATATGTAGTTTCTGTCGTAGGCCGGTCTGGAAATCACGAGTTTCAGAAAAAGATCGATGTAATTTCAATGACCTAGTGTAGATGTATCTCATTTCTGCAGAGAGCAGCTAGAAATAGAAATGGGAGAATAAAAAGACGGATGCTCTTTCCGTTCGTTGGACTTTCGTGTCTTCCGAGGAGCACAATACACAGAAACCCTCGGAGAGCCTTGTTTTCTCCGTCTAATCGCATTATGTTTCGTGTTTGTGTTGTCTTGCGATGCGAAACAAGAGCAATCGAAAAAAGAAGGAGGAGGAGAAGTAGACGGCGCCTCATCAATCAGGGCGGTCAAAATGACACTGAGGGAAAGTGATCTCCGCCGATGGGGGAGGCAGAAAGAGGAAAAACCGATTCACCTGCTGGCATCGTGCGGATCGTACGACTGCGATTTGCCACGATCGTCTCGCGAAACGGCGGCCGTCTGGAAAATGACAATTTCGAACTGAATTCAAAAGAATTTCACTGAAATTTTGAGGAACCAAAGATATTCTCTTGGTTTCCTATTGACCTTTGCCAAGGGCCTTTAGGGGTCATCATTTCATTTTCCGGTTATTTCTCAAAAATAGAAACTTACCCAGTCTTGATTGTGAATAAGCATGTAAAAGGGAAGCGTTCAATTGTAAAACTAAAGCGGGCGGGCTTCTTCCAAAGTACACTGGCGTCTTTCGTTTTTGCGTCGCCCAACTGGCTGCCGCTGCCTGTTCGCGCCCACGATAGGCGTGTTCTCCGCTGCCGCTGCCATAGACAGTTTCTTCTTCTCCCCCTCTCCCCACACACAAATACTGCCTCGCTTCGGCTTCCGATTGTTCGTTTGAACCACTTCATTTCGACTAATTAGATGGCATCTCGCTTTCCATCTACAGTGTATACTTACGTATCGGCTGGTTGGAGACATCGGACGGTAGTCGCTCTCGCGGTGGCTTCTGTAGCTGTCGTCGTGGTAGCGGGGACGTACGTAGCCGAGAACCGACGACGGCGTCGCCGAGGTGCCTCCCGAGTGATGCGAGTAGAACGGATCCGACGAAACCGGAGAGAACGCGCGGTCTGGAAATCAATCGGGTCTGGACGGATTGAGAGCCTCCGAGTACCTTCGTAAGGATCCACCGATGGCCTTTCCAGGGCTCTGAAATCGACGAAATTGCAGAATTGAAACAAAAATCAGACGCAAAAGCTCGACTCAAGCTTTTAGAATAAAAAATGAAATCAACCAAAAGCAGCCATTCGCTTAGGAGGAACTGAGAACAAAGCCAAACCGTAGAGCCTCTTCGGCGGTGCCGATCGTCCGATTTCTCTGCCTTCTCTCGCGGTTCTTGCGTCTGATGTACGCGGAAGCGCTCTCCCACGTGTCTTTTCCGTCCGAATCTTGTGGATTCGTCGTCGGAGCGGCTCCTCTCGTCACTCTGGAATCAACGAAAAACTGGGGGTTAGAGGCAAGGCACGACCACGAAACGAATTCGAATAAGAGAGAAAACAACCACAACCACAAAACCACTGAACCGAAAAATGGATAAGTGATAACGGAAAACTGACGCGTTTATCCGGCGGTATAAATCCGAAGCCATATAGGCGGACGGACGGAATAGGAGGTTGGTTTGCGAGGTTCTGGAGAACAGAAGAGACACGTGTGGGGGAGGAACATGTATGTAGAAGAGGTGAAGGGAAGACGACGTGGGGGGACGTACCTTCTCTCCGAGTTGATATCGCTCTCCTTCAGCTGCTCTTTCAGCTGAGACTCTGTTTTGCGCTCCTCTTTCTTCTCCGACGGCTTCATTTTCAGCTCGGCCACGGTTACCAGGTACTTGGCAGAAGTTCCCGCCACCGGCACTTTCTCTGGAAACGATGGACTCATACATTGACCCAGACAGAGGGGCTAGAAAATCAGAGTCCCTGCGATTAGACTGTTGAGAAGATCTACAATGTTAAAACCAGTACACTAAACACTAGCAACTGAGACTGTAAACTGAAAAAGATGGTGAGCAGTTACGAAAGCACACACCTGGAGTCGTCTGGATGACAGTCGACGTCTTCGGAGAAGTCACTTGGTACTGCGGATTCTTGTGATTCGGAGAGACAACGGCCGGCCGGGCGGTGGTTTGATGGATGACTGGCACGACAGCTGGTAAGAGAAAGCGAGGGGTTAGGCTCAGAAGCAAGAAGACGTGAGATGAAAGGGAAGGAAATCAGAGATCGGACTCACCTCCGTCGTCTCTTCGCACCGCCGCGATGATCGGCCGCTTCGGCTTGAAGTTCTCAAAGTCGGAGCCCTCTCCCGAGTCGGTCTCCTCGGCCTCCTCCTCGTCCTCGTCCTCTTCATCCTCCTCGTCGTCATCATCCACCTCTTCTCCATCTGATTTGACAGTAATCGGAGGAGGCGTACGCGGTGGAACACTTCCGACGTATCTGCAAACAAAGAGATTCTGACTGGAACCAGATGACGTGCTTACGAGTTGCGTGGTTTGTCGCCCTCCTTCGGCTGCTTCAGAAGATCCGCTTTCACCTTCTCCATCCGCAGTTTCCGCCTCAATTCCACGTCGATCGTACGGGTGTCCAGTTTGTTGTTCGGATACGTTTGCAGGATCTCCTTGGCCTGAACGAGCGGTCAGTTAGTCGCTAGCCGTCTACGAGAGGAACTCCGAATACAGTGCGGGAAAGGAAGAAATGGAAAACATGCTTTGTCAAACAAGAAAGGCGACAGCTCTGCAGAAGGCTGCGGGCCGCCGAAGAACTTGCGTTGCTGCGTCGGCGACTCGCATTCCGTCGACACACCACGACCGTAGTTATTGATGAGAGTGTGCTAAAGAACGAGAGAACGTGTAGGTTAAGAGGAGAAGTGGAAGAGAGACATTCAGAAGAAGAAGAAGAAGAAGACCAAAAGAAGAAGAGGAGGATGACGTTCGGAGCTCACCTGGTACTTGCCCTTGCTCTGTCTCTTGATGAGTCCCCGGTCGAACGCATCCAAAAACTGAGGAGAGCTCGACGGATCAGGCGGCGGATTCGCTTCCAGATTCTCCGGAGTGGCCTTCTTTGCCTGCTCTTCTGGAGCCTTCTTGTCCACTTCATCAGCGAGCTCCTCCATTTCCGCATCGCTGTAATCGTCCGTCTCGTCGCTCTCCTCGTCTTCTGCAGTAGTCGTGCTCTCCGGATTCTCGACGATCAGCTTCGGAGTCTTCGGCGTCGTCGGCACCGGCGTCTTCTTGTGCTCGTCTTCGTCGCTTGAGTCGTCCTCGAACGACGTGTCCTGCACAGTCACCTCCGTCGCATTGCTCGCAATCGACTCTTGCATGCGGTCATGCTCTTCCTCGTCCGGATCGAACCCGACCTGAAAACGAGACTGGGATGAGGCGGGAACGGACTCATTCCGAGGGATTCTCTTCTTCTATCATTCTACGTCTTCATGCACACCTCTACAGAATGCCAAGGTCTTTCCTTCATCTTCCGAGGGGCCGTCGGCACGGCGGGAATCTCTTCTGCAACCGCGCCTTCCTTCTCCTTCTTCTTCCGATTCAGCGTGTTTTGACGCGACAGTGTCTGAAAGGTGTTAGAGATTCATTCGTGTTACATGTTCCGTTCAAGTGCAAGGGGGAAGTGAGTGAAGTCTTTCTCTAGTCCTACGCATCTTCGTGCCCATTTCCTACCTGATTCTGCTCAATCACTCGACTCGTCTGCTGCTGCACCGGCTCCGGCTGAGCAGCGATGATGCTCTCCAGAAGCTCCTGAACTCTTTTCTCTTAGCCTCAACTACCCGAAATCCCATTCTAACCTTGACCATCGGCCGAGTGTCATACAGCGGATGTGCCTTGATTCTGGCGATGACGTTCAAGTTCACCGGCCCCTTTTCCATCTGCTCGAGCACTTGGTTCATGAGCATATTCAACGAGTCCGTTTCGATGCGGTACGCGCTCGCCGTCAGATGTGGTCTCGTTCTCGGTCTCGCGGGCTCCGCTGGCTCCGCCACAACCACCGGCTTCTCTTTGACGGGCACGAAAGAAGGCGCGCGTGAGTCGGCGGCCTTCGAGGACCTGCAAACAGCGTTGTTTCTCCGTCTCCCGTTTCCAGGTAACGCGCGAGTCGCTCCTCTTTTCCTCGCATAATCCGTATAGCTAGCCGTTTTTTTTTTTTTGCGCGTTGTCCGTCGAGTTTTGTTGTCGTCAACCCCCATCAAACGGCCGCAGTAAAAGAGATCAAAGTGTGGCCCCCGTGGGGGTTACAAACTGTAATCTCGTGTCCATTTCGGCGTACGCTACGGTTTCTTTTTGTGATCTGTATCCATTTTCCCCTCTAAAACTCACTCACACCCCGTTATTATATTGCCGCAAAAGTTATTTCGTTTCTCGAGAAATTAGCGAAAGTTCACTGTCTCGCATGATAACAAGATTTTGACGACGAGGTGCAAAGATCTGCGCTTTCTGACGTCTGGCTCAGCCAACCGGAAAGGTGATTATTCAGAGAAAAGACGCCAAAAAGCGGCGGTTGGGAACTGCCGAGATTCTTCGAGATGCAATCAGCAATTACTGCACAGCGTGCACAAAATAGGAAGCGCCTGGCTTTCCGCCGCTTATCTCCGCCGCTTCCTACCGTAATCCCACCTTCAAAACACCTGTCTTTCCCAGACTCACTCTCTTGCCGTCTTCGGATCCTCGGGCTGCTGCTCCGGCGACTGCTGTTTCTTCTCCTCTTTCGTCTTGCTGACCTCGGCACGTGCCGCCGCAGCTGCCTGAAATCATCAAATCTGCATGATTCACGCCCTCTTTCCCAGTATTTCTGCATCCGTTTGCAGACCAATCGGCTCAGTTTGACAACGAAAACGCGAGAGGCGGGTCAATTTACGATCGCATCATTCGGAACGCGTCTCACCTGGTTCACAGGGTCTATGGTTATAAATAGAGGTGTCTGACATCAGTCTCCACCGAATCACTCATTTTCATTTCGAAATAGAAATATCACTTGTTTTGAGACCTGGCCTACTTCTGGACCTGTCTTCAGGAATCGGAAGGTCTAGGGAAATGAGCACAAACTAGATGGGTCAGCTGTCCTCGTTTTTCAGTCTTTTCTACCCACCACAAGGTACATGTAATTGTTTGTGACATGTGCTTCGGATCATTCTCTTCCCTCCCTCTCTTTTTTTCGAAACTCAATTTGAAAACAGGTGTATTTGACACTCGCGCATTCCTTCTTCTCCCGCCCCCAAACACCAATATCACTCTGAAATTGGCGCCTCTTGCAGTTTTTTTCTTCTTCCGCATAATCGGCCTACGTGTTCGCTGACCCGTGCAACAGCCATGAGATCAAACTTTCAACGAGTTGTTCCGCTTCTGATCCTGTTACTGCTGGTCTCGATCATACGTGCCGAGGTAAACAGAGGTGGACGATGAATCAAATACATCAGATTCAATTCAGATGACGTGCGCGGAGCAGTGCGCCGACAGCTACTTGGATACGGTGCGGCAACACCCCGAGTACACGTCGGTCCAGCTGAAGACGTCCTCGCTCAAGTGCATTCAGGAGTGTCACGACGCATTCAAAAAGAAGTGACTCCGATGTTCTAGACCGCTTCTAGAAGTCCCGATCTTCTCTCGTCCATACCGGTTACTGCCCCGTCGCACCCATTTATGCACCAATTCGTCCGAATAAACGCACCTCCTTTTCCTTCTTCTGCTGTCCCAGTCGGTTCTCGATCTGGCGGAGTCTCTCGAGCGGATCGTTCGGATCCACTGCCTTCGGCGGCTTCTCCTTCTCTTCCTTCACTCCTCTCAACGACTTCTCCGCCGATCGCATCTCTTCCGGCTGCTCTTTCACCACTTTTCCGGTTAACTCGTCCGTCTTTCTGGCCTTCGGCGGCTTCACCGGCGAGTTGTCGTTGAACTCCTCGGCCTCTTTCCTTCTTCTTCGGAAGTCTTCAATCTTCTTGCGTGTCTCCGAAGACAAGTGTCCGAACTCCATGAAGACGTCCTGCTCGTCCGCCAGATCCTGCACCACCATCGTCTCTTCCCTCTCCGTCAACGGAGTGTGGTCAATGATCTGGTTCTCCGGGAGCTCCTGAATCACAGGCATGTTCTCTTCGAGGTTCAGCCACCAGTGGGAAGCGATGTCGAAGATGGTGGCTCTCCTCTCCGGATTCACGCGGAGCATGTTTCGGATGAGCATCGATGCAGCTGAAACAACCCATTTTTTGCTGGAAAGAGAAGCGTGTGCTCACTGGAAGGCGTCTCCGGTTCGAAATAAGCGCCTCGCTTGATCTGTCTGACCATCCGATTGAAGTCTCTTCCGTCGAAAGGCATGCTTCCGTAGACGAGAGTGTACAGCAGGATTCCCAGCGACCAGCAGTCGACCTCCGGACCCTTGTACGGCGTTCCGTTGATGATCTCTGGCGACGCATACAGAGGGCTTCCACAGAACGTCGTCAGGAGATTCTGAACTTTTCCCTTTGGTTTCTAACACCTTCTCCCTTCCCACCTTGTCTGCGAAGTAGTTCGAGAGACCAAAGTCGGCGATCTTCGCGTTGTTGTTCTGATCGAGAAGAATGTTCTCGAGCTTCAAATCTCTGTGAGCGACACGATGCTTGTGGCAGTAGAGGACGGCGGAAGTGATCTGACGGAAGATGCGACGCGCTTCCGCTTCCGGAAGCGATCCGCATCGGGAGACGTAGTCGTACAGCTCTCCGCCGCTCGAGTACTCCATCACGAGAATGATCTTGTCCTTGTTCTCGAACACTGAAACTCTGCGCCTGCACTCGGAGACTCGCTCGTTGCGTACCTTCGTAAATCTGAATGATGTTCGGATGGTTCAGTGCACTCATGATGCGAATCTCTCTCCGAATTCTGACCAAGTCCGCTTTGCTCTCGATGGCGCTTTTCTTGATCAACTTGACGGCCACCTAAAGTTCCGGATGTCATTCCATTCGGATTTCATCTTTTCGAGAGGACAAGCGAATCCCCGAGAGACGTCGAATCGACGACAATAAAAAAGTGTCGGGATTGACGTCGCTGAGAATATTTGAAAGAGAGACACAAACCTCGCGATCGAACTTGTGATCGTAGGCCAACGACACTTTTCCGTAGGTTCCGGAGCCGAGCTTCTTCGTGATCTCGAACCGATGCTTCTCTTTCTTGGTCGGACTGCCCGGTTCTGCGCCCGACATCGGGTGGGTGCCTGCAAGAAGTTAGTTGAGAAAGCGGTAAAAGGGATGGTTTCAGAGCTCATTGGGTACCATTGACGAATTTGGAGCACGTGGGCTCATGGGTGATCACACAGTGGTTATTGTTGCAGTCCTCGTCGTCGCGCGGCGGTTCGTGCTCATTGGAGGAAATGGCTCTCCGGACGCACTTGACAAGTTTACCCGCGTTACAGAGCAAGGAGGTCAGGGGCATGCTGCTGCTGCTGACAAAGAAGAAACGAACACTGGAGGGAGCGAGAGGAATCGGCGGAGCACACGAGAAACCGATAAACGACAGCCAGTTTATGGCTTTTGGAACGAGGAAAAGAGGGGGAGGAATACGAGAATTTCTGCCGAGATCGGTAGCGAAATGATCGTAAAATGGGGAGCCACCATCTGGGAGCTCGAGAAAGAAGAGCAACCGGAGGCAAAGGTCGGATCGAGACCTGAATCGGCCAACAGCTACTTTGAGCGTTTTCGGGAAGGGAGAGTGATAGATGAGGAAGTCGCCTGGCGGCTGAAGAGCGTTCCGAGCTGGAACTACTGGATGCAAACAAGACGTCTTCTTGTCAGATGCATGATGACGTCTCTTCTGCCAACAACTCTTGACTCATAAACTTTTTGGTGGGGGAGGGTGCCCTCCGTCTTCCGGCCCGCTTTCTCTTCTTTTTCCGCTTTTCGACGGGTGTCAGTGTGTCCGAAAAGAAACTTCTTTGCAAGCATCTCTCTTCATTTTTGGCGCGGGGGCCAACAAGTTGACAATAAAACGAGAGGGCCCTCCCTCAGAACCCTCCTCCAGGGAGTTCGTCTCGTCAAAAAAAGAAGTGGGTATGGCGGCTCGAAAAGTCGGGCGAGCCCATCAGAAGGCGTCGAAGATATATGGACAAATTAGGGTCACGCCGTCAGCTGACGACTCGAAAGGTCCTTTCGCGCATTTGTTTTGATTCGCCGTCGCAAAAGGGCCGTGAACGATTTGTCTCTCTTTTCTTTCGCATTTCGCACGGAAACAACAGATTTCCTATTCTGCATTTTTGACTAGAAGTCCCTGCGTCGGAGTCGAACGAAACAAAACATTTCGTGTTCAAAACTGAATTCGTTCGTGTTTTCAGAGAGTATTTTCAGACGCCGGCTCTGAGGAAACGACTGCCTCCAGATGAGGGTCACATCAAGTGCAACCCCAAACGGGACATCTGGATCCCTTCTGCATTCTTCCTTCAGTCTGAAATTCCACTTCCTGCCTTCATTTATGATCGATCTAATTAGTCTGGTGACCCGATCCGCGTACTAACAATGCAGCTCTTCGCGACGAGTCTGCCGGACGAACAACTGTCTTCCTCTCGCAGCCATTGATTTATCCCCGCGTCGCCTCTCCTCAACTCAAACGCCCCATCAGTTTTTGAGCCCTCGCAGAGAGGGGCCAAGTGTTTCGTGTTACACACATCTTTCTCTTTTCAGCCACTCACCGGGTCCATAACTGTTCGTCGCCGCGCCGCCATTCGAGCCGAACGGTCGTATGTTCGATTGGCTGATGCGTGCCAGACGGCCCGATCGAGATCCGGAGGTTCCGACGGGCATGCGTCCTCCTGAAAAAGGCAGCGAGTTACGAAAAGTACGGGAAAGAGAGGAAAAAGTGGGAAAAGCGGCCGATCAGTGCACAAAATCGTACAATTCTACTCTCAGTATGTTGTGTATAAACATGGGACTAGAGACACATTCGCACACTTTACAGTCGTCCGAATGAAACGGGACTGGCGGGGGGCTCCGTGTCCGAGGGATGATGTCATCAGTCATCTGATCGCAGAGGGAGGAACAACAAGTTGGAGAAGGAGGGGAAATCGATATGCGATCTGTTGGAGTGAAGGAGAGAGAGCTTCCCACGATCCGGCGGGAGAAGTGAGCGAAAGAGAAGGGGAGAGAGAGCGCGGGAAGGGGAAGCAGCGAGGCAGGTCAGACACCGATGATGAACATGACTAACCGGGTCCCGTGCTATTTCGAAATGATAATTGGGGGGAGATCGCACGTAGCAGTGGGAAAGAGTTTGCACTAAACTGCCATCGGATCATCCTCGTCATATCAAAAGGAACGCACAGAGGGCAGACAAAGGAGTCGCTTACTTTCGCGGAGGAGCAGAGATCGCGATCCGAGGGGAACCGGCTCTTTCCAGGGGCAAGAGCTCACTATCCCTCCCGTGCGTGAAATTTCCCCCTTCCCTTCTTCCTCCGTCGGCAAACACTTTGCTCCCGGTGCCACGCAGCAGCGGAGCAGGAGCAGCACGCACTTGTATCAAGTATCCAGGCGTACGTATACCGAAGGAAGAAGGGATCGGCAGAGTTCATTGATGTTCGGAAGGCGACGACGAAGGAGAGTTTATGAATCATAATGGGATTCGCGGGAAGACATGCGTCAATGGGGGAGGGGGAGGAGGAGGAGGAGGCGAAACTTCAAAGATGACAAGTGTAAAAAGAGTGTGTGCAAGTGGAAATGATGTTTTGAAAGATGTTTTTCATCGAGGTAGTTCGCAGTTACTTTCACGAACAGCTCGAATGGGATCCGGAAGTTATGGAACCTGCGGCTCTCGGAGCCACCGAAACAGTTATAGAGCTCTGGGTGAGAGGAAAAGGAAAGGACGTGGTCGGAATCAGTGTTCTCTGACAGAAATAGCAGAGGAATCAGAGGGTGGAGAGCCGCGAGCAGAAAAAAAACCGTGTAGGCTATCATCTCGTAACTGATCAAACCTCCTCTCTCTCTCTTTCTTTTTCTCTCTCATTTCCTCTTGCAAATGTTTCGTATGTTGTTAGCAGAGGCGCAAAAAGAAAGAAGCTAGAGGCTCAGAGAGTGGGTTCTTTCTTCTTCTATACTGCTTCTTTCTTCTTTTCATCAGTGGCGAGGTCCCTTCCTGAACAGCACAGGTGACACCCCCGAAGATCGGAGGCGCCTTCCGAAGAGCACTCGGGAGCCGGAGTCGCAGAGCCTTCTCCCCCCAACGCATTGGGGATCTCTCACTCGGGCCGAGGAGCCGCTGCTTTGTAAAACGCGCCCTGTTGTACAGCCGCAGAAGAGATATTGAGACGAAGAAGCGAGGGCCGTCTAATCGGCGAGAGCGAGACGATGGAGCCTCGATAAAAAGAGAGGGGGTGATAAAGTGATAGCCGCTCTCGGCAAGGACGCATATTAACAGACGGGTGTAACTAGAAACGAGCCGAATTAATGCGCAAGGACAACACGAGCAGCCTGTCGCAGACATTCTTTGCTCTTGTTAACAAGTGACGTCGCTCACCCGACGGGTCGATGGTAACGCTGAACCGCTTCACGGAAGACGTCGGCTTCACTTCCGTGTTCGTAACCTGAAGACGTTGTTTTCGGTCCGGAACGGTGAGCACGTCGCCTACCTCCCACTTGATTCGCACATCACTCCCACTCAATCGTGCTTCCTTGCAAGATTTGTTGTCGAGTGATCTGAAAACGGGAAGATGTGACCGGAGGAGCAACTCGCAAACCTATGGTTCTCGTGATCGGATTCCGCCGCCTTCTCCATAGACTCTCTTCTGGATACGGTCGAATCTTTGATGCGGTGCGTCGAACTCGAGGCGTTCGCATTCCCGTATCTCTTCATCAGAGAGTCGATCGTCGGCGACATCTCGCGACTGCTTCTACTGAGTAATTCTTGGGCTCGTGAGTCTGGAACGCGGCGAAAAGTGCTCGGACGCTCTCGAAATGACCCACTTTCTCTACTTTTCCTGCTGTCCTCTAAGTTTTCTTTCGACTTGTTCAGGTACTTGTTCATGAGAGCATCGATGGCGGCGTCCCGTCCGTTGCTCGAAGGAGGCACCACTGGAAACGACGACTTCTCTCTCTTCTTGTTTTCCTGATTCCACTCACTGTAAGCATTTGTCCTCCTCTCGCTGATGCGGTGTCTCAGCCGTTCCGCACGACTCCTCTGCTGCTTCGGATCGGCCGGCGGTCTTCCGTTGCTGGTTCCGGAGACGACGTGCGGAACGGCGTACTCGTGCGGAGGCGGGCTGCCGACGAGCGACGTCGCCTGGGAACGCAGTCTGTCGATCTGGGCGGAGGTGTCCGGACGAGTCCAGCCGACGGACGAGGAGAGCAGTGCGGGAGATGTTATCGCACGACCATAAGCCCCGTACCGTTTCTTAGAGGACATGCCTGAACAACAACAATCACTGCTCAAACAAACAAGGATTCGGAAGAGACGATCGATAATGAAACGAGGGAGGGATTCGTTCCCGGCGGATGAAACATCGGATGGCAGAGCCCGAAGTGCACACCCAGCTCACATCTGGTGCTCGTCGTCTTCATCGCCTCTTCCCCTCCGCTCGCCTCGCTTTCTTTATTGTTCTTTTGCAGGTGTCGTCGTGGGAAGGCGAGGTTCGGATCGAGAAGAGAGGATGAGAGAGAAACGGGACAGAGACTAAAAAACGAAGGAATCAGCAAGAACAGGGGCAAGTGTGCGTACGATGTAAGGTGTGGTGAGTGATGAAAAGGAAGAGAGGGATTTTGGAGAGCTTGAGCAAACTTTTTGCGGCTCGGGGGGCTCCGCGCGGGCAGGGATTCCTCGCGCCCGCCTAGACACGGCTAATCAATGTACAGTCGACTTGTTTTTGTGCTGCGAAGAGGAGAAGACCAACGGAAAGAAGTGACCTTCGTAGGGAAATGATCGCTCCGTGTCCCGAAGGATCTCGAAAGTTTTCTCTTCTTCGCACTCTGTTCGTTCGGCCCTTTCTCCAGGAGGGACTAGAAAACGAGGATCACATTGAGTTTTCTAGTCCCCCTCTCTCCTACTGTCTTTTTCGTTCGCGCCCGCCCGCTCAGCTGTATGTATCCGCGTCTTGTTTGACTTTCGATAGATTCAGGTATTTCCTTGTGTTTATCAAGCATCCATCTCTCTGCCCCCCAGGTCACCCCAATCCAGCTTTGCCACTCGCTTTTCCAGCTCATCCCTCCCTCTGAAAGTCGGCCCCGATTACCGCGAAAATCAGAAAAGATCTACTTTCGAAAAGCCGTTTCTCGTTCCGAAATGTCGTTTCTGTGTTTTTCTTCGGTTTGTGTAAAGCCCCGGAACATGTGAATTTTCGGAAACTAACGTTTATTCACAAGTTTTTCGAGTTCAAATGCGATATCAGAGGGTAAATGCAAGAAGAACAGAAGAAAGGAAAGTCACCGGAAAAACGAGAACGAAATGATTAAAGGGGGGGACTCAGTCCTGGTAGTAGAAGCTGACGGACCGTTCGTTTCCGACCGGGAGACCCGCTTCTCCGTGAATGTTGCCGGTCATTGAGTACCAGGAGCCGAACGGATTCGGGGATCCGTGTCTGTCGAGGTGGGCGGGGCCTTCTTCTGGTGGGTCATCTGCAAATTCACGGTGAACACTCTTCTCAATCGGCCTTCCGACTCACTTGCACTCTGCCATTTCCTCTCCGTGTTGTGGGAGTAGCGGTTGAAGAACGACTTGACGTTCGACTGGAACGAGGAGAGAATCAGAATGTGCCACAGTGGCTGGAAGATGATGACGACGATCCAGTAGGAGACCCGCACGATGTGATCTTTGATAGCGATCAGCTCGTGTCCCTCGGCAGTTCGGGCAATCAGAAGGAGCGGCACGTGCACGGAGAGTCCCGAGAGGAAGCACCGCATGAAGATGGTGGCGAACAGTTGCTTCGTCGTCACTGTCTCCTCCGACCAGTTGTAGCTCCATTTGTGTCGCGACTGTCTGACACAGTAGAGCACGATGATCATCGAAAGAGCACCGATGCACACGATCGGGCCCCACTGCACAGAGAGGATGTGCTTCAAGTAGTACGCCTCTCCGACCGTCTCGTCGAACCGACACTGACTCATTATCCGGACGGAGGAGTTGAAGCGGGACTCGAGCGGGAAGGCGATGCCTTGAACCGACAGGCCGGCGGAGATGAAAACGAGAAGCACGAAGAGCTTCCAGTTGATGAAGTACGGAAAAATCTTTCCGTATGAGACAGGCACCAGGATCTGGACGAGTCGATCGAATGCGAACGCGGCGAGCAGAAGGAGGTGGAGATAGTCGGTGACGAGGAAGATGGGCACATTGAAGGCCCGTGTGAGACAGTCGAACGGAGAGATTGTCTGGAACGGAGAAGAATTCCACTGGAAACGAACAGATGGGCGCTCACCTCTACCGAACTTCCGTAGATGGTCACAACGACTCCGTAGAAGCCGTCGATTAGAGTGCCGATTCCTGCGAACAGGTCGGCGATGGCGAAGAACAAACAGAAGATCAGCGAGTCCTTCGTGCACTTCCTCATCGTGATAATGATGAGGACTGTGGAGGCGATCATGGCGAATCCGATGACCGGAAGCACTTCGTACAGCAGATCCTCGAGCATCTTCTGAAACACAATGGAATGGTTATTCAGAAGAGAAATTGAACAGAGTACTCCCTCATACTGCAGTCTGTTTCATGGAAAAGAAGGATACCGGGCGAGAGAGTTACGATCGGAGCAAGCCTTCCGTTGAAGTACCATGCCGTGGAACCTGGAGACAGCTCAGTTGGGGGAACGAAACGAGAAGCGAGTGAGGGAGAAGAAGCAATATTTTAGAGTGCGCCACAAGACAACTCCCCTCGACGCGAGCGCTTTATTCAACGGATTTGGCACCGCTGATCACGACAGGCGATCCGGATTTGTGTGAACTACAGCCTCCCGGATTTCAGTTTTCAGTTTTCAGATTTGAGAAGGAGACGGCTGGCTCACGGAAAGTAGGCGGTGCCACGTGGCACGAGTTACTTGGGAAGATGAAAACGGATCAGATTGACTCATCTCCGGTCCTCAGGTGACTTCGTTTCGAGGAAAAACAGATTGGGGGAGGAGATGAAGTAATCCTGCCATACCGAACTTTTTCTCGTTTCGGTCTTAGTTAGAACAAGTTGGAAATTCAAAGAGAATAAAGTGAAAGTCTGCGAAAGAATCCAGAAAATTCGGCTGAAATTGCCGAAACTAACATTGTAAGCGAAGCGAGGTAACGGAAAAAAGAGCAAGAAAGGCGAAACTCACAGCGACTCCGGTGGCTCGAACGACGGCGATTTCGGTGTCTCGCTTCTGCTTCAAACTCGAATAATACCTCAGTTCTTCTCTCGTGAGCATCTCGTTTTTAGGTCAACGGCCTCCGACGATTCGCTTTTATAGCCGCCCGTTTCACGCTCCTCCCCCACTTCATCCGAGCCTGTTTTCCATCCTCAAATCCGACTTTGGAGCTGCTCAAAAAATATAATTTGAAGTGAAAGGCAGCTGCAAATCGTCTCAGGTGTAGCCCGAGAAAAGGCGGATAAGGCGGATCATGTTGAAAAGAAATCAAGCGAGAATTGGACATTTATCTGTGGAACCGCGGGAAAAAATGGAAATTGAAGGGAAAAATGGTTAACTATTGATCCTCTTCTTGTTTTCCGTCCGGACGACTTCCCGTCGGAATGGGCCCGTGACTCTCCGATCGATAATTGTGCCGTTCGGAGAAAGGAGCTCTTCCTCGCGGTAGTACTCTTCTGTCACTGTCACTGTCACGTCATTCGACGGACTTTTGAACGGAGACGTGCGTTGTGTCGAATCCTGAAATGATCCAGTGTCTTCTGGTTGTCTGGAACTGTCACCTCGGTCATCGGACTCATCGTTCCAGCGATTGCAGTCTTCGTGGAAGACGCGCGTTTTTCGAGAGGAGACCTTCGACTTGACTCACTCTTCTGGACTGAACTGCCCTCGACACTTTTCAGAAGAACCTGCTCGATCCGTAGTTTCAGAGAGTACGGAGGCAGGTGGAGAAGCAGGAAGAAGGTCAGTTTAAGAACGTAGAAGCAGGGAATCGTCTCGAGTGTCCTGTCCAAAACAGTGACGGCTCCGAAGGCGGAAAAGTAGAAAAAGAAGGATTCGTTCTTTGGTTTCTCGTCGGGATACACGAAAAGAAGCAACAAAGGCACTCCGACGAGGATGGAGTTGGCGAAGAAATGCGCCTGGAACTGTGACGGTTTCGAAGGATTCTGGAGGGAAATCAGAGAACTACCTGCTCACTGAACACTAACAGGATGAGAAGGAGGCCCCCGAGGAAGCAGGCGAGAAGCTCGGATTTCATCCCGGAGACTTGGGAGACGTGCGTCAGAAACCGGGCAGAGAAGTGTTTCTTGTCATGTATCCGTTCCTGGATCCACGCGACGGACTCGTCCATCCCGAGAGAAAGTGAGTCCTCGGGGGCGGGGAAAGCGAGACGAGGCACCCGTGGTTCCGTGAACTGCGACCGACCTGTTCACGTCGCGAAACAAGATGGACAGTTTTGTTCTTCTGAATGCAGACATCAATGGAAACATGTGGCACCTATCAAAAATAAAACAATTTTCTTACACAAATATTATTAAACAATGTCATATGTCATCATAACTGATAAAAACAAGGGAAGCACCACGAATTGTTGTTGGACGTCGAAAAATATTCTGAAAGGGGGGAGAAAGGGGGACTAGAAAGAAACTGCGTAGGAAGTAAAGGGAAACAAACGGTGCTGAAAGAAAAGGGTACTGGGGCGACTTGAATATCGAGACGATTCCAAGTGAAATCGAAGAAAAGGCCACTTTGGGGATGAATGAAGAGAAGAGTTGAGAGGAGAGAACTGGGAAGGTGCAGGCCGAGTTGCGGAAAGAACTCTGTGAGCCACCAGACGTTTAGGATAGGGGGGCACGTGTTGAGCATTTTGGGAGGAGAGCAGTGGAGTAAAGTTGGGGGGAAGCGACCAGTAAAGGGGGGAGGAGAGGGATCATCTACAGGGATAGCGAGGGTTCGGAGGGGCTTCACTCGTACGAAAAGAATGAGGTGGTTGGGGGAGAGGGGGACGGAACGGGCACCTATTCGATTCAATTTGTCTAACTCGTAATCGGTACGATATAATCGGGGACGGGGAGAAAGTGTTGATGTGAGAGTGGGGAGATGCGATCAGAGGGTCGTCACCAGCAGCAGGTCTTCCTGCGATCCTCCGTGCGAGTCCCGCTGTCGCGACGAGTTGTCTGCGGGGCGGAGGAGCGCGTTTCGCGAGTTCTCGTTGATGTCGCGGATGTCGTGCATGCCGACGTGCTGCATCAGAGGAGCCAGCGAGTCGGCCGCTTGGTCGATCTCGTCGCCGTTGATGTGGAACGTCTCCTCGATCTCGCGACGGGCGGCGCCGATGACTCGATTGTCGGCGTACCTGACAGAAAAAAGTAATCATTTGGGTGCGGGCGGGCGGCGAGAACCTATTCATAGAATGGTTAGTATAGAGAGGATGGGGGAGGAAGGATGAATGAAGAGAACTTGAACTGAATGAGCCTCCCGAGACACACACCCTCTGATTAGCAGTCAGCCACTTTTCTGGTTAAAAAATCGGAATCATTGTCGATTATGATTAGGGGAAAGGGGAATAAAATCAAGAGGGGAGAGTGGTTTTGAGAAGGCCATGCGTTGAAAAATAAAAGAAAGTGGTGGAGAAACCGGACTAACTAGAATGTCAATCAGAAACCACTAGAAGTTGTTAGGCAACGAAAGGAGGGGAAGAGAAGAAGGGGCAAAAGAGGCTCAATCAACCGATCCATGCATCACTCTCACAAGATCTTCGAGCTCACCTTCCGAGTCCGAGCGACCGATCGATCAGCCGATCCACCGGTCGGGGGTCTTCGGCCGGCCGGAGGACCGGACGGGAGGAGAACGGCAGACGGACCGACTTGCCCTCTCCCACCGGTCGGTAGGTACCTTCAAATGCCTCCGAGGACAGTCCGGCCAGCGCGAGAGCAGCCCCGCGAGCCACCTGCATCGGCTCGCGAAGCGGCGGCAGTTGCCTTCGCTCCGACCGATTCATGGCGCGCCCACTGCGGTTCCACTCCTCTTCTTCGTCTGGGTCGACTGGCAAACTGAAAAACAACTCATCCATTCGCAACTCAAGAGCGTGTTGTGACTCACTTTCGGTTGGCGACGACCATTCGGTTGTGCGACTGATCGTATCCGGGCCGATTACCGGTGTCCCGGTACCTGGGGCCGCCGTCGTTCGTCTCATCTTGGATATGATTGGCGTACGGCGGCAGGGCGGGCAACCGACGGACGGATCCGTTGACCGGCGGCAGATTGATGGACTGGTTGAGAGGGATGGAACGAGACATCTGGGAGGGAACTGGGGATCCTTCGGCTCCTGCGAGTGAGTGTGTGGGGGAGAAGGAACGAGGTTCTGAACAGAAGAGTGAGGGGTGCGGGTGCGAGGTGGGCGTGGCTTACGGAACGGCAGAAGCGTCGAGCCTCCTTCCATATGATGGTTGTGGTCTGTGGGAGAGCGGGAGCCGGAGAGCCGGTGAACAAAGTTGTTCAAGTTGTTGAAGAGAGAGTGCGGTCTCTGGAAAGACGGCCATTTGAGGGAAGAGAAAGAGCAAGAAACGGGGGCTCTTTTTGAGAAGCACTCATGAATGAATACGACATCGTTTCAAGCATCCGCTGCTCGGGGAGGAGAAGAGAAAAGAGGAAGAATCACTTCACTCTCGCGAGCAATCCAATCTCCTCCTCCTTCTTCTTCTGCTCTTTTCTAGTCACAAAGAGAGATATCTCGCATTGTCCGTTCTGATGGCAAAAAGAATGAGAGAGGGTCTAATTGGATTACGAGCAGATTGGTATTTTGTCGAATTGGCGACGAACGAGAGGAGCCCCCATTCGCATTAATCAAGTGACCGTAATCGTATTTGTTCGTCTCTTCTTTTGCTTGTTTTGCTCGCGAACGAACGGATGCTTCTCATCCTTTTCTCATAAGGGGCTAATGTAAACACCTCTTCTCGATGAGATTCAGAAGACGCTCTGAAGACGTCGTTTCCTGATTAGCCTCCGAGGGCTCCGGAAAAACGGATGGGCCTCACTTTCTTTTCAGTATATTCAACGGCACTTTGTGAAAAACAGGAAAGAAATCGCTTTTCTGCGCTGGGAGTTCAATTAGAAGTCGCGCGGGTTGAAAAGGACGGAAGTGCGCGTTGGCAGGCAGCACAAGACGAAATTAGAAGTTGTGCGCGCGCACTTGTGAGCCCCTCGTGAGGCTCATCATTACTCACTCTGTGCTGCGGCTCCGGTTCGTCAAAGTTGAAGTCGGTCTCGAGATTTCCAGAAATGGCTCTCTTCAGTTCGGGTCCGATTTCGTGGAGAGTACGGAGTCCGGCCTGGAAGAAGAAATGGATGAATGGAATGCGTTTTCTTCTTCTTTTTCCGCGGACAAAGGAAGAAGAAGCAACGGAAGAGGGGAGGCGGAGCATCCTGGCGTCTCATTCTGTATTCATGAATGAAGTCGGAGAAGGAGGAGGAGGGCCGACGCCTTCTTCAGAATTTCGAAGAAGACAGAGTGGAAGACGTGGGAGGGAGAAGAAGACGGATTTCTCGAGAGAAACTCAATTAAGTTTCAAGAAGATTCGCGCAAAAAACCAATCGAAAAAGAGTGCGGGGTTTGCAGAAATTGGAGAAGAAGAGGCATCAAATGAGTGCTTCCATTCCAATTTCCGACCGAAAAACGAGAGGATAGCGGCGAAGAAGAAGATGTTGCGGACGTCTTCTCCGGCCCCCTTCTCAATTTTCCCTCGTTTTCCCATCCCATATCGCGTTTCTGCCCCTTCTTCACCTGAAGAGCCATCGCCTGTGGCGTCTGTGTGGGGACGACGCCCTTCGCCTCGAGCTCCTTGCGCTTCTTGAACCGACGGAAGTAGTCTTGGATCAGGAACGTCGCGTAGAACTTTCCGACCGTCACGTCATCTTCTTCTGCAAATTCGGTGCGTGGGTAGATGAGGAAGCGAGTTGCTAATTCGAATTATGCAGGATATATGCAAAAGAGTTTCCCACGTAGATGTGAGCAGAAACCAGGAAGGCATCAAAGCTTACGACTGTGAATAGTCGTCGGTTCTGGTGCATTGTACGCAGTGTGCTACTTACTTCCAGCGGGCGGTACGACTTCATCCAGCAGATCCTTGTGCGTTCGCTTCCAGATCCTCTTGATCGCTGCTCTCAGTTGCTCGTTCGCCTCGTCGATGTTTCCTTCTGCAAAACAGACTCTCTCAGTACGAACCCCCATTCACTCTAAGCCTCCATTTTTTCCCATTACCCCCCGGGATTACCCGTTAAGCCTCCGTCTCGACGGTCCCAAAACACAAACCTGTGTAGATCTTCAGATTCGTTCTGACGAGCGCGAATAGTGTGGCGTTGAAGCAGACGGTACCGTCCGAGTTGAGAGGCATGTTCATCGAAACCAATCTTTTGCAGGCCAACCGATGAGGGCACAGTTTTCCGAATCCGAGCGGTGGGGAAATCTTCCGGAGCAATGTGACGACGTCGAGATGCTTGATCCTGCCCTTTGCGTCCGGATCGTACTCGGACCACAGTCGGACGAATTCTTCCAGATGATGCGGGCCCAGAATGGACCAGTCTCTTGTCAGATAGTCGAAGTTGTCCATGATGACGGCGACGAAGAGGTTGATGACGAGGAAGGAGCAGAGCATGAAGAACGAGATGAAGTACGGGTACGCGAAGTTGTTTCCGCACCGCGACTCGTTGAAGCCGCCCTTGCTGTAGTCGTCGGACATCGGATCGCATCGGACGTCTTCTCGGTCGGAGCACGAGAGCATGATGTCTTGCCACGCTTCTCCCGTCGCCGATCTGAAACATAATGCGTTTGGAGAAGGTGAGTCGGAACATAGAGAACTGAAAAGTGGAGCTAGATGCTAGAAAACGCTCTACGTGAAGTGAACTCACAATCACGCGTCGTTCTGTAGGCTCTTCCCTTCTAGATTCAGAGTGTTCAGAAGAGGAAATAGAATCAGAAGACTGACCTGAACAGCACCAGAATGGCCGCCGGGAAAGAGTGGAAGTTGTTGTTCCTGTGAATGGACGTCGAGTCGTCGAGGGCGACCTTTCCGAAGAACTGCATTCCGATGACAGCGTAGATGAAGAAGAGGAGCACGATGAGCAGTGCGACGTACGGAAGCGCTTGGAACGACTTCATGAAAGTCCAGAGGAGCGTGCGAATGCCTTCTCCTCTCGAGAGCAGCTTCACGAGACGCATCACTCGGAACAGACGGAAGAAGTTGATCGAGATGAGGTTCGTTCCTCCCGGATTCAGTTTTCCGTACGTGATGTCGATGAAAGAACCGACGACGACAAGAAGATCGAAGACGTTCCACCGGTCGGAGATGTAGTTCTTCGGATTCAAAGCCACAATCTTGAGAACGGCTTCGAAAGCGAAAACACCGGTGAAGATCAAGTTGAAGACGTCGAGGAAGTCTTCGAAACCTCGCGAACTCGGGTAGTGCTTGCAAGCCAGCGACACGGTGTTCATGACGATGATGAGGAAGATGACGTACTCGAACGCCCTCGATGTCACGAACCACCAGACTCTGTACTGCAGTCGGTTCCTCGGAATGTACCTTCTGTGCGGCTTGGCCTTCAGTGCGAACTCGATGCACTTTCTCTGATTCTTGTCCAGTTCGCAGTTCTCGTACTCGCGCTCTCCTTCGTTTTGGAATGTGACGATAACGAAACCGACGAAGATGTTCATCATGAAGAACGCGATGACGATGATGAAGGCGATGAAGAAGAGGGCGACGGCCTGTCTCGAGTTGTGGATCGGTCCCTTGTCCTCCTCGTTCGAATCGATCGCCACGTACAGAAGCTGCGGCCATCCCTCGAACGTCGACACGACGAACAGCGACACCATGGCGTCTCCGACGTTGTCAAAGTTGAAGTCGTTGTTCGACCAGACTCTCTTCTTCGACACTGGCTTCGTCGGATCGCCGTCCTCGTAGTGGATGTATTCTCCTCTGCACTCGGCCTCCGTCATCTTCGAAAGGTCGTTGCACAGGAAGAAAGTGCCCTTGAACAACTGCACTCCGATAATGGCGAACATGAATTGGAGCATGAATGTGACCAGCATGATGTTTCCGATAGTCTTCACCGCCACAATCACGCACTGCACCACGTGTTTCAGTCCCTTGGCTCGGTTGATGGCACGGAGTGGACGGAGCACACGGAGCACACGAAGGATCTTGACGACGGACATCGCGTCGGTTCGGAGGACGAAAGAAGTCAACGAGACGGCGACGACGAGGATGTCGAGCAGGTTGAAGGCGTTGCGACAGAAGGATCCTTTGTGGAAAACGAGTCCGAACACGATCACTTTCAACGTGATTTCCACAGTGAAAACCGAAGTGAAGAAGTAATCAAAGTAGTTCAGAACCTGAACAAAGAACAGCTTCATCGGAAACCGGAAGAAGGACTCACCAAGTTCCTGGTGGAATTGGCTTGAAGGGGATCTTCAGCGGCTAACATAGCGGATGACACGAGGATACAGAACAAGACTGCGTTCGTGAAATACGAGTGGTTGACGACCATGTTACAGAAGACACTGAAAACGAAATGAGAAGGTCGAAACAAGGCGGCTCGAAGACTCACCGGAATGAATTTGTGTGGCTGAGAATGAAGAGTGACGACGCCTTCGGAATCGGTTTGACCGTACTCGCCGCGGGCACCTCACTCATCCTCCTCGGCCGCGCAGAAACGACCTCTTCTCCCTCGGCCTCCGGATCATCGCCGCCGTGCTCGTCGGCTTCCTCGTCGCCTTCCTCGAACTCTTCGTCCTCGCCTTCGATCTCCTGTTGTTCCTCTTCCTTCTCTGCGTTCGTCAAACTATCCGCGTCGGCCAAATTATCGACAGCGATAGCCAAGAAGACGTTTAGCAAGATGTAGTTACCGCAGATGAAGAGCACGATGTAGTAGATGCAGACGATGACTCCGAGAGTTCCGACTCCTCCGAACGACTCGATTCCGTGGTACATGACTGTGTTCCAGTCCTCACCGGTCAGAATCTGGAACACGGTGAGGAGGGCCTGCACGAAGGTGTCGAAGTTGGCACGAGGCTTTGGCTGCTGCGGGTTGAAGTTGAACTTTCCTCCGAACACTTGCATTCCGAGCAAGGCGAAGATGACGATGAAGAGGAAGAGCAGCAGAAGCAACGAAATGATCGATCGGAGCGAGTTCAGCAGCGAGGAGACCAGGTTTCGCAGCGACGTCCAGTACTTGGTGACCTTGAAGATTCTGAGAAGACGTGCGGAACGCAACACAGACACTCCGAGCGGCTTCATCAGGTCGAAGTAAACGAGCACGAACTCGAGAATGGAACTGATGACGACGAAGCAGTCGAACCGATTGAATTGGGACGTCGTGTACGTGGTGAAGCCGAGAGAATACATCTTCAGAAGCATTTCCATTGAGAAGAGAATCACGAAGAATAGATTGGCCATCGCTGAAAATGTCAGTTTCAGAAGTTGGTTCCAGAAGAAGAAAAACTCACTCTGGAAGTGGTCGAGCCATTCGGACTGTCCGTAATGTTCTGACGTCAGCACCAATGTGTTGAGCAACACGAGCAGGATGACGAGCCAGTAGAACGTCTGGCTCTTGACAAGTCGTCTGCACGCTCTCCTGCACCGCCTGTTCAGCTTCTCCAACCTCTTCATCCGAGCGGCCCATTTGCTCGGTCGCACGTCTTCCACCCTCTCCTCGCCTTCCTCGTCCACCTCTTCACCCACAACCGTCTGTGCAACTGGCTCGTCTTCCTGCTCGTCTTCGTTTACCGGCTCGATGTCTTCCGCCTGGGTTATCCAGTCCAGGTATCCTTTCAGATCCTCCTCGAGCTGCTGTTTCTCTCGGAACTTTTGGAACAGACCTCTCGCCCTCGCCTTCTCTCTTTCCTTCGAAAACTCTCCCGACAACACTCCCAACACAAGGTTGAGAACGAAGAAGGATCCGAGGATGACGAGTGTGACGAAGTAAATCCAGGGCCACTCCCTGCCGACGGCGTCGTTCACCCAATACATCACGTCGGTCCATCCTTCGAGAGACACGCACTGGAACACGGTGAGCATGGCCAGTCCGAAGTTGTCGAAGTTCGTGATGCCGTTGTTGGGACCTGGCCACGACGTGTTGCTCGAGCACTCCCATCGGACGCCCATGTTGGTCAGCGAGTCGGAGGGACGACACTTGAACGCCGTCCCATCGTTCCCGCAAGGCGTCGGGTCCTTCTGCGCGAGCTGTCCTGTCGCCGGATCTATGCAAGTCGCGTGCAGCTTCCCGCAGAACAGCTCCAATCCGATGATCGCGTAGATCAGAATGACGAACAGGACGAGCAACGCGATGTGGAGCAGCGGAATCATGGCTCTGAGGATGGCGTTGAGCACGACTTGCAAACTCGGCACTCCGGAAACGAGGCGAAGAGGTCGGAGCACACGGAATGCTCGCAACGCTTTGACGTCAAATCCCTGGATCGACATTTTCGAGAGAATTGTACTCACAAGTCTGGAAACGAGCGAGATTCTCGCAAGAAGCGGTCAACCGATTACTCACCCTATGACAACAATGATAAAATCGAGGATATTCCATGCGTTTCGAAGATATGCACTTGGATGGAACAGGAACCCAAAAGCTACTATTTTGAGCACACACTCTATCGTGAATACAACAATAAAAACGTATTCAATCGTCTCCTGAAATGGCACGTCATCTCGAGAATCGAAGAAGGCGTCAACTCACGAGTAACGTGTTCTTGTAGTCTGAATCTTGAGCAGGGTATGGTTGATAGATGGCTAAAGCGATACAGTTGGCACATATCATAAACAATATTAAAAACTCGAATGGTCTGAAAAGGGATAGATTGTTTCAGAAGAAGAAGAAGACGAAGAGACTCACTTCCATTCAACAATACTGATGCACAATTTGCGGATGGGATTATTCAAGGAGAGGCACAGAAGTGACCGTTCGGACCGCTCGACGACGTTCGTTTGCCGCAGAGGCTTCCTTTGCGCCGGCCGCTTCTTCGTCGCATCCTGCGATGACGACGCCGCAACGGCTGCCTGAAAAAGAAACGTCTTCTTTCATAATTTGCGTTTTCTAGTCCCTCCGTGGAGCTCTTCCCCTCCAATCCCGTCACTTTCTGCCAGAAAGAAATGAAATCGGTCAGTGGTCGGTTTCGAATTTCAGTGGCTCCTTTCTCCCCGCCGCGCCCCGAAAGGAAGACGCTTCCCTCTCGCGTCCCCCGCGAAAGCCATGAATACGATCATTTGTCAATTTGCATAAGAGCTTTTTGGGGGCTCTCCGTCTTCTCTTCATCATAATACAGCTCGCCTTCTTCTTCCTTTTTATTGTTTTCGTTAGCATCTCATTCGCCTCTTTTTTTTTTTCTTGCTCCCACATCCATCCTTTCGCGAGCTCTTGGTGCAAGTGAAAAAGAGAAAAGGAAGGAGAATAAAGGGAAAAAAGAAAGCACTATTCAAATGCGATAATCATATCCACATTGTGTGAGCAACAGACTTCTTTTTTCCGAAGAAGAATGAGATTTCGAAGCGAATCTACCGAACGAGCACAGTTTCAGGTGTTTCAGCACTTCGTCATCTCCGTATTTCAGGTTCTTCACACTACGAAGACTACAAACTACGCAGTTGGAAACGAAACCTTTGGATCCCCCTTAATTCCATGTTTTCAAACGCCAAGCTCAAAGATCCGTGCCAATTCGAAGTGGCTCATTTCCGATTCCGCCACAACAAAGACATGTTTCGTGTGGTGCAGAGATCGAGTGCACACAGTCTGCTTCTGCTTCTTCTTCTTCATTTCCAGTTCGTCTTGATCATAACAATTCGGCGGGCAACTCTCTCTCCCGGCTCTTCAGATTCCACCCTCAACTTTGTGGGCTCGCTGCGTCTCCGCCACCCGCACATTACACTGCGTGCTACACACTCTCTCTCTCTCGCGTCCGTTCAATCAGAGGCCGAGAAGGAGGAGAGCGGGAAAGAGTTCCCGGATCAGAGAGGGCAATGAGACATCGAGGCGACTCATAACAACTCTTTGCCTCTCTCTGTTTCTGAGCTCTGCGCTGCTCGCCAACACCAAACTTTCATTGGAGAGGAAGAAGAAGAAGAAGAAGAAGAAGGAGGGAAAGGGGAGGAGATGGATGAGTAACCGAGAACTGATTTCTCACTTACACAGAATCGGAGCCACAAAAGAGGGCCGAGCCCGTCGAAATAGCCGTAGATGTCGAGGTAGAGCTCTCGGAGGTCGTGAGCCAGGGAAGGCATTACCGAATGAGTCGGAACCATTCGGCAGGCGCCCTTTTATGCACATTCTTAGCGCCACGAAAGTGACAACGTACAGGAAATTAGATGGGCGATTGATGGAACGAGAAGGCAAGGATCGGAAATGAAGAGGCGCGGCCCCGATGGATTTATGGCTTTTAATAAGGGAGCCCGCTTGTATCTGGCTGGATGGCCACAATTGATGGCGTGTCTCCTGCGAGGCTCAATCCCATTTCGGGATCTTTCCCTCCATTCTCGACTGCTGCGGCGTGGAATGGCACGACCATTTCTATTTCATCTCGCATTTTCTTCCGATGGGGGATGCTTTTTGAGCAGGTTTGTCTCATTTTTGCCGATTTTTGTTTTGTGAAAACTGAAACTGACCTGCAACGTCTGCTGCCACAGGTCGGATCTCTCCTGCTCGTCGGCGGCCGCCTGCTCCTCGTCCTCCCCCGATGACATCATACTCGCTAACACTGCAAATCTCAATTATCGCCTTTATCACCTTCCCCCCATCCGCTCTTTTTTGTGTGCAAAAAGTGGAAAACAAAAGCAAAGAGAGTGCATCTGTGGAGTGGAGAGGCCACTTGAGCCGAACCTCGCGCAGTCGCAGACTGTGACTCGAAGGCAACTTACCTGACATGATGGACACCGGTTAACGCTCGTCATGCGAGCTTTTCCAGTCGAGCAGTGTCGGCGCACTCCTCCCTTCGGGCAACACTATCTCTCTCTCTCTTCCTTCTTCGTGCACCACGGTGCGCGTTCTCGTTCTTCTGGAAATCCGAGATGAAACGACTTCGAGAGCTTTCTTCCCCCTTTTCTTCATCCCTCCCACCCTCACACGGGCAAAACGAGGAGAGGCGGGGGAGGCGAAGAAAAACGGCGAGAAGAGAATAACGGCAAAGAGCAGTGTCCTTTCAAAAAGAAGGAAACCAGACTGACGATCAAAGTTTTGCATACATGTCGCAACTGAAGAAGACGTGACAGAATAGAGAGAGAGAAAGAGTTAGAAGAAGCAGATGACGTGGCAGAAGTTCTCACTTCGGGAACGGATATAGATGAATCCCGCCGAAAACAGAGGAAAACCTTCAAGAAAACTTCGAAAACCGGAGGCCATGAGCAGAAGGGAAAACGAAGAAGACGGATGACTTTCAGAAGAGTGTCACCCCCCACACACAAATTTCCAGGAAGGAAACAAAAGGGAAATTCGGTGTGGTGGTGGTGGTGCTAAACCCGCTATTTTCCTATTTTTCCTCACCCGCCCGCTGGGCAAACGTTATCTGAACGGGCGGCGCGCGCGCCGTTCATCACCTCTCTGGCCCATATTTACGCCGCCGCGTGGAGCACAATTCGAGGAGCCGTCGCCAGTTTGAGACGACGTCGGACGAGCACCAAATATGCACAAAACTCGAGTTTTTTTTCTCTCGCCGACGTTATCTGCCGTTTTTCGTCGCCAAAATTCTGACGCGTCGGCGGAAAAATGATGGGCGGTTTGGGCGAGGAGGGGCAGCTCCCGAGCGAAAAGAGGAGAGATTAGTCGAACGGCATCAGTTTCGGGGGGCCAATTTTCACGCCTTCTTCTCTTCCGGATGTACATAATTCGAAAAGAAAATGTGGGGGTTATTAGTGCAAGCACGCGGCGGGCGGCCACTGCTTCGAAAACGACGACGACGTCTTCTTCTAATTCTAATTCTTCGTGCTCGCAGCCAAAGATGAAGAATTCGAGAGGAAGGAAGACCGACAGAAAAAAGGAGGAGAGGAAAGAGACGAAAATTTGGAAAAGCCGGGGCTGTTGGGGCCGGCCAGTCGAGGAGAATTTTAAAACAGGGGCGAAGAAGAAGAAGAAGAAGAATTGGGGGAGGCGACGGATTCTTCGCACGTCTTCTTCTTCTTCTTCTTCTTCATATCTTCCGATTTCAGATGCTCCGCTTGCCAATTAGAGCAATTAGGGGAGCCGGAAGTTGGGCGGGAAGGACACTTGTAAACAAGGTCCCGCCCAAGTGCATGGGCGGTTCATTCGGGCGGTGCGGAGACTAATAAAAAAATGAGTGGCGGGGGTGGGGAGGGAGGGCCCGTTCCGTCCGTCCGTCACACCATCACTCTCCACCAATCCGTCCCATCCGCCAAAACACGACGACGATGCGATGCGATGCCGGGAGCCAGCCAGCCAGCAGCGGCAGCAGCAGCAGCAGAAGCACAGAAGCAGCACCCATTTCTTCGCCTCCTCTTCTCACAAAGATGTATAAAGCACTCGGGGTCTGTGGCCGTCTGCCGTCTCGTCCGGGGGGCTCCGAGGCTTGACGCAGCAGCAGGAAGCTCGACGGATCGATACTGCGACGCGGCGGCGGGCGGCTCTCGGAGCTCTCTCCGTCTCTTTCGGGAAAAGCTCACCAAGTGTGTCGCGGGAGTGAGTGTGAGTGTCGGAGGGACATGTGTGCTCTCTCTCTCGAGCCCTCCCAAAGAGAGAGAGAGAGGGAGAGCGCGCGGAACGGATGGCTCTCCGGACGAGAAGCGCAGGTCGAGAGACACCTCTCGTTTTCAAATGGCTTCTATTAGATTATGCGGATATATTCTGAATATTGCTGCTGCTGCCCGCTGGTCTTCTTCTCTCCTTTCTCCCCATTTCGCCACTCAAAACAATCGTCGAAACGGGAAAACGGAGACCGACTGACCGCTGGCCGGCTCTTTTAATCCTCCTCCTCTTCTGACCGCATCCGCACAAAAGGAAAAGATTGTACTTCAAGACGTCTTCTTCTTTCCGAAATCAGGTCAGTTATTTTCAGGCACGTCTTCTCGAGTCTCTCAGATTTCAATCTCAGAATGCAGAAGGAAAGAGGTGAGATTCGATGCTTCCTCGAGAAACAATAAAGAACTTTAAAGATTCGAAAGTGTTGTTTTTGGAGGGGATTTCAATTGTCTCTGCTGGTTTTCAGATGGAATTTCAGAAACTCGCACAGATAAATCTCGATTCGAAACGTCTTCAGTAGAGAATTCAGAAGTTGAAGAATTCGAGATTCAGATTGGCAAATAGAGACGACGTGAACAGTTTTTCTCCTCTTCAGAACGAGAGGTGCGATGTGTCGGGATGTGAGAAGGCGTTGTTTCCAAGTGAACCGGTGACCTCGTTTCGTGTCTCTATGACTACTTCTGACGTGGCACTTCATGACTCGGCCCCCTTGAGAGACCACTTTTTTGCAGAGACGAAACTAATTGGGAGAGAAAAAGAACACTCGAGCGAAAAGTGGAAATCGGGCGGGCGAATCTTTCAGCGAGCGAGCAAAAGAAAAGAAGCTCCGCCGGGCGGCTCTCTCTCTCGGATATCAATGGTTTCAACTATAGTCGTTTTGCGAGTTTTGCTCTCTTTCCGCACCTGCGTCTCGCCGCCTCTCGCCGCCAAAAAATGTGGACTGCGGACCGCCGGAGCCGGCGCAGGAGCTGCGAGATATGTGCTCTTCGGCGGCAGATGAGCGAACGAACGAAGGAATGGAAGCGGCGAAAAACGGGAAACAAATGAGAGGAGGAGGAGGGAGAGTATCTCTAAATGGGGAGAAGAAAACGAAGAAGCAAAAGAAGAGGCGAAAGAAGATGAAGACGTCCATCCCGCCCGCGTGAGAGGCTAATGAGATCAATTGAGGGGGGAGAAGAATTGGGGGAGCATCCGAAATGAGAGAGAGAGAGAGAGAGAGAGAGAGAGAGAGAGAGAGAGAGAGAGAGAGAAAGTTTGGAGGGGGTTGTGCTCGGCGAGCAAGAACACGGTGGCGAGTGACGTGGCGGGAGGAGAGCCGTCTGGGAGAATCCAAACAATGAGCACACCAAAGAGCGAGTCTGCAGGTGATAAAGGAGCTGCAAACGGACAGTTCGAAAAGAACGCTGATGAGCGGAGCACGAGTCCATTCGAGTCCGTGAACAAGTCAATTGACGGAGAGAAATGGGGACGCACCTGTCTCCGAAGAAGGCCATTGAAAACGGAGACAAGGAAGGTCGTTCCGGAGAACTCGGACTCTTTCAAAACGGAGAGAACAGTCAGATCGAGTTAGAAACGCGTCGAGAAGACGGATTCGAGACCGTTTTCAGACACGTCAGCCTCGATTTGGCCATTTTCGTTGATGTGTTTCTTCTCGAAATAGCAGTGTGTCTCCAACTAATTCGACATTTCTAGGAGAAGAAACGCGAGTCGACGGAGAGAATGCGTTGGAATGGACAGCTGAAAACGGTGGCGACAAGCCCCGCCCCCCTTCGGAGAGGGGTCTCATTGTTCTCGCATTTGAAATCCCATTCGAAAGAGGCGGCAAATTCAAAAAGTGCGATCGCGTCGCAGCTCATTTCACATGGTTCCAAACGGCCCCCATTAGGACTACTGTAGTTCGGGCGGGGGGAATGGAGTGAAACAGAGCTTTTCGAGACGCCAAGTTCTGGGGAAGGCAGTTTGAATGGACTCTCGCGCGCGCGCGCTCAGAGATCACAGGTCGTTTCCGAATCGTTTCCGAGAGATCAACACCATCGAAATCGGAAACTTCTTCGTTGCGTTGGCCTAGGAAACGCCAGTGACCTAGCTTATTTCACTCGGAAATTCATCTCTCGCTCAATTGGAAACGAATTGATAACGGACTGCTGGAGTCCAAAACACAGCTACTTCTAGGCCACCTACGAAACGTCGGATGGCAAGTTCGGAGAGACAAAGGGGGCCGTTTGAGAGTGTGCGAAATCGTACGGTTATGCGCGGATTCGGCGACCGATTCAGTCAGTCGAATCATCTCTTCTCCTGTTTTGAGAGCTCGGTAAATACTGCACACCCGCGCGAAATAGTGCACAGCGCGACACGCACACAAATCTGTGCAACATCCATCCACTCTCGCCATTTTGTGTGGAGGCGGCTTTTGAGCAAAGCCAACTCTTTGCGTGACGCAACAGATCATAATTTGAATGAAAACACAATTCGCTGGCATCTACTAATAATTTTTATTGCCTATTTTTGAGGGGTCGGGGACGGTAAAACAATGAGAAAAGAAGAAAGGTTCAGGGCGAGAAGATGAGGGCACAAAGATTTTCTGGAAATCTCTGAAACCTCCCAACTACATACCAAAGTGAAACGTTTTTGAATGAGGGGAAGAGCGAGCTGTTAAAGCACAATGATTCAGAAAAGTCGATGGAAGTTCAGTCGGGTATCATTAAATGGGGAACAAAATGGGGGGGGGGGGGGGGGGGGGGGGGGAGGGGGTTCAGGTTTAAAAATGGATTCAAAGGAATGAAAAGGAGAAGTAGGGACGGGAAGAAAGGTGAGCTTTTTTCCGAGGAGAGCTGCGAACGCTTGAATAGAATAGGTTGGGTTTTGGAAAAAAAGAGAAGAGAGGTTAATAAAATATGAAATGAGGTAACAAAACAAAAAGAGAGGAGGAGAGAAAATCAAAACTGCGCTGATCCTCGAATAACAAAAAGAGAAAACAATAGAAATGTTGGGTACTGCTGGGGGCAAATAGGGGGAGTGAGGGGGAGCGGGGAAGAAAAGGGAAACAATGACCTACCACGATTTAGACGAAAATTGACCGGTAGCAGACAAAAGAGGTGGCTAGTTCGCTAAGGTTAGTGTATCCTAGCTTTCATAAAGTATAACAAAACAAAATTTCTTTGAAAAAAATAACGGTGCGTTATGTCGATAAGGGTTCCATTTAACTAATAAAACAGAGAATCTGCATGAGGGGACGGAATTACGCATTTCAAAAATATGCAAAAGGTATGACGAGACAATAGGAAGTAAATAAATCGAGAAGAGTGGAGGCGGTTAGAGGACGAAGGTGTTCAGAACAGACTCTTTGGGGAAGGCGTTGGGTCCGAGGCTGAGGAGGAGCGACATCATTCCAGCTGAGAGCAGTCCTGCAAAACGAGATGATGAGCAGGTGCACGACACGGCGACACCCCGCAATTAGCCAATGCATTTTTAAGACGGACGAAAACGACGCTTTCGACATGAAAAGTGGTGGATTCGTCTGGAAGCCGATAATTGCTATCGTTCGATACAGTAGTTTTTGTCACATCAGTCTTATGCAATTTCTTAAAACGGAACGAACGATGTTGAATGAACTATTGATTTTGGAAGTAAGAAGCGACTAGAAATCGACATACATCTACTACCCCGCTTCCATTCAGCCCCCTCATTTCGTGTGTTTTGCTTTCGTCGTTTCCCACATTACAACCCTTGAATTAGTGCCCAGCAGCGCGAGTCATCACTAGAGTGAGCTCGAATTTCATATATATTTTTCGAGAAAGCTCCAAGCAAGCACTTTGGAACTGAGTCAAGTGTCCTTCAGAGAGAACCTCTTCGAAATTCTGGAAGGGACTTACCAGCGACAGGGAGAGTGACGATCCAAGAAAGCGAAATATTGCGGAAGACTCCCCAACGAACTTGATGACTCGACTGCACTAGACCAACAGCGACAACAGAACCGACCTGGAAGGAAGAGCGTTCTGATGAGGTCCCACTTGAAGGCATACCTTGCACTGAGTGGACGAGATGGGAAGACCCATTTTGGAAGCGATGAGCACAGTGACTGCTGCTCCAAACTCAACCGCGAATCCCGAAGCAGGAGTGATCTTCGTAAGATTCTCTCCGACAGTGTAGATGACACGATGTCCGAGGACCCAGAGTCCGAGGCACATGCCGATAGATCCGTAGAGAAGGATATACCACGGGGTATCCATATTGGCAGAATCCATTCCGTGGGAAGACATCAAAACAAGCGAGACCAGCGGGGCGATAGCATTGCTGACGTCATTTCCTCCATGGGCGAATCCTCCGAAGCAGGCGGTCATGACTTGGAGAAGCGAGAAGAGACGAGACGCCTGCGGATCCTCTGGTTTGCACGAGCGGAAGAACGAGGCTAGCGAGGCCGACGGGCGGATAGTGTTCTTCGGATTCGTGAACGATGAAGTAGATTCTCCATTAGATGGACAAGTGCTGACGACGATGGTAGGCTGATTTTCTAGGAGGGCGGTCTCTAAAAAATTATAACATTGATTTGCAAATAAAATGTTTTTATACTTTGTTGCTCGTCGCGGGTTTTCATCTCGATACACTTTCCATTTCCTTCTTCCATTTCCAGTTCTTTCTGCTTGTTGTTGTTCTTTTCATGTCCATGATGACCATGACGCGTCTTTCCAGTGATTTCAAGAAGTTCTTTGCCTGAAAAAGACATTTTTAGTTGAGCTGAGATAGTCTCCTAGAACTTCACCACCTAAACCAGTAAACAAAAAAAAACAACTGAAAGAATGAACGATAAGGCAGCTGTTAGTTTCTACAGTGCCTTATCGACAATGGCTAACCTCATCCTCCAAATCTTAAACATACTCAAGATGTGATCCTTGAGGTACGGAGCCAGGAAAAACGCGAAGACGAGAGCAACGATGAGTCCGAACAATCCAGAGATTATGAGGCACTGAAGAAGCGAGAGACGGTCAAAGTAGAGGACTGCAAAAAGGTGGTTTCTTGGTTGAATCACACTGATTAGATTACACGAAGGCCCCTTGTAGACGATGGCGAACACATTGAATGCGAAGCAGAAGAAATACAGAACTGGGAGGACCCGGATACCACTGTGGAGCGGCTCTTTACGTCTCAGAACGAGATGATCGAGTGCCACATAGATTATGACTGAGGTGACACCGGAGAGTAGAGGGGAGATAATCCACGAAAGGACTGAAAAATGTTATTTTTACTGTTTAAGCGATTATGAACTACTCACAGATGCGGTAAATCTTGTGCCAGACGATAGCCTGAGTGCCACGGACAATCAGAGCAAATCCGATTGTGGCACCAACGATGGAGTGGGTCGTTGAGACGGGCAGTTTGAATGCCGTTGCCAGCAACATCCACGCACCGCATCCCGACAGGATAGCGATTTGTCCCAACATGATCTCTTGACTAAGAGTTGTCTCTGCGACGGCCGTTCCGTTGGCGACAGCAAGAGTGTCGAAATCTATGACACCTTTGCGCATTGTGTCCGTCACTTGATGGCCTACAAAAATGTACTGTTTCTCACAACTCAACAAAAAAATCATTTTGCTACGATATTTGAAAGACTTAATGATGAAACAGACTTGTGGGCAGTACTTACCGAGAAGGCACGCGCCGAGAGTTTCGAAGATACTAGCCAAGACATATGCCTGATGGAGGGTCAACACCTTGCTTCCGACTGATGTTCCGAATGAGTTGGCCGTGTCATTGGCACCGATCGCGAACGCTAGGATGAACGCGATGACGGCTCCGATAGCGACGAGCACAGTTGGATCAAGAATCATCGTGAATTCTGGTCTGAAATGGAATTGTGATGACGATAAACGTGGGTGTTAGGAGGCGGAAGATGCAACAAAGAGTGCCGCTTCCTATCAGTGAGAGCTTCTCTGCCGCCAGCTGATGGTCTCTGATAACAGTTCTTCTTCTTTTTTAGAGCTATAAATAAACAAATTTATCTAATTTTTTCCTCGGCTCTCTACCGCCCTCGTGATCATTCCGTCATGTATTTTCCGTTTTTCCGACCTGCTGACGTAATCGGAACCTTTTCCGCCGAGCACTAACTTTCCAGCACGGCAAGACACAAAAATAGTTTAATGCTAACGACTAACAAAAGGACGAATCTCAAACAGAAGACGGTTTGATAAGTTGGTCATAAACCTAAGAAACGGAGAAGAGTGCAGACAGCTTTCTGTCATCAAATGAAAACGGTGCCATTGTTTCCACTACTTCCATTGTTGAAATGAATCTAGATTTCGGAAAAAAGAACGAGGCAAGATATATTCTAGAAAGTGTCAAATTTCAATAGAGTATCGGACTTACCAGATGAGAACTGTTTAGAATTCGAAGAGGACAACAAGCGGTGAGTTGACTCGAGGTGGGATGTGGAGTTGCGGTGGCTCAGCAGGGCCCTTCGCCTGTGGTTTAGGCGAAAACGGTGACAAGACGTGAGAAAACTCGCCGCACACTTCACGATCCGTGACAATAATTACCCCTGCAGAGAACAAGATAAAAAGGATCATGGGCGAAAAATGGGAAGAAAACAAAAAGTTCAAAAGATTCAGTGTCCTCCAACAGTTTCTGTCCGCGACAAAGTCACAGACGTCCGCTCTCGCCTACTTTGTCTGATTTATTTGGCCGCCGCCGAGAAGCGATACGATTCAAACAAAAAAATGATGATGGGAGGAGAGAAAAAGAGGGGCGGTCTCAGTTGATCGTTCTTTACAATGACGTGGAGAAGGAATTCTATCTAATCTTCCCGTGGGTAGGTGGGCCATCTGTGGTCCTACCAGCACTGCTTCGAGAACAAAAACAAAAGAAAGAATATCTTTGTTAGTGTGAACAAACAAAGAAATAGAGATTCGGCGACTTGATTGATAGGTTCAGGAGATGGAATAAAGAATTCTGGCAGCTTCATGACGAAGACGAAAAGGAAATAAAGCACATTTCAAGAAATTCCAGACCCGTCAAGAAACGAGCAAGATGACAGGCATTAATAATACAATAATAAGATTAATAGGATTTTCTGAGAGTAAATTGCAGGTTCTAACTAGAAAAACGGGCAACACATGTGTTATTAGTCATCCAAAAGGGCACCGCAGAAAGAGAGGAAGAGCCTCGCCCGGCAGAAAGCAACTTTTCGAAAAAGTGTTCTTTGTTTGCTCGATGTGCACCAGCAGATTTATTAACATCCATCGAAGTTGAGGGAGGAGGGACGCGCGGGGCGAGCCCGAGGAGCGAAAAAGCAAATTTGACAACGAGATTGAGCATCCGCAGTCGCAGTCCAAAAACGTCTTCCCCTCAAGGAGAGAGAGAGGGAGAAGAAAGACCACGGGATTTCGAGGCAGTTAAGAGGACGAATCGCCCGAGGATAGGGATAATCTAAATGGGGAAAGGAGGAGAGGGAGGCTTCCTAGATTACTTGAATGCGGGAAGAAAAAGAAGAGAAAGAGTATCCTAATCGATTCGAAGGTGAGATGATATTGCATGAGAAGAATGGGAGAGACTGCTCTTCACCGCCGTACTCTGACGGGGGAAGATGGTGTAAACGGCCCCACGGGCCGGTGCTCCCTCGTCAAACGACAGGGAGCGAGAGACGCAGGCTTGCGTAGCTCCCTCTGACCTATTGTCGAAGTTCACGAGAGATGCACAGGAGAAGAGAAAACGAGACGAGATGGGAGCATCGCGGACTCACGTAGCAATCAATTTGAAACAGAAGAAAACCGAGAGATACACTTTTCTCTTCTTTGATTTGCTTCAATCTAGAGGCCGACTTTCCAAGGTTGCTGGCCCTTTGCCAACACCAGACAGACCGACACGCACATTCAAAATGATTCGAAGCCACCAAACAGAGGCGTGGCCTTCACCGCCACAAGTTCTGGTGTTTTGCGGCTTTCCTTCTCTTTCGCAACCATCCACCGCGCGGGCACAAAGAGCGTTGAGTCTGGGCTGCTCTCGTGACGTCACCATGGCGAGGAGAAAACTTGAAGACGAAGGGTTCTCACCGGTTATGAAACATATCTTCACTGCGGGAGTCTCTCATCACTACGAAGAGCAGTTTCTCATCGTTTTATTCTTCTTTCTCGCGCACGAGCATAATGTAATGAGGGACGACGGAGGAAGACCACAGACCAAACTCAACTCCGAAGAAGGCCTCGTGAGAAGAAAAACATAACTTTTCAGAAATACAAATCAACTATTCTCCGTTGTTGCTTTAGATTCACGGAACGGAAAATAACTACAGTACTGCGGTAAATACCAAATAGACGAGTTGGTCTTGGGAAAAGGAAAAGAGAGAAATGGGGAAGGGTTGGATATAAGTTATTGCTTACGAAAAATTCACAACTTCTAGAACTTTTTCGAAGGAACCTAAAACCTTGAAAATGAGCGCTGTTTGCAATTTGAAGGTCGTTCTTATGTGAAGGATCGACCGCGAGGGCTGAGTCGGAATTTCCCCATTTGCGACGAGAACCCGGAATGATGCAATTGGACGAAAAGTGCAAAACGCAGAGATACGCAGTGAGGCAGGAGAGACTACGGTAATATTTCTTTCCTGCCGCACTCTTTGTTCTTCAAATGTGACAACTTTGAATGCGACGGAGGGAAGGGAGTAGAATGAAAACAGGAGAGAAGGGACGGATCGCTGGTCGGTTAGTGTGAACTTTTATACACTGCAAAGCGAGAAAACATCTCAGTCTCCACTTATTTATAGACGAGTTTTCCGAAGATTTTCGAGCTGGAAGAGGCAAAACACACCCTCGCACAAGCAACATAATCGCTTTTCGTCGCTTTCTAATGGAATCTGATGTACAGACTGCATTCCACATTGTCAATTTCTCCGGAGAATTCGGCAAGGGTCTAGAATTTGTTCTTTTCTAATCCCGCGATGTCCCTCGCTTCCTGTCTCTTTTTTCGCCGCGAAACTACGAGAAGAGGTAGCAGTTTACGTGCGAATGAGAAGAAGAAAAGTCGAGAGGATGCAAAAAACGATACTGAGGAACAGCTGGTCGAACGTCACAGAGAGCAACCCGACGGGTTGACAAGTGGAAAGAAAAAGCGGTAGGGCGCTTTCCCATTTGCACATCTTCCGAAAACGCGCGCTTTTTCGTTTGCAAAAGCACAGCTATTTAAAGACGAATAAAAGTTTTTCAAAGAGAGATGAAAATATGAAAAGCCTTTTGGAAGACGCAAGTTTTGCGGAAGGAAGAAACCTTTAACTTGGTGATCTGCTTTCATCTAGTTCTAAATGCGGGGCTCAACGAGGTGGTATTTTTCGAATCGACTGGGTGAGCCAAGAGTGTGCGCGGAAAAGAGAGAGCGCAGAGAGTCTGGCATGAAGCCAAGTGCGATGAGAAGCAGCGGGGAGCGAGGGGAGAGAGGGGCGCGCGCAGCAGTGGAAGGACTGGAGGGTTCAGACGGACGGCAGAGGGAAAAGAGAGCTGCCGACAACGATCGGGGTGAGCTGTTGCCTCCCAATGGACAACTGAACGAGCACATGGGGCACGGAATGGCACGGGATTTGAGATAGGCACACAGTTGCATCATTTCGAAATGATTGGAGAGCCCAGATGAGGGAAAATTAGCGAATTTTGGGTGTAATTGTTAGAAATCAGAATTACGTAAACAGAACAAAAGAAAAGCAAGTAAACAGTGAAATTAGGCAAAAATACAGAGGAAAACCAAAAAAAAATTTGAAGAAGTTTGCGCCGTCTGTCTGTATCTTGCCGTGGATTACTGTATACGCAAACACTCTGACCCGATTTTGTCTGACAAACACCTGATTTTACGACACTTGCTAATTCTGAAAATACATTTGGGTCAGCACTCACGGTGACTTTTTCGGAACATGCAGTAGAAAAGCGCGGCCGACCGTCGACCAATCGGCGTGCGCGGCTCCGCCTACCGCAACAATGCGGCGCGCGAATGCGCAAGGGTGCGGCATGATGAAAGGGGCGTGGCCGACCAATGAGAGATTGCAAGCGGTGCATGCGAGTTTGCAAGACCCCCGCGCGGCAATTTTCGTCATTTTTATACATTTTTAATATATTTTCCGGCGATAGCAGGCAGGAAATCAGGACGAAAAAGGAGAAACAATTAAAAGTGCTATTTGGAAAAAAAATTCTGGTGCTCTGAAGATCGTTATGCAAATAGTTCGGTCACCAGTTTTTTAGGCCGCATCTCCCAAGGAAGATAACTCTCTCAAAACTGAACATTTTTTGACGCTCTTTTTTTTTAAAGATGCGTATGGACCGTGCAAACAGTTTGATCAGATAAATTTTTGAATTTCGATCTGTAACTAAAGTTATTGCCGAAAAACCTACGATGGAAGAGCGAAACGCAGTTCGGCCACGCATTTTCTAAGGAAGTAAACTCTTTCAAATCTGAATATTTTTTGGCGTTCTTTTTTTTTAAAGATGCGTATGGACCGTGCAAACAGTTTGATCAGATAAATTTTTGAATTTCGACCTATGAAGCGAGAAAAGTCCAAAAAACCGGCCAAAATTGGGTTGGTGGCCTAGAAATCGAACGAGATGGCCGGACTTTCTCCGCGGCATGTTAAAAAAATGTCACCGTGGCACTGAAGAACCGATTTTTGTTCGAAAAATATCCGTGTTCCGTTATTTATTTCAATTTTCACATGCCTGCGGACATTCTTGATGTGCTCATAGCTTGCAGAAAATATTCCGTCGCCATGTCGCTCCTCAACTGCTACGGGCTTCCAGAGGCACTGCAACGAGGCGACACGCCCAATAAACAAAGGTTTGTCTCGCGATTATTCATGATTCATTTGGCGTTTCTGAACGGACGAACGCATTCAGGCGCTCTCGTTTCTTTCCTGCAGCCTTCAGAACTTTCTTTCATTCAGCTATTCGCCTTTTCAAAAATGAAATCAGGCTGTCAGTTCCCTCTGCTTCGCTCGTAAACCCTTGTGTCAACTGTTCCTCAAGTTGCATTCTCCGTTGCGAGATAGAGAATGGATTTGTCACTTGAATACGAAAGTGTCACCTTTCTGACCTTCGTCGCTTCTATTTTCGACCGAAATGTGTTCCGTGTCTGCCGATTGTAAAGAGTTAGCCCCCGCATTTTTTTGCAGAATTCAGATTCCAAGAGTTTCACGAGATTCCTCGAATTTCTTCTGTGAGCACTTGAAGCCTATTTTTTCTTCGTAGTTCTCTTGATTCAATGACACGGCCTGAGCCACGCTCATAAACAGCTCTATTTTAAACTTGCGTTCCTCGTTATAATAACGAGATGTCAGACGATGTCATTTTCCTGAACTCACTTCTTCCAAAGGTCACCTGATCTTCTGGATTTTTCCGAATCTGGAAGTTTCCATTCCCCTTCCAGTTCTTCGAACGACCTCATCCCACCAACTCCCATTTACATCTCAAAACAGGAAGCCCGAGTGATCCAGAAGAAAATAGTTACGCCTAATTACCCGTAATTCGGAACCTTCCGGTCTCAATAAAGAAGTCATTTCTATTTAGCAGTCGTAGGAGGGTAGAGAAAGTAGGAAAGGATGAAACGTTACAGTGTTTCCAGAAGTTGGTAGCCATTATTCAAGAGCACGGAGCAGCCAACTGCAGAATGAATTGTTTTCGAAGACCCAGCTGCCCGTCCTGCTTGAGCTCATTATCAAATCCGCCGCAATCTTTCATGCCCTTCTGCCTCCCTTCTTCTCGCCCCAGTCTGCGTCTCTGCTCAGTTCCGTACTCTCTCCACCCCTCATCCATCCTCAACTGCTACCTACGACTCCCTGTGTCTCTCCATTTCACACGCTCCCTCCTCCCTTCCGTCCCCAACGCATGCGGTTCATTGTGTGTCGTCTCTCTCGCTTCCTCGAAGGGCCAACTGCGTGAGAGAAAGAGTGTTGCTGCGCCACAGGCTATCCATCAAAATTCACTAATTTCGCAGCCAAATCTTCTCCTCCCTCTTCATCCGATTATATTTATCCGATCTGGAAATCCAGGTAAGGGGAGTCGGTCTGAAATCTCGGGAGCGATCTCCGAAATCGCTCTGTATTCGTTCCACAAATCCCTCAGTGAACGTGTCATTCCAAGAGAATGAGGCTAAAGGTCTTCCACCAGATTTCGTAAGAAACCTCCTCGTTTCGCAACAAAAAATTCTCAAAACAATGTCGTCTTCGACTGCTTCCAAAATGCTGTTATTCTTACGGCAGCGAAAGAAGTGAGGTTTTCGGTTCCATCGAAAAGCGAACATTTCTCCGTTCCATTCCGTTTTATGACTCATTAAACCGTCTCTCTCGCTTTATAGATCGGAAATTCTGCCATCGACTCCTCGCAAGACTTGTCCGCCATTGGGCGTCGGCGACGAGAAACGGAGAGACTCGCAGACGCCGCTTTTTGCAGTCATGGCCAGTTTTCTCGACTTTCTGCAGGTGAACAAGCACAAGACGTTCCGTCCGAAGAAGAAGTTCCCACAAGGAACGCTGCGGTACAGTCTCCACAAGCAAGCGGAAGCCACGTTGCACTCAGGAGTCGACCTCCGTCAAGCAGTCAAACTGCCGCTGAACGAGAACTTTGATGACTGGCTCGCCGTTCACAGTCAGTTCCAGTCCCACCCGCATCTTCAGCTCCACTTCGTTTCAGCTGTCGATTTTTTCAACCGCATCAATCTGATGTACGGAACGATCTCTGATGTTTGCACGCGAGATTCGTGTCCGACAATGTGTGGCGGCTCGCGATACGAGTATTTGTGGCAGGACGGACTTGAGTACAAAAAGCCGACGAGACTTCCCGCTCCGCAGTACATGCAGGTCCGTTTGGGGCGAAAAAAGAAACCGGATATAGAGCGCGAGATTTGGTAAACGGATATGTTGTTGCAGCTGCTAATGGATTGGATCGAGAGCCGCATCAACGACGAAAACATCTTCCCGTCGAGCACAAGTAGAAACTCTCACACGTCACAATCAGAATAGTTATTGTTTCAGCGGTCTCGTTCCCGAAAGACTTCCGTCAGATCTGCAAAAAAATTCTGACGCGTCTCTTCCGCGTCTTCGTCCACGTCTACATACATCACTTCGACCGGATCCGGGAGTTGGGCGCCGAGCCGCATGCTAACACTCTCTACAAACACTTTTACTTCTTTGTGACCGAATATGGAATGGTTTCTGCGAAGGAATTGGAAGCTTTGGTATGTAGTTGAGCATATCAAACAGTCAAAAATCAATGTGCTGCTTGCAGAAAGACATGACGGAACGTCTTCTGGAACCGTCGAATCGTCGTGCTCCGATTCCGTCGGCCAACGCCTTCCGTCCTTGAAACTCGCCTCTCTTTCCCATTTCATTTCTCCGAACCCCAGTATTTCTCGGTTGTGAACCACTCTCTTTCACATGTAATTTAGGTCCCGAGTTCAAACTGTTATTCTCCCTCACTCTCTGCCTTTTCTGTTATTTTTTTCGACTCCAACTCATTCATGTATCGCATGTAAATCGTAATCAATCCGGAAACGGAAGCTTCAAATTTCTCTTTCTTTCCTCTTCTTTTAAATACTTGCCTTCTCTTTTGCATTTGTTACAAGTTTTTCTCTCTCATTCGAAGAGAGAGAGAGAGAGAGAGAGTCTCTTCTCTATTTCCCGCCAAAGGTTCAAGAATTACGAGATTAAACACTTTATGACTCGCTAGAAGAAGTGTGCACCGAGAACGAGAGAGCCTGTTTGATACGAGAAGCGAGATCCACTTCGGAACGGAGAAACCATTTGGAGACGAGACGGGAGAGTGATTGGTGCAGTGGACGTGGCATCTCACGAATGCACTTCAGAAGGAACCAGAATGTAGGCGTCGAGAGCGTTGGCGCGCGGGAAGATCTCTTTCTGGACCGTCTGCTCCAGCTTCGTCACCTCGATCGCCGTCTTCTGCGGGAACAGTGCCGGGCAGTGTGGATTTAATGTAGTATTTATGAAGTCTTAGAGACTTAGATAGATGATTACTGACGAACATAATTCCAGTGCAGATGACTTCTCTAGATACTAGGCGACGATAGGTGAATGTGAGGTCGAGAGTCTGTAATCCGCAATGTGCGATCTGAAGGTGCTAATATTTATTGAATACTCTGTAGAGAAAGGATTTCTGTACCCGCTCGAGCTTCGTGATAGAATCCTTCGAGGTAGGAATATGGCTTCATCCTGTTCTTAGGTTTAGGAGCATCGAAAGGGATGAGCTCACATTTGGAGGGGGATGATTCAAGAATTATTTCTTAAGAAAGGGAAGTTTAAGCGGTGAAGCAACTTTACGACTGATTGCTGCGTTGATATTATGCTATTCACCCGTTGACTATCCAAGCACTCGGAGCGAAAAAACAAGTGGAAAGGCGAGGATCGCGGAAAAGTCCTTCTCCTTCATCTACGAATATCGAGGGAAGGAAAGGAAGGCTTCTGGCGATTGTTGATGGATTGAAATCTCCTGTGGACAGATGTTTCCGTCTCATGTGCGACTGAGAGAAGGCCAGATGTACAGATGATTTGATCTTCCAGATTCTATCAAACGACAAAAGAGAGAAAGGGGGCGTGGCCAGGTGAACTTACCAAAAGGGGCGTGGTCTGAGGGTGTGCGGTGTGCGGCAAAGGGGCGGGGCAGGGAGCAATGAGAAGACTATATGAGTGGCTCCGGCAGTCGGTCATTCCACAAGGGCAGCCCCTGCCTCGCTGTGAGCATGCGGAGCCTCGTTGGATCTGGCACCGAATCGTAGTTTGCGGCTTGCACCGGAGAGGGACCAGTACGGGTAGTGACGGAGGAGAAGCATTCGCCTACTGATTAACTACCAGCGGCAGTTCGTTAGCGGGACCCACTTTCTTGGTGTGCTTTCCCTTCAGGAAGCCGTGCCCGGAACGAGGTGGCCCAGAACTTTCCTCAGGCGTCGGATAAGGACGGGACGACACGGAGCGCCGGTTTTCTGCCCATAAGCAGCTCCTGTGTTGGCCGGCGCTCCGTGTCGTCTCGTCCTTCTCCGACGCCTGGGGAAGGTGGCGGGGGTCTCGTCTGGGAAACGGTGGAGAGTCGGGCTTGCGCATCCGGAGAGCCCCTTCGGCGGTCCAATGGGTTGTTCGGGAGGTAGCCGTTCCCGTTGCTTCTGATTGTCTGCAATCTCTCTGGTGCCGGCTCCCGGACTACAATGGTTTGGTTTCGGAGTCAGCGAGGCTCTTCATGCATCGCAGAAGGGTGGGGGATAACAGCACAGGGGCACTCCGCGGCGAGGGATCAACGGATAGCTCCTTCTACAAACCTGAGGAGATCGACACCTCGGGAGGAGCTATCCGGAACTCCTCACGCCCCTCTCACGCAGGTCTTAGGCAGTGTCGAATGCTCTTTGGCCGGGCGGCTTTGGTTTGCTCCATTTCAACACACCAAAGTAGCCGAGAGACAATTTCAAAGTTCGGCAACAACACGATCACCGGCCTCACAGTCAGCCTTCCCGGGCGTCGAGCGGCTTCTGTCCTCCTACTACTGTGCGACCGGAGGAGCAATGTCGGCTGCTTGGGCACTCAACATGACGGTCAGAGTGAGTACTTCCCAAATGCTCTCGGAACCCCGTAATGACGAAACTTTCAGAACAAGAACAGTGTCGCAGCTCGGCTCGATTCGCAGCGGCCGCCCTCGCGAACGTCATCAACAAACCGATCACCAGAAGAAACGAGGTCACCGACGGACTGGAGCTGCGCGACGAGAACGGAGAGCTCAATGCCAGCCATTTTCCCTTTTCGAAAAAATCCTAACTGTCGTATTTCTGTGTTTCCTAAATCCATTCGTTGTCATCGAATCTATACCTTCAATAAAACAAAACAAATCTAGTCCTCTTCTTCTCAATACTTGCCTTCTCTTTTGCATTTGTTACAAGTTTTTCTCTCTCATTCGAAGAGAGAGAGAGAGAGAGAGAGTCTCTTCTCTATTTCCCGCCAAAAGGTTCAAGAATTACGAGATTTAAAACTTTATGACTCGCTAGAAGAAGTGTGCACCGAGAACGAGAGAGCCTGTTTGATACGAGAAGCGAGATCCACTTCGGAACGGAGAAACCATTTGGAGACGAGACGGGAGAGTGATTGGTGCAGTGGACGTGGCATCTCACGAATGCACTTCAGAAGGAACCAGAATGTAGGCGTCCAGTCCTGAAGCTGTTCAGTGGAAAGTTTACAACGGAAAGAGCTACCTTTTCAGCTTGATCCCAGTTCTCGAGAACTGCGAAAATCTCCTCTTTGTGGGTTAATTGGTGGAATGTGGAGTGAAAGAAGAGGTCGAGAAGGCGGAAAATGTCTCGAAAGTCTTCGTTCTGGAATTCAGAAGCGTTTAAGTGAGACTCAGAATGCTCACCTCCAGATAGCGTTGGATTGTGGAGATGGTGAGTCCTTTTTTCACCTGATCCAGGTACCAGTGGTGCGTTTTCTCGTGCCCTTCGTCGTTGAGCTGCGCGTCGAGGAGCTGCTCGTCGAGCGATTTATTCGAAGCGAGCGCCCCTTCGCATCGGACCGTCATCCGGAAGTCGCCTTCGATTTCGAACGACACCGACGAGTACATCTTCTGAAGACTGATTCGCATCGCAGTGTACACAATCTGAAAGAGAGAGAGAGAGAGAGAGAGACGTGGCAGAGGAGTTTCCTAGTCCCTACCTTCGGAACCTTCCCGTAGAGCCTCGATTCCGGCTTGCTGATGAACTTTTGATTGTAGACGACGTAGTCGGAGATGCGTTCCATCTTCTGCTTCGGAATGATCATGCCGCCCGAGTTCCTGATGAGCAGCCTGAACTTGTGCAGTGTCTCCACTTGCTCCCTGCTCTGCACGGCCTTCGCCCGCCGACTGCGAACCGTCTCGACGGCCTGGCTCGGGCTGTGGCCCAGTGCGTACATCATCCACGCGGCGATCACCATCCCGGTGCGTCCGTGTCCCGCGTGACAGTGAACAGCCAACTTTCCGTGCGACAGAGCGAAATCGACCACTTTCACGATGTCGAGGAGTCGGTTGGAAGTGCACGCTTCGAAGTCGGGCAGCGGGAAGTTGTAGTGGTAGACTGAAAACAGCTTCTGACTCAGAAGGCGTCGGCCAGAAGACGTCCCACTCACTTCCACTTTTCATCAGGTTCTCGGGATCATAACTGAATCCGCTCACCAGATTTCCGCTGCCACAAAACGAGTGCTCGCCGCTTTCTTGAAGATTAACCACCGATTGTATTCGGTTTCTAAAGGGAACAAAAGAAGGAATGAATGCGAGATAATCGGCTCACTCTTTGAATTTACCGATGATGTCGAGCTGCTCGAAATGCTCCTTCTGAAGACGTGCCATCGCCAGAATGTCGTCCGTGATCCACGTGGAATAGAGACCGTCGATCGCCTGAATCTCCGGATTTCCGGGGCTCACGATGCAGAAACGACATCTCGCTCCACTGCAGTACAGTCGACACTTTTGGTCTCCCGGCGTCAAACTGAGAATTCCAGTTCGAAGCGAGGAATACGTGGCAGAAGCTGGAAGCGATAGTTTCAGACAGTTTCAGATTCGGGAGGGAACTGACCTTTCTCGTCGTCCTCGAGGCGGTGCTCATTATCCTGCTCGCCGCCGGAAAACCAGAGTCTTGGCATGCCGACTAGCACCTGCCACTGCTGTTTTCTCGTATTCTTGAAGGGAGGGGACGACGAAGAAACGCGAGAGTGTATGAGCATGTCGGCAAAAAAGAGTATCTATGGCAACCGACGGGGGAGACTCGAGAGACACGCGTTTTCTTCGCGTCTACTCCTTCCGGTGAACATCGTTTCCGGCCGCGCTCACGAGAATTCTGGAGGAGAGTGGAGAAAGAAAGCGGAGAGGGAAATGTTTATTCTGCGATTCAGCTCGCGTTCTTTCCAGTTATCATGAGCTCTTCTTCCGCTTCCTTCTCGTTATCGTCATCGATTTTGACGTCGTCCAGATTCACATTCTTCGTTTCCTTCTGGAAGATGGCTTTCGGTTGTTCCCTAGTCGCCTTTCGAGCTCACCAAGAAAAGGAAGGAGACGAGGAAACTGCAAGATCCGAGGATCGAGACGGTGACGAACACTGCCGGCGGCCAGAGCGTGTTCGCGTGCGTGAGAGCCGGAGATATCACTGCTCCGACTCTGGCCATCAGAGAGCAAGAACCGGTGGCACTGGAGCGGCACGACGTCTCCATCGACTCGATGGCGCACAGGTAGCACGCGTCCCACGTGTACTCGATGAATACGGTTCCCAGAAGATTGACGATCAGAGCGGCGGTTCCCTGGAAACGGTGCTTGTTTTCTCGGGTTTCGCGTCCGGAATTCCCACGTGATAATCAAAAACGACGAAGAAGGAGAGGCAGAGGAAGCAGACGATCACACAAAGCTGGGCGCCTTGGTGGAGAGCCCTTCTATTGAAATTCTTAAAGTTCGTGTCTGTGAACAGAAGGAGCATCTTCGAGAAAACGAGAAGGACTCCGAAAAGGAGCTGGTTCAGATACAGATCGCCCGTCAAAGAGTTCGAGTTCAGGTCGTTCGCGTAGCTGCACATGGCCGCAATGAACCACATTATCCAGAGCACGGACAACTTCTTCAGAAGGCCTTTCGTCCTCAACGTCTCCAGAATCCCTTTCGAATGAGCGATCGGTTTGTGCTCCGTCGGCACGTAAGGCACTCCTGCCACACGAGCCATGTGCTTCTCGCTCTCGACCATTCGGGAGAGCCGATTCTTGCTGTGAAGCCACGTTGGCGACTCAGGGAGGAGGAAGATGACCATGAAGAGCCCGGGCACCGAGATGAGAGCGGATGCGAGAGCGGCATTCCGCCAGACGGGGAAGAAGTAGCAGGTGAGAGTGAGTATGATGCGCGTCCATCCCCAGTTGAAGAGCCCGCGGAGCACCATCCGTTGCTCGGGGAGCACCAGTTCCATTATCCACGGACACATGACGACGGAGAATCCGCCGAGGAACAATCCGACAAAGAACCTGTACGGAGGGAATGTGCAACTTACTGATTTCCATTTCGAACCTGATGATGAAGTAAGCCGTCTGATTCGGAGCCAATGTGCTCGCAGAAACGCTCAGAATGGTCATCGAGAGGACGACGATGCCCATGGGTCTTCGTCCGATGACGTCAGACAGCGTTCCGTGGGTCATCGTTCCGAGCAGCACTCCGAAGTACTGCACTTGCATCGAAAACGACTTGTAGTAGGCGGAGGCACCGCATACCCAATCGAATCTGAACTGTCTTTTCTGGAAACAGACTGACAGATCGAGTGACCTACTCCATCGCAATGCCACAGAATACGGGGTCAACGAAAGTGAGGTTCTCGCGCGGACACTTCAAGTACACATCGCAGTTCTTCGTCGGCTCCGAGTCGCCGCACTTCCACTTCGGGACATGGTTCGTGAAGATTCCGAAGATGTTCTGGCCGCCGAGAAGGATCGAGAACTGCCACGTGAAGAAGGCGACGAGGTGGAATCGATTGACGTTGAACAACATCGAAGTGGGAAGGACGGCGTTGCGTATCAATCTCTCATTTTTCTCTCTCTCTCTCTCTCTCTCTCTCTCTCTCTCTCTCTCTCTTTCTTTTATCGCTTTCATGAGATGATGTGCAAGACAAAAGTCACGTCTTCACGAGAATGTGTTTCATTCAGTATCAAATCAATCTCTTATTTTCTGCACCATTGGAATCTCCTCGGACGTCTTCTTGTCTTCGTCAATTTGAACATCATCCAAGTTGACATTCTTCGTTTCTTGCTGAAAACGACCAGTTCTCTACCCCATTACAGTTTCAAGCAGCTACCAGGAAGAAGAAGGAGATGAGAAGATTCACGGATCCGAGAACGATGACGGTGACGTAGACGGTCGGAGGCCACCAAGTGTTCGCGTAGGTCAGGAACGGCGCCAGGATGCTTCCGACTCGGGCCATCAGAGAGCACGATCCGGTGGCGCTGGCTCTCGAGGACGTCTCCATCGACTCGACGGCACACAGGTAACACGCGTCCCACGTGTACTCGATGAACGCGGTTCCGAGAAGATAAATGATGAGGAAGCCGACGCCCTGCAAAGATCGGAGTCTCGAAGAAGATCGCTTTCTCTTACGTGATAGTCATTGAGCAAGAAGACGGTGAGGATGACGAAACAGACGATGGTTCCGATCTGAGAACCCTGGTGGAGAGTCCTTCTCTTGAAGTTTTTGAAGTGAGTGTCCACTAGCAGCAGAAGCATCTTCGAGAAAACGAGGAGGACCCCGAACAGGATCTGATTCAGATAAAGGTCTCCGGCCAGTGTGTTCGAGTTGAGATCGTTGGCGAACCCGCAGACGGAGACGAAGAACCACATGATCCAGAGGATGAGAAGCTTCTTGAAGAGTCCCTTCGTCTGCAACGTCTCCTTCAACGTCTTCGGATGCACTGTCTTGTGATCGACAGGCACGTACGGGATTCCCGCGATGCGAGCCATCTGCATCTCGCTCTGCACCATTCTCGCTGTGAAGCCCTTGTTGTGAAGCCACGTGGGAGACTCGGGAATCACGAAAACGACGAGGAAGAGGCCGGGAAGGAGGGAGGCGGCGGTGACGAAGGAAGCGAGTCTCCACTCGCGAGTGAAGTAGCAGACGGCGCACAGGAAGATGCGCGTCCATCCCCAGTTGAAGAAGCCTCGGAGGACCATTCTCTGCTGCGGCAGGATCACTTCCATCACCCACGTGCACAGCACCACGAGCATTCCGCCGAGCGAGAGTCCCACGAAGAACCTGAACAGAATGTGTTTTCGTCCGAAGAGGGCATTGACGTCTACCTCAATGCGAACAGAATGTGCCGGTTCAGGGCCATCCCACTCGCGAACGTCATGCAAATCGCCATCGACATCACGAGAATCCCGATTGGCTTCCTTCCGAACCTATCGGAAAGGGATCCGAACAGGAACGTTCCGATGAGCACTCCCAAGTATTGCATTTGAGAGAAGAACGACTGGTAGTAGGCGGAAGTGCCGCAGACCCAGTCGAATCTGCAAGCGGCTCCGTGACTGAAGACGTTGGAAAACTCACTCCATGGCTGCTGAGTTGAAGATCGGATCGATGAAAGTTATGTTCTCGCGCGGACACGATAGGTAGACGCTGCAGGCCTTCGTGGCTTCCGAATCCCCGCATCGCCACTTCGGAACGCTGTTCGAGTAGATTCCGAAGATGTTCTGACCGGCAAAATAGTTGGCGAACTGCCAGGTGCAGAAGGCGAGGACGTGGAAGCGGTTGATGTCGTACCACATGATACGTACCTGTAGAATGCCGACGTCTTCACAAGAAAGACGTCTGTCACTTTCGGTTCTCGTCTTCTTTCTCCCTCTGGTTCTAGTCGCAGATGATCAAAGTTCAAAGAACCAAGGTTATTTGATTTATTTCTGTTTCTAATTAAAAAAAACTCGTAGTACGTTTGGAACTAAGCAGTTGCGCAAGAAACAAATCTACAAATCAGAGTGCGACTTGTGCATCGGCATGTATCCATTCTTCTGCACGTCTTCCAGGTGGGCTGCCTGCTTTGTCAGCTCCGGATAATCGGTGAGGATCGGGATTTTCAGTGTTTCGAGCATCCAGTGCATTTCAGCCATATCGTTTACAGTCCAAACCGCCACGCGCATTCCACGTCTTCTTTGGTCCAGAATCAACGTTTGCGAAATGTCCAAGTTGTTAGTCAGAAGCAGATCGGCCCCCAGGTACCACGGCGTGACAGTCTTCAAAAGCCACACGTGGAGGACGTCGATAGCTTCGAAGAGGATCTGCTTGGGTCCAGAATATCTCGGGCGGGTGTTCTCGATGTCGTGGTAAGACCAGAACTTGAGACGCCACGTCAGGCCAGTCAGGATCTTCTGATCTCCTTTCTTGATGCGATAAACGACCCATGGGAAGAAGCTGCACACGATGGCTTTGTCGTAAAGGTTGTACTTCGAGAAAAGATTCGCGATCTGATCGACGAGCTCGTTGTCGGAATCCTTAACATCGAAGAGCATCCGAGTGTTGTTCTCGACCGCCCATCTCACGACGTCTTCCATATCTGGTACGTGTTCGCGGGTGACACTGGCAAAACGGCTTTGATCTCTGTAAAAGAACGAAGTTCAAAGCAGATGGAAGCGTTTGCTCACCCAGGAGCAGTTCTGATGAAGTTGGCGGCTATGTTGCATCGATTGAGCTCTGCGCGAGTTTTATCTCGGATCGGCCCTTTCATGTCAGTTGTTCTATCCAGATCGTCGTCGTGCATCAAAACCGCCTTTCCGTCTTTCGTCAGTGCCACGTCGAACTCGATCAAATCCGCACCGTCCGCTTTGGCTTGCGCGAATCCAGCCATACTGTTTTCCGGGAAACTCTTCGGCGCTCCACGATGACCGCCGATTTTGAAACCGGAGAAGAAAGTGTCCACCTGAAAAGGGGTCCTTGGGGAAAGAAACGAATGATGGACACACTCACATTTATGGTCGAGCATTTTTCGTTTTTGGTTGTGTAAGCGAAGACGAAGAGTGTGAGCGGGATAAGAAGCAGACCAGGCGGATATATGATGTAGATGGCGGCGATGACGGCCAATGACACTCCGAGGATCTTCGGAGCTGACTCCTCGAGACTGAAGCCGGCCATCTTTCGGAAATTACCTGAAAATTCACATTAACGATTCGGAACAAGAGAAAGTGTGATAAAATGAGGTGACACGAGAAGTTTGATGCAAAAATGAAAAAAATCACAATTTTGTGTTAAAAATGGCGAGTTTTCTTATCAGTAGTCATTGAAAACGAGCGATAACTCGGAAAGTTGCAGGCTAAACGAAGAAATGGAAAGCGGCAGTGGGCAGCGAGAGAGTGCGCGAGAGAAGGAGACGCAGACAGTCAGACGGAGAAAGGGGTCAGAGAACGAACAGAAAACGGATGGAGCGGGAAAAGGAATGCATTCCGGATTGCAGGAGACAGTGACACAAAGGGCAACGTGTTGTTTTGATCGGAAACAGAACGAAAACAGAAAGGAAGGTCGGAAGAACTGAAAAAGGGCGAAAAGTGAGGGGGAGAGGTGGCTGGAAGGGGCGGCGACAACTGAACAGAGTTGGCAGTCTCGTCACGGAATGAACGCCGAACTCGAATAGTTCGGAAGTGACGTCTACCGATCGAAGAAACAACAACCACGCCATTAACGGATTTCCAAAACAGATGGACCGAAAAAGAAATATGCAAGAGAATTCAGTCACACGCCCAGCTGAAGGTGCCGTTGGAAGAAATCACGAGTCAGCAAAACAATTCGGAAGGCGTTCGTTTGGTAAATGGTTCGTTCCAGAAGAGCCATATTTCTGCGCCGGAAGCCCCCCGGGGAGTCGGCCGAGAGGACACCTCCCCCTCCTTCCGTGCCTTTCTCCCCTTCCGGCCGACCACCAACTCTCGATTTCCTCGATCCAAAACACGGCGTCTACGTGCAAACGCCCGTGGACCCTCATCAATATTCACCTAATTGACATGAAACTTTGCCCCCTACCTTCTTCTAAACAAGATTATTCATTCAGAATCCCCACTATTTCACTTTATCTTCTTCTTCTTTCCCTTCTCTCTCTCTCCCTTTTCTTGATCCCAATGATAAATTGACACGGCGACAGTTGGCATTCCATCGAAACCGAGGATCAGTCCAAGTGTTACTTGTTTTTCTTTCCGGCTCTCTCAAATCTCAAACGCTTTTCAAATTGGCGCCCCTTTCCACACCACCATGCAACCTCTTCCTTTAAAAAAGAGGTCGCTTCTCAAAACAGAATCATTACTCGACGTCCGGAAGTACTCAAAAACAAACCAATAACTTTTTATTTGAAATCCTTCCTCTTTGGCGCCGCTTCGCGAGAATGCGTGCATTTTGCGAATAAGCCCTTCCTGTCTCCGTATTTACCCACCCGCGAGTAACTATTCTTCATAATAGAAAATAGTAGCCGTTGGCCTTTTCCAAGACGGAAAAAAGGAAGTGTCTCGCACGAAAACGATAGCATTACACTCAATTTGTTCATTCGATTATCGCCCTTTGTGGCTCATTCCAATTCCGGTCTAAATGCAAATGAGTGTGACGAAACGTCTTCATTCTTCTCCTTCTGCCGACGTGGCACCTCGATCTTCTAGAATCGTCGTCAATTTATTCCGAAAAGCACGTCATCTGAAACTGACGACGACGATGAATTTGCATTGGCGATTCCCAAAAGAAGACGTCTCACTTTTCGATCCAATCGTCGAGAGCAAATCGAATTGAGCTCTGAATCCCCGAATCCTTCCGTTCGTCGACCGAAATAGAAGACGTCGGAATCAGAAGTCGTGATTGACGTGCACTCTGGCCTTCCACGAAAACAATATTATCCAGATTGACAAGCCCCGGTACCCGCAGACTGCCTTCCACGGAGCACCCCGCGGAGTCCCAATGTGCTCATTCTGCAGTCGGTTTTATTAGATGATCTTCGATGTTGCTCCGATTCTGCCGCCTACTGTTGTCCCACTTTTAATTTGATCTCCCCGCGAAATTTGAACTTTCCGCTAGATCGTCTCGAAGTTGGCCCCGAGGCGTTTTCAGAAGTGTGCTCACTGGTTTCCGAAACAAACCACACTCGGTTTCCACCTGCTCTAAATACGTGCCCATCGAAATCTTGCCAAGACGAATCAGAATATTCAGTGGCCTTCATTTCACTCAAACTAGAAGCTATTTCGATTCGACGATAGGACGAGTGTAACGTCACGTGACACACACACACACACACACACTTCCCCTTGAATGTATTCTGATGGCGTTCGTGGGAGCACTACTTCCTCATTTCAAGTGCCTTTCTCTCGCCTTCTTTTCTGCACCCTTCCGATGAGAAGTGACCTCTCCGCATGTGTTTGCGAATCATTAATTCCGCCGACCTGAATATTGCAAACCGACTTTCCGAGTCACGAAGAGCCCCCCTCGTGCCCCCGTTTTCCGAGAACTCTTCTTATCAAGCCCCCTGTTAACATCATTTTCCCGGAATCGCTTCTTGATCGCCTCTTTCCATTTGTGCACTCGCTGATCATTCCGGTGTTGCTCCAGATGATGAATGTGCAGAAGGCGTTCATCAGCGACGTCATCTGCATCCAGAGATCCCTCGTCTCCGGAGAAAAGAAGGGCATCTTCTTCTTCCGTGAAACATGTTTTGATGGATCCATTCTCCGTTACCAGCCACCCTCGCCCGTCAAACAATCTTAGTTACAAATGCATTCACACATTGTTTTTTACCCGCACGGACTTTCAGTCAACCGATTTTCAGAGCGAAAAGTCGGTGAAAACACTTCAAGCACGGCATTTTTAGGAGGGATTTCGAGTTACAATCACGTTACACTGGGTTCCCTGAAAGCCCTAAACTTTTCGGAAATTCCATTGTAAAACGACTCGAATGTCAAATCTTGAATTGACGGCGCAGCAAGGATACGGAGTCGCCCGTAAATCGACATTCTCGTTTGATCTACGCGATCTTCGCAACGGAGCGCGTCTGCAACCACTCGAAATGGGACACGCGACCTGCTCAGAGATCACTTGAAACGGCGGCTCGAAATGAGAAAAGATGGTCCCAGATGGATTTCGATGAACTCCTCTTCCCCCCCCCCCCCCCCCCCCCCCCCCATTTGGTCCGTGCGTGTCAGGTGCCCCTCTCGAATTACTCGAAAAACTGCTATTCCGAGAAAACTCATATAAATTCCACGGATGCATCGTTTCGGCCCTCCGTTTCTGTTGTTTTTTTCATCCGAGCTCCCTCCCTCTCTTGCTCAAGCCCCGCCCCTTTTCCACGTGTACTCGCCAGAGGGTTCCTCTCGTGTTTTGTCCTATTCAGCTGAATGGATACCCCCCTCTTGTTCTCCCTTTTATTTGTCGAATGATTTATGAATAACCGAGAGGTTCCTGTCGGGTTTTGAGGAGAAAAAAGGGGGAAGGAGCCAGTTCCGGCTGGCTAATTAGGTCTAGTTGCTCGAGTGGAACTAAACGGAATCAGCGACGTTTTCCACTCGGATGCGTCAGTGTTTGGATCGAGAGGAGCACTCGGGAGAGAGATCCTCCTGATTAGCCGCAAGTGCATGTTTGTTTGTTGGAAACATGCTCGTCTTACTGTGCCTTCAAGTAGTTCCTCGTCTCGGAAAGTGACCTCTGGACGTGCGAACAAATATGGACATATGCAAACTCGATTCTTCTTCCTCGGAACTTCTTCCTTCTCCTTCCTTCTATGTACCTTGCTCCCCTCGTTTTTTCCCAATTTCCTTCCAATTTATTTTCCCCCTACTCTTCATTTTTTGATTCCTTTCTCTCCTTTTAATTGTGTGTATGTTCCCGGCCAGACCGAAAAATATCCGTTTCATTCTTATTTTTTCAGTGAAAACATCCAATTTCCCGCAGGATTATCCTCTTTTATCAGTGTGGGTGGTACCTGAAAAGGGGGTACTTCCTGTCGCGAATTTGTCATTTTCTGCCATTTCAAGGGATTTCAAGCCGTGATTTTTGATGAAGAACCCTTTCTCTTCTCTTTTTCTGAAATTCGATCCGTCGGAGAGAACATTCCGTTCTTCTTCTTCCTCCTCGAAATCTTCAATTACCGCCCGATGATCTTGGGTTTCAGTTCTGTCCATGTGACGTCTCCGAGCAGAAGCGGTGGGCCAACAATGAGTTCCCTTTGCAACTCGCACGAGACTCCGCCCCTAATGCGTTTAGTTCTCCGTGCACGAGCGAACAATCCACGCATTGTCCTCGTCGCCTCGTCTGCCAGAAATCAGACGGCAATCGGTCTTGTACCCTTTATTATGTATGCCTTTTTTCCCCCGCCGTTCACTCATTTTTCCAATTTTTCTCGCCGCCAAGTGAGAAAGAATCGGCGAAAAAACGAGAAAAACACTTAGGACCAATTGGTCCGAGAGCATGTTTTCTCTCGCCGACGGACAATCACAAACAGAGATTTCCGAATCTCGGACCGATGATTAATCTCGCAGGTGTCTGGGCGGAAACACACAGCCACCATTCTTCGTCTTCTGAATCCGACGTCTTCTGGGCGCTGCTCAGAAGTTGTTGCACTTTGGCGCTCGTCACTCTGAAGAGGAATCATCGATGACGGACAGAAGACAAACAACAACGTCTTCTGCTTCCGCTTCATTCGGAAGACTCGCATATTCATTTCAAACGACCCTCGCCGTCTATTTTTATTTTCCCGCCGGTGCCGAAAAAAGGAAATCTCGACTCAATAATGGAACAACTCTCGCTTCGTTTGGTCCTGTTTGCTCGGGAACGAATAACGAAAGACTCCAGGGCTCGCGGAGCAAAGAGCTCCGTTTCGGAGCAGCCTCAGATGCTCCAACCCGTTTCTCGCGCAGGCTCCTTTATTGCATCGAAGCGGCCGCCGCCGCCGCCAACTTCTGCATTTTCTCATTATTTCCCCTCGAGAACTCTTCAACTTTCCCCGGTTTCCATCAAAACACGGCCGTTTTCCGCTTGTTATCGTCCCTCTTCTTCTCCGTTTTATCCTGTTTTCGACACTGTAATCGTCTTATCACTGATGACTCGTTTCAAGATCCTTGCAGTCTGCAGTCTGCAGTCTCGCGCGCCTATAAAGGGGTCCGTGCGGCGCTTCCGGGCAGAGTATCTGTGCTCGTTTGCTGCTCACGGAGCTGCCTCCCCCTCCCGTCACCTTATTTTCTCAGTACATGTCCGCGAGTAATTGGCCTCATTTGTAGTGTGACCACACAATGTTTCGCTCCGTGTGCACTGATCCTCAAATAGATAGCGTCAACGTGCTCTTCTCCTTCTTGCTCCTTCTTCTTCTTCCGCCTCCTTCTGCTTCTCATTCCACGTGTGTTCCCTCTCTCTCCAACTAAGCCTATCCTTTTGTCATTCCAGACGCTTTTTCAACTATGTTGTTGGCTGGAGAGAGAGAGAGGAAAGTCGCAAAGTGATCCAGTTACGTCTTGATTCCTCGGGCTGAAAAGAGGGTTTTGACGTGGAGCAGAAGAGGCTTCTCTCCGCGGAGATCTCAAATTGCGAGTACTCCCTCTCCCGCTGCTCAACTTTGACCGCGAAAGCGCGAAGAGAGATGATATCAGAGGGCCCCGATCTCTCACTTCCAGACTTCCTTTTCGCGACCACAATTAGACACCCTTCGCCCTATTTCCGGCTGCTTGTCGTCACTCCTCCGTCATATTCCAGAAGCCCCCCTCCATTCCAACTTCTGGCCTCTTTCCTTTTATTTATCCTTCTCGATTACATGTTTTTGTTTTCAGCCTCTCTCTCTCTTTTTTCTCCCCTCAGACCCCCTTCTGGTCCCTTCTAATACGCACTCGAGCCGAAATCTGATACCGCGCACGGAACTTCTTTGTCAGAAAAAGACGAGAAAGAAGGGGCGAGAAGATTGATAGTTTCTTCTTCGGTAGCGAGAAAAAGAGAGCGAGCTAGTCTTAGTTCGGAGGGAAAGAAGGCCTCGCGCACTTGCATTAGTCAGTAAAACATCGGAAATGTATGCCCTGAACTTTTCCATTAATGCTCATTCTCTGAATCTTCTAGCTGCACGTAATTGAGCGAAACTTTCCAAAACTGCCACTTCATGACGTGGTACCAGCTGCTGACTCCAGTTTTAACGAGAATCTAGGCAGAGAGATCACAGATCGCGAGCACGAACCGAGTAGTCCGATACCTGTCTTCCGGGACACTTCCCGTTTGCAGTCACGTATCATCCCGTCACACACTTCTTCTAATCCTAACTAACTCCATTCTTCTTCTTCTCCTTCCTCCACTACTCCCTCGTCTTTCCACTTCCAAGCCTTTTCACGCCTTTGTCACAAAAGACCTATTGACCTGCCAATTGAATTCATCCGGCCTCTCTCTCCCCCTCTCGAACTTTTCCCTCCCGAACTTTGTGCTCTCCAGACGTCTGTGCCCACGTGTTTCAAACATCTTCTGAATTCAGTTTTATGAATGGATAACAACAACATGAGCCTCGTGGAGCTGGGGGAGGAGGAGGTCGACTGCGAGTACTCGCCGCCGATCTTCCTCGAGTGGAAGATGGTGTTCGTCGGCATCATCGGACTCATCGTCGCCCTCATCAGCATCATTCACAACTCGCTTCTCTTCTACACGTTCAGCACTTCCACAGTGCTCCGCAAACGGAACCTCACCTATCTGATGTGGATATCCGGTTGCGACGTCTTCATTTCGCTCTGCTACATCGCCATCATGTGTGTTCAGGTGAGACATCTCACAGGGCAAACTGAGACCCTCTTCTCTGCCCTTCCAGGTCTACACAGACTACTTCGAGTCGTTCGGCCTGCTCGTTCTGTGGCACGAGTACCTCCGCGCCGCGTTCACAGTGTCGCACATCACACTCTCGGCCGCCTCGTTCCTGCTCATGGCGGCCACAATCGAACGATATCTGCAGAGCACCGCCGACAACAGAACTCTCAAACTGTTCCAAATTCTCGCCACTCACAGAGCCTACGTCGTTTTCTGCTGCTTCTTGGCGAGCCTCATATTCAGAGGAAGCGTCTTTTTCGAGATCAAAGTGATCACTGAGACGAAATTCAGTTCGAATCAACGAGTTTCAGGTCATTTATCAGCCCAACTGCACTGGATTCTCGTCGATGGGACTGGCCGTCGTCGAGATGTTCGGAGAGAAAATGGACGTCGTCTGGAGGTTCTTCGTCCGCAAAATAGTCACAGTGTTCCTTCCTTTCGCCGGTGAGCAGCGACGTCTTCATTTCCCTCTCACGTCTCTTTTCAGTCCTCGCCTACTTCAACGCAGCCATCGTGATGAACGTGAGAAGGACGGATCGAGACCAGACAGTCAAGGCGCTCGTCCTGTTCATAACCGTCGGAACGAGGTTCGTTTCCCCATACGACCCCCCTTCCGGATACGGTTTCGAGTTCAATTCCCGCCCCTTTAGTTGCGAGTCTTACCCGGTTTTCGATCTCATTCCTCCCTCTTTTCAGCCCTCTCGGAAACGTGCGAAGGTAATTTTGAGGCCTCCTCTCTCCCGTCGCCTCTTTCTCTCTCTCTCTTTCTCTCAGTTCAATCCATTCCTACTCTTGCGCCCTTCTATTTTTGGTTACCATTTCGGCATGAAAATGATTAGCATGAGAATAGGAAAACCGTTCTTTCTATCCCTCGAGAATGAAGCGAATGCAGAATGTTTAGGATGGATGCGAAGGAGAGATTCCAGAAGATGTTCAAGTAAATCCGTGTGTGCGTGTTTCTCAGAGTTGCCACGTCACACACACACACATATATGCCCCACAGAACACTCTTTTCCGATCCTCGGTTCGCAATGTTTGCCTCTTTGACACCTGATTCAGCGAGATTTGAATGAACTGATCTCTCTCACTCTCCACTGTTTCTGCTAGTTTCCCGACGCTTCCATTGTCTGAGAACAACGACTTCTGTTCCAGGGGAGAGGTGACGAGACTGAGGTCGAGACTGCGTGCAGTCACAAGAATGCTCGTCATGGTAGTCACCGGATACCTGTTGGCCAACATCCTCGACATCATCATCGCCTTCTGGGAGGTAACCTTGAATCGAGAAGCGAAACCCGTCAGTGCTCGGTCGTTCAGACGATCAGCATGCAAAGTCTGCAAGAGCTGCCGTCCCTCTACACCGTCCTCTCCGACATTTCCTCCTTCCTTCCGATCGCCGCGTGCGCCCTCCGGCTCCCGATCTACACCATCAACGACAGACAGATCAGAGTCGAGGCGAGCCTTCCATCCTCCTCCCCCTTACTGTGATCCTTGTTTCCAGGTGCGTCGAAAGTTCTGCGACCTCATCACACGCTGCTTCCCTTGCATTCTTTGCGACAACCACCAACGCAAGAAACTCTACGATCCGCAGCTGGAATCCGAGCGACTGTGGCCCAAAAACCAACCGACTCCGAAGCTTGAGGTGAGTTTTTCAGCAGTTTCCCAGTTCAACCAGATCAGTTGTGCTCATTTCTAATCCCATTCAGCAAGAAATGACGCAGTTGTGGACGAAGCCGTCGCTGGGCTGAAAGGTTCGAGACTAGCCACTAGATCCGCTTGTCGTTCCCTTTTCGATCGAGCCGCCGAGCTCTTTCCGTTGCTTTGTTAGTTCAGTTCTGCAGTTTCGTTTCATTTTCACATCGTTCTCACTAGCCGGCTAATCGACAATTGTTTTCAATTCACTAGTCAGAGTGCTTTAGAGTCAGAATAATTCATTGCTAACATCGGTCTCACAGAGTTTTGTTTGTTGATCCGAGTCGAGAATCGGAAGCAAGTCTGCGTTTTCAGATCCGAAACTACGGGCTGCAGTCTCTGATAATGGCACGCGCGTCGCTGTCGACAAAGGAGATCTACGACATCCAACGCTTCCGAGAGACTTACGACGTCTGAAACGACGAACGAGGCAGTAGGTACAAAGTGAATGCGAATCGGGTTTCCCATTTCTTATCTGGCTTTCGAATAAAGTGTTTAATGCAATAAGTTACTCTGAGTGAAATCGCGCGAAAGTTACAGACTTTCCATTCGTCGTTTCCAGCCACTTCAGATTTCAGAAGCGATTTCACAGACACGCGTCACAGTTTGACCGACAGATCCGATTGTGTTCGAGGAGGAAGGCGTCATTGTTGTTGTTTTGTCCGTTGCATTATGATGTTCTTTCGCTTTTCTGTCATAAGCCTCTTCCTCACGAAACTTGTCGATTCATCAAGGCGAAACGGGGCGGCTGATAGGAAGCACGAAGTAATGCGAAGAGAAGTGGCCAATAAGGAGAACCATTGATAATAGAAGAAGGAACCAGTCGGTCGAAATTGATACACTTTACGAGTTGTTCTATTAGGCAATATCCGAACGAAACAATCCTGATCTGCTGGAAGGTAGCAACGCGAGTGTTTGGTCAGCGAGGTAATTGAATGCACCTCGGGAACGCCCTGTACGTCTTCCCCCCGGGAATGGAGATTTCACGGAGGGGGGACTTCTTGGCACTGTATATGTCGGCAAACAGTACGAAGTGTCACAAGCCATCCGGAAAACGCACATCATCGTTCTGGGAACATGCAAGTGCGCTCAACCGCACCGAATTCGAAGACACCACCCAACTTGTGCGACGGAGCGCGCTTCTGACAAGACGTATCAATTCGAAGTGTGTGTTGTTCGGATCGTGTCTGCGGAAGTAGTCGTTCCCTCTGGCGAAAGATCTTCGGCCACTCACTCCGACGAAACCATCCGACTACTCCCAAAAAGACTCTCCCCTTCATTACAATATCGGCGCATCAGATCAGCAAACTAGTACACACGCAGGCATCCACAGCTTCTTCTTCCTTCCCTCCGCTTCTTCTTCTTCTTCTTCGTCAAGCCGCCCCCTCCTCGCCCGCCCTCCTCCGACGGTCATTGCCTATCCGCGACGCGCGTCACCTCCTAATTGCCCCTCGAAAGACAAGCAGAAGCAGAAGAAACGACGACGATCCGAAGGTGTTCGCCGTCCTATTTATGAGCTGAAACTCGCCGAGTCGTGCTGAAATGCGCCTCTTGCTCCTCGCGCTGACGGTCTCCCAAGTGGCGGCCCGTCAGTACTTCCAGCAGCATGCCGAGTACGTTTCCCCTCTTTTCTCCCCACTTTCTTTTTATTTTATTACTCTCCTCGTCCCTTCCTTGCCAACATCCTCACGACTTCTTTGTTTTCTGACTTTGTTAGTTTACTTTACGGAATCGTTTCCACGAATCTCGCTGTATCGGTGCGCAATCGTGCGCTGATCGTAACTGCGATTCTCGAAAAACTCGGCCACCAGAACTTTCTAGTCCCTCCTCGAGGAACCGAGTGCGCACGAGTGATATGTCAGACATACTCACTTCTAATACTTGACATGGCATGCGCGGAAGTTTTTGGCGCCGATCCGAAGACGATAGTTGATCGGATATAGCGGTTTCGCCACCAAAACTGGTAATTAGCCAAAACAACTCTCACTTTGTCTCTCCGATTAGCCTTCGCAAGAGAGAATAAATGTAACAAGCGAGAGAGCGCGCGCGAGAGAAATAAAGATTTTTCCGTTCCGGTCAACATGATACACTCTTATCTGCCCTCTCTCTCTCGCACGGCACGGGTCTCTCGCCGCCTGTCTTGTCAATGTCGCTCTGAGCGTTTGCCGACATGACTGCTTGGCGCAATGGTAGCGCGTTCGACTCCAGATCGAAACACAGAAGAATCGCGGGCGAAGCATAACGGACCCGATATGCTTCTGCGAGCGGCTCCCGTATTGCATCCGCGCCCACACTAAATGGCATCCGCGTCGACGCGGATCCGCGCGGACACTCCCGTATTGGACCCGCGCGGGCGCGTCCGCTAGCACGCGGATGGAATATGCGAGCATTATGTAAGCATAGTCGCGCGGACCCGAGAACGTGTCCGTTACGCTTTCGGCGCGAGTCATCTGTGAAGGTTGGGCGTTCGATCCGCTCAGTGGTCAAATGTTTTTTTTTTGAGAATCTTCACTATTTTGGAAGAGATGTTCTCTGAAGCCTTAACTGTGGAAGACAGTAAAAACAAGTTAGACAGCGTGAGCGCGCGCACAGGCGATTCTTCTTCTTCTCCCGTTCTCTCTTCCCCTTGCAAGCATTGAGAAGAAGAGACGAAGAAACATTTATCTGAAAGGCAGAGTGCGTAATTCGTTCGGCAGAACAAACGAATATGCTTTTAGAAGCCATATGCGACTGGAGAAGCGCCATAAACAATCACTGCGGACAACTAATAATGACCTTTTTATGGCTAGAAATCGTCCGCAAACGGACAAAGCCGTCGTCTTTCGGACATGCAGATGTCTCTCGAACGGGATCTTTTGTAGAAGCGCCAAAGTATAAATTAGAATAGTAACAATGGTTTCGAATCGAATAATTAGTGGATTCAACACGAAAACATCGAGGCGAGAAAAAGTGAAGCGGATTCGGTCGAGAGACAGAAAGTAAAGAGAGAGAAAGAGAAAGGGAGGGTCGAGTAGCGTTCGATTGACACTTGAGTTTTCAGAATCCGCGTGGCACCTGCAGACTACTCATCGAACACCGTGAGACACTTTCGAATGACGTTCACGGATCGTTTCTTTTCAGGCCCACGGCGTCTGGAAACCACAACGGTCCCCGTGGCTCAACGACTCGCCGCCTCCCGAAAGGAACCGCCGAGTCGGGAGGAGGGACTTCTCGGATCTAGGCAAGTTCCCAATAACCACTGTTTTCCGTTCTCTTTCCGTTCGTTTCTCGTTTCTCTAACCCCCGAATGACTCAGTGTTCGTGCTCGGAGCTTCCTCCGTTAACCGGGCTCGACACCTTTCGACCACTTACGGACAGCCAGTGACTGTAATAACTGCTCGGCCGCCGACTGCTCCCGACGTTTGGCACGAAGAGTTGGCTGGACTCGACGGTGAGAACTAACCAACCGATGATTTCCATTAGTTTACTTTAACTGTCGTTCTTTTTTTCTTCCTAAACCGCAGTTCCTGATCGTGAGTTGCCTCTCTTTTCTGTTTCACTTTCGCCTTTTCAGAGCCAGTCGCAGAGGCTTCAGTCGAAATGAAAGTGCAGTCCGAAGAGCTTCTTTCTTCAGCAGAACACCCAAATAAACCGAAGCGAGTTGTGAAACATGTTAGTTGACGTGACGTCTTCTCAACCATAACGTCTTCTCTTTCCAGATCCAGTCATTGGAACCGAGTGGCTACAACGGCGGAAACGAAGGTGAGTGACTGAGTTCTCTTCTGATTCTCGCGATAACAGTCCGTCCGCATGTCGTCTTCTGACCGATTCTTCAGGCAATAACCTAGAAGCATGGCAGTCAGTGAGCGCGTCCAACCCGGGAGGCGTCTTTCCCGACGGATACGACGGTATTGCTGCTGTGACGAACTAATCGATGCCTAACTTTTAACCCTAACCAGGACTTTCCGCTATGCCGAGAACACTAATCAACGAGATGGTCTCCTCGTCGGGCGCTCCGCTTCCGCGTCCTCCGCCACGGCCGCTCCCTCGGTTCCCTCCTCCGCCCGCTCGAAGACATGTCGACACGAAGCCGCCGGGCTTCGTGCCTCCCGAAATGTCGGCGTTCTCTCCGTTGAGCGGAGATTTCGGAGGAGAGGAGCCTTTGGATCGGTCTGGAAGGGATTCTGGCGATTCTGGAGGGACGACGACGACGACAACTGCTCAAACTACGACAACATCTGAAGAACCGACGACGACGACACCAACAACAACTACTACTAGTACTACTGAAGGGACGACAACCGTAATAATGGAAGATCCTCCGACGACTACATCGGAAGACGTCGGGACTCCAGATGAGAACGGACCGGTCGACGTCGGGTCTCCAGATGAGGACAAGCCGGCCGACGTCGGACAGGAGATAGAGCAGGAGCAAGTGGCGGCAATCTTCACAATGAAGACGCCGATCGCGCCGCCCATCTTCGAGAACTCAGTGACCGCTTTGTTCGAAGAACGTACGGACCAGAACTAAACAGTTTGAGCGTTTTTGTGTGACCTAATTGAAAACCAACCAACAGTTTTTTCTCTCTCGACTAAGTGCACGTTTTCTTTTTGGCTTCCACAACGTGTGAACTTCTTAACTGAAAATCTGAAAATCGAGAGAATTGCGCACTGAAAACGTGGAATCTTTCAGAAGAGCCCGATGACGACGACCTCGAAGATCCGGTGATCTCGAAGAAGAGCACGCTGCCGAACGGTGAGTCGCCCCGTTCCGCTTGTTTTCCTTTTGGGTGCTCTTGTTTCTTGAATTCGGGTTTCTTTTCGATCAGTTTCCTTCTGCCGCAGGGCTCTAGGTTCAATGGTGGGGCATGGTGCACGTGAATCGCTGATTTCAGGTGGCGGTTCCAAGAGATCGGCCTCCTACTCCGCCCCGCAGACGGTCGACAACCAGGCGGAGGAGTCACGGAACACCAAACTGAACTGCGTGCCGTGTGCGCCGGGACAAGTGGCGGTGCCTCCGAAGGAAGAGCATCTGCCGCCCATCGAGCCTCTGCCTTCGGTCTCCGGACCCTACCAGCCACCGCCGATCGCGCCGATCGGACCAGGTGAACCGAGTGAACCCACCTTCGTCGAAATCCACGAGACGGAGTCACCTTCCGCACTGCCTGCTTCTTCCTCTCCTTCTCCCACGCCTCCTATCGCTTTGCCTTCTTCTCCTTCCGTTTCTCCTCCGCTTCCTTCTCCACGAGCACCGCCTTCTCAAGTGCCTGTCACGATCACACTGCCTGCTCCCAACCTCCCATCTTCTCGTCCGTCACCGAGCTACGGTCCAGTTCCGCCCGCGAGTTCGTCGGAATCTGAAGAGCCGTCCAAGCCAGCGCAGTCTTCCGAATCGACGGAATCTTCATCGGAATCCAACGAAGGAGGCTACGAGCCAGTCGTTCCATCTCCACCAGAGCCGTCTCCGGGCTCAGAACCGTACGAACCGAAAAGTCCCGAGACTCGTCCACTCCAACCTGCCCCAACTGGACCTTCTCCTGGATCAGAACCATCGGCCCCCGAAACTTCCTACGGACCTGCTCCCGCTCCGCGTCTACAGCCATCCGGGCCTCCCGAAATAGAAGTTCCTGCTGCAAGACTTCCTGGAGGGCCAACCTCTCGTCCGTCTCCAGCTCCCTCGCCTTCGGAAGAATACGGACCCACCGAGGAGACTGGATCTGAAACGGTTCCTTCGCCGTCTCAGCCATCTCAGCCACAACAACCAAATGTGCCTGCCACCATCGTCGACCCTAGTCCGGCAGCCCCTGAAACTTCGTACGGACCATCTCCGGCGCCACAACCAGCGCCACAACCGTCTCCGTCACTTCCGCCACCTTCTTACGGACCGAATCCAGAACCCGCTGTTCCGAGTTCCCCCGAACATTATGGCCCTGCTTCAGTGCCTTCTGGACCTTCGCAACCTGCCCGTCCACAACCTGTTCAACCTTACATTCCTTCTGGAACCGAGCCTATTCCATCGGAACCGTCGATAACTTCCGAAGAAGTCGAGTCTCCATCTGGGCCCTCACCACATTATGGACCCGCTCCGTCTCCGTCTTACGGACCGTCACCGGCTCCAGAAGGACCGCCTCCACCCCCTCCTTCATCGGGACCTTCACCATCTGCGCCTTCCAATCAACCTGCTCCTTCTCCATCCTACGGACCATCTCCAGTCCCAGAAGGACCTCCAGAAGTACCAGTGATGATCGCTCTTCCACCTCCACACTCTCCAAACCACGAGGAAGAAGACAACGGCGGAGAACAAGACATCAGCCAAGAACAGGTGGATCCGTCCGCCAGAAGACCAGAACTGAGTTCCATCTCTGCCGAAAGCTCTTATGAAAACATTTCGAAAACGAAGACGCCGTCAGGTAACTCCCCTTCACCACTTCAGTTGCTTAAAGCTTCAGTTCCGCCTAATCAGCCTTCTTCAGTTAGCACCTCTCCCGCCGGCCTCATTCCGTCTTCTGTTCTGCCATCGCACTACTTATCCGAAAAACAAGAGTCTGCCTCTTCCTCCGAAGATAACCAACCTTCTGCACCTTCACTTCTGTTGTCTTCCAAGTTCACGAGCCAGCCACCGTCTCTTCCTGAAAACAAAGGAGTCAATAAGATAGAAGACGTCGGCGAAGAGGAGGAAGAGTCGACGGAAGGACCAGTTCCTCCGTCGGCAATCACTTCCGTCAGCACTCAAGGACCTCTCGTTTACGGTCCTCCATCCATCATCCCCCCATTTGCGACCGTTCCTCCGCCGCCTTCTCCGGCAACCCCTGAAGCTCCAGTGTCGAGTCAAAAGACTAGCCAAGAGATATCGAATTCTCGCGAAGTTCCTTCCATCATTCCTTCGACCGGAACTTCACCTTCTCAATCTTCCCATTCAACAATCGCTATTCCTGCGGCCGCCGTTTCTTCCAAAGTGATTCCAAGTACAACATCTTCAGCAGAGATGACTTCTCCTGCGACATCGAAGCAATTGGAAGTTTCTTCAACATCACCATCATCTTTAACTCGAACTTCCACAGCTACCTACTCAATAGTCTCCACTTCCGCAACGATTCCTCCCGCTGCAACGTCATCTGCTCCCCCAGTCGACTCTTCTTTGGAACCTTCGACCGAGTCGAAGACATCTTCACTTTCAAGTTCGAGGTCCTCAGCATCTCCACCGTCCCCGGAGCCCCTTGGAGTCCAGATTTCGGTGTCTAACATCCCTTCACCCAAAACTCAAAGTCCGGCTTCACCATCACCTCCATCGCCTTCGTCTCCTCCTCATTCCTACTCAACTGCAAGTCCTGCATCTTCTGGAATGGGACCCATGCCAATTCCTGTCTCTTCCAACGAATCTCGAAAACCGCAATCGCCATCTCCGAGTTCGCTCAGCACAAAGACTCCCCAGACGGGGCCTTCCATGGAGAACTCTGGAGAGATCATTTCGGTCGAGGAACCGGCAGGACAGCCTGTGGCAACATCAGCAACGAGAGCTCCTCCCGCGCTACCAGCTTCCAAGACAAGCGTTGTTCCTCCGACGCCGCTTCCACCTGCTCCACCGACCACTAGAAAGTATGCGGCTCCGGCAGCCATTCCGCCGTATGCACTCTCTCCGAAGTCTCCTTCTTCTCCATCATCAGAACCCACTTCTCCTCCTCCGTCTCAGAAGGCGACACCTGCCGAAAACGGATTCATGAGTGCTATCCCACCGGATTTCCCAGATTTCCAACCTGCTGGCCCATCGTTCGGTTCCGGTTCTCAGACGCCGACAACTACTGATAGCAGTACTGCGATGAAGCCGCTCCCAGAAGATTACGATGTTGATGAACCGCTTACGACAGATGAAGTAACTGGTTCTCCGTCTCCAGCGATGACGTCGACAACAACCAAAACGCCTCCATCTATGATCACGTCTTCTTCTTCGTCAGCTGACAAACCATCTGGCAATCCGGTCTGGAATAAGGAGAAAAACACTGTTCCGATGGTGTCCCCGACGACTCCACTACAAACTACAATAGAGATGAAAGCGACGTCTTCCGAATACGAAACGTCTTCTGAATACGACGAGTCCAACGAGGCTCCCGACATCACGCCCCCAAAAGCTGCTCCCACAGCCCGTATCCCAATCGGCAGTTACATTCCAGCTGGTCCCGCCCCTCCAACACCCGAAAAACCATTTGCGAAGCCGTCAGCGACATCTCCGCCTTCTGCAATTCCACCGTGGGCACTCACTCCCAAGACTCCCCCAAAAGCTCCGCCCACTGTAAAAGTGACAACTGAAATGATCCCACCGTCAAGCACTCACCAAGAAGCTGTCGAGCACTCCACATCTTCTTCCGTAGCCTCTCCTCCCCGTCGGATGGAGAGACCATCGACCGTTCCGACAGTGCAGCCGAACACAGATTCTATTGATACTCCAGTTGGGATACCTGCAGGACGTCTCCCGATTCTCGTCACGGCTGGATGGGAAGCATCCACCGAAACAGATGATTCTTCGGAAGAGTCAGAAGAAGAGGATCCTCGTGTCCTACCGGAAGAAGCGCTTGCGCCTGCGACTCCCGGGTTCTGGTCTCCGGAAATGACTTCTCGATACATCTCCATGCAGCCACGGACTCCCCCAGCCGCCCCTCCGACAGCTTCCGGCCCCACGCCGCCAGTAACCTTGCCATCCGCTTCTGCTTCTCCAGCTCACAAACGGCCGACGGCTCCTCCGTCGGCCATCCCGCCGTGGGCTCTTTCCACGGAATCTCTTTCTTCCACGGGAGCAGTGCCTCCTGCCACGTATGTGTCGCCTTCTTCAGTTGCCTCAGTTCAGCCACCACCGGCTGCTAATCCATCCTCAGTTCGTTCAATGATCCGAGTGACCGCATCTTCACACTTTACAGTCGAGCAGTCGAAAGACATCACTCAAGCACCTCTTGCACCAAATGGGCCTTCCGCTCCTGCTTCTGCAGGCGATGATCCGAGAGTTCCAACACCCGATTCTGTAGCACCGGTTGAATCTGTTGCCACCCCATCTGCACCCACATATCAACCGAGTGCCACGTCATCTCCGATTGCACCGAGTGGTCTGTCTCCTGCATCCCCGAATGTTGCACCTTCCGTCGCACCCGGTCCCTCGGCTCCTGCTTCTGCAGTGCAGCCGAGTGTCCGTCTGCCGGCAGCACCGAGTGAATCTTCTTCTTCTGTTTCCACGAGTGTCGCACCTGCATCCGTGTCTTCTGGAGCACCTGCACCTGGCGTGACTGCAAGCACTTCTCCAGCTGCTTCTCGTAACTCGCCTCACTAAGTCACTGTTCCAAACCAATCCTTTCAGGTGAGCACGGCAACGAAGAGGGACCTTACGAGCCTCTGAGCCCGCCTCAGCCCGCCGAAGGAGGGCATATCGAAGGTATGTTCGGCTGAAATGATGTTTTTATTTGTTATCTCGCACGGCTCGGTTCTCTTTTTCTGTCTGGAGGAGATTATTGAATTCCAGATTATGAGAGTACCGTTGATACCGTAATTGAGCAGTCAGGTGAGAAAAGCATCAGCGATGGGCAGACGATGTTCGAAAGATGTTCCACTTTTCGGTGTTTCAGCAACCCCTGGGCCTGCGCCACCCCCTCACACTGCTCCGTCTGGACCTGTCGAGCACGTCTACGGAATTCCGGCACCCGGACCTGCTCCACTGCCAGTTCCAGCTCCGGCTCCCGAACCAGTGGAAGTTCCTTCGCAGCCGATCCCAATTGCAACAGCTGCTCCGCAACCAGCAGAGCACACTTACGGAGCTCAAGGACCGGATATTGCTCCGATCCCGACCGCAGCACCATACATCCCGCCGGCGACTCAAGCGCCTGCAGCCACGTACACTTCCTCCGGCAACCAGGGGTCACTGCCTCCGAACCCGTCCCAATCCATCGCGGTTGCTCCGCAACCGGTCGGCAACACGAACATCGAAGAAGCGGAGCACATCAATGCGAAGCCGTCGTACCCGGGACAGTCGTCCTACAGTAATCTGGAGGAAGATCACGAGGACGGAAACGAGGCCGAGCTGCCGGGACCCGCTCCTGTCGCTTCAGTACAAACACCGGCTCCTTCGGTTCCGGGAGAGTCGAACTACGGGTAATTGAGAGAAACGGGAACGCAGAAAGACAATGGTGTTTCAGAAATTTGGAAGAAGACAACGAGGACTACCACCCTGTTCAGGGACCACAAACGGTTCCGGCATCTGTGCCAGCGCCTGCCGGGCCGACGTCTTCAGGGTCCAGCTACAGCAGTCTGGAAGAGGACAACGAGCCGGCGACCGGAACTTCTGGCTCATCGTACAGGTACTTGACTGAAAAATCGAAGCGTTTGTTGGTCCTTTGTACGCTTCGCTTTACTTGATTTAGCGATAATTCTGCCGAAATAGACGTCGGAAAAGGGTAAGGAGCATGTTAGGAACTAAAAAGAAGCTGGCTTAAAATAGCTCACAAAGTTTAATACACATAGCGTCTTCTCACTTTTTGTAGAGGGAACCATCACTCGACGGAGTCTGAAACAGAGACCGAAGGCCATGGGTAACGTTTGAAAACGAAAAGAACTGAAAGTTGAAATGGGTGAAAATGTTAGGAAGGGAGAGGAAGAGCAAGAGTATGAGAACGAAGCGTCGCACACGGCGGATGAGTCGGACGACTCCGGGGAGTCGATTAGGTGAGAAAAGGGACTTCGGCGGACTGAGTTCATAATAACCCCTGGGGAGTGGGGACAAGTCGTATGTACTCGGTTTCTGTAATCTCTCGTTTCTCGATTAACTCTGGTCAATCCTCGGTGGTGATCTCCGGTTCTTCATCGTAACCCTATTGTTTCAGTAACATCGACAAGGAGCAAATTCCGGAAGTCGTGGTGCCCACGAGAACGGGAGGCAACTACAGAAACGGCGGCACGATCGAGAACACCGCCCCTCAGCCGAGCGGGTACCAGCGTCCGCAGCCCGTGCGAGTGCAGGTGAATCCAGCCACGGTCCCTTACCGGCCTCGCCCCTCTCCTGCGCCGAGAATCCAGCCATCGAGACCATTCAATCCACGACCTCAGCCACAGCAACCCTACATCCAGAGACCCACTGTGAGATCTTCTTCCCATGAGCCTCTTCTAATTCTCCGATTTTCAGCTCTCTCTCCCTTACCAGCCACAGCAACCCCGATACCCTGCTCCTATTCCGTACCAGCCGCGACCTGCTCCGTTCGTTCCGTTCCAGCCCATCGCCCAGAGACCATCGCCGTCCGGATGCTGTGGAGGACAGCTTTTCAGTCAGCAGGGAGGCCTCTGCATGCCGATCAGCTTCAATCCGTGTCAGCAACAGAGCAGTTGCGGCTCCGGATGTGGTGGCGGCGGATGCGGCGGTTCTTGTGGAGGCGGAGGAGGTTGCGGAGGAAGCGGCGGATGCGGAGGTGGATGCGGAAGCTCATGCGGAGGCGGAGGTGGATGCGGAAGCTCGTGCGGAGGCGGAGGCGGATGCGGAAGCTCATGTGGAGGCGGATGCAGTCCCTCGTGCTGCCAGCCACAGTCTTCCGCCTGCTGCAACCAGGTCGTCTCCACGTGCTGCCAGCCCCAACAAATGTCTTGCTGCAACCAACAGGTGAGTGAAGAATGCAGAAGGATCGGATCCATGTCTTCCAGGTCCAAACTTGCTGCCCGCCACCCGTCCAACAGTCCTGCTGCTGCCCTGCTCCCAGCTCCATCTGCAGGCATAAACGGTGAGCTCCCCGTATGATTCCTGTCTCAAACTGATCTTCCAGCTCTCTTGGCTACGCAATGGGAATTTGCCAAAGACGAAGGAAGGCCTGAATCGATTCGTAGGAAGTCGTCGTTAATAATCTTATGTTTATTTATTTCTCTCGACTATTTTTATTCCCTAACTTATAACGCTCTGAACGAGGACCGTCAATTGTTCAGGGCCACCGGTTCTCATTTTCCGCTTCTCTCAACTAGCACCCCCTTTCTGACAGTGTTTTCCCCACCAATAAACTCGCTAATATTTGTAACGCCGTGCAAGAAACCGGAACATGAATCTATTCCATTTCACAGTGGAGTGTATTTCCAAATGAATAGAAGAAAGAAAGAATGAATAATCAGCAAGTGGTGACTCGACAGCCAGCCGGCAGAAACAAGAAGAATCGGAAGACGGCGAAGAAAGGAGGAGCCCTTCCGAAACCGAGGAGCACTCCGATCGTCATTCCAAATCAGGTCCCTTCGTTGCCTTCTCAGATGATGGTAGGCCTCCGGACGTCTTCTAGCCGTGGTCTTCCGTTCTAGGCCAAGATCACGTCCCTCTTCACCTCCGTCCTCCCGATGACGACTTCTCGCGCGGCACTCGCGGCGATCGAGAGGACGAATTGCCTTCTGATTGTGCAGTGTCTGCAGCCCCTTGACATGTTCATCGGACTCGAGACTGCCAACAAGTACGTGGTGCACGACATGTTCATGCAGCCGGTGCTCTACTGTCACGAGAAGTCGGGCTTCATATCCCGTGCGTGCTGCAGAAGCAAACGGAGCTTCGTGATGGAGATGAAGGACGCTCACGGAATTCCGTTCATGAGCGCTCACAGGAAAGCGCCGTTCATAGACACGTGCTGCTACTCGAGTGAAGACGTCCTGGACACATATCTGAGAGGAACGAAGATAGGGATGATGAACTTGAAGTGTTGCCAAGATGACGTGGGAGAAGGGGATGAGAAGTGTCCAGACGACGTGTTTTCAGTTCATGGTTTACGCAGCTGGATGCAACCAGGCACTCCACATCACCAGTCCCTCCGACTGCGACGTCCGATGCGGCGGGACTCTTCGATTCGATGTGCTCGGTGAGTCCGGAGGCAGAATCGGAGAGATCGTTCGTCTGGATCAGGGCTACTTGCACGAGTTCCTCACTGACGCCGACTCGTTCTTGGTTCACTGTAAGCCCAACGCCGTTTTCACTTCCCACGTCATCTGTTTTCAGTTCCTCCAAGTCTACCTTCCATTCTCAAGCTGCTCCTTCTCTCCGCTGTCTTCCTGGTCGTAAGCCATCACTTTTATGATTTGCAACTGAATGGGAACCCCTTTCAGGACTTCACCTACTTCGAAGAAGGCGGCGGAATATTAGAACTCGTTTCTTAAAATATAGTTTTTTTGTTCACACACGCAAAAATCCTTCAAAGACGCAGAGAAAACGATCGTGATCTTGGAAGGTTGCCTCGGATACACGCCTTTTCTTATCGTTGTACCCGATCTGCCGTGTCTGTATTTTGAGGCTTCCATTAGTTGATCTTCGTCCCGATATTTGCGATGGAACAGGAGCTTTTACTCCAGAACGAAGAAGATTTTTTGGCCGATCAGTTCTTTGGCGTGCGGTACTTTTCTCAAAAGTTCACTCACGGCAGAAGTAGGCTCTCCGTTGAAGATCATTCGGTTACCGTTTTCCTCAGAAGCTCGCTGTTCGCGTCTGTTCACTCTCTTTTTGACCGTCGTCGTCACGGTTTCATTGGTGAGCTGGTACAGGAATTCGATGCGAGAAGTCGAGGCTCGAGAGTGCCACGACGTGCTCTCCGACTGCGAAGGCGTGCCTTTCAACGAGACAATCGTCCCGCCCTTCTACAACTATCTCCAGGACTTCGCAGTGAGTAAGCTTTCCCTCGCTTCTTCCAGTTTATTACTCAGATTTCCCGTCGCTACGGTCTTTCGCTGTGCTTGATTCCGAAAGTGATGTCGACGATTTCAACGGCGACACTCTGCTATCTCGAAGACCCCGTCGCTTTTCGAGCTGATAACAGAACGATTTCGACTGAGCACTACCTGACAAAGTGAGTTGGAATATGTGGTTTGAGCCAACCGTTGACCAGTTCAGATTCTGCAAGGAGAACGAGATGAAGTCGTTCGAGATGGTGAAGCGGAAGTTGCACCGAGAGGATCCCCATAACATTGTAATCGTGAGGGATCCGTTCGACCGATTCATCTCCGGATTCACGGACAAATGCGTGAAGTAAGAACGTTCTCAGATTCCGTGTCATGACTCCCGTTTCCAGTGATCTTCTGAAGAGAAACAAACATTTTTGTCACGGATGCGATGCGGACCTCCGTTGTTTTCTGCGGAAGGAGTACCGTCGACTCAGGAGGATGTCGATGCTTTTTCCGGTTTACACACGAGCCGACACCCACTTCGCCCCGCAGACTTGGTAGGGTTCTTTGCGAAGATCAGGAATGAGAAAGATCGCACGCCAGATGTAGTTCGATGTTTTCGAACCATCCGATAGATCGGTATAGTAGCGATAAACATCTATTTGCAGGTTTTGCGGCATGGAACGAATTTTGAAAAACACGACGCTCATCAAATACGCGAACACGGAAGAAGAGAGAAAAAGGATGATCGGCGACTTTTCGGACGTGTTTCGGAAGAGCGGAGTGCCGGAGGAAGACATTGCGGAAGTGAGGAGAGAACTTTCAAGTGAGTGGAAGAAGAGAGAGGAAGGGAACAAGAGAGAGGTTCAGAAGGGAAGTCGCATCACTCGACGTCGGGATCCGATCTGCGGCACAAGTACGAGCAGCTGATCCGGGAGGATCCGGCCATCCGGAGGGCCATCCTTCGCATCTACTACCACGACTTCGAACTGATCCATAAATACTTGTAGTGCTGATCCCTCGTCAATTTCGTTCCGAGTCTTTGATCCCAGACTGTTTGTCTCGGGGGGTGCTTATTGTTCGCGCAGGTGCAAAAACATTCCGATTGCAAAATGGATATCTTTTTGTTCTGCATTCAAAATGATGCGCACCTCCGGACCATCTCTTCTCTGGCTTCTTCTCATTTCAATCTCCACCTTTTTCGTTTTAGTGTCACTGATTCGCCTGAACAGTCCGGTTCGAATGTGTTTGCTTTGTGATTATATGCGAGTTTGTTTAGAGTTCGGCGAGCAAAATGAATATCGGAATAGTTGTGGTTCTCACAAACGAAACGGATCCGAACGATTACGAGATTGCCATAAGTAACTAAGAAGCGCGACGACGTCGTGCTAAAAAGTGCAGTTTCAGAGAGTGTTGAATGTTACTCCCGTGTGCAGAACTACAAGTTTCTACTGGTAGTCGATTCAGACTTCGACTGCCCTCACAAAGACGTGACTCCTCGGACGTCCCCTTCATCTGAATCCGAACTGCTTTCAGAAGTTCTTCCGACGTCACTGTGTCGTTTCCCATTTGCTGCCTCGCTTCGACGCGATTCTCTTCATCGACGCCGATCACGGTGTCGTTAATCCGAAGAGGTACCCGAATGTTCAGTTTCTTCTGAAGTCCGCTCAATTCAGAAGGATCGAAGAGTTTCTCGATCCGCAGTTCGACTTGACATTCTACGATCGTTTCTTTGACTGGGAAGTCATGGCTGGCTCCTACATCGCCAAGAATACGCAGTACGCGAGACGCTTCCTGAAGGAGTTCGCCGACTTCGAGAATAGCCTTCCGAAAGGAGCTCACGGCTCTGACAACGGAGCCATTCATGTGAGATCATTTTTCCTATCAATAATGTCTCCATCATCGTTTCAGCTCTTCTTGGCTGAAAATATTCTTCCCGGTTCTATTCAAGTAGGTGTGTGTGGAGAAGCGTATTACAAATCGAAGAACACGTACGATGTGGGTGCCTACGTGGCATGTATTCGTGGCGTTTTCGGGTCTCGAACGGATTTCGGGAACATTCGGATCATGAAAAAAGGCACGGGATGGTCTCGAGACGATTGGCTGACAAGTGGATTGTGGAGTCCCAATCGCGATTTCATGCTTCATGGCTGGAAGACGAAACAGTTGAAAGAAGTTCCCGAGACAGTGCTGGAGTCAGTTGCAACACGTTGAATTGTCGAACAAATGCAGAGGTTACAGAGCGGTGCCGATGAACTACGCGCAGTGGTACAATCCTCTGGGAGGCGCGATCCACGTCGGGCGGTGCTTTCCGGGCAACACTAGCTGGTCCTACAATCGCCGATTGCTCGGCGACGAACGGAAAATCGAAAAGGGATTGGCAGCGTACGCGATGACAGTCGAAAGAGAAAAAGCAAAAGCGCTGGGACGTCTTCCGAATCTTCTGGAGTGACCACATTCTTGCCCTATTCATTGTGCTTATCAGAAATCATTTGACCAAACTGCCGATTCCGAATCGTTTTGTTAATCTCTCTGCGACGAAATCGGTCCCCGCGAGTCGCGACGAAGGGGATGATACCTGGTTTTTTTGTGCCTCACACCTCGGCGGCGGCGGCAACGAAGCAACAACAGTCTCTCGTCCGCAAACACTTAATTGTGCTCAATTATATTTCGGGTGCCTCCCCTCCGAGAGTCTTCCCGCTCTGACCGCCGACACCACTTTTTTATCCCCTCCACCACCTCCGACCGAAATGTCATTTCATATCCGCGAACTCGGCGGGGCGCTCCCGAATAGTGTTGCCCCCCCGAATTTCGAAGCTTCCCAATTTGGGCATCAACATCTTTTTGATCCTCATGACCGTGCTCTTGTTCTTTCTTTCTGAATACTCGAGAAGAAACCCTTTTCCTGCTTTTGTCTTAGAACGACAGTTTTCAACGCGAGAATTCAGAAGACGCGACGTCTTCAGAAAAGAGTCTGAAACCCGAAAGTTGTCTTCGTTTCGCGTGCAAATTCTCTTCGTGAACACACTTTTTTGGCCGACTCTGTGTACTCTCTGCCTCAAGTACATGCATCGGATTTCAAAGATTCGCGGTAAACTGTTCGCACTTTGCAATTGAAATGTCTCAAATCTAGTGGAAGTGATGCTATTGACCCCGTCGCACCTCGCTTCTTTTCTCGCATCCGAATCGATCGTTGGTCGAGGCGAGTGCTTCTTGAATTCAGAATTCTCGGCAACAGACACTGTGCTGCCGCATCGCGTCCTATCAAGTTTCGGCGGCTCTTTTTGCTCGAGTGTCCCCGCAACTTGTCATCTTTCTCCCCTGCGGCCGGTTTCCGGATCTCCGCATAATTCCTCGGAGCCACCCTCTCAAGATGACCTCCGTTGATGAGTTGCCGCCGCCGCCGCCGCCGAGCCGCCGAGCCGCCGTCTCGCCCAGAGAGCGCCTCTTTAGACACACTCTCAAGTTTTTGATCATGTTTTCCGCACGTGTTTACATTTATCCGCGTCCTTTCGTCGAGACCGACCCACATACATTTCGCCGTTTTTTCGACAGCAGAACGTCATGGCTAGTACTGCTGCTACTGCTGCTGTGGGTACTGTAGCTGCTCCGGGAGCACCGGGGGCATTGCAGCAGATCCCGATGGAGAACGGCTCGAAGAGCAAGAGAAGGCGTTACTTTGCAAACGGAAGAAGTCGGACGATCGAGTTGTCGACGCTCGCTGAGATAGACGAGGAAGAGTTCGCCAAGACTGGTAAGTCTTTCTCCGACAGCTCCCCTCGGCAAGACGACTTGTTTCAGAAGGCGCTTCCTCTCAACCGGACAACAAGAACGCGGAGCGAGTGCTGACTACTCAAGATGATATGTGCATCGGAACGACGGGCGGTACCTACAAATCACTGAAGCGGGGATCCGTAAAGGCGCAAGCACTGAAACTGAGCGAGCGGCTCGCGCAGAAAGGTACCCATTCCCATCTCAATTTGATCTAGAACTTCTGAAAGTTTCAGTGGCTGCTGAAAACGCGGCAAAGGAGCGAGAAGAGAAGAGCGAGATGGAGAAACAGAGCTGCTCGAAGCCCGTCGTCGTGGACGTCAAGTTGAGGAGGAATCTGACGGAAATCCGGCGAGACATCAGAAACTTCGAGGTAAACTTTCTCGTCCGCGTCTCCAAGTAGTACATGAGTGGATGTGATAAAAGGCAATGAGGTGTGCATTCGGGTTCAGTGTTGTTTGCTTCGTCCTTCCTCCTCACGCCACTGTCTCCCTCGCCGGCCCGATGACAGTTTCCCATTGTTGGTCTAAGCTCCCGCTCTTCTTTATTCCCTCCCTCCTCTATCTATTGATTGTGGTTTTTGCCTGCGATATGGCAGCACCCTCCTATTCGTACGCCGAATTCAACAAAATATTCAACGAAACCGCACCGAAATCCGAAAATTTGCCTATTGTGGTAAGAAGTGTCAGTATTTGTTCTTATTTTTCACCTTTTTCTATCCAAGCACTCAATCAAGTGAACACATTTCCAGACCACGACCGATTTCACAACTCCGCAAGATTGGCCTCCTCAGCCACAACATGAATACCAGCAGAACATCCAGATGCAGAGGTGGGGCCACTGATCTTCCCTCCGATGAGCCGAACCTCTTTCAGACACCCGCTCTCACGATCTGCTTCGTTCGTGACTCCCGCGCCGATGATCGTCTACGGGATGCCTCCGCCGCCCGGAGACCGAATGTCGATGATCGACAGTCGGTGTGACAGTCGCATCGGAGAGTACGCGATGCCCCTGTACTACATGCCGGCGCCGCCTCCGCCACAGCCGGTCTTCCTGCCCTACTCCAAACTGGGAATGAGTCCTTTCGACCAGCCGAGCATGGTCATGATGCCCGGACACCCGGCACTTCCCTACCCGGAGCTCCAGATGAGAAGGAAGATGCAGTCTTCGGGCGAGGGACATCGCAGAAAGTCCTGGTGCTCGCGGATTTGCTGCGCCGGCTTCGCGCAGCTCCTCTGGACGATCGTGTGCATCATCTCGTTCGGTATAATTGCTTCCTTGATCCTGGCACTTTGTTACATGTAGTCCGGACCCATTCTGGTTTTTGTATATACTTTTTATTTTTCAACAACAAATCGAACATTCCGGCGATAATCTAATAAACATCAAAGTACTTGATTGTCTCTAGATTCGTTTGTTGAAGAAGAGAATGACGAGCAACTGAAGGAACAGGAAGAAAAGTTCGATGAACGAGACGATGGAGACGCCGATGAGGATGCTTAGGATGCCTCCGAGGTACGACATGAACTTGGTCAGCTGAAATGGACTCTTTGGTCTCTACGCCCTCTTTGTTGACTCACATCCATCGTCGGAGCTTCTTGGTATATCATGTAATCGAGCTTCGGAAGGCCGATCCGCAGAATCACCGAGTCGTAATATTTGTCGTAACAGGCGGTTTTGTTGATCAAACGCTGCTCACATTCCATTATCTGAACGGGAAGAATCGATTGATTGGAGAAAACAGTCTACCTTGGCGACATAGGGAAGTCTTGAGAGCTTTGAAGTGTAGACGGTCTGGGAGCACGGAAGCGGACAAAAGCACTGTGGCCACGTGGAAGGATCGCCCTTCGCATCCACAATGTCGTCTATGCACGTTTCTGAAAGGAGTACGGAATGCGAGGATCAGCGGGAGACGAACTCTGTGAAATGTTGCAAGAGACTGCGTCCGAAGGCATCGGGTATCGGGGATCCATGCAGTCGCAGAACTCATTCACCACATCCTGGTAGCAAGATCGGAGACATCCCTGCAATAGTTCATCTCTCTCCTCTACAGCTCTTTTCTGATTACATCCGTGGTGTACTCTCCTTCGTAGTAGTATGATCCGACTTCTTTCAAAGACTTGATGCACTTCCCGTAGTGGCCACCCAGTCGGAAGTAGTCTTTCTGCAAAACTTGCCTCCTTTCAGCCACCTCTTCTCTTTCATACTCTATCGATTGCAATTCTGGACTCGAAGTGCGGAGCAGTGTTGACTCTAACCGATTCTGACGTCACCACTTCCTCCTTCGTAGACGTGAACACCATGACGGCGGCCGTTTCAGTCCAAGGCAGGTACTCGTCCTGCTTCACGTTCATCTGCATCTCGAGCCCGCCCTTGTAGCCGGACTCCCTCGCCTTGTACTGATACGAAGAGTTCATGTGGTTGAAAGTGAAACAGTTCCCCAGCACCTTGTCGTTCCACATCACAAAGTTTGAGCTGCAATTCCGATCCATATTCCGAGATTCCCAATGAACTCACTCCAGATCGATCAGCTGTTCCTCGTAGGCGACCCACAAGAACATGTCTGCAGCAGTCCACGAAAGATTCGTCCTCACTTCGAGACTGTACCCTCCGATCAGAAACGGTATGATGTCTCTCACTAGCGTCGGATCGTTCGTCAGTTCCGTCGCCATCTGACAACATCGTCTCGTTTTCTCTCGAACAGTCGACTCACCTCATCCAATTGGTCTGCTCCAATGTTTCCATACGTCGCGTTCAATATTTGATAGATAATTTTATCTAAAAATAACCATGTTATCAGTTGACATTGCTCGTTTACTGAAGAGGCACGATTTGCCAAACATGTTGGCACTGCAGACACAGTAGTAACTGCCATTCGTGTTGATGCACGTGGCATCTGGGTCCTTCGTTTTGCAAAGAGTCGCATCCTCGGCGCATTCATCGACGTCTGCGGTTCGGAAGTGGTAGGAAGAAGGCGGAGGAGGTTCAGAAGGTACCTGTCGTGCAGTTGAGGCCCGTCCATTGGGGAGTGCAGGTGCAGTTGTAGCTGTTTGGAGGGCCGATTATATCCTCGCACTCGCCTCCGTTCTGGCACGGAGTCTCGTCACAATACAGTCTCTCTGTAAGTTGTCCCTGACTTCTCGAGTGGGAAATAACGATACCTTCTTCACAGAGAGTGCCTTTCCAGTCTGAGGTGCACTGGCAAGTGAACGTGCTGTCGAGCAGGTCCAGTTCGGGAATGCAGGTGCCTCCGTTCTCACACTTGTTAATGTAACACGGATTGAATGCTGAAAACGGAGCTTTCTTGTTCGTATCCGATTCCGACTACTTTCGCAGGTCGAGTTCATGTACAGATTGAGGCAGGCGCACGAGAACGATCCGTTGCCGAGATCTGTGCACGTTCCGCCGTACAGACATGGTTTCGAGGAGCACGGGTCGGCCACTGAAACTACTTTTTAGAAGAGGAAAGGAACGATCAATCCGACCACAGGCGACCGTTTGATTGGTGCTCGCACACTGACAGTAGTGTCCGATCTGATCGTCCGTGACGCCGCAGGACCCGACTCCGCAGTCGACGGAATCACACGGAGTGAGAGAAGCGTCGCTTTGGCAGGAGGAGCCCGTTTTGACCGGATTGCAGAGGCACGAGTACGCGGTGGCGGATGTCTGAATGCACTTTCCGTTTCCAGCAGCATCCCCGCACGGTCCAGAAGTACAACGGTCGTTCAGAGAATACACGGAAGCGGCTCCCGAACTCATCGAAGCATACGCACAAGTGTTAAGAAGAGCAGCCAAAAGAGCACCGACTGAAAATGTTGGGAAATGCTTCTGAGGATGGGACAAGAGACAGACGTAATCCAGCCTGAGGAGCTGAAGTGAGCGTGTTGGAAGTTGAGAAGAGACACTGTCCTTTCGTTCCGCTCATCGCTGAAAAGTCTGGATCTCGGGAGGAAACGAGAGTAAGTTCTGACTGGAATAGTCGTAGTTCGAAGTGGGATTCGCCTTCCGATAGGCGACGAGAGCGTCGATGCAATCTGTTCCGGTGGTGATGCTGCTCGAGTAGACGAAGTAGTCCGTGAAAGAGGCGGACGAGTCGTCGAAGCAACCGACGTACGACGTCTGGACGCTCCTTGCCGTCTGACACGTGGCACCGTAATACTCGAACGGACATTGACAGTACGGAGTGGTGTCGCTGAACAGCATCTCGCAAGTGCCTCCATTCAAGCAGTAGCCGGAACACGGATCTCCTGAGTCTGAAGAGATGCAAATTTCAGAAGACGTCTCTCTCTCGGAGATTCTACATTGACACTGGTTCCCGTAGTATCCAGTGCTGCAAGAACACGTGTACGTGGATCCAGAAGACGTGCAGACTCCGTTCTGGAGGCACGGCTGCGGAGAGCAAGGATCGCTCGTCACTGCAATTCCCCCTCTCTATGTATCTTGTGCCCGTTTTCGTTTTCGTTCTTACACATCGTGCAATCTGTGCCCGTGTACCCGGCGGCACATGTGCACGTCGGAATGTCATCGACCACATTGCATTGCTGATTGGCAATTGTGCACGGACTCGGCGAGCAACTCGACGGGCCGACGCACGTCGTCGCCGACGTCTGCGTGGATTCGTCGGAACACGTGCAATCGGAGCACGTCGTCGCGGAAGATCTGTTGGCCGGGTAGCAGTAGCCGTGGGCTCCACAGTCGTACGGAGTGTCCGTCTGAAAGTCAGAATGAACACTTTGTTAAACCTCTTTCCTAACCTGTGAGAATGCGAGTGGGACGTTCAGAAGAAGCAAAAGACGAAGGAGAGTCATGACGATCGAAATGAGGACGCATTCAGAATTCAGAAGAGCTTCGAAATACGAGAAAGGTCGAATGGCGCAGTGAAAATAATTTATGAGAACAGGCAGAAAGATTCGGAAAAGGTATGTACACGAGATCTGATTTTTGCTCCTTTGCTACTCTTCTTTCATGGAAATTGTACTCTGTGACGAGTTGATGGACGAGGAAGACGTCTGCAAGAAGACGTTCAGAAGACGTCACCGTCATCTGGAGCTCACGCTGTTCCCGCGCTCTTCGAATCGTTTGCGGTGCAGCACACTTGCTGCATACAGCATAGAAGCAATCTTGTCTTTGTGGCTGTCTTCCTGAACAAAAATTGATCACTTTCAGATGCTCTTTTCTCACATGGTCCGCCTGCTCGGTGTGGCCGTGACCGTGACCATGACCGTGTACACCGTGAGAAGCCGTGTGTATTCGGGGCTCGCCGAGCTGGAAGTATCCCATATTCAAGTATCTCTGCAGGAACTCCAAGTAGCATCCGGAGACGGTGAATGCGAACAGATAGTCGGCAGGGAAGAGCGTCTGCGTGAAAATCATGCAAATGAGAGTCGTGCTCGAGAACCTGAAGAGCTCCGCGATCAGAGAACATGAACTCGGCGGTCTCACTGGAATGTCTCGTCCGTCAACTGATACTTGATAAGCGAAGTTTCGAAGAAGGTGACTCCGAAGTGGATCCAAGCGAGGAGAAGGCCCCCGAGACATGCCAGCGGCAAGAACCGCTTCGTGGCCAGACAGTCTTCGTCCGAGAGCGCCAGAAGACGTCGGACCGCGAAGTACTGCAACCATTGAGACGCCTGAAACCGTTTGATTCGCTCGCTCTGCGTCTCTTCTCTCTCACTCACATGCACCAAAACTAGGTCGACGTTCTGAATGATGGCGTCGGAGAGGATGATGAATCCGTCGACCCGCTGATACTCGATTTCCACCGATTGCAAGATCTGCAACGAATTCCTGCCCGTCTCTTTTTCTCGCCACGAGCAAAAGACCGGCGTTATCACCAAGTCATTCGGGACATAAAAGCCCGGGTCGACACCCATTTACAAAGATCGAATTGTCAACAGAATCCAAAAAATCACACCTATAAACTGGCAGTCACTTTTCCCTCTCTCGACACAAAAGATAGCGGTCTGTGCGGGAACTCACGAGTTTGATGAGAAGCACGAAGCAGCAGCCGAAGAGGATCGAGATGTCGCCCCTCGCGTGCGCCTTGTGATGAGCGTCGAGGCGTTCGTTGGCGATCGTCCACGAGAAAGCGTACAACTGGAACACACGGAAAGTATAGTGAGCGGCGGAACCCGCGAGATGTCGGCCGCTCCCTCGCCTGCCCCTATATGAGTGCCGGAGCGAGTCGCTTCTCCCGGTTCGGTCCGGAACCGGTGGCCTCTATGTGTGTGTGTGTGTGTGTTTTCTCCCCCCTTTACCGGATCTTCTCTGGTATAATTGGCCACGCGGTTCGCTTTGACCGTACTTTTTGTTTTGCACTTACCGCTCCGAAGAACAAAACTTGTACTGCGTTCGCGGCCAAATTAATGTAATCATTAGTCATGTAGTGCTCCGCAACCAGGTGATCGAAGTCTAAAAAGAGAACTGGATCATTGCCTCCGCACTTCCTTCTAGTTGGTAATTAAAACCTATAGTGTAGTAGAAATAGAAGAGCCATTTGAGAGTGGACAGAATCATGACGATGGGCGTGATAAGCAAGAAAAAGGCGACGAGAGGTTTGCTGACAACCAGCGGTTTCACTTCGAGTGCGGGATGTTCAACGTAGACACGGGACACGTCCTTCATGAACTCACGCAGCATTCCACGCACGCCTTCTTTTCTCTGAACGTCCTCCGACGTCATCTAGGATTCCGGGAGAGAAGACGTACCTTCATCCGCTTCTCGATGTCTTCCGCCCGTTCCTCGGCTCCTCCACAGGCGAGCCAGTGGGTGACGAGGAGAATCGGGAAGAACTCGGAAGCACACGAGATGATGGACGAGGAGAGGAGTCCCTTGTTGATGTAGTACCACATCTTCTGGGTGCCGTGCAGCTCCGACGCGGGACTGCACTCGTAATGTCTCTTCATCACCGGACACCAGTAGCCCTCGAGCTCCTTCCTCTGGCACAGCTCCTGAATGCCGACGTCTACAGAATCACGGAGTGCTCGGTACCTGATGACTGAGGTATCCCTTGTAGATAACCACTTTCATCCAGACAACAATGAAGGTGATGTTGATGAAAAGTCTGCCGACCTTGTCCAAATTCGAGGCGATCGCACCGTAAAACTTGCGGTGCAGGATGTAGATCAGAGAAAGACCGGAGAAGGAGGCCATCAGGATGTCGTAGATGGCCTCGATGAACAGTTCGGACGGGTAGAGGGCGTCGACGAGCTTGTCGCAGCTCTGGAACGCGTAGTCGAACACGATGAAGTACAGGTAGCCGAGCATGATGCCGAGTGTCAGAGCGATGGCTCCGATGAGTGCCGGGTCCGGGATCTCGTGCGGCTCCTCGAGCTTCGGCAGTTTCCTTGTCCGCACGAGGAACTCGATTTGAATGATTCCACAGCAGAGCATGAGAAGCGAAACAATCTGGAAATAGGGAGAAGTGGGTTCGAGTAGGATTACTGTAGTCCAAACCAGATGGTAGATCCTGAGGTAATATATGGTGTCCTCGCGACTAAGAAGGACGTAGAAGTTCATGAACACGCATAGAATGAAGATCACGTACAGAGAGACGGTACAAAAGTAATGGATCTGGAATGAAGGTGTGACGTGGCACTACAGTACGTCTTGCTCACATGTTTGCCCCATCTCTGGATTCCCATTTTACTCGTTCAGGAGCAAGAATCACGAACGAAAAGACGGTGGCTTCGGTAGTGAAATATAAAAAAGAGAGAGAGAGAGGGAAGAATGATATGGCTGCCGCCGGCACAGTCTCCGAGTAATTATGGGGCCGCACTATCGGTCGAGGACATTAAATATTAATGCGTTTCTTGCCGTCCTGTTGCATGATGATGATGTTTCTTCGGAGAGCAGTTTGCATGCGTTTCCTGATCTTTTACGGCCGGCAAAACGGGTTGACGTGCATCAGAAACTGGGTCGTTCGGGCAGAATAAGTGTGACTTTGAGGAGGAGAGGTGTGAAAGTGCGGGAGACATCAACCTCACATTGACTCACAAACAGAGAGCACACACCCGGGGAATACCCCCCTTCTCTTGCTCTCCCGACAGTTTCAGATCGAGATCAAACAGTTTCAGACCGGTTCCGTTTCAGTCGGATGACGTCATGAGGATGAGTCATCAATCTTGTTCGAAGTGTTACAATATCTCTCCGTCGTCCTCTCCCTTTCGACGTCTTCTCCTCGTCTCCGCATCGATCGATTCGATGGATCTTCCTGCGCTTCTTCCTTTTCCGCGCTTTCTCTCTCCCTAATGTAGGCCAATCTTCGCCGCAGAAAAGTTTGCGCGGAGGAAAAGAAGAAGCCGGCGACGGCAAAATATGCTTCCGATTCGAAATATCGTCCTTCTTCTCCAACTCATCGACTTTTCCCGTTCACAACTGTTCACTCCTTGCGTGGGAAATGGTAAGTGATACCCGTTGACTGCCCGAAAACCGTCAATCAATTGCAGGAAAGTCGGCGTTGGGAGAGGTGTGTGATGTGAACAACGACTGCGACAACAAGGGATCCATCTGTCTGCGGGGCAAATGCAGGTAACCAAAAAACGGTGTCCGGCTTCTCACTCTGTTTCGTAGATGTCATCCGCACTACTTCGAAACCCGCGACGAGAAAGGACGTCTTCCGAAATGCGCACCTCGTTAGTTTCGACTCTTGTCTCCGTGCATCCGACTATCTTTTCAGTGCCTGCGAAAGTCGGAGCTCAGTGCTCGACAAAGTGCCGCGAGCCGTTGTTCTGCAGGAACGGAGAGTGTCAGTGCGTGCAGAGAGGAACGACTCGCATCTCGAACGGAGAATGCGTGACGACTTCTCGAGTCGGGGACAGATGCTCCCGTCACTACGACTGCACGTCTCCGTTCTCTGCGTGCCTCAACTCGCAATGCGTCTGTATTTCGGGAACCATCCAACAGGCGAGACCGTCTTCCTCTTCTTCCCCTCAACCCACTCATCTTTTCAGGGTTCCCGATGCGTGGCAGCTGCCAACTGCCCCCTCGGAGGCCTTCCTGGACAGAGCTGTGTCCGTCGATCGGAGCCCTCGCTCGCTTTCAACCTGCCTCCCGATCAGGACAACTGTCCATCGGGACAACTCTGCGTGACAGCGGCTGACAGTCAGGTCGGTCACTGCTGTCCCGTTGTTTGTCCACTGGCCAGCCACGTGGATGTCAAGTACTCGTGCGATCCAGATGCCGCCGCCGCTTTGAAGTGTCCATCTGACTCTCATTTCTGCCATTTGCTTTCCGGTTAGTTCATGTTGAAGAGTAAAGTTCATGAGAACGGAATCTGCAGATGGAAGCTTCTCGCAGGCAGTCTGCTGCCGTCGTCCGTGCAACGCGATGGCTCCGAACGCCCTCTACGCGAACAATCAGTGCATTCCACGTGGACAGCTCAACTCGGCGTGCACGACGAACGCGCAGTGTGGAGGAGGGGAAGGCATGGAGTGTGTGAAGGGTCAGTGCCAGTGCCAGCAGAACTTCCATCCGGCCGTCGACGCCCTCACGCACCCGCTCAAGAACCCTTCGCAGACGTGCTCTCGGGACTGCGAGAGCGAGAATTTGTCGAGGGACACGAGCTGCATGAAGAGCGTCCCTCTGGGGTCGCTGTGCTTCATCCAGAAGCAGTGTCCCCAGAACTCCGGATGCTACCGGGGAAGGTGCATGTGTCGTTGCGGTTTCGCAGCCAAGAACGGCAAGTGCGTGGCTCTTCCGCCTCCACCCACCACCACATCGGCGCCGGCTCGTAAGTTTCTGTTCTCCTCAAACTCCAGATGAGAACCTGTTTCAGCCGCCATCATTCCCGGTGTGCCACTGAATCCCGGAAACGATTTGTTCAAGCTGTTCGGACAGTTCCTCGGAGGAGCCAACGGCGGCGGCGGCCTCAATTTCGGATGAGTACCGTCCACTGAATCTCATTTTCCTTTCTTTCTTTCCCCCCCATTACGAGGTATTACTATATTGCGTTTTTTTGTATAAAAGATTCGAAAGTTGTTGTCGAAGTGGACTGTTTTTCGATTCAAAGAAGTCATTCCAAGTCAGGTTCTATCCGTCGTTGGTGTGTCCTGTGTCTCGAAACTTCCTGCTACTAACCAGCAAACCAATTCGGTGATCAACTGACTCTCGAACGAGGCAATAGTGTGGACGGCGGGGAGATGCAGACAAACAAGATGTTTTCGTTGGACGAAGAAGGCAAGGCCGTTCGGGAAAACGTAACGGAAAACCGAATTTCGGGCAAGAGACACAGACAGTGAATTCCGTTTTTCGGTCGCAAGGGGAGTGGCGTCCTTCAGAATTAATTTGCGAGAATTCCGTATAAAAGGGGGGCACGACCGGCCGGAATCTTCAGTCGACTGCGCCATGTCCGCTGCAGTCCACGTTGCCACCGCGGCGGCGGTGCTCTCCGGAGTCACCGTGCTCGCGTGCATCTTCTTCACCGTCCAGATCTTCAATGACGTCAACTCTCTGCAAGACGAGATTTTGGGAGACATGGACGCCTTCAAGGTAACTGCCGTTTCACTCGAATGCGGTTAGACAACTGACGGTTGCAGGTGAAGTCAAACATTGCCTGGGAAGCCATCTATCAAGTCATTGCTCCGGCCCAGACCAGCGGAAACCCATTCACGTTCACTCGTGAGAAGAGAGGCGGATATGCTCAGTATGGAGGCGGAGCTGGCGGAGGATACGGAGGAGGTCATGGCGGAGGCGGTTACGGAGGAGGTCATGGTGGAGGCGGTTACGGAGGAGGCCAGACTGGAGGAGGATATGGAGGAGGTGTCGGTGGAGGCGTCGGTGGAGGATTCGGAGGAGGATACGGAGGAGGTGGCGGCGGTGGAGCTGGAGGATGCCAATGCTCCCCGAGCTCCAACACGTGCCCACCTGGTCCACGTGGACCACCGGGACAAGCCGGTCTCGACGGACTTCCGGGAGCTCCAGGACAGCCAGGAGCCAATGGCGGAGCCGGTGGATCTACTTCATCCGAGGGAGGAGCCGGAGGTTGCAAGGTGTGCCCAGCTGGACCACCAGGACCACCGGGACCATCTGGACAGCCAGGAAGGCCAGGAAACGACGGACAGCCGGGAGCCCCAGCATTCGGTGGAGGTGTCGGTGCACCAGGAGCCCCAGGAGCTCCAGGAGACGCCGGAGCACCAGGACAGAAAGGAGCCCCGGGAGCGCCGGGAGCCCCAGGAAAGAACGCTCACGGAGGATCCGCTCAACCGGGACCACCAGGACCACCAGGACCACAAGGACCGCCAGGAAGAAACGGTGCCCCAGGAGGAGGATACGGAGTCGGACCGCCAGGACCCCCAGGACCAGCCGGACGTCCGGGAGCGCCAGGACAGCCGGGACCGGACGGACAGCCAGGAGCCCCAGGAAACAACGGAGCCCCGGGAACCGACGCTGCCTACTGCCCGTGCCCATCTCGCGGAGGAGCCGGACACCCGCCGACCGGAGGCGGCGGATACGGACCACCAGTGGGAGGAAACCACATTTCTGGATACTCTCATCGCAAGGTGGCTCGTTCCCGTGTCGTGCTCGCCAAGAAGCGCGTGGCTGTTCATCGCCAGGTTATTGCCAATCGTCAAGCTTAACCTCATTTCCAAATAAACATTCATTGACACAAAATAAAGTGCAGTCTCAGATTAAAGTGTGTAGGTGGGAGCACAACTATTCCTTGTGCTTGGTTTCCGGCCAGTTCTGGTCGATGTACTCCTTGAGCTCCGGCAGGTTTCGCATGCGGACGTAGAACGCGCGCAGCTCCGGCAGTTTGTCCAAGATGTCCTCGTCGGCCTGAAAACGAGTTCACTCTACTCTCCCGAAATCCGTCCCGTCACCTCTTCGAGCGCCTGAAGGATGCCGAGAATGTAGACGTCACACCAGTGAATCGCCTTTCCGACGAAGTACTCGCCGCGGCTCTTTTTCAGAAGGTCTTGCATGATTTCGAGCTTCGGTCCGATCGCCTTCTTGTAGTTGGCCACGGCGGCTTCCTGTCAACAAGAAGAAGATCCCCTCGAGCACATCCCTCTACCCTCTCTCACCTTGACGCTTTCGTCCGCATACTTCGCCATCATGGCCATGTTGTAGAGGTCCGCGAACCCGTCGGCCATCATGTCGACCTTCGCCGAGTCGGTCTTCGTGGCGCCCCCGAACCATCTGTCCGGATGGATCGACTTGGCCAGATAGCGGCAAATGGAGACCGTCTGGCAGAGGGTCGTCTTGCCTCCGTCGATCTCCAGGAACGGCAACTGCTTCATCGGAGCCTCTGAAGTGGGCGACGTAAGAGGCTCTGCGTCTTTCTCTCTCCCACTCACTGTCTTTCATAGCCCCCGAGAAGTCGTCTCTCTCCATTCGATAATCCTCGAAGTCCACTCCAAGAAAGCTAAAAGGGTAAGGGTATAAGAGGGTCTCGTTAGTGTGCACCTACTGGAAAACGAGTCTAATTGGCTCCGCACGACCTCGCATGTTCACGTAATAGAGCTTGTAGCGATGCTTTTGGTCGTGAGCCATGACGAGGAAACGACGGAGAAATGGGGAACGAGCTGGAAACGAGCAGTGGAAAGACACAGCCAATAATCAAAAACACGTTTTGTGGCGGCGACAGAGCAAAGAGGAGGGAGCAGTGGAAAGAGGAAGAAGGGGGGAGATGAAGAGAGCTCGAGAGAGAGAGATTTATTCGCGGACGAAATGGGAGACGCGAATTAGGGAGGCAGAAGGCGAAAGGGAGTAGTAGTTGTCGGGTCTGGAGGACACGCACCAAACACCGAGAGTCGTTCGAAACGAATCGTTTGTTTCCGGTGTTTGAATCCGGACGCCCCCTCTTCCACTTTTCGAAATGGAAAGAGGAGGGGCTCGAGAAGACAAAGAGCCAGGAAGCGAAAGTGAAACACACTTCTCGTTGCGCCGAAAAGTCGATGGGGCGATGTGAGCCGCCAGCGAAGGAGCCCTGCCTCAAACCTAGTGAGTATAGCGCGTGCGTGCACAACAAAAAGAGCCTGCTCCGCACGTCGTCGTCGTCGTGGCGATGGAAGGGGGCGGAGAGAGCTGCTCGCGGAGCCCCGGCGGAGCCCCGAGCTCCGAGCGCATGCTGACAATTGACGAGCCTGCGCGGAGAGAGAGAGACAGAACTTTGGTCGAGTGCGTTTATTATTCATCGAGTAATAATGAAACGGAAAGGGAGACAGAGAAGTAATGAAAAACGGATTAGGAGAGGGAAATGAGGGAGAGAAGGGAAGTTAGAAGACGGTTCCGGAGCTCGTGCCCTTCGTCTTGACGTCTGCGCCGACGACGGAAAGGATCGGACGGCTGATGGTGGTGGTGGTGTTGGTGCGGTTGGTCTTTTCACAGGTGATACCCGAAACAAAAAGTTCGGTGACTCCACGGCGGACAGTTTTGTTCATCGTCATGTATACAATGCACACGGAGCCTGAAAATAGACCTGCTTTTTTGGTCTCTTCAATTTTCCCTCGTCGAGATTGCATTCTGACGGCTACAAATCACACATGATGACAAAACGAGCCTTTGGCGGAGCAGGCTGGTTAGCAACGCACTCGCGTTTCTTTTGTTTCATTGCTCACCGTGAGCACACTGCCACGCGAGTTGGCCGATGAGGACGACAGAAGCGGGGGAGTAGAAGAACTGCATGTAGACGTAGATGTAGGCGGCGATGGCGTTGAACGAGCAGATGAGGACGGACTGGAAGAAGACCTGAGTCTGCGTTTTCGAGATGGATTCCGATCGGAAATGGCGGCTTTTGGCGAACAGAAGCACACACAGATAGGCGTAAATAGCGGTCGTGGCCATCGAGACGATGCAGTTGTTGACGGTGTGGGCGATGTTCACGTAGTCGGTCGCCTCAAAAAACAATTCTATTCGGAAGGCTGATTCGATTGAACCTCGTGGCCCGGCAACATTGGATTGAAGAACCAGCTCATGTAGTTCGAGCTGAAGATAATCGGCTTCGTGAAGAATATCGAGTAGAAGGTGTAGATGATCGGGATGGCAATGGTTATGTATATTTTGCGGCCGATGAAGATGGTCCGGATCTTCATGTGCTGGTTGACGTCGCAGCAGCGATTGATGCCGAGGAGGATGCAAGTGGCACAGGATCCCATCCAGCATCCTGAAAGAGACGAAGTGAAAAGAAGACGCCCTGTAACTTACCACAACCGAGAGAGCCCATCAAGAAGATGAACATTGGACAGGAGCAGAAGGTGGCTCCTAGAATTCCGAGGATTCCGGTGGCGACAGAGTTGGTGAGAATGCAGCAAATGTCGAGAATTCCGAGAAAAACCATGATCTTGTAGCACGAAGACCTCATCAGCTCGCTTCTAGCGATTACGATCAAACAGGGGATGTAGATCAACTAAAAGAGATCCGAAAGTCGCTGACAAGAGACAAATGTGACACCTACCAAGAGAATGACTCCCACAAACGAGAAGTAGGCGCCGACGAAAGGACGCGGAGTGCCCAAGGAGTACCCGTCGACGCCCTCGCATCCGTAGAAGTGAGGGTTGAGACGGAATCCGTTGCGGACCACGTAGTTCAGACTCTGATCGAGGTCGCTAGTCAGAAGATCCATTACAGAGTGTGGCCGATGGTTCGTGCGGGTCCGCTTTTAAACGGCGTCTAATCCAGAACGTAGTACTCTACCTACCGTAGTCCCATTATCTCCTTTTCCGGCACTTGTTTTTGTGTCTAATCTTCTTCGGTCAGGTCCCATTCTCCCCATTCATTCATGAATAATCTCGTAGTAGTGGTCGGATTAGACTTTCAGTGTAGTGAGCACAGAGAAGAGATCGCCGCCTGACTCAATTCATATCACGAGACAAAACAGATTACTTTGAAAAAAAACTAATTCATTCATGGATCAGAATACAGTTCCACTGTTCGTGGTCGTCTTCATCAGTTCCGATCCGACCAGGCTCATGATCGGACGCGTCGAAGCCAGTGTCGAGCTGATTCTGATCTTCATTCGTTTTCGGATCCGTTGCGGAACCATCAAATCAAGGACCTTCCTTCGAATCGACTTGTTCCACGTGATGTACACGACACACACAGAAGCTGAAAGGAACGTCTTCGGATGGGAAACGGAGACGTTCATCTAACCGTGAGCACACTGCCACGCGATTTGGCCGACGAGAATGAGCGCCGGCGGCGAATGGAAGAATTGCATGTAGACGTAGATGAAGGCGGCGGTAGCGTTGCAGGAACAGATCAGCACCGACTGGATGAAGATCTGAATGCGAGTTTCTCTTTTCCCGTGCTCTTCTGTTAACTGGTCTCACTTGTTTCTGTGTTTTCGACAGTGCTTCAGACTGAGCGTGACGATTTTTCAAGAAGATCAGAAGACTCAGGTATCCGTAGATGCTCGTTGCACACAGGGAAACGCAACAGTTGTTGACCGTGTGGGGTACATTCACATAGTAGTCACTCTGAAACTTCATTGAACTTTCATAACTTTTCAAAGAGATCTCACATTCAATCCGAGTTCTGGATTGAAGAACCAACTCATGTACTTTGAGTTGAAGAGAATCGGCTTCGTGAAAAGCACCGCGTAACAAGTGTAGCACGTGGGGATTAGCATTGTGAAGTAAACATTGCGGCCGATGAACATTTTGCGAAACGGCAAATTGTGGTTGATGTCGCTGCATCGGTTGATGGCCAGAAGGACGCATGTCGCACAGGATCCCATCCAGCAGCCGCATCCGATGGCGCCCGCCGGGAAGATGAGCCTCGGGTAGGAGCAGAAGGTGGCTCCGATGAAGCCGAGGAAGCCGGTGACGAGCGAGTTGACGGTGAGACAGAAGGTGTCCATGAGGCCGAGATAGAGCATGATCTTGTAGCAGGAAGACTTCATCAGGTCGCTGTGTGAGATGACGAACAGACAGGGAAGGTAGACGCTCTGCAAGAAGTCGTTCAGAAACACGAGACGAGAGGACGACTACCAGAATCAGAAGACCGGCGGCCATGAAGTAGACGCCGAGGAACGGCCTTCTCTCCCCTATCGCGAACGGATCTTCAACGGAAGAGCAATTGTAGTAGAAGGGGTGAGGTCGGAAACCGTTTCTCAAGTAATAGTTGAGTGTCGAGTCCAAGTCATTCGACATCAGTTCACCGATTTTCAGCATCCTCAAAGCCGAAAAAGCTGGAAATACGGGAGCCTGAACACATTCTATATATCTTGTTTTGAAATCAGTAATCCTCTTTCTCTCAATGAGTTGGATTACGTTTTTTCGTGTGGTCAATCGAGCGTCAAGGACGTCAGATCTCGAAAATAGGTGGGAAGGCGCAGCAGGCTGGGAGGGGGAGAAAGTCCCAATGAGTAATAAGCAGAGGATTACGGGAATGATGATGTCGTTGCGACTCGGAGGGAATAAGACAGTGACGAAAGTACAGGTCGGTTCATTGAATGCGTTTATTGACGTCTTAAGATTCAGGAGGCAACGACAAATTGGCTGGAGTCGGCGGGCAGCGGAGATTTGCAGAGCTCGAGAGGCTCGACTGCCTCGACGACGATGCGGCTGCAAAGTATTCGGAAGTGGAGAAGACGTGGGGAGGGAACTCACTCGGCGTCGTTCTCGATCGGTCTCCTATAGACGATGTAGAGCACGAAGAAGAGGAGGAAAATGTCAAAGAGCATGGCGAGTCGATGTCGAATCTGTGGGAAAGAAAGAGAGAAGGGCTCCTTATATACTCCTTGCATGCGGTGTCTCGTAGCACAGAAAGCAATTCACATGAACGAAAATGAGTTTCTTGCTTCCAGTAATCCGTTGTTACCTTGATCAAAAAAAGGTTGTATGAAATCACGCGATCCAGACGACGTCTTCTCGAAACGCTTCTGAAACCTCCGCCAGAGCTCGTCCTAATCGCGCAGAGATCCGTTCACACTTCCAGCTCATCCCTCCTGTATCACCCGACAAAACATGTCACTGGCAGACTGCCTATCATTTCCGGAACTCTAATGCTTTCCTCCGCCTCGCCCCCTCCGTGTTCATCATCGAATATGATGGGACGAAGAGCAGCAGCAGCAGCAGCCAGTGTGTATATCGAATTCAGCGAATTCAGCCAAGTGTGAACCCGCCGTCTCTCCCCTCTTTTTCAGTTTATCTCGTTTTTCCGTCGTCTCATCCACGTGGCAGAAGACACTTTAGACGGGAAAACGAAGCGAACGGAACGAACAACAATGTAGTGACGGGTAGCAGAAGCGGCTCGAAAAAAAAACACAATTTGAAGGAGGCGGGGAAGGCCGTCTTCTTTCTTTCGCCTCCCTCCGGCCGCCTTTTCATAATCGCAAATCTAGTTTTGCTCTCCGGCCATTGTACCTTCTCCTCCTCCCCTCTTCTCGCCTCCTTCTGTTTTCCCACACGCTATCGCTGGTGCTTCCCCAAACAGGAAACAATTTGGCCACCAAATCGCATTGTTTCGCGCCCGGAACTTTTCCCCTCTCGGATTGTGGCCTTCCAACTCTCGTCCGCTATCTTCTTTTCGTTCCAGACGGTCATTCATAAACGTGCTCCGCGCGAATCGGACCTCATTGCCGATTCCGTCGCGCCGATTGTTATTCATCGGGCGGCAATTTGCGTAGTCGCCGCGAGATGAAGATTGTGGCCCGCCCGATATCTCAATATTCATAAGGATCAGAGATTGACGAACATCAGCGTGTTCAGCGATTCCCACGAGAAGAAGAAGAAGAAAAAGACGCTTCTCGATTCAATTTCCGGCCGCAGACTGTTCTTTCGCGAAAGAATGCAGTTATCAGAACTGCCGAACGACCGGAACATTCGCCTTTTTCTCGAGATTTTCAATGAGAATAGAGTTTGTTCTAAAAGACATTCTTTTCGACACGTGAGTGCTCGCTAAGTGATGTTCCAACAACTGTCCCGCCCGTTATCACCTCGTCCATCATAGCCCGGAGCACGTTTTGCTCTCCCACCCTCTCCACCAAAGAACCACTTTCTTCCCGTTTCAAACCTTTGCATTCAACAGACACAAGCGCGTTTTGATGACAATATGCGCTCTAATGAGCCTCCGCTTCCTTCCAAGAACTATGAGCCCTTCTTCTTCTTCTGAAATGGAGCCAGTCACATGCCGTCTGCACCAACTGCTCCTTCCCGATTCGCCGCACTTGGTGACCTTCGTCCTTCATTCCGGGGCACTCTAAATCCATCGTGCGACCCGTTTTCCCCTTCCGCTTCCCACCGTCATTCCAATGCATTCGGGAACATCGATGATTGAGTGTATGCACCAATTGTCTCCCCTCGTTTCCTCCCATTATTCATCACTTATCCCTCGCGAACACTCCTCTTTTTCCTCTCGATAAAGCTGATTATCCGCTCTCTATCCGTCAGCCACCGAAAATCAATGACACAGTTTTCGTCGTCAGTGAGTCTTGCTCGGGGAGCCCGTGAGCTCTTCTCGAATCGAATCTAATTTTCGCTCTCCTTTTTTGTTTTCGCAACTTTTGCACAAATTGATTTCATTAGGGACAGAAACATGCATGTTTGAAGTTATAAATAAATCGATGGGCCCTCCCGGTGAACACGAAAAAGCGAAAACCTCAAACATGTCTCGCGTGCTTGTCATCATATCAGTCAATCATTCAAACACGTTTTTCCTCTTTCCCCGCCGACTCGCAGAGTTACAATGTGACCGGACCCTTCCGATTATTACGTTAGCACTCGGGAGCGCCCATTCATCATCGTTGCAGACAGATGCTCTCGTCGTCTGGAAGGAGCTTCGTGCCTCTCGACGGCTCCAACGGCACCAGTTCGCGCCGGAACCCGTTCGTGCAGATCACTCCCACAGGTATCCGGTGGCCCCCCGTCGCTCGCGACACTTCCGCCTTCCAGAGCCCTCCTCGAACGCCCCCGACCGTCCGTGCATCAACAACACGACGCCGATCTCGTCGCGTGTTCGCGGCGAGAAACTCGTGAACTACATGGAGCGCTCGCCGCCCTCCTCCTCAGTGGCAATCGTACCGGGGTAAGCAGATTAGAGTGCCCCTGCAGGGAGTGCTTCTCATTGCCGCCCTTTGCCTCTTTGCCGCCCTACTCGTCATCATTGAAATTAAAAGAGTCGCCGAAGGGCATCTCTCTCTCTCTTCATTCTTTCGCCATTCATGCATCTCGCCCTATCTATCATCTGCTGACCGAAAAACAGAGGAAAAAACGAGAGTTGATTAGAGAACTGCTCTCCTTGAATTTCGGGTTGACTAGTCAGAAGCCACTCGGTTCTCTGATCTGTCGTCACACTGACGTATTCTGGAAAGACTCGTTGAGCCGACCGTCTCCGAGAATGACGTCTTCTGGTGCATTCTGACTTGCAGCGAGAGCGGAAGAGTGCAAAGTCCACAAATCTGTGCAAATCCAGTTCGCAACTGGCATTAGATTGTTTCATTAGAAGCTGTTTAATCCCTTCTGCACCCCTCTCCATTCATTTGTTTATCATGTCGTGGCACTGCACCTCCATCGCCTTCTCATCGCTTCGGAGCTCGAGAAGAAGACGCGGAACTGCTCCGAGTTCAAACATCCGAGGCAGACAGAGAGAAAGAGCCGTCTAATCCTGCCTCCTCATCAACACATTCGGGTTCCCAAGCAACCACAAAACAATTGTACCCATATCTGACTCCTCCTCCTCCCTCCCCTTCCTCTTCCTATTCTTCATCTCGTTTCTTCTCGTGTTTCTCTTCTCGCCTGTCAACCGCATCGACTCGCCTCTCGCCCCTTTTTCGCACTAATTTAATAATTCGCGAGTTTTTGCGTCCCTCTTGCCTACCAACCGAATAATCCGCGCGAGGCGCGTCGAGCTGCGGATTAGCAAAGTCCATCGCTTATCAGCCGACCGGATATCACGTCTCTCCCATTCTTTTCCAGTGCCTCGTCTCCGACCATGCGTCGCAATTTCCGATGCGCCATTTCGGTTGCACATCCCAATGTTTCGAGAAAGAGACACGCCGATTTCGAGCTCATCCGCTCTATTTTTGACTTTCGAGCCATATGTGAGACTTCGAGAGCTATTCTTTTCTATCAACCATTGGAAATGCGCTCTACTAGACACTTTCTTGGCACAGCTCAGATTTACAGAAGATTCTAATTTTTAAAAATCATGTTTTGTGTTATTTCATTGCTTCGACTTCGAAGCGCCGAATCCCTCGGTTGATGTTCTATTTACTAAATGTGAAGAGTATTTTTATAAGTTGTCACACCCCAAACCTCACTAACCTTTTCTCCCCATCCTCTTCTCTTTTTTGCTCCTCCGCCAACTGCCGCCACTCGGCGCTTCTCGAGAAAACGAGAGATTGTGTGGGGGAGAGAGACGCAGACACGGAGAACATGTCGGCGTCTCTTCCAGTGTAACACTCTCTCGCCCATCTAATTTATTGCCAATGAATTATGAGAAGACGGGGCGAATCGGTTTCAAAAGAAACAGAAAAAGAAACTATGATCGAAGAGCGAGGAAGGAAGAAGTGGAAACGATCGGATAGTTCGGAAGGGGGCTCTGAAGAGATACGGTAGACACGCGGTGAACTTTGTGTTCTGTGCCTGAAATGACATTCTGGAGGGAAGCTCTTCAGTGGAAGCCGTCCTCCTCCTCGACCACGTCACTTCTCGATTCGCATTCCAATCCGATTGTCCCTTTGAATATGTGTTGTCTTCGGAAACGAGCCACGAAAACACCTCATATCCGGTGTCAGGTAGGCCGTCCTCTCCTTCCCCCCATCCAATGTGCATACCTTCCGATTGCCCTCCCGATCACTTCCTCCCGTACGTATCTCTCTTCTCTCCCTCTCTCTCCCGTTCGTCACAATTCGTGGCTCCACCGATTCATCTTCCTGATTCTGTCCGTCTCGCACTCTCTCGCATCGCCGTTATCTCTCGTTCCATGCTGCTTCCAGCAAAACGGTTAGTCGAGTGATCGAGCTGGGCGGGGCGACGCCGTACAGGCGCGGCACAGCCCCCGGACCCTCGTCCTCCCCCTCCTCCGTCGTCCAGAACCAACGGCTCGCGTCGGCCAGATCGAGTGCATCTCTCATCTCGCGAGCCTCTTCCAACTCCTCGTCCACCGTCAACAATCGGGCCATGATACAGTGAGTTCTTTCGTTCTTTCCCTCTCCCCCGCCAATGCTTTCACCTAGATTAGATCTCCTCTTTTACGGCACTCTGGGGGTCCACTAAAAGCGGAAAGGGGAAGAGCACGAGTGCTTTTTCACCCACCACCTACCGGATTGAGTCCGTCACACTCTCACCGAGAGACAACCCACAATTACACGTGTCACACCTGAAAGCGCACAATTATGGCGTCGTTGGTGGTGATGCATTGCACATGACGTAGCAGGGAACCTCTTCCGCACCTCTGAGATGACCAGAGTCTATTCTTTGCTTGTCACCTTCTCGTGTTTCTTCGCATGTACCTTCTCGTTTCCCGCCGTGTTTCCGTCCCCCCTTTATTTCTTCTTCTTCTTCGCTTTCTTCCAATCGTTCTGCCTCCATTTCTGTCTCTCGTACTCGAATCGCGAAATAAACAAGATACTCCATCAAAATCAACAGCGATCCAATATACTATATTTTGTTTAAAGAAGAGCGCGCGCTCCCAAATTAAATGAGAACGGCTTCTTTTTTCGGGAAAGTGGAGTCGTTCAAAACATGATGAATTAAAAACGAGCCGTAGCAGCAGAAGAAGAAGGAGAAGAAGAAGGAGAAAGTGTCCGGTGACGTGGCAGAAGAGCCCACGAGCCGCCCGTGCATTCCGAACCCTCATTATTCAAATGAGACTGAACTTTCGGCTCGTTTCTCAGTGTTTATTCTTTTTTCGCTCCTCAAAGACCTTATAAACATTGCAGCTCTTCTTTCTCGTTATTCTCAATCCGAAAGATTCCTGACATTCCATTATTATTATTATTTACTGGGAAAACGGGCGGAATTAGAAGAATGAGTGAGCCGACGAAGATTAACTCTTTTTTGTATGTAGAATAGAGATCAACGAGTTATTATTACATGGCTGATCGCGTCTTGCCACGACAGGGACCGGCGTCTCGGATGTTCCATTGGTCTCGGATTCTTCGAAGAATCGCGCCACGGGGGGACCAAAGTTTTCTCCACAGTGTACTACCAAGTGGCTCCCAACAAATGCTCCGCATGAATCTCACGTTCGTGCCCCGCTCTCCGCATCTCGGCGACTATCCGTTTCGTGCTCCCCGCCACAATCCCCTCTCTCACTTCCTCTATTTTTAACCCCTGACAACTGAGTGTTTTGTCGGACAGCCCGGAGGGACCGAGGTCGGAAATCTCGCAGAACCGGCACCGCCGCGTCCAAAGCACACGGAGCCAGGAGCCGCACGGCTACGTGAGGTGCACTTTGTTGTAACGAGAGCGGCCTGGAAACCAGGAAGAAGATAGCGACGAGCAGCCGCTTTTTGAAGATCACACGATGGCCGGAGAGACGGGAGACGGGCTTTATGGGATTCGGAGTATCAATCGAACCTCCTCCAGTTGATCAGAAATCACTGATTGGAGACGACAAAAGGGAAACGAGGTTGCAAATGAGATCTTCTTGAAACTTGAGAGCTCTCCGGAGAGCTTCAAAGGGCAGTCTTGTTCGATTCTAACCTCCTACTAACTCCCATCTTTTCTCCATTCTGAACCCATTTACGACTGTAATGTACGTTTCCTGCCGGTTATTACATGCAATTACCGTAATCGGTGCCCTCAATTTGTGCCGATTACTCCCGTAATCATGCGTGTTTTAGTGGAGGTCCCCTCTTCCGAGAGAGTGTCGTAACTTTTATATCCTTCTTCCTATCCGTCCCGCTTGAGCACACCACGCTGCTCCGAGGGCTCCGCTGTCTCGACTCCGCCCCTCTTGCTTACTTCTTACTGTCAGCAGCAGCAGCAGCTCCCGGAGCTCCTCATTCTCTCCGCGTCCTGGTCCCAGACAGCTCACTCGACTAACCTCTGTCCCTTGTTTTGTCGCTCCTTTGTCTTTGTTTTCCGTGTTCTCTGGACTGAAAAGCAAGCCTCTCTAGATAACTGGACTCTCTGTATGGCACTTCTGATCGCACCGACCGTAGCAGCGTAAGTTCACGACAGAAGCACTCCCGGGGAAGCGCTCTTGTTCCAGCATGCGAACCTCCACACTTTCAGGCAAATCGCCTCCGGAAGCACCTCGATGGCTGCCGCCTCGGGATGCGAACGCGAGAACTCGGTCGACAACCAGCCCGACCGTGCTAGTCTCGACGATCGTTCTAGTAACAAGTGAGTAGTGCATCTTTTCCGAGCACCCCGCACTCACTCCCCTGTCTCCTAACTGCTCCAAGAGCCCGCAGCTGTAACTGCCGATTGCAGGATATTCGACGAGGATGTCGAGAGCAGGATGATCCCTCTCGAGCGTCCGAGTCACAAAGGCAGCATCCGGGACAACACTCCCGACTCGATCCTCAGGCTCAACATCGGAGGCAGCAGCTACCGGATCCGCACCCGCTCCATCATAAAGTTCGGTCCGAAGACGCTGCTCGGCCGCTTCTGCCGCATGAATCACGAGCATCGACGCCAATGGGCCGACTGGTACTTCGAGGACCAAGACGAGTATTTCTTCGAGCGAGTGCCGAGGTGAGACTGCTGTAGTTTGGTTGCGAGAAGCCGCCGCCGCGTCAGCTGTCATGACCGGCAGTGGCCATTAATTAGAGAAGCGTCGCAAAGATCGTCGCGAAAACAAGACTGGAATAGCTTTTTCCAGATACTTTGACCCGATCTACGACTTCTATGCCACCGGAAAACTGCACGTCCCGAAGGATCTGTGCTTCGACAAATTCATGGCGGAGCTTCGTTTCTGGGCGGTCTCGAAGTCGCGCATGGACGAGTGCTGCTCTCCGTTCGCGCAGTACTGCGTCACGATGGGCGGAGACCCCAAGTATACGGTATGTGGGGGAATGGGATGTCGAGAATGGGACACACAAACGAATCATTATATTTTAGGATGAGGCTGCCGAACTGCAGAAGGTAAACTGAAATAATGAGAAACACATTTTAATTTGACTACCAGCAAGCAAAAGCTAACTCTTTTTCAAGACTTTCTCTTCTTACCAGCAACCCATTCATAACCAACCAACCCCTTCTGAATGCGTTGACGTCTTCTGATAGATCTGAATTTCAGGAGAAGGACCACTTCATCGGCGTCCGATGCGCCAACATCCGCCGCAGATTGTGGCTGATTCTGGAGGGCCACTCGCAGAGCAAATGGTGGAAGGTCGGCCCTTCCGGACAACACTGCTCCCTCCGAACCGTTCCTTTCAGGCCTTCGAGGTCATCTCGACCGCCTTCGTCGTCCTCTCGATCTCGGCTCTCATCCTCGGCTCGATCCCCGAGTTCCAGGTGCCGCAGAAGAGCGAGGACGGACAACTCGTCTACGCAACGGCCACCTACCCGACCTACCCGAACGGCGGCGGAATCTCCATCGAGAGCCGCACCGTAGTCCGCGAGGGATCCGACAATTCGGTAAGGGCGTGCAGAGAGTGTTGACAGAACTACTAAGAACTAGATTGAACGTCGAGGTTTGTATTCAGAAGTGTAATGTTTTCAGACAATCCTTGAAGATCAGGCAGCAAGAAATAATAACGGCAAGGTAGTATATCTGTGTCGGAATCTTTAGATACTATGTCATTTAATCACTAACATTTTCCTTCTTCTTCTCTGTGAAAACGGCTCCATTCCCTCTCGAACGGGTCTTCGTTTTCAGGTGGAAATGACCGAGCATCCCGTGTTCACTTGGGTCGAGAACGTGTGTGTCATCTACTTCTCCATCGAGTACGCCCTTCGCTTCATCGTCGCTCCGAGAAAAGTGAGCGTTCTCCGTCCCTCGACGCCTTCAACTTCTCACCTTTCAGTTGGCGTTCGCCCGTCAGATCCTCAACGTCATCGACCTGCTCTCCATCGCTCCGTTCTACTTTGAACTGCTTCTCTGGGTGTGCGGAATCAGCGGAGAAAACGTGCGCAAGGTCCGATGGGCGTTCCTGACAGTACGTCTTCTTCGTGTCCTTCGTGTCATCAGAATCGCTAAACTCGGAAGATTCTCACCAGGTACGATTCTAGAATAAATAACAGTCGGAAATGCTCGAATGTCTACATTCCAGGTCTCGCAAACTTTGCGTTGACAATCCGGAAGTCGAAGAAACAGATGCAGATGGTCGGAATCGTGATGATGACAGTCGTCATCTTCTTCTCCACTCTCGTCTACTTCCTCGAGAAAGACGAGCCCGGAACAAAGTTCACGAGCATCCCGGCCACCTTCTGGTGGTGCGTCGTCACGATGGCGACCGTCGGATACGGAGACCTCGTGCCGGTGACCGTCGCCGGCAAGTTCGTCGGCAGCGGAGCCATCGTGTGCGGAGTCATGGTGCTCGCCCTCCCGATCACCATCATGGTAACTGCTTCCCTCCCGATCCGTGATTCATCTCCGATTCCTTGCAGGTCAACAACTTCATGCAAGTCGTGAAGCTGCGCGAAGAGCAGATCGTCAAGAAGTACGCGCAACAGCACGGCGACCAAGTCTGATCGTCTCCTTCCGTTTTCTCATTCTTTTCCGTATGTATCCCATTCTCTCCTCAACCCGAATAGTTCTGATTTCGCTTGACTATCCTGCCGCCCGGTTTGCTACTATGTACCTAACCCCGATTCCCTCCGTTATTCCCGACGACTAGCATTCGAGCACAGCCCCTCTAGACCGCCCGTCCCCTTCTAAATCCCCACCAACCAATCAAGATTTGCATTCTATTTTTTACGTTGATAACGATCAACACCACACATAATAAAGGCGATTTGTCAATCGGAAATGGGTTCTCTCGGGGCGGAAAAAAGAGAGAAAAGATCGTCTTCAAGGCTGTTCTCTCTCTTTCTTTCTACAGGTGGCTTCCTCCAAAGTACCCCCTTTATGGCTTCTTGCCGCATAACTCTCTCTCTCTTCCCCCATTCCGTGCCACAATGGGGAACTTTCTTCTTCTTCTTTCATCAAGAGTCTCGCTTCCTAATCGTATTCCGATTCCCACCCAATTCTGACACTAATTAGGTATGGACTCTCAATAATCAAGTACCGGACGTGTAATTGGATGAGCCCAACATGCGTCGATGTGAATAATAAAAGCTTGAAAGGGCACGCGGCGTCTCGTTCTTTTTTGAATAGAACCCAAATTGGCATCGCGCGAAGAACCGACGAGAAGCCGTGGCTGACCTACAAAAGGGAGAAGGAGTCAGTCTCGACGACGCAATTAGCAAGAGTACAGTACGAAGGCAGTCGTATTGTTCCCGCACTTCTATTATACTCCCTTCCTCTTCCCGCTTTATCCTCTTCTCCACGCTCCGGTTTTTGACGCCTTCTGGTCACCATTTTTGCTTCTCCTCGCCTCTTCATCTGCCCATTTCAGGCTTCTGAATACGTAGTCATCGGATGAGTGTCCCCTCGTAAACCGATTCTCCGAACGTCTTCTGAACCTGCCCTATTACTCCTCATAATTTCCCTCATGATGACGCCACCTCACATATTATATTCGTTCAAAGATATTCGACACTTTCCCTCCGTTCCTCCGAATAATTACTTCATTTCTGCGGGTTGTCTTCTTCTTCTCCCCCTTCGTCTGCTCGTCGAACGAAACGCGCTCTATCGCGCAACCGTTCGCAGATGTTCCCACTCCGTATCATCGTTCGCATGTGTGTTGAGACGCTACGCCACTAATTCGAGTTTTCACTTTCCCTGGAACTTTCTATGCAACCGCTTGATAACGAATTGCCTATCAACTTTGCAACTTTTTCTTTTTCGCTTCCCGCCTTGCCGCCGGTTCCGCGCGGAGCCTTCCGCGTTCTCTCCGCGCGTCTCTTCCGCACTCTCTCGCTTTCCGCGCGGCGGTCCAAATGCTCACTTTTTGCGTGCGTGAAACATGCTCAGGGCGGCTCAGACTCACGCCGCATATTTTCCATTGAGGCGGTAATCCGTAGAACCAACTGTTTCAGGTTCTTTCGCGTGTTCGCCCCCGCTGACTGAGTGGTCATTCGCCGCCACTGCTCCCGCTCCGAATGCCCGTGCTTTCTTCCCTTCAGTTTCTATCGAATTCGCACATTCATTCCCATTCAAAAGGGGGCACTTACTCTCGAGGAGAACTCTGCTGTTTCGTACAAAATCCCTTCGTCCTTTTTCACACAATGACGTCGTTGTTTGAAATCCACCCACCTGATAGGCACTCGATTATGTTTTCTTTTCCCAATTACACCGCATTACATCGTTTCTGATGTCACCGCAATTAGCAGCGATTGGCAGAAGAGTACCAGATCCTCTCAGGAAAGTAAGTCGGTGGTGGCAAGTTGTGCTGCCACTTCACTCTTTTTTCCGGCTTCCGCGCGGAACCTGGCGCGCACAGTATTCGCGGGTGCGCGAGAAGGTCAAGTAACTGATTGACTCTCGCGTTCTCGAGACAACTTTTTGCTTCTTCATTGCCTCCAACCAGACACACACTTGTTTTTCATTTCCGAGTACTCTCGAAAGTGTTGGAGGGAGGAGGAAGCGCGGAATGAGGTGCTTAAGTTGGCTGACTGACGGCGGCGGTATTATGAGCGAAGAAGAAGAAGAAGAAGTAGTAGTACTTGTCGTCTCATCGAAAAGTCGCTCTTGATAAAGAAGTGTGAAGAGGGTGTCCACTCGTTGTCTCAAATATCTATTTGATTTGCTCTTTTTCGTCGGATAACCGTCTATCAATTTCCGCTTCCGTCGCTCGAGAAGAGTGCCTTTGTCCGCCTCTCGAAGTCTTTCCCCCCATTTCGCCTCGTGACTCATTCACTACCAAACCTGAAAATTCCATGCAATTCAAAGTCAAACAATTCGGTGGTTCTTCGTCGTTTGGAGAAGGCCTCTCCTACCACATATTCTGTTTGTACACATTTCCGTACTCTGCGTCTCTCCAATCAACGCGCTCTCTCGCCGAGTCCTTTTGGTGCAGTGGTGAGCATTCATGCAGCCTCCACCTTCTTGTTTCGCATGCATTTTAATCCCATCCACATATATCCCGTCGAGACCGAATATCTCTCTCTCTTTCTCTCTCTCTTTGCCAATGAATGCACCTCTCTTTCCTAATCACGTATTCCTTATTGCATTCGGACTCTCTGACTTTTCACCATTCCAAATGTCACACCTCCCGTTTCGAGTTTCATTGAGTTTCCAAAAGCGGATAGACTTTGAAAGTGGTGCGCGGATCGAGTTTCGTTCCGTGATACAAATTGCGTGAATTCAGTAGTCGACCTGAATGTTGTGATGAAAGTGAACACCCGAAAACGACGGCTTAGCGCCGGATCAACCCCTCGCAACCTGGCCCCCGTCGCCACTGTTTCGCCCCCCCCCCCCCCCCATCTTCCTCTGTTTTCAAGGTTTCGTTTCGCGAAGGAAAAGCATGACAAACAGAAAACGAAGAAAACGAAGAAGACCGCCGCAATCAAATCATCTGAAATGTTTCCTCCCCAAACGAGAATAAAATCTCTCTCTCTCTCTCTCTCATAACTCTCGTGTTTCTTCGTCCCGCCTCGGCTCCCTTTGTCGTCGTCTTTTTCGCCGCTTCTTCCGCACATCGCCTAGGTTACAGCTGGAAGCGAGCCACTCTCCCGTCTCGCTTTCCCACTTCCAAACGTATTCTAAACGCAAATTTCCTGTTGTGCCCCCTTTCGACCCTACAATTTAGGCGTTTTTTTTTTCGTTTTCGAATAACATCCGTTTGCAGGTGAGATGAAAAGTAGCGTCGAATGATTTCACTGGCGAAAATCCGACGACTACTCTTTTTATTGGTAAGAAGTGAGTTCGTCAACGACTCTTGAAGTTTTGAATGTTTCAGCTTGCTCTGCTGAGCGGAGCAGGCGCTCAATTCGAAGCAGACGTCCGCTGGTCGTGCTCCGAAGACGTGGTGTCAGTGTTCGTGCGCACTTCAAAGCCGTTCGAAGGACTCGTTCAGACGAGAGCCTCGGACTCCGAAGCTTGCCGAGTGCAGGGCTTTGGGACAAATGTAGCCGTGCTGAAGTTGAGTCTGAAGTCGGACGAGTGCGGAGTGAAGTATGACGCTGAGGCTAGGAGTCACTCAGTGACGGTCGATGTTCACTCACACCCCGTTCTGATTGTCGAAGGAGACAAATCGGTGAACATCACGTGTCGGGAGGCGGCCAACGGAACGCACTCCACGAATCAAATGTGAGTATGGGAACAGAAGTTTCAATATGGAATTCCGTTTCAGGAACAGTCAGTCTACATCGGACTACCAACTACGGATCCTGTCGAGTAGGCTGCCGGTCGACACTGTCAAGTACTCGCAGCCCTACACTCTTCAAGTAAGGCGCCCGAACCTATTGTTTCCGCACCTCTCTCGTTTCAGATCCGTCCGTTCCCGAATCAGTTGGCCAACGATCTCTCGTTCTTTGTCGGCCAGTGCACCGCTCAGCCGATCGGAGGCAATGTCTCCGTTCAGCTGACAGATCCCGTCGGCTGTGCTCTCTTCAAGTCGATCATGGGCCACTTCGCGAGGCGAGAATCTGTCGAAGAGGCCGAGATTCCGTCCATGTTCCGATTTCCCAACACAAAAAAGCTGAAAATCTCGTGTGTGGTGACTGAATGCGACGGGAACTGTGAATCGCGTTCCTGTGACACTGATTCTTCGGCTTCTTCACTTCTGGAGAGGACGACGGCCAGTGTGGAATCAGACGAGTCGCAGAAGGTGTGGACTATCGTCAACCTGGAAGAAGCAGCCGAACCGCTTCCGATTCTTTCGGAAAGTTTGGACGATGCACGGGAAGAGACAGTGCACCACGTGGCGAGAGACGCAGAGACGCCGCCTCCCAATCTGATAGTCCAGAAGAACAGGGAAGAAGTCTATCAGACGGAATGCATCTCCGAGTCAGACTTCAAACTACTCTACTACCTTTGCATTTTCTTAGCAAGTAAGGAAACAGTTTAGTGTTTGCCAGATAACAAAACTCTTTTAGTTTGCTCAATAATTGGATTCACGATGAATATAGTGCTGGCGATAATGCTGCGAAGAAGAAGATCAGATAGGAAATCGAAGAAGACGCCGTTGCCAGTGGAACAACTTCAGATACCGAAATCGAGTGTAGTCCAGCCAGACTTCTGGATAATCGAGAGTGCGAGAGGTTTCTAGATGAGTCAACAAGAATCCGTTTAATTCGTTGTTGCAGAAGCGCCGCCGCCTCCGTCAGAACCTGCTTACTTCGGGCAACATCCAGAATCGCTCTCTTCCTACGCATCAGTTAGTGACTCTCAAAAACACCGCAAATTCACCGTTCTTCCAGAAACCGAATCGCAGAATAATCCCAGTGGCCTCCGAATACGGGGTCCCGCAGTCTCGGAGCTCGGCAGCCTCGTCTTCAGATGACAGAAGTAGCAACGAAATATACAGGTGGACTGAGACCTTCGCACACACATTTCCCTATATTCTGATCCTTCAGACGTCCCAATCAGATAGCGATGCCGCGTCCCGAAGCACGTCACAGCAACTCCACTTTCATGACGCACTCGACGACGATGGAGACGGACATCGACAGCCAGGCGTCCAATCAGGCCACCTCCTACCACTAATTCTGAATTCTGATTCCTTACCGGTACACTTGTTTTTTTCGTTTCGATCTGATTCCTGTATCTTGCTGTTTGATTTATTTCCTTTTCACATTTGGCAGTGTGCGTTGTTGACTAATAAATGCATTTCGTGTGATATGTGGTTGAAAAGTTCTCGTTGTTTCCATGGAGATTAGCCGCGCCCCGTGAGACCCGCAGTGGGAGAGCAGCAGATGATTAGAGTCTCCAGCTTTACACTTTGTCGCGTTTGTTTTCGGTCTTTGCTCGCTTCAGATATCCGCTCTCTATTTTCAGATGATGAACCGACCCCTTGACAATATACAGCATAGACCTGAAAGGTTCGATGCAACGACGGAGAGCAGAGCTGCGTTCACGAACAACAACATACAAAGAGCTCAGATAATCAAACCGAGGGACGAAATGGCGTGGCCGACCGGGAACGAAGACAAACAAACAATAACCAGAAGCACTTACCAAGGTGGCACTGGTGAGAGGTATCAGGCGACAAGGCCGAAAGATCAGATGGACAAGCCGAACGATCCTCTCGATTCCAACACCATCAACCGATCGACGTACCAAGGCGGCACTGGTGAGAGGTATCAGGCGACAAGGCCGAAAGATCAGATGGACAAGCCGAACGATCCTCTCGATTCCAACACCATCAACCGATCCACCTATCAAGGCGGCACTGGTGAGAGGTATCAGGCGACCAGGCCGAAAGATCAGATGGACAAGCCGAACGATCCTCTCGATTCCAACACCATCAACCGATCCACCTATCAAGGCGGCACTGGTGAGAGGTATCAAGCGACCAGGCCGAAAGATCAGATGGACAAGCCGAACGATCCTCTCGATTCCAACACCATCAACCGATCCACCTATCAAGGCGGCACTGGTGAGAGGTATCAAGCGACAAGGCCGAAAGATCAGATGGACAAGCCGAACGATCCTCTCGATTCCAACACCATCAACCGATCGACGTACCAAGGCGGCGCTGGTGAGAGGTATCAGGCGACAAGGCCGAAAGATCAGATGGACAAGCCGAACGATCCTCTCGATTCCAACACCATCAACCGATCGACGTACCAAGGTGGCACTGGTGAGAGGTATCAGGCGACAAGGCCGAAAGATCAGATGGACAAGCCGAACGATCCTCTCGATTCCAACACCATCAACCGATCGACGTACCAAGGCGGCGCTGGTGAGAGGTATCAGGCGACAAGGCCGAAAGATCAGATGGACAAGCCGAACGATCCTCTCGATTCCAACACCATCAACCGATCGACGTACCAAGGCGGCACTGGTGAGAGGTATCAGGCGACCAGGCCGAAAGATCAGATGGACAAGCCGAACGATCCTCTCGATTCCAACACCATCAACCGATCGACGTACCAAGGCGGCACTGGTGAGAGGTATCAGGCGACCAGGCCGAAAGATCAGATGGACAAGCCGAACGATCCTCTCGATTCCAACACCATCAACCGATCGACGTACCAAGGCGGCACTGGTGAGAGGTATCAGGCGACCAGGCCGAAAGATCAGATGGACAAGCCGAACGATCCTCTCGATTCCAACACCATCAACCGATCGACGTACCAAGGCGGCGCTGGTGAGAGGTATCAGGCGACAAGGCCGAAAGATCAGATGGACAAGCCGAACGATCCTCTCGATTCCAACACCATCAACCGATCGACGTACCAAGGCGGCACTGGTGAGAGGTATCAGGCGACCAGGCCGAAAGATCAGATGGACAAGCCGAACGATCCTCTCGATTCCAACACCATCAACCGATCGACGTACCAAGGCGGCGCTGGTGAGAGGTATCAGGCGACAAGGCCGAAAGATCAGATGGACAAGCCGAACGATCCTCTCGATTCCAACACCATCAACCGATCGACGTACCAAGGCGGCACTGGTGAGAGGTATCAGGCGACCAGGCCGAAAGATCAGATGGACAAGCCGAACGATCCTCTCGATTCCAACACCATCAACCGATCGACGTACCAAGGCGGCACTGGTGAGAGGTATCAGGCGACCAGGCCGAAAGATCAGATGGACAAGCCGAACGATCCTCTCGATTCCAACACCATCAACCGATCGACGTACCAAGGCGGCACTGGTGAGAGGTATCAGGCGACCAGGCCGAAAGATCAGATGGACAAGCCGAACGATCCTCTCGATTCCAACACCATCAACCGATCGACGTACCAAGGCGGCACTGGTGAGAGGTATCAGGCGACCAGGCCGAAAGATCAGATGGACAAGCCGAACGATCCTCTCGATTCCAACACCATCAACCGATCGACGTACCAAGGCGGCACTGGTGAGAGGTATCAGGCGACCAGGCCGAAAGATCAGATGGACAAGCCGAACGATCCTCTCGATTCCAACACCATCAACCGATCGACGTACCAAGGCGGCACTGGTGAGAGGTATCAGGCGACCAGGCCGAAAGATCAGATGGACAAGCCGAACGATCCTCTCGATTCCAACACCATCAACCGATCGACGTACCAAGGCGGCACTGGTGAGAGGTATCAGGCGACCAGGCCGAAAGATCAGATGGACAAGCCGAACGATCCTCTCGATTCCAACACCATCAACCGATCGACGTACCAAGGCGGCGCTGGTGAGAGGTATCAGGCGACCAGGCCGAAAGATCAGATGGACAAGCCGAACGATCCTCTCGATTCCAACACCATCAACCGATCGACGTACCAAGGCGGCACTGGTGAGAGGTATCAGGCGACCAGGCCGAAAGATCAGATGGACAAGCCGAACGATCCTCTCGATTCCAACACCATCAACCGATCGACGTACCAAGGCGGCGCTGGTGAGAGGTATCAGGCGACCAGGCCGAAAGATCAGATGGACAAGCCGAACGATCCTCTCGATTCCAACACCATCAACCGTTCCGCCTATCAAGGCGGCACTGGTGAGAGGTATCAGGCGACCAGGCCGAAAGATCAGATGGACAAGCCGAACGATCCTCTCGATTCCAACACCATCAACCGATCGACGTACCAAGGCGGCACTGGTGAGAGGTATCAGGCGACCAGGCCGAAAGATCAGATGGACAAGCCGAACGATCCTCTCGATTCCAACACCATCAACCGATCGACGTACCAAGGCGGCACTGGTGAGAGGTATCAGGCGACAAGGCCGAAAGATCAGATGGACAAGCCGAACGATCCTCTCGATTCCAACACCATCAACCGATCGACGTACCAAGGCGGCGCTGGTGAGAGGTATCAGGCGACAAGGCCGAAAGATCAGATGGACAAGCCGAACGATCCTCTCGATTCCAACACCATCAACCGATCGACGTACCAAGGCGGCACTGGTGAGAGGTATCAGGCGACAAGGCCGAAAGATCAGATGGACAAGCCGAACGATCCTCTCGATTCCAACACCATCAACCGATCCACCTATCAAGGCGGCACTGGTGAGAGGTATCAGGCGACCAGGCCGAAAGATCAGATGGACAAGCCGAACGATCCTCTCGATTCCAACACCATCAACCGATCGACGTACCAAGGCGGCGCTGGTGAGAGGTATCAGGCGACCAGGCCGAAAGATCAGATGGACAAGCCGAACGATCCTCTCGATTCCAACACCATCAACCGATCGACGTACCAAGGCGGCGCTGGTGAGAGGTATCAGGCGACCAGGCCGAAAGATCAGATGGACAAGCCGAACGATCCTCTCGATTCCAACACCATCAACCGATCCACCTATCAAGGCGGCACTGGTGAGAGGTATCAGGCGACCAGGCCGAAAGATCAGATGGACAAGCCGAACGATCCTCTCGATTCCAACACCATCAACCGATCGACGTACCAAGGCGGCACTGGTGAGAGGTATCAGGCGACCAGGCCGAAAGATCAGATGGACAAGCCGAACGATCCTCTCGATTCCAACACCATCAACCGATCGACGTACCAAGGCGGCACTGGTGAGAGGTATCAGGCGACCAGGCCGAAAGATCAGATGGACAAGCCGAACGATCCTCTCGATTCCAACACCATCAACCGATCGACGTACCAAGGCGGCGCTGGTGAGAGGTATCAGGCGACCAGGCCGAAAGATCAGATGGACAAGCCGAACGATCCTCTCGATTCCAACACCATCAACCGATCCACCTATCAAGGCGGCACTGGTGAGAGGTATCAGGCGACCAGGCCGAAAGATCAGATGGACAAGCCGAACGATTTTCTCGATTCCAACACCATCAACCGATCGACGTACCAAGGCGGCACTGGTGAGAGGTATCAGGCGACCAGGCCGAAAGATCAGATGGACAAGCCGAACGATCCTCTCGATTCCAACACCATCAACCGATCCACCTATCAAGGCGGCACTGGTGAGAGGTATCAGGCGACCAGGCCGAAAGATCAGATGGACAAGCCGAACGATCCTCTCGATTCCAACACCATCAACCGATCCACCTATCAAGGCGGCACTGGTGAGAGGTATCAGGCGACAAGGCCGAAAGATCAGATGGACAAGCCGAACGATCCTCTCGATTCCAACACCATCAACCGATCGACGTACCAAGGCGGCACTGGTGAGAGGTATCAGGCGACCAGGCCGAAAGATCAGATGGACAAGCCGAACGATCCTCTCGATTCCAACACCATCAACCGATCCACCTATCAAGGCGGCACTGGTGAGAGGTATCAGGCGACCAGGCCGAAAGATCAGATGGACAAGCCGAACGATCCTCTCGATTCCAACACCATCAACCGATCGACGTACCAAGGCGGCACTGGTGAGAGGTATCAGGCGACCAGGCCGAAAGATCAGATGGACAAGCCGAACGATCCTCTCGATTCCAACACCATCAACCGATCCACCTATCAAGGCGGCACTGGTGAGAGGTATCAGGCGACCAGGCCGAAAGATCAGATGGACAAGCCGAACGATCCTCTCGATTCCAACACCATCAACCGATCCACCTATCAAGGCGGCACTGGTGAGAGGTATCAGGCGACCAGGCCGAAAGATCAGATGGACAAGCCGAACGATCCTCTCGATTCCAACACCATCAACCGATCCACCTATCAAGGCGGCACTGGTGAGAGGTATCAGGCGACCAGGCCGAAAGATCAGATGGACAAGCCGAACGATCCTCTCGATTCCAACACCATCAACCGATCCACCTATCAAGGCGGCACTGGTGAGAGGTATCAGGCGACCAGGCCGAAAGATCAGATGGACAAGCCGAACGATCCTCTCGATTCCAACACCATCAACCGATCGACGTACCAAGGCGGCACTGGTGAGAGGTATCAGGCGACCAGGCCGAAAGATCAGATGGACAAGCCGAACGATCCTCTCGATTCCAACACCATCAACCGATCCACCTATCAAGGCGGCACTGGTGAGAGGTATCAGGCGACAAGGCCGAAAGATCAGATGGACAAGCCGAACGATCCTCTCGATTCCAACACCATCAACCGATCGACGTACCAAGGCGGCACTGGTGAGAGGTATCAGGCGACAAGGCCGAAAGATCAGATGGACAAGCCGAACGATCCTCTCGATTCCAACACCATCAACCGATCCACCTATCAAGGCGGCACTGGTGAGAGGTATCAGGCGACAAGGCCGAAAGATCAGATGGACAAGCCGAACGATCCTCTCGATTCCAACACCATCAACCGATCCACCTATCAAGGCGGCACTGGTGAGAGGTATCAGGCGACAAGGCCGAAAGATCAGATGGACAAGCCGAACGATCCTCTCGATTCCAACACCATCAACCGATCCACCTATCAAGGCGGCACTGGTGAGAGGTATCAGGCGACAAGGCCGAAAGATCAGATGGACAAGCCGAACGATCCTCTCGATTCCAACACCATCAACCGATCGACGTACCAAGGCGGCACTGGTGAGAGGTATCAGGCGACCAGGCCGAAAGATCAGATGGACAAGCCGAACGATCCTCTCGATTCCAACACCATCAACCGATCCACCTATCAAGGCGGCACTGGTGAGAGGTATCAGGCGACCAGGCCGAAAGATCAGATGGACAAGCCGAACGATCCTCTCGATTCCAACACCATCAACCGATCGACGTACCAAGGCGGCACTGGTGAGAGGTATCAGGCGACCAGGCCGAAAGATCAGATGGACAAGCCGAACGATCCTCTCGATTCCAACACCATCAACCGATCCACCTATCAAGGCGGCACTGGTGAGAGGTATCAGGCGACCAGGCCGAAAGATCAGATGGACAAGCCGAACGATCCTCTCGATTCCAACACCATCAACCGATCCACCTATCAAGGCGGCACTGGTGAGAGGTATCAGGCGACCAGGCCGAAAGATCAGATGGACAAGCCGAACGATCCTCTCGATTCCAACACCATCAACCGATCCACCTATCAAGGCGGCACTGGTGAGAGGTATCAGGCGACCAGGCCGAAAGATCAGATGGACAAGCCGAACGATCCTCTCGATTCCAACACCATCAACCGATCCACCTATCAAGGCGGCACTGGTGAGAGGTATCAGGCGACCAGGCCGAAAGATCAGATGGACAAGCCGAACGATCCTCTCGATTCCAACACCATCAACCGATCCACCTATCAAGGCGGCACTGGTGAGAGGTATCAGGCGACAAGGCCGAAAGATCAGATGGACAAGCCGAACGATCCTCTCGATTCCAACACCATCAACCGATCGACGTACCAAGGCGGCACTGGTGAGAGGTATCAGGCGACAAGGCCGAAAGATCAGATGGACAAGCCGAACGATCCTCTCGATTCCAACACCATCAACCGATCCACCTATCAAGGCGGCACTGGTGAGAGGTATCAGGCGACAAGGCCGAAAGATCAGATGGACAAGCCGAACGATCCTCTCGATTCCAACACCATCAACCGATCCACCTATCAAGGCGGCACTGGTGAGAGGTATCAGGCGACAAGGCCGAAAGATCAGATGGACAAGCCGAACGATCCTCTCGATTCCAACACCATCAACCGATCCACCTATCAAGGCGGCACTGGTGAGAGGTATCAGGCGACAAGGCCGAAAGATCAGATGGACAAGCCGAACGATCCTCTCGATTCCAACACCATCAACCGATCCACCTATCAAGGCGGCACTGGGAATCGCGCCCAAATGGTCAAGTACGGTAGCACGATAGACTTCGGCCCAGGGAAAGTGACATCTCAATCTATATCACGGTTCGTTTTTCAATCTCGGCTTCCTGTGGTCCCCAAATTCTGTTTCCAGATTGACATACACCCAATTTCCCATCGAACGAATGTCTCTATCGGTGCCTGTCGAGAAATGGATCGGCGGCGTCTCATATCCGACCGAATACCTCTCCGAACATAGGAGATCTTTCCGCCCGAAGCCTGCTAATTCTGAACCACAAGTGCGAATTGTATCATCGAAAAAACGAACACCGAATCACATGTACCTCTATTAAATACCTTTCCGATCTTCGTCTTTCTATCGATTAGTTCAACTTTAAATATTTTATTTGTGGCAATAAACATGATACGGAAAGAAAGAAAGACGCGCAATTTAAGCACGGGAAGGTAAGAAAGCAATGTGAGGACCCGGGTTGGAAGTAATTGAATTGGAGAAGATACCGGTCAGATCATGAGTGTCCACTTGTCTCTTGAGGCTTCGGAGATCCGGAACGGAAGTACTGCTGCACGTTGTGCTCGGGCGGTCTGTTGAGCTCGCGATAGAAGCGCCATTGCTGGTAGTAGCAGTACATGATGAGGATGCACGAGAACATCAGAAACATCTGAATGGCTCCCAGGATCACAGTGAGCAGACATGTGACGTCGTCGACAAAACAGTGTTTGACGCTCGTTAGAAGGTTCGTTTCGTGCTTCACTACTGTCACGTCGCCTTCGAAGAACTCTCCGTGCTCGGTGAAACCGGGCTCTTTCTGAAGCTTTCGCTCGACGGTTCTCTCGGGATTCAGAAGTGTCAGTTTGTGTCCATGCACTTTGTAGATGTCGCTCGTCAACTGGAGCTGCCTCGGCTCTCCGGTCACCGATCTTCGAACCATTCGGTGACGAGGCAAATCGAGAGAAAGAGGCAACGACTTCATGTTCGAACTGTCCTCGGGGACGACGATGTCTTGATTGCACTTGGGCATGCATCCGACTGTGCAAGTCTCCACAGTCGCGTGGTAGACGACTTCTGTCTGCGTCCGAAAACCGGAGAAGCTGATCTTGAGTTTGACGTAGTTCTCTGTTTTCCGGATCTCTTTGACAATGTCTCTGCGAAGAACACATCTGAAAGAAGACGTTGAGAAATCAGAAGACGTCCGATTCAGCTCACCCGTCCTCGTCAATGATTCGGAGCACACGACCGCTGGTCACATCTCTGGCAACGAGGTTTGTCACTGTAAAGTCTTCTGCAGCGTTCCGCACAGTGAGCATAATCCACCCGAAGTCTCCGATGTGAACTGTCTCTGCTTCGTTCGAGTCTAGACTCAGAATCTTGAGAGAGAACTTCGGGTTTGGAGAAGAAGTGGACGTGACGACGACGTCATCCGACATCACCTGGTCCGTTTTGTTGTTCTCGCGGACGTTCATTTGGACGGACAGCGACTGTTCTTCGGCTGGAAAACTCTTGTGCATCCGGCAGTTCACCTGCAGCACTTTGTCTCTGATCGTCACGAGACTCGTGCTCCCTTCTTTCACGTGCACCATTCCTCGATACGTGGAACTGTGCGAATTCTGAAGACGTCGTTTTAACTCTAGGTTTCTTGAAAGAAGCTGCTCACTGAAGGGTCGAGGCCACACTTTTTGAAGTCAAATTTTGAGGAGAAAACATAATCTCCCTCGTATACTTCTTCGCACATTACTGATTTCGACTTCTTCGTCATCATCTTTCCGCTAGAATAGTCACGTCTTCGCGTTTCAGACGATTCAGAGACTCACACAAACATCCTCATCGAACTCGCTTTGACCTCGAGATTGTGTTCGCGGCACTTGAGAGAGACTGAATAAAGAGCTGGGATGCAGAAGAGGAAGAAGGAAACGTACAGTTGACGCAGTCGTCGAGATCTCCGTGGAAAAGGTTCGGCTTCATGTTCTCGAGGGGACTTCTGCCGAGCATCCGAACCGAAGACCACATGAGACGGCACTCGAGGGTCGAATTGTCGAAGGTGTAGGACCTGGAAGTGGGTTGCACGAGGCGCGCCATCAACGAAAACGCAAACCTGCAGGGATCAGACACTCGGCTCCTGATCAGACACATCTGTTCGCACTCTTCTGTACTGCCGACCTTCTGGATCGACTGATCACTGACTGCCTTGAGACCTCCGCCACTGACTCGCATGAAGGTGCATCCGGAAGCACTCATCGAATCTGTCAAGTATCAATGAGACCAGTGGAAGGATCGGGAGTGCTCACAGTCAATGCAGTTGTTCTCGAACAGGTCGACCGAAGTGCTTTGTTTGAAGTAAAGACGGGGATTGTAGACGGAGTTGAGGGACACCTTCGAGAGCTGGCAGAGGGACGTCTCCGAGTTGTGGAGGGCTGCTCGACACGACGGCCTGCAAATGGCCCCTTTCTCTCTCTCACTCGTTCTCTGTTTCCTCACTCTTTCTGACACTGAGACAGACATTCTTCAATGGGAATCGAGAAAGTTCTGAGAATGAACGAGGCATTGAGGAGCGATTTCCCCGCGAATTTCTCGAAAGCGAAACTTCTTTTCAGACATTTATCTGGAAATTGGCTGTCGAAATGCATTCGTTGACCCGTCAATTACTCACTCTCCAAACACGTTTTCGTTCCGACGGTCACCGATCCGGGCGTCGTTAGGAACAAAGAGGGATTTGTCTCGACGGAGAAAAGTTGGCAATTGAATGTATTCTCGACGGCCGAGAAAGTGAAATGCGTGCAGTTTTGGACCTGAAAACTGAGGAATAAGACGGATGGATCGGGAAGGGAAATGGCGACCGAAGAACAGAATCTGGTGCACTGGGAGAGGCCGTCGACGGGCTTCTGAAGGATCAAACCGGCCGTTCCGTTGATGGATCGCGATGTTTCGATGATGAACGAGACCTCGCACGGGGAAACGGAGGAGGAGATCCAAGTGAGGAAGACGAGGAAGAGCGCCCGTTTCATGGCATTCCTGCAAGAGCGAAGCTGTCTCGGGAGGGGCGAGAGTTTAAAGTCGCATCCGGCAGAGGTTAATTAATGGACCTTCCGAGAAGCGGCTCGTTTTAAAACGCGAGGAGAGTGTTATGGGACAGCATGAGTTATGTTCGCGAGTAATCGGATAACGGACGGAGGCGGGAGTGCGGGAGCGAGGCGACGGATCCCAGAGAAACCAGCTGGGAAATCCGTGTTCGACGGACTGTCTGATCTCACTCGTTCGCTTTTTGCGTCAGGACTGTTTGGCTACCGAACAGTAGACACATATATTTCGTTTTGGCGGTAAGCAAACACGCCGGACACTGAATGACCAGCCAGCCGGGGATAATAGTGGGCCGGGCAGCGGAGACGCAAACATACGTACGGCTGCGCGGCGTCCGAATCAAAAGGGCAAAATCGAAAGTGACGGTTACAGGAAGTAGGTGAAAGTTGTTTCCCTAGGCTTCTCCCTCTCCTTCGGCTTGCATTTGGGTCAATTTCCAGCTGCGTGTGGGAGCGATGAAATCAAAAGATTTCTCCCCGGCCGGGAATTGAACCCGGGTCTCGCATGTGACAGACGCGGATACTCACCACTATACTACCGAGGACACGAACTGATGGCAAATGGGTGCCAATAAGACGGAGGGAGAGTTGCGAAGAGGCAGTTGTCAGTGTACAAGTGGAGGAGAGGAAGAAATATGTGTGTGAGTGAAGTATTTAGAAGTGAATATGCAAGCGAATAGAAAACACATTCGTCGCGCGAGAAGGAATCCGCCCCTTTCAGAGTCTGCGTCTCCAGGATCCCGACTCTCTTTTCCGGATCAATTGGCGGATTTATGAAACAATAAAGACGACGACGCGCAATAGAGAGAGAGAGAGACAAAAAATGGGCGAGGTGGCGAAAGTTTCGAGAGGGTCTTCTCGGAAGAAAGTGACGAGCTGTCGGGGAGATCAACTCGTCCGATTAACCCGGAAAAGTGATCGGAGACCGGGTTCCGGATGGATCCGCTTGATCGCAGAAGCTGCAGAAACAAGGTTAATGGGGGGAGGGAATCAAAACGGAAATGATGAATAAACAAAGGGTCGGAGTGGTGTTGAATGAAGTCGGGGGAGGCAATTATGCGGTGCCCGGGAGGCTCCGACCGTTAATTGATTCCATCCCCGACTGGCACGGATGGGAAACAAGGTTGTCAAACAGGTTGACAAACCAATTGGGCTCCCACTTAAGAGAGAGAGAAGGACCCCGATTTCCCTTTCGTCCCACCCTTCCGAGGCAGTTTGAAACGAGAGTTTGGTTTCAGAGCGGAAAGGGAAGAGCACCGGAACACGAGGAATGACCTTTCTCTCTCGCGGAGCAAACAATCGTCGGAGCACAATGATTAGGAGGGGTGTGAGCTGTTTGCTCCGTTGATATTCGATAGTATTCGGGCAAACAGAGCCCCGGGACGGCATCCTAATCAAGTGTTTCTCTTCTTCTTCTTCGGCACCGCCACTTACGCAACTGTGTTCGCTGACCGACACTTGACAGATCAAAAGAAGGAAGGGGACGCCAACGTGCGAACGGCCTGTCACCCGAGTATGATGTGTTTATGATAGGCGGCGCGGCGAGCATTTCTTGCTCCGCCAGATGCTTTTTACGACCGAGGAGCCGATCTTGCCGTGGGGCGGTGAACTCGCAATAATAATAGTAATCATCACGAGGAGAATCAGAAACGCATAGGAAGAAGAAGGCTCTCTTCTAGAGTTCCATGTGGCTCGCGTGTGATTGTGTACGAAATGTGTATGGCGGGAACAACACAACAACACGAGACGCCGAAAAACAAAAAAAGTAACGGAAAAAAGGAGCATCGCAGTTTCAGATTTTCAGTTTCCGCACACCAGTGAAAAACGTGTTTGATGCTGCGGAAAACGGATCGACTAGGCCAGAAACGAAAAGATTCTCTCGTCGATACCGCGAACATCTTTGATGGTTGAGTTTGGTGAAAATTCGATCCTCGAGAGCTTCCTCATTGTTTTCGGAGCAGTCTTTTCGGTCACATCGACCTCCTGTATTATAAATCTGAGGTTAGTGAGCATCAGAAACATCTTCAACGTCTGATTAACCTCGAGTTTCGTCCGACTATCGATTTGATTCACCCTTTTATTAATTGGAAAACAACGAAATTCCTAAAGTAAGCTGGTTTTTTCGTCACAGACTCCTGCAGATGTCCCTCCAGACGTGTCTCACTTTCTCGATTCCGTGCGGGGACATATGGATCGGAGTCGTCACATACGAGAAGCCCTTGTCGTCGAAGAATCGGAACGTCTGCGTCGCGTTGTTCCAGAACTCGGGCACGTAGTCGATGAGCTGACACTTCTTGCCGCACTCCTTCATCAACTCGGCATGCCTCAGTCGTCCCATCTCGAAGTTGTCCGGTCGGGTCATGCGTTTCTTGAAAGGAATCATTGTCTCTTCAGACACACATTACAAGAACTTGCATCTATTTCGACGGGTTTCGTGTGGTTCTTGAGCATCGGGACGATCTTGCCGATTAAGGCCGAGTTGGATCTCGGAATGAAATCCAGAATGAACAGCTTCTTCTTGATGTTCTTGAGCATTTTGAACATCTGATTCCTCATCGTCTGATAAATTGGATCGTGTTTGAAATCAGTGACGTTCGCGGGAAAAGGATCGCTTGTGGATATAAATCTGAACGTTTCCATTGGAACCTGTCCGAAACTCCCGAATATGATCCGAACCGAGTGATGATGAACGCGTAGTCCGGTTTCTCCTGTCTCACGTGCTCTTCGAAATCAGTAAAGTTCGCGTTGCACATTCTAGAATGACCAGAGGGGTAAAGAGGTTCGCAACCTGAGATGAGAAACGGGGATTGGAGTTAGACTGACACAACTACCGAAAGCAGCGCCTTGCAAGATGCTCTTTGCTTTGTGGTGACATTCCTGGTAGAACATCTTCGCGTGATTCGCAGCCCAACTGTTCCCAATCGTCATCAGTTTGTACTTTCCGGAAGGAGAAAGACCCTGAAAGGACAGAGTGAGAGCATCCACCGAACTGCGCCAACCTTGTGTCGACACCATCCGAGCGGAGTCTTGACACTCTCGTACACACAGGTTTCAGTGTACAGATTCTTGTTGTCGTTCACGCTCCATTGATAATTCAGGCGTTCCGCGTCAGCTGAATGTTGGATTGAACTGATTGAAAACTGCCGAATTTGTGCTTACCCAAAGTCATGTTTTCAGTTACATTGTCCAGTCTTGTGTAGCCTGCAGCTGATTCGACTTGATTCCTGATATCGTCTTTGTTTATCAGCACGACATTCAGAATGAACAGAAAAACGACGAGGAATCCGATGCTCGTGGAAGAGAGACGGAGGTACCACTTCTCGAATGTCTCGAACGCCAAGACAGCCAGAACAACGGAAGCGAAGAGACACGCGAAGAGTTCTGAAAGCGAGGGTTGGGGAGAAAAGGAATGAGGGCCGACCTGTTTCGTTTCCCTGAGCAGTCAGTTTCCAGTAGGCATAGAATGGCCAGTGGATGAGGTAGAGAGAGTAAGAAATGTCCCCTATGTAGGTCACGACCGAGTTTGACAGGATCCGGTTCTCCTGGGAAATGAGCATCAGAATGCCAGTGGAGCACGTGACGAGCGGTCGGAAGAAGGAAGCGGGCAGTTCGAAGGGACTGCTCATGAAGACGATGAGCAAGATCAGCAGGACGTAGGAGGCGGGGCGGGAGATGCTCCTCGCGCTCTCCTTGAGCTGCTCGAGAGAATCGGTCTCTTGCTCGGTTTCGGACTCTTCTTCGTCGAGAAGCTTCACAAAGGCTCCCTCCTCTTCGTCGTTTCGAAGAGCCTGGTACTGCACTTCTGATTCCATAGATGTTGTTGTCAAGTACACCATCATTCCTATCAAAAACTGCCAGATTCTTGCGAAAACGTTGTTGAAGGCGACGGTCGGAGGCGAGGCCAGGAAGAATGAAAATGAGATGCAGCCTCAAAAAGAAGCGATTTCTTTCAGTTTTTGTTTTTGAAAACGTACTGATAGCAGCGTAAAACCCGTATTGCAGTTTTGAAGAGAACCGATTTCCGACGAGAAACATGATTGGCACAAGGAAGTAGAACTGAATTTCGACGGACAGGGACCAGGTGTGCGTGAATATGTCGATGGCGATGTCGAGCTGAAAACGGAAATGTCTGGAAGGGATGGGATTCAGAAGACGCCGACCATGAGAAAGTAGTCTTCCTGGACGGTCTTGGGTCGGTTGGAGACGAAGAGAAGCGCCTTGGTGGCCGACTCCTGATTCGTTTCGATGGCAGTGTCGGGGAAGAAATTGTAGAGTGCGACGAGGGAGACGAGCACGAAGAGGAGGTAGAGAGGGAGGATCCTCTTGAACCTCTTCGAGTAGAACAGACTGACCAGGGTGCAGACGGCCTCTCCTTCCGCTCTCTTCAGCAACATGCACATCAGGAACCCCGACAGGACGAAGAATCTGAAAGAGAACCGTTCTCGGATCTGCGGCAGCCTCTCACTGGTCCACTCCGAGGTATCCGTTCGGGAAGCGGGTCGGGAAGAAATGGAATCCCAGCACCACGATGATCGCAACCGCCCGGATGCCTTGCAAGTCGAGCCTCTTCGAAGGCTTCTTACCGGAGTCTTTCATGGTTCGATGAGATCTGAAGCAAATCGAGTGGCAAAAGGGAAAATTAGAGAATAGGATACGTTTTTGAAAGCAGAAGTTACAAGTACAGTTACAAGTACGTTTTCAGGCAAAAGATCCCAAAAGGTGGTGGCAAATGTTTAAGTAAATCTCTCCTATTCGGGAAAGAAAACCACGTTTTGTTGTGGCGAGTGATCAAAATACCGCGTTCGGTTCGGCAGTTTCCACAGATCATTTGAATTTGTAATCACTTGTCGATTAGCTGTTTACACCGACATGGAAGCGATTCAAATTCGGAATGTCAACTTCGAGGAGCTCTTACTGTTTTTGAAGAAGCACGATTTGGATAGAAAAAGAAAAAATAGGATCAATTTAAAGAGCAAGAAAAATGAGTCTCTTTGAACACTTCCTACATAGTCTGGAGAGAACGTTCGATAAAGAGAACACTGCGGCGAGAGAAGTTTATCGACACTCGTTTCCCTAGTGTGATGCTCGTTGAAAACGTCTGTCACAAGGTTCAAAAGAGGCAACATCCAATCGGCGACCAAACGAAAGAGACTCTGCACTAAACAATGCGGATGTAACAGTTGAACAGTTCATTCCAGCCTGCTCAAACAAAGGCAGAGCTGCAGAAATCTGCAGAAAGAAGAAACAACATGTCCGAGAAGTTCGAATCGCCGTTGTGTTTCGACTTTTCTTCGACGAACGATAAAACCTGCAAACAACCAATAAACTTGCAAACCATTCCCAAAAAGTTAGGAATCGGCGGAACAAATGGAAAGATTTCTGGTCAGAAAGCTTTTCTGCGAAAGCGTCGACTCATCGGAAAGAGTCGTCGGAAGCCTTAACTGATCCGGCAGTCGACTTTGTAGTTCGCACTTTTGGCCAACGTTTGTGCAAACAAGGCAAAAGAGCCACGCACATTTCCCCCGCATTTTGTGTGATGAACAAGGGAAGCCGGCGAACGAAGGAAACATCTATATCACTTTGGAAAGTAAACGATCGGAAACGGTTTCATTCAAAATACAGTTTTCCGAAAGTCATTCATTACTGAACTGGGAACCGTAATCCTAGACAGTTGATAGATCTTCATAGCCGGCTGCAGACATCTCTCCAAATGTGTCGCACTTTCTCGATGCCGTACGGAGAGAAGTGAATCGACGGCGTGACGTACGAAAGTCCTCTCTTCTCGTCAAAGAATCGGAACGTCTTCGTTTGGTTGTTCCAGAACTCGGGCACGTAGTCGATCAGTTCGCACCTCTCACCGCACTCTCTTAACAGCTCAGCGTTCCGTTTCCGTGCCAGTTGGAAGTCTCGTTTTGAGACCATGATCTTCTGAAATCACGTACGTCCTTCCAGAAGAATTTTGGAACCCACGTCAATTTCGGTGAAATCCGAGTGGTTTTTGAGCATTGGCACGATCTTTGCCACGTTTACTTGACTCGTTGTCGGTAAAACATCCAAAATGAAAAGTTTCTTTTTAATGCTTTCGAGCATTTTGAACGCCTGCTTCTTCATCGTCTGGTAGATCGGATCTTCTGCGAAAGATGTGACATTCTTGGGAAACGGATCACCCACAGATATGAATCTGAAACGTGCTCATTTTATCGAGCCGAACGAATCTCGTCTTCCACCTAGAGATGACGAACGCGTAGTCAGGTTGTTCTTGTCTCACACGCTCCTCAAAACCAGTGAAGTTAGCTGCACACAGCTCGGTGTAGTCCATTCCGTGCAATATTCCGCTCAACCGACTCGGATACAGCGCCTCACAGCCTGAAGATGATGTTTTTCCTGAATTCAATTCTCGCGTCGACTACCACGAGCCGATCCTTGCAAGATGCTCTTTGCTTTGTGGTGACATTCCTGGTAGAACATCTTCGCGTGATTTGCAGTCCAACTGTTTCCGATGATCATCAGTTTGTACTTTCCGGAGAGGCCCTTCAGAGTCAAAAGTATTTCAGTGTCCGAGTCTCTAGTCTCAACTGACCGTGTGTCTGCACCATCCGTATGGAGTCTTCGCACTTTCGTAGACACAAGTGTTCGTGAAGAGATTCTTGTTGTCACGGACACTCCATTGATAATTAAGTTTCTCAACTTCATCTGAAAATATTTCAGAAGAGGAAATTGAATCTTTCTGGGAGAAAGCTTACCAAGTGTCATGTTGTCCTTCACACCATCCAGGTCAAAACTCATCCCGTCTGATTCGACTTGATTCCTGATATCGTCTTTGTTTATCAGCACGAAACTCAGAACGAACAGAACAACGACAAGGAATCCGATGCTCGTGGAAGAGAGACGGAGGTACCACTTCTCGAATGTCTCGAACACCAAGACAGCCAGAACAACGGAAGCGAAGAGACACGCGAAGAGTTCTGAAAGCGAGGGTTGGGGAGAAAAGGAATGAGGGCCGACCTGTTTCGTTTCCCTGAGCAGTCAGTTTCCAGTAGGCATAGAATGGCCAGTGGATGAGGTAGAGAGAGTAAGAAATGTCCCCTATGTAGGTCACGACCGAGTTTGACAGGATCCGGTTCTCCTGGGAAATGAGCATCAGAATGCCGGTGGAGCACGTGACGAGCGGTCGGAAGAAGGAAGCGGGCAGTTCGAAGGGACTGCTCATGAAGACGATGAGCAAGATCAGGAGGGCGTAGGAGGCGGGGCGGGAGATGCTCCTCGCGCTCTCCTTGAGCTGCTCGAGAGAATCGGTCTCTTGCTCGGTTTCGGACTCTTCTTCGTCGAGAAGCTTCACAAAGGCTCCCTCCTCTTCGTCGTTTCGAAGAGCCTGGTACTGCACTTCTGATTCCATAGATGTTGTTGTCAAGTACACCATCATTCCTATCAAAAACTGCCAGATTCTTGCGAAAACGTTGTTGAAGGCGACGGTCGGAGGCGAGGCCACGAAGAATGAAAATGAGATGCAGCCTCAAAAAGAAGCGATTTCTTTCAGTATTTGTTTTTGAAAACGTACTGATAGCAGCGTAAAACCCGTATTGCAGTTTTGAAGAGAACCGATTTCCGACGAGAAACATGATTGGCACAAGGAAGTAGAACTGAATTTCGACGGACAGGGACCAGGTGTGCGTGAATATGTCGATGGCGATGTCGAGCTGAAAACGGAAATGTCTGGAAGGGATGGGATTCAGAAGACGCCGACCATGAGAAAGTAGTCTTCCTGGACGGTCTTGGGTCGGTTGGAGACGAAAAGAAGCGCCTTGGTGGCCGACTCCTGGTTCGTTTCGATGGCAGTGTCGGGGAAGAAATTGTAGAGTGCGACGAGGGAGACGAGCACGAAGAGGAGGTAGAGAGGGAGGATCCTCTTGAACCTCTTCGAGTAGAACAGACTGACCAGGGTGCAGACGGCCTCTCCTTCCGCTCTCTTCAGCAACATGCACATCAGGAACCCCGACAGGACGAAGAATCTGAAAGAGAACCGTTCTCGGATCTGCGGCAGCCTCTCACTGGTCCACTCCGAGGTATCCGTTCGGGAAGCGGGTCGGGAAGAAATGGAATCCCAGCACGACGATGATCGCAACCGCCCGGATGCCTTGCAAGTCGAGCCTCTTCGAAGGCTTCTTACCGGAGTCTTTCATGGTTCGATGAGATCTGAAGCAAATCGAGTAGCACGGAGAATCGGCCAGAAAGGGAGAATACGTTGTCTCAAGGAATCAAGAAAAACTCTATTCAGTATCCAGATAAGCCAATTGCATGATGCAGTGGATCAAACCAAAAACGCTTGTAGCAATGCTTGTAAATCACCTTGGATTCAAAAGTTGATTAGTTCAGCACAGCCTGTTCAAACAGAGGCCAGGACCGGAAAATCAAAAGAATGTTCTTTGACGACACTTGTCAAAACTGTAGTTTCGAATATTGTACCGTAACCTCTTTTATTGCCAGTTTCCCAGCCGCTCCTTCCCTTGGCCGGCCGCTCCGCCGTTCCCATGGCGGGCCAAGCAGTGGCGCCCTTTATTGTCAGGGCCTCGCGCCCAGCTCCACGATATCGAGTAGGCCTACTCGGGAAACGTCACAGAACTCAGCAAGTTCTGGTCCGACACGTCAACGGTCTTCCAACAGCTGAAGAATCTCGATCCAACCTGCGACAACACAACTACCGCCGACATTTTCGAAAGGAAGAGGGCGGAGGGAGAACAGGTTGAAATCAGCTTGTCAAACTAGAACATTCCCGATTCGGAAAAAGAAAATTGATTTGGGACAAGAGATGGAAGGACTGGGTTCCGCTCTGGTAAAGGGTTTTCTGGTGAGTTCTGTAGTCTGAACTTCTGGCCGACATGTGTTCAAATAAGAGAGTCGGGTTCGTGCAATGGTGTGGGATATAAGAACAATTCGATCAACTTCATTTCCGTCCCCCTTATCAGTCCTTCTTCATTCGTCCTCCTGCCGCACGAACCGCGTGAATCTGTTGAGAGTGCTCTCCGACATGCCGGGGTCGATGCTCCTGAAAAGTTGTGGGCTCTCGTTCAGATTTCACCCTACTAGAGTCTACCTGAACGCGGAGAGAAGGCGTTGTCTGAAGAAGTTGGCCTCGTGACCACGCGAGATTTGGTGCTCGGGGAGTTGGGCGTCGTCGCCTGCAAAGTGCTCTTGACCGTGGGATTCTCAAACACGCGCTCTACATAAACCCCCAGCCAACCGGCTGTTTTCATCATTCAGATCGAAAGGTCGTTTCACTCTCGCCAGAAATGTCAAATATTTTCGTGTCGGATCGCAAGATTGAGTTGTCAGCCAAATGTTTTCGTGTAAGATCGACGAACGGACATAAAAGTCAACATCCTACTGTACGCACGACTATAAATCTCAACGTTGCTAATGGATTTCCCAAGATTCCAAAGAACTTTTGGCTTTCGTTCGAAGCGACCATGTCGAGAAACGCGGTGAGTCCGTTCTTTCCTTGGGGGCTCAGGGCTCACGAGACTCACCGTCCACAGTCCATGCGGAAGCGAGGGCGATGAGGAGGGCGAGCACGAAGAGCAGTCGGGAGAGCATCCTTTGTTAGAGGCGAGAGCAGTCTGGAATGAGCCCGAATATCACTATATGAAGTGACCAACGGACAATAAAAATTCGAGACGAGGGCCGAACCGCACGGTTAACGTCAATAACATTAGTGCTAATTGATTATCAAGGGACCAGTCACCCTCTTTGTTTTCTTGACATCCAAGGGATCGAGAGACAGTTAGGACTTCCCTCCCTCCGCGCTCTCTGCCTAGCTACTCGAAACTTGTGGCCGAGAGAGGAGAAGCTTTATTTGAAATCGGGTGACGATTGATCAGACCAATGTCCATGGCGAGAGAGCACGCCAATTCGAGAGTGCGCAGAGAAGAGCCTCTTGAACAAATCGCGATGCGTTGAGCGAGCAAAAAGGCGGACAAAAAGAGAAAGCATTCGGGTCGCGTTTGAGAAATAGATACTTCCCTGCCCGCCTCGCTTCCATTCATCCCCGTTTTCCAATTATTTTGCAACAAAGAAGCACCTGACGTCTTCTGATTTGCAGCGAGTCATCATGTCCGTCATCCGGACGAGAACCCTGCAGGAGGTGTTCGAGGAGTCGAAAATGGTCATTTCGCAGATGACGGAGGAGGAGATTCACGAGTTCAAAGAGGCCTTTTTGCTCTTCGACAAGGACGGCAACGGAACGATTTCGATCAAGGAACTGGGTGTGGCCATGCGATCTTTGGGTCAGAATCCGACCGAACAGGTGACTAAAATGAGTGGAGAGCCCTAGAAATGGGAGAAATTTCAGCAAATGATGGAAATCATTCATGATGTGGATCTGGACGGAAACGGGCAGGTCGAGTTCCCGGAGTTCTGCGTCATGATGAAAAGGTGTGTTTGGCGGGGAGGGCGGATGCTTCCAGGGGCAACCAGGGGAGAAGAAGCGCGTTTGAAGTGTCTGGGGACGGGCGGCACTAACGTCATCTGATGATGGGTTGCGGGAAGTGTGCTGACGTGTACGACTTCAGTTTCTCACACGCGCAAAAAGAAGGAGAAGAATCGAATTTCTGCTCCTCACGAGGTGGCAACCTGCCATAAAACCTCTCGTGCACGGAAGTGAGCGTCCTTTTCTCATGAATGTTGCAACAGGCAGAGACACGTCACCTGCGAATCCGGGGTGTTAATTGGAATATATTATACGAGACCTATTTCGGTAGTTGCACGCAACAAGGAGGAAGCTCAAACTTGGCTCAGAGAGCAGACAGCGGAACGTGTCACGGGACAGAGAGTGCGGGAGCGAGAACTGGGAAGGGGGGTGTACCGGGAAACGAGGCATCATCACTTATAACACTTGCAGAATCATGAAGGAGACCGACTCGGAGATGATCCGCGAGGCCTTCAAGATCTTCGACCGCGACGGAAACGGCGTCATCACAGCCAACGAGTTCAAGTTGTTCATGGTACACTTGTCACTTGCACACGGACGCCATGTGTCTGTTTCAGATCAACATGGGCATGTGTTTCGACGAGGCAGAGGTGGAGGAGATGATGAACGAAGTGGACTGCGACGGTCAGAAGACGTCCCCCCTCCCGCTCATCTCCTCAATTTGCAGGCAACGGAGAGATCGACTACGAGGAGTTCGTCAAGATTTTCAGCTAAACGGCTGAAGCTCGCGGAGCATTTTGTCCGGTTTCTCGTGGATAAAAAGGTGTCCGCCACGCCTCCAAATGCGTCAGTATGTGTTATGGAGCCAAGTAAATAACCGCAAAGAGTTGTACATAAGAATCTAATAAATGTGGTGATTGAATAAATCGGAGTGTGATATGTGAAACCAAACCAACACTTTTCTGCAGGAAGAAACGAGATTTTGATGGGCGACTCATGAGACATCTCACACGAAAAACACAGGAAACGTGAACAGGAAGAAGAGAAAAAAACAGACGGGCGGCCGAAGAGACGAATGTTCATTTGGGTCGAAAACTCGCACGGGCAGGTAGACAACACTATGCTTTTTGATACTCTGACTTTCGACGGCGAGACAATCAGCGCCCGTTTCCCGGAATTCGGGATCGAAAAGGGATCGGCTATTCTGGGGTCGCAGTGTTTTCAGACGCCGTTGGAAGATGATGTCGTCGAACGGATTTCCCGATTTGTCTGGGTGTGTCACGTGACATCGAACTAGTGATTCTGGACGAGAAACGACGGATTCGAACGAAACTGACTGCAAATGGGGAAAATGGCAAGGGACAGCAACATCTGTAATGTTTTGTTGTATCACAAAATGAATGAAACTTCTATATTTCTCATTTTTCACCGTTCGAATGTTTGAAACGCGCCATTCTCCTCCGGTTTTCTTCTCGTTCTGCCCAAAAAGTCTCGATATTGTGTCGATTGAATTGAAAGTTTTGATGGAAAGAAGCATAACTAATCCAATGTGTCACTTTACATCAAATCACACGCCCCTTTCACCCCCATAACTTTCGGAAGACCAGTCGGGGGCAGGGCGAAAGTGTACGGTGGCTGAGTGTTGTAAACGTCTGGCTGCCACGTCACGATATCAGAGGTAATGGAGGGGCCCGCAGAGAGAGAGAGTGTCAATTATCTGTCCATTCATCTTTTATTAGCATACCTGATTTATGGCCTCGTCCGCCACCACAGTGCCTGCTTCCCCGCTTCTCCCTCCGGCCCGTCCTTTCAATTTCTCCCCTCTGTATCGAATGACATCGTTTCCCGAATTTGAATATATGAATCGCATTTGTATATGAATATGATCAACTTCCGCATGGTTTCTCTCTTCGGGATTCGATTACACCTCGCGTTTGCTCCGTCCGTTTCGGTGTCTTTCTTCCTTCGACGACGTCATCAACAAGACGAATACGAAGAAGAAGAAGAACCAGAAGAGGCGCACGTGATCCCGTCACGTCTCCTCGAAATGGGAATGTTCGTCACGACAACAAGCGGATCACCGACGGTTTCTGTTTTGCATGCACTTATGCAAATCGTCGCCTCCCGCTTGTCCGTCCTTACGTCATGCAGCTCTTTTGAGTCACCGATGTTTGACTCGCCTACCGTCCACTCCGAACTCCTCCTCCTCTGCCTTGAGAAGCGAACAGCTTCTGCCCATCCCTCCTCCCCGATGCTATCGATGCCCGGCCCTCCGCCATTACTCGTCGCCCATCGATAACGATCTGCCATTCGTCGCAAATCTCCTCCGCGCGGACCTTTTGCCTGCTTTCCGGGTAAACAACGACCTGGCTCTCCTACTTTTCCCTCCTCCGACGGGGGCAAACAAAACAACTGCCCAGAGGTCCGAGGATGTATCTCCGGGGCCGCGCGGGAGGGCTCATTCGCACTCCTCCTCCTCGTCCGCCTCCTGCCGCCAAATGCTCAGCGCACTTGTGTCTCTGCGTCTCGCCAAATTATCGATTCTCTCTCCGCGAGATGCCATCCGTCTCTGCACGCGCACCCCTTCTTCACGCCGTCAAGAAATCATCATCTTCTTCTTCTTCGTCATCTCGAAACGATTCGGAAACCTCTCACTTTCCCTCTCGTTTTATCATCTCGAGTGTCGGTATCTCTTTGACTCGAGACGCCAATTGGCCTCTCCATTCCATTCAACTTTTTTTCCCACCGACCGCTCATTCGTCTTGCTCTTGCCTCGCTTCCCGTCTGTCCGTCGGACTGACTGCCCATCAATCCATCGCATTTTATCAATTTTTAAGTAGCCTCCTCCTCCCCCGTCTCGCCTCTTTTCCCCTCTTCGCCATTCGAGTATTACCACGAATTGTGACGAATCTCCAAGGACACGGACAGTCCGTGTTTATCGAGACAGAGAGAGAGAGAGAACGAGACAAAAAAGAGCTGTGCCCACCGACAAAGAGAGACCGCGAGTAGATTGTTTGGATTGAAACGGCGGTGCGTCTGTGTGTCTGTGGTTTCGAAATAAACATCCAATCTGCCACGTCATCCAACCACGCCCGTTCCTTTCTCCGTTCCACCCCGTCTCTCTCTCTCTCTCCCTGCCTCCTTACAGCGGCAATTAAGGGCTGAACAGTGTCATAAACAGTTCTCCCCCGTCTCATTCTTCTCTTTTCCCTCCTGGAAACTTGCAAATCCAGTCGCCCTTTGTTTGCTCTCCGACTCTTGTACCGGAGGCTGTTCAGTTCGTGGGGCGAGACCAGTTCTTCCTCTGATTACTCATGACCCCCTGGAAGCTTCTTCTCTCCACACTCGCCTCGTCCATTCACAGCTTTCCGCCCATCTCCTTCTTCTTCTTCTTGCACCTAATTGCCCATTTTCGGACTCTGATGGGTCCCCCGGAACGGAAGGGCCGTGTCCGCGATGACGAGAACGCTTGAGTGGCTCTCGTAGGGACAGCAGCTCCTAATTATTCACAAGTACTTTCATTCGCCCCCCCCCCATGTGTGTTTCGGTTCTTTGATTCACTTCAATTCAGTGAGAGATCGCTAATAAAATGGGCAGTAGCCACGTCATAAAAGAGACATTCCTCTCGAAAACACATCGTTCCCGTGTACTTCACTCCCACTTCGAAAGCTATAATTTCGGACGTCAATGTGACGGAGACGTCGAAAGAGACTAACTGCAGATTTCCGGTTGTTTCCTCCTGAAAGTACTACTATCATCCCTCTTCTTTTCCTCCTCCTTCTGCTCCGCTGCTCATCATCCGTCCTGATGTCTTTATGACATTCTTTGCGTCTCTCCACTCGTCCACTCTCCGTAGTCAATTTACGATGTCTCTGTCCAAAAGCTCATTGTCGTGTGCCATTCATATGATATGATCTGTCTAACTGTTTTTGCTGCTCCGCGAGCCGTATCAGTTCTCCTCCCTCGCCGCTTTCTTCTTCTTTTCCCACTTCTTATCGCCGCTTTTTTTTCGCTCTCAAACGTGCCATTTCTCGCGCTTCGCATGACCTATCGTGTCGAAATTGAAAAGAACGCGCGAGAGTTGCCATCTGGCCGCTTTCTGGTCTCCCAATCCGCTCCCCATGGGATCAGCCGTCCCTCTCTCGAAGGCCTCTCCATGTTTTCATCGTTTCCTCCTCTCTTTTCGGTGGCCACCATTCAGAAAGGAACCTGATTATTTTTTGGTTTTAATTAGCGGGTTGATTCTCGGATGACGGGGGAGAGGAGGAGAGGAACAAGCTTGCCTCCCCACCCATTGTTATGCAAGACTTCTCGTTTTTCTTGCCCCTCCATCAATAATCAATTGACGAGTGACCAACCAACTCGACTGGAAACATCTCCTTTCAAATTGACCTCCCCCTCTCTCTTTTCTTCTTCTTTTTTCGCCCTCTTCCCTTTTTTCCCTTGCGTCTTCTAGAAATATCAAATTTCCTCGACACTCACAAGTACTCCTTCCCTCCCAAAAAACTTTTTCTTTTCTTTCCTTCTGTTTTCCCCCAAAAAAAATCGTTTTCTTTCCGAGGAACGCCCTGTTTTTTGTGTCTTCTCGCAGTGATGACTAATCATTTCTGGTCGTTTCACTCACTTATCACCGCTTTTCACATTCCATAATCGGCCTAACCTCGACTTTTAAACAGACGCTCTATTTTCAGAGATGCGAGACTCGAAAGAGTGGCGCGGCACGACGTCGACAAGTCGGGTCTTCGTGCAGAAAGGCTACCAGCTCTCCGACGAGCTCGCCCTCCGCAAAGTTCAAGTCCTCGAGCGGAGGTACGGCGGCGCGCACCTGGCCCACCGCGCGGCGACGCTCATCCAGAGGGCGTGGCGGGAGTACTGTCTCCTGAAGCAATGGATGGTGATCCGACACAAGCACGACACGTGAGTGAGCATAATCTTCCGAGTAATCTGGGTGTTCGGGAGACAAGGAATAGACCCTGTTCAAACAGACTTTCACTCGAAACGTCTTCCGAAGAACAACTCGATACCTGCTTCTTGTTCGCCTCCTATCGTCTTCCCCCATCTCGCAATGTTCTTCAAACAATCGTTTCAGAATACCAGACCTCGACGCGAGATGCGGAGTGTCAAACAGTCAACGCAACGAGCTATCACTAACCAGGTTAGTCCCTCTCTCTCACTGTTTGTTTTCCTTCCCCTGGTACCGTCGGACACCTGTGTGACTCAAAAGTGACTCAAATCTCCTGCGAAACGGGAGGAAAGCAGCGCCTTTTTATAACCTCGTCTCTGTCCAGGAGGCTGTTTCTCATAAAAATGTAGCGGTCTCGCGCGAGAAATCGTCGTCTCGGTGTCCATTTTTATGACGATCGTCCGTCCCTCGTTTTCGCGCTTTTTAGCTTTTTCCCAGCCCGAATCGGCTTCATTGTCTCTCCTTTTCTCGAGAAGAAACTTCCTTCGCATCGGTATACTGAAGCCTATTCCGAGCGCAATGGGAATCGTTTTGCAGTACTCTCCTACCCAAACTTCCTTCTCGTTCTGTTTATTTTTGCAAACAGTAACCAATTTCCCATGTTTCTCCGGCTCCTCGTGACGTGCGAGAGAAAATATTCAAAATTGAGGCACTTTGTTGGGCGTCTCTCGGCTTCCAAATTCCTTCCCCCTTCCCCTCCTCCTTTTCCGTACCTCTTCTTCTTATTTTCGAGTAAAACGATCTCATCCGGTCTCGAAAAGATTCCATGAGTGCCGTGTTTATTTGGCACACCACCACGACACGACAACTCGAATTTATACGATTTGTACGACACGAAACGTGTCAAAATAAGGAGGAATGGCCTGCCGTCCCGCCCGTCGGAGCACCAGATAATTTTGGTGTCGCGCTCCGGCGCGGAGCTGTCAAGAACCGAAAATAAACATTTTATGCCGGCGGCCGGCATTGAGCACAGCTCGAATCTCTTTTTCGCTGCTTTCCTCCCAATTTGCCCTCCTCGCAAAAGAGCTCATGAAACTTTTTGATCTACACACATCAGACCCAAAAAGTTTTCAAGATTGAGGCATGCGCCTTTAATCTACCGTACTCTTTGTTTTTGTTTTGATTGATTTTCCTCCCGAGATCGACGACATTCTCAATGAAATTCCAATTTTTCAGCCGCTACGCGACGAGTTTAAGTGCTCAATTGCGGATCGATCGGGCCGCACGAGCCAACACAGTCGATCGGAGTCCTCCATCCCCAGCTCCGCCAGTTTTAGCCAACTTGCATAACTCAAATATGATAGGTGAGCGAGTTCCCCCATATTCCCAGCAAAAAGCAAGCTAATTTCGAAATCTGAAGTGACCGCAGGGCCAGTTTAAAATGAAAAGAGTCCTGTGAAAGAGAGAAATGAGGCATCTCTTGGCGGCGGCGAGAAAATTATTTTCTCACAAATTTCTCACTTCGGACTGGCGGCCCATCCGTTTCTCCGGCACCCCACCCGTTTCTCTGATTCCTTCCGATCATTATTTGTTTATAATGATACAAGCGAGAGCGCTAACATTGCAAAAAGCAGCGAACGACCTCGAAATAAAGATAAACAGATGCGACGAGGCGGCTCAAACACCAACTCGTTCGACTTCTTTTCGAGAGTTCGCAACTTCATTTCTGCTCAAGTGCCGGTTTCTCCGATCTTTCCTCCTTTTTTTCTGTCAATTTGGGTCCCATCGCAAAAATATTGGGATTGCAATGATTTCTGGTTCTCGTTGATCCGCCCGCAAGTTTCTCTTGTCACAAGACAATTTCTTCTCGCGAGACTTCAAAGTTCAATGACGCCAGAAAAAAACATATCATTCGGCTGGCTGCCAATCACAGAATGTTCACTTTCTTCTCTTCTTTCAAGTCGTGCAGGTGCGCGGTGTCCTTGGCAAGTGGTGGGAACTCCCCGCCAACTCATTCTCGATACCATCTGCCACGGCATTTCGTTTCGCAACGCCGGTCTCGAATACTTTACTGCTTTTGTTTATGTGACAGCCCATAAAACACACCTCCTTCTCTCAATATTTACTTCAAAAACGAACTCAAAGATCGGTTCTGATCTGAAATACCAAAAGCGAATTCGCTAAACTTTCAAACAGAATTCAAATTCGAATGTTTCCCTTCCCCTAATTATTCATCGGGCTGCTGCTGACTATACTTGTGTGCGTCATCGTGTGAAATGTCCCTGTTTGCAGATAGTCTAATGTCACCCCGTTTGGGAAACCGCCGCTTCGTCTCCACGACCCGTTGCGCGCCTTCAGCTGTCGGCGAGCTCTCCGCCACCGAAGTCTGGCTACCGCGGCCTTCGCTCGTCAATCACAATCCAGCACATTCCAATTCATTGCCACGTCTAGATAAGCATCGCGTACACGAGTCAGTAGTCTCTTTTCCACGTGTCTTCCATCCACAGTCAATCGTTTTTCAGACGCAGCGAATCGAGCAACGGAAGGAAGAAGTCAGAAGTGAAGCCTGCTCGAACGATGACAGACCAAGAGAGGAAACGGCAGTACCGCATTGCACTCAACTTCTTCAACAAGAAACCGGAACGAGGCGTCCAGTTACTGACTGCGTGGGGGTTCGTAAAGAACTCACCGGACGCCCTCGCGAGTCTCCTCTTCGGAAGGAGGGGTCTCAGCAAGGCGATGATCGGAGAGTACATCGGAACCCTCCATTCTCCCTATCACAGCCTCGTTCTTAAATACTTCACCAGTATGATCGATATCCGAGGTCTGGAAGTGGACGTGGCTCTTCGGAAAGCTATGCAATTCTTCATTCTTCCCAAGGAGGCCGAGAAGATCGATAGGATCATCCAGGCGTTCGCGTTGCACTACGCAAAGTCGAATCCGAAGAGGACTTCGAACTACCGTGGAGGTTGGGACACCATCCATTTGCTTTCCTTCGCCATTATAATGCTCAACACTGACCTGCACTCGCCGAATGTGAAGCAGCGGATGACGCAGAACGACTTCGTGCGAAATTTGCGAGGACAGGACAAGGTGGCGGGCGAGAGAGACGGAGAAGACATCGAGCGGAAGACGTTGGAAGGCATCTACGATCGGATCAAGAAGGACGAGTTGAGAGCCGGCGACGACCACGTGGCACAGGTTCAGAGAGTCGACAAAGCCATCGTGGGGAAAGAAAAGCCGAGACTAACCGAGACTCCTCGCCGACTCGTATGCTACTGTCGACTCCAACAGGTAGCCGATCCTTCAAAAAGACAATCCTCGTCGGCTCGCGAAAGAGACGTTTTCCTGTTCAACGACATGATTGTTGTTGCGAAGGGAGTGAAGCGTGGATCCACGTCGATGGCTGGATGCACGTACACCCTCAAACAGTGGACCTTCCTGCTCGGAGCACACGTCACCGAGTTCCAGAGAGGACAGTATGAGCACGGACTCACGATCACATGCCCAAACAAGGAGAAGATCCATTTCAACGCCCGCAACTTCGAGGATCGGTGTCATTTCGTGGCCGACGTGACGGAATCGATTCGAGAGGCCACTGAGATGGAGCAAGTGCGGCTAGAAATGGAAATGGAGCACCATACGACGACGACAATTCGGACTGACAACCAAAGAGATAGCGGACTGCCGGACATGGACGATTCGATGAAACTCTCGGTAACTCCTGGTCACGAAGCTATATCTCCAACGTCTTCTTTTCAGAACGGCAGTAACAGCAGTGCAGGATCGTCTTCATCGTCTTCCGGAGTGAACGGAACGTCTTCTTTCCGCCGTCTCTCCTTCAACTCCCTCGACAGTGGCGTCGTCGAAGAGCATCTCGACGCCTGCTGATCCTTCTCTTTCTCCCGCCCGGCTCACCTTTATCATCATCACCATCATCCCAGTCACCTAATACTAGTCATATTTTCGATTTCCATTGCATAATTTTTGTATACTTTCGTGTGAATAGTTCTTCGCATGTTTGTGCCGTGCAAACGCGCTCCCCTGCATCCCTCTCTGTGTTGAATAGGCGAGAATTCTCCTGTATCTTTCCCCATTTTTCACTTCTTCTCCACGAGGTATTCCCGTTTTGCCCCAGATTCCTTTTGTATTACACTGACCAACCCCTTCCCGCACTTGAAATATTGCTCATGATTCACAATTCCTTTCCCTTGTTTTCGCTAGAGCTCCATTTCCTTTTCTAGTATTTATGCTGAAATTCACTTCCCTTGGCACTGGTCGGCGATATGATTCTTGTTAACTTGCCTAAATTTGAGTTTTACATGAAATATTTTTAGTCTTAAATTTGTTTCGTAAACTGCAAAGACAATACAACTTGGTCGTTTTCCATCTGCTAATACTGGGGGAATCGAGGAAAATCGGCGTTTCAGTAATTGGTTCCAGATGGCAGACAAAGAGAAGCAGAAGGCGATTCAGGAATTTTTGAACCGAAAACGAAAACTCGATTTGAAAGTCGCAGAGGTTACTTGAACGAAAGAAAAGGATTCAAATGTGTTTAAATTCAGAATCCCTCGACGTCTTCCGACCAAAAACCGCCGAAAACAGAAACGAAATCTGAAGAAATGGAGCAGAAAACGGAGGGAAACGAGCAGTATGAAAAGGTTTTTCGGAGACGATTTTGACAAAAAACTAATTTTTATTATCCGTTTTTCTTGAATTGGACCCGGGGACGAGAATCGGGAAATGGGCGGCCGAAGATCCGACAGCGGCGGCCGCGGCGGTGTATTTCGATTAACGAGCGAAAATCGCTCGTTTTCAACCATTTTTTCTATTTTTTCGTCGTAAAACGAGAAAAATGGTTGAAAACGAACGATTTCCGCTTGAAATTCCACAATTTCGAAAAGCCAGCGCTCGTTAATCGAAATACACCGCCGCGGCCGCCGGCCGGCGAATCTTAGACCGCCAATTTCCCGATTCTCGTCCCCGGGTCCAGTTCAAGAAAAACGGATAATATGTGATCTTTCCGTACAACGGAGCACACTTTCTCGCAAGTCAGATTCGATTTTCAGGCGAAGCAAGCGTTACTTTTCGACGCTAAACGTGCCAAGGAACGTGCGGAAAGCGACGGTCCGCAAGGCTATTTGAAGCCCAAAAGTCTCGTTACGAACAAGAACTTTCTGCGGAGAACCATCGAATCCACGTTACCAAGGAAAAGCGATAATCCAAAGTGATTTATTTATGTACTTCATTACTTTAAAGATTACAATTTTACATACGGCTTCTGCGGAATACGAATTCAGAACTTCTCCTCGTAGCGGATTCTCTCGGCCTGCGGGTGCTCGGTGACGTATTTGATAGTGAAGACGCCCGACTCTCCGGCGGCCAATTGGACGGTGTAGTCGAGGATCTTCTCCGGAGTGATCTCTGCTCCGGCTTTCGGTTCAGCACTGTGCTCGGCGACTTCGACGGCTTCTGGAGCCTCAAGACGCACCTGAAAACAAGCAACGTTAGAGATTCTAGTGACTGCTTGAATTACCTGGATTCTGGAGTCCGTGGATCTCGGGATCTGCTCCCGGATCGTCAGAAGAACGGCGTTCGGGCGGAGATTGGATACGACAGTCGTCTTCTCGGTGACTTGCGAGTTCAGCTTCTCGACAGTTCCGGTCTGTTCCTGGTAGTTTCTGACTGGCTTGTACTCGACACGGATCGCCGCGTCGATTCCGAGCGATACTTCGAACTTCTGCGACACGACGGCGTCTTCGAAATCGACCTTGGCGACGAAGGCGCCGTCGAGGAAGACGGAAGCTTGTCCGGCGACCAGAGGGTAGTCAGATGAGTTGACGGAGGTGGCGATCAGGTAGGCGGCCGCGGATTTCGACGGAACCGTCACGTTGGCGAGCTTTGTGGCGAGGGTGAAAGATCCGATGCTCACTTTGTATTCCTCGGTGCGATCGTCGATGTTGGCCGGTCGCTCAATGCTAAACTCCGACGCAATGTTGCTTGTCTTGACGACGGCGCTGGCGGTCTTGAAGGATCTGTTCATCCTGACGCATTCCATGGCCATCGGAGCAGCGTCGTACATCATCGCTCTTCCGCCGTATCCTCTGCTCTCACATTCCGGCTCCGGCACGATGATAGAAGCATCGAGAGCTCCGAGCTTCGGGAGCACCTTGCTTCCGCACGCCGGCTTGGCAGTCGACAACACGAGAGGCACGTCCTTCCAGTCCTCTCCGCTGAACTGCCGCACCTTTCCGTAGTAGGTCAAGTGCATCTGACCGTCAGCAGCATCGACGCGAATGTCATAGAACGCGGACCAGGAAACGTTGTTGACCTGGTACGTCACGGTCAGTTCAACGGAGCCACCTTCCGATTCGACGACAATGCTGGCGTACTGAGAAGAGTTGCGCCATCTGTATCCGGTGTTGTCGTAGTCCTGGCTCGCGCGGTGGAACTCCTCCTCGGCTCTTCTCAGTTCAATGTCAAGTTGACGGATCTCGGCGCGGAGCGAGACGGTCTTGTCTTGATGGTAGGCATGCAGAGAGTTCAGACTCTCGATGGTTCTCCCGTCGAAGTGGAAGCTTCCGTCCTTTCCGTGCTTCGCTACCTCGGTGATCAGGTTGTCGAGTCCCTCGATACGCTTGTTCACGGCAGTTCTCTTGTCGCCGATCTGATCCTTGATTCGCTCCTTCTCTTCGAACGTCGCCTTGATCGCCAGCACTCTATCCGGGATCACAAAGTCCGGTCCTTCCTGGTTTTTGACCGCTACGTCGTGAATCGTGGCCGGGCCGTTTCCAGAGACGCGGATCGAGTCTTGAACCAAGTCGAATGGGAGGTTCTGAAAAAAGAAGACTGATTGAATCATCGTCGGAAGATCAGAAAACCAGTTTGTAGAGGTCAAATACGGAGAGACTGCCTCTTCAAACTTTGAACAAACTTTGACTGTTTAGAATTTTTACATTTATTGGAATAATAAAAAAGTTTCTTCTTTCCATTTAGTTTTGGGGTTTCGAAAAAAACCTAAGGTAAACAAAGAAAAGCTCACCTGAATCTTGACCTCATTGTATCCGGCGGCCAGTTCCAACTGGAAGGTCCGCTTCAGTTGGGCGCAGTTCGACTCCGACGAGTAGACGAGTGCCTGGACGATCGGCACGTCAGCGAGGTTGAGCTTCTGGGACTGCACGATGTTCGACATGCTTCTGAAACGGCCACAGGTTCAGTGAGGAAACGGAAAGGAAGGAAAAGAAGCGAAATGTTTCGAAAAGAGCGTGACAAATCTCCATGACGACTCGATGCAAACAACGACGGAAATTCTGTTGTGAAACACTCGTCTCGTTTCTCTCGCACAAATTGTGGCCTTTTGGCCTCGCTTTTATACGAGTTTGGAGTGACAGCAGACGCCGAGACGCGGAGAAAAAGAGGGAGACGAGAGAAAAATGGGTGGAAAGTGTTCGGAGAGGAGGGAGAAACGGAGAGTTGGTCGTTTCGAAACTGAGTCGAGATCGATGTTTGGCCAGTTTTCAAAAGTTCAAAAGGAATCCAATTGCGAGGGAAAACGAGGAAAGCGGGCATACTTCGCGAGTTCGTGTTATAGAAAATCTGAAATGACGGAAACTTCTCGCTGTGAGTTCGAAGTGAGCGCGCGCGCGCTCACGACTTCTCTTGCAAAAGAAGTCTCTGAAAGCGGTGTGTGCAACGAAGCGCGCTTTCAATTAAACAATTCCGGAATCACCAATCAGGAAGTTCCAATTCACCGCAGTTTTTGTCAATTTTCCGCCTAAATGGGGACAAAAGAGAACAGAAATATCCGTTTGGTTGTTTACTTCCGCGTACATTCTTCTTCTTCTTCTTCTCCTTGAAACGCGCTGCCAATGATTCATGTCGGACGAAACGAGGAACGATTTCGAAATGTGAGTCAGAAACACAAACAAAACAATAAAAAAAGGAAGAAAAGAGCGGTAGAGAGCGAGAGAAAAGAGCTAATAAATAGGGAACGAGACGCAGAGAAAGGGCGTTTTCTAAATGTGTTTCAGCGCGTGCAGAGCACTCAGACGGCCCGGAGCTCCAGTGACGCCGCCTCCCGGATGGGCTCCGCTCCCGCAAAGGTATAGAGAATCGATGGGAGTAGAGTAGTTGGCCCATTTGTTGATCGGACGACTCAGATAAAGCTGGTCCAGACTCATCGATCCGTGGAAGATGTTCTGAAAGTAAAATATTGCCCTCTCCTCGACTCGATCAAATTCCTACTCCTCCAGTGATTCCGAATGTCTTCTGAATGTCTGGTGGCGTCAAGATATCGTATCCGATTACACTCGAAGAGAAGTTGGGTGCGTAGACGTCGATCTCCGAGAAGACGTGTCTCGCGTACTCCTTCTTCTTCTCCTCCGTCCATTCACCGTCCGCGGGAGAGAACGGAGTGTACTGCGTGAAGAGGAGGACGACGTGGCCGTCTGGAGAGTCTACGATGCTTCTGTCCACTGACGATGGGATCGTCATCTCGATGACCGGTCTGGAATCTGAACGTCACCACTTCCGGAGAGTGCGTAATACCTCCGACTGTATTTTCCATTCTTGAAGTCGATGACAGCGTCATGTACGACTTCCATGTTCTCGCAGTTCATGTGGATCGTCGTCTGGTGATGTGGCATTGGTTCTTTTCCCTGATTCGGCCTCGCCAAGAAGTTCGGAAGTTCCTTAACGGCTACTGAAACAAAATTCTGTCTTCAATCTGTAGTATCAACTACGGCCTCCTACCATTGATCTTGGTTACTGGCGAGGTGTAGTCGATCTGATTGATTGCGCGATGGAAGTCACTCGGCAGCGCCTCCTTGTTCACCAACTGATTGAATGTCACGTGAGGAGTCGCATTCGACATGACTATCTTCGCGTGCAGCTCTTTCCCGTTCGCCAGTCTGACTCCCTTGGCGACACGGCCGTCGAGAAGCACTTCCTGCACTTCTTGCTCCGTATGGATCTCGGCTCCGTGGCTCTTCGCGCACTCTGCGATCGCATTCGACACGGCTCCCATCCCTCCGTACACGTAGCCCCAGGCTCCTTTGTGATCATCGAGGCCGCCGATGACGTGATGAAGCAGGACATATCTGAGAGGAGGGACTCTGATGAGAGATCGTTGAGACTCAGACTAACCCTGTTCCTGGATCCATGGGACTGGCAGCCAATCCGATGACGCCGTCAGTTCCGAGAGTGGCCTTCAGAACGTCGCTCTCGAACCACTTATTCATGATCTTTGAAATCGGAGCAGTCATCAGTTCGTAGAAATCAACAGCGTTTCGTAATCCGAGAGGCTGGACAGTCTTGAAAAGCAGGTAGAGATGGGGCAGAAGTTTGTGGAACGGCCGATCCAGGTCGAGCGGCTCGTAGTCCATGAGAGGCTCGAAAGCGTGCACGACTTCCGAGATGAAGTGCTCGTACTTCGGGTAGTTCTCTGCGTCTCTCTGCGAGAACTTCGCGATCTCCCGCTGATTCTCGACCATGTCCATTCCGAGAAGCAGACTCTGACTACTGTCTCGGATGGGAGTGAACGAATTCGGATTCCGAATGTGGTACCGGAGGCCGAACTTCTTCAAATTCAGCTCTTGCATCACGACGGGGCGGAGCAGACTGAGCAAGTAGGAAGCCCGCGAGAATCGGAACCCCGGCACTATTTCCTCGGTGACAGCGGCTCCACCGAGCACGTTGCGACGTTCCAGAACACAGACTTTCTTGCCGGCCTTTGCCAAATAGGCCGCCTGAAACACGGAACGGGAGTTGTGATCTGTTCAGGGCAAACTCACCGCAGTGAGCCCATTGTGGCCGCCTCCGATGATGATGGCATCGTAAGATTGCCTGCTGAAAAAGCGGCGACTGGTTCGAAAAGACATTCTGAAAACGAAAGTGAGTGAGAACAGAAAAGGAAGGAGGTTTGCAGAAAAGAATCGATCGGGGGAGAACTGAGAGCAACCTTTGCCCGGAATGGAAGTGTCTCTTATCTGCAGGTGCACAGAAAACGGTTTATCGTAAGAAAACAGAGAGATAAGATAGAGAAAGAGATCAACGAAGGAAAAAGAGAGACAATCCGAGCAGGACGAGAGCGCCGGCACCTGAAATCAGAAGACGTTCGGGGGAAAGGAGACGAATCGCAACCGAGGGAACATATGAGAATCGTCGAGAACCATCCCTCGCTGTCTTCTTCTGTTTTCTCTCTGAAACAGCGAAGATCAGAAGAAAACTGGAAACGACGCACTCTCTCCCCTTCGTTCTCAACACGGCGTCGACCACAATTTCGAGACGTGACGGGTTTTGATAGCTGATAACGGCGACGATCTTTGGGTTTTTAGATAGCTGCTCCTCGCTAAGACGCACTATCAGGTCTTTTCCGTCGGGGTGTTGGAACTGAAATTGCAGCTGAAACGGAAAAGAGACGGTTTCGACTGACGACTCTCTTGGGCTGATGGGCGCAGTCCTTCACGTGCTTCAGTCGCTCCACATTGTTTCCGTCGAAAGTGAAAGTGACCAGACGGCCTTCTCCGATCGATTGGTCCATTTGCAGACGGTACAGCTTCTCGGGCTCCAGACTTAGAATACTGTACACTTCGCGGATCAGCAGCACCGACGCGTTCTCGCAAACATCCCGCTCTTCCACAAAAGCCACTTCTTTTGCAGGAAGCATCTGGAGTTTGAGAGAAAAGTTCTAGAAAACTGCCAGTGATAACCAACATCCGTGTTCCCGTACATGCACTTTGCCAGTTCCCAACAATCCGTCTTCTGCACATGGTTCTCGCAATCATTCGTCTGAAACACAGCCTTCGTCTCCAAAGGAACACTCATTTTTGTGTTCAAAGCCTGCAGAATCGCTTCCTGAAAGAGTTTGGAGTGCAGTTTCTTGCAGTCTCATGATCCTACCAACTGGGGTTCCACTTTCAGTCCCTCTTCCAGATTCACTTCGGTTTTCCTATTGAACAACTCCTCCAACTGACCGTTTCCCGTTTTTCCCTTCCGACGAAGCTTGAAGTGACCGCGTCTGTGCTGCACGGATTTCACCGCATGGCTGGAATTTATAGAGTTTCTAGAGCGAAGTCAAAACGTAATCAGACCAGTTGTCACTGGTTGAAAACTGTTTGCAGACTGCCTGCGGACAGCAGCACGCCGAGCAGCAGCTCCATTTTTCCCATCTCACGAACAGCTCCACGTTCGGAAAATCCACGGAAACACTGTCTTCGAGGCCTCCCGGCACTGCGTTGAATTCTCGGAACTTGAGGAAGTCTGGAAAGAACAACTGTCTCTTCGGACTACAGTTTCTCCTTTCACTTGTGTTTCTGAACGCGGAAACGATGCTGACTGTGATTACCAAAACTAGAAAAGATTGCATTGTAGTTGCACTTCACACCGATTTGTCAATAAAAACCTGGATAGATACTTGTCAAACACATGGAAAGTTCACGTGCTACAGTAACTCGTTCTGAAGTGGAGGTGCCACGTCAGAGGGCAACGAAACCTGCACGGAGATGACGCCGATCCCAGAGGTGCACTTGAGTTCGCTTGTCAAAGTATCAATCCCCCGTCTTGTGACACATTCACCCGAAATCCCTCGAAACCCGTAAAGTTTGATGTGTTGTCAAATTCCAGGAAGCATCGGATGTGCGTGTATAGAGGTTATTTAGTATGAGAGCCGCCAAGAAGCGGCTCCTTCTTTCCGGCATCTCCTCCGCCTCCTCCTCCTTTTCGGTAACAATTGGAGCAGCGGAGAGAGCGTTCGAGACGAGGAGGTCCTTCTCTGCGCCCTCTCCGACACGCACACTCTCTCGTCGCCCCCGACATTCTACGGTATTCCCTTGTGATAGCTCGTTAACAAGCTGCCATACACAAAAAGAGACATCAAGGATGTGCGCGAAGCCGAATAAGAAGAGAAGAAGAAGAAGGCAAACGAGTCGCGCTCTTCCGGACGAGGAGGCGGTTCCGGTGCGAGAATCAAAAGATACCGTAGTCGGCAAACGAGTCGACGAAGCGGGAGGGTAGAATTGCAAATCAGACGCTCATTGTTCGGAGTTCGGCACGCGATTCAAGTTCCGTTCGTCGGGTTACGAAGGCACTCCGGTGCCAATCCCTTCGGTCCCTGCTGAAAACCGCCTCGTCTGACAGGTTCCGGGCAGGAAGGCGAGGCGGCGAAGAAAAAGCGGTCCCTGATGAAATATGGTGAAGATGGATGGCGTAGGTTGTCGCTCCTCGCGCTTCGTGTTGCCATTTCGGAAGGTTTCCCCGTGAGGCCTTCCTTCTCGAGGTGAAGCTCTCTTTTGACAAGTCGGCTCGGCGGCTCGCTCGCTCTGAATTGTTTTGCCTGTGAAGTGTTTGATTGGCAGCCATCTCCGTCTGAAGCGGTGAGTCGTGGCTCTAGGGAATCTGCGCTCCGACGGATTTATCAATCACTTTGCGGTCGGAAGAGCGAGTGCGGAGGAGTCGGAGGAGATACTTTTGGAGCACTTGTGGAGGAGTCCATGAATATGCATCCGAGCAGAGAAGATCCCCGTGCCAACGAACGAAACGGCGGCTCCGCTTCAAAGGACGTACTCATTCATAAGCTTATGATGATCGTGTCTGCGGTAGCGGCCCCCGAGGGAGCCCCCGGTGCCGTCGAATCGTCCGCCGCCGGCTCTTCCCGAAACGATCATCCATGATTCGCGATTTATAGCCAACGGACGCTGCTGCCTACGTTTCTTTTCCGACACCTTGGGGAGCAATTCCGAAATGCACCGGCAAACCACATTTGTTCCAATTTATGGCTCTATTTTGACAGCTCGTCTCGCTCGTTTCCTTCCGGAGCACACCCCTCGTTTGGGAAAAAGAAACAACTCTCGTGCGCGGCCACTCGGTAATCCGAGCAATCGGTGTAACAGATGCGAGATAACCAGGTCAAGCGAGTGCTCGAGGCCCCAACAGTGGCAGAATGTGTTGTGACAGGTATCCGGTTACCTGTATGACATCTTCGAGAAGACGCCCCCCTCCGGCCGACCGCCCGACCGGTCGAGAAGTGACGGCGACTTTCGGAAGACACATTCGTATGCATAACAAATATGCAAATTCGAACATGGATACATCTGTCCTGATATTGTTGTTGCGTGTAAGAAGAAGGAGAAGGAGAAGCTGAAGAGGCCAGAAGAAGGATGCGAAGGGCGCTTTGTCCGGTGATAGATTGATGCATATCGGTAAGCGCATCAATAAATTATTCGAGCAAGGGAAGTGCTCCTCCGTTGTTTCAAACAGAGCACAGATACGGTAGAGCCTTTTCCGAGGGCTCGCGGTTTGCGTGCTTGCGGAGGCGCAGGTGGAAAGAAGAGAAAAAGCAATGAAAAAAGAGGAAAGTTTATGACGATCTCCTAGCGACAAGCCGCATTTCCATGGATTCCCGAGCCCGCTTGCCGCCGTCTTCTCCGTCTTTCCCTTCAATTTCCCATCGAAATGTCGACATCTTCTGCGAATTCGGTGGTTTGCATCATCAACAGCACGCTTCCCGCCTATCAGGTCGCCCTCCTTCCCTCCCATTCCAGACGCAGTTCCGTTTCAGCCGAACATCTTTCTGTGCGCCGCGGGATCGTCGTGCTGCACGAATCGGGGCATCATCGCCTGCTGCCAGAACGATGTCTCGTTCACTCAAGTGTAGGTCCCCTCTCGCTCTCCAAATAAACTCCCTCGTTCCTCAAATGTGAGAAGCGTCGTTGAGTAATTGTGCGTCTCTCGGCATATTGTCGTTAATCCACTTATGTGTCTCAGATTGCAATTAGATTCCCCCCTTCCAACCTTTCTTCTTCTATATCGTATTTCCGCTCTCTCCTTCTTTTCGAGAAGGACCCCATCTGTACATTTGTTTATCATTAGGTAACATAAATACGTCGACAGATTGTGTCCCCCCCTCTCTAATAGCAGCCAATTTTGCAGGCTGAAGCAGTCGCTGCCGTTCCTCATTCTCTGGCTCGTCGTCTTCGGACTCGCCTACCTCATCCATCTCTTCTTCGAGGACGACGAGACCGGAAAACCGATCAACAAGGAGAAGCCGTTCGACGGGAAACTCGAGTGAGCCAGCCGAAGAGCCGACTGCATTCAGGACGCCGTTTTCAGACTTCTTCTGCCGATCGAGAACGACTACACAGTGGAGGACCCGGTGTTTGGCGGGCTCTACGAGGACCAAGTGCCCAAACTGGCCACCATTCCCAAGAAGAGACGATGAGAAGCGAGCAACTTCTTCTGGCTCCGCGCATCCTCGCGTCGCCCCCTCGCCTTCATTTTTCGTTTTCTTCCGATTTGGTCACGCATAAAAATGTTGCCACAAGGCCTCGCGGTGTTTGCCGACAGATACTCAGAAGACAGTAATCCCTCGTGCACCTGCCCTTCCTTTTTCGGCGTCGTCCTTTTTGCGCGAATAAGACGCGCGCGCACAATATTACATGGAGAGCTTCCTCCAGATGTCAAAGAAGAGGAACACTCGACTGATGAGATTATCTTATGATTAAAGGCGTCGAGCCGGCGGCGCGATATTCGACCCCTGCGAGCCACTCAGGAGAGCTCTTGACAGTCTCCTTCACGACACCTTTCCGCCATCAATCTTCCCTGTGATCTTCCTTTGTCTCCCGAGCGCGCCCAAAAATGTATGCAGGATCGGACTGCTTAAATATTCATGGAATTGTCTTTCTCTTCGCTCACCGCGCGGCGCACCTTTGAACGCAGTGACAGTGTCCGTCAAGGATGTCTTCTTCTTCTTCTTCCTTCTCCCGAGAACATTGGGTGTCAATTACGCAACACGCGCTTCTCGCGGACGGCACCTGCACAGATTAGGAACCGTCCGTGTTGCAGCAGCAGCAGTCCCCAAGGACGACTTGTAGCGAGTCAAGAGCGACTCCGGATTAGTCGGTCGGGGCCTTTGTGAACACTCTCCGCGAATAGGTGACAGCTGCAGTACTTACAAAAAGGTTCAAGGCTTACCGTAGCTGACGGTAAACAATGCGGAAGTGTCAAAAACGACACTCTCTTCAGAACACCGTCCCATCATCCGTGGAAGCTAAAGTCCGCCCCTGCACTCGGGTCACTGTTTTCTGGAGTTCCGCACGTCTTCTTCGAGACGACTAGTCTGCAATCCCTTTCACTTGTTCCTCTTCTTAATTGAACGGGGGAGAAGGCGCACACGGTGAGAGGGGGAGATGCGCGCAATAAAGGTGTTTAGAGGCAATAAACTAGTGGTCCACAGGGCCGCGGCGGCATCTGGCGCGAGATGAGCACACCGTGTCCTCTTTGTCGTGTCGAACCAGATGTTGCGGAGAATAAGATGTTGCGAAAACGTGCGCCAGAAGGTCATACACCTCGAGGCAGACGTATACCTCGAAACACATTTCACACCGGGCCACTCGTCCCATCCGCTTCATTCGTCTTGCCCTGATTGACACTGACTCTCGCGCGGCGTACTGTACGGGTGGCCGATTGCGTCATAAGCGAGAGTGACACCTTTGCGATCACATCACGTCACCGTTAGGAAACGGTATCGGGTTCCCAGGTATCAGCGTATCCTCGGGTCGGTTGTGCAACGGAGCAGACGGCGGGGCCGTTGACCCCTTCTCGGTTTGTATCAAAACACGCTGTGGGGTCCTCCGTGACAAACTGCGAGAGTAATACGATTGCGTATCGTCGTCGAGACTCTTCTGCTTCTTCTTCTTCTTCCAAAATTCGATCTCCGCCAATTTGCACCTTCCCTCGGAGCGGAAGTCCCGCGGGAGTGGCTAACGAGACGGCAAAGGTCGCTCTCGAAAATCTGATACGAGAGGAGCCCTCCCCACTAAAGCACCATCATTAGGAGCGCCCCATGTGACGCTTAATTTCAACCGGAGGCCCCTCCGAATTTCGGGAGGAGAAGGCAATTTGTTCATCACGCCACATTATGTACGGCTGCGATGTAGATAGGATAAAGATAGCAAGATTTTCGTTAATTGCGCTCCATCAAGCTCGATGAGCCCTATCTGGGAGGTCGCCGTGCTCCTCCTCCTCCTCCACCCGCGTGCTTCAAGAATTAGCATCACAATCGACGACAGAATGTTGCCGAAGAGTCAAGGATCAAAAGGGAAGCGCTTCGGCAGCCAGCAGCACCTCTTCACCACCACCGCCAGATGACTTGGCGCACCACGGCCCAGCTGGCTGGATCATTGTTTGATTGATTTGTAGTTCGAGAGGCACAGCGAGATGGAGATAAGCGTGCAACGGACGGGCGACCGGCTGTCGAAGAAGAGGTGGCTTGTTATCGAAAACAGAATGAGAGGTCTGCGGTACGGTAGAGCAAGAAGAGAATTCAGACAAACAGGCGGGAAACAGTCATGCGCCATGCTAATAGACGTGGAAACAGTCGGAGGAGACCCCCCTTCCGTCTGTTCGCAGCGGAGAGATATCGCATGGAACTGTTTCGCAATGCGTTACGAAATGACTCACTCTCTCGCATAGAGTTGGTCCCCTCGCCCCGATTCGCATGAATTCGGCAAAAGAAGCGACGGGCTTCTTCACCTAGGCTTACCGCGGAAGCGGGCGCCAATCAAACGAGAGGAGCCCCCCGCCACTGCAGTTCGTTCCCTTCTGCTGCTTCTCGTTTCCCCCCTTCTTCTCCTGCTCCAATACTAATCTCCGCTGCCTTCGTGTGTCTGTGTCGAATGATTCTTGACAAATTCCAGGGTGCCTTCCTTGCCTGCTCAAAATTGCATCTTGTCTTCCTTCTGTCTCTCACACCGATGAATCGGTGGTGTGCTGCGCCGAAATTTGTTCTCGGCGCGCCTCTTATCGCTTCCGTTCTGTGTATTTCTGGGGCCCGCGACACCCAAAGGTGGTGCTCATCTGAATTGGCAATTCAGAAGACGTGTATGCGTGTTGACAGAAAGACGGAATGAGAAGCCGGCGAGGGACCTAGGCACACACACATTCTGATTGCATTTCATGACACGTTACACCTTAGACAGCCTCTATCAAATCGCATTTTGTGGCCACAGAAGACACTGCCCTTTATCGCATTATGGATGCTCCCTTTCCCCGCACGAAGGCGCCGTGAGACAGAAGAAGGCAAGAAGACGCAGCGCTACTTTCGGCCACCCTGCCAGCCAGCAGGCCCCGTCTCCTTCTTCTTCTTCTCGCCTCCGTCCTCTATTGTTTATTCGTATTCTGTCAAGGTATTAGCGATTGTATAAACGATGAGGCGGGATGGCTCCTCGTCGCCTCACCGGCATCTTTAATAAACAATCTTGAGAATTTCAAGACGCCGGACCACAATAGACAGAGCCAGTCCTTGGTTGTGCAATTCTTTCATCGCCTGGCCCGACCTCGTGTCTAATCTTCTAATTTGTCCGGCATCAAGAGCACCTACAGTCGTTGTACATCCTCGACTACTCGCAGCCACCTGCTCCACTTGTGACAAGTACTTTTCCTAATTGAGACATGCTCCTCCATTCAGGCTTCGGCCCCTCCCCGAAAACCCTCTTCTTCTTGTGAGAGACTGAAAAATAAGATGATGATGATGATTGGGAGAATCCCTAAGAAGAGGTGGGCACGGCCGAGACACTATCGAATTTCAGTTTGAGAGATGCGTCCTTTCCATCGCGGCCCCCCTTCCCCTCCTCCAATTTTGTCTCCTCCAACGCCACCATCATCCGTCGTCTTCGCCGTCGCACAAAATTTCACCTAATTTCCGGGCGAGCCTCTTAACTCTAACCCACACTCTTTCTCGCCCGAGCGTCTTCTTCTCGAGGTAAGACGATACATTGTAACAGACGGTTGGTATTATGACGAGGCTGTCAGCAGCAGGTCTCGATGAGCTCCTAATTGACAGACTCCGCACCACTCTTCGCTGCGATAATTGTGGGACAAGTGTGACTTAGTGCGCGGGATCGTGTTGGTCAATTAGCCATTGAACCACCCAGGTGACGGGTTTCCACTAATTAATCTGTTTTCCGGGAGCCCGGTGGTCCTCTCCCGGAAGAGCCGGGGATCTTCGTGGCAAACGCATCGCTTTCCGTCAGCAACAGCCGATTTTTATGTGGACAGCTGCATCATCGTCTTCCTTTATCTCACGTTTCGATTCAAAATGACAAAACTGCCGAACAGGTGCCACCGCAAAAAAGCCGTCGGGGTCTGGTGCCTCTGGCGTCGCCTCCTCGCGCCCCTCCCTCCTCGCAATGCAGTTCAAATAAATGAGACGAGTCAGGTGCAAGCTTCTCTCACAGCAGCCACGTCATCTGAAGTAGGAGGAGGGCCCCTCTTGAAGAGTCAGTTGGGGGAGGTCCGTCAGAGATAGGAGAAGGGAGCCGCCGGCGGCCTCATAAGAGGAAATGAGTTCCATTACGTATGTACATAGACGGTGAAACCCCGGCCACATTCCCATTCAAAACGTCGTAAATTTTTGGTGGTGCCCCTTCCTTGGCGTCGAAATGTGTGCCTGAAGACGGGAAGAAGAAGCAGGAGGAGGGGAAGAAGTGACGGAGGAGCGTCACAAATTGGAGCTCTCTCCGGAATCACGAAGGACTCGCTCGTTAGCGAGATGCACCAATAATTTGATCTACCTGTGGCCACTCTCGCTCCCTGCTTCCCTCATCCAATTACGGCCCCTTCCAACGATCTCGCAGCGACTCTGCTCGTCTCATCTCACTCGCCGCCGCCTTCTCTTCTCTCCAAAGTATCACATTTGGAATTCATGCCAATACTGACGACGCACCGGTGGACGATGTTGTTCTTCTCCGGCTATCCGTCGTCGTATGGTAGTCAGCAGGAGACTCTTTCTCTCTCTCTCCGGAGCTCCTCCTCCTTCTCCTCGCCCCCCACATAATGCATTCATTTTGAAACGTCCCCGGGTCTTCTCTTCTTCTTTTGCCTCTTCAAAACCACCTCATGCAAGATCCACCGAGACATACGAGTTGCATTTTAATCTGCTGCTTCCTCGCCCTTCCCCCTGTCTTTTTGTCGTCGTCGTCTGTCTCTCTCTCTTAGCCCGAGACAACTTGCTTCCCGAACCGAAGGAACTTTCTCCCGCCTCGTTCCGAACACTTTCTCGTATCAATCGCCCGGTCCAGTTAATAGAGGTAATTGGTATGGGAACCGGCACTTCCCCAATCAATCATATCAACACTCCTCCCCCTTCCAGGTGCAGTGCAGATGCCTCCTGCGCCCCGGTTCCCGCGCCCTCCTTCCTCCATTTTGTTTGTAGTTACCAGCCTCTTTCTCTAAACATTACAAACCTCTGTATAATTGGTGTGACTCATTCTCGAAGATGCGGCGAGTGCCGGACACACGTGCCCAAGTACAGTGCTCTTCCGCAACATCCCCATTTCGACAGGTGTCTCTCGTTTTGAGTCGACAGGTGCCGACTGTTCCGACACTCTTCTTTCCTTCCAAACTTTCGACAACGCTCGATGTCCGGGGGGCGGCTAGCATCGCGTCCAAAATATCTGATTAGGTAGGAAGCGCGCGTTGGTTTAGTTAGCCAAAAGCGAAACCGTTGACTTTCTAACGTCCACCACCACCACCCAGTTGCTTCGCGGCGATAATGGGAAATAGTGGGCGGGGCGGAGAGACGCCGACCGAATCGGATGGAAACTAACAAGTTCTCGAAACTCTCGAATAGTTTTGTCTTTCACGGAAATGCGCAACCGTATCTTTATATCTCGCCGCCCAAAACGCGCAGGCTTTCTCTACGCGCGGCGCGAATGTCTCCTCAATTAGCACACACTCTTCGAGGAACGGATCGAAAACAGTTCATTTCCAAATCCTGTCTTTCAGGTTTACTTGCTATGGAGATTACTATACGGTAGGCGTACAGATAAACGTGTATGTCTAGGCGCAGAATAACTAGCAAAAACGACACGACGGCCTCGAGAGCGCCACCAGCAGCAGCAGCATTCGTTCGCGGCGTTCGGAGAGGAGGAAGACACCGTCATAGATATTGCTTTCACTGGTCTAATTACTCGTTATCACTTCGATCCCTCCCCTATCATCCCCAAACATCCCCGCATTTATCCATATTTGCTGATGCGGTGTGTTCACTGTCGTGCGCGCGCGCTCTTTCCCGCCGATCTTTCTCATGAATAGCCAGGACCTCACACAACTTGTTTTTGCTCATCTCATCGTGAGAGAAACGAATATGATGAGCGGTAGAATTCGAAATGTGCGCCCCGCTCCTGCGCCCGCGAGCTGCCAGCTTATCCGTTTGTACACCTCCTTTCTCTCCCGAAAACACCTAAATAATTAAATGCGACGACGACGACATTAAATTTAATAAGTGTGTGTTCTGAAATTGAGAACAGATGTGTCGGTAGTTGGTGGGGTGTGAGCGAAAGCACATGGTTCCCGAGAGGGCTTCTTCTCCGTGACGTGGCACACGCCTTTCGAAACTCCTCCTCGTCGTGCTCTTTCTGGGATGAAGCTCCGCCCACTTTCCGCTTCTCCTCGAGTATCTCATCACGTCCCAAAAGGGACGGGGAGGGGGCGGAGACGTGACAGCGGGCGGGAAGAATAGGATGCCAGAAGGCGCATCTGCTGTCGCCCTCCCCCGACCCGAACAACCTCTTCTCCAACCGCCCGGCCATCAACTACTACCGTAAGGCGGTATCACCCGGAAAAGTGGGCGGGGCACGCGGGCCGCGTGTGGCAGGTGTAGAGTCGCTGGCGAGAGGAGCCCACACACAGATGAGCCATCCGGCTGCCTCCTTCTTCTTCTCCTTCTCGTCCGGGGGTTCATGTGCGCTTCCCCGTCTCCTCTCTTGTTATGCGGGTGCGAGACTGCACACATTCTTGAAGGAGAAGAAGAAGCAGGAGACTCACGTCGTCTGGTGCCCGCTCACGGACCCCTGCGGCAAGACGCACCGCTCCTAGGTGTGCATCTTCTTCATTTGGCACCTTTCGTGCCGCCGCACGTTTTCTCCTTCCCTTCTTCTCGCCGCCGCCCATTATTGGGATGCTCCTCCTCGCAAGCAGAAGCTGTCTCTTTCTCTCCTCGCGCGGAGCTCTTCGCGCAAACTTCCATATCTTGCCAACTCATCAAGGTGCTGCCTCAGCTCTTCACAGCCTCCCCTTTCCTTTGTTCATTTTTCCTGAGTGCTGCTCATCTACTCATTCATTAAATTATTCGTCCATCCTCTCTTCTCAAGAGTTTTCCTTCCCTTTCGCATCCGAACTTTTCCCTCTCAAAATCCATTTCATTACTTTCTCCTCATTTCCAGGTGAGAGAGAGAGATGGTAGACATCGCAGAAGCCTTGCCATCCACCCCAACGGCCGGCTTGTCAGTGCCATCCGACGAGGCTCTCCGCAAGTTCAAGTGTCCCGAGTGCACGAAGGCGTTCAAATTCAAGCACCATCTGAAGGAACACATCCGGATTCACTCGGGCGAGAAGCCATTCGAGGTTAGTCGGGATACCTCCGGGCGCCCGGGAGGCCCTCCCGTAGTCACCTGTCGCTCTCCCAGCTAGCCAATTTATCATTGTCCGACATGACACTTCACGACATACCTGTGCTCTAATGTTTTCGCGGTGCCCCCCTCTCTCCCCTAATGATGATACATCCGAGAGGGAAACTCTCCCTTTCTTCCCTCTGCCTTGTTTCCAACTTTCGCCGCGTCCCTCGCTCGCCTCTCTCCAGAAATTGGCTCGTTGCGCGTCTGTGTGCGCGTCGTCGTCGTCCAAAATTAGAAGGTTAGGTGAAGCAGGAGAGCGCCTCAAAAAGTATAGATGCCCGCCAGGCATTCATTAATTCCTCTTCTTTTCGCTCACTCTTCATTTTTCCGTGCGGCGCTCCCTAGTTGGAAGCTCTTTTCTCCTTCCTACCTCCTGCTTCTCGTCGCTCATTGGTCGCAGCGGCTCACCTGAGCCCGCCCCCCTCGGCTCACCTGGGAAGCGCCCTCCCCTTCGCAGCCATTGGCTGCCGCGCGCGCAGAATTCGATATGTACATACATGCTCCGGTTTGGAAGAGAGCACCTTTGGGTGCAATAAACAAACCTTGGCGCGTGCAGTACGTGATCCACTGCCGGCGAGATTTATCGGTCCCAGTGGGGAGGCGGCTCCGCGAGCCCGCCCAGCGGCTCCCGTTTGATAAATAGTCTTCTCTTTGCAGTGCCAACAGTGCCACAAAAGGTTCTCGCACTCTGGATCGTACTCGTCGCACATGAGCAGCAAGAAGTGCGTCCAGCAGGCGTCGCCTTCGATGGTCGCTCCGTTCAACACGTACCAGCTGATGATGTACAGAAACCTGATGATGCTGCAGACGCCGCCCGTCTCGTTCCTTCCCGCGATGAACACTAACAACGTGGAGAACGTCTACATGAACCTGCTGCAGGCGAACCTTCTGCAAACTCTGGAGAACAGCTCGCCGACTGCCACGTCACCAACCTCTCTCGTCTCGCCTAGTCAAGAAGTGGCGACGACGACGACGACAGCGACAAGTGCTCCAGCCACTCCAGAGCCAAAGATCGAAGTGGTCGACGAGATGCCAGAGCAATCAATCAACGTGGAAGAAGTTCAGAATTCGGTTCCCGAAGAGGTGCCGACTCCCGCCATTTCGCTCTCCCTGTCGCCGGTTCCGGAGGACAAGAATGGGAATGAGATGATAAACGGAGGATCGAGCGACGGAAAGTCGTCACCAGACTGGCGGCCGCTGAGATCCAGAAGCTTCCTCAACGACTCGCAGGTAACTCGAGAATCGGAAAAGTTCAGTTGAAAACGGATTGATTCCAGGTGGCCATTCTGCAGAACCACTTCAAGAGGAACCCGTTCCCTTCCAAGTACGAACTGTCTGCAGTCGCCGAGCAGATCGGAGTCAACAAGCGAGTCGTCCAGGTACCAGCCTCACTTTCCGTCTCTTCCTAGGTTTCCCACAAGGTGGGAGAGCGAGTGCGGCGAACACATGTGCATCAAGTAGCTCATCAAAGTCCTGTGTACATACACCAATATTCTCACTTTTGCCTAGTCGTCGTCCACGAAGAAATATGTTCCGAGTGATCGCCCTCTCGCTGCGACCCGCTCTCTCTCCCCGGACGCAGGTGCCCCATCATCATTCCCCTGCGTCCCCAGCCCTATTCCGAAACCTCGTTATTTTACCGCAACCCGTGTTATGCTCGCCCCCCACTCAAAGGGATTTTCTCTTCCAGGTCTGGTTCCAAAACACGCGAGCCAAAGAGCGGCGGAGCAATCGACTTCCAACAATGCCACGTGGCGCTGCCAACATGACTCCGACGTCTCCGTCCGTCTGGCAGACTCCGGCTCAGCTGATGGCCGTCTGGGCTCAACAATGCCTTCAGAACGGGAACAACTTGACCGGATCGCAGGTGAGGAGACTCGAGAAGAATAGAAAACAGTTGGTCTAATTGCTGGAGAGGGGGGAGGATGCGCGTGTTTTCGCGCATTTGGTGTCGCTGATTCGATTACCCGGAAGGCGCTCATTAGAGTCATCAACGACTCCGATGGCAGGTAGTTAGACCTAGTTAGGGGCACAACTTGGGGCTCGCCAATTAGGGACCTCCAATTAATTCAAACACACTGTTTTCCGGGGGGTGTCCCTTCCAGGTGATTCATAAATCATGTTGGCTGCCCAGTGTGCCTCCGAAATATCAATTCATCAATTTCGCGTCGCCCCTCCTTCCCGTCGCATCCGCGTTCAGCTGGTTGTAAATGAGGAGCAGCCCTCATCAAATTTGCCTAATTCGACACCTGCTCTCCTCCAATTTTATGAATATTTATGGTACCGTTCCTTCGCGCTTCCCGTCGCTTCGTTTCGGCTTCTCGTCGTACAACGCTTCTCATCCGGTGCCCACGTGGAAAAGTGAGAAGTATACGAGCGAATACGAGGGAAGGCTGCCGGAGAGAAGATGATCCAATTAGGGGGGCACCTAAATACGTGGGGGGAGAGGCAGATATTGTCGAATATGAATAGAATAGGAGCATCTGTCGACGCTCATAAAAGACAAGGGCGAGACGGAAGGACCCGGGCACGATAATAGAATGATACTAAATGAGGATGGCTTGTTGCCACCTGAGCCCTCTCCTCAAGATGTTGCCTGAAGATAGACGGCTCCAAACGGAAAGACGATGTGCGGGGCGAGGAGAAGGCTCTCGGCGGCGGGGAACTTCACCTTCCGTCCAATTTCAAAGGCGCCTCTCTCCGTCTTCTCGCCCCTGTGACACGCATACATATACTCGGAGAAGGGATGCGAAAGAGGAGGCTGGCTCGTTCAATTTCCCTTTGTCTTGCATAATTTGTGTCATTCAATTTACCTTCTCCTTTCCTGACAAGACCCTTTCGCTTCGCGCGCGCGCGCTCTCACGAAAGAGACGAGAGAGTGGGGGCGAGAGCGAGGACGGGCCCATCAATGGAAATGAAATGAATTCGAGTGTTTTTGGTGTGGCGGCTGAAGGCGTAGTGAGGAGCACCTGCTAATGAGCTTCTTTGTCCTCGCCTTCTTCTTTTTCCCATCCTCTCGTCTCTTCTGCTGCTGCTGCTTGAAAATAGCGGAGCGCGAGGGTAAGGGACCAGAGAAGTCAGGGGAACCTCTTCGGCCAGAGAAGACATATGGGATAGCCGCCCGTTTCCCTTCTCTCATCTGAATCAATCAATTTGCAGGATGAGACGACAATGGCCACTGCATCACCAACGGTCCTTAATGAGAATACTGTAGTAGATGAGGTGATGGATCACGACGGCGTCAAGCAAGAGGGCAAGGAGACTCCGTTGGACCTGACGCTGGCCACGGAGGAAGCGGAGCCCGAGTGGAGCCCCGAGAAGCTCATCGGCTTCCTCGACCAGACCGGAGGCGTCATACAAGAGCTTCTGAGACAGGCCGGCAACGGGTTCGTCTCGAATCAAGAGGAAGAAGAGGAGAAGCCGGCCATCAAGGCCGAAGAGAGCCCCGTCTCGAGCTCCTCCTCGTCCATCTGGCCCTCTTTCATCGGACAGTACCCCACGATCCTCGATTCGGCCAGTCTTTCCGCCCTCGAAAAGGCTCTCGATGTAAGATTCGAATGATCCCGAAGCAGTTCACCGTTCGCTTCTTTCAGCAACAGAAGTCGTCTGAAGACGACGCCTCCTCGCTCTGCTCCAACGAGTCGAAGCTTCTGAAGTTCCCGACGACGCCGCTGAAAGAGGAAGAAGGCCTCTTCTCGTGCGACCAATGCGACAAGGTGTTCGGGAAACAGAGTTCGCTGGCTCGACACAAATACGAACATTCGGGTGAGTATCGGCGAAGAGACCGGGTGCCGAAATTAGAGGGTATTAGAGGCGAGAGGGGGACACCATGTTTGGATACATGACAACGTGATGCAATCGTATTAATTGAATGAAGGGGGTCTCTAATCTAATTGAGAGGAGCACACCGGACAGCTGTATGTGTACATGAGCTTTTTGAAAGGACAAACAATGAGTGGGGGAGAAGAACACGGAAGTTGCGATCGGGGAATGAATGCGTCTCTTTTCAGGTCAGCGTCCGTACAAGTGCGACATCTGCGAGAAGGCGTTCAAACACAAACACCACCTCACCGAGCACAAACGACTCCATTCGGGCGAGAAGCCGTTCCAGTGCGACAAGTGTCTGAAGAGGTTCTCGCACTCGGGCAGCTACAGTCAGCACATGAACCACCGCTACTCGTACTGCAAGCCGTACCGGGAGCAGCCGGGCGCCTCGCCCCTCAACGGAAGCGTCACTGTCAGCCCCTCCTCCTCGAACACGCCGCCGCCGCCGTCCTCCTAACTCCGATCTCGACACCGTTCTGGCTGTGCCAGTCTCTTGCCCACCCGTTCCTCCGCAGCTTCCTTTGGTGCTTGCTATGTACAATGTTCCCTGGGTCTCGCTATTTCCCTTCTGCAGTTAGTCATCTTCTACCGTGATACGTCCCCCTGAATTCGCTTTCGCTTCCTCTAACCTCTTGGCCGGTGCCGTGCTTCTTCGCTTTCTCCCCTTTACCTCCCCGTCCTTTCCTTGTCATTTCTGTGAAGTGACGACCATCACGACCTAGTCAGGAACGGAGCAATCCGTTGCGCGTTCCCCCACTAACCTGGCCATGTGTTTCTTGGGACCAACTCTAATTTCGTGTAACAGACAAAACACAACTTCTCGCCTTTTGTTCCGTTTTCCTAGATTCTTCTACTCTTATCCCTGGCTAATAATAAATTGTTTCCACTAATGTTCCGTTGCATTCATCTCGATTCGAATTAGGGACAGGAGGGTGCGAAGAAAACAGATCGTGGAGGGACAAGTGTACGGGGGGCATATGGCGCAGTGATTGATAGTCGGACGGCTCGAAAGCCAAACGAGGAGCGTTTCACGGTTCATTGGAGTCGTTGCCCGTTCAGTCGTTTATTGGCCACGAGAAGAAGGAGGAGGCCCAGCTCATAAATGGGTTTTCTCTTCGGGTCCCGAGTCCACTATCGTCCATGTCAGTATCTGGCAAATGTGCGTGACTCGCCCTGCAACCGTTTCGGTTCTCGATCTTCCGCGATCCGAGACACTCACTGTCTATCACTGCCAGGAACTCGGTGTGATTCGTGATGAACTTGACAACGAAATATACGACTGAAAGCGAGAGTGAGTGGATATTTGAATAGAGGTCACCCACCGACACCTGCGAGGAACATGGAGAACCCGATGATTGATGAAAGCGGGTCCTGCTGGATGGGGATAATCAGCAGGGCGAGCATGATGAGGATGTTCAGGATGGGCCACAAGATGCTGTACTTGACGGGGTTCGGCGCGATCGGAAGGTCCTTCCATTTGATTATCACGAGCACCGCCAGCGCGATGATCGTCGTCATCATGCCCGTGACGGTCAGGTAGTTCACCAGCTGGTCCGTGTCTCCGAGGAACGCGAAGATGAGCGAGGTCAGCGTCTGGAAGGCTCGGGGCGTTTGAATTCAAATCTTCTCGAGTACGTGGAAGAAGACGGACACTCGCGGACTGTCGTTGTCAACATGGATCAAACTGAAGCAGGTGGGCATCATCTTGCGTCGCGATCCGGCCACCATGTACCTGAACAACTGGGTCATCGAGTCGATTTGAATATTCGGTGGGGGACCTGCTCCAGCTGAAGACGTCCCCGTTGAGAGTGCCGATGAGCAAGAAGCCGACGACTGCGGGCACGGCGAAAGCGGGTCCGTTTCCCACGGTTCTTTGAATGAATGTCTGCGAGAGGAGAGCTTGTTGTCGAGGACGGAGCCCCTTACCGTCGCGACGGCCGAAGAATCTATTATTTCCTGAGGTGTCAGAATGGCGAAATAGGAGACGTTCACGAGGACGTACACGATTGCGGAGATGACGAGTCCACCGAGACAAGCACGTGGAAGTGTCCTGCAACACAAAGTTTCATTGAAATGCTGGTTCATTAGAAATGTCTAGAGTTCTCAAAATTAACTTTTTCTAGTCCGTTTACGTCTCACTTCTCAAAGTTCTTGATCTCAATCTCCTCGGAGCCGTAATTGAGAGTCGTGAATCCACCGAACGCCCAGTTCCCTTGATAAATCGCGAGTACGATGGCTCCTGGATTGTAGTCGCTGCCCTTCATTATCTGAGAACTACTGTAGTGTGACGTGGCACCACGGAAGACAATGAAGAAGAATCCGATGGCGATGATGATGAGCGTGGCGAAGATCTTGGAGCACATCGACACTATTTGCACTCTCGAGGCAAACTTTTGCAGCGAGAACATGTTGGTCAATGTGAGAAACACTGATAAGAATGCAGTTACAGAATGGCTTACGCAACCGAAAGCACTCACAAAGTAATCCGAACCCGAAGAACTTGGCGGCGTCGTCGGCTTGCGAATCCGAGAAGCAGACGACGGGCTCGAGAGCCTGGACGAGGTATTTTCCGAAAGTGAGGTACAGAACGGCGGCGGAGGAGGAGCTCTGGATGAGCAACGAGAGCCAGAGGAGCGAGAAGGCGACGGGCGTCCAGCCCATGTAGTCGATGTAGGCGAGGTCGGCCCCCGATTCGGGGATCGAGGTTCCCAGTTCGATGTAGTTCTGAAAGCGGAATGAGGGGAGACAACCCGAAGGAATGCGTGTTTACAATGGCGGTTATCATGTTCAACAGAGCGCAGAAGACCCAGATGATGAGCGAGAGACCGACCGAACCGGCGTGCTCCACAATTCCCTGAAAGAACGAGCTGGAAACTGTTCCCGGTGGCAGCTGCTCGAAAACCATCTCGTTAGTCGTACTTTCGGTGCGATAAAGATGCCACTTCCGATGATTGAGCCAACTATATAGGCGGTTGCTCCGAAGAATCCCAACTTGTTATCTTCTTTTTTAGGCATCCGGAATCTAAAACATCAAAGTCTGCAGTGTCACGAGGACGCAGAAATCAGATGAAAGTAGATACAAATCAAGTTCAATTTGATGGCTGTGACGGCGGCAAAAACAATAAGAACAACAAGTGACTCGAAATGAAAAACGGGCGACAAGAGGGAAACAAAACGAGAGTGGGAATTGTATTTGTGAAGAGTAGCCGGCTGCTCACTCCTTATCAGCTCGTTTCTCTGCGTCTCGCGTCCCTCGATCCGTCCAGCACGGAGATCAGTCCAAACTCCGATCGGCGGATCCTCACGGCCACTCGTCTGCGTCTTCCCCCCGATGATGACGACACGGCCGGAGTAGCAGTTTCTCGAAGAAGGAAAGACGAAGAAGGCGTCACTCGACAGTTTGATGTGAATCAAGGTTGGTGCGACTGCGGCGGCGGCCACAAAAAGTTCGCGTCTAGCCTACACACCTGCTTTTGTTTCATCCCGAGACTCGTCGCCGCTTGACAGTCTCCTCCGCTTTCCTCTCGGCGCCTCTCCTCTCCGATCCGCGAGATGCCCTCCGCGTCTTTATCTGCAGCGGGAATCGTCTCTCCTTGCCTCCGTCCGTCGCTTTCCTCCTTCGTATTATATTCGAGGTGCGTCCCCCGCATTCCTTCGTCGCTTCCCGAAGTGCCTGCCGTCGCTTCCTGCCTCCTCTCCTTCCCAAATGCCGTTCTCCATCTGCGCCCTGGTAAGTCAGCTACCCTACTTTTCACTTTCGCCCGTCGTCGCCTCTTCGGCGACCGCGGGACGACGAATTTCCTGAAAGCGGTCGCCTGAAACGGCAATCGTTACACACCTCCCTTGTTCTTCTCTTCTCCCCCTACGCCTTCTTCTTCTCCTTCTTCTGTATCTGCCATCTCATTCGTCCTCGAAACGAGTTTCGTCTTGCGACCACAGCGAAGCTTAAACTGTCCCTCGTCCACCACATCTCCTCATACCCGCACCGTTTCCGTTCCTCCTCACACAGATGATTTTTGAAATCTCGACCGCTCTCCTCCAGACGGGGTCCGGTTTTGTTTGCGTCTCTGTGTCTTTCTTGTCCGTTTCGTCCCCCTTCTTCGCACATCTTCTGACCCGATTCCGATCGATAAACACTTGGAAATGGCCGACCGAACGGTCGAGTTCTCCGATGAGTTGTTGTACTTTCACGAGTTCGATGCCATTGTAAGTTGTCTCTCGATCCTCCAGTCCTTTCCTTTTCTCCATATTTATTCCTGAAACTTCCACCGCAAAACGAGAGAAAACAAGAAGATCATTTGATTCGCTGTAAATATTATCGTCATCTTTGGTTTCCTGCAGCGCAACCTCAGCATGGGACTCTTGAGACCGTCTTTCGAGGAGCCGACCGCCCGATTGATGCCGGGGCCAGTGGTAAGTTTCAGAACGAGAAGCTTCTGGAAACAGAGCGAATTTCAGACTTCCGAAGAAGAGGAAGAGTTCTCGTCTTCCGAGAGAAGACGTTACAAGGCCTACACCGTCATGCAGAAGGCCGGCTTCCAGCACACTGAGTATGTTTCGCACGGCAAAGTGCGTTTCCAAATTATGTCGATTGCAGGTACGCGCAGATAATGGTGCACTTGTGCCGCGCAGAGATTCTTCTCTCGTTGATCTTCCTTGCGCACGGAACTTCGTGCCCCGGCTACCCGGACGAGGCAGAGTACCAGTCCACGTGTCACATGAACACTGTCTCGGCCATCGTGAGTCTGCTCACCGGAGCCATGGGTCTCGGAGCAGTGCACAGGTACCGCTGGAGGACGATGCTCATTCTGTGGCTCGTCTTCTGTATCATGTCGGCTGTCGGAAGCCTTCTCGCCGTCATTACCACTGGAATTTGGCTGGACCACTACTCGAAGATGAAAGTGAGGACTGGCCTCGGCAACGGGCTCTCCGGCTTCATGCTGCTCGCCTCGGTGGCTCTCGGTGTCTGCTTCATTCTGACAGCCGTCATGATCTGCCACTATTGGAATTCCCACTCGACTGGCTATCAGCCCGTGCAGAAGATTGCGGTTCGTTATTTTTCGCCTCTCGCCGACATTTTGTTTTCGCTTTCAGAAACGCTCCCGGTCGGTGCGTCGTCGGCTGAGCCGAGCGAAAAGCTGCGACAAAAAGGACGCGAGACCGCCCACGAACATTCCGACCGACAAGGGATATCACATCGTTTGACCTCGCGCCCGCATCTTTCTGTTCTTTTGTTACTGATTCTTACGGGTCTCCTCCTTCTTTGGTCCTTTTTCACTTCCCATAACACAGTTGTTCATTCTTCACGATCGTATATTAGCAGTACTTCTGAAGGATCTGATTCGGCTTTCTTGTCAGGGGAAAGGGGTCATTTTCAGTCTCGGAAGGCACAGATTGTGGATGGCAGACACAGTTGCACCGAATCGAATGGTTCTCGGATATTTGGATCCCAGCGAAGTCATGAGCGTGTCACGGAGAATTCGACAACGGTAACGAGGGGTAGCTGCGCTAGTCGAGAGGACATTTTTGGATTCACACCGTTTATCTTGAGTATTTGAAGAATGGGGATTTCCTATCAGACCCGTTTTGAGTATTCGAACTTGTGATTCTGAACGAGAAAGGCGTTTTTCAGAGAGAGAAAGCGACACAAATCACACCTGTAGTTGTGACCGTCCTTTCCTAAACATCGAACGATTTCGCAAATGTTCGTGACGTCATCGATACCGCTGTGATGACGTCCCTGAATTCGTCAAAATAAGCGAAGAATAAGGTCATCAGTACCTTATGCTGAAGTTTGTAGACATTCAGAAGTTGAGCCATTCCCTTTGCGAACTGATTCGTGTGCTCTGCGTAAGCCTTTTTGACGTTGACCCACTGATGGAAGTAACTGGAAACAGCTCTAACGTTTAGAAAAAAAAACAACTGGTTGTCTAACTCGGGAATCACAATGTTCTTGTAATTGGCCTCGTTGGGAAGTGCCACTTTCAGATCCCAATCTCCGCAGGAGACGAATGCGTAGTTGCTCTGTTTCAAGTTAGCGTCTTCCTTCAGCCAATCGTCGAATTGCATCAACGTTTCTTGAAGAGTCGGCCTTCCATCCACCATTTCCTAGAGTTAACGACATTTGGATCAGAAGAAGAGTTATTTCGGAACCTGGATGATCCCAGTGAGTGACGTGCAGAAGGAAGTCAGTCTCGGCGATTCGGTGGGACGCACGTACTGATGGAACCTTCTCACTTCCTTCCAATCGGACGTCGACAGCTGCACAACGGGAAACTCGATTATTTCTTGGACCGGTAGAAGAGGTCCTTTTGAGTTTTCTTGACATGTAGCTTCGAAATCAAGAACCAGAACGTATTCGAAATGCTGCTTCATCGGTTTACCTGAATAATTAAATTACTTTTCCGCATAGATGTTTGATTTCACCTTTCCGTTTATATACAAAACTAGGTAACTTCGGTGGTCCTTTGACTTCTCTACTTTTGACAGGTTTCGAGTTGTCAACGAAGGAAGCAAACTTATTCGTGTACCAACGCTGAAGTTGCTTTGTTATATTTTTCATATGAGTTATACACTTTACCTACGTTTTTCAGTGGAAGCCAGGCGAACTTTTTGAGAATCTGATTATTGGTGAGCATCTGAAAACCAAGATAACATTTTTGCTTCAAAGTTTTAGACAAGAGTAATAAGTATCGATCTGGAAAAAATAAAAATGATTTCTTTGAAAAATCGGATTGCTTGTCCACGAGGAGTACACGGCTGCTGGCCGAGTCGGAAATGCGGCCATGACAGCTTGTGTCGATTTACGGCGGGAGACATAAACATGTTTGTTTGAACGAAAAACACGTCGACACTGATTTCTTCTCACTAGCTCGTGGAGCTCACTTCATTCCAATGTTCTTCTTCTTCTTTTTCATAACATCAATCATTCTCTTCGGAGTATTGATCCTCACTGCTTTTTTCACTTATTTGGTCCGACACTCAAATCATTCAGCGAAAGTGAAGCCGAAAAGACCGACGGTGAGCCATAATCTGCGATTTCCAGTTTTAATTTGTTACTTCAGGCCTCATTCTGTGCAGTTCTTGGTTCTGGTGGACACACAACCGAAATGCTTGAATTGATTAAGCATTTTGGAGAAGAATTTAACGAGAGGACATACATCATTGCGGACACGGACACAATCAGTGAAGATAAAGTGAGCATTCCTTGAATTTCAACCAGCAAAACAGGTTTCTCACCAATTTCAAGGCCACTGCACACGAAAACTTGCGCGGCAACAAGAACTTTCGCGTCGTGAAGATCCCGCGGTCTCGCGAGGTTGGCCAGTCGTACTTTTCTTCAATCTTCTCCACTCTCAACTCGTCCGCCGTTGCTTTCAAACTGCTTTACGAAATCAGGTCAGCAATAACTGACACGTCTCCTGCATCGAGCTGATCGTTTTCAGACCGGATCTCGTGCTCCTGAACGGCCCAGGGACGTGCATCCCGGTCGCCGTCGCCGCCGCCTTCTTCGACATGATCCGCCTCGTCGACACTGTGATCGTCTACGAAGAGTCGATCTGTCGTGTTCACAAGCTCTCTCTGTCCGGAGCCATCCTCTACTACACCGGACTCGTCGACTCGCTTATCGTGCAGTGGCCTGCGCTGAAAAAGCTTTATCCTCGATCCACCTACATCAACGATCTCGTTCCCGGCGCCACCAAATTATAGATGCAACATCTAATAGTCAGTTGCCACTTGTATATTAATGTTCGCGAAAAGAGCGACGATGTTTTCGATGTTATCCGAAACAGTGAATGTTTTTAAATATCAATAAGCAGAAAACAGTGAAAAGTTATCATGACTTGAAGAAAAAATATCCTCCGGTGTCGCCCTTCTCGGAGCCGCCACCGATGGGAGTTCTCGGCGGACACGGACAGTACTGGGCGTCCTCTCCCGGCTGTCCGTTGTCTCCGAGAGATCCAGTCGGACCGTCGCTTCCCGGCTTTCCAGGGTTGCCGGGTGGTCCCGGGGGCCCTTCCGCTCCTGGCTCCCCTTCGGTATCTTCTCCGTCCAGTCCTTCTGGACCAGGCAATCCAGGAGGTCCGGGCGGTCCCACTGGCCCCGGAACGTTGACTGCTCGATGTCCGAGCTGTCCGGGAGCTCCGTCTTTCCCTTCGCATCCCGGTCTTCCGGGCGGTCCTTGCGGGCCTGCAGGCCCTGGCGGCCCAGGAAGTCCCGGTCGTGGACCCTCTCCGTCTCTTCCCGGCAATCCGGGCTGTCCGTCGTACCCAGCAGGCCCCTGTGGTCCCGCAGGTCCTGGCGCTCCTGGGGGACATCTGATGCACTCGCCACCCGAGTAGTCCATCGCCACCTGCCGCATCGCATCCATTCCGGGCGTTCCGTCGGTTCCGGGCTCTCCCGATTCTCCCTTCTGTCCGTCTTCTCCCGGAGCTCCGGGCGGTCCAGGCGGACATCCGGAAGCAGCCTGTCCACAACCTGCAAGCACTCGGTGTCACGTGACACTTCCGTCGCAACTCACTGCATCCTTGGGATCCCTGTCCGCCCGCCGATTGTCCTCCGTCGAACTCGTACCCGGCCTGCTTTCTTCCTCTGAAGACGTCCCTTCTCGCGATACTTCTCATCGTCTCGCCCTCCGATTTCTGCATTGTCTGCCACGCTTCATCAAAGAATCCCTGCAAACCCCCATTCAAGAACTCTTCTCATCCGATTCTCACTTGGAAGTCACCCAAATCTTCCACAATTGTGGCATGAAACTCGTTGATTCCGATCAGAATGGAAGCGGAAAAGCAGAGAGCTCCGAAAATGGAGCCGGCCGAAGCGACGATGAGGAAGGAAGAGAAGCGGATCATCGGAACTTCCCGACGTCTCCGTTCCCTTTTATACGTGTGCCTCCAAACCAGAAGACGTCCGAAAGTTACGGAGAATGCATCCGAAATTGGGCCTAATTGGGTCCGCAACCAGTTCTTCTCTTCTGTTACTTACCTCAAAAGTGGCGGATCTCTTCAGTTTATTATCAGCCGAGTGGAATCAGAAAAAGCAGGTTTCGGACAGGAAACCGAACATCGGAAGGGTGGTGTGTTTAGAAGCCGACGTCTTGTGAATTCTGAATCTTGCCCCTTTTGACCAGATATTTCTTCTTGACATTCACTTGAAATTGTCTCACAAAGTTTCTGAAAATGTCTGAAAATGAGATAACTGAGCGTTGCCGAGCTCATCAGAGAATATACTACTTCGAAGATGTCTGGCCACTGACATCTTCTAATTCAGTGGAATGACTTCATTCTGTCCTTTTGTTTCACCTCGTCTCCACAACTATATGATAGAAATTTATCATCGTATGATAGACATTTATCATCGGTGTATCCCTAGAGAACATGATTCAAAACGAGTCATTTCTCCCATTCCTCGAGCCCATCTCTCTCTCTTCTGACTCCCCGTTGTCTGTTTTCAAACAAAAAACCAATCAGCGATGAGGAAATGAGCCTGATATCCTGTGCGAAACAATCGTATAATCCAATTCGAGTGGCCACCACAGGCAGCGAGAGCGAGCGCGAGAGAAGCATAATAATAATAATATCTGGGGGCTGCCGGTTGCTAGGCGCCTCCCCCTGCCCATTCCTTCGCAGTTGTTTCGGCCTCTCGCTCGAGCAGCCAGCACACCTTCTCGTGTATATTCTCGTTGCTCCGCGACGTATCGGCCAGCTCGTTTTCTCGTTATACTACGTCTTTGCCCGGCTTTGAACAAGCAGAAGAAGGAGGAAAAGAAGGCCACCGTATGGCGGAGAGCGTGCGCGTCTGTGTCCGATGTCGGCCGTTCAACCAACGAGAGAAGGATCTCAACACGCAGGTCAGTTCGGTATCTTCTTCTTTTCGAGTAGAAGAAGAAGAAGCAGGTGTCTTTCCGGATGACGTGGTCTCTCTGTTTATGTCCCTTCCGTGTAATTGTGCGGTCCGAAAAGTGAAGGAAGAAAAGAGAATTCCGAAACGAAAAGAGCTTTTTTGGACTGGCTTCCTGAAGCATTAGAAGATCAGAAAACTCATCATTAGGCTTCTGAATGACTTGAATCCTCATCTGAAAACTTCCTTGTTGCTCGCTGCTTCTTCTTCTTGGTGATTGTTTTTCCCTTCTCTCATCTCCGGTACGAAATATGTTTTGTTCTGAACGTCCCTCTGCGGTTATACAGTCTTTTGCCATTTCCGTCAATAACATTCTCCCAATTTCCGAGTTATTACTTCTGAGAGCCGAGATTCGAGCAGGCAGGGGCGTGGGAAAACGAAAGAAAGCGAGAGAGAGAGAGAGAGAGAGAGAGAGAGAGAGAGAGAGAAAGTGACGTCTTCTGGGGGTGTTCGAGAAACTAGGGCTTCTCTCTTTTCGAAAAGTCGTCGAAACCGGGGAAACGGACGACAGATGAATAACTGAAGAGGGCTTGCAGCTATGTGTGCAAATGACTCCGAATGTGGGCCAGGTGACTCTGCTCTCCGGAGACGGAGCCAACAAGGACTTCACGTTCGACGGCGCCTACTTCATGGACTCGACAGGCGAGCAGATCTACAACGACATCGTGTTCCCGCTCGTGGAGAACGTCATCGAGGGCTACAACGGGACGGTGTTCGCGTACGGACAGACTGGCTCCGGGAAGACGTTCTCGATGCAAGGAGTGGAGGCGCTGGCGGCACAGAGGGGAGTCATTCCCAGGGCCTTCGACCACATCTTCACGGCCACTGCCACCACGGAGAACGTGAAATTCCTGGTCCACTGCAGTTACCTGGAGGTTGTCAACTGGGGAAGGAGCCCTTCATGAGCCGTCTTTCCAGATTTACAACGAAGAAGTTCGTGACTTGCTGGGAGCGGACAACAAGCAGAAATTGGAGATCAAGGAGCAGCCGGACAGGGGCGTCTACGTGGCAGGGCTCTCGATGCACGTATGCCACGATGTGCCTGCTTGCAAAGAGCTCATGACGAGAGGGTTCAACAATCGACACGTCGGTGCCACTCTGATGAACAAGGTGGGAAGAGAAGAGGGATGACGATAGAAGAGAGACAGTTCAGGACTCGTCGAGAAGTCACTCCATCTTCACCGTGTACGTGGAAGGAATGACCGAGTCCGGCTCGATCCGGATGGGAAAACTGAATCTGGTGGATCTGGCGGGAAGTGAGAGACAAAGCAAGACGGGCGCCACAGGAGACAGGCTCAAGGAGGCCACGAAGATCAATCTGTCCCTCTCGGCGCTCGGAAACGTGATATCTGCGTTGGTGGATGGCAAGTCGAAGCACATTCCGTACCGAGACAGCAAGCTCACTCGACTTCTTCAGGTGACGTCTTCTGAATCCAGATGAGCTTTTTACTTTCTTATTTCAGGATTCACTCGGAGGAAACACGAAGACCATCATGATTGCGTGCGTTTCCCCGTCCAGTGACAACTACGACGAGACTCTTTCGACACTTCGGTACGCGAATCGGGCGAAGAACATCAAGAACAAGCCGAAGATCAACGAAGATCCGAAGGACGCGCTGCTGAGAGAGTACCAGGAGGAGATCGAGAGACTGAAGGCGATGGTGCAGCCGGGAACTGGCGGCCCCGTCGCTTCGGAGTTCTCGATCGAAGAGGAGCGTCTGAAGCTGCGGGCAGAGTTCGAAGAGTCGATGACCATGTTGCGGAACGACTATGAGAAAGAGCAGTCGAGCAAAGCGGAGCTGCAGAAGGATCTGGAGGCGTTGAGAGCGGAGTACGAGAGGGCGAACGCAGACCTCGACAATCTGAATCCGGAGGAAGCGGCCAAGAAGATTCAGCAGCTGCAAGACCAGTTCATAGGAGGCGAAGAGGCTGGAAACACGCAGCTAAAACAGAAGAGGATGAAGCAGTTGCTGGAGGCGGAGACGAAGACGCAGAAGCTGGCGGCCGCCCTGAATGTGCACAAGGACGATCCGTTACTGCAGGTGTACAGCACGACGCAGGAGAAGTTGGATGCAGTGACGTCGCAACTCGAGAAGGAAATCAAAAAGGTCAGCCCACACCTTCAGATGCTATTTTAAATCTGAATTTTCAGTCGAGAGGATACGAGCGAGAGATTGAAGATCTGCACGGGGAGTTCGAACTGGACCGGCTGGATTACCTGGACACGATCCGGAAGCAAGACCAGCAGCTGAAACTGCTGATGCAGATAATGGACAAGATCCAGCCGATCATCAAAAAAGACACCAACTACAGTTATCTGGACAAAATCAAGAAGGAGGCAGTGTGGAATGAGGACGAGAGCAGATGGATCCTTCCGGACCTCTCCACGAACAGAATGGTTCTTCCGATAGCCACGAACGGTGAGAAGTCGTCACAGACTGAAAGAACTCGATGATGTTGCAGGATTCATGCACGAGCCGATGAAACAAGAGAGTCCCCTCCTCCGAGCCACCTACGACGACAAACTGAGAGAGAGACTGGCTAAAAGCGACTCGGAGAACCTCGCGAACAGCTATTTCAAGCCGGTCAAGCAGATCAACGTGCTCAACAAGTACAAAACGGATCAGAAACGTAAGAAAGACGGTGGTTCTCTTCCACTGTGATTCTTCCTTTGCAGCCGCCAAACCGTTCTTCTCTTCAAAGACGCCCACTTTCGACGGCCTCCTGAACGGAGTCGTCTACACGGATTCGCTGTTCGAACGTTCTCAGTCCGCGAAGCGACCGGCTCGTCTGGCGGCACTCAATCCGAAATGATCTCTTCTCTCTCTCTCTCTCTCTCTCTCTCTCTCTCTCTCTCTCTCTCTCTCTCTCTCTCTCTCTCTCTCTCTCTCTTTTCTGGTTTGATCTCCACTGTGCGGGTTGAACTCGTGTCGAGAATGTAATAAATTGTGACAATCGAATTCATCTACTGATTGAATCGAAGCGACGCAATTGATACGGAACTGAGGAAAATAACAATAACCGAGCGATGTCGACTTCAAGAATTCTATTTCAGAAGTCTCTCCGAACCCACTGACGAGCTCCGTCGTTTTGAGGATCTTCGCGGAAGAATGAAGTGGGAAGAGATCAGAAAACAAGAAAGCACGATTTTATCGGTGGGAACGGGAAGACGGTGATTCAGAAGGGGGAAACTCTTCGTGTCTTCTCTCGACGATAAAATGCAAATCGAGCCCTCGATGGAAATTGATGGTTTCTCCTCCTGACACGAACAAAACGCTCGCCTCGCAACTGTATTTTACGATCGCCATTCCGTCCGCCGTCTCTTTCGCTCTCTGCCCGGCTCTCCTTCCTTCCTCCGTCACACAAAAACCGTCGCGCTTTCACACGTTGTCGTCGCTCTTTTCATGCATATCTTCGATTCCGACCAGGCACAATGACCGTCTCCTACAACTCGGACGTCTCTTCGGTCTCCTCGACCAACTTCCTGCGGCTGCTGCTGCGATGGAAGGGCTCCATCTGGAAGAGCGTCTCGTGGGAACTGTTCCTCTGGGTGGCCACCTACGCGCTCATCGCCCTCGTCTACCACTACTTCCTGTTTCCCAACGACAAATACGAGTAAGCTATTTCGAAATCGAACTCTCTCAATCTTTCTCTTCGAAGGTCTTTCAATGACGTGGCTTTCTACTGCGGTAAGGAGTTGCACAACTACATCCCTCTGACGTTCATGCTCGCTTTCTTTGTCTCGATCATCGTCGAGCGCTGGAGGACGACGTTCAGCAATATGGGCTGGATAGAAAAGTGAGATCATGAAGATGTGCACGCATTCTTCTCTCGGGCTTTCAGCTGTGCTCTGACAGTCAACACGATAGTCGTTTCGAGATGCGAAGAGGCGAGACTCATCAGAAGAAACATCATACGGTATCTGGTTCTCGCACAGGTTCTCTTTCCAATTCATTCTTTCTTGCTATCTGTTTTTCTACAGATCTTGACTTTCCGAGACATTTCGATTCGAGTGCGCCGTCGATTCCCGAACATGGATTCGATTCTGAAGGCGGGCTTTTTGACGGAGGAGGAGGAAGACATGCTCGAGAGCGTCGATCTGGCCTACAACAAGTACTGGGTGCCCATCAACTGGGCTCTGAACCTGGTGAACAGAGCCAACACCAAGGGCTACCTCCTGAGTCCGCCCGGCATGATTCATCTGATAACGGTGAGTGGAATCCGCTACGTGTCGCAAATAGAAGTGTGACAGGAGATAAAAGCATTCCGGAACGGTCTCGCGACGATTTGCAATTTCGATTGGGTTCCGATTCCGATCGCCTATCCACAGGTGAGCGAGCAAGACAATTGAAATGGGAAAATGTTGTCGCAGGTGGTCTTCTTCGCCGTCCGAATCTATTTTGTGTTGTGTCTGATCACGAGACAATACATCAGACTGCCTGTGAGTCTGGAGGGAAGCCATCTGAGCGTTTCAGACCGGAATACTTCAGAACAAGGACTTTGAACCCGTGCAGTTAGTCATCCGGCCGTTCATCACGATCATCGAGTTCATTTGCATCGTCGGATGGATGAAGGTGGCGGAAGCTCTTCTGAATCCACTCGGAGAGGACGACGACGACTTCGAGAGCAACTTCCTGATAGACAAGAACATATTCGTGAGAGGGGGGGGGGGGGGCAGAACACAGTCTCTATGAAACCTGTGAGAGTTCAGACCGGCATGCGCATTGTGGATCAGTTCGACGAAGTGCCCACTCCCTTCGAAGACCACTTCTCCGACCCGGGAGCAGTGCCCGTCTACTCGGCGGACAGCCAGAAGTACAACCCGAACGGAGCACTCGTCGGCTCCGTCTCCAACGTGACGCTCGCGCAATTCGACGAAAACATCACGATGGTGCCAGTCGCGCCGAGGCTCTCTGTTGGAGATATAACTGGTGAGGAAGGAGAGGGTAAGAAGACCCGAGAGGTTGGATTCCAGAACACGTCCGACCGTCAATCAGAAGACGTTACAAATCGGGATCTTCCCAGAACTTTTCGAGGCCCGGAAGCATCAGAGAGTCGAAAATGTAAGAGTTCCGAAGGGAAAACTGATAAGAAGCGTCTATTTCAGACAGAGACAGCACTCCGAAGGGGAAACGAACGAAGGACTGGAAATGGGAAACGACTCGAACGTAAGAGAGATCGGAAAGGAAATGAGGAGAGAGAAAGAGAGTTCCGTTCATTCAGAACACGGATTTGAGTCCGACAAGGAACGGAAAGTTCTTCACGAATCTGACAAAAGTCGACGAGAACGAAGAAGACGTTCCGGTGAGAGTACGAATTCTTTCGTTCCAAATGCGATTCTTCAGGCGACGGCAAAAACTTCTGTGGTTTCGCGTGTCTAATCAATCATCGCAGTGGGCTCCCTCTTGCTCGTTTCTTTCGGTGTTTATGTCATAATCAATCAATGTATAATAAAGAGGAGGTGACTTTTGTTACAAATCATCCACCCGATGTTTTACGAGTGTCCCTCTGAAATTGGGCCCTCCTCCTCCTTCTCCAGCCGTCTCGGCTCTCCACGCGACACGTCGTTCGGGTGATTGATCGCTGACAACCGCCGGGCCTCCTCGGACTTCAAACGGAGGCCGACATCGTTCTCGGATGCCCCCCACCAAATGTCTTCATTTCGCATTCGCGCAAAACCATACCCTCTTATTAGGCGATTCTGATATGATCCTCTCCTCCCGCGAGAAAGGAGACGTCCGAGGTCAATTAGGTGTCGAGCCGCTTCCCTTTTTTCGAGGAGAACAAGAACGCCCGCGCTTCACCGGAATTATTCATGAATCGACGCTGTTTTTGAGCGGAACGACCTCGAATAATGATTGATTTGCATACAATTTTCGAATGGAGACACTTTAATTTGAGGATGTTACTGCTGAACAACATGTGTGTCAATTCTTCCATTTTTGACATGCAAAATGCATTTCAACGAGACGGCGTCGGTCGGATGACGGCTGGAATGGGGTCCCGATCAAAATTGAGATGTGGTCGGTGACACATTCGAAACGATTCGAAACCGTATTGTTGATGCCACGTCAGAGAGGAATCCCTTTCGAAATGCTTCTCTCCTCTAGTTCATTGTTCATCGCGCGCGCACGGAAAGAAGACGGGCGCGCGCGCGAAACGGTCCACTTTTGTGATTTATTGTGGTAAAGTGTTTACACAACACGTACACTCATTTGATTTATTCAAATTACGAATGAAGTAGGAGATTGAATTGAACAAGACGATGCGAGAAGAATCACAGAAATGAAGTGAAACTAATAGACTTCAGCTCTCAAGATACCGGTGGAAAGGGCGAGAAATGGGATGAGGGGAGCTAGGAAAGTAAACGATTTGAGCAGGGAAGGGGAATTGGGGAAGAAGGAGGTGGTCACTGGGAAACCCGTGCGAGACGAAATGGTGATGATGAATGGGATGGGAGCACCCGGGATGCGGAGGAACTGGGAAACGAGAATATGGACAGGAGAGGAATCGAGAAGGAGGCGCGGGTGCTCAGAAGAGCAGGAGGACTGCAGGCAGCACGAGCAGGAACGGCAGCCTTCCGACCGAAGAGTACAGCGACTCCACTGAAACGAATTGTTCATTCGGGCACCACTTTCGTCTCTGACTCACCATCTCCTATCTCGTGAATCTCGAAATCGACGACTTCAGCAGGCACTTGCTCGTACTCGTCCTTCTTGTTTCCTTGGTATAAAGTGACTCGCTCGCCACGTGTCACTTCCGGCCACGAATTCTCGATCGGCATCACTTTCTCGTAGAACTGCTCCCACAGCTTCTCCGCCGACGTGTCCTCTACTGCTGGAGTCGTCATTGGCGGAGGCGGAGACGTTGTGGTGGACGTCTTCTTGTGATGATGTCGGTGATGATGTCCAGCGATGTCTCCGTTTCTGTCAGTTATGTGGATGACCATCTTGAGGTTGTGACTGGCACACAGGCCTCCTTGTTCATTGTACAAACCCTTTCGGGATCCTGTGGAAGTTGCTGGAAAGGGAAGCATTGAAGGGATTCTAGGTCTTCTCAGATGACTTACAAATGAAGTAGTAGGTGACTCCTGGTCGGTAATCCAGCCCCGAAGGGTTGGGACTCATCAGACGGAACGCGACTTTAAGTTTCTCCTGCTGGTACGGCTGCGTGCACCTGCCGAGCTCCTTGGCATTCGAGCGTCGCTCGCAGTTCTCGTACTCCTCCTCCGAGACTCTGTAGATGATCGACTGCTCCGTGAGCTCGTCTGAATTCTCGTCGAAGAACGGACACACGATGTCGAGGGTGTCTCCGATGGCGGCGTATCGTTCCACTCTGCAAATAATTCATCATCATCCTCTCAGTCTTCTTCTCCTTCCAATTCATTCCACTTTCGCGCACAAAGAGTAAGCCGCCTGTCCCGATGGCTATTGTCCCGTGTCCGGGCAACACGAGTAATACCTTTTTCGAAAAGTGTCGGCGGCGGCGGCGGCGCGCGACGCAAAAAGTTTTGTGTTCGGTGAGCGGTCGGTCGGGCAGGTAGGTGAGGTTTATGTGCCGTGAGAGGTTATGAGTTTTTGCGAAAGAAACCAGACGTTTTTTGAGTTGTTGTGGCACGTCGGAAGTGTTTCCACGGACGTTCGAATAGTAATCAGTCTGCTGGATCCATTCCACCTCATCTCACAGGGCAGATGACAGTTACGCAACGCTCATTCTGCTTCCGCGGGCTAAGCAGGCAGGGCGTCCGTCCCAAATCCGAAACAGTTTAAGTAATAGAGCTTCCTAATTGTGTTCCAATGTGATGAGCATGTGGTGGGGCTTCTTCCTTCCGTTCCGAACAGCCTGCGCTGTCCTCGAGAGACGAAAGGACCTCCGAAATTTGGTGGTCGTGGGCCAATCTCCGGAGAGATTAGGGCCCTACGCGTGAGGCTATGGACCTCATTGATCGGTGCACTTCAAAGACACCTGCCTTCAGGCGGCGCATGTTAATTAGCCCGTTTAGTGGAGAGAGTCGCTTTATATCGACCGTTCAATGAGGTTGCCAATTTACATATGGAATTCCCTCTTACTGGTAGTATCTTCGCGTCGTCATCTCTCGACCTAATTCGACACATCCACTTCCGGTGCATTGTTATGCGGATCCCATAAAAGAGAAGGCGCACCCTCACCCCGTGTATTTCAAACTGGGTACACACCTGCGGAGGTTCGAGAAGACATCCGAGAAGACGGAAAGACAGTGTGGTCAGCAGCTGCCGGGGGCTCGCTTATGTAACCGAGTCCCCGCTGGTCTCGACGGTCAGCTGCACCACGAGCCTAATCGTCGCCTCCCGATTTGTCGTGATGCGGCGGCTCTCGAGACCGTAACCGATCGGTTTCGACTTGTCTTGACACAGGCCGGACAAACAGGCTCTCCGAAAACAGCTTGGAGGAGCGGCTCTCGAGTGGCAGAGCCCACTAGTTACTGTTGTGTGTTTGCACACATTCGACATCTCCTCCCAATTATCAAAACCACTTTGCACATCAAGTGGGGGCCAACGAGGAGTGCGTTGTCGGAGCCAATTTGGTAACAGCAACACGCTAATCAGCTGACAATCGGAATGCGCCAAAGGGGCGAGAAGAGACGAAATAGGTGAGAAATGGTTTTGGCAAGTCGCGGATTAGGCGGATCCTTTCTTTGTTTGCCAACTGTTCCTACCATTCTGTGATGCATTGCACAACGCCCGTTTGGACAAGGTAGGGTTTCAAATGCCATTCGTAACGTCACAACGAAGGCATTCGGGAAAGTTTCCATTTTGAAAGGGAATATGAAAGCGTTCAATTTCCATTTGGCACAAGTTCAAACAAACTTGGTTCGCATGTTTAAATGCATCCCTCCGCCCGTTTCGGCTCTAGTTACACCCCCCGCTCGCCGCCGCTAATTGTGCGTTTAGCGAGGAAAGGGCACCTCCAACCTGTTGCTGATGGACATAAATTCGAAGAGGACGAGGCGAGGGGAAGCTTGTCGATAACGCTCATAAATCAGTCGTGTACTACAAGGTGCCATTACAACGGAGGACCCTCCCGCGGGCCCGCTTCTCTCTCACACACACACAACATGTCATCATCATCTTCTTGTTCATGGCGAGCCGACGGACGACAAGTTGCTTTTGTGCGCGCGCTTCGCATATGGTTCGAGATGCCTATCAGATTGACGTGTTTATGAAACGGAGGGTCACAAGGGGTTCAAGAACATCTGCTGATCTGAAGGAACACTCGCCCCCCACACACATAGAATATATTAGGGAGAGCGAAGAAGAAGAAGCCTCCTCAACAAACAGAGAGCCAATGAGGAACATGTGGAGCCACTGAGGCACATGACGTGGCAATACGTGGTGGAGATTTATGAAGAGATCCTGCCTGGAGGAGCCAATAAAAACGGAGAAAGTGGCACTTCGCGGGGACCCACACCTGCATGCGTGCCCCACTCTCGGCCTTCTTCTTTCAACTTTTCGGATTCCTTGATGCCTCCCATAAACACGCCAATCGAGAAGAAGAAGAAGACGGGCGGTATCTTGTTTTTGTACAGGCAGGGGGACCGGCCATAAAAAGGTCTGGTTCATATCCGATTGTAAAACGTTATTAAAGGGAAACAAACCGGGCGAGGGGGACCTCGATCTCTTCCTCCCAACACTGGCCTAATCCCGAAAAAGTGTCCGTCCATCTGTCCCAGATTACTACTTCTTGATACTCAGTGTGTGTCCTCTATCTACTTCCCCTTTTCCTCCCAATATTTGTTCAGTGTCCCATAATTAGTAACATCGTTTGGTTTCGGCTTACCATGCCGGACGGCTTCCTCTTTATGAGGTCCCACCGGGGGGTTTTGGGAAACAAGCGATCGAGGTAAATATGTGTGGAGTGCCCGGGTGTCGGCCGCTTTTTGATGATAAAAGAAGGCGACTTACAGCGGATTCGTCGAGTTCCAGTATATTTGAGGCAGTCGTTTTGCGGCGGAAAAGGGGACCAAGAACAGAAGTGACAGGCAAAATGTGGACAGCGAGGGATTCATTTTAGTCTGGAAAATATGACTTGAATTCAACGACAAAAGGTGTAAAAGTGGAAATTATTTGAAGATGTTAGGTGAGAGAATGGTAATCAGAAGAAAACGACGAGTGAAGAGGAGGGGCGAAAAGGTCAGAAGAGGTCGCCCCCTTCAGAATGTGTGAAGTGGCAGGCCTGAAGAGGAAGAATACGCATAATCTGCAGGTGCGTGACGTGGCACGACGAAGAAATCAGACATTGAAATGTATCAAAACGCGGGGGGCGAGAGGTTGTCAGTGCTGCGACACGAACAAGTGGCCTCCCGCCCGTCCGGCCGGACAGAGGACCTGCAGTGTGCCCGCCTGCCGAGGAGGCCCCGCCCCCCGACTGCCCTTCTTCCCGCATCCCGCCTGCTGCTAGATGAAGGAGGGATTTGTAAATTAATAAGGTACTGTTTCGTCCCATTCTCGAGTGAAGAGCACTTGGCTCTCTCGCGGTTATTGGAATGCATTATGAGGTGACGCGAATGACGTGGCAATGTGGCAGCGAGCTGCTGCAGGTTTGTAAAGTGATAAATCAAGCGGAGGGCGGGGAGATGTGTGTGTGGTCGGAACGAAATAATGGGCTTTGTGCGGAGACGGTGATTCATTTCAGAAGGTCTCGGGATGCAAATTGTGCACTGCAACGGGCCGGAGTGAGGCGAGGAAAGTCGGCGAAAGCCCGAACGAACTGTGCCGAATGACTAACCGACGGAAACGTGGAGACTGTTTGAACAAGATAAGCGAACAGTCAGACTCTTCGAAACAGCAGAATCAGAGTGTCTGGAAATGGGAGACTTCCCTTTTTCCCGACACAATCCCGACACTTTCTGGGAAAGGAGCAAAAATCTTGTTGGCTCTAATTAAAAAGAGTACAACAAAGTTGGCGGAGGGGCACATGAGATATGCAACATGTGTATTGAAATGGATCCCTCCGCAGTACGACATCCTCGTTTTCATATGTATATTTTTGAGATTAAACGAGAGAAAGAGATAGGCGAAAGGGATCCGAATGAGCAGCGAATTGCCGTGTTCTCGAGGCGCCAGCGCAGAAAAAAAGACGGGCCGTTTCTGGACGATAAAAGCACGGCCAGAATACATATCAAAACCAAATGTTTTCTGGGGTGCGTTGGCGGGCGGCAGGCCCTCGTAAAACTATGAATAAAGGGAGCACGAGAGGAGGAAAAGGATGGAAGGAGGCAGTGATTGCAGAGTGAAACATGCACAAGAGGGACTGTTTGGACACGGCTTAGGCGAGAAGGCGAACATCAGCAGGCCCTTTATCACAACAGCTAATCGTCCGGCGACAATGTTTTCGCGCATGAGTCTCGCGAGAGCACTAATCGAATTGAGCGACTCTCTCCTCTGATTTACTGCTTGTGACAAATGAAGAACACTCGGGGACGAGATGCTATCTGTTTCACTGCCACGTGGCAACACCGGGCACCTGTTTTCGTAAGATGTTCGGGCGGATAAGAATCCCCTCCGATCCGGCAACTAATTGGTCCCTTCCGTACTTCCCCCCTCCACCTGGGCCAATTTGTATTTCTGCCACCTGTTAACAATTATCAAGAACCTCCCCCCTTCCCCCCGAGAAACAGTAATCCGATCCTCCCGGAGGGGGCTTCGTCCTTTCTCTCGCGCAGCCCTTTGACGCGATAATTGGCACGTTTTGTGTGTTCGTTTCCAAGACCGAAATGATAAATGGGGCACCGGGCGACGGAAAGGGCACTTTGGGGCGAAGAGTAATAGATACTCTCGAAACGACGCATTTCCTCTCGCGGGCACCTGCCCACTAATAAGGGAACCGCTTCTCTAATATCTCTCCCTCTCTCTCTTATCACGACTAGATCTACATGTATACATGAGTTATGACGCAACTCTCGGATTCCTTTTATCCCTCCCTCACTTTTATAGATCTATTATACAGAGTCTCGCTGAAGGTTTTTCGCGACGAAGAAAAAACGAGAGAATTGGGAGGGAATTACGTGAAAATGCGAGGCCATTAGCTTGAAAGATGGCCTTTTGGGCGTTTCAATAGAGAAGAGGAATGGGATGACGACGTCTTCTGAAAGCGAGGGAACGGCGAGAGAAATCACCTGCTGACCACCGACGAGCTATACGACTTCCCCCTTTGCAAAAGAGATTTATAACTGGAAGGAGGGGGCTAACTCGGTTTGCCGTTATTTTCTGCTGTTGCTGCTGCTCCGGAGCTGCTCGGTTTCTATTTAAAAAGCTCATGAAAGAGGACGTGATAGAGATGAATGGGAAGGTGACAATGAGAGAAAGGAAGAAGGTGACTCAAAAAGTGGAAGAGACCGTCGACACAATCAGTGTTTGCAGACAATCGGACGGCATTTGCAGAGGGAAACGGACGAATTCAGAGGGAAGGGAGGCGGCAGAAGAGGATTATTATCACGGCGAAGAGCTCGCGGAGCCCGCTGCCAGAGCTCTCGTGAGCCGGATTAATCAGCTGAGTTGTCATTGACAACGTGCGGATTTAGCAAGTTTGGACGAGACGAGACGACGAGAATCTCGCTCTCGCGCTCCACAAACGGAAAGATAATACGGGCAGAGAGGAGGCCAAAAAACAATTGGAAAAGGGGAGCAGTTTGGATTACTGTGGGAAACGAGAGGGGGGTATTGTGTGGAAGGGCGCACAAATGTTGCACAACACTCTGGGAAACAATGGAGGACGCGTTGGCGCTGTACAGGACGATGCGTCACCCGGAGGAAGGCGAGAGAAAGGCGTGGATGGACCGTGACGGGGGGCCGGGGAGGGCGAAGAAACCCGGACATTCGCAGCCAGAAACAATGAAAAAACGAGATGAAGGCAGCAGCACTCTTTTATTGTTCCTCGCACAAATTATTGGTGGCGCGGAAGAATCGAATTTCTCGTGCATACTAAAATGTGCAAATACGTCGAAAGCGCTGAAAGTCGACTGGTCACTCGGACTGTTTTGCCCCGAGGAGAGGAAGAAGAGAGAAGAGAGGAGGGTGCTCAGGTGTGGGAACCTGACTGTACGCCCGTTTGCAACTCTCTTCAAACGAGCGTGTTTGGAGTCAGCGACGCCTTCTCACAACAAGGCCGAATATGAAAAAGAACGGAAATTTGGAGGAAAAGCCGGCTGTCGGCGTGCATAGAATCCATTTCTCGCGTGCTTTGCAGACAAAGAAAGAAAACGAAAATCCTCGAAAATTCGGGGGGATTAGAAGACGAAAAACAAGGAAACAAGGAGCTGGGATTCCGGAAACAGTGGCAGAAAACGGCTGGTTGACCCTTACAAGGGACATTGTTTATTTTGCATCTGTGTCACCGGAATGTTTATCCTCTTCTGCGTGCTCTCGGTGGCAAATAATCGACTGGGAAAGCACGCCTAATGACTTCTTCTTCTTCTTCTTCTGAGGCAGTTTGGCGCATACGCAACCGCTCACCCATATCATATTTCCTCTAATTACTCGAGAGTGTCGCGTTTATTTTTTGCGCGCGCGCGCGGGGGGCAATGAAATGAGGGAGAAGGAATAAGTGAATGGGAGGGAAAAGTATAACGGAGAGTAGGTAAGAGGGCGAAATCCAGTTCGATTAATTTCGGATGATTTACAGCTTTCGGCACTCCACTCTTGAGAAGGGAAACGACGTTTTTGGTGGACGGAGGAGAGCAGCCAATTATGGGGTTCGCACTTCTCGGATTACGGTGAGAAGAAAGAGAAGGAAGGCGGTAATTGGGTGACACGTGGCCTCCATTGACGTCTTCTTCTTTCTGCCCGTTCTTCGTCGACGTCGTCTGCTTCTGAATCCGACAAGTGTTTGGGTATCCGATTGCGTCGTGTTTGTTTAGTCAGTTTAGAATACAGAAGAAGGCAATAAAACTTTTGTAGCGTAACAATTTTTGTGTGGCGAGCCGGACAGGGTGGGAAGCGAAGAAAAGAGGGAACGGGGCGAAAGTTTTATCAACGGCGAGGAGAAACGAGAGAAAGAAGAAGCGGTGGGAGGATGAGAAGACGTCGCTTTGCAAGTTTCTTTCATCCGATCGGGCCGCCCGAAAGGGGATAAATCACGCAGGTGTGTAATTTGGTTTCGCTTGACAAACGACTGTCTGAAGATCTTCACAGGGAAAAAGAAGACGTCGAACGGCACGCCGGGATTGATAATCTGGAAGCGGGAGGTCTGAAAGATCACAACTTCACCTCGTTCGTGTGTACATTGAACCCATTGAACTACAAATTGCAAATGAGTTGAACAAAAAGCGACATCATTATGCAGCACCGGATGATCAGTTCCAATCTCTTTGAAAGTCACCAAATCAGATGCGAAACTATGTATAAAACGGCTGAACGAGCAGGTCAATGCTCAATGAGCGTTGAACTTCTGATGGCTGCTGGGTCGCCGTTTTTCAAGCAGAATAACTTCCCACTTTCATTTTTCTCTCCAATTTGTTTGTTCTGGTGCCGTTTTTCAGGAACATCATGGACAATTACTCATTGTCGATGGTCTCGATCATTAAAAGTTCTCGCCGTTTCGTTTCCGTTTTCTCTTATTGAGCAGCGCCCGATCAGATTGATATTTGCGAGTGCAAATATAAATACATCCGATCACTCGGAACAGAAGTGTCAATCCATCTTGTTTCGTTTCGAAAGACAAATATGTTTTGACCGAAAGTGTGACCATATGGATGTAATAGTTATCAGAATTCGAAAAACGAAAGTGACAAGTGGGCAGAAGAGAAGAAGAAGCCGTGGGGGGCCCACTTCTGATTGGCCCTCTCTCTCTCAGAGGTATTCGGTTTCATGCTTCCCACTCCCCGCCACCACTTTTTTCTTTTTTCGGGCCCAGTTCCGTCCGCTTCTGGACCCATTTACTCCCGTTCTTTTACTCTTTCTTCCACTATTGATGTCTGGGAATCGAGAACTCTGAAGGTTCGACCGGCTTCTGGTAATGAGACATTTCGAAAGTTCAGCTCCCAATTGTCGAACTTTGATATAGACAGAGACTTGGATAGCCTGATAGTGAATCTGGAAATCCGTTGAACTAGACGTCCCACATCCATTTCTAGTGGATTTTTGTACTTCCCGGTCTAAAAAATGTGCATTCTTTTGCCATTCTCGCCGAGTACATTCCAGTTCTTCTCACTCTCGCGACTTCAAAAAGAGCTTCAAAGATCGTTTCCAATGGCTCTTTGCTTGTTCTATCTTTCTTGAACCGCACACTTCTACTGTTTATTCACGCAACTTTCTGCAAATGGGTGTTTGATCGAGTTCCTTGGCAGCCGCTTCGATTCCCAATTTGTGCCTCGTCGCTCGTGTGTTCGCTCCTTTTCAAAGTGCAAACAGGTCATGTCAGATATCGGTTGGGGCTCGGTTCCAACCATAAAAACACAGCTCAATGCTCCTTTTTCTTATTCCTTCCGATTGTTTGCTTCTTCGCGCATCCCCGGGGCTCGCTGAGCACACACGTTTCGGTTCCCTCTCTCTCTCGAGTTTCATTCCGGCGTGTTCCAGATTTCTGATGATTGTGGGTGAAGCCTCTCAATTGGTCGTTTTTTGAAGATTGCCAAGGCAGCGAAAGATCATTTTTCACACGGAGAAAGTCTTCCTCCGAGACGGTTTTCTTCGGGGGCTCGAGTGACACCTCACTGACGAATTGGCACCCCCTCCCGCTAATCAAGAAGCTTCGTTTGAATGACAGGCCGTGCCTCTCTCTCTCTCTGGCTCCTCAATTCCGATGCATCATCCAACTCGCTCCGTCTGTCTATAGCATCTCGGTGCACTTTCCTCCCAGATCCCCCGCTCTTTTCTGAACGTCTTCTCCTCTGTTTATGCTCGCAGTAAGCAATCGCAGGTGGCGGTTGCAGCGGTCTTTGATTTTTCAGAATGTCACAGTATACATTCTGTACACTGTGTTGTTTCATTCCTTGGGGATTTAGGCACGGCAGCTGGCAATCGCCAGCTGCTTTGATTAATGACCCGAGGGCGGAGAGGCAACGGAGGCATCGCATTCTTCGAATATATCTTCAGTAAGACCCGATGTGAGGCTGGCGGGTGGTGACTCCAGCCTCCGTCTTATTCAATAAACCTTTGGCCAAAGACCTTTTTCTACAATGATAAACAATGAACCTTCTTGGGCACAGAAGCGTTCGAACGTTTACATGGAGGTCCGTACCGAGCCAGAGAACTTTTTCCGTGTGCCCCTGCTTCCCTCCATCTGGAAACAGGACGGAAAATGTTCTCGTGAACTCCGAGGAAACAGGATTCATTCCACCTTGAGTGCCGGAAACCGCTACACCACACTCACTATCCTACCCCTCTATTCCATCCCATCGACCCTCCCATACTATTATTACCTATCGACCGTCTCATTCTACTACATCAGTCGGAGCTGATTCGTTGGAGCAATTGCGGATTTTGGCCTTCTATTGGATCTACTCGTGAAGTATCGACCAAACCATCGCTCGTCATTGCAAAGGACATCGTCGGAAAACAACAGGCAAGGCCATACTGATTGGAACACTCGAAGAGCACCTGCGCGGGTACTACGTGTTAAGATTATAATTGAAATAATTGTGAATGCCGCAAAATGCGCAGATTTTTAAAGCAGTAGGCCATCCGTAGTCCTTCTCTTATGTTAGTCGTCTCTTGTGAGACAGCATTAAGAGTTTCTAGCTAAAATAAGCAATTTGACTGTAATTTGAGCTTTGGCAAAATTTCTTTAGTATTGTTTTGCTCCAACACCGAATAGCTTCTTAAAAAGACCCCCGTTTCTTTATTGTACCCCGCAATTCTTGACGCCGTATTTCTCAGAGATTTCCGGTAAATAGTGTAAGTTCAAGGCAGTAGAGTTTCGAGGTGAATATGTTGTTTGTATTATGAGACTTTGATTTGTATTTAATTTGTATGTGTAGTTTTTTGATTGTTTATTCCTGTTGGGGATGTTTCGCACTCAGTTGCCTACAACACCCAAGGCTTCGAGGACGAAGCATTTCTAAAAGGGGTGGGATGCGTTGCCACCGTTTGATCTCTTTTGTCTTTTGGGAAGTTGAGGCTCCTCGTGCCTAAATCATTTTTAGCGCCGGGGACGTCGCAGCTTTCCAAAGGGGTGGGATGTCACAGTATACATTCTGTACACTGTGTTGTTTCATTCCTTGGGGATTTAGGCACGGCAGCTGGCAATCGCCAGCTGCTTTGATTAATGACCCGAGGGCGGAGAGGCAACGGAGGCATCGCATTCTTCGAATATATCTTCAGTAAGACCCGATGTGAGGCTGGCGGGTGGTGACTCCAGCCTCCGTCTTATTCAATAAACCTTTGGCCAAAGACCTTTTTCTACAATGATAAACAATGAACCTTCTTGGGCACAGAAGCGTTCGAACGTTTACAAGAAGGATTCCAATCTAAACACAATTAGCGACTCCTTCTCTCGCATTCCGGCGATAACTGAGCATACTACGCGAGCCCTATCAGACCAAAATGTGGCTGCTCTCTTCCACTTGTGCACAGTCTAAAAATACCCGTCGGACTAGGTCACCAAAGTTCTGCACCACGTACTCTTGATACGTCATCTTGCTTCCAAAAAAGAAAGCGTTCTTTCTCTTCTCGATAATCGTTCCGTGTCTGCGTCTCTCCGTCCTGCGCAGTGTCTCGCGTGCGAAAGTTCGGAAACAGTCAGTAATCGAGTAATCCGCTAAACATCCAGCAGCAGGAGAGGAGAACGAGTTTCTGCGTCTCGTCGAGATATTCGGCACCCGCATTTTCATATCCAGACCTAATTATCTCTCGCTTTCTTCCTTCTCGCCAACTGATATGATATTCAGCAGCTGATAATGTTTGATTTCTAAAAATGGGCGAAAAGGTGAGGAAAGAGAAAAAAGTGGGGGCTGAGAATACTAATAATCATAATAAGTTTTGCGAGAAGAGAACCCACTTGACTCCTCCCCTCTTCTTTCTTTTCGACGTTATTTTCGATTCATCAGAGTTTCCGATTGGAGACGAAAACATCCGTTTCCGCACAGCCCTCGTCTTCAATACTTCCAGACGTTACCATCTTTCGTGCATGCTTCTCCGTCACTTCCGCCGTTGACCAGTCCTGTGGTGGTAAACAGTAAGTTTCTCTCTCTCTCTCTCCTCACACCAACCAACAACTTCCAAAAATCATGCAGCTCAGTTAGTGTGAGTGTTGATGGTTGGTCGTTTTGTCAGAAGATTATAGAAACAGAATTCACTCCGACACAACCAATCAAAACGGTTGCCCCCTGACGGTATTCCGAATCGATGCAATTCGCACTCTCTCTCTCTCCCCCTATTCACTTCGTTTTTCGATTGTCATTGTCGCTTGTACGAGAATTTTAAGCAAACGTCCGGGGGAGTGGCCGGGAGGGGAGGAAACTTTAGTTATCATCAACTTCTCCCGCCCACTGCGACGACGCGAACCTGATCGAGAAGTCTGCTCTTCTGCTCCAGGTGCCCCGAAGTATCGAATGCTCTCTCGCTTCCCCCGCCCAACGCACTTCTTCCTCTTATCATTGAGTTGAACTGTTAGCGATTACAAATAGAGCGAAAGGGCTGTTTTGCGTAATAGACTCGGTCATGAAACGAAAACGTAAGTCCCATCTCTCGCTCCAGTCAGAATTCGTCCAGTCAGCTGATACGTTTCCGATCAGAACTCTTTTCTTCCTCCACATCAAATAATCCAAAGTCGGTGTCCGCCCTTTTCGTAAGAAGCGTCCGATAAGCCAGTCGTCGACTCCGGCCAGTACGACGGGAAACCGATCCGAAAATGTTTCCATTTTACTTTCCAATCCAATTATAACTTTTCCCTCCTGTTCCCTCCAGCAAATCGACTCTTTTCCTTCTCCCCCCGAATGTTCACTGGCTTTCTGTTTTTGGTCGGAAAAAAAGCAGGGGAAAAAAAACAATAGGTCACGGAAAAGTAATCAGTTCTACGAATCCCCCCAGCAAATCGGTTATTCCAATTTTTCGACCACGTTTCGGAAGACGTTTTGAAACGTTGCAAGTCGCGCAAAACGTTTTGAGATCGGGGGAAACAACGAAAAGAACAGGCAAGTGATGCTGCTTTGCTTCCTACTTTTTCACACGATTTGAACATTGAAATTCAGTCTGAAACATGCAAAACTGATATGGAAATTGTTCTTTCAAAGTTCAGAACCAAAAAGAGCTTCCACTCTCACTTGAACATTTTCAAATTCCTCGGATTTCTCGAAATAGACGCGGACGTCATGTCCATTATCAGCTGCCTCCTCAAAAAGTTCTCTTGTATTATCAGAGTATTGACGATGAGTGAGGCGACATGCCCCACCCAGTTATGCGTACAGTTCTGTGAAAATAAGATGGAATTCCTATCTCTTTTCTCCCTCTCTTTCCCTCGATTCCCTTTGTTTTGATTGTTTTCGTGGACCCTAGCAACTCCTGAATTATTTCGTTCTCTCGTTGCTCCGCGGTGTGTGACGTCTTCTCGCTTCGGAGACATCCGGACCAAAAGAGAGAAATGAGAGAGAAAACGACTTGGCTCCCCGAAAATTGAGTGTTTCTGATCTCGTTTCAGTGTTCGGAGACACTCGCGAATCGCTGAATATGCACGATGAAGACGTCGAGAAGCTCTCCAAAACGTCTCGACGTCTAGGTGAGTTCCCTCTTCTCGAATGCATCTGTAACTCGGCCATTTTCAGGTAAACCCAGTATGAGGACACTGAACAAATTGAGGAAATACGGGTTCTATGTACTATTCTTCATGTTCCTTTTCGTGATGGTCTTCCAGTTTTCCGCCGACTTGTAAGTCGTTTCCCATCGATTCCAGAAGACGTCGTTCGTTTCCAGAAGGCAGCCCACGTCTCCAGTATTCAAGATGAGCGAAACGAACGGAACTAGTCAGATGATCATAGTGGTCACTCCCACGTACAAACGCATCACCAGAATAGCTGACATGCTGCGGTACGTCTCCTTCTCAAAACAAACTTTTTTATTTCCGCTCTAACTCACACTCGAGCAAACATTTTTCAGTATGGCAAACACATTGTCGCATGTGAAAGACCTGCATTGGATTGTGATCGAGGACGGGAACTCGACGGTGCCGGCCGTCAGAGCGATCCTCGAGCGGACGAACCTGCCGTTCACGTACGTCGCTCACAGAACCGCCGTCGGCTATCCGAGAAGGGGCTGGTACCAGAGGACGATGGCGCTGAAGCTGATCCGCTCGAATACGTCACAGATTCTGGGCTCGGAGCACGACGCTGGCGTCGTTTACTTCGGAGACGACGATAACTCGTACGACGTGCGGCTGTTCACTGACTACATTCGGAACGTGAAGACGCTCGGAATGTGGGCAGTCGGTGAGAGAAGAGTCTTCACAACGACTCGACGTCTTCTGTTTTCAGGACTCGTCGGAGGAACAGTGGTCGAGGCGCCGAAAGTGGTCGACGGAAAAGTTACGGCTTTCAATGTGAAGTGGAATCCGAAGCGACGGTTCGCAGTCGATATGGCCGGATTCGCGATTAGTCTGCATGTGGTGCTGAAGTCGGACGCCGTCTTTGGAACGTCGTGCAAGAGAGGCGGCGGAGCCCCGGAGACGTGTTTATTGGAGGATATGGGACTCGAGAGGACAGACATCGAGCCGTTCGGATACGAGCAGGAGGTGGGGAAAGAAGCCGTCTGGCCGTGTTCCTAACTGACGTTTCTTTCCAGAAAGATCGAGAAATTCTGGTGTGGCACACAAAGACGAACACTCCCAACCTGGCGCAGACGAAGAAGAACAGCACGACGCCGACGGCGAAGCCGGACACTTTTGGATACCTCGTCGAGATCTGATCCCCCCTCTAGTCACTTTTTCAACTCACACTGCGGGTGTTATCGTGTAATTCTAGAAGCTTCCAATCCTTTCTCTCCGGGTTTCCCTTCTTGCTTTTGGTTGTTTTTGTTCCCTCGTCTCTGGTTTTTTATTCCATAAACCGTGTGATACCTACACTCGAAAGTGCAATAACCGGACGGATTAACGGCAAAAAACGACCATCGGAAGCGGTATGAAGGATGACAGGCGGGATTACAAAACAAAGCTGAATGGGAGAAAAAACGAGTTTGGCAGGCCAAAAAGAGAAGCATTCGGTGGCGAGTATAAAAGAGTAAACTGGCCGGAGGCTCGGTTTCCGCTGCGAATTATGCACGTCTTCTTGTTTTTCGGTAGGTCTCCAGTGCCACGTCACCAATGTATCGATTGATTTCAGCGCTTCTTCTTCCCTTCGTTCATTGCCAATACGGTCTGTTCGGAGGCGGGTACGGGGGCGGAATGCCGTACCTGCCGGACCCGTTCATGGGAGCCCAAATGTACGGGTGAGTATCTCGAGCACCGCTGTCGCGACGCCTTCTTTCTCACTTCCAATGGCACCTCAGAACCGAGGAGAACCAACGAGACTGCCGCGGACTTCCCTCCATGAGAGCCCGAAGTATTTGCAGATACGGGAATCCGATGATGGGCGGTCTCTCGTCTGGAATGCTCGGCGGAGCAGCAGGCTGCACGGATCTGAGTCCGCAGTGTTCTGTGTGGGCGAGTACAGGTACGACGTCTTCTCCTCTCTTCGCCCACCTTCCCCCTTCTTCTTTTCTAGGCCAATGCGCCACCAATCCGATGATGATGCGGCAGACGTGCGCTCTTTCTTGCGGAACGTGTCAGTTCGCATTCTTCGCTCCCTTCTCATTCTCTTCTTCATCTTCCAGGCGCAACCGGTCTCGGCTCGCCTTCCTTTTATAATCCGTTTGGAGGTGTCGGAATGCCGTCGACCGGATTAGGACAGTACCCGTTGTCTCAGTTCATCGGCCGCTCCATCTACGAGACCGGTGAGGGATCGGAATGTTCTTTGGACTCTTCCCTCGGATTTCAGGAATTCTCCGGCAACCGAACTCGCAGACGTATTCGAAGGACAGCTACAGGACGAAGAGCGCCAGTGCCAGTGCTGCCTTCCTCCCCCGAAGATGAGCCCCACTGTCTCCGATCTTCGCCTGTTTTCTGCACATTTCGAATCGATTTCCGATCTCTTTATAAACCATTTATTTATTCGAATAGACGTCAGAATCGGAGGTTTTCAGCAGATTGCAGACGGATTCTCTGTTCAGCAAGGCCGCCAAATAGGCGAGAATCGAGACGAGGAACGCGATGAAAACGAAGAATCGGAAGCTGCTCTCCTTTTTCTGGACGCCGTTCTCCTTCACTTCGTTCAACGCCTTCATCAAATCGTTCGAGTTCACTTGACCCTGAAAGAGTCTGACGTCTTCAACTTTCTCTCTCTCGTTTCACCTCTGGCATCCTTTCTTCAGAGAATTTGAATTTTGAGACTTCTTCAGAGAAATAAATTTTTGTTTTTTATTTGCTTCGATGAATATACATTGCAGCGTGAAAAAATTAACTTTCGAAAAGGAAACTGATAAAATTTAGAAGGCGGTGGGAAGGGTAAGAAAGAGTGAAGAAACGTGGATAACGAATAGAGGGTTACAGTAGAAAACGCTACTACAGACGGAGAAGAAAGCTCGCAATAAAACGGTGATACACAGAATTGGAGAATGCAATTCAGGGGGAAATGAACAAGCCGTAGTCGGAAGGATCCATTCCGGTCATGGAAGGATATGCTATACAGACAGAGGAAAAGGACGGGTGACACGTTTCAGAAGACTTCCGGGGAAGGACAGAATTAGGTGGAAGAAGTCTGAGCAGCCGGTCGAACTGAATGAAGCTGAGAGGGAAACGAGACGCATGAAGAAGACATCGGTTTTCTAATCGTACTCTAGATCAGTAGATTCCGCGTCGTTCGGGATGCGTCTGAGAACAGAAAACAACCTTATGGATCGGAATCAGTTTGTCAATCACCTTTGTTGATTATCCAAACGACTGATTGTCACGTTGATTCCTAGGTTCCCGTTTTCTGAAAAAGCGAATGTATGATTTTCAATTGTCAAACTAGATAATTACCGGCGAAAAGCTGGGCCTGTCTCGTGTCGAAGGAAAGGCAGTCTGACTGCTGGATGGCGAAGGCGACTCCCTCGTGGATGGATCGAGGAGTGGCTTCCCAGGTGAGTCGTCTCTTGTGCGCTGACAGTTCGAGACGATACACGAAATTGTCGGCTTCCTTCTTCGAGCCAATCAGCTGCACGACGGCGTAGAACATCTGCGTGCTATGCGCCGGCTCATACTTTTCTTGCTTCTCAAGAACGAGCATGAAGTTGTAGTCGAAGCAGCTCTGCATCATAACCCAATCGACTGCGCCCGGCAGGTTAATGTCCGTGGCCAGAAAGACAATGTCCTCTCCTTGCAGTGTAGTGATACTTTTGTGCACCTTCTTCAGATGCTCCATGACGTCCGAGAGGGCTCCCTGCCACTTACAACTGGCTCCGGGGCAAGGACAAGAGTATGGTCGGTATTCGCAAAGTTCTTCGTGCTCCGTTTTGTCCATGTGGTGAAAGTTGAGCGGGCATCCGGAGTTCGAGAATTTGCACGGGAACCGGACGGTGTTGGCAATTTTCTCTAGACCCAGGTTGCGAACCGATGGAGTAGGTCCGCGGCAAGTGGGGCAGCACTGTAGCTTCGGTCTGCAGTTGGAGCAGACAAGATGTCCGGACGGACACTGCATGTAAGGAGGCAGCATGTATTCCAAGCACACTGGACACTCGAACACTGACAGAATCTCGGCGTTGCTGTCGTCGGCTCCAGGACACACGATCGGAATGTGCGGGGCGACGCTTTGCATAGCCTGGGTGGACACCGGATCTGAAAAAAACGAAGCAGTTGAAGGTTTGTTGACCGAGATGAAACTGACGTCCTGGAGAGCTACCTTGAACTCTAGCGTATGTTTTCCCTTGTTGGACTGTTCCGGAAGAAACAGAAGACGAAACCGATCTGGGTGGAGAAGGCAATCGGGGCGACAATCCGATCTGGCACTGACTGATTCCGTTCGAAACGGGAGGTGTGCTACCTTAAAATGGAAGAAGTTTATTTAGAAACCATCCAGTCACACACTCTTACTGAGCCACCACCGCTCGACCCACTCAATCAGGTCAATTATAGTTTCAACGAATTCGGCACAGTGACCGAAAACGTCGACCTGGCAAGCGCAACCACTCCACATTCAGAATAAGTATCGAAGTGATGAGTGAGAATGTTTTATAATCATCTGCTAGTCATGAAGTGAAGAAGCTCGGCGGCCAAAATATAATCGTAAAATAGATGTGCGGTGCGGTGCGGCAGGGAGGAGTCGTAAACTTTACGATACATATGTCGATTATTATAATATCGCTTGCGCTTAGATATTTTGAGCCGCCCGCGATTGCCGCATGACGAAAGACGGAAAAGTGGGCTGACGTCTTCTCGTACAGCTTAATTGATGTCTCGGAAGACGAGGAGGTGAGCTGTTTAACGACAAACGAACACGCGAACGAGAATAATTGGGAGGAAGCACTCGAAAGAAAAGGCAACTAACCGATGTTATTGTTGTGATTCCCGGGCATCTCCTCTACGACGGTGCTACTCTGATGACGAGAAGAAGTGTTCCGGGAAGGAGGTTGCTGCTGCGATGGTTGGTGGTCCCCTTCGTCCTCTTCGAAGATGAGCTGCGTACGACGGAGCGTTTCGATGACCTCCTGATAGTCGCCGCCGTTGCGGTTACTCATCAGCGAAGGCGGCTGCGGCTGCTGATGGTTCGCGGCCTGATGCCTTCGTCGTCCCGTTTCTGTAACACGGAGGTTAGTCATGCGAATGGCGCTGACTGGGGAAAAAGGAGGAATTCAAAGAGGAGGGAACGCCCGGTATCATCATCATCACGAGGCGGTAATCGGGACTACAGATGAACGCATCGATCCACTTCAGAGAGACGAAGAGAGGCGTTTTTTTCGAGTTGTTGTCATCAGTCAGCACGACGACCCGACACATTACACTGAGATGAAATATACCACTTGGCGGCTTCTTCTCTTTCTTTCTCCGGCTTTTTTTCAAATGAAAAGGCAATCGAAAAGAAAGCGAATTCAAGGATTTTGGTCAGAGAGCACCACTATACGAAATACGGATGAACCCATGGTGTGCGTGTTAAATAGTTGCTTTTTTGATATTCGACATCTAATTTGCATAAACATGAAACGACGAGAGGGGGAAATATGAAAGAAAACGCGTTTGTAGAGGGAAAGGGGCAGCAAAGTGTGTGTCTCTGTCTCTCTTCAAAACGAATGACTGCGTTTGCTGAGTGCGACAGAGCGCGCAGAAAGCGGAGTCGCAGAGGGGGTAGATTGGAGAGAGAGCGCGCAATGGAGGGGAGTGCGAGCGGGAGAACCTCCCAGCTGACATGGCGACCGATGGAGAATCGAATCGATTGACTTCGAAGACATGCGTGCAAGGACAAGGGGAAGGACATACAAACACGAGTACCAGTTGAAATGTCCCGTGTTATCAGGGCGGTCACCTCACCCGGAGTCATGTGTGCAGAGCAGTCAGATGAGAGTCGAAAGCATGACACCAATTAGTAGATCGGAACTAGCGACGGAAGTGACGAAGACAACGACCAAAACCGAAAGTACCAAATCATGGGGGTCTCTGCGCTTATTAGAAAACTTATGGGTTTTTGGAAGGAACCGGTTGTGTACGAAGAGGGGAAGAACAATGTATAGGGCTGCCCGTTCTGCCTTGACAAATTCAACAATGTGATTAAATGTGTGTTGAGTTGAATCGGAAAGATTCCTAAAAATCGTATAGATCCAGCTGAAACCGAGGCGATGAGTCATTTTTTGTGCTCGGACACAATATTGGTGTGGTCTAGGGTTCATCAAGAATGTGCGCACACAGACAGACACGAAACGAGAGAAAGATGGGGAGGGCGCGTATAAAGAGTCTCTCGTTTCCGCCAAAAAATCTGACGTGAAAACGCACTTGCGGTTGGTTTCTTTTCGTTTTGTGCGCCGCGCACACCAGAAACACGCGGAAAACCGACGCGCGGTGCAGTTAGAAAGCTCGTTTGCTCAGCAGTTCTGCGTCTCCACATCTCGACCGCTCTATTGGATATTCGGATTGACGAGCAGCACGAACGAGAAGAAGCAGCAGGAGGAGGGTGCGTTTAACAAAAGACAATGAAGACGAGTTTCCGGATAGGGCGCTGCTATCGATTAGCGACGGCGGCGGCGTGCGGAGTAAGTGAGGAACGCTGTGTGGAGGGCAACATGCTAATTTTCCCTTTTTTGTATCGTCGTTTTTGTGGGGGGTCCAAAAATAAGTTATTCGGGAAGTGAGGGGAATTTCTGTGTCGGGCACAATATCGGACACAAACATCTCGTCAGTTGTTCTTTGACACACTGAGAGGAAGGCATGTAAGAGAGAAGCAGTGGCATTGGACCTGCCTTCAGCCCTCAGTCCTCTCCTCGAAATGCCCCCGTTGTGCATGTTTATTCCGGTTGTCATGACGCTCTTCAATGTAGGTTTCCTCGTTCTCCTCCTCCCTTGACCCTCGCGAATAATACGTCCCGTCCGTACTAATAGTAATTACGCGCTCTTTTCCGTCACAAACAGAAGCATATTGTTGTGGGTTTGTAGGTTATGAGTGCGTCGAACACAACGTCTTCCCCTTCGGAAGAACAAAACGAATTCGCGAAGCCGTTGAAAATTGGGAAAACGTGGGTTATTAGACGAAGTTCCGCCGACGAACTCAATTTTTCTTTGCAGATATGAGAATCCGCCGTCGTTCACCAACTACAAAGGACTGCCCGGATTCAGCGACGGATACCGATACTTTTTCAAAGAGACGAACAACGAGAAGGTGCCAAGCGACAAAAAGATTCTGGACAAGGAAATTCCGGTGCACAACATCACTGCGGAGGACTTTAAAAGTGGCAGTGATCTGTTTGCGTCATGGCTCGGACACGCAACAGTTCTCGTCAATTTGGAGGGGGTGAAGTTCATCACGGACCCCATTTGGGCCGACCGAGCTTCGTTCACGAGCCTTGCTGGTCCGAAGAGATATCGACCACCGCCGATGAAGATTGACGATCTGCCCGAACTCGACTTTGCCGTTGTTTCTCACGATCACTACGACCATTTGGATGCAGACGCTGTGAAAAAGATCACACAAAGGAACCCCGAAATCAAGTGGTATGTGCCGATGGGGATGAAAAACTGGATGAAGTGTGAAGGAATCGGAGCCAACGATCCGTCGCAAGTGACTGAAATGACCTGGGGAGAGAGTGCGGAATTCGAAAAGAATGGAAAGAAGTTCACGATCTGGTGTCTGCCGGCCCAACACTGGGGACGACGTGGCGCTTTCGACAAGAATGTGCGGCTCTGGTCGGGGTGGGCCGTGGTCGGGGAGCGACGAAGGTTCTACTACTCGGGAGACACTGGCAACTGTGACAGCGAGTTCAAGAAGTTCGGAGAGAGACTCGGTCCGTTTGACTTGGCAGCCATCCCGATCGGAGCCTACGAGCCGCGATTCTTCATGAAATCGCAGCACATCAATCCGGAAGAGGCTGTCGGAGTTCACGAACTAATTCGTGCGAAGAACAGTATTGGGATTCACTGGGGAACCTATCACATGGGATCTTACGAGGTGAGTGAAGAAAAAGAAAGAACATACCTGTATTTGTACGATTCCAGTACTATCTGGAGCCACGGGACAAGCTGAAGGAGATAATGGACTCGCGAGAAGACCTGAAACACACGAGCTTCACGACAATCGCGATGGGAGAAATTTGGGAAGCTCGGAGAGAATGAAGTACAAGAGGAAATAACTCAGTGCTGTTTGATTTTCTTTCTATCTTTTTTTTAGATAAATTATTTATTCATGAGAAAAGTGCAATCAATCTTCGTAATCCAACGGCTCTAGTTTCAAGTGCTTGTTTTTTTTCGCTTCGGTATCTTCTTCCTCCTTCACTTTCTGTCTTTTGAGCAATTTCTCGTAGTAAGATTCCTTCGGAGCTTGTTTTGTCTTCGCCTCATCCTTCTCGGCCTCTTCGACCATGTCCCTTGTAGGCGGACACATCACGTCCGCTCGAAGTTCATCCAGCACTTTCTGCTCTTCTTCTTCTCGCTCGTCTCTCGCATTCTCCTCTTTCTTCTCGAACCTTTGAACCAATTCATCGACGTCTTCTTCCCGATCGACGGCTCCATCGGGTGAATGTATCCCTATTCCAGTCAGTACTTTCGGGGGATGGACATTCCGTCGCACAGCCATTTCGACGCCTTTCTCCACTATCGACCGGTTCAGCAAGTCAATGTACTTCGTAAGTCTCCGGCTGCTGAATCCCTCCTCGCCCACCAATTTCGCGGCGAGACCTTTCGTCAATTCGTATCGGATCTCTTTCGCGTCCAGAATCACACTTCTACAATCTTCACTGCTTCTGAATTTCAGCTCTAGAAAGTCGTCGATAATCAGATCCTTCCAGTCTTCAATGACTATTTTCTGAGCAACGAGGAGAGTGTAGACTGCCGGAACGGGCATTACATTGCAGATGTATGGTTTCGTCGTTTCGAGAAGCAAGCCGTAGAACAGAACTTGATGGAGTTTCGAAAACCCTTCGGAGTTCTGACGAGGATCGATGCTCTCTGGATGGTATTGAGCAATGGAGGAGTTCGGGTGGATTTGCGTGAACGGCTTCAGACGAGTGTGCACGAACATTTCCTGGCCGTACTGAAAAATGATGATGATGATGGACCGATCTAGGAGGGACGAAACTCACGCTGTACTTGTTAACTGGATCCAGGATGGAAAAATTTGGATAGAGACCGGCGGCGATAATGACTCGGATGACTTCAGCCGTTTTTCTGGAGATCTTGTGGGTCTTTCGGATGATCTCAACGTCCCTCTGCTTGTGACTCAGAAGGAACTCCACTGTCTTTACATCCGCTTTCAAAGGATCCTTCTCAGCCTCCATATCCTCCTCTTCCTTCTCCATCAGGATCGTGTCGAAGTGTTTATTCGCATTCAGCACTTTCTGCCGTTTATCGTTGTTCCTCTGTGACCTCTTCAGATCAAACAGCTTCCTTTTCTCTCCCTGATCGATCCTTCTCTGCCGCGAATCATCCGCACCTGTTTCTGCTGCCGACGCCTTCTCGACAAGTCCGGCATCCTCCAGAATTTGTCGATACTGCGAACGAAGTTTGCTGATCTCATAGAGCCTGTGCTCGTCAATTCCGTTTTCCATCGTCCATCTTCGAGCCGTTCCTTCGAACGCCTTCTGAAGCACCCACTCTCTGAAGACGGCGATAAGAGTGAAAGGGTCGCCCATCGGGCTCGTCAAAGAAGCACGCCGCTCCACGATTTCAAGCTCTCTGTACGATCTGTTCGTGAATGGAGACTGGACTGACAGGCCAGCCGCCACTGTGAGCATCACTTCAAGCTCATCGACGACGCATCCGTAAACGAGCATCTTGGCGATCGGAACGTCCACCGGAAGCTTTGAGACCATGTTTCCAAGTGCAGTCAGGGTCAGAAGCTCCCTATCGGTTCTCAGAACTCTCTGGAACTTCAGCATTTCGAGACCTTCGTTGATGACGTCTTCCGATGGCTTTTCGATGAACGGAAAAGTACGAGGATCCAGTCCCAGGTTCAAACTGATCATCTTGAGAGCCATCTCCTGCAGGGAGACTCTGTTGATCTCGGAAACAGTGAAGTCCTCCATCTTTTCGAATTGCTCCTGCGAGTAAAGTCTGTAGCAGATGCCCGGTCCCGTTCTTCCGGCTCTTCCTTTTCGCTGATTGGCGGAAGCCTTGCTCACCCAGAACTCTGTCAGCTTTTGAGTTCCTGTTCCAGTCTCGTGCTTGATGAGGTTCACTTTTCCACTGTCAATTACGAATCGGATGCCGTCGATGGTCACTGATGTTTCCGCGACGTTCGTCGACAAAATGCACTTTCGGACTCCATTCGGTGCCTGATCAAACACTTTGTCCTGTTCTTCGACAGACAAAGTGCTATGAAGCATCAGAATGATCCATCCCTTCGTGTGCTCCGCGTAGTTCTTCAGATGCTCTGCCACCATCGAAATCTCTGCAACTCCGTTCAAGAAAATAAGAGCGTCGCCTCGTTGAGTGCTCGGAAACTGCTGATCAATAAGCTCGAGAATTTTGAGGTACGGCTCCGGATCAATCTTGTGCGTTTTTTTCTCAGATTGTTCGATGAACTGCTTTACCGGGTGCCATCGGACATCAATCGGAAAGAGTCGTCCAGGAACTTGAATGACTGGAGCTCCCTCGAAGTACGACTTGAAGAGGTCCAAATTGATTGTTGCGGACATCAGAATCAACTTGAGATCTTCTCGTTTCGCGCACAAATCCCGAAGAAGTCCTAGTAGAAGGTCGGAAGTCAGATGTCGTTCATGCACTTCATCCAGAATGATCACATTGTACTGGTCCAGAAGCGAGTCCTTTTCCATCTGTCTCAGAAGTAGTCCTTCTGTCAGAAACAGAAGTTTTGTTCGTTTCGATTTCGTCGTTTCGAACCGGATCTGGAACGCCACTTCGCTGCCGTACTGGTTCAGAGTCTCGAAAGCGACGCGTCTAGCCAGTGCTGTGCAGGCGATCCTTCTTGGCTGCGTGCACGCAACGCCAGTGTAGCCGGCCTTCAGAAGATACTGCGGAACTTGTGTCGACTTTCCGCATCCTGTGTCTCCGGCGACGATCATCACTTGATTCTGGAAAAGAAAGTTCCGTTTACACGCCAATTCCTCTTCAGACGCACTGTTTTCAGCAATTCCACAATTTCCGACGCTCTTTCTGCAATCGGCAGCTCTTTTTGAAGCTTCCTCAACTTTTGAAGCTTTTGGACTTTCTGGTGCTGATTGAATTGAAGTGCGACGTGGTATGCGTATTCGAAGTGTCTGAAGAGCCACGGAGGCACGTGATTCAGCTGTGTCGGCACAATTCCGAGATTGTCCGACTTGAACCGTATCCGATTCAGTCCACCGGTGTCCTGAGGGATCCCCAGCTCGTCGTATTTCACTCTGTTCATGTCAAAGTGGTCATTCGTCTGTCCTTTCCGTTCTCTAGGTTCATTTTTATTGGATCTGGCTGTAGTAAATGCAAGTTACCGAAAGAAACGATTGAAATAACTTTGAATTGACTTTCTTTTTGTCTCTATTAGTTCTTGTGCCACCGATTTTTCGCTTCGTCGATTTCCTGAAATCTGGGGGTTTATCGAATTTTATTTTCTTTCCACAATCTAACCGTCATTGCTGGTTCCAGGCTCATCGGGTAAAAAGTGTCTGAATAGAGCTCCACGATGTTTTTCGTATTCTTCTTGAGTCAGCGAATACATTCCGAAGCAGCAATCGAAACAACAATTCTTGCGAAAGCTGCGAGCACGAAAATCGTCCGTTGTTTTGGTGGCCGAGTTTTGGAGGCCGAGAACCCGACTCGACTTTCCCATTTCAAGGCGCGTCGTGTTTTTCGTTCGCTCGTGTTTTGAAACGAAAATCGTTTTCAGCTTCTGGCTTAAATTGTTTCCTTTTTCCAGTCCGATTTCGCAATTCTTTGCTGTTCCGCTAAATTTCAATTTATTTCTCTTTGAAAAATTGAAAAAAAAGCTATTGCATCCGTCATGTTTTCGCTCCTTGCTTCCGCATAATTCGAAAACATCGAAAAAGTTTTTGTTATGTTCGCGATATGCGTTCTTGTTGTTGTCGATTGTTTCTTTTTCTTTCTCTCCCATGCGGCCGGCACGTCTCGTGGTTTCGTCTCTCAAAACAACCGGCAATCTATAGATTTTGAGTGTCTCCGTATGTTCCGTCAGCTTCTCAGTCGCCAATTCCTCTCGTTTTCTCGTTTCAGATGGATCTCAGCGAACGTGAGGACCAAACTAGCGATCCGGATGAGTTGGACATCGAATGCCGCGTAATATTAAGAAAGTAAATCATTCACCCCTTCGCATAGTTTCAGAAAGTCTCAAAAAAGATTGCGAACGTTACTCTAGAGTCGGACTCACTCCCCGAGTCGTCCCAAACTACTGAAGAGCGAGTCATTCGTAGAAAGAAGCGAACCAAGAGAAAGGGACAGCAGATGGACGTGGATCCCACACCGAAGACCAAGTCAGACAAGTACATGGACTGTGACGGCTTCGAATCACACATTTCGTCCAGTGACGAATCGTATTCCGAAGACAATAGGGCAGGAGAAGCAGACGACGAGCAGAGCGACTGGGTCGGCGACTCGAACTCAACGAAAAACGTCTCCGAGCCATTCGATCGGCGTCTCCATGTCAGGAGGTCTCAGCCAAACGTTCATCAGTGTTCAAGCATGCAGAAAAAAATCGAGAAGTACCGAAAAGCCAAAAAGACATTCTCCTCATTATAGTTTCAGATTCTCTCGTGAAGGCGGCCGTGGTGAGCTAGTAATCGAAACTCGTGCCAGAGATCGTGCTTCGACGTCAGTTCTTCAGAGATACCTCTACAAATACCATCTCGAAGTGGTCCGCAAACACCGCGGGACTCTGACTCTCCGCAAGAAGTTCGATCAGCAGAGCACTTCTAACACCTGACTAAATCCACTGTACATTGCAAAATTCAACCTCGCATAACCCACTTTAATGATCTTCCTGGCGAAGCGAAACAATATGTCAGCGCATTCTTGTATTCTGCACTGAACCACTCTCCCCCAAACAACGTTCAATTTGTGTGAGAATTCATTCACCGTCTCCCTGTATCTAATGAATCCTTTTTTTTCGGAAAATTATGATAATTCTGTATTTTATTGTTGATTTTCCTTACTTTATATATTTCAAAAATAACCTTATTGAACCCTTATTAATCATAAATTTGAACAGAACTGTTTTATGGGAAAAGCTAAAGGAGGCAACCAAGTGGAGGTTGATTTCGCTCGTTTGGGAGTCAGAATGTGAGTTGATTGTGTTTGCACACGGAAAATGTTTCTGCTGCAGCGAGCTCACTGATAAGCGCCCTTTTCCAATCGATCAGTTTGAACGATTCGTGCTCGAGGCGCTCCACGAGGTTTTCGGATCCTGTGGACCAATCGTGAAGGTAATGATAAAAGTTCCTTTTTGCCTTCCTTTTGCGTTTCGATTTTTAATCTTTAAGTACAGCAAACTCAACTGAGAAATATGAAACTTTTTCATCATTATTAACGAGCCTTCAAAGATCCGTTTCTAAGTTTGAACTTGTAAAGAATGAGCAAACATTGTCATTTGGGCCGTGTTTGTTCTTTGTAGCTCTGCATTCTCTTTTCAACGTGACCTTGTAGATTTCGGAGTACGACACTAGTCTGCGTCGCGGCTCGATTGTCGCTCCGGGAAACGAAATCCAACAAGTGTGGGCCGCTCTTTCGTCAAAAGGCACCTTCCAAGGACAGCGGATCGCCGCTCATTTGCACACTGTAACCTCATGCTTCCCATCTTTGTCTTATTCTCTTCATTTCAGCTGACGGAATCTTCCGCTGAGAACTTGTTCTAGCATGTCTCTCGTCTGGCTCGTCCTCATCCCAGTCATCGGGTTCATTCTGTTCCTCGTGGCGACTCTCTTCATCTTCTTCTCCATTCCTTCTCGTCGTGACTTCACTTTCTACCGTAAACATGCACTTGTGACCGGGGGCTCCAAAGGAATTGGATTCCAATTAGCAGCTGGGCTCATAGACCGAGGATGCAATGTGACGATCGTTGCCAGAAACAAAAATGATCTCCAGGTAAAAACATATTTCAAAGGAAATAAAAAAAAACAATATTCTTGTTTAAGAAAGCTTGCGAAGATCTTCAAGCTCGTGCCGACCAGTGTGGTCAACAACAGAAAGTTCAGTGGAAATCGATTGATATGACTGCGAATTACGAGGTTATCAAAGCGGAGTTCGACGAAACCGCCAAGCAGCTCGGACCAATTGATATTCTCATCAACAATGCGGGCCACAGTGTTCAGGCGCCTTTCACGGATCTCCCAGTCACTGACTTCGAGAAACAGATGAAAGTTAACTATCTGAGTGCTGTTCATGCGACGAGAGCCGTCGTAGACGGCATGAAGAATCGGAAGTCTGGACACATTTCGTTTGTTTCTTCTGCTGCCGGCCAGTTCGCCATCTTCGGATACTCTGCCTACTCGCCCACGAAGTTCGCTCTTCGAGGATTCGCCGACGTTCTTCACATGGAACTTCTGCCGTACAAAGTTAACGTCGGAGTTCTGTATCCACCGAACACCGACACTGAAGGTTTCAAACTTGAGCTGGAGACTATGCCGGAAGAGACGAAACTGATGAGTGAGGCGGCAGGTCTTTTCACTCCAGAATACGTCGCCGAAGCGCATCTGAAAGACATTGCTGAGGGAAACTACACGACGACGATCGGATTGGACGGATGGATGCTCGGAGTGCTCACCGCAGGAGCCTGCCCCGAGAAGTCACTGTTCCGAGCTCTCACTCAGGGAGCTCTTGCTGGTATTTTCCGTGCAATCACTCTCGTTTACTTGGGATATTTCAATGGGATCACCAAAAAATGCTACAGAAGACGTCTTGCTGAGAAGGAGGAACAGCGGAACAGCGAGAGCGAGAGGAAGGAAGAGTAGATACGACATCACAGAAACAACTAAGTATAACAACTTTTTCATTGAATTAATTGCTTCAATTGTTCTATTTACAAGCCAAAATTGTGACTATCATAAAGTGACCTCGTAGTGAAATGACCCGATCAGGAAATTGACGTAAACTGGGAGTCTAGACGATGGCGATGGCCGAGTGTCGCTTTATGAACGCCCGTGGCATGAAGGCCGCTCGATCGTCGTCCGAAGTCTGATTGTTCGCTGAGACCCACATGAGGGCCATCCACGGATTGTCGAGCTTCTCTTGTGTGCGCCGCCTCTCCGTCAGCTGCTTCACTTCCTGGAATGCGTTCGAATGGATTCGTTGAGAAATTTCTTTTCTCACTTTCTTATCTTGATCTCCACACAGCATGATTCGGAATTGTGTCCGAATTTCGGAATTGCTGAAAAGGTGAGCAGGACATCGGATTGCGTTGCCGACTACAGTGAGAAGGGCCGCCGAATCAGTGGCCAGTCTGTTGAGGTCCGGATGTTGGACGTGCAGGTAATCTGAGAAATCGGAAGATTGGGAAGAGACGAGGTGAGGAATCGGACCTGGATTGAAGTATTCGGTGATGATTAGGATCAGGTTGAGGAGGTTCGAGATGAGATAGGCGGAGATGATGACGATGAGCGTCCGTGTGGCGCTGCGCAGGTTCTTCCTTCTGATCTTGGACAGATCGTGTCCCAGCGTGAGCTCTGCGATCAGACTCCGCAACTGTTGCACGTTCTGCTTGCGCAGCATCCGGACGATGCCGCCGTTGAGGAAGATGAGTGTGAAGAAGGGAAGGAAGATGGCGAGCGAGTGCAGCCAGCCCATGTGGCCCAGCTCGCCTCTCTGGATCTTCACCGCCCATCTCCGGAACCCGAAACAGTTCTCGCGAGTGACGACGACCGCTTCTTCCGACATGTACTTGATGAAGACGGCCGCGCAAACGAGACAGAAGAGCACGAACCAGCGAGTGCGGCTCTCGAAGCCGACGAACGTCCAGTGCTTGGTCATGCAGTACCTGAAATCGGAGGATTCGGAACGACTTGCGAGCACTCAGAATACCTCTCAATGCTGGCCATAATGAGCGAGAAAACCGAGGAAATCTTGACTATTTGGGCGAACAGATACACGTGTCGCACATATTTCAGCCAGATTTGATAGACGACGCCTTCTCCGTAGTAGACGGAGCTCACTTCCAGCGGCTGAAATCATTCCCCTTCGTCTCGTTTTCAGAAAGTGCGCTCTCCCGCACTCTTCTCAACAGAGCCTCGCCCTCGTGACGTCACCAAATCTGCATTTCATCATTTTCATCACATCAAAAGGTCCCGGTCGTGCTCCCGAAAGCACATGTTTTATTTTTCGCCTCGGAATCAGCGACGGCGGTAGTAGGGAGGTGCACGCGGGATTAGCGGTTGATCCCGTGCGAATGATGGACGCCCCGTTTTTCGGGGCGACTCGCAGCAGCGTCACACCAAAAAACGGACACGTCGCCTGGGATTGTTCTGCAAGACGACGTTCCCCCGACGGAGAGTATAGTCGCGAGGCCGAAGGTGTCGCCGTCGGACGTCTTCCGGATCGAAGACTCATTGTGCGGAAGGGCGCTTCCTCGACGGAAGGCGCCCATTTCGTGACCACTTCTTTCCCCTCGACACGCTTCTGTCTCTCCTCCCGCTGCTGCTGCTGGCCCAATGCGTTTTAAATCCCGCCCCGACATCTTCTGTGATCGCGTTTTTCTCATCAACTAATCGTCTTTTCTTTGGTCTCTTCACACAAGACACCAAACTCGGCGTCGGAAATTGAAAAGAAGAAGCGGCACTTACGAGAAGAAGCAAGAAGGTGGCGTCGACCAAAGTGTCGAAGAAGGCGACGAATCCGAGGAAGAAGAATGGCGAGTTTCTGGAAAGATGACGTCAGCTTTGAAAGAGATATATGCGGAAATCAAGGCACGTCGTGGGAATTCGAGAAAGAGTGCTATTTACGGGCGGCGACGTAATGAGTCTATTTTAAGAGGATTCCGGATGTCCACTGAACTAGTCCTCAATCGAAACTTGTTTCCTGTGCAATGGCTTGACGTGGCAGTACTTCCAATCTTCCGATTCTTTCGCGACAAAGCATTCTTTGGCCCCCGTAGTAAATATCAGTCGATTTGTCACTCAGAGTCGCGCCCCGCCGTCGCAGAGATTTCTTTGCAAACGCCCGTTTTCTCTTTTCCAATCAGCAAATTGCGAGGGGACAACCGGTAGCCGGCGGACGGCCGGACAGGTGCTCTTTCGGCTATAGCCGCAGCACTCACCGATAAATTGTGCGTGTCAGAAAGAGAGTGGCCAAGAAGCCGTTGGCAATCACTCCGAACACTGCGATCACTGTGCCGAAGACGCCGTTGATGTAGAATCTGGAAGAGAACGGATAGGAGGGGAGTGAGCGAGGAAACGAACCTTTCTTCGATGAGTCGTTGCTCCGGGGAAGAAAGACAACTTATGGGCTCTTCCATTTCCATATTATACTGCAATCCGATCATTTCGACGAGGTTCGGGAGAGCGGGAAGAACGGGGAAGCGGCAGCGACCAGTGAATGGGAGAAAGCAACAGAGCATGAACTCGCCGAGCACTTTCCGAGTCCGCCCTCTTCAGAGGAAGAAGAAGGAGAAGCAAAACAAAAAGAAGAGAGAAAGGGAGATGATGGATGGGGAAAACAACTGAAACAGAAAGAAGGATTACTGTAAGACGACGTCGGGACCCCGAGAATAATTGGATTCCGGAGTTTGATTAGGCTCATTCTTCCACCTGTTTATTTATAATCCACCCTCACTCACTCGACCAATGATCTCAGTGGTGACTAAAAAGAGGCACAAAGAAAGCAGGAGGGGGAGGAGGAAGCGCCGAGGATCCAAAAGGTACAAACGTCACGAGGATCCCGGGTTGTTCGAGTTCGAGTAGGAGAGAGAGAATAAAAAATGTTTTCTTTGCGTTGCGGAGGGCTCTCCTGAAGTGGGTGATTATGAGCAGCACCGGACAAAGAACCGAATGGGGAAAGGGGCCATTCGAAACGAAACGAGCGACGGGACAACGAGAAGGAGGAGTGTCAGGGAGACTAATGGAGAATGAGATGGACGACGATTAGAACGCGAAGAAGAAGAAGAAACGGAAGAAGCGTTGGAAGAAGTGAGTGTATAGTGTGGTGAGGGAGCACTTGTGACGTGGCACCGGGGGGTCCGGATGATTTGTGAAGCTTCAGGAACAATCCTTCAAAAAACAAGGACATAAATAATAAAAGGGGGCGATCGGTGGCTGGTGTTCTTCTTCTTCTTCTTCTTCGTTGAAAAGAAACGGGGAGGCTGTCATGAAGGAAGAGGGAAGGTTAAAAAGCAATTGCTCTTTACACTTTGGAGCCGCGAGCCGCTTGGAGCCTCTTTTTGATATGCACAACGAATGCGGGAAGGATTCGAAGCGCAGAAAAGGAGAAGAGAAAGGTTGTCAATGGGCAGATGATGGAGTGGAAGTGGACGAGGAAGTGTTCCAGAAAGTGCTCGCGGAGCAAGTTATCCACACTTTTCGCCTAGATTTCCGAGCGCTCCCAAACAACACAAAACAAACACTTTTGGAAGTCGGACGCTGAAAACCGAAAACAATTTTATGCAAATTGCCAATTCGAAATTCGCGCGTTCCGGATGGAATTAAAGACGGAACGAGGAGTTGAAAAACGGGAAAATGCGAGAAAACAAATGAAGAAAGTGCTTGTGGTTCTGATTCGGATTCTGAAATCAGCTGTCAGAATCTGGTTCTTGATTCTTGGAATCAGAAGGAAACGAAAAAAAAACGCATGGTTCAGTGAATTCGGAACGAAGTTTGATGGCTTTCGCTCGTTAATTTCCGAGCTCGCGTGCCACCTGAAGATCACTTTTCGACGGAGCGCACTTTCCGAGAGACCGGACTCTTGCTCGACGAGAGCCCGAGTTTGGACAAAAAAGGAGGGATCTTTGGAACGGACAAGAAGAGACAAAAACACACGTTGTTTCGACGAAAAGACCACAAATCTGCCCCGCTTTTCGACGAGAGAAAGAATCAAATTGGGGGTGCCCCCGAAAACAGGTGAAATATTCATGAATACGATTCGCTGCTTCCTCTTGTTTGTACTCTTTTCGCTCGTTGCTCCTCGTTCCAGCACCGCCTTCCAGACGGAAAGCGAAACAGCTGACAGCGATTTTATACACTTCTCTCTCTCTCTCTACCAATACGTGTTTATCGGAAAAGAAAAAAGCACGGAGAAGATGGGGTTCTCTTTTGTTTTCATCAGTCGAACACATGGAAATGAGGTGAGAAACGGGTGCGAATTTGTAGAAAACGAAGAAGCTCGATGACTCAGAGCAGTCCCTCGAGCCATCAAACTCCCTCTGACTTTGCACAATTTCGACTCGCTCGTCTACTGGATTTTATCAGAAATCACAATCTGGATGGAATCAAAAAGAGACAGGTCGGACTAGAAAAAACCTCGGCCACCAAAGAATCATGTTTCATTTTGGAGACTCGTATTTGTGAAATATCTGAGGGTGGAGGTGTTAATGAGCAGACGCGAAAAGGCAGAAAACAGTCTGAAATCGGAAGAATAACTAAGCCGACCTAAGATTTCAAAGTTCGGAAACGCGCGGCCGCAGGGAACTTGCTCTTTTTCATCTCTCTCGTGATCCGCAAAGAGCACGGACAATCGTCGACACGGCGAGGTAATCCGTCCAAATCCCTTCACTCTTCACGTCTTCTTTTCAGAAAAAAGAAGAAGAAGACCAGGAAGACAAAAGAAGCGAAGAAAACACTGCGGGGGAGCAAACGCTAACTCGTTTAACTGCGTTCAGACCTCCAGACTCGATAACACAATTATTATATGAAGGGATTGTAGTGGGAAGAAGGCGAAAGAAGGAGGAAGGAAACGGGTGTGCGAAGAAGCACTTAGGAATGGGGGCGCCCGTGCGCGCGAGGGTGGAAAACAGCGTTTGGCCCCGCCCCCTTCCCGGAGTTATCAGGGCTCTCTGTGTTTTTTACTCCGCGCAGGGGGAACGCACTTCTTGAATTCAGACGAGCACTTTCTTCTTCAAAACTCATATTTTAGCAGCTGGAAACGGGAAAACAAGACGGACGCTTCTCCAGTCATTCAGGTGGCAAATCGAAACGATTCGCGCTAACAATTGAAATATTTATTGTGTCGAGGAGCTGAACTCTCGTAAATATGAGTTATTCTGCTCAGCATTTCGAAAGTCTTGCGCGTATTTTGGCAGCAGAAAAAAAAACAAGAAGAGGGAATCTGGAAAAGTCGGAACGGACCCGGAAACGAAACTGGAACAAACGCTGGGACGAGCCGCCCCGAGAGGAGCCGCCCGACGGAATTCAAATTGAACCCGAAAACAAGGGGAAGAAAACGGGGTCTCGGGTCGGAAGACGAAGACGGAGAAGGCGCCCGGGTCATAAAGTTAACGAGTCTCTGGAATGTAAAATCAGTCGCTTCTTCTGTTTGGGAGCCTTCCTCGCGTGTAAACAGGTCCCCATCGCGGGACAAAACACGAGGGGAAAGGTGAAAAAGGAGAGCCGGACGAGAAGTTTCTGGGGGAGATGGATGGACAGCTAACACGGAAAGAGCTCATGAATCATTTGAGCGTGAACGTCTTCTTCTTCTCTTCCTATCTAATTAGCAACTCTTTTTCTTCTGAATCACATTTGCATCGTGTTGGAATCTCGCTCTATCGAACAGATTCCCTTTGCAAACCCTCGTTGTTATTATCCATTTTCTCCAGAAAAATCTGAAAAGCAATCACAGTTTTCGTAGTAAACAGACTGTTGTCACGTGACCAAGTTCGTTCCAATAGAGCGCACTTCACTTCCCAATCCACGTCTTCTACAGAACGACCGGGACCCGGAAGATGTTTTTTTGAGTTCGCCGACTTGGAAAAGTCTAAAATTGCCACCCACAAAGCGAAGAGATGACGTGAAAATAGCCGCCCCCACGTGTTGGAGGAATAAACAAGGAAGAATAAAAGAAGAAGAAGAAGACGTCGAGGGCTCCTGAGGCGACGAAGACGACTGTTGTGCTCTGAACTTCTCACGCCTGATTGGATTTCACGTTCGTCAAGTGCTGCCCCCATTCTCGACGATTCCATAAATATGTGCACATATCCGTCGTCATTGCGTCGCTGCAAAAGAAAGATCATCGGAGCACACCAAAGTCCAGTGGCCACGTTCAAGCGATGATATCAGTGGGGAGGTGCTCTTTATCAACCCGGACAGTGAGAAGTGACTCCGCAGTGATAAGAGCCGTACATTGCCATGCTGAAACAAGTGCTCGTCGTCACCATCCTTCTCGCTTCGCTTTCGGCGATCGATGCGGTCACACAGAAGAAACTGGTGCATGTCCGTGTTATCCACTCCCGGATCCGAATACACGTGACAGTTTCAGAACCATGAGAAGGCGGTAGTCGTCTCGCAGGACGACTTCATCGGATGTCCCACCAACAACGACTTCTACTACAACGGAACCATCAACTCTCCCATGTATCCGTACAACTATCCGCCCAACGACAAGTGCTACTACTACATTTCCGCCGAGCCCGGAAAGGTTCTGAAGTGAGCCCGACTCTGCCCGTTCCCGTATCACTTTATGTTTCCAGAATCTCGTTCTCGCACTTCGATCTGGAATCCTGCTGTGACTTCGTGACCATTTACGATGGACCGACTGTTGCCTACAAGAAGCTCGTCCAGTGAGATGCTCACTGATCTTCCCAGCAATCACCCCTCAATCTTCAGAATCGGCGGTCCCGGGGCCAACGTGACCACGGCTGGAACCTACTACACGACTACCAGAAACGCTGTCATGACGTTTGAATCGAACCCGACGATCCAGAAATCGGGCTTCTCGATGCAGTACGAATCAGTGAACAGTGAGTCACTCCCAGCTCTCTCTCCCGGCCGCATATGGAATTGTAGCCGTGTCGCCGTGCAACCGCGACATCTTCCTGATGGTGAACGGACTTGCAAACGTCGGATCGCAGTCGAACTTCAACAAGCAGATTCAGTTCATCGCGAACCAGCTGACTCCCACGTGGAACGTCGGACTCTCGCAAGTCAGAGTCATGATGAACCTGCAGGTCTGCTCTTCTCTCTCGACACGCCTTCACCTTTCTCCTTTTCAGGTCGACATAGATTACGCGGTCATTTGGTCGGCCGATGACGTGTCGACGAATGCCGACCTGACAAAGGAGGTGCTCCACATGCTCGACTACGTGCCCGACGTCACCCAGAACAACAACACGGACCTCGAATGTCTCTTCCGCTACGCCTTCGACGGTCTCGACGACACCAAGGAGTTCGACGAACGATACGGAATCGAGCAGGTTGTGCTCGTGTTTGTGGCCGCTAATCCCAAGTGAGTTGACTAAAAATGGCGCGAAAACACAGGTGTTCTCGCAGAGAAAAAGCTGTTTTGCAGCCATTTTCGGAAAACAGAAAACAACAAGTTCGCGCGAAAAAAGGCGATTTCTAATGACGTTGAGACCGATTTTCAGCACGGACCAAGACTTTAACGAGTCGCTGGAGTTCGCGCACAAGATGAGAAACGACCAGGACGCGAAGGTGATCGTGGTCGGAATGGGCTCGGGACTCGACCAGAGCAGACTGGCCCGTCTCGCCTACGCCCAGGGGTACGCCTTCTTCTCGGCCAGCTACGACAACCTTTCCGCTCTGACTCCCAAGATCAACAACGCCATCTGTGCGGGACTCAGTGCCCAGTGTGGTCCGTAGAATAATAAAGTATTAATCAACTTGTTTTACTTCTGATAACCAAGGCTACATCTAATCGTTATCAGACAGTCAGTAGACGTGTCCGTCCTCGTCCACGTGCTTCTCCATCGCCGATTTGACGAGCGAGACGCGGTGCGGTCCCACGCGAAGGTTGTACTTGGCGCCGAGCTACAATCGGACAAAGATACATCTGGGTCGAAAGACAAGAGGACTCACTTTCTCGAACGCGGTGACCTCGTCGGTTCTACGAATGAAGGCGAAGTTGATGACGAAGGTGAGCAGGAAGACGATGAGTGCGAAGGCGGCGCCGACGAACAACGGACCGGCGTAGTCGAGGATCTCGAACTGTTGCTTCGGCATTTCTGAGAGTGAGCAAGTGTCGATAGTGAGCTGATGGAAATGAAATGTTGCCATAGAAACCGAGAAAAAAGACGCAGAGACGCCGGAAATCCGGCTCTCGCCGCGGGAGTTTTGAGGCAGAGGATGGAGGAAAGACACAGAAAAAGACGGAAGGATATCACCTCGTTTCATCGGAAGACGAAGCAAGAAGACGTACTTGGAAGTGTGTTTGAAAGGGAAGTAAAGAGTTTATTAACTGGCAAGAGGCTCGTCGAGTTGCACGCGAAAACGGCTCCGAGAAGAGTCGCGAAGGGATTAGTACAAGTGGCTCGAATGGCGCTAATCCCGGGGACATTGGTGCTGGAAGACTGGAAGGGAATCGATGAATCGAGCGGCCAGGCGTCGTACTAGTCACCACGAAAAGGTAGCGCTTTGTTTGAAACACACGTCGTCGTCGAATTCTGCCGGTCGAGTAGGTCGCCTCGTTTTGTGCGCGTGTGCTCCGTGTTTGAGCTCTCGGTTTACACGCCAAAGACGAAGTTTCGCGGCATTCTGAAAAGTGAGATCCTGGCCGGGGGTTTTACTTTTCACCGATTAAATATTGTTCGATGGGGGAACTAGATGTGAGAAACGCGCTCCACTGCAAGCTCCGCCCACTTCGGAGCATGTCGTTAGTCGATTTACGTGCAAGTTTCCAGATGGCACCGAAGCGAGACCCGCCTGCTCAGAGTTCCTCCATTCATTTTCGCCGTCGACTGTTTTTTTTCCTATCATTCCAATTTCCGCCGTGCTTTTTTGTCTATCGGCAATTTCCGCCGTCTTACAGTCCGTTTTCAATTTCCGTCCTCCTCCTTCTTCTTCTCCTTTTAATCCCCGCCTTTTCCCAGTCAGTCACCTGCTTCTCCCTTTCTCTTCCGTTCTTTCGTACCGCGCCTTCTGATGAATGAGCCGCCCGTCGGACCGCATCAACGTCAATTTTAATGCTTTTCTTCTTTCTCTCAAGTAGCCTTTATTCTTTCCGAGTTTCAAGATATCGAAACGGCAATTAGAAGGCTACTCCACTTTTTCGTCTTGGGAAGACGCTCACAAATTGGGGCGAGAGAAAGGAGGAAAAGAAAGAAAGTGAGAGAGAGAGAGAGAGAGAGTCCTCGTGGTCCAATTACTCGGAGCCTCCACCTTCCCCGCCTTCCTTGATCCGCTAGATCTGCTCATTCGATTTGCGGCGAGTGGAGACGAGTGCACTTCATCCAATCTAGAGTCCTTGCCGTTGTTTGGTCGCCCAAACATCCGACGATCGTCCTCCTCCACGGTCTTCTTCCCGCTTCCAACAGTTCCCTCCTTCGTTCGTTTCCGGCCCTCGCAATTATTTAGCAAAGCACGAAAAGTATAGTTTTCTTCCTATCATGACTACAGAAAACAACAGGCTCGTCATTTCAATCAGTTCACCTTTCTGCTAAAGAGTGAGAAAAAGAAGTTTGTCCCAAGGAATCACTGTTGGCAGGTACCGGCGGAGAGTCCGATGCCACGCTTCTGTTGTCGACTTCCCACCATCATTCGCATTCCGCGAACTCATGAATAAGCGAGGCCCGTTTCCCCCGACTGGAAGGCAATTAGCACGCACCCGCCGCCCTCCCGCCTCCTCCAAATTGAGCCAATTCTAGATGGCGGGCCCGTTTCATTCCGCTGCCCTTTCGACACGATCCTCCCCCTCCTTTTCTTCTTCTTCTTCATTTGCGTGCATCATCCGGCGCATCATGTGTGTGTGTGTGCTCACTTTAATAAGCTCATCAAACATTCTCCTCTACTTCTCCGATGACTACTACTAGGGGCCGTCGTGCCTTTTCCATTTTTATTTTTCACCCTCCATATTTGCGTCCTCTCCTTTCTCGTCGTCGTCGTCGTCGTCGATGACAGGCCCCAGTGTGAGAAAAAAGGCTCGCATCGTGGGGCCGCCTCGCAAAAAAACTTGCGCGCGTTTTTGGGTTGACTTTATTTCGACTGCTCCAGCGCGAAATGTGTTTACGTTTCCTACCAAGCGTTCAAAATGGATTTCGATAAGTCGACGGAGCAGGAGGATGAGCTGTGCCACGTCGGCTTCTTCTCTCGCCTGCTCCGCGAGAGCATCTTTTCTTTTCCTCTCATATTCAATTTTGGCGGCGCTGCATCCGTCTTCCTTCCCGGCCTGATTGCGGCCTATTCAGACTTCTTGTCGAGAGAGCGGCGACGTTTTCTTCTCTTTCAACAAACGGAGCCACGACGGAGCAAAGTGCACCGCCGAAGGGCTCATCAAGAAGGAGATGAAAGGCGCCGAAACGAGTTGATGAAGACAGGTGTTCTCCGCGGAACAAGCCATTCATGAAAGAGACTCGCTCTCTCGTGGACCTCGCCGAAGTAATTTCTGATCCTCTCTCATTCCTGACGTCCGAGTTATGTGTTTCGGGAAACGGAGATCGGAAGAGCACTTTCCATTTAGAATTCCCCGTCACGTCTTCACATCTTCTCTCTCTCTCAATTCCATTTTCCATTCCCACTTCCCAATTCCGCTTGTTGCCCTTTCCATTGTGTCACATTGTTCCTTTCCTTCTAATGACTCCTCACGTCTTCGTTCTTCTTCTTCATCTGAACTGCTGTTCATTCCTACATTTCCATTCTCGAAACTGTCCCTGTGACGTGGCATCCCCATCTCATTCCGTACATCTTCTTTCAACTCTCCCCAGAGTCCTTCTTCTTCTTCTTCTTCTTGTGCTTTCTTCAATTCGAATCGTTGTTTTCGCGGCGTGCGGCGGCGCAACCCCCAAACCAATCTCGGAATGCCCTCAATCAATGTTGTGCGGATGGTTGTGGGAGGAAGAAGGGCGGCGAGGATGTGTCTGATTAATCCCCGGAGACGGACATCATCGTCGCACCACCCTCGCCCGCGCAAAGAAGACGCCCTTCCTCGTCTTCTTCTTCTTCTTCGTTTTTCGGAGCACGGCGAAGAAGGTGTGCACTTCGACACGTAGCCTCAAGGAGCAGAAGCCACCGAGAAGCTCTCGCACAGCTGCGGCATCCTATTGATTAGGAGACAAGAAGAAGAAGAAAAAGAAGAAGAAGAAGTGGTCAACGCACAAAACGGAGCAGTAGAGGGGGGAGAGGAAAGTTGAGCCACGGCCCTGCTCTTCTCTCGCTCTCGCTCTCATCTGAAGCGACGACGATGGGGCATGTTGCAAACGCGCATCGCGACGCTCCGACGCAGACGACGAGAGGCGGAGAGCATCGGCTCGCGGGCGGCCGTGGTGGCGCGTCCTAATCCGATGGCTCTCGCCTAAAGGTGAGGGGGCGGAATGAGAGAAGCGGCGCGCGGCAGAGCAGCAAAAGAGAGCGAGATATCCGCCATTACTCTCACACTATATCCTCCGCTCCTCTCGCTCTCGTCTCGCGGCCAGCTCTCTCGCCGCGGGCTCTCGGAGCTCTGGCCGTCTACCCGACGGTCTCTCGCTGTTTGCCTCGCTCGCTCTCGCTCGCTTTTTCGCGCATTTTCAGCCATCGCCGATGTTGTGCGTCAAGAAGCGCGAGACGAGGAGGAGGAGATGAAGAAGGCGCCTACAAATTCGGTGTGGTCGCTCACTCTCGCCCTCGTCCCCCGGAGAACTACAAATTGGGACGGCGATTTGTGGCGGCCGGTGTGTGGTGTGGACTTTGATCGGTTCGCGACCTCTGCTGCTCCTTTTGTACTTTCTACTCTGTCTGTACAATCCATTCGGACGTGGTAAATACACGACCACTTGTGACTTTCCATCGTCTCACTTTCCGCTGTCTCTTGTTTTCCGATCTGTGACCTTTCCCTTCGTTCCAGCAGCACAAATGGGTCATTGCACGAGTAAAGATCAGAAGGAGGGCAAGCGCCTGAACCGTCGGATCGACGAGCAAATCAAGAAGGATCAATCGATGAGCCTCAGGATCATCAAACTACTACTGCTAGGTACGTCGCGGGAAGCCAGAGGGTCTTCTTTTTCTTCTCCGAAATTCGAGCCGCGTGGACCCTTTCGCCAAGGGCGGCGTGAAAACAGAGCTCCGTCGAGCCGGCTTCAGAAGCGACAGGTGATTCGGAATCTTGAAAACAATACGGATTCCAGAAGCTCTCCGGAGCAAGCAGCTGATATCGGTAATTGGCTTTCTCTCATGCCGGCTCATAACCTGCAAAACAAGAGAAGAATGCGCGTGACTAATTCATGAATGATTCATCGAAGAGGGTATTCACTTTTCACCCCGTAATCCAGGCCTTGATCCCGTGGTTCTTTGACATTTACAGTTTGGCAGCAGAGCACATGTGCTCGAGTTGTTCGACTTCGCCGCTTTCCTCCCACCACATGTATCATTTTACATGTAAAATCCCCGCGACACACGCGCGCCGCGAAAGAAAAGAGAGCTACTAATTGGACGCTGGGACTGATGTGAACTAATAAAAGTTGGCGGAGTGACGTCAAAACGCGCCGCGAGATATTTAACAACACAATTTGCATTCTCGGGCGGTTTCAGGTGCCGGAGAAAGTGGAAAGAGCACAATACTGAAGCAGATGAGGATACTGCACAAGGACGGCTTCTCGCAGCAGGACCTCGAGATGATCCGGCCTGTGGTCTACTCGAACTGCATCCACAGTATGCTCTCCATCCTCAGGGCCATGTTCCATTTGCAAATCGAGTACGGCGAAGCTGACAGAGTGGTAGGGACGAGACGATCTGGGTTTCTGATCCGAGTGAGGGTTTTCAGCGAGACTCCCAACTCGTGTTTGCCACAGTTCATGCGAACAAAGAGGAGCTGACGGAAGAACTGGCGGCTGCCATGCAGAGGTTGTGGCACGACCCGGGAGTGCGAGAGTGCTATCGGAGGAGCAACGAGTACCAGATCGACGACTCTGCCAAATAGTTCGTCTCTGTATCCTCTTGCTCGATCACGTTCCCATCTTGCAGCTTCCTCGACAACCTTCCTCGACTATCTTCCCCGAATTACGTTCCCAGCGAGCAAGACCTTCTGAGAACACGGATCAAGACGACCGGAATCACAGAAGTGCTCTTCGAACTGAAAGGACTCACGTTCCGAGTCATCGATGTCGGAGGACAGCGATCCGAGCGCAAGAAGTGGATCCATTGTTTCGACAACGTCAACGCGATCATCTTCATCTCGTCGCTCTCCGAATACGACCAGACGCTCCGCGAGGACAACTGCACAGTCAGTCCCGCCCCTTCCCGACTCGTGATCGTATCTTCTTCTTTTTCAGAACCGAATGCAAGAGTCTCTGAAACTGTTCGATTCGATCTGCAACAGTCCATGGTTCGCCGACATCCACTTCATCCTGTTTCTGAACAAGAAGGATCTGTTCGCAGAAAAGAGCAACCGCTCCCCGCTCACCGTCTGTTTCCCCGAGTACAAGGGGCAGCAGAATCAGACAGAGTGCATCAACTACATACAGTGGAAGTTCGAGCAGCTCAACCGGTGAGCTCCGACCCGACACGAAGAGTCCAATGTGAAAGGTTTCAGATCTTCGCAACGCGAGATCTACTGCCACCACACGTGCGCCACCGACACGAACAACGTGCAGTTCGTGCTCGACGCGTGCCTCGACATGATCATCGCCAAGAATCTCAAGTCGATGGGTCTCTGCTGAACGCCCTCCGTCTCCCTTTCCTGTCGCTAGCTCCCTCTCCGCTTCCCCCCTTTTCCCTGTTCCGATACCCGTTCCGGCGGACTCCTCGTCCCCTTGTCCCTCTAATTCACTGCTCCCGGGTACCTCATTCCTTCCTTTTCCCTCTCTTTTCTCCTCCTTTTTCTCTCTATATCTTTTCTCATTTGTCTTTCTTTTCACTCTGTCCTCTCCTCGTTTTCCTCTGTCAAAAGTTGTCGAATTATATTTTGATCTCAATCCTCTCATCGCCCGTTTTACCTTTTTTCTTTTTCTTTCGCGACAAAACAAGCTACTGTTGAACTTATCAATCTTCGTACATTTATTATGGAATGAAACTTAGTTATCCAAAACACAACCAATTTCGAAAGGATTTCAACATTTGCTAGGAATTATGCGATGAAGAACGGTGAGAGATTCACAGTTTTCCCGACTCCACGCACCCTCGCTTCGCCACTTCGATGTCTTTTGCGATTGCCGATTTCAGCTCGTCTGAAAAAATACATTATTTGTTAAAGAGTGGACGTCGATACTCGAACCGAGCGACGAGAAGCTCTTCATCTCGCGAATGAAACCGATAATCACTCCGTTCAGACGTTTCCCGTAGAAATCGGAGCCTGAGTAGTCGATCAGATGCACTTCCATCGTCTTCTTCTCGTTCTGGTACTGCGGATTCCAGCCGATGCTCATCGCCATGCTGTACGTCTGCAATCAACTGATTACTGCCAGTAAGGAAAGGGTTCGCACCTTCGCCTCGAGCGTGGCAGTTCCGAAGTAAACGCCGACGGCGATTTCTTCGGGAAGACCGTTCACTACGGAATCGTCCATGTTCGCAGTCGGACATCCCAGTTCTTTGCCGCCTCGTCCGAATCCTCGCACCACTTCTCCCTCGAACGTGTACGGAAGCAACTGCATCTGAAACCACACTTGATGCAGGAGGCCAGAGAAAAACGAAAGGAATAGTCGGGAATTAACCATATATATATATATATATATATATGACAGATGAAAGAAATTTATTCGGCAGATACGTTACATTTATTACAGTTCACATCGCCGGTTTACCGGCAATCATTTGTTTTCCCCGTTAGCAGCAAGATCTTTGAAGTACTTGGACAATTGTTCCTTTTGAGTTTTGCTGAATGAGACGAAGTTTCGTTCTTCTCTGATAGCGAGATCGAGAATCTTGACGAGAGATTCGTTTGCCTCTTGCTCTGTGAGTCCTGTATTTACAACCAAAAACGGCACGCGATCGATGTACTTGACGAGCAGATGATAATCTGCAGAGTGCTGGTAAAGGTTCCTGAAAGAAAGGATGATGCACAGGAGTGCCAGCGGATAACATACTCCTTGCGGATGCAGTTGACCAAGAAGTTCTCGGCTGCTGGCCAGAACTCGCGGAGCACTTTGTTGTGGATGAAGGTGCCAGCCTTGTCGGCCATGTTGACGATCTGATCGAGTACGGAATTCATGGCGATGGGCTCCTCTTCACGCACGATCGACATGACACCGTGCCAATTCTGATGAATCATCGGGAGGAGCATGTCGTCGTAGTGTTTCAGAATGTCTATTCCTTCGCCGAGAATGTCGAGGCAAATAAGACGGACGCTGAGGTGCGGAGAAGTGAGCATGTGTTTCGTGCGCAGAAGGATCTTCTCCGTGATGCTGAGTTGTGGCACAGGCAAGCTTCTGTGATCTTCCGCCCCTTCGGCAGGCGTGATCGGATAAATGTCCGGGAATTGGCTGTTGAGAGATTTCAAAAACGAGAGAAGAGCTTGTAGAATAGCCACAGTGAACTCCTGAATCATCAGAATACTCGTTAGCCAAGAGGCAGTTCTAACCTGTTCATTCGAGTCAAGGGCGTGCAACATCTTCTCAACGATCACTTGGAACTGATCGAACTGATCACCGATCGCCGCGTGTCTCAGATAGGCCTGCAGGAGATGGGGAGCCATATGATAATCATCCGAAGAGCAGCAAGCGAGAGCCACCGAGTTCAGAATATGACTGCTGTACAGCCGGACCAGCTCGCGCACATTGCTCACATTTTCGTCGCTCTGCAGTTTTTGAAAAGGGTTTGTAAAAAGAAAGAAATAATTCTACCTCAGTCAATATCTTGAGCGAAAATGCGGCAGTTTCCGAAATGAACCATGTTCTAGACATAGTTTGATTGAGGATCACAGAGAGACAATTAACGGATATCTGAAACGAGATCAACTGTTTTCCGACAAGAGCCGTCAGCATACGTGCGATCTGTTGGCAGTGACGCCCATGAATTGCATGCAGAGAGCCACGTTGATGCAGCTGAGACTCTCGAGACACTTGTCCCAGTCGTTCTCGTAGTCCAACCGATGCGGGTTCGCGTCGTCGATTTCGTCAACCGAGTATGCGTTGTTCGCTTCTTCCACGAGGAACTCGGCGAGCATCAAAATGACCGGGTCGTCGGAACAAGTGATGTCTCTATTCAATTCCTGCATCATATAGGCGAGCATGAGGTGATACGATGCCCTTCGTCCGGAAGACTCCTCCTGCATCAGACTGTGCATCATTGCGATCAGTTCAAGCTTTCCGAGCTCCGCAAGCACTTTGCAGATTTGTTTCACGCTCTGATGGTACAAACCGAATTCCAGGCGGAACTTCCGAAGCTCTTGATCGAGACATTCAGAGATGATTCCACTACTGATCATGAGACTTCTCTTTTTGATCACAATGCAGTCGGCAAGGCATCGCAAGATATCTTCGATCGTCCGGGATCCAGTGGTGAACATCAGAGTGACTGCGTCATCGAGACCAGCCAGCTGCGCAGCCAGGGCATTCAACTCGGTGTCTCCAGTGTGGCTTCTCATCCTCACCGGCAGACGTCGACAAGTCTCTTCCAACTGTTCGTAGAAAAACTCCTCAATCATAACTTTGTCTTTGATGAGTCCCAGACAAGAAATGGCAATTTCCTGATAGCTGAAAGGAAAAAAGACTGCTCAGAACTGTCGAAAAATGATTACTGCTCGTATTCGTCGAATCGCAAGTGAATGTATATTTGGAAGAGATACGCGTGTAACGCGGTATCGAACATCTCGTCGCAGTTTTGTTGAATTCGATACACCATGTCGCACACTGCGTTCTTTACGCCATCTACTCGGTACAGCAGGTAGCTGCTCAGTATGTCTTTCACCTGTAAGTATCCAACTTCGTGGTCCTTCTTAATATCAAGAAGACCTACGTAAGAACTGATGACGGGAACTGAGTCACTTCTCCACTTATCATTATGATTGTCCACGAAAGAATGCATTTCTCCCTTGAAGTCGTCCTCGTTTATTTTGTGCCGGTTGAACTTCACCGCGTCGTTGGCGAACACTAGAACGACCGCGTCAGTGAACAACTGAAATTGTGAAGAGTGTGAATGGAAGAGGATGCGAGGAAGTCTCACTCTGATAGTGTTCTCGAGAAGTGCCGCGTTGACTGCTCCCTTTGTAACTTTATGCAGCCCCGCCAGAATACCCGAGACTACCATTCCAATGACAGGCGCCTTTTCGGGCGGACACTGCCTGACGAGCTGGGTGAGAACTTCGAGGGCTTTTTTCCGGAGAATTATGTCCCTGTCCCCGTTTTTGATGATTTCGAGAGTGGTCGTAATGACTCTTCCGATCGTGAGGATGTTTGCAAATGAGAAGAAATCGTCATTGAGCGTCGGCGAGTGATTCAGCACAACGAAGACATTGGCTACAAGATCGAGACACAGCGTGGCTCCGGGAGTGTCTCGTGGAATGATATCCAGATACTGACGCAGAAGAAACTGAATGTTCTGGCGATAGAACGATGGCTTCTGAATCAAGCAATGGGGCGCATTCGTAGAAAGTTGCTCACGGTCTTGAAGCGTATCATCAGTTCGAGCCCTCGCGAGAAAATTGGAGCTAAAAAGAGCCTCTCTTCGGTTGTCGCCGACTGGGAAACCATTCTCGCAGCGATGACGAGCGCACCGCCAGAAGTTCCTTGTTCATTTTTTGAGGCACTTGGACAAAGTGCTGCAATGAAGAAAAGTGAATTCGATGAGAGCTCGCCGAGCACGAACTATTTATCGTTGCGAGAAGCTGTCGTGCGTTCTGTGCGATGTCTCGTTGCTCCGTTCTGAGGAGAATCAAGATTTCGTTCATGCCGGCCTTGACCGCAACGAAAAGCTCGCCGGTGTATACATCCATCTGAAATGTGAAGACGTTCTCCTGCTGTTTCTCCAAGGAGATACTTTCGTTGCCGTGCTCACAAGTTAGGGAAAAGGAGAAATTGACAAAGGAAAGAATATGGGGAAAGATTCATTAGCTATTATCGGAAGTTTTGTTGCCATGGAGGAGAGAAAATGTAACAGGCGCTATAAAACAGATGGCATACAATGCGCTCTTCGTAGATCAGCAAGAACCCGTGTTTGGGAGGCTCTCGAATAGGATTCTTCGAGCCGAGAGAAGGAAACAGGAGGCTTCAAGTGAAAAAGAGCGGACAGAAGGGTCTCTTTCTTCTGTCCGACAATTCGCCATGGGGCACACTTGCATCCTCACTCGCGCCTGCTATTTCGGAGGTAAGGATTACACGGGGGTAAATACATGTAAAAAAGAAAAGAATATCAAGAATGTTTAACATGGGAAGGTGAGGTAATACCTGTTAGTGCAATAACAAAATGAATCTAGTAGCGAAAAGTGTGAATGATACAGTAAATGAGTGGATCATTTAGAATCGACCGATCGGGCCGTTCAGAAGAGTGGTGGGTATTGTTCGGATGACGCTTCGCGATGAGTAGGAGGATCCGTACTGCGGAGGGTGCATAAGTTCGGCCGGAATGAGCTCCGCGTAGTCGGGAGGATTGCAGCTTTGCTGAACAGACCATTTGAGCACTTCGGCGCCTTTCGCAGTGATCGGAGCAGTCTGTGAAAAGAGCTATAGCTCGTGATGGCATCTTCCAAGCGTACCTCATGATAAGACACCAAATCAAACAATTCATCGTGGACGACTTGATTGGTTCCCAGAAACTGGTATCCCTCCGGAATTTTCTCGACGAGAAAGTGTTTGAAACTATTATCTTTTGATGCGTAAGACACGGTGTATCTGGAAAAAAGTGGGTGATTTTTATCGAGGCGAAGTGGATACTGACCCCCAGATCCTTTCCGAGACTCGTACGAGGAACGATCCAGCTGGCTTGCCGCTCAGCAACACTTCCGACTGCTCTCTGGAGATGATCCCGTGGAACCACGGCGCCGGCTGCTTCGTTTTCGGATCGAATCCAGTGCCACGAGGCATCTCCTCTCGTTGGAACCAATCGATTATTGCCGCCCGGGACTTCGGTTTTGGAGGACGAGGCAGGTTTTTACTGGAAGCTCGGGAGAGATTAAAACATTCAAGTGTTTTTATCTTACATTGCCTCTCGAAGGCTGCCCGCTTTGTGATCCTTGAGTGCCGGGAGGATGCTCGTACTTGTTCGAATCATCTGCTGGTGCTTTTCTCGTGCCTTCTGAGCCAGCTCTCTCTGCGCATTTTCCGCGTCTCGGGCTTTCCTTTCTGAAAAAAGCAAGTTACCTGTAAGCCGTAGAACTCTAACTGACGCTCTTCTTCCCAGGATCCGCTGCGAGCGGCCTCTTCCAGCTCGGCTTCTCTCTGCAGACGTTCTCGTTTTTCCATGAGATCTTGGAGGATTTCGGACTCTCGCTTCTGGACCTCCACTTTCGGCGGTCCGTTCTCTTTCTTCGGGGCTCGCATGCGAACTCCATTTCCATTCACATATCCCTCCTGCTCCGCCCATCCTTCTCTCTCCCAGGAATGTGTGAATCCGTTTGCCGAAGGCTCCGCCGTAGGTTGATTCATGGACGAGAAAGTGGCGAAATATCCTGGCTTCGGAAGAAGCGGCGGCTTCTCTCCTCTCACGAGCTGTGCTTTCTGTGGTTGTGGAGTCGAGTAGCTGGAGACCGTCGTTGTCGTGACAATGGGCGCGGGTGGCTGCTGAGCGGCAGACACTCTCGGCTGGAAGAGAAGAAGCGGCGAACTGCTAGACGCCTCCGATCCGTACAGGTTGTCGTAATTGTCATTATGCGTGTCCCCCATTTGAAGCCGTCCGAGTTGTGCCATCAGTGCGTCTTCTTCTGAATCAGAACCAACAGCTCTGAGCTCTCGAATCGCCAGCGCATGTGCTTTTTCTCGATTCTCCTCTTCCAAAATTTCGTCAATCGTTTTGTCCTGAATGATCAAAAGTACAATCGGCGAGAAATCCTCCTCTCTAAAGAAAGGAGAAGCGGCAGAAAACAAGAACCGTCTTCACTTATCGGAGATAAGATACGTACCTTCTCGTGGGCGCCCATCACCCACACCCACACTTCTCCGTCGTTTCCCGTGAGCCATCGAAGCTTCTTCTTTTTTGGTTTCCGATTCACCGGCGGGCATCGCTCGAATTCGAGCTCTGCGACTTCCCACTTCCGGACTTGCTCGCTCCTCATCTGACAAAAGAGAAGCTGCTTCTGCTCGTCGTCCAGACAGCCAAGCAGCTCTTCGTCCACGTAACCGGACATGAGGATCTCATGGAGAATACTCATCTTGGCCCGATTCACTCGATAAATGCTTCTGCAGAGAGATCGTCGAAATATGAAAATGAGCGAAAAATGACAAAACGAGGCAGAAAATGCGGAGATAAGACAAATTGATAAGATAATCTTCTTTGCTGACGTCCTTTTTCTTCCAAATTCATCCACTTTCTTTCAATTTGCCTCACGAGGTGTGACCTTTCGGCACCCGATTTGATGGTCAAAAGGCGGCAAGACAGGCATGGGAGAGAGGACAAAGAGCGTCACGCACATGTGGTTTCAAGAAGGAATTGACGAAAGAAAAACGACTAAGCACTGCCTTTCTCGCCCCCTTCTTCTTGTTTCAATGAGTCATTTCGACAAATATTGTCTCGTAAATATATCTTGGAATGTGTAATTTAGCGCCTTTTTGCAAGCGCAGTGCAAATTCCTTAGGCCCGGATCAAAATTTAAACGAAAAGGACATGTGAAAATTTATATTTTATGAAGTGGCATAACCATTGCAACATCATCCACATCGAAATGTATTAATTTCTTAGAAATGAACAAGTGGAGGTGCCAAATCATAACAGTATCCGCCTTTTTCTAGTTGGAAACTCTTTGGGAAACTTCGAACCCCTTTTTTAGAATGCGAACCTAGGTTTTTTGTAGGGAATGTTAAACAGGGAAGTGCAGTGGAATATAGAGAAAGAGAAAGGAAGTTTTTGGGCGGGACTGCACGGAGAATGAGGAAAAGTTTGTTTCGGGTGAAAAGAAACTCGGCTCGGCGGGGCAGACGACGAAAAAACGTTTTGTGCAACAAAAAGAATGGGCCAAAGTGGAGCACGTTGATGGGGTCAGCTGTTGTTATTTGGACGCATATCAGAGTGGGGGCAGCCAGTGGCAAGTAGTGGTCCCCGGCACCACGGGCTCTCGCGGTTCCGAAGAGCCGAGTGGCTGAATTCAAGAGGGTGAAGAAGGATTAAAGAATGTATAGAGGACGGAAGACGGACGAAACCTTGAAACTTGATACGTGGCGAGGAAGAAGAAGGAGGAGGAGAAGGAGGGAGCAGAACGAAGAAGAAAAGAGGTACCTGCAGGACGGGGAACCAGGCGAACAACGCCGAAAACACCTGCCAAACTTGAATGGGGTCACTATTAATTGGCCTTTTCGAAGGCTGACTGGACAGTCGGCGGGGGAACGAAGGGACGCTGGAGATGTTTTTTTGAGGACATTGCATGAGAGGACGGCGACTGTGGCACAAGCATGATACCACGTGACAAATGTAGTCAAGAGAGTCTCTGAGGAGGTTGCGTTCGGGCGGAGGACGAGAGGAAATTACACATCTATCAACTCTTGATGGCGTAACATATGCAATATCTGCGTCTTCGTGTCTGTGCCTCTGCGACGAGAACAGCGGGAACGTTAACTCTCGAAGCAAAGTGGACAGCTGAGGAATGACAACAATGGACGAGCGAGTGAGAAGAAGCTGCTGCTGCTGCAGTCTCGGCGGGAGGCGGGAGTGCGAGGAGGCTCTCTTCGTTTGGCAACATTCCAAACGAGAAGAAAGACGGATAATTTCAATTGGTTCTGCCAATCTGGCACGCCCCGAGTCGACCAGAAATGGCATTTGTTTCACCCGAAGACCACGCCGCTTCTCCCGACGCATGCGCTCGCACACAAACATTTTTGGCGCTTATCAACTTGCAAAACTCGTGAGACGACACAAAATCGAATGTTGCCGTTTTTGAAACTAACCAAAATGGATCATAAAACCGGCGGGAGAAAACAGTCACTTGGAGAAAGTGCATCGTTCGGCCTCTGTCCCTCCGCAACGAAATCGGTTTCCGCCACGGCGCGCAGGGTGCACAACGCGAGATTATCAGCAATCAGACAAAGTGCAAACAACAAAGGGAGGTACCTGGCCGAAAATAACCAGTTGGGGAGCGAAATGAAATGAACTGGTCGTGAGTGAACACGAAAGAGAAAGTCGGAAAGTTACTTTTGGAAAGGCGAAACGGCGGTATGTACACCCGAATCTTTTGAAACGAGACACTGATCAAAACTGACATTTGACAGTAATTTTAAACTGAACCAAACTGTCTATTGCTCGCGTGTTTTGCTTTCGAACAGAAAAAGGAACGTCGATATTTGGAAGGGAAAGGGAAACATTCGTACAAAAGAGGCAAAAGTGAAAGGGACGTTTTCAGTCCTCTTCCGAGAAGAAAGACGCCTTCTTTGCCGATGGAAACCCATTCAACGCCCATCTCTCCCCCACTTATCAACGTAACGAATCTTTCAGAAAGGAGACAATTACTGCAACATTAAACAGTTCTGGTTTACACCGCTGTCCTCCTCCTCTTCTAGGGCGCTATCACAAATGCGCCACGCCTTCTGGGATCGAATCGATTATTCTCTCCAGAAGAAGTGGTGATACACGAAAATGGGGTGCGGTATTAGTAGTAATAGTGCAGAGAAAGGAGACGACGCACCACAGGGAGTGTACAATAACTCGGCTGACGGAGGAAGAGATCGTGCGGATCGCGGAGAAGCAGACACACCTGCCGACGGTCTCCGCGTGCGCGCACGCGCACCATGTGCCACTGAATAAGGTAATCCGCGGGGCCTCCGCCCTCTTTACGCGAAGACCACTCGATTTGGTATTCGAAGAGAACCTGGCGATGCTGCTTCACGCCAGATTAGTGAGCGATTCGAACCGAAATGACGCAGGGCCATCTGTTCTTTTCTGGGAATGCGAAAGAGAGCGAAACAGCCGAACTACGGGGTTAGAAAAGGAAATGAAATGAGCAACGGATGAAAAGGAAAACGTACGATGAAGTGTGAGAGAGCTTGCAGTTTCGAGCTTTCTGTAGTTTCAATGTTGAGAAACGATTGAATCATCTCAAACCATAGTCGTGGGGTTGCAGAATGAAAAACGCATCACAAAAAGGTTATTTGCGAAAAGATGAAAACGGAGCGAACAGTGAGGTCGTTCAGTTTTTGGCCTACTCGACCTATTTCCGCTCGGAAAACTGGTCGAAAACCCGGCGACAACCGCCAAAAATCGATGTGTTGGAACGGCCGAGTCTCGAAAAACTGCCTCGATTCGGATGAACACTTCCCTGCCCCGCATGTTTACTTTTCTCTCGCTCTCTCCGGATCACCTGCTATCTCGCTAGCTCTTTTTTTCGTTTTCTCTCTCGTCGAATGCCCATTATTCGGATGGTTTTCAAGTCTTTCCCTTTTTACCAATCGGAAACTGCACAAAAATATGCCGGAAACGAGGCGATGTAAACGAGACGACAGCCGAAAACTAGAGAAACGAAGGGGGGAGAATAGGAGGGAAACGGCGAGCTTTGTGAGCAAATCTTCGGGAGGCCAGAAAAAGAGAGCACTGGAGCAGGCGAGACGCAGGAGCCTGATAAGTGATTGCGCCCTGATGGACGGAGCACTTGTCATGAAACACTTGTTCGGCCGCACCGCTAGGTGCACAAAAAATGACCGAACGATATTAGCATTGTATATTTGGGGATCTTGAAAGAACCGCACTGAAAACCTGAAAGAAAGCGCAAGGTTGTGTTTAACTCCAATAATCTTTATTTTATAAATTGAGGAGAGAAGTGAAAACGGAAAAAAATAGAGAAAGGTTAGGAGTAGAGACAAGTAGACAGTTGGACTTATTAGATTCCCATGTTTCTTCCTTCGAGTGACACCTTCACAAGCCGGTTCGCCTTCGACTTCTTCGTGCGCTCCTGGAAGTCGCGGAACGTTTGCTCGTATCGATTGGTTCCGGTCGCTTTCCTCTCCTGAAACAATGAAACTAGAAGAACGCGTTGTAAAATGTCCACTCACTCCTTTGAATTCTCCGGCAACTTTCCATTCCGGTCTAACCACGTAGTCTTTAGTCGATGGTTTCGGCACACGAGCCCTGTTGATGTATCCCTTGTCTCCGGGCTTCAACTCGGAGGACTTCGTTGAGCCCAGTCCCCGAGACTCCTTGACCTTCATCTTCTTCGAGTCGCGAGCTTCCTCTTCTTCATCATCTTGGCTGCTGAAAGACATTTGCTTATTTGTAAAAATGATTAGTTACTCACTTCAATTTCTGACGTCTCTTCGCCGGCATTCGGGCATAATCTCTCTCCTCACGCTCGGTTCTAGTAACTGTGCTGTAGTCGGCGTCAAGATGGTAGATGGGTCTCGCCCACTCTCCGATAAGTTTGTTAGCTATCGCCTTGTTCTCCTTCGTCTCGTTCGGATGTTTGTAGAGCATCATTACGGCTTTTCCAAGCCCGGACTGCTTCAAAGTGCTGCGGTCGAGCTTCCAGAAGCGAGGATTATGGAGAAGTTTGAGAATAGTTATACGGATGTCGAGAGCCGGAAGGCATTTGTCTGGAAGTGGAGCGAGCCACTCGGACAAAGAACTCATGAAACCGTTGTCGACGAGAGCCTCGACGATTCCTGCTCTCAGCATCATAGCTTTCACTTCTGGAAGCATTTTAATTTTCTGGAAGGCTGGCTTTCGTTCGACATTCGCATTCCGGTCCGACTTGGCGGCCGCCTTCATTCGTTCGGCGAGTCTCGAAACCAGTCCGTCGTCATCGTTGATGATGTCGATTCCGCCGTCTTTTCCACCACGACGAGTCTTCCTCTTCCGCTCAGCCTTCTTCTCGGCGAGCATCTTATCAAAGTCCCATTCAAAATCGCGAGGGCGAACAGGGCCCCGCGGTCCTTCGTCGCTATCCGAGTCTGCTGTCTTCGCTTCATGTCGTTTATCGTCTTCGTCCTGTCCGACAACCAGCTCATCTAAATCGTCTCCAGCTGACTTCTTCCGAAAATCGTCGTCGTCGTCGCTGTCGTCTCCAAACAGCTGTTTCGTCGTCGGCTTCTTTTCCGAAGTTCCTTCCTCGTCTGAGTCGTCGTCCGAAGCGAACACTTTCTTTCGTTTCATTGCACCTTCAGTATCACTTCCGTCTGAATCTAAAAGTGTTTGTTTTTCTGCGGGTTCTTCTCCATCCGAATCGTAGCTCCCAACGACGGCTTTCGAAGTCGTCCTTACTGGCGATGAGTTGTTCGATCCGATTGGACTTGCCGGTGCCTCTGCCTGAAAGTTTTCATTCGGATTTCCGAAACTCTACTGAAAAACAGACATTGTCATCTTTGTAGATATCCTCGGCGTCCCCGTTCGGAGAAACCGGAGCGTTCGAGTCCCCTCCGGCATGCGGAGACGGCGAGCGGCTGTAGGCAGGCGAGCCGGCCGCTTCTGGAGACTGGCTGCGCGACTTGTACTCGTCGTCGGACATATTTTAAGATCGGATCACTGAAGAATGATACATGGCTAAAAGCAGGAGAGAAACGGATTACGGCTTTAATTAACCGATTCGGCGGCATTATACAATCAAAAAGTGATGACAGAAGATAGGTATTATCAATTATCGAATTATTCTACTTTTTAACGGAAAACAGCGATGAAATCGCTGATTCTTCTCGTTTCGAAAAAAATTTGTTTGAAAAAACAGGTCGATAAAATGCGGTCGCTAAAAAGCGTCCTCTCGTAATGGCGGAGTGTCGTAGTTTGGCAAACTTTCAAATTACAATTTTTGAATTCAAATAAAGTATGTTCTGCTGAATAAACGCAGTTCTTTCCCATTTTTTAAATTCTCGTTTCGTTTTTTGCGGCGTTAAAAAAGAACTACTGCTTCAGTAAATGCCCTCTCATCATGACACTACCGAATATCGAAACTCGTCTGTATTCTCTTCACTTTCGAAGATGGGAAGATGTTGTCGTGCTTTCATCGTTGACCGGTTTTGTAGTGAATTCGAAACAGAAATTTATATTATGAAACAAGAAAGCACAACAAAAATGAATACATTATCACTCAGAATAACGTGGGCTCGTCAGCATCTAACGTCCCGTAGTTCGGTGCGATCGAAGGGCCCAAGTCGGTGAGAAGTCGAATTTCGAGTGGATCAATCTTGTAATGGAACTTCGTTTCCGGTAGTAACCTCCACAAAATCATCGTAAATAGTGAACTGAAAAGAGGTATTTTTTTGGTCAACGAAGAAAAAGAGGAACGAACGTCGGAATGATGAAGATGAGGTAGCTCCAGCCGCCGATGGACTTGCTCAGCGGGTAGTAGAAGAGCGTCGTCGTGATGGTGCAGATCCAGTTGACTGCGACTGCCGAGCCGAGACTCGCACTGGCCGCTTCCGCTGGAACGAGCTCGGCCGGAAGAAAGTAGGCCACGGGGCCGACACCCAGATTGTAGCCGATGCCGTACATGAAGAACGCGGCGGCGAAGCCCCAGGAAGCCCATCCGGAGCCTTCCTGGGACACAAGAGTGAAGACGAGAAGGAAGAAGTTGGCCGCGATGCAGAAGAAGAGCGTTTTGAGGAGAAGAGGCCGACGACCTCGTGTTTCGACCCATCGAAGCGCCGGAATAGTGAGGAGGATGGAGATGATGGAGCCGAGCGCCGGCAGGAAAGGGACCAGAGTGTCGATGAAAGAGACCGCTTCGAACATTCTGAGAGGAAAAAGACGTGAGAGGAAAGGGAGAAGTGGACTCACTCTGTGGAATACGAGATGGAGACCATGCTTCCCGAGAAGATCTGTGTGGCACTGACGATCATTCCGAGAAGGATTCCTCTCCGAACAGATGGATTCGCGAAGGCGGAGCAGATGGAGAGTTGCTCCGGCATCTGAAGGAAATGTAGAAGACGTCGTGAGAATACACTGACCTCGGGGACCATATCCCAGTACTCTCTGATGATTTCGTCCTCGTCGCTGTCCTCGATGTCGTAGTAGAATCTGAAAGAGGTCTTCCCAACCCGCTTCTTTTCCTTCTCACAACCTACTTGATGCTCTGGATAGCTTCCGTGTACCTTCCCATCTGCAATAGATTGTTCGGAGTGTCCGGGATCCAAAATGAAGCCGTCAGAATACCCAAACCTTCAAATTTTGATCTTTGACACGATGCGACTGGAAGGGAACGCACCGAAAATCGCAGGAAGAAGCACCAAAATGGGCCACGTGGAATCGCTTCCGAACATGAAAGGCAGCGAGAAAATGGCGCCGAGCGAGGAGCCGAAGCAGACGGCGATGTGAAGGAAGCAGCTCATGGAGCCCTTGATGTTCTTCGGAATGATTTGTTGCAGGTACAAGGGGGCGAAGGCGCATGCGAGTCCCGTGTAAACTCCTGAAGACTCTCTGCTGGAATTCGTCCTCCGGGTCTCCCGTTACCTGTCATGATTCGTCCCACGATGAAAGCGATCGGAAAAGAGATCCAGTAGGATACAAACATCAGTAGGGAGCCTACAATTGCCCGTTTTCGTGACGTCCGAAAAACGAATCAAACCTGCGATCAGAATGACGTTGTTCAGACACATGAGCACATGTTTCGCACCGAACTTGGACATCGGCGACACGAGAATGCATCCGATGAGAGCGCCGACGCCCTGAGAAGAGACGGTGAGTGCCCAGACGAGGCTCTGCTGAGTGGCCGACAACTGCAGTCCGAAGATGTTCTCGAAGTTGTCGAAGATGAACTGCTGGATGACCTTCTCGGGCACGTTCAGAAGGACCATGTGGTATCCGACGGGCAGGATCGAGAAGAGGACTGTCACGAGACAGATGAACACCACCTTCCCTTGGTCCTCGATCACATTTCGGATCATGAAACTAGTCGGCCCGAAGATTGCATTGGGAACTGCAGCGGCCGCCTGAAACGTTTGTGTGGAGACTCAGATCTTCTGGAAATCGAAACTACCTGTTTCATCGGAAGGAATAGAGTTCAGAGTCGAAACAGAACAAAAACGAGTTGGTCGGCAAAATCGATACGAGCGCCGGTTCATCTTATCACTGTTTTTGCGTCGGTGTGCCCGTGTGACTTGTAGTTTCGAGTCTCGATCTTTCTCTCGGCAATTAGAGTCAACGGAACCCCGCAATTATTATCATTGTTTTCGAGAGTCACGTCTTCTCGATTCCTCGGAATACTAATTCGACCCGGAAACAGAATCCCTCTCGCTTCTAGGACGATCCACAGATCAGCAGCAGCAGCAGCTCCAGAAGAGTAAACAGGAAGAAAAGAGTTGGCGATTTAGTGTGATAAGCCGATCTCTAGTCTCGTCGAACAAATAAACATGACGAGCGAAAAGGAGAAGTTTCTGAGAAAGCTACCGTAGGCGGAGACCTTTGCGCCGATTCAAAAGTCGCCTAATGATGCTCCTTCTCGGCTGCTCCTCCTCATCAATTATGCACTATTTGTTCGGGCGCTCGCTTTCGTTTCCTTTCTTCCCCTAAGCACGCACATGTTTTTCTCTCGCTTTGCACAGATTCAGCTTCCGGCTTCTTCGCTCGCACTCTTCGTACAATTCCCAACGACCCCATTCCGACGCCTTCTCTGCAGAAACGACATTTCGTGACAGGCGGTCCCTTCTGCCACGTAGGCCACGTCTCCGCCCCGCTCGTTTCGTATGCAGCCTCCTCTTCATCTCGTCGTCCCACTCCGAAAAACAATCGACGATGCATTTTTTGTGGCGACGAAGAGATCAGAATGAATCATTCCATGATGTCTGATAAAAAGTCACCCCTTTCCGGAGGACACAATTAGCAGTGCGGCTCAAAAAAGAGCCGCCCGGATCTTGTCTCCGTCGGATCCAATTAGCGCACGCTTCTCGCCGAATATGATCCTTTCCGCCCCATTACCCTCTTCTCTTTCGCCCCTTCGCTTTGATTTCGGCGTCATTTGTAGCAATTATTTATAGCCCATACTCGAATCGTCAACGAAGAAGCGACGAGGGGAAGCTTATGGAAATTAGCTCTTCGCAAGAAGAAGAAGGAGGAGGAGGGGCGTGGTGGCGTCATGTCTGTTTTTGCGCACCATATCCCCCATCCATTTAGAAGATGGGTTCGACGAGTGAACAATGGAGAAAGTATCCGTCCATCAAAACATCCTTCTCTTCTTCTTCTTCTTCCTCGTCCTTCGGATCTTTCTGAACCCTGCCTTGTTCATTGATTCGTCTTCCGAATTAGCCCCCCTCGCTCGGATGATGACATTTTCCGCCGCGATGAGGCCAATTCGAGGGAGCACCTGACTCGGCTGATTCACGCCTTCGCGCGCCCCAGGTACGATTATCCCCGGGGAGACCCTCTCATCAGACACGTCTCCTAACTGGTCTGATTGTTATTGCATCGTGTCACTCTCCGCGTATAAACAGCCTCACATCTTCCTGACATCATCTGAATCTCGCCCCTAAATGTCTTCTGAAGCTTCCGGCGACAGAAAGGTCGCGACGTCTTCTGGTTCCGTGTCTTCTATTCAATTCACGCTTCGCCGCCTTTCAATGAAACACGGGAATCTCTGCGATCCCGATTCTGATCGCTTCTCCAGAATTCCGTGTTTGCTCAGCATCGGGTTTACCTGCACATGCACATAGAAATACACACGTGATACCGAAAAGCGCTTGTGGAGCCATCTGGAGGTGCCTGCGATGACGTGGGGGAGCACCGTTCTCTGTGCTCGGCGAGCACAAAAGAGTGCTCTTCCGGCGCTTCCAAGCAGTGCCGGGAGCTCATAAACATCTCTCGCAACTCACGTTTACTCACATGATTCCGGCCGCTAATTGCGCCTCGGAGCCTCCAATTTCGTCGAAACCTTCTTTTGAATTCGATCTTTTCGTTTTCCGAAAAGGGGTTTTTTCCTGTTATCCGGATATTTACTCCGCACAAAAAAGAGACCTTTCCCGTATTCATTGGGCTCCGAAAACAGACGACTGGAGAAAGGGAGCATCTCGTTCTTTTTCACGTCTTCTGCCTCGAATCCCTTAACTCGCAAACGCGCTCCACCGAACTTCCGAGGTTTCCGAGAGATCTGTGATCTCATTCAAATACTCTCTCATTCTGTTTTTTTTTCACGAATACGTGTTTCCATTAGCTGCCGCACCTGTTGCCAATTGACATAATCGCATTGGAGCTGCGGGGCCTAGATGTACTTTAGCTGCTCCGCGAGCACGCCGTCGATTTCTGGCTAAACTTCCAGACCACTTCTCAACGCATTCGTAATGTTCCAGACAAATAGTACGTTTCCAGGCGCCTATAATCACAGGGGAGCCATCCTTAACAATCGTATCACTGACTCCGCCCCCTCGCTGCTGCCCACCAGTGTCCTTTCCCCCGAGAGATTCCGTTCGCCGCGGGCTCCGCTGCTCAGGCTCCGCCCACTCGCCACTCCGTAAATGTTGCTCACACATACACACACTTTCGCAGCCGCTTCCTCCCCCTCGCTCTCATTACTTGGTTGCATCTTATTAATGTCTAATTTCTGATCCAACGCACATTATCTCCGTCTTGTTTACACGAATCCCACTTCACCCCTCCCGGCCCTCCTTCAAAATAATTATAGAATTCCCCGTTTTTTTCCCGCTCATGCCCTTTCGATTCGCCTATCGATCTTTTCCTCCCGGATTCGCCGAAGACGTTGTCAGAAGACGTCACGGCGTCAGAAGGTGTCTGCCACCCCCTCATAACTTTCGACTTGTCTCTTCTGGCCGGCACGAAATCGGAGCCCACTCTAATGAATCACGCACAGTAATCCGAGCTCTTCTTCGCTTTCCGCATGCCTCTGCCTCGCTATCTCTGCGATTTCAGTCTTTTTTCGCTCAACAACGGGCCACTCGAACGACAGCACAATGTGCTGGTTTCGTCAACTTCACAGGTGAGACCCCGAGGCTTGCACGCCTTCTCATCGGCGCACGTCTTCAGCCCCACCGTCCTCGTCGCCTTCTTTGCTCTTCTGCTCCTCGCTCCGACACCTTCCGACGCGAGCATCCGACTCTGCGGCTCCCGTCTCACTTCGACACTGCTCGCCGTGTGCCGAAACCGGCTGTGCGGCGTCGGCGGCGGTGGAATGAGACCCTTCAAACGTGAGTCCGTGGGCGGACGACATGAATATTTAATGATCTGGTTCCTCAAAAATGTGAGAGATTCGTCCTGATCGTGTCCTTTTCCCCCGCCTTCCCTAATTGATGGTGTCTGGAAATGACGCGCGCGCGCGCGCGATGAAAGAGCAGTCTAGTGAGGAATTGTCATCCTTCGAACCATCACGAGGTATCCAATAACAACCTTTCCGGCCTCTGATGACGTGCGATTCTGATTCCGAACTGTGAACACGATGATTGTTGCAGGCTCTTCTGATTCGACGTGGGTCCCCTCGACTCGCGACCTCTTCCTCATGCACCCGCAGCAGAAGCGGGGCGGCATCGCGACCGAGTGCTGCGAGAAGCGTTGCTCGTTCGCCTACCTGAAGACGTTCTGCTGCAACGACGAAGACGACGCCGTCTGATAACTCCCCCCTTCCGAATCTCCTGTCTCCGCGGGTCTCGTGCGCTGCATTGCCAGACTGCGCGGCGGCCTCAGATCAGGCCTTCATCATCGTCGGCGGCCGCCGGACCCTCCGTTCCTCCCGTTTAACCGTCCCTTCTCCTTTCCTGTCCTTCCTATCTCTGTCTCTCCCTGAATGACAATACAAAGTGATAATAGTGAAATTGAAGTTTTCATTTTCTGGTCTCTATTAGTTCGCCACGATGTCCTCCTCCTCCCCCCTCTTCCCCCCTTCGGCCTGATCTCGCGTTCTCAGTCGTCTGATGCATCCAATAAAGTATTTTTCCAAGTTTCCCTCGAGCCAGTCTGATCTTTGAAGTTCCAACTTGAACTTCCCCTCCCAATGGCCGCCCCCGTGTTTCAGCAAGAAGGGCTCTCGAGCAAACACGCCTCGCGATAAGAGTCTCATTTGATAACAGTCTTCTCTTTCTTTCTCTTCCCGTCCCAATCAACGTACTACCTGCGTCACAAAGTAGCCAGTCATGAACCTTGACTTTACTTCGGGAAGACGTAAGACTATAAAGTTCCGCACGCGAAACTTTTCGATCGAAGACGAGCGCAACTGGGTGAGTGCCCCTCGAGAAGACCACCGAATCTCTCGAAGAGCCGCTTCAGAACCAGCCGTCGAGATGTACTTCCGTCGACATGTCGTCCCGGGAAATCATCAACAAGCTGAACGAAATGGAGCAGGAAGTGCACTTTGCGCCCGTCTGCCTCCGCTAATAGAATGTTTCCAGGAAAAGCTCTTCATCACGTATGATGTCATCGAGCGCAATCCGAAGTTCGCCACCGTCGGCGGCTCCATCTTCGAGTTCATCAACAACTCGATGCGGCCCGTCCTGAAATGCCACTTATCGCAAGTGAAGGACACAAACATGCTGCACTTAATCGCATCCGCCTTCTTCAAAAGGTAGCTCGTCCGGGGGCCTGACACGTGAAGAACTAAAGTGTAGCTCAGGAGCGATCTTCACGAAATCTGGGCCAAGTGCGAGTATCCGATGTTCGCCGGTTTGCTCGTGGTTTGTCGAAGCGAACGCTTTCTCAGTTAAGGAAGCCCCGTGTGTTCAGGTGTACGTCAGCAATAAGATGAGGAAGCTGTTCTTGGAGCAGCACGAGCCAGTCATCGCCGAGGCTTTCGAGAAGATTCAGAAGTGAGTCAACCGAAACCACGCATCTTCGATCCCTGTTTTCGTTTCCAGCTCGTTCGACGACGAGTGCACCGCTCTTCTGGACCAGTGCTTCCACAGTAGCGAGAGGGAGACGAGGGCAGTGCTCGACACGAACTACCACTTGTTTATCCACACGGACGGATGTTTGGCGGTGGAGGAGGACATGGAAGTGATGGCGTTGGCAGCGGCGGCGAAAGCAAAGGTCGGGAGGAGGAGGGGGAGGCGAGGGCAACGAGATTAGTGATTGCAGAACTTCCTGTCGCACCCGGCTTGTCAGCGCGAGATCGACTTCCGATGGCAGCCCGGATTCAAACTGGGACAAGTGAGTGTTCTCGAGATGTTTGGCTCTCCGAGTCATTTGACCACAAGCGCCAAGGATCACGGGTTTCAGATGGCGTTCTGTCTCTTCTTCTTCTTCCCGCCCTTGTTTTTTCTGAGGGGTCGGCAGCGAATCAAAAAGAGGGAAATCAAGACGATGATGCTGAAAATGGACCATTCCGGACACATGACCTCCATCACTTACAGGTTATCCAGACGAATCTTCACGACCGAATTCGTTGTTTCAGTAACTTTCTGATTCGAGTCTACAACTTTTACACGTCTCCCAATGCGAAATACGTCATTCACACGGTCTTCCGACTCATTTACGTCTCCTTCTACGCCTACGTGCTGATGACGATGACTCGGAAGACGATGGTGATGAACGAGTTGGACGAGTTCCTCGACGAGATGGCCATCATCGTCTGGCAATGCGCCTACCTCACCGAAATGGCCGTGCTCGTCTATCAGAATGTAATGCTGAAACAACACAAGAGGGTCTTGAATGCGTTTCTGCAGGGTTTCTACAACTGGGCTCAACGGAACACTGCGGATCTGTACAGGAACTACCTGGTCGCTTCCACTCTCATCGCCTGGTCGCTCGCCGTCATCGCACCTCCTTCGTGGCCGATTCGGGCGTTCGCCATCATCGCCGCCGACCTTTTCTTCTACTTTTCTTTCGTTTTCGCCACTCTTCGACTCATGAAAATAGCGAATGTCGACGCTTTCTTCGGATCGATCGTTTTGATGATCAAGAAAATGATACCAATCATGGTTAAGTTCATGTTCGTCTTCATGGTCTTCTGGTTCACCTACGCCGTCTGCCACATCAGTTTGGCGGGCCATTTGAAGAGCACTCCCAATATCACCGACGTCGTCTGGCCGTGGCTTATTTTCAGCAGCGGCGCTTTTGAGATATTCGGAGAAGCAGACGAAGAGGACAAACTAGGTCAGTGGATCGGAAAGTGAGGAGTAGAAGGAGTGCGGAGATTCCAGGAACCGTCAGCAAATGCTCGTCAGCACCGTTGAACTGGGACGTCATCACGGACTCTTCGGTGCAGTGCTGGTTCAAGGTAGGCCTCATCCCTCGAGGATGTCGATTTCCAGAAATGATTCCAGACAAGTATGATTCCGGTGTTCCTGTTCTGCTACATGCTGGTCTCGAGTGTTCTCCTCGTCAATTTGGTCACCGCTCTCTTATCGTCAGTTGTCCCGAAATAGTCTTCGATAAGTGTGGACATTTCCAGGAAGAAGTACGAGGACATCGACAAAGTGTCGCATATTTACTGGAAATACAAGCTGTACAGTCGACTGATCGAGTCAGTTTCCGGGGGAATTCAGATGAAAACAACGTCTTCAGCCGGTTACAGATACGAGGAGAAGCTGTGGATTCCGGCGCCGTTGTCGCTCGTCTTCTACATTCTGAAGACGTTCTCCTATTTCGTCTCTAAGGTGCCGATTCTCGGAATCCCTCTGAAGTACTTTATGAAGATCTTGAAATGCTTCGAAGGCATCAACTACGCGAAGAACAGAAGGAAAAACAGAAAGTACGAGGCAGTCATGAACGGATTGCTCGACGACGGGAACCAGTGGAACGGGCGGACGGAGGAGGAGAAGAAGGCGGTGGAGCTCGTGAAAGAGCAAATGCTCCTCATGGCAAGTGCCAGAAGACGTTCCCCCCTCGATTTCAGACCGTTTCAGGAAGCGGATCGGAAACGGCGACGCTACGAGACGGACCTCATCCGGCACAGGTTCGACGAGATAATGGCTGAAATTGAGAACACGAACCGGTTTAGAAGAATCCGATCTCAGACGACGTTGTGACACTCACGTGAAATAAATAATCACTGCTTGTTGACACATTGTTTATCAGTTTCGTTTTTCCCGATTTGAGCTCTCAACGAGAAATGTTGTTTCGAAGTGGATTATTAATTCTTGTTCTCTATGGCTTCCGATGTCAGAAAACAGCTGTGAACGTGAGCCCAAATGACCATCCGAATCAGAAGACGTGGGGACTTTTTAGGTGCCGCTCGACGTCTTCGGAGAGACGCATTCAGAAGCCGTCAAGCTCATCTCGACGTTGCGGACCGGGAACAAGCCTCCGGACGCTCCGCCTGTCGTCGAGTATCACAATCTCACTGTGCGAAGCTCCCGGAATCAGAAGAAAACCTTCCTTCTTTCCAGAACATCACCTGTTACACTCCTGGAATAATCGGATTCTTCATCAGAACGGAGCGTTTCGAGTGTACCATTGAAGACGTCGACGGCGTGATGCGGAAGCTGAAACTGAACGCGACGCACAGATTCTCGTGTCCGACGTTGTGCCAAGTGTGTGCTCACACCTACCTGTGCTCGGAAAGATCTCTCACAGGTTTCCCTCGTCCGACGTCTTCTTCCCCCGTTCGAACTCCGTATTCCAGGCATCATGTGGATGCCCGACGGACGGCTCATCGATCCGATTTCTCTGCAGTACGGAACCATCGAGGACGGCGATCTTCGCAAGATCAACTGGATGATCTTCGTCTCCTACTACTTCATTTTCATACTACTCACGAACATAATGATTTATTTTTTCTCCGATCAATAAATAAATGATTTGCGAGAACTCGATCACTGGTAGCAGAAGCAGTCACTGGCGCGAGTTCCCCGTAGACCTGTACGATGCGGAAAGCGAAGCTAGAGGCGGAAGTTGCCCGGACACACGTCGAGGCCCTTCGAGTAGAAGTCGGAGCCGGTGTCGATGGACTCTTCGATGAGCATCTTCCAGCAGTGCATGCCCTCGACGCCTCCGAACTTCTGGAAGCTCTTCTCGACCCACTCGTTGTTCAAGTAGGTACTACGGTAGAAGTCTCCGGGGTCGTTGGCAAGAGTCACTATGGTAAGCCGGTGCTTGATTGCCGACACTTTGGCTCTGCAAACAATTTGACGTCAACTGAATTAAGGGATTACTCACTTGTTCTGATAGGCTTTGTAAAGCGAAACCAGGAAGTTGAGAGACGTCGACGGACCGACGTTGTAGCCCTTCTGGTCGAGAATTCGCATGGCGGCGACGGTGGCGATGTCGGGCATCTTCATCGCCTCGTGGATGACGTTGCGAGTGAGACTCGTCGTCTCTCCGTACCACACTGGCTCGATGTCGTAGCCGTAGCCGATTCCTGCGATGCCCGGAGGCGTCCAGATGCCGGCTCCCGACTGATTCGTGAACTTGTTTCCGATGACGTAGTCGTAGAAAAGAGAGAATTGGGAATCGGAAAGAACCACTTTGGTTGGCGCTCCGTATCTTGCAATGTAGCGTCCGACAGACGAAATGGTGCCTCCCGTTCCGGCGGAATGCACAAAGTAGTCGGGGATCTTGACTGTCTGGCTCTTGTCCTTCTTCAACTGCACTATTATCTCGTGGTACACATTCGTGGACTCGTAGTAGAAGTCTCCGCTCTCGTGGAACTCCTCCGCCTTTTCAGCGTTACCGAACTGATTCATGTAGAATCCGTTGTTCTTCAGAGCGAATTCCTTGGCTTTCGCATTTCGGAGAGCCACGGGAACCTGAAACGAAATTAATCTGGAACTGAGAATGTTTCCGGTGGTACCTTTATGATCTTTCCTCCGAAGCTCTCGATCTGATTCACTTTTTCCTGTTCCAGATTGTCAGCCACAACAGCAAAGTAGGGAACGTTCACGAGGGTGCACATGTAGGCCTCGGCGGATCCCGTGTTGCCTGATGTCGAGTCGTAGACAGCGGAAGTTTTTGAAGTGACTTTTCCTGAAATCCCTGATGCGATGACGTCTTCTTCCGTTTCCCACCTTCAGTGATGGCCCACAGCAGGAGCGCCCACGCGAACCGATGTTTCAGAGTCCTCGTCGCAGTCGCCGTTTCGTTTTTGAAGAAGATGTCGGCGTTCGGAAATCCGGGCGGACTGAATTTGGTCAATGGAGTGTGTCCCATCTTGCGACGCTCGTTCCACAGCTTCTGGATGGCTCCGAGTCTCCACTTTGTCTCTTCTGAAACGGGGAATATACTCGGTAAGTGATTGAGAAGACGTTACCGTCGGGAACAGTGTCTTCGTTGGGTATTCGACTCGCGGTGATCTTGGTGATGTTCTCGGCGAAGACGACCGAAATCGCCAGGAAAGAGAGCACGATGAGCAGTTTCATCTGAAATGTAGGTGTCAGATAGAAGAAGCCGGCTTTTATAGGACAGAACCACGCCTCCGGCTACGGTAGGAGGCGCCTTTCAGAAGAGAGACACGCCTACCGGAGCAATCAAAGCAAAGGGTACGACGAGCACTTCCGGATCAAAATGGCAAGTGATGAGGGGGGAAATGCAGAGAACGCGGTGGATTCGGCAGAAAACGATGACGACGTTCGGATGGTCGATGCGATCAGAAGGGCGGAAGGGAAGGAAGGATGCGAATCAGAGGGCAATGACGGGAAGAAAGACTGTTTGCAGACGAATTCAGCCAATGGCTTCCAGTCAACAAACACGCATTTCTAGGTCACTGACTCACTCCGACCTGTTATTGTTCGGTCCGCAAATAGTTGCTCAGTGATGTCTGAAACACTCCAAATGCCACCAGATGCTCTTCTCAAACGTGCTCTCCGGAAATTCGATCAGATCAAACGTTACGATGCGTCGCATTGATTTACTATGTCTCTCTCTCTCTCTCTCCCTACATCATCACATCATCGCGTTAGCGTGATATCATGGAGCAAACTGCACTCGTGGATTAGTGAAGTGGGTCCCTTAATGAAATGCAACACTTTGCAACGACATGTAGGTCAAGATGATGTCATTCGTGCACCTAATACTCTGCCTGGCGGCCGCTTCCGAGTACACTTCCAGTCTTGTACCTTTATGTGGGTACGTGGAAACATCTACATCTACAACTACCTTCACGCAGCTTCTTCAAAGATTTTTGCTCTCGATCGAGTCCGGAAATTGAATTAAGAAAGCGGGACGATGCGGTGTTTCTCAGATTACGGTAGATTAGCACTTGACATCACTCGGAATCGCAAATAGACCGAGATCAGAGCAGTTTTAATCCTTTGAAAATTATGATGATGATGGCGAGAAAGAGGCGGACAAGAAAGGAGAAACAGAGAGAATAGGGGGGTGTTGATGAAACGGATAATGCATGTACGAAATGAATAGAACGGGTTTAAGCCCAAGGAGAATGGGCGCGAGAGAGAAGAGACGGAGGGTGATCCTCTGATCTTATCAGCAAGGCAGCAGAGTTCAGAACCAACGGCATCATCTCCTGACGATCCAAGGGGTCCTTTTATAGGAGACGTGTTATCTCGTTGACCTGGCAACTACATAGATCGCGTCGATCGACACGTACATTTGCATATGTACCGTCTGTTTCTTGAAGACCCGTTCTTCCCGACACCGGATGACGTCATCGGATGTTTAGTGCGCGAGAAGTGCACGTAGTCGGAGGGAAAACAGAAGAGCTGACAGGAAACGATACTGTTTATTCAAGAGATCACTGCTCATTTTCAGATTGCCCATTGCTTGTCCAGTTGCACTTGGTAGTTGTTCCATCCTTCCCGTCCGTCCGATCGCAGCTGGAAATAAGAAACTCCTGATGAGAATCTCAATGACGCTTACGGTGAGCAGTGAGCGAATCTTCGAGTTCCTGTCCTTCACCGAATTGTGAGCGTGGATTATGCAAAGTAGAGGCATCACTGCACAGTAGAGAGGTGGCGTCTGAAATTGAAGACGTCACTTCTCTCCCTTCTCTGCACCATCTCCCACGGGAAAGTAGGCGTTAATGGCGCAAAGCCGTGCGTCAGCATTCTCTCGAAATAAGAAGAATAATGGGCCACTTCAAAAACGATTTCACTCGTCATAAACTCACATAGCACAACTCGGTAATTGCCTGCCAGAATGCACTTCTTGGGCCGGAGAGGAAGATGCGAAGACTGTACATCGAGCATCCGTAGGTGAGGAAGATGGCGAGCTGTGCAGTGGAGAGCCACCAGAGGAGCCGGGAGGAGACGATGTTCTCGTTCAGTTGGAAGCGCGAAGAGAGGATGAAGTGGTCACGGCGCTCCACTCTGCAGCCGGTTAATTGGGAACTGAGAGAGGGGAGGAGAGAGCCCTACGCAGTGATCCTTCTCTGATTGTGGCGGTATAGTCCGATGGAGTGCATGAGGGTGAGGAAGTTCATCACTGTCACTGTGATGAACAGATAGTTCACTTTGCCGACGCTGTGAGGAGAAGTGGACATGGCACTCATCTGCGGGTAATCGAATTCATCGTCGTAATACATGTAAACACATGTCAAGGCGGGCAGCACAATCTGAAATTGGTCCGGATGGACGCCACCTTTCGAAGCGAAACGTACTGCGACTGCCGTGAGAGCGAGCCCGATGTATCGGGTGGTTCTCTCGTAGCAAGCGACGAGACACGTGGCGAGGGTCCTCTCGATGACCATCAGGATCTGCGAGAACTCCATGCAGAGCATCGAGAAGATCAGAGGGATGTTGAAGGAAGCGAAGAGGGCCGGCGAGAGGACGACATCGCACGGACCGGTGGCTATCCAGCCGATGACCAGGTGATGAGTCTGAACACACATTCGGAGAGAGAGAGAGACGTTCATGGGATACCTGGGAGATTCCTAGGAACAGAGATTGCAGGAAACAAGCGAAGAACTGGAAGACGAACAATATCTGAAAGAGAGAGAGAGAGAGAGAGAGTTGGAGAGTCGAGAACAAGGAGACTAGAGTGTACCTTGATATTGAAGTGGAAAACAAGGTGGCTATTATAGCTGGTGAAGAAAACAGTGATAGAAATGATTGAGATCACGGAGAGAAGTATCTGATACAACTTGACCACACGCATCATCGGATCGAACGCTCCTTGGAACATCTGGAAAACGGAACGCAACGTCATCAGAAGGCGAACGGGGAGGAGTTACGGTATTGCAGTAGTCATCGTCGACTTGGACTGCGAAGTCGTACATATTTCCATGAAGAATGGAAGGCGCGAGAGTTCTGAAATGGCCAATTCAATTAGTCGCGACGAAATGGGCCCATTTCAGATGTGGTGCGTGCGGTTTGATGCGAGCGCGCGCTGAAGTGCATTTCAAATTGAGCTGCGGGACCATTCGAGAGCCATAAACCGAGAAAGCAATCCGTGAGTTATGGAGCCACGAGAGCCGAAAGAGCACCTGTTTCTGCTTGCCAGCCGCCAGCCTCTCATTTTTTTAATCGTGGCGGCGGTCGTGGGAACCGCTGTTTTCACACTTTGGCCTCGGGCGCGAGCAGCCGGACGGGCGAACAAAAAGAGGATTGGCTCGGCGCGTGCATCAGATTCCCCTCCGGACGGAAATTAACATCTTATTATGCGCCTGTGTCTTCTAAGGACGACGGGCGCCCGAATGGATTAGCTTCTCTTGAAAAAATGGAGAGACGGGGGGAAACTCCTCGTTGCTCGTCGTTCTGACGTGGGAGACAGACTAACGAAGCTAGTTGCATCGGAAGAAGAAGAAGACGTCGCCGTCAAGGGAGACGAGGAAACAAACGGAATGATTCAAAATCAACGAGCCATCTGGGGGAAAGCCGAAAAGTACTCTGTAATTATGGGAACAGCTCGAAATAGAAGAGCGTGATTCAGCAGAGCTCACTTCTCGAGTCCCCAGGGGAGAAGGCCAGAAGATCATTCGGAGTGCACGGCTCTTTGGGGCACTCGTTCTCTTCCTCAATCAATATGAATCAATCAAGAAACGTCGGGAGGAAATGAAGAGAAGGAAATGGGAATGCTCATTGGAGGCGCAATCTGAAAGTCACGAGAGCGCCGGAAATCGAATCGCCCTTTTCGGAACGAGTTTTTGATTAAGCCACATTACAGGGGGGGGGGGGGCGCTCTCTTCTCTTTTCTTTTTTCCCTTTTTGCCTCTCTTCTTCTTCTTCTTCTTCCACTCGGCAAACAATAAAACAGAGAAAGAATGGAAAGAAAATTGGTTTTTGAGTCGAGTTGTGGGATTGTGAGAGCGCCTTCTCGGCCAATTATTTATGATTGTGCATGGGATCAGACGGAAAGTTCGGAGGCAGAGATTGGCGAGAAATGAAGGGGGAAGGCTCAGTCCTCGTCGTCCTCCTCCTCGAAGTTGCCGCAGAACGAGTTGAAGTCAGTTGTGTCCATTTCTTCTGGAACGAGAGACAATTGGAGAGGCAGAGACGCCACTTGGCCGCTGATTTATGACGTGGCAGCGAGCCGTCTCTTCTTCCCTTTTCCTCACTACGTCATAGTAATGTTTCTGCACTGCAGAGTAACCTGGTTTGGAGCAGCAAGAGCGGATAATCTAATTGACGGGTGTCTCGAGCACACCGAGCAGACTACAGCTGGCTCACCATTTCGGAAGTGGATCGGAGGGGGAATGAGTCCGCGCTGTTCGTAGTGCCGTAAGTAGTTGCAGAGGTGCTTCAGACGCCGTTCCTTGCTCCTTCTGTTCTGGAACCACACTTGGATCACGCGCATGCTCAGGCCGGTCTCCAGGGCGAGTTTCGCTCTCGCGTGCTTCGACGGCTTCGGCGTGTTCGAGAACATCTCGTTGAGAACGTCCAGCTGCAAAAAAGTGAACTTCTTCTGATTCGGAAGCCACTGATGCCTACCTGATTCTGCTTGATCGTCGTCCGCGGGCCTCTTCTCTTCAACATCCGGGAGTCGTCATCGCAGAAATCGGAAAAGCTGTAATGCTCGAAGTTGTATCCGTAAGCGTCCACTTCCTGCAAAGCGACTCTGCATATTAATTTGCAAACGGCGCTGCAAAACCTTTTTGACCTGGAAAGCAGGGAAGGACTCATCGAGGGGATAGGGAGCGACTGCGGAGTCTGTGGCCGAGCACGAGGGCATCTCGGAGCCGGCTCCGCAGACGGTCTCCTCCATCGGCGGGAAGTGACTCATGCAGGAGACTGTCATCATCGTGTCGTCGACGAGAATCTGCTCTCCGGGAGCAAGAGGACGTCCACAGAGAGAGCAGCAGTGGCATTCCACGTGGAACACGAGTCCTGCTCGCAGTTTGTAGACCATGTCGCTGGGAGAGACTCCCTTCTTGCAGCCCGCACATCTGTGGACACTGTGGTCTCTGAAGGAGGAACGGTTGGAAAGTGGACGGAAATAGACTCACTTGTAGTAGTGCTGACTGCAGTAGATCCTTCCGTTCTTCCAGAAGCACTTCTCGTTCAGTTGAACCTCACAGACGGAACACTTCACACAGTTCTCATGATAAGAACGTCCGTCCATCTGAAGAAAGAAGACGTTGATTTCACCGGGAGATGAGAAGCGAGCGGAAAAAGAAACAAGGAAGCGGACAGACAGAAGCGAATGAACGTGGTACTCACTCGGAAAATGAAACGGTCGTAAATCTGCTCGTTGCAACAGTTACACTTGTTCTAGAAACCGGAACTTCCTTCCTCAGCACCCCTTTGGTGACCTACCTGACTGTCGTGATCTACGCCGATCGAGTCAATGACCATGCTGATCGCACTCAGAGGAGGCTTCGCTTCGAGCATCTCCATGCGAGCAAGAATGCGCGACAAAGCAGCAGTTCCTTCCACTTTTCCAGATGTAACAAATCACCCCCCTCCCGTCGGGTGCCAGATGTCAACTGGGCGTGGCTTGCCAATGGGGTGCTAGAGCTTGATCGATTATTAATGCCCAAGTGCGCGAAAACGGGTCGTGTGCCCCCGGGCTCCCAGTGACGATAATAGATGCATTTGAGATGAGAACAAGTTGTGTCTCGAAAGAACGCGACGTCTTCTGCATCGATCACCTGCTCTGTTTTTCGGCCGATCCATTATGGACAATGCATTTCGAATGAACTTGTTTTTTCTCCAACTACAATGAGAAGTTTCGAGAATCAACACCAAAACTTTCCGGCGAAATAATATTTCAAAAAACAACGTCTCGTTTCTTTTTTCTTCAGTTAAGCGACTGAAATGGGGATCTTCGACGACGTCTACATTTCGTTTTCAGAACGTTTCCACTCCCTTCTCTCCTCGTTTTCGCAACATTTGATCAAAATGTAGGCACGGAGTTTGACGTTTACGCATAGTTTACCGGCACACACTCATTGCACACTTGCACGTTTTTATCAGTCAACGAGAATGATGTGTTGCAAACAACTACCGTAATCCCCCGATTGATATCACTTCTCGTATTCATGTATCATCGGAAAACGCGCAGTTTCGTAACCAGAAAAACGGGCAGAAAGCAATAAGGCGCTCGTAAAATTCGCTCAGAATTGTGATCGCCAAAAAAAGTTAATGGGATTTTTTTCTGGTTTCATAAAAGTGGGAGCTCTCTTATCAGTGGTCCACGAGCAGAAACCAGAGAACAGAAAGAAACGTACGGATTGAGACGAACGGCCGTTTGGCAGGCTCATCGCGTATTCAGATTGACGACCCTGTCTCGCGTTAGTACCTATATCATTGTGACATGCAGACCAGCAGCTCCCTGCATCCTTTATTGCACAACAGCTGCTTGCTGCTCGGGGCACATTAGGAAGAGCACACACACAATGACATGTGAAACAGCACTTATCAGCCGGAATACCGAAAAAGAGGAGCATTGTGTACATTGATACGGACCTGTGCCAGAAGGATGTTTATAAATAGCGGGCTGTCGCCTCGCCGATCAGTCCGCAGTCATGCGACACCTGCTGCCTCTCCTCCTGCTCTCGGCCGTCTGGAAGTCGGACGGGCTCGCCGAGCCGAAGAAAGTGCTCGTGTACCTCCCCATCACCGGACACTCTCATCTCAAATTCATGGGCACAGTAGCGAACATACTCCAGGACGAGGGCTACAATGTGGTTTGTGAATCATCCCCCCGATGATGTCATTTTCAGACCCGATTTCCAGACACTTCTGATGCCGCTCATCGATTACACGCTAAGAGAGACAATCCCGATAGTTCGGAAGATCAAACACATCATCAAAGTCGACATTGACGCAAGGTTCGCGGCTTCGTTCTGTCTGAAAGTGGGCGTGTGTGTTTCAGAGTCTTGGATACGATAAACGCGTTGGGCGGCAAGGAAAGTCGGCAGCAGACGTGGTCGATGAAGTCGGGAATCGTCGGCTTCGAGCCGATCAGCCACCTCCTCTCCGACCTCTACTCGTACACTTGCGACAGTGTGTGGTCGGGCACAAACCCCACTAAGATGTGACTTTCAGATTTGTTCCACAGCACGCAACTCCTCGAGAGACTGAAACACGAAAAGTTTGAAATCGGTCTGTCTGAACCGTTTTTTGTGTGCGGTTTCGCGCTCTTTGACCATTTGGGTATGGAGAAAATGATGTCAATCGACTCGCATATCGGGGTCGAGGGAGCAAAGATGGCTCACGGAGACGCGATGACGTCGAGTTTCCTGCCCGCCGCTTTTTCAGAAGGCTCCGACCAGATGACGTTCCTTGAGAGAGTGGGCAACTTGTACGAAAACTGGCTGAATCGGAAGTTTGCTCTGCTGATTCACGAGAAGGAGATGAAAGGGATGAGGGGGATTTACAAGAAAAGGAAGACGTGGCAGGAGATAATGCAATTGAACGCCTACATGTTCACGAACAACAATCCGCTCCTCGACTTTCCATACCCGAGAACTTCCAAGTTCATTGAGGTCGGAGGGATCGCGGCTGACGAGAAGAAGACCGAGGAGGCACTTCCAGAAGTTAGAGATTCCGAAGACGTCAGAAACAAACCATGTCGCTTTCAGTTCTACAATGATATTCTGAATCTACGACGTCGGACTGTTCTCATCTCGTTCGGCTCGAATGCAAAGTCGATATTCCTTCCAGAAGACATGAAGTAGGCGGAACGCCTTCTTTTTCGATCCTAGACTTTGTCTTCCAGAACATCGCTGATCAGAGCACTCGGAAGCATTCCCGAAACGACATTCATATGGAAATACGAGAACACCACCGTCGACATCGTGAAGGAGTTCGATGCGAGCATCAAGAACATCGTGCTCGTGGAATGGATGCCGCAGCAGACTCTGCTCGCGGATCCCCGATTGAGTCTCTTCGTGACTCACGGAGGACTTGCGAGCACGAACGAAGTGGCGTTCAGTGGGAAGCCGGCAGTGATGGTCCCAGTGTTCGGGGATCAGACAAGGAACGCGCGGATGCTCGAGAGACACGGAACGGCCGTTGTGCTCAAGAAACAAGATCTGACGTCATCTGACGCTATCAAAGAAGTCATTCAGAAGGTACTTGACGACGAGAGCTACACACGGAAAGCGAAGAATCTGGCACAACTGCTGAATAACCAACCAGAGTCTCCACGAGAAGTCTTCTTGAAATACTTTAATTTTGTAGCCAGGTAACTGTTTTCTGGACGCTCCACTCTGTTTCAAAACAGAATTCCAGGTTCGGAAAGCCTAGTGGAATCGACTCGAAAGCAGCGAACATGAGTTTCTTCGCCTACTACTACCTGGATCTCATCCTTCTCCTCCTCGTTTCTTCTTCCATTTTGATCTCCCTCACCGCTGGTATCTATTTGTCATTTGTCGTATTCCTCCGAAAAGAGAAAACCGAATAAACTCTTTTTCACGTGACAGTCAACTCGAAATGCTCCTCTCCCCGCACAGAAGACACGGTCTTTGGAAACACGATCATAAACTATGATTCAACGAACACGGGGCGCGAAGTTATCGACTCAGGAACAGTTCTACAGTAAACTCGACTAGCTTTTTCTGCCAATCAGCAAAACGGAAGAGCGTGGAATTTGTCGTCGCACGACGGAAAGTTACTAATCGCTTCCCTTCCCTTCTAATCAGTTCACCGATGGTGGTACCGGATTCCTTCTCCCCCGCCTGCCCGCCCGCCCCGTACTGAAATGTGCCCTCGCGTGTTCCGTATCCGAAACGTTATCAATGACGTTAACGTACTGAATCATCAACAACCAGGCGGCGCCCTATAAATTCTCGTTGTCCTCGCACTGCTGATAAATTCAGCACAATGCGCACTCTTCTGCACCTGCTAATTGCAATCACGGCCTTCCAAACGGCACTCGCCGGTCTGGAGCAGCCGAAAAAAGTGCTCGTCTTCCTGCCGATCAGCGGACATTCTCACCTCAAATTCATGGGAACCATTGCTAATATTCTTCAAGACGAGGGATACAATGTGGTTCGTTTCCCCTCTCCGCGTCCGTCTTCTCACTTATTCAATCGCTTCCAGACTCTTCTCATGCCCATTCTCGATGCGAAACTCCGTGATACAACTCCCCTGGTCCGCAAGATCAAGAATCGAATTCTTGTGGAGCAGAGCGAAGAGCTCGCCGACGCAGTGTTCCAGTTCGAGAACGGAGGTGGCAAGGCGAACACGTGGACGATGAAGTCGGGCATCGTCGGCTTCCTGAGCGTCGGCACGAAGGTTTCCAACATTTGCAAAGCTTCGTGCAGAAGTAAGTCATCTTTCCTGTTGCCTCCACATTCCTATTTGAATGACTTCAGACATCTTCCAAAACGAAGAACTTCTGGCCTACCTGAAGGATCAACATTTCGATGTGGCTGTCGCTGAGCCGCTTTATTCTTGCGGGTTCGCACTTTTCGATCATCTCGGAATCGAAACGACGATCTCCACCGACTCTCACCTCGGACTGGAAGTGTCTAAGATCGCTCACGGAGCTTCGATCACCACCAGTTACTTGCCGGCCGTCTTCTCGAGCGGCTCCGAAAGAATGACTCTTCTGGGAAGAGTGAAGAACTTTGTCGAGTCCTACTTCAACTACTACTTCAACAGCAAGATCTACGAAAGCGAACTGGGGGCCATCGAGGGACTGTATGCGAACGCGAAAGGATGGAGAGCTCTGCTCCGCAAGAACGCCTACATGTTCGTGAACAGCAATCCGCAGATGGATATCCCGAGTCCCCGCACTTCCAAGTTCATCGACATCGGAGGCATCTCTTCGGATCCCTCGAAAACGGAACGTCTTCCATCCGAGTACGACCGCATTCTGTCCCTCCGCAAGAACAACGTGCTCATCTCCTTCGGCACCAACGCCAAATCCGTCTACATGTCGAACGAGATGAAGTGAGTTCAAGTGACTAGTCATGAGCCTCCGCTATCAATTAAACACATTCTGATAAGGGAGTTCCCGTAGAGTGCTGAAACAATTCAAACAGCAAGTGATGTCAATCTTCATTTTTCAGGGAAGCCCTCGTGAGAACTTTCGAAAGTATGCCGGACACTACATTCATCTGGAAGTACGAGAACACGTCGGACAACATCGTGCAGCAGTTGAGCAGAAGGGTCGACAACGTGATGCTCACTGAATGGATGCCCCAGACGGCGCTGCTCGCGGATCCCCGATTGAGTCTCTTCGTGACGCACGGAGGCCTCGGAAGTACGAACGAAGTGGCGTTCAGTGGAAAGCCGGCAGTGATGGTCCCAGTGTTCGGAGACCAGACACGGAACGCGCGGATGCTCGAGAGACACGGAGTGGCTCTTCTGCTCACAAAGGACGAGCTGAGCAACACGAAGAAAGTGAGAGGGACGATTCGGAAGATGCTCAACGACAAGAGCTACGCCATGAAGGCCGAGAGACTCGCCGTGATGCTGCGGAGCCAGCCGGAATCGCCGAAAGAGATCTTCATCAAGTACTTCCACTTCGTCGCCCGCTTCGGAAAGCCGCACGGTCTCGATTCGGTGGCTGCCGAGATGAGCGTCATCGAGTTCTACTACCTCGATTTCCTGTTCATTCTCACCGTCTCGCTCGTTTCCTTCTACATTCTCGCCACGAAAACGTTGAAGGCAGTCCAAAATGTGCCGGTATCAATCAAATTCAAGTTCGACTGATGATCACAAATCTCTCTCTTTTTTCGTATTCTTATCACTTTTTCTCGTCTCTGCAACAGGTACTTTTGATTGACATAATAAATCGGTTTTGTTGTGTTTCGACCAGAACATTGAACCCGAAACACTACGTGTCGGATTACTTTCAGATTTCGGAAAAGAATGAATTCGGCGGATTACGAGGGTCGCGTACTTTTCAAAAACCGGCGGCCCGATCGCGGCACGAATCGAGTAGAGACGGGTGTCGGATGAGGGGAATCTCGCGGACGCTCGTCCACTTTCTCGTCTTCCTCCAGCTAATGTGTTGTGTTTATTTCGCCACCAACCTGGTGAGCACTTTTTGTTTTCTCTCCACAATCAAATTGTTTACTTCTTACTCTCCCTCTCAGATACGTCACCGACCGCTCGCCCACAGAACATCCGCTTCTTCGGAGTCGGGAACCGTCGAGGGCGAGTTCATCCGGTTCGAGACTCGCAAGTACAGCTCCGATTTCTGTGTAGCCTATAACGTGACGAAGGCGACCGGAAACTTTCGGGATGATGGACTAGAGCCTATTTCTCTAGTCATTCATGCCACTTCACACTACATGAGGGACATCGAGGGACAGGTAATTGCGGCGAAGAATGAGAGGATTGAAGGGATCGACAGGTTGCAGTGCTCCTCTCGCAACTGGAACGGTCCCATCTCAGTGGCTCTGTTCGTGGACAGATTCTCGAGTGAAGCTGTCGAATACCTCCACGAAGTGCACAGATGCTCGTCGAAAGTCAATCAGAAGGTGCATCGCGCGTTTTCCGATTGATTCCGACGGTTCGCTTTCAGCTGAGCCTCCACGTCGTCTACCGGATGTCTTCATTCCAGAAAGTGTGCGATCCGATCTTCATAAAAAGGTCCAATAGAAGGTGTAATTCGTTTAACGCCACCATTCGTGAGTTCCCTTCCACTTCCCGTTGCAATCCGCCTCTGTCTTCAGGGTCCAGAGAACGAGGACGAGTCATTCCGCCGTTTCAGATCTACCCGATCAATGTGATGAGGAATGTGGCTCGGAAGGGAGCGCTCTCTTATATTCACATGACGGCCGACGTCGAAATGGTCTTCAGTGAGGGGTTCGCGGTCAAAATGAAGCCGTTAGCGAACCGGTACATCAACGGAAAAGACAAGAAGTTGCTGGTGATACGGTCTGACACAACGTTCGCTGTTCGAAAACAAATCGAGAAGCCTTTCAGAAGGTTCGAAGTGGACAACAAAGCGCACGTGCCAGTCGATCACAAGGAGTTGTTTCTCATGATAAAAGCGTTCCGGTTAGTCATCAGATGAGGGAAAACATGTGAGACGTTCCGCAGGGCGTTTGAATTCCACCACAAATACTTTCCCGCCGGACACACGATCGAGTCGTTGTGGCAGTGGTTCCGGATGAGCAAGAACGCGACTGATGCGTACGCGTGGCAGATCGACTACAAGTGAGCGGTGACTTTGAAATGATACTCAAGGAGCTCTTATTTCAGAAGCAGCTCCTGGGAAGCCCAACTCGTGCTCCATAAGAAGGATCCTTACAATCCAGAGTACTTTCCGACCCGAATCCGAGACCAGCAGAGCCTGGTTTACGAACTGTGTCGCGCCAATTACACGTTTCATCTGGCATCCCACGTGTTCAACGTGCACCGAGGCGTCAAAACGAGCGAGACGAACCTGTCGTCGGCGGTTTTGACGCATCAGAAGCGACTGAGAACCAGGTGAGTGGGGGAAACGCGCTCCATTGAACGGAAGTACGATTCGAACTGAACTTTCGAACGAGTTCAGGAAATCAAATCGGCGGGTTTCAGAGCTTATAAGCGGTTCATGCACTACATCAACAGCACGTATCCGGACACTCTGGATCAGTGCGGCAAGTTCGTCATGTGACACCGATCTCCGCTCTGTTTTCCCACCAAATCGGGTTTTGTTAATACGATGGCATAATAATAAAAAAAACAGCTTCGAGTCGGACAAAACAGAAACGGGGATTAACATGTCAATTGATTCATTGTGCCTCAAATCAATAATTGTGGGGTTTCAATATACAGTGGGGATGTTTCTTTGTAGTGGTGCGCGAACCGGGGCCGATAAACATAGGGATGAGATGCGATGTGGACGGAGGGAATGGTGAGATGAGGGCAATCAACGGCGACGTGCGATCTCGTTAACGATGTCGGCGATCTGCTCCTGCTCGTTCTGAACGTTCACCGGGTCATTGGATTCATTCGGGGGGAAGAGTGCTCACCTCGGACGGCTCTTCGGCAACCGGGAGCAGGCGGAAGTTGACAGTGAGAGCACTGTCGCGGACCTTGTTCTCGATCGTCACGTTCTTGGCGGCGATGTCGTATCCTTCGGCGGCCACGATGACCTCGTACTTTCCGGCTGGCAGCACACGGTAGTAGTCTCCCTCGGACCAAGTGGTCACCGGATGCTTGATCGGAACAGTCTCGGTTCCGTTGCGGATCCAGATGACAGCACGGTTGATCGGCTCTCCGGTGATTGCGTCGACGACCATTCCCTTGATTCCGCTGTGCGACTTCCAGACGTACTCGAAGATCGACTTCTTGTTGTCCTCCCAGAACTGCGGAAGTTGAGAGCCGTCGGGCATCTGCAATTCATAGAAAAGCGATCGTTTGGCCTGATCCCCACAGCTAATCTCACCTTCTCACAGCTCAGCTCCAAAGTAATCTCCATGGCATTCGTAGCGAGATAGTTGAAATCCTGCATTCCTCCGGCTACCGAGTACCACTTGGCTCCGTTGGTGATGCCTCCCTGACGAGCGAACGCGTCCTGGCTGCTTCCGTCGCAAGGAGCGTGGTCGTTCTTCGACATGTGAGCGTGGTTGTCGGCGTACGACTTGGCGAGCCAGCGGAACGTTCCGTCGTCTGGAGACGCCGAGTAGGCGGTCTTCAGACTCGTCGCGTCGATGGCCGCATCGAACGGGTAGTTGGCGACGAGGTCTCCCTCGTGGAAGTTGGCGGAGAGGACGAACGGCAACGAGAGCGTCCACTGGCCGACGGCGATGGTCTCCGGCTGACGGTCGACGTTGTCGTCGAACAGCGACAGCAGATGGTCGTACTTGGGCACGTCGATCTTCTGAAGTTCGTAGAAGATGCTGTCCAGGTCCGGGAAGTCTCTGTTCAAGTCGACTCCGTTGACGTTCGAGCGTCCGGTAAGCCATTGTCTCTTGGCCGGCTCGATTGTGAGCGCGAGTTCGAAACCGTCGGGGTTCATAGACGGAAGGATGTGGATTGAGGTCGAGTTGAGAAGTTGGATGATTTCCTGCAAAACAGAGTGTTAGGCCATGTGCGAATTCTCGGCCAACCGGCGGTACCTTATCGTTGTTGATAGCTCCATCGCAGAGATTCTCAGCGAAACGAAGAAGAAGTTCTCTTCCGATCGGCTCGTTTCCGTGCATGTTTCCGATGAGTTTCACTTCCGGCTTCGAGGGCACGTGCTCTCCGGGAGTCGTCGAGAAGTGGATGACGACGAGAGAACGGCCTTCAACCGATTGCCCGATTTCATAGAGAGTCGTGATCTGGAAATAGAGCGCGCTTAAAAAACATTCATAATGAGGAGTCCCTCTGTTTTTGCGCACGCGGGCCGTGAAACGAGCATTATTCATCAGAAAAGATGTGAGTGCCACGTCATGCCTCTTCATTGCTAATTGGAGAAGGAAGCGAAGAAGACGTTCAAAGTTCTGTGGAGAAATGAGTCACAGTTCCGGTCGCCTGATCACTTCTCCGCGAATTCTCGGAAACTCGCTGTCTGCCCTCCCGCCCATGGGGGAAAGAAAACGTCTATTCTCGTCACGCTGTCAGGTGTTTTTCGTCGTTTTTCGCGCGTCACTTCACGAGCAAAAGTCGTTCCGAGAACAAGGAAGCGAAAAGAAGGAGAAAAAGGATTCCGAATAACACGCAACAACACGGAAGAAGCAGAGAGAAGAAGTGGTAAACACGCGATTCGCACTCACCTCCGGACACTTTCCGTTGATTTCGTTCAGTTTGGCCTCGAGTTGCTCTTGATTGTGGTAGTGAGCCCATTTCGGGTCGTCTTTGCGTGACGACGATCCGCCGAATCCGAGGAAGGCGTGGGTGGCGGCGACGAGAAGGGCCGTCGCCAGAAGCACCGACCGCGTCGCGTGCAGCATGTTAGAATGAGAGCGAGTCGGGGCGCGGGCCGAGGAAGAAGCCGTGAGCCCGGGAGAGTGTCTGCTCCTCTCACTCGTGAGCACGACGCCGTCGATCGATAGCTGAGCGAGGGCTCACAGCGCCGGATGAAGAAGAGAAAGTGTGTGCGCGGGCGAGGGGAAACGACTTTCAGATGACGTCGGTGGGGCAGAAGAGGGCTCTCATCTGCGTCTCTCTGCGAGCACAAAGAAAGTAAATGAAAGCGGAAAAAAGGGAAGGAGAAGAAGGAAAAGGCGCGCGAGGGACGAGTGGAAACGGGAAGGCAGCTTATGTTAATGAAAACAATCGGGGTCTCTCCGATGACGTGGCTTTTCGAAAGAGGAGATTTCTGGTGTCTGGCTGAGAAGGGATATAATTGAAATTCGAAACTCATTTCACATTCATGTTTTTGCCTGAGGCGGAATCGAAAAGAGCAATTCGATGGATGGGAATGCGAATGAGATTACTCGCAAATGAGAATTCAGAATACACTTTCAGACGGGATTCCGAAGCAGGAAGAGGAGATCCGAGTACGAATGGAGCTGAAGAGGGCACATTTTCAAGTCTAAATTGCTTCCAGAAGTTTCCAAATTCAACTGAGAATCTCTAATTCGACAGTCCTTTTTAGGTGTAGCTCTTCCAGGTTTTTCTCTTTTTCTGTTTTTTTTTCCAGACAATCAGGAACTTGTTTTCGGCTTCCTACCCACGCATACCTTTCTGTCGACGTGCTTATCCATCAAACAGACAAAATAGAAGCTATTCATTCATTTGACACGCATGAAACAATTCAGATGGAAGGGGGCGGGAAAAAAAATCATCGGCATGGAACAAAAAAGTCGCGAAAATCGATTGTTTAGGAATTGCACAAGAGGGCGTGCTCGTCTAGTTTGTAGCCTGAAAACTGTTATCATTTCACACCGACAAGACACTCGAAATACCTTTGTTTTGGGCGCACGGGTAGTGAACAAACGTATTTTTCTTGTTCTGAACTGGGATCGAGGCGCCCGTCTTACGGCACAGACCGCACGTTTGAGACCAGAAGACGTCCATTTGAGTATCCAGATTCGTGAGCTGACTGCCGACGAGATGCACATTCGGAGCCCACAGGGCGCAAGATCCATGGAACCACAACTCTACCTTCAGCGGTCTCTTCACACTCTGAACAACACATTGAAATGTATTGGAGCAACAAGGTCTTACGGATTTCTTGACGAGGAAAGGGGGCCATTGCTTGACAGGACTGTGCATTGTGTAGTAGGGTCCGAAGAGCTCTCTCTTCATTCCGGCAGTGTTACACAACGCGCACACGTACGAGGACACGATAGCATCCGACTGCTCCTCCCACTGAAACGAACTGTTTCCTCAATGATGTCCCGCTAGGGCTCTTCTCACCTGGAACAGCTTGTTCATGTGATAGTCAAGGGTCCGACTGACTGTCATCTCGTGGTTTCCAGAGTTTTTGATTGTCGCCTTTCCATTTCTCACCTGAATTACGATCATTTATTAGGATTTCAGTGAATTGTAGCCCTCGCCTCAAACATGGGAGTCTCATCTTTTCGTTTGTGGCTTCTGGACTGGAACTTCTCGTGGATCGTTTTGGCGGCACTTTTGTTTTCATTATCTAAACAAATTGAGAAATTGTTGGAAAGCGGGGTCTCAGACTTACATTCCTCGTCTTCCTCCAGCTTCTTTTTTCTCCTGAGCCGCTTGCGCTTTTTTACTGGTGTCACTTTGGGCTTGGCATTTGAGGATGACTCGCTTTCTGCTACTTCCATAGTAGCTTTATCGGGAAGGTATTTTCAATTTTTGACTGAGGAAGGTTTTCTCGGTGTTTTGAATCTTGTTTTGTTTCTGATCGCACCTTAAAATATTTGAATTCTAACCGCCAGCATCGAAAATTATCGAAAGGGACGAGTTTTCGACTTGCAGTCGCTCTGCCATTCCTTGTGTACTCCTCCCGGACAATAGTTACTCACCGCTGAACAAACATTTTTCGGGCGACAGCGGTCTCTTTTAATGGTTCTCGTAAACAAAATCCCGTTCTCATGACTTTCCACTTCGAAATATCCTCTAGCGATCTGATTGATACCTACTTACAGGCAAATGCGTTCATAATGGTGACGACGGGTCCACGTTATGCGATCGGTAAGCGTCCCCACCGTACCTAACCGATGTTGAACGTTTACAGCGCAATATAATTTCGACGATCCGCTTCCGGCAACCGAAAATGTGCACAGATTAGAGCTATTCATCGGAGATAGGATTTGTGTTTACGGGCAGCTAGGAGAGTGGGGATACGGGAGGAAGTTCGACGAAAAAAGCTCGAAATGCGGCATCTTCCCGCTCTCGTTCGTCCAGTTCGTTCAGAAGTCGATGTTTGTTTCGACAAACGACGGGTACCTTGTTGTCGACGAAATTTCTCGGATCGTCAATGAATGGTGGTCAAAAATAAAGGAACTGATGCTGACGAGCACGAATATCGGGTCTTTCGAAGATTTAATGGAATCGTTCAACGAGTTACTGATTATCAAACGGAAAATTGACAGTGGTTAGTAACTGCAAGCTAAACAGAAATATCGTTTTTCCGATTCCAGGCGGGATCCCAATAGAAGAGCTCAGTAAGCTGAGAATGCGGGTCTCGAAGCTCATAGACGGAGGGAACATGCTGCTCGGACTGGATGTCGTGGTCCGAGACGACGAAGGAGTGCCTCTGGATGTGGAGACTCTCTCTCTTCTGAGAACTTACGAAGCGCACATATCGTCGCAGAGGCGTGTCGGGAACGAACTGGTTTGTATTTGGAATGATGAATCGAAAAGTTTTTAAAATATCAATTTTAGAGAGAAAGAGAAGAAAACGTTGCCCTGAACGGCAGCTTCTCTCTTCTCCTGTGCATCAAGTCGGTGGAATTGCATTGTAAGCACTCTTGTGAGATCAGCATTGCGTTTTACGATGTGGAAAAGAGAATGTTCACCACGTAACTTAGACTGATTCGACAGAGCTGACCCCGATTTCCTTGTTTCCAGAGACTGTTATACGTTTCTTTGGAATACGGGAAGCGGAAAACATTTGGACCTCAATTTGAAAGCGCTGTTCACTGATTTCTCTAAGGAAGACGTCAAAAAGAGGTATCTCATGGTCACTCGTGTCATCCACGTGTCACCCATCGAATCCTCGAACGCGACGATGCGCAAACACGGAAACGACTCGAACGTCCCGAAAAACTTCTATTGTCGACAGTGTGAGCAGCCACCGGTCTCCGGCTGTTTTTTATCTAATTTCTTACAGCTTTTGCCTCAGACATCATGGAAATGTATGGCACTTTCATGTCTGGCATTACACACGAATCGAAAGAAAGAGTCATTTTCCTAAACCGAGAGCCCGAACTACCGATTTCTCTCAAAGCTTACCAAGCCACGCACCGCATCCCGAAAAGTTTGAACAGCGATTTAGATACGAAGCTGTTGATCAGCACTCAATTGGTTCCTGGGAATGTGGCTCAGATCAAAGCACGCCATCCCCACCTCTTCAGCAGAAGTCCCGCTGCCATCCTCCGAAGAGCGGATCGGTCGGCCGTGTCAATCGAAGACGCCCGCAACGAAATGTACGTCACTCTGATACAGGCGGAACTGACGGGAAAGTCGTCGGACCGTAACATCGAAGCACGCCTTCATGTCGTCGAATCCAATGGGACCGTCCTAACGAACGTGTTCGAAACCGTATCGGTGACGGGCTCGCAACTGAGCACGGTCTACAAAAGCATCGTCGTCTACCACACAGACAAGCCGCAGTGGGTAGAGCCAATCAAGATCGTCCTTCCGGCTAGTGCTTCCCACGACGTCTTCTTGCGCATTCTCTTCTATTCCAAAAAGTCCTACGACAAACCAAAACCTGAGAAAGGCCCGTTTGCTATTGCACACGTCCAACTCATTCGGAACGCCGGACTCATTTGCGATGGAGAACACGACCTGGTAGTCTACAAAATCGACACTCCTGGAACACACTTCGACGAAGAGAACACAGCATATATGAGTCTACCGGCTACTCGAAGAACCTTGAAAGAGTCGATCGGAAGTTCCAAGCCGCATGCTGCCGGATTCAGTCTGAGCGAGAAGAGCAGCGTACTCATCTCGACGCACTCCTGCTCGTCAATGCTCACTCAAAACGAACACCTTCTGAACGTGCTCCGTTGGCGGATGAACTGTGTCAATCTGACGCCTTCCTTGGTTGCTCTCGCACAGCCCATCGGCGATACCGAGCACGAGATGATCCGGTTCATTTCGCACCTCCTCGATGCTCTTTTCGAAATCTGGCACGACAGAGAAACTTCCGAAAAGCACGTCTTCGATGTAATCGTGGCAGTTCTCAGACTCTGCGAAGAACAACGGCATCCGCAAGCGGCGAAGATTTTCGAATCCTATCTCAAACGATTCTCCTTTACCTCAGCCGCACTGAAAATTCTCAAGTGCCTGAATCATTACGTGAATTCGGATACGGAAGAATTGAACGAAAATGCGAGGAACTCGTTCAAAGTGATGGGTTCTCTCTTCAAAATCGTTGTAGTTTCTAAGAAATGTGGGATTCGGTTCGAGGACGACGACGAGTTTGAGAAGACGTACAAACAGTACTTGCGGGAGTTCATGAAGTCTCTCGTGATGCTCATGTCGGAGAAGAAGGCCAAGATGACGGTGCAGAACACAGCTCTCAAGAGCATTCCGACAATCATCGACCTGCTCTACGAGAGCGATTCCTGCTCTTCAGAGAATCTTTGGTCCGTTTTCTATCAACACATTTTACCTTCAAATGTTCCATTTCAGCGGGTTCATTGTCGATCTGATGCACAATTTCGGAAGCAACATCGTGACTCGTGAACGTCTCGGTTTCATCGCCCAGGTAGTAGAGACTCGATTCTTTTCGCTGCCGGTCTGTCGGGACCAGTTGCTCGCTCCTTGTCTCCGCATCGCTCTCGACATCATCCAACTCGACAATGCGGCCACCGAGAAAGGAGAATTTGCGGACCGCGCCGCCGAGTGCGCCAGCATCATTGCCGCCATTCTGGAACGCCTTTTCGCCGACGCCGTACTGAACTTCGCATCTGATTTGCATGATCTTTTTGTTTACTTTCAGAAGAGTGGAAACGAGAGTGGCGAGAGAGAACTGACTGCGTTCATTTTGATGGTCTACCGACCCCTAGTACAGGCGATGATCCGCGTGATTCACGACGATAAGCACACGGACGACGATGCTAGAGGGCACTTCTTCTCGGTCATCCTTGCCCTTCTTGACAAGATGTCGGCGCAGATGTTCAGCGAATACGTAGAAGAGCGACCGTTTGACACTGACAAGCGCGACTTTCTGATGGAAATGGTCCAGATGATTCGGGACCTGTTGAATCGGAATGCGTTTCCCCCAACATGGAAAGATATGGTCATGCTGCAGAACAAGTGAGTCAACACACAGTCTCTCACTTTCGCGATCCTTTCAATTGCGTTTCTCTCGTTCCCCTTCCAGTGCAAACATCTCTCGCTTTCTTTCTTTCGCCGCTTTATCTGCCTGTTACCATAGCACATCAAAAAATGAAAACGTTTTGATTGCATTCCTCATTCAGAGTGATCCACAAGTCGTTGCGATTCGTCATGTCGGCAGTCCAGACATTCTTCTCGAACGACAAGTTCTGTTCGGAGGTTGGTTTTCAGTGAGAACTAGAAGACGTCACAATCTCTTCAGATGTGGAGGGAATACATGGTGACAGTGGTCTCCTTCATCACTCAGGAAGGGCTCAATTCAAAGCACGAGTGGATGAAAGACGAAGATGAGGACATGCGGATTCAGCTACGGAAAGCGGCTGCTAAGGACCTCCGCAGCATGTGGTTCCGATTGAGTCGTCAGTTTTTCCGTGTCCTTTTCGAATCCGAGAGTTTGTCTTTCCAGCTTCTCAAAAACTTTTGTACATACCAAGCATGGTCGGCTCCTTCTTGAAAGTATCTCTGGTCGACGACGACGAGACGAGAGAAGCAACGATTCCGATATTCTTCGATATGATGCAGACCGAGTACAACACCAGTTCCAGTAGATCTTTCAAAGAGGTAGGAGAAACAAAAGATCTACGTCAAATCAATCTTCACATAGTTTGCCTCTGAACTCGTATCACAACTGGACACTCTCGTCGATCAAGATTCTGCGACAAAAGGATTCAAAGAGCACTTCCGTCAGCTCTCAATCACTCTTTGTCAATCGGATAAGGAGCTGATGGCCAACGGAGGAGAAGAGCTCATCGAACGCATCGACCGTCTTCTCACGGCTCTCATAGAGTACCACGAAGTGGCCTCGAAGAGCACAGTCGAGTGTGCGGACAGTCTGATGAGCAGGACGGTGCAGTTGATGCGGTACTACAACCAGTACGAGCACGAGGAACTACACGTCAAGTACATCTACAAGCTCTACGATCTGCACACCTCGTATGGCAATGAGATAGAGGCGGCGAAAACGCTGCTTAGGCACGCATCCATGCTCACGGTAAGAAAGGTCTCGATATTTATTTTTCTAATCGCTTCTCTTCAGTTCGAAAACGAGGCGCTTCCCTCGTGGCTGATTGCTCGATGTCTCAACAGAGGATGTAGTGTGCAAAGAGAACTGAAGGAGGATCTGATGCAAGAGGCCGGAAATCTGTTCTCGAAGGGGGAGGACTGGGAAGACGCGCTCATCGTTTTCAATCAGCTTGTTCCTGTCTACCAGACCGTCATCATCGATTACGTGAAGCTTTCCGAGCTGCTGCAGAAGATCGCCAATCTGTACACGTTGATCAACCAGACTGAACGAGCTTTCTTCTATTACTACCTCGTCGCGTTCTACGGACAGGGCTTCCCGTCGTATCTGAACGGTCACAAGTTCGTGTTTCACAGTGACAAACTCGAGATGCACGGGGACTTCATGCAGAGGATCATGAAGATGTACGACAATCCTCAGAAGATCATGACGACGGAGCCCTGTCCTCATCTCGTCGATTCTCCCGGGCGACACATCCAAGTCTTCAACATTGAGCCAATCGGAATGGGTTGCACGTTCGAAGAAAATCCAAACGTCAATCCGGCGATCAAGAAATACTATAGACACTATAATGTAAGCGAAAATGAACTCATCAGTAATCAATTACTCCCCGTTCAGATCAAAACGTTCGAATACTCGAAGATGGAAGATCGGAAAGAAACAAAGTGGACTAGTATTGATCCGAGTTCCGAATTCATGCGAAACTGGATTGTCCGAAGACGAATCGAAACCCGCGACAGTCTTCCGGCCGATCTCCGATTCACGGAAGTCGTCAACGTCTCCGATCCGATTTATGTGAGCCCTCTTCAATGCGCAGTCGAGCAGATGCGGAAGAAGAACCGAGAACTCAACGAACTTGCACAGAACGTCAAGCACAATCCGAACTTTGACATGAAACTGTTGAGTCGAGACGTTCAGGGAGTTGTGAGTGCGGCCGTGATGGGTGGAATCAAGAACTACGAAGCGTTCTTCACTGAAGCGTGCCGCAACGTGTGCGAGTGCGGAGAGCAATCGGTTGTCATGGAACTGAGCTCTTTAATCATTGAGCAGGTCGAGATTCTTGAGTACTGCTGTTTCGAGCACGCGAGCAGATGTGGAGAAAACGAGGGACGGGCCATCAACGAGATGCTTGCGGACGCATTCGAAAGGCATCGGAGGTACGTCGAGGAGAACTTCGGAAAGACGACATCTCGGTTGCCGCCGAACACCTCGATCCGACGATCGACTGTGAATGAAACGGACAGTTCGATTGGGGACATCAGTGGAATGGCTACTCTCAAATCGACTAAAGCGCTCGCATTGGGAAGTGCCGTCGCGAGTCTTCTCTCTTCGAACAAGAGAACCAGCGGATCGAGCACTCCAGTTTCCCTGTCGTACGTTCACTTCATTTGACCGCATGATTAAATCTTTCTTTCAGAAACCGTCCTGCCCCCTCTTTCGACAATCTCTCCTCGGTGCTCCGCTCCTCGTTCGCCGCAACCAAACTCACTTCTTCCCAATCCAAACCCACTATCCAGATGTCTCCGGCGATCCGCGCTCCGTCGCCCGGCTTCGAAGGCATCCGAATGCGAACTCACCACCCCCATCAGACCTCCACCGTATCCCTACACCACTATTCCGTGGCTCCGCCCCTTCCGCCACGTCAAGATCAAGATCCGAACCGAACATTGAAACGAAAAACTTGAATGGAATAATTGAAACTAATAATTTTTATCTGCAATTTTCTTCCCCTCATCTGGTTTTATTTGTTTCCTACTAGTCAGACTCACTTAACTTTCACTTCCTGTGGATATTAATTCGAATCACTCTCTTAAATACCTTCTCACAGATTGTATAGCATTTTATACGATTCCTTTTATTTTCAGAGCTTCATTTTCCGCATAAAGTCATCTCCAAAAATGTTTCGATTTAAAGAAGAAGAAGAAGAAGAAGAAGTTTAGAATAGGGGAGAGAGAAAAGGGACAATCAATTAGGATTCTCTTTTAGCGATGGAAGGGGAAGAAACAAGGAAATGAGTTAAATTAGCAGAATGTCTTATATTCGGAGAGATATATATAGTATTTATATTTATGTATAGCTGAAAGTGTCGGAGAGTAACTGGGGGGGAAAAAACGAGAGGGGGTAAAGAGGAAGGCTTTTTCACAATGTGACGGGAAGAAGGATAAGGAGTTTTGAAGGTTTTGAAATGGCAAAACGGAAAAGTATTCAGAAAGGGGACGGAAGAATCGCGGGACGAATGGCGAAAGAACATGCAATCGGTTATTTGAGAGGGGGGGACGGTGGTTACGGTAGCACTTGCCGCGTACGCAAACACCTCACGGAACATTGCGGACAAGGAGCTGGAGAAGGGGGGACGCACACTGAAGAAGGACAGGACAGGAAAAGAAAAGGGGGCGGGGAGCGACTAAGAAACACGCAACGAGACTGAGAACGGATCCAATCACAAATCGATAATTTAAGGGGGGAGGGGAGGGGGGAAAGGAGGAAAGCGAAAGGAAGAGAGAGAGAGAGAGAAGTGTGCTGCGGTGGGGAATATTCACAAGGGAACCGGGTGAATATGGGAGAGAGGAGGAGAAGTGTACACTACGAATCTAAAAACGGGACCGTTCCCGGGACAGAGCACAATTGGTAGCTAAATATTGAGAGGGAAGAGGATTGGGGGCGGGTACTGTGAGAAGATGGCAAAAAAGACGACGAACTGACAAATTTGCATCTAGCTGTGAACGGGAGCGAAGAGAAGCGGTCCGAAGGAGCACTATGCACTCGAGGAAGAGTTCGACGGTCCGTTCTGCGGCGGCTGAGGAGTCGGCTGTCTCGAAGGGAGCGGCGACTGACTCGGCGACTGCGCCGGCGGAGTCGCCATCGTCGGCGGCATCCGCTCGTTGATCTTGTCGAGGCGGCGCGCCTCTTCGAACGTCTGGATCTGGTGACCCGCGTCGACGCCGGACAGGGCTGCAACTGAACACTTTCGGTGTAGGAACGGTGTTCGACTCGAGCAACTGGACCCGAATTTGTGTTTCTTTTCCCTTCTTTTACCCCGATAAATCGGGACTACAAAGTGCGCTCCACTGAACTACGATGGAGCGGATTTTGAAGTCCCGCAAGCCGTCGTAAACGAGGATATTCCCACCAAATCCCATCAGACCTTTCTCCGTTTTGACGGCTTCCAGACCGGTGCGTCCTTCCGAAAGAGCCCCTTGAGGCAGTTTTCCGCCTGGATTCAGGCCTTTCAACTGCAGCACCGACTCGCTCTCATGTCTGTCAAAACGCGGATTTCTCTCATTTGTTCTTCTCGAAAAACGGTGAGTAGGCATGGCAATTAGAATCGAAAGAAATCCACACTTTGACGACGGAACGGACGGACCCGAGCATGTCACCGGACAAACAAACCTTCTCTGACTCCGCGCGAGCCGCCTTGCAGGGTGCCCATCGGCAGTGCTCCGGTCGGAGTGAGTCCCTTCAGGGCGAGCACACTCTCGCTCTCCTCGCTGAAAGTACAGATAACACATAGAGGCCGTTAATCTTCTCGCGACACTCTCCGAATTAGTACGGCTCAGCATGCATACGGACGGGGAAGCGGACTCACCGGAGCACGGAGAAGGCTCTCGCCATCTTTCCGATCGCACGGATCTTGTGGCGGATGACTTCCTTGCGCGCAGACGGCACTCCTCCTGCAAACGAAAAACTAGAGACCGAGACTCCCGGATCGGGGCGCCGTGCAGCACGGTCCCCGAAGCAAAGTGTGTCAAAAAAGCCATTTCCAATTTCCTGCTAAAAGGGTGAGTTGTCTAAAAACCAGTTGTCCGGACGGACAACTGATAGTGATCCGAAAACCGCCACCGGGAGAGAAAGTGGGAAATTAGTTCCGTCTCGAGAAAGAAAGAGAAACCAAGTGACAGAATGAAATCTCTGGGCTTCTTCATCTTTTGGTTTCTGGATAACACAGGAAAAGCGTCAATCGGGTGGGGGAGGGGGGAAACTCGGACATATACATCGAAAAGCAGGCATGCAAACACAAGCGGAAAACAGCTGAAAAACAGGAAAAAGCGGTTAGATTCCGAACTGTGGCAGCCAAAGAAACGACGAACGGAAACCAAATAAAAAAGAAACGTGTTGAGAAATGGAATGAAGCGAAACTGAAGAGAAAAGCGCCTTGAAGAGAAGCCGCCACCGGAGTCTAGAAGGGGGGCCCACGGGGAAGATCCCCTCGCTACTGGGTGGGTGTCGGAAATGAAAAACCGAACTAAGTTCATCAGTAAACATACGTCACCAGTGGTGGTGGGTGTGGTATGGCTTTCATCCACTTACCGTCGGCTCCTTAAAAAGTTGTTCATTAGAGAGTGAGTGGGAATGGATGAGAGAGAGAGAGAGAGAGAAAGGAAAAGAGATCTGAAAGGCCCTAGGGAAGGCGGGTGCGGTTAAGAAAAACGGACGGCTCAAAACACGTTTCGGACAGGGGAGTACCCGTGTCTGGGGTCTGCAACACTGGGGAAAGAGAGGTGTTCGGACACTGGGGGCAGGGATCGGCTCTTCGTCGGCGGGGCACCGACAGGGCCCGTCCCCGCCGGCCTTCAAGGTAATACATGCGTTTTGACTCGGAGACATTCTCGGTTTCCCTGCGTCTCCTCCGGTTTTTGTTCTGAACGGAGCCTTGGAACTAAAGAGAGGGAGCCATCCAGCTCGCACGCACACACCTAATTGAGAGCATTTCAGTCAGCCTGTTGCACACCAACTTGCATGCCTGCGCGCGCGCGCTCTTCTTTCTCTACAGGGGTGGATGGGCGGATTTCTTTGTTCTGGGAATCCCGAAAGTAACACAACATTCAAACGATGACCATCATCGGAAAAAAGGGAGAGAGAGAAAGAGGCGCGAGAGAAAAAGAGAGAGAGAGAGGGAGACACACAACACCGACTCGCAGAATCATTTCTCTCTTCGACTCGCAGAAGAAGATCCTTGGGGTCGAGTCAAATAGAATGATGATATCGAGCAAAAACACATGTATTCTCTTGGTTTCCTATAGAGCCGAGCACAAGACAAAATCATTGAAAGTACACAAAGTAGACGGTAGAAGTTAGATGTTTGGATGGGCGCTGTCTCCCCTAACGCAGTAGCAAAGGGCCCGGAGCACGGGCGGCAGGCTCGCAAAGACGTACCTTCGAAAGTGTCGTCGCACTCGGCCATCAGCTCGTCGTCCGAACAGATGTTGAGGATGTGCACCAGCATCTCGGTCACTGCAAGAAGCGCGTTTAGAAGAGACACGCCGTCGGATCGGATTACCCTTCTCTCCCACGAACGGGAGCGACCACGTGAAGACGTCCATGAAGTTGGGCAGCCAGTACGGATGCGGGCTGCAGTTGAACTGACGGATGTTCATCACGTTGTTCTCGTACTTGAGAATGGCGGCTGAAAACGAGTTCGGTGGTTAGTCCCCTCGTTTCCTAGTCCCTCGCACCTTTGTTGTTGTAGACGTCGAGATAATTCGGCGCGCTGAAGATTGTGATAAGCGACGGGAAGCCAGTGGCTTGAGATTTGCGGTACATGCGGTATCTGGAAAATAAGAGGCGCGGATTAGGATCAATGCGAGAGAGAGAGATCCTACCCGGCGTCCTGTGCCTCGTGAGCACGGATGATCGAGAGCAGATTGTTGTGTTGCAGGAAGTCGCAGCACGCGGCGTAGCTGGAACCGGACTCGTAGTTTCAGAGAAACTTCTGAAGGGATCACCTGTAGAAGTACGAGCATCCTCTAACCGAATTGTGACTAAACTGCTCGGCGTTCCTCTCGTTGCCAAAGTCCTCCAGCGGATCCGACCACAGCAGGTCGCACATCGGTCCGAATGCCGGCGGCTCCTTGAATCTGTCGAGCTTCTTGATGTCCTCGAGAGTGTGGATTTCCGGAGAGAGTCCTCCGTGGACGCACAAGAACTGCTGGTTCATGAGCGCCGCCAGTGGAAGAGCGTCGAACGACTCCATGCAGACGTCGTAGACTCTCTCGGAGTACTTGATCTTGCACTCTTGCTTGAATGTGAAGTACTCGGTCAGATGCCGGCACTCGTGGTTTCCTCGCAACAGGAACAACGTGCTCGGGTAGCAGATCTTCAGAGCCCACAGATAGAGGACGCACTCGATCGAGAAGTAGCCTCGGTCGACGTAGTCTCCCAAGAAGAGGTACTTGGTGGTGGCTGGCGAGCCGCCCACCTCGAACAGCTTCATGAGATCGTAGAACTGTCCGTGGATGTCTCCGCAGACGGTGACCGGCGCCTCGATGTCGAGCATCGTCTTCTCATTGCGAAACAACCCCGTGCATTCTTGGATCACACGGATCGCCGCCTCTTCTTCTATCCGTCCCTCCTGAAAAGCCGATTGCAAAATGACGAATCCGGTGGAACAATACGGTAGCTGTACATGTTTGGTGAGTCAAATGTTCGTTGTGAGAATCGTTTCTGACTCATCAAACTGTACGAATGTCTATTTCCGTACCTTGATGAAGTGGTCACGCAGCACCTCATGCCTCGGTTTTCCCGTCCGCCGATCGTAGACCTGATCGACTGAAAGTCGTTCCGACACGGGAAACTGGACGCCTGAAAGCGAGGAAACCATTGAGTTCGGCCATTCTTCGAAAGCCCATCTCGTCGTCTGCCCGCACACACATTACTATGGGAACCCTCTCAAGCGTTTCGGGATTAATTTTCGATTTCGAGCAACACAGAAGTCGCTCACCCTTCCATGCGCGCGCGCGCACGCGTGCTCCCTCCCCCACCCTGCTCACTCCTCACACGCCGCCAACGACGGCGACGACGACGTCGACGTCTTCGTCGACGGGCGACGACAGCGGAAGATGGCAGGCAAAGAGAAAGAGAAAGTGTGCTCCTCGCGAGAGCCAAGGCCGCCGCGCGCGCGCGCGCGTGAGTCAGTCAGTGAGCTCTTCGCAGGCGAAACGAGAGCGTGAGAGAGGCGGAGAGCCGGGGGCCAGGCGGCCGACGACGGCAGGCAGCAGCACAAAAAATGCTCTTTGTGAAACGTATAATTTCTGGCTGCTACTGCTGCTGCGGGTGCGAGCGAGCTTTATGTGAAAGCGAAATCCTAATTTACGCGCACGCGAGATGGATGACGTCCATTCGTGAGAAGCAGAAGACGTCAGCACTTACTCTTGACGAATCGCTCCGTGAACGTCTTCAGATCGCGCTCCCGTTCGCGGTTGTTGTTCGAAACGGCGTCGGCGGAGGCTGCAAAAGGAGCCGGTTGGGAGAAGAAATCTTTTCATGCATTCCAGATGAGCTCTCTCTCTCCCTCGCTCTACACCTTCCTCCTCTGTCTCTCTTGAAGACTCAATCGTTCCGTGGAGCACAACAACACTACAAATTCGATTTGTATATGTGTTGTGCGTCCCCCTCGTCCGTGCGATGATCCGCTTCCAGCTCTCGAGAACACAGTACTTACGTCTAGCAGTCGCATTCTGTCCTGCCGATGTGGAGGCCATTCTGTCTGCAGCTCTACTGAGTATTCTGGCTCTTGTTCAGCTGATCGATTTCACCTGCAACTCGTGGGACGTTCATAACACCTGCGTGGAAGGGGAGGGTGCGCGGAGCCGGTGGCTGACTCGAATTCTCGAGCTCCCCTCCTCTTTTTCTTTCGTTCTCTCCATGGCAATTCAATTTTTATGACTTTCAAGAGAGAGCTCGAGAATACGAAAACGGAAGTGAATTGGGGTGGGCAAGGAGGAGAAGGCGAATGAAAAGAAGAAGGCGGCAAAGGCGAAGAAGGGGGAAGAAACACACCGTTTGATGGGGGTGAAAGGCCTCGTGAACCCGTAGGAAGCGGGGATGAATGCCGAGGCGACAAGGCGCGGAAGAGCGGCGAAGACGACTCTTGGTTTGGCTCACGCTACCCTCCTCCGGCGGCTACTGTTCCACGTCTTCACACCGACACGACGATCTTGCAGGCCTGCATTGAGAATGAGTGTGATTGAGTGGCGGAGAGCCGGCGGAACGAAAATAACGGAGAGACGGGCGGAGAAATCATATTTTTATGGAGACAAGACACATCAACCAAAAGCGACCAATGTGAAAAACCAGTTCGTTGCATTTGTGCAAGGCGACAACAATGGGCGGGGTCAGCTGAGAGCGGACGACTGGAAAGGGGACTGCGAAGCTGGCGCGACTATCGAATCGATCAGTTGAAACAGGCGCATGACTGGAGAAAAGATCAAAAGTAATGGGCGGTGTGTTATCGATAAAAAGTTTTTCGGGGGGTGTGCATCGATAACACAATGGGAGAGGAAGTGGGCAAACACGTGTAAAAGCGGCGAGACGAAGGCATCCGAGAGCCGTTATCATGTTTCGGGTCCGTCCGTCCAGGCCAGGCCGCCCAAATCTTTCATGCATACAAATTTGTTTGGTGGTACGATGTAAAACATCAATATGGGAGCCGTCGTCACCCTCTCCGGAGCCTAGGGTCAGTCTTCTCGGTGGGAGCCGCCGCCGGGGTGGGGGAGGGGGAGAAGGAGGGCGAGAGGGCGAAAGAAACAGAGATCCGCGGTCAGCAAAAAATTGAGGCGAAATGGGTCAGCGTCTCTCGAAAACCTTACAATATTTCGTGTTCTTCGGTGAGCTTGGCCTAGTGCGCGCTTGCTCGCTTCGCTCACTAGCTCGCGGCTCGCAGGCACACACGCACGCACGACGGGTCGCGACTGCGGAGGTGCTCGCGAGAAGAGACAGAAAGATACTTGACTGGAAGAAGAAGAAGAAGAAGACGCCGGTGACGTGGCGTCTTCTGCCCGTGCCTTCAAGAGTTGAGCACGAGAGGCGGGGCGAGTGCGAACAAGATGAAGAAGAAGAAGAAGAAGCGAGGAGTGTTGGGGGTGGAATCGGTTTAGGCAGCTTAGCTGAAGCCGCGGCTTCTTTCTGCTCGATCGACGACACCAAAAAGAAGCTGCTGCGACTGCTATCGGTAGCTGCCGCGGCTGCGAGGCTGTCGGCTGGGACCCGGCGAGAGGAGAGTGTCCGAAATAGCGTGCTTCGGGAGGGGACCGGCGGCCACTCCGCGAATCGCCGGCTCTCTCTCTCCGGCTTTCCGCCCGACGCGAAGCAGAGCGAGGAAGGCAGAGAGAAAGAGAGAAAGAAGGAGAAGAGAGAGAGAGGGGGAGAGCAGTGGTATGGCTGCCTACGGCTCGCCTCCCTACCAACCGACACCGAGCGCGAGAGGGAAGGGACAGAATGAGAGAGAGAGGGAGGGAGAGAAGAAACAAGAGAGACACACACAAGCGGCTCGCGATCGATTCGGGACTAGTCGTCCCGGCAAGAAGAAGAAGAAGAAGAAGAAGAAGAAGGCGGAGAAGAAGAAGAAGAAGATGGAGATGGAGAAAAAGACGATGGCAGCCTCCTCTCTCACGCAACACAGAGAGGACATCGCATACACACACGAGTCGCCAATGAGTATACGCACTACATCCTGATAAAAAATATCATCTCGGCAGATTTCGCTGCGGCTGCTCTCGCGAGAAAGAGATAATGATGATGCGACGCGCGATGGGCGGCGGCCCTCGACGAAGCGGGGGCTCGAAAAAGAAAACATGACGAGATGGGGGGAGAAGCTGTCGTCTCAAAACATTGAAAACACAGAAAGCATGTTCGTCTCGGGGTCCCCCTATTCTTTCTTGCTTTACAAGTAAACAGCCATCTTCGAATTTGATTTCCGGCTCCAGAATCAGATTGTTCTGTGCCACGTGGGCGATGAACAAACATGCATTGGAAAGAAACACTCTTTGAAAACATGGAAGGGCGACTTGAGCGGCGGAAGACGAAGAAGAAGAAGACGTGCAGCATCTAATAGGGAGGTAAATCAGAAAGTGCAGCAGTCACCTAAAGAGGGGCTTCTTCCCGGACCCCCCGTCTGCCCACTCCTCCTCCGCCGACCGACGACGCCGTCACTCAGCAGCAGCGAGAGCTTGAGCCCATTCAAAGACTCATCTCTCTTTCCGTCGTCTCCCTAGACGGCTATACCCTTTAGAAAATAATTAAATGTGAAAAGAGGGCGGCTAGAGAACGAGGATTTCGAAGAGGAGCTCGACGAGCCTTCGAACAAAAAAGTCGTTTGCTTGTGTGTGTGTGCGCGCGCTCTGCCCCCTTTCATTTCGCTTCGGATCCAAGGATGGTGAGGAAGAGAAGGGAGGAAAGGAGTGTGGATGATAAGAGGAAGAAGAAGAAGAAGAAGGAGAAGAGGTGGCAGAGATCGCGGGGTATTTGGTGAGAAGCGCGAGAAGATGCGATGAGCCGCCGTCGACTCCCTTCTCTTCTTCCTTGCTCGGCTGCCCTCGGCAAATCTCACGGATTTCAGGTGGGACAACGACCGCGACGCCGACACGCACCGCGAATGATAATGTGATAAACGGCGGGCATCGGGCTAATCCGATTATGCGTAGTTGGGGGAGGCCGCAAGTGGTAGCCCCGGCAGCCGGAGCGGGAGGAAGGCGAAGACAGCCGGCCGCCTCCCAAAACGGGCACGGGGCCGAGCAATCAAAACAAACAATTGGATTATGGACATTTGTGTCTTCTCGAGGAGCGGAGTCTTTCTCTCTCTTCTCCCCGTCTCTGATTGCCGTTATCGCCGCCGCGCCCTCTTCGTCTACTTGAGAAGACGACGACGACGACGAAGACGAAGAAGAAGAGAAAGAAGAAAAAGTGAATGCTTCGAATGAGGAAGAACGTAGGCAACAAACAGACGGGGGAAAGCGAAAGTTTGGACGACGAAGGGTGGAATGAATGACAGAAATATATGATAAACAGTACGCAACGAAGAAGAGAGTCGGCGAGAGAGAAGAGGGCCGAGAGAAGCAGACGGCGAGATGGGCAGTGCGGGAGAGCGTTGCAAAGAATGAGACGGGTGTAATAAAGATGCAAATGTGTTGTAAGTGTGTGCCGGGTAAGAAGAAGAAGAAGAAGAAGAGCGAAACGAGGAGACGAGAAATGAGTCCGGAAGACGAGGAACAAGAAGATGCTGACCGCAGAGGGCGGAGCCGGATTACGGTAGTGACACGTCATCTCGATGAAGTGGCAGCACGAACGAATACAGTCTTTTGTGTGTCATCGTCCGGAATAATAGAAACAGTAGGGAGGACGTGCCGTTTTGGAATTCTCGCGACGGGAAACGAGAATTGCAGAAACGAAGGAATTTCCAGGAAGCAGGAGGAAAAAGAGGGAAAAACGGAAATATATGGAGCAAGGAAGCGAAGTGTGCCCGGCGAGAGTGCTCGGCGAGCCGACAGCGCCCCGGAGAATACTAAATTAACTTTGGACACCTCATGCTTCACATCATGCGCATAGTTCTTGTCGAAATTGGAGAAAAGGAGAAGAAGAAGAAGAGGAGAGGGGCGGCTCGGAGGGGGTGAGGAGGGGGAAGAAGAGCTCGGAGGATTGTGTGCTGTGCTTTTGTCGCTGATGAACCGACGACGTTGCTCGCGAAGAAGACGAAGAAGAAGGAGGAGAAGACGTAGGAGGATGGGAAGATGGACTGATCCGAAAAGAAGAAGAAGAAGACACCTGCGAAGAGGCATTCTGTACTTGAGAAGAGAGAATTAGGTGACGTCGCACGAGTGGAAGATGGATTAGAAGCGGAGGAAAGAGACGGATTTGCGAGTCCGAAGGATGCATTAATGGGAGCGAGGAAAGCGGTTCGGAATGCATATCTCGGCGGATGAAAAATGGCTGCTGCCAGAAACAGCCGACGGCAAACACTGCTCCACTCTATCACGTAGTTAATTGAGAATGCAATGGCAGTGCGCTACGTGCTGAAACCTAATCGCCCCCCAACGATACCTTCTTCTTCTTCTTCTTCTTCTTCGCTGCCGTCGTCGTTTGGAGCTCTCGGTGGCTCGCCCGGGGCTCTCTTCCGAAAAGGCAGAAAGCTTCTTAGAAGGCAGGACGGAGAGAGAAAGAGAGAGCTCTCCCTCGTATTCTCCTCCCGGATTTGAGAGCCTTTGCCAGGTGATAAGCCTATGGCTTGGCTATTTATATGCACACACACACACACACATACATTTTATGGATATGAGCCGGCGCGAAGACCCTGCTCTCCTCTCGCGAGCTCCTTCCCTCCTACATTTATAATTCTTGAAATGGAGGTGAAAGCGGCGGGACTACTTCCCCTAATGATTCCGGAACGAGTTTGAGGGCAATAAGGATAATGGACCGGGGAAAAAACTTCTAGCTTCTAATGAGAGAGAGTGCACTTCCAAAGCCTCCGTATCATCAATGCACAGTGTTGAGTCGCTACGCAGCGAATCGAAGAGAATGACGGGCATTTCGAGAAGTCAAACTATCAATCTCTCGGAAAAACAGTGCACAACTGGGCAGAGTGACTGATAAAATGTTGCATGCAAATGAATTACGGAGAGTAAACAGAACCGTCCGTTCTTTGCAGCAGACATCACTTTCTTTCCACTTTCGGATGGATGACGTCTTCTGGAAAGAGCCGTAGACAGAAGACAGAAAGGCGTGTCCTCGCGTGGGAAAGCACTGATAAAAACGAACCGGTTGTGAACCTTTGGATGCAAATTCGAGATGACGTCAACACAATTGCGCCCTCTCTTTTTCCCTCTCTCTTCGGAGCGCTCAGTTTCTCTCTCGGAGCAATCAAGAGCCAGAAAATTGGCAACGAAAAGGCGGACGAAAGGGGAAGAAAAACGAGGAGTAGAAGCGAAAAGAAGTTGTGAGGAGAAGACGACGGACAAAATGAGATGCCGGCGCCGCGAGTTCATGAATTTTAAACAGCGTTTTCAACTAGGAAACGGGAACCGGCCGGGGAGCGGAGCGGCTCCGAACTCCCTCTTCTTTCCCCGTTTCGAGCCGCGCTGTTTTCGAAACGGCTCTCCTCTCCGCCACTCGGCTCATAATTCATAGACTCCGTGGGCTCGGCGAGCTGCTCCGCCAAGGACCTCGGGTCTATAATTGAGAGTTTTTGGTCGAGTTGTTGCGTACGGACGGAAGGGAGCCGGCGGAATGGTGCCCTGGGGAGTCGGGGGGAAACACGACAACAACAACCACTGATCTCTCTGCTCGCAAACGAGGAGTGGAACGGGCTTGACAACTGATTGTGCACCTTGAATATGGAACAAATTACGAGGGCTCCGCGAGTAGAGCGAGTGTATGTGTTACACTCTTTCGTTTCTCGTCCGAGATCAGTCATCGATGAAAAATCCGCGGTGAGACGCAGAGAAACGCCTTGTTTTCGCCGGCTCGCCGGCCATTCTTCCGCCTCCTGCTCCGAGTCACGTCTACCGTAGACGTCGGAATTGTCGGATGCAGTGGGAGGAAGACGGAGGTGGCACGCGAGGGGAGAGCCGAAAATCACATGGTACGAGGCGGAAAATTGCAGCCTCTGGAAGACATCTGCTCATCGGATCGCGATAAATCGTCGACGTCGAGCACCAGATGTGGACGGAAGCGGCAATGGGAATCCGAGAATCAGAGGGAGGGATTCGGTGGAATGGGAGGGACTAGGAAACTCTGGTGGCCGCGTTTTCACACGCCATCTGCATTCTTTCCTTTCCAATCTCCGGAATGGAAGCCATAAAACTCGGATTTTGTTTTCCTCTCCCGGCATCTCACATGTATTTTAATACCCATAAAATATTTTATTACACATTCAAGTTATTATGCTTTCTCTTTTTTAATCCGAGCGATCAGAAAAGCCAGAGCGGCAGGGAGGATCGGAACGAAACGTTCACGTTCTTCTCCGTCTCGACGACCGAAGAGCTCGACGTCGCATTCTTGGCGTTCTTGCTGGAAAGAAGGAACAAGTTTCCGGAAAGAGGCGACTGACTCACGGGATGGAGTGGATGTGACCGTCGGAGACTCGGATCGGAACCGACACCACGTCTCGCACCACCTTCCCGTTCGCGTCGACAAAGTTGGTCTTCAGAACTGGACGCACTTTCAGGTTCACCTTCTCGTCGCCGACACTCGAGAACTTCTTCAGAAATGGAAATGAACGGAGGAATCCCGAGATGCGAACTCACTCTTCTGATGTCTTCTGGAGACAGAGAAGTCGTCGGCGCAGTCACTTTTTCGACGAGCGGCCCCTCCGTTGAAGCAGTGACTGTCTGCGTGATGACTGCTTTCGCCACCGGCTTCGCGACCTTCTTGTTCTTAGTCAGAATGAGCGGTTGGTTGAAGATGTTCGCCTTCTCGGACGGAATCGGTTGCGACGACTGAACTCATCACCATGATCATCATCACAAAAGCATCAACTCACATGCGAGTTCATCGCCGCCATCATCCTCGACCTCAGCTGCAGATTCGGAGGCGGATCCACGCCGACGGGCTCCTCGTTGCCATCATTTCCCACCTGCTTGGCTCTTTTCAGAGTGAGTCCTTCCGGCGGAGGCAGCGAATGGAGGGAAACGACGAAGAGGGAAACAAGAAGAAGAAGAAGTCGCATCGTTGCAACGCGATCTCGGGAATGATCTGCCAGCAGCAGAGGATCCCGGGGAAACCGGTCCAGCAGGGGCGGATACAAGATTGGGAAGTGAGGAGGGAGGAGTGCGATTATGTCATGGGAACCTTCCAGAAGATCCCCCCTTTGTCAGTTTATCGCAATTAGTGTCTCGTTGCTTCCCGCCGATTAGCCGGATTTGACCTCGCATCCTCGGCTTATGGCTTCTTCTTCTCGTTCCCGTCTCGAACGACGTCTCACAAACTGGTCTCTGCGCACCCATTCGTTTTCTGTTTTCCACATTGTTTCGCTTTCTTTTGTGTTATTGTGGCGGCGAGGCAGAAAAGAAAGATCATGTTGCGGCGAAAAAAAGGAGAAGGTGTCGACGTATATATGGGCACAAGAATGTGTTTTTGTTTGCCACTAGAAGACGTCGGATTGGGGATTTCGACGGCAAGCATAACACATTCGATGTCACGACCGTTGTGTGACCGAAGATGACGTCCCGATTCTTATCATCAGAAGACGTGACGTCATCGGAAGGCGTCGCTTGCTCGCGAATATTCGCACGGCGGGTTTTCGCAGGAAATGCACTAGTAAATCACGGACAAAGGGTGCGGCGCTCCGAGAGATTTCTGATGGATGGTCCCTCACGACGACCTTCCCTTATTTCACAAACGCGCTCCATTGCTCCGTGATTCCTATTCGAGTCGATCGAATTCAAGTTAGTCACCTCCTCTCGGAAAAGTTGTTTCCCATGAATTGAGACGTTCGGAACCTCGGAACTTTTCGATGCATACTATAACAGAGGTGGAGCGGGTCCCTGGAAAGGGTCTAGACGCGAGAACTCGCTTCTCATTCCGAGCACGTCTTCTTGATGCTTCCAGACAGGATGACCTCGTTGCCAGACAGCCCCATTCATCTCGGAGCCGTTAATGTTGTGTGACACGTCTTGAAGAGTATTATTATTATTAGAATCCGCCCGCTCACTCCGAGCAGCTGATACTGAAGGACTACGGTGGAGGAGGAGGCGTGCGACTTCCCCACGATCCCGCGCCATTCTTCCAGTCGGGAATCCGTTTCTCTTCTCCTTCTTCTTTCAGCCAAACGCCGTCATCGCCACACGAGACATTGTCTGCGTCTCCGCGCCTCGGATGCACTCTCTCATTGCCCACTCCTCTAATTTCTCCATTCTTTTTTGTCAACCATTTTTTGCTAGTTGTTACGAAGCTCAAAAACGCCCTCCTCCTCGCTCTCTCCCCGCATCCTCTCCCCCGGAGCCACCAGAAATTGTTTGGTGCGCGGGGGGCAAAATAGCGAAGAGGAGAGAAGAGAAGTCGTGCCCGGGACATGTCTCTTTCTCTCTTCTAGTTGCCCCCCATTTTACTTTTTATTCGATTCCCCTCTCCACTTATTCGGTGGCTGCCGACACACCGGTCACTCGCGCCGAGCCCTCGCACTCCCTAATTAGGACTTCCTTTGTTGCTCCGCGAGCCGCAATCTCGTCCCCTCCGCCCGTCTTTCTTCTCCACGTACGTCACTCCGCCCATTGTGGCTTTGTCTGTTGACGCGAATCAGTCTGCCATTCAGTGATTCTTCTCTGAATCAGCGGCCGTTTTCTTCTTGTTCCGCCGCTTCTGATCGCTCCCTAATGGCTCCAAGTACATCCAATCGTAGTCTTTCCGAAGAATGGCGGCCGTCTGTTTTGATGAGTAAGAGCTATGAAGGCGCGCGGACTGACAACAGATTAGAGTCACCTGAGTCACGACTCCCTTCCAGTCGGGTCGCAGACGGCCTCTTTCCGGAGTCCCCTTGACGTCTTCAAGGTCACGTCTTCTTCTTCTTCTTCCTAATCGTCTCTCCGAGCGACTCCGCCCCCTTCTCGCTCTAATCCGAGCATCTCACCCCTCTAATTCATAATTCATCAACATTTTTTCCCTCCGACCCATGTCTACATCATCATTGCTCATTCCGAAATGCGAAAAGCGATGCGAAAAGAAGAGGAAAAAGGCGAAAAGTGTCGGCGAGAAAGAAGATTCTTTTGGGAATTTGGCCCACTTTTGGGACGGCCCACCTCGTTGTTTCTCACACGAAAAGAGCAAAATTCGAGCCGCGCTTCTCCAACTTTCTTTTTATTCTTCTTCTTCTTCTCTTATTCCCGATTTGTTCGCTCTTCTGTTTGTGTCATTTCAGGCTCGCAAAAGGCGAAACGAGAAGCGGATGGGCGCTTCGAAGCGAAAACAAGTGGCAAAAAGTAATCCAATTGATGGCAGAGAGAAACCGTTTTACGGCCTTTGAAAGCCACCTCGCCATCCAATTTCTTTCATCCCACAGACGGGTTCCTTTGAAACTCTCGAGAGAACCGAACGCCTTCTTCTCCTTCCACGTCTTCTTCGTGCCGTAGCACCTATCGGGTTACCCTTTCCCACGCAGCCACTCGACTCGGTGAAAGTGACCGACTTCCGCTCGTGTTCAGCCGAATTTCGAATGGAATCCAATGGTTTCCGGTGGGAGGGACTAGAAAACTCTGCACTCTTATTTTCGTCTTTCCGAGACACGATTCGGAGTTTTTAAGGCGATTTCGTCGACGATTCGCCGAGAGGATGAGAACCTGCGAGTGGAAGAGCGAGAGAGGGAAACCCCGCAAAAAACGACGAATCCGTGCGTGTGTCTTCCAGTAATCGAATCTCGCTCTGTTCCCTCCCCTTGCACTCTCCGCCGGGTTCATTCAGCGACGGGGGAGCCGCAAAACCAGTGATACTAAATTAAATATAGTAGATTTTGTATGCATGGAGGCCTCTGGTTGCTCTCCTCCCGAGCACACTCACACACACGTATACACGGCCGCCTCTCATCACCGAGCCACCGCATGTATTTACATGTGCATATTCAGAGCTGCCCGTCCGTCGGCTCACAATTTCCAGCTGGTATTCGTCCGCCAAGAACCTCTTTTTTCCAACTTTTCGCCCATTGACTCTCCACAAATGTAGGAAACGCGCTCCACCGCACTCTCTCTCTTTTGAAGTTATCACTGCTGCCTCTGTCCATTTCGCGCACTTCCTTTGTCTGATTTCCGTTTCTCTGGTGCCGTTTACTCGTATTTCACACCCGGCCAAATCTATTTCTCGGCGCGAACTTCCCGTTTTCCTCGCTTTTCTCACTCCAACTTTCCCTTCTTTTCTTCCCCGTTTTTCGCTCTCTAAATGGTGTGAAATTAACTGACGGATAAACATTTTCTTCTCTTTTCTCCCCTCCCTCCCTTTTTTCAAACAAACATTGTTGCAGACCGACTTCATTTCGCCTTCCGAAATGAGATAATTTCCACGTCGCACACTGGATTTCCTCATCAAGGTAGGCAACGAATTCTGAATTCAGATGACGTCGTCCGCTTTCAGAAGCTGCGGTTCGGCCGTTCAAAGGCGGCGCGACAGAAACGCATCGACGAGAGTTTCAATGTTTTCGCGCGTCGGAACCTCAACACGTACGTTTTTCTACGAAAAGTGAGAAATTCGAAAACTCTCTGAAAAACTCTGAAATTACGGCAGACATTATTTGAAGACGTCAGTGCGAAGACGTCGAAGAAAAACCTGAAGTGACAGACGTTTAATGAACGTCTTCTGAAACTCTAAATCTTCCTCCAACGGATTCACTTTTGAGTTCTCGAAGATTCAGAATCCAACTGTGGGAATCTCGTTGTTTCCGATATCACCAGAGACTATAGCTCGAGATCTGTGGGAAAATGGTGTGAGACATCTGGAAGAAAGAGTTGGAAAGTTCGCGAATCATCGAATCGAGCATCCGGAATCAACAAACTGTAGGGATTCTTGCGGAAGAAGACCTTTTCGGCTCCTCCGATTCGCGGATTATCCGGGATTTCGTTTCGAAACTTTCATCAATCTGGCGTTTCTGATGCGATTCCGTGTAGCTCTGTGAATGCCACGTCACAGCCACGTACGTCACGCGGCTCGCGGAGCCACCGACTCCAAATTGTTGATGGAGTCACGGATGTGTGGCTCGACGCCTCCCCACTCTGTTTATATCTGCAGGAGGAGCTCTTCCAGAAGAAAAGCTTTCTCGACAATGAAATGCAAATCACGACTGCTCGTTTTTGTGTGCTCCGTGCTCTTTCGGAGGGCACTTTTCATTCAATCCAGGTCCCCCCTCCCGCGCGAAAAGATGATAATCTCGGAGCGTGACGTAGAAGTTTTTGGAGCAGCCTGAACCTAGTGGACAAGTGTTTTTGGCTCCAGAGAGCCCGCTTTGCTTATCTTTTTCTCTGATTAGCCGCCAGCAAGAAGACGTTCCTCGAGGCTTCTTCTTCTTTTTTTTCCCTCCGTCTGTCTCCATTACTAATTGCATTTTCGACAGCCAACGCAAAGAAGACGAGCAGGTGAAATTGAAACTTTTCGCCCGAAACAGAAGAAGCCTCTCGGGCGGCTCGTCGTTGTTTTCCTCTCTCGCCCGCTCTCTTCTTCCTTCTTTTGGTCTGAATTTGGAAGCGAACTGCCGCCTTGGCAACTTCCACGTCATCCGGGAGCCGCGTGGAACAAGTCAGAAACAAGACTGTTTCCCGGATTGATGACCTCCTCTTCTTCTGATCTAAATCTCCAAGGACAGGAAGAGATGAGCCCTCGGATTTGTATACTTGCCGAAATGAAGCTCCATTTCCTCTTCTCCCACTGCAAACGATATTCCTCGCGAGTACTGTAGTGCCACTTCATGCCAACTTAAAGTTTCCGTGAAATTGGAAATGAAAGTGTCAGACAAGAAGAAGAAGAAGAAAAAGAAGGAGTTGTATCCAATTTGGCGTCATTTTCCGCCCTCGCGACCATGCCCCCCGTCTCTTCTTGTCCTCAATTTTCTTTTCGCTGCCCCGCACTCCGTAGTAAGTAGCATCTTCTGCCTCTTCGTCGTCACCCATATCCACTTGTCTTCGTCTCCGCGAATCGCACACTCTCTCGCGTGCCACGCGCCAAACTTGTTTCGTATGAATAGAAAACGGCTGCCTATTGCTCGTCGTGCTCGCGGCGGCGGCGTTTCTTCTTCATTACTCCGGGCCGCCTCAACTGAAACTTCTGCTCCATAGAATTCTCCTCGTCTTCTTCGTCTTCTTATTCTTATTCTTCCTATTCTTCTTCCGCCCCGAGCTCCCAAAAGAGCTCCCTTCGGAGTTTTGCCCACGGGCGAGATTTTGCTAATTTCGAGCGCCGAGCACACGCGGCCAAACACTCCTCTACGGAATGGAAAAGCTTCAACAACGCCTTCTTCTTCAACTTCTTATTTATTCATTATTTTCCAACAATTGGTTGTGGTCGACTGAAGAGACAAGAAGATTCTCCTCCCGTTACCTATTATTATAACGTTATTTATTGCGTCGTTCTTCTTCATTCCAGAGACGCTCTACTTCTGTCTTATTCTGGCAGGCGCTAACCGCTTTTCAAAATTCCTTCGAAAGAATCCAAAACTCCCAAAATTTCTTTTCTTCGGAAAATCATGAATCGGATAGGACCCCGCAGGAGGGGTTTTCGTTCGAGGTGAGTAGCACAGAGGGCACACACTCAAAGGGAATGTGTACGCACGCGCGCCCGAGACGCAAACGTGGCCTTGTGGCCTAATGGATAAGGCGTCTGACTTCTAATCAGAAGATTGCAGGTTCGATCCCTGCCTGGGTCAAAACTTTTACCAAAACAGACAACCCATGACACTCTTTAAGATTTTGTTTTTTCAGACAAAATGGCAACAATCAGCAAAAGGAAGTGGTAGAACCCGTGATGGCGAGCGGTATTTGTGTTCATTCGGTGTTTCCGTTCAAATCCGCCAGTGACTGCCGTGAGTCGTCCCTTCCCCTCGCCGCCCCGTTTGTTTTTGAAAAATGAGCCCGAGCCGCACCGAGGGACGTTGTACCGAGCACCCTGAGTGTTTGTCAGATTCCCGCTCCTTATTGTATGCATGTGTTGTGGGCGGAGCACCGGAGCGGCTCCAACCAAAACCAATCTCGCTTATTCTTCTTCTTCCTTTCTTCTTTTATGCTCTTTCAAGAACGCTAGTAATTCCCTCATCTCGCTTCTGATTCTCGATTCCATTTGAATTCAATTCGAGTGGAATCACTGTAAACAGCAGCTCATCAGAAGACGTGGGCGCTCCCATGTGATAGCAAACGTGCTCCATCGCAAATAGCTCTTCTCATAGATCTCTATTCAACGATTTCCTTTCAAATCATCGCTGCTTTCGGATGCAGAACTCTCGTGGCTCTCCCACATTCATTTCGTCGACTGATCTCCCTTTTGTTCCAAACCATTCGACTTCTTCTTCTTCCATTTCCGCTTCCTCATCCAGGCGTCCAATTCGCGAAAAACCGAGTGTTTCCGGGAAAACAAAAGCGCTCATAAGGGATTCAGGAACCAATTAGAGTGTGAGTATCGTGCCAAGTACGCCCCTCTGACAGCCAATTGCTTTTTTGCATGCGTGATGACGGAGGCACCGTAACCCCCCGGCGCACGTCCATCTTCTCGTCATCTGTCACTCCACCTCATCATTATCTACCTCACAAATCGCTCTTTCTGACGGCTCCGCGAGAGAGCCCATAAAACTTATCCGCCCCTTTTCTTCCGCTTCTTCTTCTTCTTTTTGTTATTCCCCCGGTGTTCTGAGGCGGCGCCTTCCCACACACTTTTCTTCTTTTCTCCCCCCACTGATTCTTGATCATCTTCCATCCGCCAAAACGTCGGCAGGATTAACGAGAGGACAATAAGCCCATTCCATTTCTCTCTTCTCCTTTCTCTTTGTTTTTAGGTAGAAACCCGTCCCGAAACCTTCCATTCTTCCTTATTTTCGCTCCTCTTTCTTCTGCCAACCTGTGGAAGGAAACGAAGAATCCGGGGGCAAACACTAAATTATTTTTAGAATTGAGGAGAAGTTTCATGGAAAGAAGGGCCACCACATGTTCCGTATTCCAGATGTCACCCATTTTTCTTGAGCCCTCTGACATTTGGCTCTTCGAAACTCGGAAACTAATGGAAGTGAGCGAGAGAGTGTGGCGGGCGCAGAGACGCAGGGAAATCATCAATCCCTCCTCGCGCTTCGCAGGTTTATTGGCACCCGTGCTCCCGGAGCTCCCGCGGCTCACTCCTCCTCTTCTAATTTCGACGCGGACAACTGTCCCCGCTCTTTTTGTCCTCTGTGACGTCTCTCATCAAACGTGAGCATTTGTGTGTGTTCCCGTTTGTAACACACACCACAAAAACAACTCAAGTGTGTGTTGGGCGGCTCTGGGGACTCGCTTTCCCTTGTTATCGTCGTGTCTCAGTTTCAAATGGAATCCTCTTTCATTCAGTGGCGAAACGTGAGATGTACCGCCAAGGAACGAACCAATCCGTGTGCTCCGACGCCGACGAGTTCACCCAGGAGGAGCTGCAGGAGTTCGCGCAGGCGTTCAAGCTCTTCGACAAGGACGGCAACAACACGATGAACATCAAGGAGCTCGGAGTCGCGATGCGCACTCTGGGCCTCAATCCGACCGAGGAAGAGCTGCTGAACATGGTCAACGAGTACGACGTCGACGGCAACGGCAAGATCGACTTTGGCGAGTTCTGCAAGATGATGAAGGAGATGAACAAGGAGACCGACCAGGAACTGATCCGTCTCGCTTTCAAGTGAGCTCCGATCCCCACCAACGCCCCCGAGATGTACGGTTTCAGAGTGTTCGACAAGGACGGCAACGGGTACATAACCGCGCAAGAGTTCAAGCATTTCATGACAACGATGGGCGAGAGGTTCAGCGAGGAGGAGGTCGACGAAATCATCCGGGAGGTCGACAAGGACGGCGACGAGCAGGCGAGTCCCGGCTCCGCGAGCACCTAACGATCGCACTTTCAGATTGACCTGGACGAGTTCGTCAACATGGTGGCTCCGATCGTCTCGGACGGCACTAAGACGGATCCATTCGCCGAGCCGACCGCCTCGACCAACCCGCCTGCCAAGTGAATCCGAAGCTGCCCTCGACGTTTCTGTAAATAGCCTTTCTGGTGCAGCACATTCCCACTCATTAATCGCTAGTTGTTCTTGGTTACCCGGTAGAATCCATTCTCGCATATGCCCCCCTGTGGACCACAATTTCCTCCATTCCGCAAGAGTTCGATCTCCAATTCAATTGCAATCTATATTTATTTGGTCAATAAAGCATGATTCGGAACGAGAAAAACAGGGTGTCGTCTGTCTGTCTCCGTCTCTTCTCCCTCCCGTTTCCCGTTTGTTCCGTCTGTTCAGTCCCTCCAAACATGGGAGAACACTTGCATCTCCACGTCAATGCAGTGCCGCACTTCTCGGCCCTCCTGCTCTTCGGAGCACAGCAGATGCTCGTCTGCATTTCGGGGCTCCTCGTCACTCCTTACCTCATCTCCAATATGATCTGTGCCGGATCCGAAACCATCGTCATCAGGTACTCCCCCCTTCCTTGCTAGCGAGAGACGGCGTTCGTGCACAGAGTGCAGCTGATCGCCGCCACCTTCGTCACTTCCGGAATCGCCACCATTCTGCAAACAACGTTCGGATTGAGGTGAACGAGAGCGGAGGGAGGAACTAGAAAACGCCCGATTTCAGACTCTCGATCCTCCACGGCCCCTCGTTCGCTTTCCTTCCAGCTCTTCACACCTTCTCTGACGCTTTCCCGTGCACTCCGGACACAGACACCTCCGAATGGAGAGAGAAAATGCAGCTGGTATTCAAGCTGTGTTCGTTGTTTTCAGCCTCCCGCACGTCTTCCAGATATCCGGAAGTCTTCTAGTGTCTGTCCTCATAATGCCGGTTCTCGGAGCCACCGGACTCGTCGGAAAGATCTCGAAGCACATCGGACCCATCACGATCGTCCCGATGCTGGTCCTCCTGTGCATCGGCACCGTTCCGGACATTGGGCAAAAGCTGTCCCTCCACTGGATTTCCATCGTCGAACTCCTTCTTCTCGTCTCGTTCGTGGTTCTTTTGGAGCGTTTCGAAGTGCCGATCCCCGTTTACTCGTTCGAGAGAAAGAAGTTCGGAACTGTCAAAGTGCGACTTTTCGGTCAGTTTCCAGTATGTTTTCTCTTCCGTTTCTCTCCAATTTGCATAATCCTTCAGTATATTCTCGGAATGGTAATCGCGTGGTTCGTGTGTTGGTTGCTCACCGCGACGGGCCTCGAGCCGCCGGGCAGTGCCGCCCGGACGGACGACCACGAGAGTCTGCAGGTGTTCCACAACACTCCGTGGCTGCAAGTCCCCTACCCGCTCTCGTTCGGACTGCCCAAACTGAGTGTCACTCTCATTTTCGGATTCAGCGCCTCCTGCTTCGCGTCCATGATCGAAAGTGTCGGGAACTACGGTAGTTTCCTTTTTCTCTCTTTCTCTCTGGACGAACGGAGAACAAGTTCAGGATTGTGTGCTCGTATTTCGGAACAAGGTCGTCCTCCTTCCGCAAGTATCAACAGAGCCTTCCTGATGGAAGGAATCGGTAGCATCCTGGCCGCACTGATGGGCGTCGGCACCGGAGTGACGACCTATTCGGAGAACATCGCCATCATGCAAGTCACCAGGGTTCGTTTGGTTTCCGAAGCGAAAAGAAGAGAAGGCGGTTCAGGTGACGAGCAGGGCGACAATGCAGTGTGCCGGAGTGCTCCTCGTGATCATCGGGCTCTTTTCGAAGCTCGCCGCCTTCCTCGCCCTCATCCCGGAGGCGATAATCGGAGGAGTCCTCGCGACGGGAATGAGCATGATCTGCGGAGTGGCGTTCTCGAGTCTGCAGTCTGTCGACCTGCGTCTCTCGCGCAACCTCACTATCCTCGGACTCTCCATCGTCCTCGGATGCACGATCCCCGCCCATTTCGAGAAAACGGCGTTCAGAAGTGGAAACGAGACCGTCGACGAGATACTCGGCACTCTTCTCAAGATCAGAATGCTCGTCGGCGGTCTCATCGCCTTCTTTCTGGACGTGGTTTCAGGAGGAGCCACTCGCAAGGAGCGGGGCTTCCAGGTGGACGATGAGCAGGAAAATCTAAGAATTTCAGTCGAGAAAGACGGATTCGCACTGCCTTCGGTGGCCAATCGGACAATTCTGAAGATGCCTTCGATCACCAAATTACCTGTTTTCCCGTCTGAAAAGTCGATGCAGCAAGTCGAACTTCGGAGGAAAGAGTCGAAGAATGAAACGAACAAATGACTATTTATGCTTTCTCCAGACTGAATTTGTTTCTTTTCTCCTCGATTGACCTGATTTCCCGTTCTGAAGGAACGACCGGAAGGTACGTGAGCCACGAGTATCTGAGGAAGAAGCTGTTGACGCACGACGGCAGCGCGTAGCCGTTGAACTCCACTTCCGCTTCCGCTTCGGAGTCGACGTCCGTCACGAAGCCACGTTGCTTCCGGGTCGCTCCACCCGTTATGTTGTCGAGCACGAAGGCAATGATGCCTCCGATGAGCATCCTGATCGTCAGAAGAGTGCCGAAGACGTCGTCGACGACAGTGTTTCCTGCAGTCACGCCCTTCCCCATCTCACTCATCTCACAGACTCGAACCTGTTCTCAACGGTGTCTTCTCGAAGTGACTCGGTATCGTCAACCCCATTATAATGGCGATTCCGATGATTGTCAGGTTCCGCGACAACTTCAAATCGACCGTCTGAAATGTTTTCCCTTTTCGCTCGTTCGTCTCTTGTGTGTCGTCGCTCTCACTTGCAAGTTGCTTAGCGAGACTCCATTGATAAGACAGACGCCCATTCCGAGAAGGCCTCCGATGATCGGTTCCGGGATCATCGCAAGAAACGCGGCGAACTTGGAGATCACTCCGGCGAGGATGAGAAAGACGCCGGCCGTCTGCATCGTCACTCTGCTCGTCACCTGGAAACGTCACACAGCGCGTCTCTTATCAGCGAATCATATCATGGAAGATCGGAATTCCAGGTTTCAAAACAGAATCTTTAAAGAGTCACGTTGTTTCCAGCGACTGTACTATTCGTGATGTTTGATGACCCACCTTCGTCACCGACATTATCGCAATGTTCTCCGCATAAGTGGTCACTCCGGTGCCGACGCCCCACAACGCCGCCAGAATGCAGCCGACGCCTTCAACAACGAACGCCCGATTCGTGTTCGACGGCGGCGGACGGCTCTGTTTCGATATTTTGGCGCACAAATCTGGAGATAAACTTGACTGTTTTTCGAAAAGAACCGCTCACTGTAATCCCCGATACTTTCGATCATGGCGGCGAAACAAGAGGCCATAAACCCGCAAACGAGGGCCAGACTGAACTTGGGCGGCCCGAAGAACAGGGGCATAGGGACCTGGACCCACGGCGTCCGGTCGAACACCGTCAGACTGGCGTTCTGGTCTGTCCGAGCTGCTCCGCCGGCAGGCTCGAGGTTTGTGACGGTGAGCAGGAAGCAGATGAACCAGGCGATGACGACGCCGAGAAGGTACTGGAAGAGGGCTGTTTCGGGAGGATCAGAGGACTCAACGAGGTACCGGAAACTGACTGAACACCTTCTGGCGACTGATTCTGAACTTGCGTTCTGAAATTGAAAAGACGGGGATGGGCAGCTCGTATTGTTCCAGCAGCACGACGAACAAAATGAGAAGAAGGAACTCTCTGAAAGAATCTGAATTCGTTCGTCTTCTAGAAACTTCCGGAAACCTACACAATCGAAATCCAATGTAAACCCATTTTCTGTTCGACGTCGGGAACCGTTCCGATCGTCAGAAGACTCATTATCGGCACGATCGTCACTGGACCGATGAAGCGGGAAACGACTCCGATGAGGCCCGTGAATCCGAGGATCGGCATGATGAGAACTGCGACGAGGCAGCTGCCGGAGATCTGGAAGGAGGGGCTCGCAGGGAGTGGGAACGATAGGGCACCATCTGCATCTTCTCCTCCCAGTCGTGCGTGTTCGTGTTCGCATCGCAAGGGAAAGTCGATTGGAACGTGTGAAGGGCTGGAATGAAGGCGAACGAGGGACCGTGCAGAATCGAGAGACTGAAACGAAACGGCGACTTCCGAAGACGTGCCCTCTCTTTCCTCACCGCATTCCGAACGTCGTCTGAAGAATAGTGGCGATACCCGAAGTGACGAAAGTGGCGGAGATCAGTTGTACTCTGAAGTGGTCGATCAATCAGGAGGCGAATCTCCCGGAGACGTACCGTATCTGGATGGCCTGGTCTCCGGCACAGAGCATGTCGGAGACGACGTAAGGGATGACGAGCAGCGAGGAGAGACAGATCATCATCTGCTGCACCCCGAACAGCAGGATCGAAGTGGGGCTCGGCACCTCATTCACGTGGAAATGCAGACCGCTCATTGTGTTGGTTTCGATGCGAGAGTAAGTCGAATTCGTCGATCGTACATTTAATCTTTTTGTTTTCTAGATAAAAAGTGTGCCGCTCGACAAACATGTGACTTCTTTAAGGGAAACTGTATAATACTTTGTCTCTTTCTCTATTTCCCCGCCCCTTCCTCTTGTTTGTTTATGCAATAAACACGATAAGAGAACTGCAGAAGGAAGGTGATCAACGGCTGAAAATCATGGATCGCCACCACGGGAAAACGGGTTTTCGGATGACGTCAGGGACATCGAACACCGTCTTTTTCAGGTTCCCGACTTCTTCCGTTTTCCGAGCTACTTTCACGCGCGACAGATGACAATCGAGTGCATATTCACCGGTAATACCTTCTAGTCTTCCCCCCACTTCACTTTTTCAAATTTCCGACCACACTTTCTTGACCGACAATTCCACTTCCTCCTTCTTTTTATCGATGTAAGTATTCAAAGACTCTCTTATCATTACGTTCCGAAACAAAAAATCAAACCAATAAAGTGTATATACTTTGCATTTAAGAAATTAGAACACCGAGGTACGATTCTTGAAAATGGAACTTTTTCAGGAAAAATGATTGCCCGAGGATTTTACAGCAGGAAGTTTTTGTAATTCTTAATCAATACCAATTCATTTTGTTTTTGCAGTTGCGGAGCTCTTCTCGGGTAACACACGAATTAAAATCTCAATGTCTTCACGAAAGGCATTCGGCTCCGACTGTTTTCGAAAAAAAAAATGGATTTTTAAGCTTTTTTTGTGAAAAATGAAATGAAAGCAGACCTTTTTCTCCGGTTTCGTCTGATCCGGTTTTTGGATTTTCTCCGGTTTTGCCACAGACGTCTGTGTCTGCAGACTCAATTCATTTTGTTTTTGCAGTTTCGGAGCGGAACCAAAAGCCTTACAGTAATACTTCTAAAGGCGCATGCCTACTTTCAGTTTTATGGTCTCACAACGAACAGATTCCACGTGCTCTTTCGAAACATTTTCAGATCCTATTTTGTTTTTTTTCTTTTGCCGCTCCGCTTCGATTCGGCCTAGAAAGTCCATAAAAACTTTCAAATAAATCGTTCATTATCCGTTGTCCGTTTTGGTTTCACCTCCAGTCATGAAAAAGGTGAAGTATTTGATCTTTAAATATGTTTTACCAGTTCAGCCTTTAGTTCGTTTTTCAGATATGGCCGCTGCCTCCCAAAGTTACATCCAAATTAACATTTACGGAAAGAAGCTCAATGAGCTACAGCGAGATGGAATCGATTTTGGTCAGTTTTTGAGAAGCAACGGGTGCGATCAGTTCTGGATGGGCGACGTGCCGATGATGAATAGTGACTCTGATTTCGGACCCGATTCATCCGGAGGAGAAGACCTCGATGAGATGGAAACAACTCAAATGATCGACGGAACCAATCTTTTGAGTACATCTGTCTCTGACGTGAAGGTGTGCTGTCGGATTTAGGCTGAATGATAGCTTACTCATTCAGTTTCCTCCCTGCTCCACTCCGCTGATTTCGAAACGCTGGCCCAGTTTCAAAATGCCGCCATCTGCAATATCGAACATTTATTTTGTTGAAACAGGCGATCAATCGGAACACTTTTCGGAACCTCCAGAAAGTAACAGGAAAGAAACAACGACACAACAAGTTCTTGATGACATTATTCGAACTCTTGAAGTAAATAATCGCGCTCTCGAAGAATCAATACGTCTCGAGTAAGTTCTTCGTAGAAGTAATTAAATTATGTAGCCGTTTCCAGACCTGTAACATCGCTGACCTACTCAAACGTCAAAATGCACCAATCTCACTCAGACGATCAAGTTCCAAAAGCGAGAGTTTCCATTTCATCAAAACCATCGAATTCGCATATAGAGAAAACGTTGGGTGGTATGAACATGGTGAAAAGAAAAAGTACAGTTCTTCTGAACAGCTCCGACGAGCCACTCACTTACCATCAGCTCGCAAACACTAAGCTTCATTTTCACCAAAATTCTCCAAATGATGCCTCTGACCTACAACAGCGCCTTTTGACTTTCTACAATTCCGCCGTTAGTGACCACTCATTGGAATTTAACATGTATTGCGATGATGCTGTCGACACAGGATTGATAGATAACGGAGAAAATGAAGAAGAAAACCATATTGCTACTTGTTCTCCCCCCGTTCCGACTGCAGTCTCCAAGCGAGTGTCGTTCGCAGTTCCGGAAGTTCGACACAAAAAGAGAAGAAACACGACACACCAGGAAGGATATTCAAAACATAACGTTGAAAATGAAGGAGAAGCAGAAAACCATCAGGGGGTAAGCGGTAAAACTAAATACCAGAAGCATTGGGTTTTACTCTCTTGTGAGTTTCCTGGATGTGGAAGAAGTCTAAACTGGAGAAGCAAGTTCGGAAAACAACGTCTTCTCGATCACGCTCTGACTCACGCGGAGGAGCCGCTTATCAAATGCCGAGAATGCAACGCGACTGTGAAGACGGCGAGAAACATGAAGGTACACTACGCGAACTTTCATGAGAACCTCAAGATGACTGGATACGGAGTGAAAGAGTAGGTTTTCTAAAAATTCCAAAATACACTAAGCGGTTTTCCAGTTTGGAGATACCCGATGAAACGATTCAGGCACTTTGGAGGCAGTGTTGGTCTCGTAAGAAAAGTGTTTGATGGTTCACAAATTAGTGTTCCCCTGTTTAGAGATGGTCACTGAAGTTGGTCTGCCGCAGAAACGAAGGACGAGGGAAGTCATGGTCAAGAGAAGCGCTGGAAGACCTAAAAAGATCAGAAAGTTCGAAAAATGAAATACTTTTGTATCAGCATGCTGTAAACTACTTTGTTATCCGCCCAATAAATCTGTTGCCGATTTTTTTCTTTTGAATGTAACCAGTATTATTCTGAAAATTATTTTCCGTTCAGTCTCAGAATTTATTACCATCTGAGTGTTTTTTTTCAGATGACAGGCGCTTCCCAAAGTTATATCCAAATTAACATTTACGGAAAAAAGCTCTGTGAGCTGCAGCAAGATGGAATCGACGCTGCTTGTCTGATAAGAGGCTTCGGATGTGACAAGTTTTGGATAGGCGAGGTGCCGTTGATGAACAGTGACTCGGATTCTGGGCTCGATTCATCTGGGGAAGAAGAAGACGTCGAGGTCATGGAAACAACAGTGATGGCCGATAAAACTGCACTTTTGAGCTCAACTGTCGCCGATGTTAAGGTATGTTTGCATCTGTTTCACCTCTGTTTTTAAAATTTCTCATTTAGTTTCCTCCTTGCTCAACGCCGATCATTTCGAAACGCTGGCCCAGTTTCAATATGATACCCTCCCGAATCTCGAACATTTACGGAATTGATTTCAATGTCAAAGACGATTATCTCAATCTGGACATTCCAGAAAGCGGCGAATTCGAGGACGTCGCACGGGAAGTGCTTGAGAGCATCGTTCAGAGGCTCGAAAGAGATATTTATGATGCTGCTGAAGCGCCTCGTTTCGAGTGAGTTCCGATAGGGACTAGTGCTCTGATCGAAAAATTTCAGACTTCCTCCAACGATGGTTTCTTCGAAAACGGAGTTTCGTTCATCTTCAGAATGTCCCAGAACGAAAAGATCTCGTTCATCAAAACGATTGAATTTAGGTACCGGGAGAAAACTCGCTGGTCTGAAAACGATAAAAAGGGAGAGCACAGTTCTTTTGAACAGTTCAGACGAGCCTCGTGGATACCATCAGCTCCGCAACACACAGTTTTATGACGAATTCCAATTTACGAACGAATCGGCTCAACTACGGGAACATTTTTCAAGCTTCTACGAATCGGCCGTTGTTGACCACACTTTTGAATTTAACGACTACGATGCTTACGACGCGAGAACGGAGAACCGAATGGATGAAGAAGAAGAGACTGCATCTCCTCACCAACCCGTATCCACTGTCTCGAAGAAGGTTTCGTTTGCAGTGCCGGAAACTCGACACGAGAAGAAAATGAACAAAGCGCACACTGTCAAGTGTCATTTCGAAGTAAGCTTTTAGATAGCCTTTAAAACTGGGAAATTTTAATAGGGCTGCACAAAATCATTCACATGGAAGCCGAAATACGGAAAGACCCGTCTCGTTGATCATGCATTTACGCACGTCTCCGGTCAGGAGTTCAAATGCGCCCTGTGTGAATTCACGTGCAGAACTATCAGAAGCATTAGATACCACCACAAACACAAACATCACGACGCCCAGTTAACTGGATTCGGTATCAGAAGCATTTTGAAGACTTCGAAGAATGACTCCGACTTGGTGACGGTGTGGGGCAAGTGTTACAGAGGTGAACAGCAGTTTCGGTTCCGAAGGAAGATACGTCAATAAGATGTTTTTAGACAAGTTGCGACTTCTCGAAAATAAGACGATCAATATGTTCACTATGCAAAAAAAGACCCGAGATGAGGAAGCAGATGCTGAACAGATGCGAGGAGAAGCCGTCGGCGAAGAGGAACCGACTTTCCGGTGAGCTTCGTAGCTTTTCAAAAAAAATGTCGAATCAAGATTCAGTTTCCTCAGAATCCGCTAAGTGAAGTGATGGTATCCTGTTAAATATGAGTCGTGTATAATTAGATATGTTCTGTTTTCTTTTTTTTTTTTCGTTGAGATGCATAATTCGCCACATAAGATGTTGTTTCTGTTAATAAATAATTAATTGTGTTTTTTGTTTTTTCTTTGTGATCATCAGTTTTTTTCTGACTACTACATTTCATTCTCTAATAGTCTCTTCCATTTCTGACGTTTTCTGACATGTCCGACGCGTCTCTCTGGTCGAGCTACATCCAGATAAACATTTACGGAAGGAAGCTCCGCGATTTGGATCAAGAAGGAGTCGACGTTGGTCAGTTTCTGAAGTTGAACGGCTGCGGTAAGTTCTGGATGGGCGAGGTGCCGATGATGAACAGTGACTCGGACTCCGGACTCGATTCATCTGGAGAAGAAGACCTCGAGATGGTGGAAACAACTCAAATGATCGACGGAACTAAACTTTTGAGTACAACTGTCGCTGATGTTAAGGTTTTACCAGCGTAGGCACCACGGTACTTGCAGTTTCTCATTCAGTTTCCTCCCTGCTCCACCCCGCTCATCTCGAAACGCTGGCCCAGTTTCAATATGACAACTTCCCGCATCTCAAAAGCATGTTGTTTTCAAGCAGACGATGAGTCGGAACACTTGTTCGACGATAGAGTAAATCGCGAAACAGACGGAGTTGCCCGTGAAATTCTTGACGAAATCATCCAGAAGCTCGAAACGGATGGTCACAGTTCCCGAGATTTATCTCATTTGGAGTAAGTTTCGATCGAACGCAATTTCTACATTTAGAAAGTTGAAGATGCCCTCCCGCTCTGGTTTGTTGGAAAACGGAAATTCCTCAACCTTCTCCAGCGAGGCAAGTTCCAAGAGCAAGACTTTCGCTTCCCTCGAAGCTGTCTTGTCTAAACCAGTTAAATCCGCGTGCTGGAAGAAAACTTGGTGTGCTAAAAACAGTAAAACAGGAGAGTACGGTCCTTCTGAACAATACTGACGAGCCGCGCTTCTACCATCAGCTCGCGAACATACAGTTCAATGTCCAAGACGATGTTGCCTTTGCGAATGATATGAAAGTAGAACATCGAAGGGAAGATGGAGGCGAGGAACACACTTCGGTACCCCGTGTTCCGCGAGTTTTCACTGAAACATCTGAGTACGGCTGGCACGACGACGTGGAAGATGAATTCCATTCGTTCGATGAGCACGATGAAACAGTGCAAATCGACCAAGAGTTCAGCTTTGTTAGACATAGTCCGCCCCCTCCGAATTCGCTCAAAACAAAGTCTATAATGCGAAAAAGCGTAAGGACGTGGGCTGACTAACTAAAAACAGCTCTGGAATTCAGACGATCAACTTGCAACCACTGAAGAGAGTTTCATTTAAAGTTACGAGAAAACAAGCGGGTGATCATTATCGAAAGCTAAACGAACTCCATAAAATCCCATGCAAGTTCAATGTGAGTCGTTCGATTGATCTCGAAAATGAATAATATTGCTTCAGAACTGTGGTCGAGTACTGAATTGGAAGATGAAATACGGCAAGCTAAAGCTCATCAATCACGCTTTGATTCACTCTACCGGACCTAATCTCTCGTGCGGAACTTGCAGTTACAAGTGCACCACCTTGCGCCAAATGAGATCGCATTATCAAAAAGTGCACGATGGATCGAGAATGGAAGGCTTCGGAATGCTAAAGTAGGAAAGGAAGCCTTGCACAATATTGTAATTCACTTTGCAGGGTGTTCAGTATGCAGCTCGGAACGATGGATATGATCACGCTATGGAGAACGTGCTACGGAGGTAACCAGGAAATGCTAAGTCTGTAATTATCATGGCTCAGACAAACTGGACATCGTCGGAGACCTTAACAAAAAAAGGCGCATGCTGCGACACAAGAAACAACGTGGTTTTGGAGAAGAAGAGGATGACTCCGAGTCGGAGGGTCCGGGTCCTTCCGCGTCCAGACATGTAACGAAAGAAGCATGATCAGCTGAACGAACTTCTTTTTTCAGAATCATGAACAAGATTTAGAAGGAGAGGAACCGACAATTCGGTGAGCTTCGTAGCTTTTCAGACAAATTTCGAATCAAGATTCAGTTTCTTCAGAATCCGCTAAGTGAAGTGATGGTATCCTGTTAAATATGAGTCGTGTACAATTAGATATGTTCTGTTTTCATTCTTTTTTTCGTTGAGATGCATGATTCGCCACATAAGATATTGTTTCTGTTAATAAATAATTAATTGTGTTTTTTGTTTTTTCTTTGTGATAATCAGTTTTTTCTGACTACTACATTTCATTCTCTAATAGTCTCTTCCATTTCTGACGTTTTCTGACATGTCCGACGCGTCTCTCTGGTCGAGCTACATCCAGATAAACATTTACGGAAGGAAGCTCCGCGATTTGGATCAAGAAGGAGTCGACGTTGGTCAGTTTCTGAAGTTGAACGGCTGCGGTAAGTTCTGGATGGGCGAGGTGCCGATGATGAACAGTGACTCGGACTCCGGACTCGATTCATCTGGAGAAGAAGACCTCGAGATGGTGGAAACAACTCAAATGATCGACGGAACTAAACTTTTGAGTACAACTGTCGCTGATGTTAAGGTTTTACCAGCGTAGGCACCACGGTACTTGCAGTTTCTCATTCAGTTTCCTCCCTGCTCCACACCGCTCATCTCGAAACGCTGGCCCAGTTTCAATATGACAACGTCCCGCATCTCAAACATTGATGACGTTGGTTTTGATATCGAAGATCATTCTCTGAATCTGAACAATCCAAAACGCAGCGAATTTGAGGACATAGCACGGGAAGTGCTCGAGGGCGTCGTTCAAAAGCTCGAAAGAGAGAATCATTCTTCTGCTATATCACCTCGTTTCGAGTAAGTTCTTAAAGGGACAAACGTTCAAATGATACGCTCTTCAGACGTGCCCCACGGTTGTTCTGCTCGAAAACCGTCCTTCTTCCTCCATCAAGGCGGGTACCCATAGCAAGAGCTTCCCTTCCGTTGAAGCAAACTTTTTTCAAATCGTCGCCGTCGTCGACTATAAAGAGAAGACCAACTTTGAAGGCAGTTGAGAGGAAAAGTACATATCTGCATGGCATAAACGCTACCCTCCCGCGAGTCCATCAACAGCTCGCCGAAGTTCAAGACGATTTGCACTATTCAAATCACACACTACCGGAGAATGGGGAACATTCTCCGACTCCCCTCCTTCCTCTGGTGTTCAGTGAAACCACCGAGTACGGATGGCACGACGACAATGGAGATCAATTCCATTCGTTCGATGAAGACGATGCAACAGTGCCAATTAACCACGATGACAGCTTTCCTCGACAACGTCCACCCTCTCCAAACGTGATTCAGCTCAGAACAAAGACTATCATTCGAAAAAGCGTGAGTATGTCAGCTAATTATCTTCAAAAATTGGCCTTCAGGCGGTTAACCTGCAGCCAATGAAGAGAGTTTCATTGAAAGTTACGAGAAAACGAAAGGGTTCTCGTTATCGACAGATAAACGAACTCCATAAAATCTCATGCAAGTTCCAAGTGTGTCGATGGATTTCTGTCAAAATTAATGGAAATGGCTTTAGAACTGTGGTCGATTCATCAATTGGAATGTTAAATACGGAAAACTGCGTCTCATCGATCACGCTCTGACCCACTGCACCGAGGCGAATCTCTCGTGCCGAGCGTGTAACTTCAAGAGCATCACTGTGCGCCGTATGAGGTTGCATTACCAGAAAGCACACGATGGGGAGAGAATGGAGGGTTTCGGAATGTTAAAGTAAGTATTGAGTGCAACTAGTCTAGCTAATTCCCTGGACTAATTTTAAGGTATTCAGCATGCCGCTTGGGAAGATGGAAATGAGCACGTTATGGAAAACATGCTTCGGAGGTAAACAGAGGTTGAGAGGTCTCGAATCATGTTGAATTCAGACCATCTCGACATCATCGGTGAAATTGGGAGCCGTGGGAAGAAAAAGCGTATACCTCGCCTTGTTCAAGACCATGAAGTAGAAGAAGGAAAATCGGAGGGACCGGCGTGATTTCGCCGTTCTGTATGTATTTCGGTGTCTCAGAGTCTCATTCATGTCAACTCGAATTGAACAAACATCGTTTTTCTGCCAAAAACAACTTTCAGACTTTTCATATTTGGCGATTGATATCCATTCAGTTTCAGGCAGCATCGACTTCGCAGACACCTGAGCCCGTCTATCGCACCCGATGACGGACATTCTCTTGTTTTATTCGTATCCTCAAGTTTTTATACACTTTGTTATGTTTCCTAATGTACCGGATTAAATACGTTTCGCGCCCCCGACTAGTCGATGATAGTGAGCAAATATTTGTGGATTACTCATTGATTACGCAAAGATGCGAACTCTGCAATTGGCACAATAGGAAAAAGAAACCGTATAAATCGAAGAATATCGATCAAAAGGGGTAATCTAAAACCGAACTTTTGAACACCTTCAGGCGTTCCAGGCCAAGAAACAATCGGTTGGAATCCGCTGGAAAGCGCTATGTTCTTGTGAATGAAACTGACTGAGGGGAGAGTGCGAAGTGAATAAAGTTATGCTCTGAATAGGATCGAATGAATTTGAAAAGGGATTGAAACGATTCAAAAATACATTTTGCGCCCCTTCGAGTATCTTTTTTGATCGTTCATTGGCAGTAAATGAGCAAACATTCGGGAGTCAATCTCTCTTTTCGCCCTTCATTTCGTCACCTCTCGATTTTCCCCCGTTTCCCTCGTTCCCCTCGTATTTCAGATGCAGCGACAGAACACAGTCGAAGTGGCAAGACTGGAAGGCGACTCGATGGACGACCTGCGGGTCCGTCTCCAGGAGACGTGCTTCTTCTGAATTCCCCTTTCAGGAGATCCTCTCGCACACCGAACCGACCTCCTTCGCGAGCCACCCCTCCACTCCCACGAAGCCGTTTCCTTCGCGATTCGAGCGCATGGCTAGTCAGATGACGTGTCCAATCATAGCTGAAGAGGCCGGGAACAGTCATGGTGAGTTTGGAGAAAGGAATCGTTTTAGGAGAATCAGGCCTTCGTGTCAACTCGCTGGAAGCTCTCGGGCCGAGTTTTTCGCTCTCCCGCGAGCACAGAGTTCGCGAGCATCCGTGTTGCATGTCGGCAAGAAGCGATATGCATGTACATGATATTTGTTGTGTTGTTGACCGTGGAACAGGTTCTGCCGATCTTTCGGCTCCTGCCAAAAGATGCTCGCCGCCTTCCTCTGTCTGCCACGTCACTCTCCAACTTGTAGGCCCCGTTTTCCCATCTTTCGCACCCCAAAGCAGGAAGCTTTCGGACGGTCAGACTGCTCAAACACTGACCGTCGGCTGCTCTCTCCGAAGACGAAAAGAGCCCCCGCACCCGAGTAATTCCCATTTCACGGCTCTGCTTGTTTCCGAAACAGTCCCCCGCATGAACCGGAGCAACCCGTTCCGTCTCTTGCTCCGCGAGCAACTGGCGCGCACTCTGTCAAAATGCCGTTTTTGCCGCTGCCCCGGTGCTCATTTCGCCTTCGTGCCGGTGCAACTCGTTTCCAACTCTTTCATGCTTCCAGAGCCCGACCGTCCGCTGAGCCGGTGTCTTTCGGAGATCCGTCCGGCTCCGTTGCCGTCGTTCCCTCAGAAGCCACGTGGATTTTCTGTCTTCCGAAGACCGCCTTCCGCTCATCTCATTCACCGCCAGAACCGATCCGCTTCTTGCGATTTCACATCTGCCTGGCTCAAAACGTCCAATTTCGAGTAACTTTTCCTTGCCGTTCAGCTTGTTTATTTGAGATTCAGCCTTCGGGAAACGCCTCCAAATCGGCGAGAAAACGAAGAAATGGGCATCCCAGTTGTGAGTGATTTCCGAGAAAGAGAGATGGAAAATCAAAGTTTTTTTTTTTCAGCACGACGGCTCTCTCGAACACGCGCGCTTTTCTTCGGAACGAATCGAACGACCGACACAGGTAGGAGACCAAAACAAGGCATTCAGTGATTGTTTGCTCGCAGCTCACACGCATCGATTCGAACTTCTCGATCAGCGAGAACGACAGCGAGGGCGGCTCGACGAACGGCGAGGAGGAGAAGACGCCCGAGTCGGCGGAGACGACCTGGATGCGCGACAAGACCGCCAAGTGGGTTCATCGAAACAAACTGGTTTCGACGGGGAAAAGAAAAGGAAGAAGAAGAAGCGGTGGGGGTCTGGAATTATCAAAAGAAATGGGTGCGGGTTTCGCTTGCAAACATTCCAGAATCAGACGTTCTTTGCTTCTGAAAACGCATTCCTTCGGTTTTTTCCCTCAGTGAGGTACTTTTGTCTTACCGAAAATCTATCGCTGCAGATCAGATGAAGGCCGTATTTCGATGGCTTTGAAATGAGAAATGTGATATGAAAAGAGAAGAACATCAATTAGAATGTTGACCTCCATGGTTCGCCCAAAGATCTCTACCACCGTCCGATCGTTGTGCTTCTTTTCTCGGAAAGAGTCTTGTTGGGTCGAAAACTTGCATGTTCTGTGTCTTCCTCCTCGCAAATACGATAATTGCCGATTTGTGCGCGAAAGAACATCCAAAAGGTTTCTGAAGACCCTCTGATCTGTGTTCACTTTCCTGCTTCTATTTACCGAAATGCCACACCTCGATCTATTCCCATTCGAAACTAGACGCAATCCAGTGAAAGCCCCCGCCGCTTCTTCTCCTCGGGGCCCCTTCTTCTTGCTGCTTCAGTCGATCATGACGCGGCTGTGGTCGGTCGCCGAGAACTCGGGCCCTTCCCCCAGGTGTCTCTTCCGTCATCCCTTCGGTCACAGTAACGCGCCTCTTTCAGAACGTCTCTGCTCACCGCCTGCACTGTCTTCTACGCCCTTTTCCTCACCATCTTCTCGTTGGTTCTCGAACTGGCGCACCTTCTCAACGATGAAGAATCGAGGAAACTCAACAAGAAGGACATAGTGAGAATGCCCTTGTGATTCTGTTCACGCCTTCATTCAGATATTCGGTTTGTACATGTACGGCGGCTCCCTCGTCTTCTTCTTCTACATGTACATCGTGCTTCTCCTGAATCCCAGATGGTACTCCACGATGGACTATCTCCGAGTGAGACTACTACACCCTGGAGATCTGCATCTGAATTTGTTTCAGAAGATGTTCGGAGTGTGTCTTCCTCGTCCGCGAGTCACTCCTTCCACCGATTCCCTCAGCTCCGCCGCTGCCACTGTTCGCAAGGTGACACATAGCAGTCCGTCAGCGGGCAGCCTTTTCCTTCGTCTCGGTTCCGTCGGTCAGTCTCTCGTCTTCCGATTCTCCCGATCTTCTTGATGTTCAGTGTTCGGAGTGACCGGAGTGGTCTACTACGCCTTTCTGGTGTTCCTGTGTGAGCTCGACACGAACTGCTCGGCGCTTTCCACTTCTCTCGACATCTGTGCCATCTTCTTCATCTTCATCCAGATGCATTTCATATTCTGCAACTGGAAGCTGTCCATCACTGGATCTCACATGGTCGCGAGGATCGGAACGATGCACCTCGTGGCAGCCAACTTGTGGACGTGGATCAGATACGTTCTGATGGAGGAGGGAGTGATGGAGAAGGAAATACGGTGAGAAGAACACGGGAGGCGGCAAGGAAGTGAAGGAAAGATTGCAGGGAAGTGTTCAAACACCGACCCCTGCCTCCGAGGAACTTCTCCACGGAATCTTCCGAGTCGTCGGCCGAGCTGTTCGGAGAGAGTTCTCAGGAGGTGGAGCACGGGAAGAAGATCAACGCGGGTAGCTGCCAAGCGGTCGAGTGCTTTCTCGGCAGTCTTTCCGAAATCATGTTCACTTCCATCGTCGAGTACTCCCTCATCGCTGCGGCAGTCATGTACATCGTCTGGAGGAACATCGGTGCTCTCTGCTCGGCACTCCCTTTCATCGAATTCCTTTGTTTTCAGGTCGACAGGACCATGGTTCAACGTATGTGAAAAGGAAGCATCAGATTCGGGTCGATTGCTCCAAAACGACGACCGGACTGTTCCTCGGCCTCGCGTTTCTGGCCGTAACGTTCACGTCGATGGTCGTTTACTATGGGTTCACCATGATGCACAAATCACAGAATGCCGCCTTTGTGTACGCATTCACGGACATGTTCCAGTACGTGCTCTCGACGATCGGAGTGCTCACTGCGATCTACCAAATGCGCGCCCTCAAGTACTTCAACAAGAAGACGAAGCATCAGAATTCAGACCAAGAGCTCCTCGACCAGATTCTTTTGTCGATCGGTCTCGTCGGAGAACTGATCTATTCGGTTGCCGGACTTGTCGGACTAACCGGCGAGAAACAGTGGACCAACTTCTCGTTCATTTTGCTCTTCGTCCACATCTTCCGACTGATTCAGGTAGCGAAGAAGCAAACCCCTCATTCAGAAGACGTCGAAATTCAGGTCGGTACGCAAACATTCCTTCTCCACGTGGCACGGAGCGTCCGAATGGGCTGCGAAGACAGGGAAGCGCAGCCTGGAAAACAGGCGATCACATTCTTGCTCACTGCGAATCTCGCCATATTCTTCATGAATCTTTTTGAAAGCGAAAAGGCCGGAGTCTCCGAAATAATAATTGGTTAGTCAAAAGACCCTTTTATTGATAGCAACTTTCTGTTTACAGAGTACTACGGGAAGCGCTCGTGGGTGTTCCTCGTGCGCAGTTTCTCCCCTCTGACCATCTTCTATAGATTCCACAGCTCCGTTTGCTTCGCAGAAATCTGGAAGAACGTCTACGCCGCGAAGACGCATCCAGTCCATTCTTCTGCCACGTCGTCAGCCACTCCCATCAACATCTAATGTCACATTCATATTTGTCACTCTATGAATACGGGTTATGAACCAGTTCCATTTTATTTTACTCTTTCCGTTGTGTTTTCCTAAAGCTTTGAACAGCCTACTCAACTCGGAGTACTCACTCTTCGACTGATTTCGAAATGCGCGCGTGTTTGAGTCGTTCGCTAGAGCGCCGTTGCTGCCACTTCATTTTCTGTGTCAGTTTAATCCGTTTCAATGAATGGCGAGCCGGGAACCAGCAGTGGAGCACAATGTGAGCAGTGCGGACGGATTCTGAAGTCGGAAGAAAATCTAAAAAAACACGAAAAGATGCACGAAGAGACGGAAAAGTTGGATAACTACTATTACAATAACTTTCATTCTAACTTTCAGAACTCTCGAGTGCACAACTTGCAAAAAGCGATTTCACAGTTCTGAACTGCTACGGAAGCATCAAATTGTGCACACGGTTCCAAAGTAGACCTGATGTCTGAAAGCTAAACCTCATATTGAGATTCTACAGAAAATCGATAAGTTGTGAGAGGTGCGGGAAGAAGTACAGCTCGAAAACGGCGCTTTCGAAGCACATGCGCGTTCACGAATCGACGAAAAGGTTTACGTGTCCGATGTGCTTCGCCTCCTTCGATCTCAGCGATCCGTTCAAGGTAACTCGAGGGGAGCTTTCTCAAATCGTTTCATTCGCAATGCAGGTTCACCTAAGAAAACATGACAATCTGAAGCCGTTCGGGTGTAGCTACTGCTTCAAACAGTTTTCTTCCCGATCCGTGTGCCGGAGACATGTGCAGCTGATGCACGAATCCCAGAAGAGATCCAGTTTATCAGAAGAATGATACAGATTACGGATATATACATAAACTAGAAATTACGTGTATATATTTAATATAAATATGTAAATAGTCGCTGAGATTCTACTTAAGACTTCCATGGAAGAGCGTTTCGAAAAGCTCAACCAGTCGCCGCATCTCCTTACTGAAAATCAGACTCGGTTTAAAGTTTCAAGATGATGTTCTCACATCTGCCCTGCCAGTTTCTGAACGTTTCCCATCGACTGATTGACTTCTTCGACTTTCGCGAGCATCTGAACGGAACAACGTGAAGCTATGATACTGATTACAACCTCACCGCATACGTGGATTTGACATTGGAGTCTGCTGCGTCGCACGCCTTCTCGACCCCTGCATTGTAGCATTGCAGGGATTCGAGAGTTAGATCCGACATGCCGTGGAGGGATCCTCTGAAATATCCGAATTGAAAACTCTGAGCTGGTTGTTACGGTTACCGCATGTCTCTGAGCATCATGTCCAGATTTCCGACAATCTCATTTGTGTGCGCCTCGAGATCCACGAGGATCTTCGGATCCGGCAATCCTGGGATTTTCGTCGCTTTTTTCGGGCTCATTGAAATACGAGCGCTCTCGCGTATCCGTTCCTCTAAATTGTCGACGACGTACGCCATCTGATTTACATTCGGTTCCGAAGTCGTCGGAGTGTCTGGACTTTCGGTAGAAGACATTCTGGAAGAAGACGTTCCGATTCGGAATTCACATATTGTCACCAAAGTAAGCGAGCCGTCTATAAAACAGCTTAATGATAACCAATGGAAAGATCATTTAAAAAAGCAAAAAACATTTATCGAAGAAAACCGTAACAAAGATAGAAAGATACTTGTGAGGGAGCAGTATAAAAAATGCGGATACCCGAGAGAAAAAGAGATCACAAGAAAATGGAAAAAATCGAGACTTCAATGCATCAGATTCATCGTCTCGTCGCCGAAATCGGTTGGCGGCGGCGATCTGCGTGCTGTTTCGTAGCCGCTGTTGTGCCATTGTGCGGTGGAGAAGACGCTGGCCGCGTTGGGAACTTGCACGAACTGTCGGTGGATGCCGCCAGTCTCTTCAGGACCATGGAGGGCGGGCGGCACTCCGAGTGCATAAAGAGAGAAGAAGACGTCAAGAAATCCGCTTCGTACGCAGCCATCGATCGACTTGTTCGTGCACAAATCCCAAAGTCTCAAAGCGAATTCCTTCGTGTTGCATGGATTGTCGGAAGAGTAGACTGTGCTAAAACATAAATCGTATTAGAATAAAACTTGAACAAATGACGACTAACTTGTTGTAGGTTCCGAAGGGCGGCGTTTGAGCGAGAAGTTTCGGGATCATCAGACGGATCGAAGGGTCCTTGTCTTTTTCGGCCAGGTCGAGAAGCTTCATTAAATCATCGTGTTTGTCTGTCGCATAGGAGTCATTGGTGATTCGGTCAACGATGAGCGTCAGAGCGCATTTTCTCATCTCGATGCACGAGTTCGGATGGGTGAAAGTCCAGAGGAGTTGAGAGTCGAGAGGCAGGAAGCCACATCGTTGCAACTGGTACAATCCGTTGAGAGCGGCAGTTCCGACGATACGCCGGAAGCTCGGATGAACAGTATCCATGTTGAGTGCACAAGTGAACTCTTTGACGATGAGACGGAACTGCGCGCTCAAGTTCTCGGGAATGCCGACCCGTTGTGGGAGGTACGTGGCTGGGGAGAGACAGGCGGCGAGCGAATTGAGCAGGGCTGCTAGGTAGAAGTCGTCCGAGTAGCGGTTTGTGGAGTTGTCGTTGTACTTGATAAGGTCGAGGAGGAAGGAGAGTACTTCTTCGTGACAGTCCCCGACCTGCTTTCGGAGTCGGGAAATCGCTTGTGGCAGGGCTTGCATCACAAAATATTGCTGTAGGTTATGAGCGGTCACGACGAAATTGTTCGATTTCGGAATGTTAGGAGCCGTTTTAGCGCCAAAGCTTTCTCTGAAAGCAATCAACTTAAAATTGTTAGGTGGGAATGGATACGAACCGAAACATATTGATCAAAACAGGAGTTCCAACTGCGATTTCCGATTTTCGGTTTTGTACTGAAGTCAGGACAAACGCGGCACGAGACCGGATTCTGTAGAAGAATCGCTCATTAGAGACAGCGTCGACGATAACACTGCGACTCTGGGCCGACGGGAAAGTCTGTATCCGTTCGAGAGCCTCCATCTGCGCGATGACGTCCCGTTCGTACTTGAGCATGTACTCCCAGTGGAACATCGGTTGGCTTATCGTGATTTCTCTGATCAGCAAATAGTCGTTGTCAATTCGGAGCCACAAAATTGGTGATTCCGCGTCCATGTTCGTCAAATCGATTTCGATTTCTTCGCCGGTGAGAATGGGAACTTTCTTCTGCAATATGAAAATAGAACCAGAGTCTGAATGACGAAATAAGAAACCTTTTTCTGTTTTCGGCCCTTGGAATGACACGAAATCTCAGAGTGAGACACGAGTCCGTCGATCTGAATAGTGTGCGAGAAGGCGCCGTCCACCTCTTGCACGATCACATTCAGCGGTCCCGTGTAGTGCATTCGACCGTTACCTTCTCCAAGATCCTGCTTCACTTCGACCTCTACCAGGTTCCTTTTCCGATTAAAATCGAACTTGATGGCAAATGCTGCGTGCCCGCCGTTCCGCACGAACTGCTCGATGAAAGTGGGAATCTCACGTCCGGTGACAGAGCTCACGCTCAGGAAGAAAGACTCCTGTGTCGTGAGAAGATGCCTCCAAGCGGCAGGAAGTGCCTTTTTTTCGCTCATGTCCAGTCCGACGGTCAGAACTCGATGCAGAACCCGCATGAACGGCTCTAGTCCTATCCTCTTCTGAAGCATCCGCATCGTCAGGAATCCTTTCTTCAGCATCGCATCCACGTATAAAGGAGATGCGGTGATTTCGTGTCTCGGATCGACGTGGAGAGCGATCCTTCGCTTCTCGTCAGGCGTCAGAATGATCTTTCCCCACTGATGCTCGTAGTCGCACACGTCATCCATAGCTCTTTTCAGCTGCCACCTGCTTTCGGCAGTTCCTAGCTTCGTTTCCACGTACAAACTGGTCAGAAACCTTGCTATCGAGATTACAATCCACCAGTGTGACCAGTGAGACGGCGAAATCAAGCATCCGAAAAACTGTTGAGCTATCGCAAAGATCAGTTTCTGCCGCACTTCTTGAACCACGTCTATGACTTTTTTGTGGTAGAGTAGCGAAGTGGGAACGATCAGAAGCGAGCTGTACACGTTGATATCTTCTGTCGACTGATCCACAAACACCACTTTCATGGTGGGAAACGGGAATCGGCAGGAGAGCTTTTCCTCGAGGAACTCCACCATCTTGTCCAGATACATCGTCGTGTGCTTCACGAACGGCTCCATTCCAGGTAGAGAGAACGTGTAGATGGTGGGAGACTCGGGATGGGGATCCAGAGTGAACTGGCCAATCGCCCATCCAATGTTACAGGCGCTCGTCGGAATCGTTTGGTAGAACTTGTACCAGATTTTTCCGTTTCTCTCCACTTTTTCTTGAAGCTCTCCGCTCACAACAGGGACGAATTTTGGATCCAGTTCGAAACTGAGCTCCCAAAGCGACAGTTGATCTGGCTCGTCCAGGCATACCGTCCACTCTCTAGCTCCCGAGATGTAAGGAGTGTGGTAGGTATACACATGGTAGTCTTCCGTCTTGCCGCCAGTGAAATCAACGAACTTCACTCCCTACAATAGGAAGTTGGAGTGAGGTGGGAGTTAATCGAGGACACGTACCCTTTCCGGTTTCTCGACGACTGTGACGATTTGCAGTCTGACTGCCTTCTTTTGCTTCATTTTTTTCCTGACTTCCTTCGGCACCTCGATTTTCAAGTTGTAGTCGTTCTCTATGAGTTTTTCGCTAAGTCTGGGCTCGAGATCTAGAATGTTCCGTTGCGGATCCTCAACGGGCGCATTCAGATACTTCTGTAAATGAAATTAGTGGCTCGTTCTCTCTACAGTCCAGACTTACTGGAAAGTAATCTCTCCGACTATAAGTGCAGTCCACTCCATTAAGTGTTATTTTGTTCGTCGATCCGGGAACTTCGTTTGGAAGCAGAGCGCGTTTTCCGAGATGAAAGTGCAGGTGATGCAATTTGTCGACGACCGGAAGCAGCACAATCTCCGTCCGGACTTCAAATCGCTGTTCTTCTATTGAGAGCTTCGAGATTTCCACCTGCTGCGAGAGCACTCGGAAAGCCGACTTCTCCTTGACTCCGGGGACGTAATGCACGTCTGCTGCTGGGCCCGCAACTTCTGCTGGCACGGCAGCGGGGGGTTCCGAAGGGGGCTGGACCCGGGGCTTCGGCGGGAAGGGCTTTGCGAACCCGTTGACTCGTTCGCCCACTTCCGTTCCATCCATAATATCTGAAAGAGTTGAGAATGCATAAGAAGAGAAGCAATGGTTGAAATTGGTAGGTATACGTGGCGAAAGAAACCATGGCCATGGTTTTAAACAATAATAGAAAACAACAACAGTTTATGAAAAAACAGAAAACGGGAAGAAACGGACGAGTCAGTAGGAACTGGCTTTGTGCTTAGGAATGAAGGTAAATCCTTCGGGAGTCGGGCCGAGAAGTCTCTTAGAGATATCGATCCAATCGTCCGCCTTCTGGCTCGAAAGGAGGGTCTCCAAATCGCTTCGGCCACGGAAGCGAGGCGGGCGGTCATTGATCCGCTGCGGGAGGCGCTCGAGGAGGCCCACCGGGATGTATCTACACTGGAAGGAGAGGAACTCGAGCAGGAAGCGTCGCGTTCTCTCCACCCCCGCGTCGTCGGACCCCCAATGGTCGAGGCCGTAGTCGACAAACCTGCAATGACAAGGGTCTCATTAGGGGAGAGAAGGGGGGACGGAAGGGACGCCCAGGGGGGATTTCGGCCTTTGTTAGAGCAGCCATCGACACATCCAAGTGTAGATGGAATATTTTGAGTGCAGATTCAGTGTTTCCTCTCGCGAAAATAAAATGGTTCTTATATTTACGTTTTTCTTTTTTTTTTGAACGATATGTATTAAGTCTTTAAAAACCTCACTTTTTGAGAAGATCGAATCTCTCGGTTGCGGAAATATCCCAAGTGCGTCGTTCATCGATTTCCGTGAAGATCCACGGCTTAATGAGAGCGCCCCTTCCGATCATGATTCCGTTCACCGGATTGTTTTCGAGTCTCTCGTAGTAGTCCTCCCAACTGAGCACATCTCCACAGACCCACAGCGGAACCGGCTTTGTCGCCTCGTAAACTTGGTTCGTAAAATCCCAGTTTGCCAGTTTTGTGTATCTCTGCTCTTTGCTCCGTGGATGGAACGTGATAAGATCAGGAGTGTGCCATACATTCTTCCGCATCAGCTCGACCGTCTCGTGAGCTTTCAGAATGCCTTCTTTCTGTCCGGTTCTGATCTTGACAGTCATCGGGCACTCTCCTAGGACGCTTTTTGTCGCGGAGAGCACTTCGTACATTTTGGGTGGGCGACTCGCAAGAGCACATCCTCCGCCTTTTTGATTCACAACGTCGATCGGGCAGCCCATGTTGATATCCACGAAGTCCACTTCAAAGTTATCGACGACGATCTGGGCCGCCTTGGCCATCGTGTCCGCGAATCCTCCGGCCAGCTGAACTCCGAAAATCTTTTCTGAGGGATGTCTCTTCAGAAGACTGTATTCCGAGGCTGATCCCGAAAGGATACTCGTCGCTAGAGCCATTTCTCCGCAAGTGATGTCTGCTCCGTAGTCGACGCAAATTCGACGGAAAGGCAGATTTCCGACAGTCGTCAGAGGAGCCAAATACTTTTTTCCGTCCAAAGAGCTCATGTCCAGCTTGCGTTTCTCCTCCCACATCGCTCCGATAGTTTTGTTTTTGATCCCTTCGAGAGCCTTGTCCGTCTTTTCGAAGTCATAAGCGTGCTTCCGGAGAGCCACTTGAATTTTCATAGAGTGGCAGTTCGTGGTCTGCTCGTACTTTTTCTCGGGTTCTTTCTCAGTCTGCTTTCCGTTCTCGTCTAGATGCGCGGATCCGAACCGACAAGCATAGCTGAACGGACACGTTCCACGAGCTTCATACAACGGGCATATCGACGCGATGTCTTCCGGTTTCCGCTCCAGGAACGCGGAGATGTCGTGCTCGCAGTTGCACTTCTCTCCGAACTTGCAGGCGACCGGCTGGATAACAGACGGACAGAGTCGGACGGCGGCCGCGCGGATCTTCGTCTCCGCGTGCTTCATATCCTTTCTTCTTGATTTGTTCATTCCTCTTCGCTCTCTTTTCGGTAGAGATTGAACCTCTTCCGGCATTTCGCTCTCCTCTCTCTGAATACTCGAAACAGATACTTCGAAACTCCGACGACTCACCGGGAGAATGAACTCTTCTTTGATCGGAGCCACATTTGAATCGCGCGAATCTTGGCCCAGCTGCTCGGCTTCCGTCATTTCTTCAGCCTGAGACTCTCTTGTTAAATATACTTCAAACTTTCAACGACAATTGACAAGTAGATTCCGGAAGAAACCGAGTAGGAAGCGAGAAAAATCGATAGATTCATTAAATTCATTAATTTTTATTATTTTGTTGTGCCTCTTTTTCCGCTTCATGTCGCTCCTTCAGCTGTTTTCCGTACCCGCTTTTCGTCATGTAATTCCGTTCTTTATGACATTTTCCGCATTTTTCTGTAATCGATCCCCGTTGTTTGACCTTGATCGCTGATTTTGGGAGCTGGAAGATTCGTTTGCTTTTTAAAAAATTTTCCAAGTGAGAACTTACTTTTCCAACAAGCACTTCTCGACAGTTTTTGCACACTTGTTGCTTCTGTTCCCGTTCCAAATGAATCATTTCTGTGTCCATTACTTGTCGGCATAACTTTGAAATATGTCGACTTGTTTTTGAAAATCCGTCGTTTGGTTTACTTCCTGTTTCAAATTAATTCTAATTGCAATTAAAATTAAAAGAAGGACTCACCGAGGCTTGACAGAAAAACGGCGCACCGATGTAGATGATCAGCTCGTGCGTATCCGGGCTTATTTTTCCCGCTTTTTTCCTTATCTTTCTTGTCTTTTTGCTTGTTCTTGCCTCTTGCCATGGTCGTGAATCGTGGGAAATCTTGTAAAATTGAGAAAACCGCCGTTGCCTGGCTTGTCTGCCTTGTCTGCGTCTCTGCCCTTCCCCCTTTCTCTCGCAAGTGCGGTAGAGCGCGTTTGCATAGTCACCAATTGCAGCAACTTTTCAAACAATATTCGCATTTAAAACATTTTTCCACAATAACCATAGTTTAGGAGCATTTTTTCGAAGCGCTAGAATTGATGGAAGTTATTTTCTCGTTGACATATACACTGGAATTCATTCTTTGCATCAGTTTTAACACTGAATGACTAACAATTCAAAAATTGACGTTGAAACATTGAATTCCAGGAATTCGAGTACCTCAGACTACAAAAAAATGGCTTCGAAAAGCGATAAAGACCACATCGGCAGCTACATAGTGGCACACTCCAGGTTTTTCCAATTTCGATCACATTTCAAAATTGCTAATCCTTCAGACTTGTCAAGCAGAAAGAGTTTCGTTTGGCAGACGAAAAGGAAAAAAATGATGTGATCGAGCAGATAGCAGAAAAGTGCGTCCCAAAGCAAATCGTGCCCGTAATCAAAAGAGGTGAGAATCATTTGCAGCATCAAAAGTAAAGTATTCGACTTCAGAGTTGCAAGACATCGAAATTCAAACAGAGGAAATAGTGAAGGCGAAGAGAAAATGTGTCGAGAAACAGAACATGGAAACGATGAAAGTTGCGGAGCCAACGTCTTCTCCAGCTCTCAGCGACGTCTTGGCCATTCTCGCGAGGAGCCCCGAAATGGTCGGCATCGGCAATTGTCTCACGCCCGACGGTAAGGTTTCTTCAATCTCATCTCTTTAAGTCTGGCGGTTTCCAGCTGCTAATGCGATCGGTGGATGCACACGTCTGATACTTCGGAAAGTAATTCAGAATGCGAAACGGATAGCTAATCGGGAGAATCGGAAACGGATCGTCCCTTCCGACGTCGACATCGCCTCAGGAATCGTCGAAGCCGACTACGATCTAGCATGCCCGCTGCTGAAGCCAATGCCGTCGACACTGAGAACGTATTGGGGCAGGAAGATGACGAAAAAGGACAACACAATCGATGCGAACTCGAAAGAGATAGTGTCGCACGAGAAGTTCTGCGACTCGATAATGATAAAGGATCACTGGCTTGTAATCGAGGGAGTCACTCCCTGTGTCCCGGAAAACGTGGTTCCGATAGAAATGAAGCAAAAGTACCAGGAGCAACTGCAGGAGACGCAGAGACTACACGGTTTCGGGCAACCCGGACTGAAAAAAGGCGCGCCGAACGAGAAGAGGGTCGCATCACAGATATTCACGCAGGTACCCAGACCGTCAGCGAGAAATAAAGCCCCCTGTTTGATACGAGTTGCAGGAGCACCAGGTACTGTTTGCGGAAGTCACAAAGACGCTTACTTCTGGAAGTGCGCTCGAAAGACAGCGAGTGTTCGACTGCATCGAAAACGACACGGGAATACAGTTTTTGGCCGGGAGATTCGTGATTCTGATCGCAGAAGGTGTCCGGCTGCACATAGGAACACGAAATATTCGAGGACTCGCTAATCTCCTCAAATTCACATGGAGCCTCATGAAGAACCAGTCGATCCGTCTCGAGAAATACGTGAGACTCTTCCTAATCGTAACCGTTTCATCCGTCTCTTTCAGTTGTACGTCCTAGTTCCTACTCTCATCTCGTGTGTTGTCAACAAATGTATGATCCCGATCGTGGATCCTTCGAAAGCGCCGGGACTCAAAGCGAAAGCCACAGTACCGCCAGGAACGTCGGAACTGACGAATGAAGATCGAGAAAGGATAACTCGAGACTTGGATGTAGAGTTCCGACTGAGAGAGTCCGCAGGCAGGATACTTGTCGAACTATCAAAGTGAAGCTATTCCCAAAACATTCAATTATTGAGCATTTTATTTTCAGACAGTACCCATCTACAAATCTGAACATCCGAATAATTCAGATTTTGCGAAAAGTTCTCAGCGGAAAACATGATCCAGTCTCCATTTATGGTGTCCTCTGCACGTTCTTCGCCTTCGGAAGCCTCGTAATTTTTCGTTGCACTCGTAGTTTAAACGGATCCTCTCTTCAGACGATAGAATCCATTGTGATCCCGAAGATGCACGACATCTTCTGCTCCCTTCAGGACAGCCGTTCCGAAATGACGCCGGTCAAGACGACAATGACGAAAATGCGAAAGATCATCGTCGAATCGGAAGCAAAACGAATGGAAGTCGTTCAGAATCGGACAATCGAGCTGATTATGGTATAATTGTTTCAATGCTTTCGTTCCTAAATATCTCATTTCAGAAAATAATCTACGAAAACGAGATTTACAATGAGAGAACGGAAGCAAACCGAGATAATTACGTTTCTTTGTATGAAGAGTGCGGAGCCCTATTTTACGAGTGAGATTGAAATTCGCCAAATCAAACTGATTCCAAGTTTTCCAGCTACGCCTTGAACACTGGAATGATTGACGAGAAGACTGGGCACCTGAAGTCGTCGAGGCCCTCGTTGCTACTAGATCGTCAGTCGTTCCAGCATGAAATCGAGAAGAAAAAGAAGGTTAATAGACCACCGACCACGTCTTCTTACAATCCACGCGATCCTATGGGAAGTGACGTCTCGATGCTTGACAACCTGCTAGACGATTCGAACCGTCCGTGGTCGAAACCAGCAGCCCAAGTGGACGAAGCGGATGTGGATCCGCTCGAACATGATAAGGCTACATTCTTCCGGACACCCAAGTTGTTCCTCGTCCGAAAAGAAAAGATGCCAGAGGGCGGATGGGCGGCCTCCTACATTCGGCCGCTTGAGTACGGATACATGCCGAGTCTGCCGTCCACTCGGTCCGGAGCTCGGAAGGACATGGGCGCGGCAGCAAGAGAGACGGCGACCGCGAGAGAAAGTGTCGTTGGACACTCAATGTACGCATCCCGTGCTTCGGATGGCCTTAAGACTACGAAAGATTCCGGAGATTTGCTGAGAAGGTTCGTGAAGCGACCGGGCGAAGAGGCAGGAGCCATTGTCTACGGAAGGAATATGCTGATGACCGAAAAAGGGCGTGCTTCACTTGACGCTCAGATCTCGAAGGCGGCCGCGCGGCTCTCCAACGTGAGGCTGACGAATGCGATCACGGTGAACCGGTCGGCGGTGCAGTACGAAGAGATGAATCACGGAAAGTTCCTGGCCCCACCGCCGTCTCTTCTTCACAACTAGGAAGCACACTCCCATTTTAATAATTGATCTTCATCCCATTCTGATCTCTAGATTCCATTTACTGCTCATTTCAATTCCTTTACCTCTTTTTTAAAACTGTTTTTATGGGTTTCATATTAATTAATATTCTTTTTTTCATCGTCTAATCAAAATGTGATAAATTTATGCCTAATGATTGGTTTCGTATTTGAATCATCGTGTTCTTCTCGACCAGATCCGACTATCTTTCAATGATCTTGTTCTGATTTGAACAAGAGATTTCAGGGTGAAATGGAGGATTTGGCGGGAAAAATTTGCATCGGTTGTCGAAAACCGGCGAAGCTCCGATGTCCGACGTGCATCAAGATGTCCCTTCCGGACTCGTATTTCTGCGATCAGGTGAGTCTATCGAAGTCGTTCCGGACTCTTCCGTAGACCCCCCGACGCATTCGGAAGTCTCGTTTCAGTCGTGTTTCAAAGCGTTCTGGCCGATCCACAAGGCCTCGCACACCGATTCGACCGGGCCTTACAACCCATGGCCTTGCTATTCGTTCTCGGGACCCCTTCGTCCCGCCCGTGTTTCCGACCGTCGCGACGTTCCGGAACACATTCCTCGTCCCGACTACGCTCTCCATCCGCAAGGAGTGTCTCTTGAAGAGCGCGAGTCCAAGGCCGAGCGAATCATCAAAGTGCTGACGGACGAAGAGAAGGAGGGGCTGAAAGTGGCTTGTCGCCTCGGAAGAGAGTGTCTCAACGAGGCCGCCCGAGCATGTGAGCCCGGAATCACTACGGACGAGCTCGACCGTATTGTGCATGAGGCCGCCATCGAACGAGACTGTTATCCGAGTCCGCTCGGCTATTACAAGTTCCCGAAGAGCTGCTGCACTTCTGTGAATGAGGTCATCTGCCACGGAATCCCAGACATGCGGAAACTGGAAAACGGAGATTTGTGCAATGGTGCGGAGCATTGAATCTTCGAATAAAAACATGTCACTATTGCAGTGGATGTGACCGTCTACCACCGCGGGTTCCACGGAGATCTCAACGAAACGTTCCTTGTCGGCGATAAAGTCGACGAAGAATCGCGCAAACTGGTGCGTGTGACCTACGAGTGTCTCCAGCAGGCCATCGCCATCGGTAACTAATCCCTGTGCGTCCTGATGAATTCTCTTTGTTCGCAGTGAAACCCGGCGTAAAGTTCCGCGAGATCGGCAACGTCATCCAGAAGCACGCGAACGCGAACGGCTTCTCAGTCGTCAAGGGATACTGTGGCCATGGAATCCATCGTCTCTTCCACACTGCCCCTAACGTGCCTCATTACGCCAGTGAGTCCGCTTCTGCTCTCGGCAGACATGTCTTCCCTTCTCAGAGAACAATGCGACTGGAATCATGAAAGCGGGCAACTCGTTCACCATCGAACCGATGATCAATGCCGGAAGCCATTTCGACGAGAAATGGCCGGATGACTGGACTGCCGTCACGGTTCGAATCTCTCCCATTCCGTCCCACGGACCCGGTTTTCAGAGAGACGGAAAACGCTCTGCCCAATTCGAGCAGACTCTTCTCGTCACCGACACTGGCTGCGAGATTCTGACAGCGAGAGAAGGAGGCCGTCCGTGGTTCATGGACCAGATCGAGCAGAAGTACTGAAGACATAATTGCTATCATTTCATTTCGGCCCAGTAATAAAGACAACTTGTCCTTTCGAACAAAACCCCGGTTATTATGTACACCCAACCGAGGGGGAGGGGCGAGGTGAAGTAGGTGCAAATGAGCACACACACGTAACCCCTGATTTCTAATTCATGAGCCGTGCTTTCAAAATGAAGAGAGCACACTGCCCGAATGGGCTCAGGTGAGGAAACGCAACATTTCTTCTTCATCTTCAGTGCCGTGTTCCCCCTCTCCCCAGCCTTGTTACACTGTCTTTTCTTTGCTATCAAGACCCGTCGGCGGCATGACTGCTTGGCGCAATGGTAGCGCGTTCGACTCCAGATCGAAAGGTTGGGCGTTCGATCCGCTCAGTGGTCAAAGCTTTTTTCCTGAAGTTGTCCAGTCACCGCGCCATTGTTCCCTTCTCTCCGAGACGTCTGCCCTCGAACGCGCTCGCTATATTATTCGTCACCGACTTGGCGACTTAGCCTTTCGCCTTCCTTCCACCTTCAAACCTAGAGAGTACTCGTGTGTGCATGACTCGAAGGTTCCCACACATATAGATACGGTATCTTTGTCGCCATCGTTTGCCGGCCGTCGCGAGCCGTCCATTTTAATGGGTCGCTCGCCCTTTTTGAAGCATTGTTCACTCTCTTTCGACCCGTTTGGCTCGACATAATAGACAGCGTGTTTCGAATGAAGTGCAACACTTGCTCGCCCCTTCAGAAGAGCCCCTCCTCCCGAATTCCCCTCGCGCGCCTAGAGTACTACGTCGGAATGTCTCTGCTTTCTATCATTATCCACCATCAAAAACCCAATATTTTTTCCGGGCGACTCTTTGTTTTATCGCGTGTTTTCATCTCGAATCTTGCAACATTCTCCGGCTTTTCTCGCTTCTTCGTCCCAAGTTTTCCACCCGCAAAACGAACTATTTTCGTCGAATGCGGCCTTGAAACATGAACAGGTGCATTACTTTCTTCCCTTTTTTCGCCCTCTTCCCGCATTCGAATCGTACATTTCATTCCGTTAATCGAGTTGGAAAAGAACGACTTCTCTCTCTCGGAAGCCCATAAATCCGTCATGTTTCGTCTCTTCTCGCTTTGATTCAACGGGATTTCCATTTCCATAAATCGCCGATGATTGTTCTCGCGAGAAGAGATACTCGTCGAGATTCGAGACGGGGAGAGAGCCCTAATACTCGGATTACCCGACGGGCTCCGCGAGCAGCAGGAGCAGTGCTAATCAAAGAAAACATTTGGGCCGGAGAGGGGCAGCAGGTGAGCCCTTCCGTGCCTAATCTGCTTATAATTACTGTAACAGTAGGCGTATTGTTTTTCGTTTTGCGCATGCTGCACCCTCAATATGGCTCATTTGTGTGCTCACGGAGCACATTCCAGCCGTCCCGAACAATCTCGAATTCCTTCTGAATGAATCGCCACGTGGCGCCGTTCGGAACGTCCTTTTGGCGTTTTCCAATTAATCGCTCACTACAAAACATGTATTACGAATCAAAAGCAAACACGTGTATGTATTCCCCCAAAATAAACACCGAAAGCTATATCGTTCTCCCCTTTTCGAATGAATGTTAATTGAATTGAAGGGCAAAAACAGGCGAAATCCTCTCGGAAGAAGGACAGTCTCGGATTTCAAACGGCCACTCTTTCGCGGCTTCTTCTCCTTCCTCGTCTTCTTCTTCTTCCGCTTCTTCTTTCCTTTCGCTTCTTTATGCTTTTCCTCGTTTCAATTCGAACCAATAATTACTGAAACAGCTGGCAGTTGTCTCCGCAGAAGACGGTCATGCATTTCCAATCGCCCCCCCCCCTTTCATTTTTTTTCGGCATGCCGCCCCAAGAGGACCCATTTTTGTGATTTAGTATTTATGCGTCTCGATCATCTCCTCTTTTTGCTGGAAACGAGGTCGATCACAAATGCAGCACTATTTCCCATCATTGTTCACGGCCCATCTCTCGCACCTGCTGCCAGCCCATTGTGATGAATGGGCGGTCTCACGAAACCAAAAAAATGGAGTTTCGCTCGTCCATTCTTGTCATGAGGACGAGAGCGTCTTCTTCTTCTTCTTCTTCGCCCTCTCGGACACTTAAAAATTCATCTCGGGGGCGCCTTACGCACATATTTCATTGTCTCCCCCGGCGGCTTCCTTGCGCCTTCCCAGGATCCCCCGGGGAGCCCGCACCCACCGGCCATTCCTCCACAAATCTGCTCTCCGTCCGCTCCTCCCAACAACAATTGCTCCGTTTTTTTCACAGCAGACACGTCTCACAGTTTATGACGTGGCAGTAATTGCTTCTGTGAAGACGTGAAACAAAAGAACGCCGTCTCGCTTCACGTCTTCTCCGCGCTGCCACGTTTCTTCGACGGAAGTCACTGTTTGCACTCTTTTTCGACTCCTCTCCTGTCAGGGACGTCTTCTCCGAATTCGAATCCTTTCGTTTTCCGCGTCTTCCTAATTGACCGTGACAAATTCGACGGCGGAGTGCCCGCCCTTGATACGGAGACAGCTGATCCGGGCGGCGCGGTCACTTTACCGGAGGGCGACTAGCCGCCTCCGCATATTCCATTACATCTAATAATTCGGTTAATGTGTACTATTCGGACGAGTAGCGGTATTAATTACAGGTTGGCGCATCGCGACTTTGAGGAGTTGCGACCGCCTCACTGCTCGCGCGCCCTAATGCGATGTGACTGTTCTTCCAACAATCCATTCCTTTTTTGACTTTTTCTCTCTCCCTCTCTCTCTCTTTTCTTCTTCTTCTCGATCCTAAACCCTGTGTTTCTAATCCCCAAATAGCGGATTACTGTAACTGGTTCCTTCTCGCGCACCTCCTAATGTTGCCAAATGTTACAAGCCCCCTTCCTAATGACCACTGCATATGTTCCCTCCGGCTTAGAGACTCTATCACCTCTCCTGGCTTACTTAAGTGCTTGAGCATCTGGTCGGGACGATTCGAAAAAACGGCACTAATCCCTCCTCCCGGGGCGTGCTCTTCCCGAGTACGACGATGTCTCCTGCTGTCCCATTTCCGATCGAATTTCTCATAATTCGTCAAAACGGACGCCTTCCGGGCAGGAAGAGAAGGGGGGCCCACATGTCGGTTGCACAACATGTACGAGACGCTCGTCCGTTGTTTTGCCGATTGTTTGTTTCCGTTTTTGATTGGTTCTGCATTTGAACAAGCGACGAACAAGGAATGCGAGACGAGTCGATCACTGCTGATCCCCGTAAACAAGCCTTCTTCGAACAAAACTTGAACAATACCCGCGAATTACTCGCGGCCAAAACACGCCAGTCTCTGTAATCCCCCCACGATTCGAATCTCAAGATGTTCCAGTCGTTTCCGGCTCTTTTCTGGCCCTCTAATCCGCTGCAATCTGTTCTCGGACTTTAGTCAAAACAAGGTCAAAGGGGGCGGAGCCCGAGAGCGGAAACCTCGGCTTCTCCCCTCGTCTTGCCGCCCGCTTCCCCCCCTCCTTGAGCAGCTCCTGCCCACACATAACATGTGCACATTAGGGGGTCCGTCGACGAGGGCGCGACCCCCCTATAAGTATCCATTCGTTGTCTCCTTTTTTGCGTGCATCTCGTGCACTACTCATATCTGCGCTCCCCCTCCAACTCTCCGACATTCTCACCTGCTCTCCCGGATTGGCGCGTCAAAAAACATTTCCAACTCGCGTTATCAGCAGTCTTGAATCCAAATCCCCTCCTCTCTCTCTCCCTCCCTCTCTCTTTCTGTTTTCAGCGTCTCTCTCTTCTGTTATTCCAAATCTGCAATTCAATTTCTTGATCCGATTCCATCCGTCAACATCTTCACTCCTCCCAGTGTACTGTTTCTTCATTTCAGACCCAGCCTTTTCCATGCTCACAGATGTTGCTTCCTAGTCGATTTCCCGTAGCCGTCGCTTCCTTTTTTCTCCTTCTAATCCACTCTGTGTGGTCGTCAGAAGGTAAGTAACGAGACGAGAGAAGAAAAAACCAAAGTGGATGTGTCTTCGGAGGAAAGAAATGCTCGAGGGCGAGTCGAATTGAATTACCCTCTCTCTCTCCCTCCGCACCGCTCTTTCGCTGCCAGGTATCCGTCCCGGGGGACGCATTCCATAAAAATCCGCTGCTTTCCGTCTCGGAGGACGCCTTCTTTGCTTCGAGAGCTCATCAGATGCTCCGAATAATTCATGAGAAGCAAGCGAGCACATTGACTTCTTCTTCTCCTCCGGCTAATAGTTTGTTGATTCCTATACAACAACAAGACGACGGAGAAGGAGAAGAAGCAGAGCGAGCAGAAGGTGTATCATTGTCTTTTGACTCCGAAGTCCGTGTGAAAGAGAGAGGAAGGTCTTCAAGAGCAGACAACTTGATTTATGTCTGCGTCTCTCGCGAGGGCACACTCTCTCGTCGCAGGAGTACATTATTCTATTGTGTGTCAGAAGAGACACTAGAGACGTCTTCCCAGAGACACGAAAAGAACTGAACGATTGCAGATGGGGTTCCTCTCGAAACGGTCCACGCCCCCATGTTCGAAGGTTTGGCATGTGTCTGTTTCTCGTAGCCGCCTTCTTCCCCTTTTCAGAACACACACTCCTTCCCTCTAGTCACTAGTGTTTCTGATTTGCACGTCACAGAGCTCCGGAGTCTGAGTGCCGACATCCAGTTTTACAGATGTTTTCGATGTGCGTATCCACGAGGGAGCCGACAAAGGGAGTCGACTGACGATGAGTCAGGAGCTCCAGAAGTCCACGGAGCCACTGGGACACTGCTTCGGACAACTGGAGACCGACGTCGACTGGATAGAATGGAGATCCAGCCGCAGTGCCTTCTACACTTCCAGCCAGATGCCGCTCTCGGCCACCAAAAACTCGAACAACCTCGTCGGAACTCTCCATTTGTCCGTTCTATTCTCTATATCCACCCCCATCATCGACCATTTTTCAGACTCTGTGCTGGAAATCGAATGCACACGTTTCCATTCCGAGTGCACATCACCCACCGTAACCACCATCCTCCCTCCTTCCAGCTTTCTTCTTTCAAATTTCACGTGCCCGTCACTCTGCCCATCGGATCCGTAATCGCCAAGATAGAAGTGAAAGACCAGGATCCCGTGATCTATAATTCCGAGCGAAGGCTCTCTTTTACGAAAGACGAGGCTCTCGTGGAAATCCTTCAGGACGGCACTCTCAAACTGAAATCCGATTTGAGCACCCTGGTCCCGTACACACCCCAAAGGATGCAAGTGCTCGCCATCGACTACGGAAGTCCGCAGCTCTTCACCATCGCCAACCTCACCCTCGTGCCCGTGACTGTCTCGATGGTCCGGGAGCTGCACGTGAACGTGGCCACCGAAGACTACCAGATCTTCGAGTGGGAGCATCCGGAGTACGGGAAGGTGGACAAGTACAGACTGAGCATCAGGAGGGACGACCAGGTTGTGTACGAGGAAGAGCTCGAAGCCGTCAAAACACTCGCATTGACCAAGGTAATCCGTTGCTCCTATTCAGACGAGAGATCAAAAAACGAGTTCAGATCCCATTGTCCAACACGATGAATGTCAGTTTTCAAGTGACGGCGATCGACGAAAACGGAGAAACATCCAGCGAATGGACACAGATCGGACCCATCGACAGAGGTTTCATCTAACGTCTTCTCACCTTCTTCACACTTCTGAATTACAGACGTCGAGTGTAAGGGAGAGTGTTCCCGTGGCGGAACGCCCTTGTGTTATGTCGGCGCGTTCAACCGAGTCGAGCAGTTCGTGGATGCTCGCGGAGCCCACTGTCTGTGCTATCCCGGCTTCATGGGAGTCTCGTGCGAGACGATCGGTAAGATGACGAATGCGTCGTTGCGCAACATTTCATGCGCGAGAAGGTGGCCCATCTGTGCCTTCCGGACGGCTTCAAACGGCTTGCCGCCCCGCGCGCGCGCTCTCCATCTCAATCTCTCTCGCTTGATTTAGCCAATCATAATGCTGCCGCCGCACAGGAAATCGCGTTCCCCTCCTGGCAAGAGGGGCCGCGATTAAATACTTAATTATTATTTATGTGTCTTATATCAAAATGATTCACCACTTCCTCCACTTTTAGATCGATGTACGACGGAGAGGACCGTCGACGTCTGGGGAGGGGTCGACTGGACGGAAGTGAACACGAACATCTCGCTGCTTGTGCCATGTGGGTGACGGGAGAATGGGGTGCGGAGAGTTATGGGGGGCTTGCAGGTCCGTACAACGTGGTCATGGAGAACAAGTACCTCGAGAGAAGGTGTTCCTGGGACTCGGAGGCCGGAAGAGCAGTCTGGGAGAGGCCGCAGGACAGAAGTTCGTGCCAGACTCAGACTTCCGTCCTCGCGCACCTCGCACTCATCGGCAGCTACTCTGCGAAGGCAGCCACCATATCGGCCATCAACACGGTCACTAGGTATCACGCCTTCTTCCCACGTCTTCTGACGCTTGCTCGGTTCCAGATTCGTCCGAGACCTGCTGTCATATCCGTCTTTCTCGAAAGACATGACCCGACACGCCCACTTCGACCAGAAGATCGCTGAATTGACGGCTCTCGTTCTGGACTCTGTTGTGCAGGCAGATTTAGACCGCATTCCCGGGAACACGACGACGGCGCGCGCGGAGACGTGGAGGATCATCGAGGCGTTCTCGAGAAGCCTGCCGGTGCCCTATTCACTCTCCTCCCCCGACAACGGAATCCACATGAAGGCGATCGAATGGGTGAAGAGTGGAGAGCCGAACGACAATTTGATTGGCAAGAAGTGCAGGATTCAGCTGCCGACCACTGACGAAAACTACGTCATCCGAGTCGTTTGTGCTTCGAATGCCACTCTTTTTGAGCTGCTCGAACCGAAAAGTCCCATTCTTTCTGTGCAACCGGACGGACGAGAGCCGTTCGGATCGACGAGAATGGCGATTTACATGAAGTACCCGGACACGCACGACAACTACACTTGCGTCTACTACGACGAGGAGGAGAAGGCGTGGTCGACGAAGGGCATCCGGAGAATCGAGCACAACCATCACGGCTACGTCAAGTGCGAGACGAACCACTTCGGAGTGTTCGCCCTGCTGCCGGACCGCCTCTTCTACAATTCGGAGACGTTCTGGAAGGATCTCGCTTCGCACATGCCGACGGTCACTTCGTTCGTCACCCTCATCTGCACCGTCCTCCTTCTGTTCATGGCCGCTGTCCAGAAGAATCAGCCGATCGACTGCGCTTTCCTCTTCTACCTCTTCTTCGTCTTCATGATCCACCTGTCACATCTTCTGCTTTTCTTGGCTCCTCAAGTGGGAGAACCCTTCACCTTCTCGGCTCTTCTCCATTTCGTTCTCCAGTTCTGCGTCATCGCTTCATCGGGACTTTTGTGTTTAGGTAAGAAATGATCCAGTGAATGTCGAGGGAAAACCTTTCGTTCTGCAGTTCTTTACTCAATCCATACTACCATCGTCAACTACGACGTGACGAAGGAAGAAGAGCCGCAAGGATGCTTCTCGAAGCCCTTCCACGTCTTCGGAATGGGAATTCGTGAGTCTCGTTCACTTCCATCTCCTCCTAAGCCACTCTTTTCCAGTTTCTCCCTCGATTTTCACTTTCTCCACCTACTACCTGCTGGATGGCCGTGATCTGGACATTGGCAGGATCTTCGAGAGGACCGATTGGCTCTTCATCTCGAACTACCTCCTTCCGACCGCCGTCCTCTTCTCCATTTCGATTGTCTACGCTGTCTGGAATGTGTACATTGCCAGTGGAACCAAGTGAGGACCTCCTTCTCTCGACACACACCTTCTCTTCTTTGCAGGAACAATCGTCGTTGCTCTTCCGACCGACTTCTATCGCTGGGACCTGCAATCAGTGCGTCAGTGACTTCTCTCTTCATGGTACGTCCCCTGCACGTCGTCTGAAGTAGCCTTTCTCTCTTGCAGGTCTTCTTCTTCTGCTCCGCCCTCCTGCTCTTCTTCTTCCGAGAACACTCTCCCACTGCAATCTTCTTCTTCTGCCTCTTCCAGTTCTTCCACGTCGTCACGGCATTCTTCTTCGCTTCCTACCTCTTCAGGTAATATCTTCGAGTGTGTTTTCATCCGACAAAACGCAACATTCCAGACTCCGATTCCTTCTGCAACGTGGATTCGACAGCAGCAACGATTCGACGGACTCTCTGGAACGAAAGCGTGACATCTCGAGAGCGCTTCTGGAGCACGTCGACACAAAAAGCGACATCGCCTCGGACCGTGTCGTGATAGACGGAGGCTTCGCCGACGCCGGATTCGCCGCCGCTCCCCACTACCAGTACTCTCCGTCCGACTACATTCCGCCCGGATCGATGACGCAGTCCGACTGCAATAACCGGTACTTGGCCCTCCATCAGAACATCTTCGAAAGAGCTCCGATGGTGAGCATCGTCTAGACTCCCCCCTTCACGCCTTCTTTCGCCGATCCATTTCACCTCACGTCCCCCGCACCGGTATCGTTTCCGTCTCGGTATCCAATCCCATCGAGACCCCATTTGTATGTATAATAACTCGTCACCCTTCTTTCAACTACTTAGATCTCGAATAAATCCGTCTATTCTCTCTTGTTGTCTCTCTCTCTCTTTGCAAGTGTGTTACACAGTCAACAACGTGTTGATAAAACTGAAATTGGTGGTGGTTTGTTTGAACTTTCGATCGTTTTTCCTTCTGATAACGGTTTGTTTGCCTATCCGCCGCTGTTTTCGTGCCTAGCACGGGAGTCGTTTGAAAACGGCAAGAAACGTTTCAGCGGCACGTGAACGAGATGCGTCGCCGAGTGGAAGGAGCTCTTCGAAACGAGCCGAAATGGGAAGGGATTGGTCCCTCCGCTCCTGCAGACTCCGGTGTTTCATCTCTTCGTGATCCCAGCTGTTTCCCATCAATCTATGAGCTCGTTGCTGCTGCTGCTGCTGATTCTTCTTTTCCGCGTACAAACAAGTCAGTTGTTCTTGTTTGGACCCGTCGCGCCGCGAATCAAAGACGAAGAAGCACGTCGCTTTGAAGAAAGTAATACAGTGTCTTTCGCTTCTCTCAATGCACCAAACACCAGTGATCGACGCGTTTTGGGAAGAAGAAGAAGTGAAAAACAAGACGGTCAGTCACTTATTATCATCATCTTCGCCCCTCGACAACCGTGCTTCTGTTGTTTTTGGAAAGGGAAGTGTCGGGTGCAATACGACCCCATCCATGGTGGTTAAAAATAACAAAAAACAGATGGGAAGAGCAGGAAAAAGGCGGCAGTTGTCGTGGATTTGAAGGTAGCTGACAGCTGACGGGGGACTTTTGAAGAGGATTCGGTGACACTTGAAGAATCGCCGGAATTCGGGATTCGAGTTCAGAAGTTCAACGTGAACTCGTCAGAAGTCACCGACGTCATCTAGTCCATTCAGACGAGAAATACCGGATGGAAGTGTCAACTGACTCGTGTCACGGTCGGGATGGACCTTGTCTTGTTGACTCCATTTTCAGAAAAGACCCGATTGCTCCGTCACGCAGAGCTCTTCACTCTCCTGCCATCCCTCAAATCCTCGAAACTTGTGACACTTGCCGCAACTCTTCAGCAGGCAAACAGAACGTTAAATGTGCAGAAACCGCTCGAAACTCGGTGTGCACTTGCACAAAACGGCTGTGAGTGCTCGCTGCTCTCGTCCACTCGGGTCCGGCCGGCAGGCGACAGTTGGCGATCCCCTATCACCCCACTCGGACTCGCTCCGCTTGCTCGCGGGCGTGCGCCCCCACAATATGTTTCTTTCCCTCATTCAATTAGGGCTTCTTCTTCTTCTTCTTCTCTTTTTTGCCGCGCACGCGCCCTTTCCATCGCTTTTTCTCACTTTCGTTCCGCGCGTTCCTCCATATATTTATAGATTCAACGAATGTCTGGTCGTTCTCAGACTGATCGCGTTATGCTTCCATCGTGCTGTCGTCACTTGTGCTGACCAGGCTGCTCGACTGACCGCCCCCCTGATAACCCTCGCTGATAACTCGCCCCACTCGTTCTGACCATCACCCGATTCCACTCTTCTTCTCCCAACGTGTGGCAACTGGGGGGATCCTCTCGTTTGCACTCACCAGAGTTTCACGTGAAGCACGACAGGCGTCAACACAGACCAGCCGTCGAGGGAGGGGGGCTTTTCTCTTCGCGATTCGCTCGCAGAAGCGCTGTTTGTCTCGCTCTCTTTGTTCAACTTTGCTGATACCTAAACACTCGCAGCTGATTTTTCCCCCTCTTATCAAATTCGACTTCTCCTTCTATTTCTGCCGTTTCGTATCGAAGGGCCGTGTATGAAAACTGACTGAGTGATGTTAAAAAGCGGCAAGAACACATCGCTCGTCCCCATTTCTCACTCTCTCGTATTGTGTCAAAATGGCGTGAACAACATCGTCGTTGATACGGAGACATAATTGATAAGAGACGAGAGAGTGTGCGTAGTGGAGAGACCGTCTGCGTCTCTCCGAATCACACGCTCTCTGCGCGACGCCATCTGCAAACAGTTCGGACAATGTTTTGATAGCGCCACCGCCAGCAGCCTCTGGTCGGGAGCGAGTGACCTGTCTTTTCATCTTTCCGCCCGTTTTCAGTTTCTGTCGTTGACGCAGAGTACCGTATCGGGAGCGCGATTCACGTGAAACGTGGTAGTTTTCTGAATGCAGAAGAAGAAACGGAAAGGTTTCCCCTCTACAGTACCCGCAAAAGACCGCTCTGATCGGATCATTTTCTGAACTTCTCGCTGCGGTTTGGTCAATTAGAATGGGAACAAACGGGTTTCACGGGGTGTGATATCATGGTCGAGCACTTCTGAATGGGGCCCCTTCGGGCGGATCTCTGTCCCAGACTTGTTCGGAATGACACGCCCCTCATCAGCTGCCCCCCATCAACAACTTTCGCGTCTAGAAATTTCAGTAAAAAGGACAACTGTCTCAAAAACACACCCAGACTCCCGCTTGTTTCAAAAACATTCACCTCTCTTGAAATAACATGGACTCTCAGTTCGAGACGGACTTTTGTTGTCCGTACCAACCATCGAGAACTATTCATTACTGTCCCACAACTCCGAAGAGATTCGATCGTTATAAGTGTCGCAGACCCGTACTAGCATGTACAGTTCGGATCTTCCGATATTCTCAGCGCCCGCCTCGTCTTCTTCCAATGTTATCATCATCATCATCATAATCCGAAAATCGTCTCTCCCCCAAATCAGCCCATATCCTTTGTTTGATGACATCTCCTCTCCCGCTATCACTGAATTAATTGCAATCCAATTAGCCTCCCTTTGTCGGCCCGTCACAACCGATCGCTTCTCTTCCAAACTTCACAAAAAACCGTCCTCTGATTGTGAACCGCCCTTGCATCGCTCGGTTCCGTTCACATGATCCGGCACGGCGCGAAAGCGTGCGTCGTGGCTGGAAGCGCTTGCACTTTCACATGAGGCACACGTGGACTACCGTACTACCGCATCTGATGCAATCTGTTGTGGCACACCCCCCGACGCCGGGTCATTCGTATCAAGCACAGCTGTCTCGACGTGCCCTTTCAGCTTCTCTCCTTCTCATCGCATTAGATCTTCAAAGGTTGACAGCACCTACAAAATACATCTGAAACGCTACACATTTAAGCGTACAAACGTGGTCGAGGCGGTCTCGATGTAGTCCCGAAGACAATCGTCTCCTCGTTTCCCACCCGATCATAATCTGTGTCTTCTCCACCCCCCGATATCCTCCATAAATTCTGCCCCCTCGATAATATACAAACCGAGTGCAACAATACATTAGATAGTTTCCTCCCCCCGTCTACAGTGGTCCTCCCTCTCTCTTCTCAGAATGACGTGTTCGCCTATCTGCAGTTGTGACCCGCCAGACTGCTCGTATTGTTGCGTATTCCCGCTCTCCGTCTCTCTTCCATTCATCCATTCCTCTCATTTTGCCACGTCAGCCCTTCTCATAATTTCTCGTGTAAATCGCTTCTCGAAGGAAGGAAATCAAGAATTTCCGGCCTTGAAACGTAACGAGAGCCATTACTTTTGGAATCCGATGGCCTCTCTCTCTCTCGTGTAGATTTATCCGTTTTTGCAATGTCATTCCGATTGATAGGCCCTCTTCGAAGCAGGATACGGTATCAATCATTGTGACCATTAGAAGACCGCATCTAAACTTCAAAGAGTGTGTTCCGCCTGATCCCGTCGGTGCATACGCCCCGCCCCCTCCGCTTCCAGGCCGCCTATCCACAACAGACGTGCCCCGTGTCCCTCCTGTTTGTGTGATCTACCGACCGTCTCGCGTGGCGCGCTCCTCCTCCCAACAATCTTTAATCGTGCGTCCGGCCGACCAACGTGGTTGCAATCAAACGAAAACATCAGTTTCGGGTGCAAAACATGCACCCGCCCCTCTCTTTTAGTCGTCGTCCCCACACCTCCCGTATTATCACTGTTTGTCAGGAGAAGGAGAACGAACCGCCCGTCCTTCCCTTCGCCGCGCGGCTACTGTAGATGTCATCGACACGGGTCTTCTTCTTCTTCTTCTTCTTCTTCTTCTTCATCTCCTTCTCTTTTGATTTCTTGCTTCCCTTCACCTTTTATAAAACACACGTCCTCATCATCTATCTCTCCCCTCTCCAACGTCTTCGAAAACTTCTCGTTTCAGCTCTTCGTTCGTCTCCAAATGCTCAGTTTTGAGCCATCGCACGTCGCCACTGGCCGAAACATCAAGTTGCTCCTAGAGCCGCTCTACAACCAGAAGACGTCCTACTTCGACGACTCGTGCTGCTCCGAGCCCAACTCGCCCGACTCGGGCTTCTCGTCCGACGACAGCATCGCCTCGGACGTCTCGTTCACCGAAAGATTGTGAGTATCACAAGTTGTTTACCGGCCAGAAACGGAATAGAAACCATCTGATTCCTCTTTGTCTCTCGTCCCCTCCTCTTTTGTTCGAATTCGTGATAGCGGCGCGATTCGATTCGATGCGAAAGAAACAACACAACGCAAGAGGGGCCTCCCGCCTGTTTTCGTTTACCACTTTTGAAGATAAACAAGCCGGGTTCTGCAGTGACGTGAGAACACGTCAGGTGGCGAGACGGGCGGTACGTTCTGGAAGAGCAGAAGTATCAAAAGACCCGGTTACGTGCAAAAAGAAGCGGCGCCTATCCCTTGGCGCGTCTCCGTCTCCACACGCCGCCGCTCCTCTGAAGCCAATCAGAGTACATTCACTTTTCGCGAAACTTCAAGCCACGTGGTGTACCCCCGTCCGGCGCCCGATTATAAAAGAGCGGTCTGGCCAGCTAGGTGGTCATGGCCGGCGGAAATGAAGTCGAAGACTCTAGTCCAATTCTATAAGCCTACCAGCAACCTTCCTCTGTGGGAACCTAGTGAGGGGGACGAGGAGGAAGATGAGCTGCCTGGACTCCGACGGTGTGCCCCCTTCTCCCTCCTTACCGTACTCATTCGTTCCTTTTTTCAGCAATCGTGCCAAGACCCTTCCGTCCGCCCTCCGCCGCAGTCGTTCCAAGCAGAGTGTGAAGCGTGTCCGATTCGCCGACTCTTTGGGACTCGACCTCGAAAATCTGCAGTACTTTGTGAAGGAGGACCTGAGCCAGCATCAACTGATCCACTTCACTTCTCCGCCGACTTCCTCGTTCACGGCGCCGTCGCTGCCTCCGAAGACACTCATCAATCAGCCGGCTCCCCGACTCGCCCTCCACAACTTCCCCTATCGTTCCGAGCACGAGTACAACGAGAAGACTCGCGATGCGCGCGTGTGCGTGACTGCTCTCCGAGCCTCCGGCAGCAGCATCGTCGGACAAGTCAACCTGCTGAATCTGGCCTTCGACAAGATGGTCGTCGTGCGGTACACAGTCGACGGGTGGGACTCGCACGAAGAGGTCGTCGCCAGCTACAGCCACCGTCTGTTCGCCACCGAAGACATTGACGCCTTCAACTTCACCATCGCCATTCCAGTCAAGCTCACGGTATGTGTCCAGAATACACTCCTGTTCCTCATGTCTCATTTGCAGGAAGGCAAGTGCGAGTTCTGTGTGCAGTACCAAGTGGCCGGCGAGGAGTTCTGGGACAACAACGACGGCCTGAACTACGTGGTGAACGTGTCGATGAGCGGCTCGGGCGCCTCCTCGCTGCTGCCCCGATACGGGACGATGCCCGTCGAGAGCAGTCGCCGCGTGTCCGGGGTCCTGCCGCCGGTGCCCTCGTCGCGAGCATCGGCCCGTCGTGCTCAACGCCGTTGGGGCCGATCTGTGGAGGAGTCGGACGAGGAGAAGGAGGCGTACGTGCCGAGCCGAAGAGCCTTCCACTAAACGACTTCTCTATTTCTTTTCTATTTCTTTTTCCTTTTCTGTCATTTCTAATCTAATTCGTTTCTTGTAACACCATGACTTGCCCTCATTTCAACTTCGCTCATTTCTCCCCCCTACCGGTGCGTCCATCCGTTGTTTTCCCTCTTTCGAATCGGGTCATCAAATTCAATCCTGTAGTGCCACGTCACACGATACGGGTCCCCTCTAGTGCCTTCGAGATTCTACCGTTCCCTCAGTTTGATGTCAAATATGCATAGTTTCTCTATTGAATGCTTTGACCTCCCTGTCGGATACTATTGTTTGTCCAATGATCGTGTAGGATAAATGCATTGGCAGTCAGATTTGTCGTCGAATTTTTATTGCAAATAAACTAATACGACCACCAATTATCGTTTCCACTCGCAATATAAAGCGCTTTTCCGTGAAAGGAGAAATAAATAAATGGGAGTCCGATTTCGTGAAATGGCACCACGTTATTAGAAATGAAGTGGCAGTGCCACTCCGTGAAATGGATTGACGTGGTACTAGCATTTCAGAAATGAACGTGAGAATCATTTCTGGAAAAGACTAGAAATCCGCGGAAAGCAATGTCTCTCGGAGACTCCAAACCAAAAAACGGAAAGGGCGCATCCTAGCAATGGTTGCCTGGAGACCCCGGCAGCGCAGTCTTCCGCCCGCTCCGCCATGCTTTTCGTATTAGTTTCGTCTCGTATTCCGTTGAAATGTCCTACCCCGTCTACCCTTCGTATGGGCCCCAGGGAGCCGTGTTCACTCAACAACCGTACCCTCAGCAGCAGCCGGTCATAATGTCAGTCTCCGTTCGATTTCCAGCCGATCCGCACAGTTTTCAGCTACCAGCAGCAGCCGCAGCCGCAGAGACGTCAGGACTCGTGTTGCTGCGAGTGCTGCGCGTGTTGTCAGTGCTGCCTCATGTGCTGTGCGTGCAGCTATCTGCTCACCTGCTGGGCCGAGTTGTGCTGCGCCGTTTTCGATTGAGTTCGAGCGAAATAAACGTTTTTTCGCTTGATTAGCATGTATTCATCACGATCAAGTACTTACATGACGACAACAGATAATGAGAAAGAGGGAGCATAAATAGCTCTAAACAGGAATGTCTATTCAGTGGGTTGGTTTGGTACAACTGGGACAAACGAAGCACTACTACGTCAGAGAACTAACACTCGGGGAAAAAAACGAGAGAAATCGGAAATAGCGGGGGAACGAGAGCGATGCATAGAAAAATGAACAGGGATTGGTTGGCCAGAGAAACGGGTTGAGACGAGAATGAAGAGATAATTTGGTACATGGTAGAAGTGAATCGGGAAGTTCGAGCTCACGGGAAGGGAGGCTCTAGGAGGCGTTGGAGTTGGTGGTGAACTGCGCGTCGAAGATCGCCTTGAGCACTTGCATCTTGGCCACTTCCTTGGTGCGCGCGTCCAGCTTGCTGAGTTTTATCGACACCATCCGCGCGAAAATCTCGTCTTCCTCTTCCTCGCGGGTCGTCCCCCAGGAGGCGAGGTTCGGGAAGAGGGAGAGTCCGAGACTCGCGGCAGCCGCAGCCGCCGCATTCCTCGGGGCGCTGGAAAAGGAGAACAGTTTTGAGAATTTTTCATTTTTTTTCTTTCTTTTCACACGCTGCTGTTTTGAGACGCAGACATCACAGTTTCTGTTTGTTTGTTTGCTTTTCTTCGTTTCTGTCTCTTCCCGTTCCGTAATGTTTGTCTCCGAAAAAGGAAAGACGATGAACTCACGTTGGCGGCAATCCTTCCGTCAGTGAGACTCTGCTTCTCTTTGATGGAGGTCCGTTGGAAGAAGTCGCCGACGGAGAAGGCGTCACGGCCATCGGAATAGGAAGGGGCGGGGGTGTGGTGACTGTAGCAGCGTCACCGCCTTCTGGAGCAGTTTTAGAGCTCGATGAGCTGGAAGCGGACGAGGCGGCACTCGACTCAGCGTCGGCGGACGCGGAAGACGTAGAGGAGTTGTTTTCCTGATTGCGAATGAGCTCGCTTTCGATGAACGACATGGCCGCCTCCATAGGAGACACGTGTCCCGCGCCGTTCGGTTCTTGCTTCACTATCGGCTCAGAAGGGTTCGAATCAGTGTCATCCGTGCTAGAAATAACAAGTTCCACAGGAATTCTCGGCTGAATCAAACTCACTGTCTGTCTTTGAGATGCGCTTGTATGAACTTCAGCGGTCTTTGGAACACCCAGCTCGACGACTTTTTCGACACTCTTTCCTTCTTTTCCTCTTTCTTGTATCTATCGCGCAACGTCTTCCACCGAGTTTTCACGTGTTCCGCTGAGATGAAAGACAACTTAGACGACGTTCCGTTCAAGCAATGATCTTACAAGTGGTATCGAGGCTCTCTGCGATCTCGTTCCATGCAGAGTTCCTCCACGAGAGCAGATTGTAGCCCTCGTCGGACTGATCGTACAGGTACGGACGGGACTTGACTTCGGCGATAAGGCGGATGTTGAAAACGGGCGTCTCCTCTATCTTCATGTTTTTGCTGCTCGCCAAAAGAAAGTTTATCTGAAAACTTAACAGACTCTGAAGCGCCTGCTGCAATCTTTTTCGCCGAGAGACAGGGCGACGCTTGGCAAATTGGCTCCACTCTGTACCTCTTTTATTGGATCCGACTCCATGCAATCGTCTGGCGACGATATGGTCGGTTTCATGTCTTCGGTGTCTTCCAACTGTTCTGACATCCTGAACGAGCCAAAATTATTTTGAAACCGGAGAAGAGAGTGTGTGAAACGAGGAGAGCGGAAGAGACGTATAGAAGAAGTGTAAGAGGAGCGAAGACGCACCTGTCATGCGTCTGGAGCAATTGAGAGAGAGAGAGGAAGAGAGGCTGATAAGTAACCGGAGCGCGCGCCTGATTCACTCAAAAAGGACTGTGAGACGCGGGTCGGGACGCGAGAGGGTAGGTAGCGCGGCGCATCGTCGGCGGGTGGGAAAAAATAGAAAATGGCATCGCTGTGTTGGTAGTATGTGTGCGGCTGGGAGGCGGCAAGTAACAAAATATACACAGACACACAGCAAGCACACAGGGGCCGAGGGGCGAAACGAGTAACGTGTGCGGAGGAGGCGGCGGCAGAGCGAGGGGCGCGACGCGTCTCAAACAGTAGGGCGCCGGCCGGAGACGCAGGCGGCACGGGCGGAGAGAGAGCGCGCGCTCGACGGAGACGTGCCGCCTCGGGGCCGTGTGCAGCAGCACGCTCGACGGACGCGGGCGACCCGCCGCCCGACGACGCCGACGACGACAATCCGCCTCCCTCTCGCTCCTCTCCGTCGTCTGCCGTCTGCTACGGCCTGCTGCTCCCCTCGCTCGCGTCTGCTTCTCTCTCGCGCCCTTTAACCTTTGCCATCTCGTCCGCCTCTCCCCTTCCCGCGCGGTATTTCTCTCTCTGTGTGTCTTGCGCGACGCTTGCGCAACCAATTGTTGTGTGTATGCGTACTGTTGAAACGCTTTTTTTGCGACGCCGGAGCGCGCTCGGGCAAACTAAACAAGTTGAAGTAAGATGAAGTCTACTAATCCGCGGGGTCGGAGGTTACGATGCATTGCAGAAGGGCGAAAGGGGCGACTTTCAGATAAAAGGGAATGGCTTCCGCGCCAAGGTCGTCGAGAAGAAGGGAAGGGGGGAAAACGAGACGAGGGCGCATTCTAACAAAGGACGGGGCATTACCTACTTTTGCGCGGACGACTAGAAAAATGGAGACACCACTCGAAAAATGTGGTCGAAAAGAAAAAGGAGAAAAAGAGAAGAAGAAAAAGAAGAAGAAGAAGAAGAAGAAGAAGAAGAAGGCGATTGCATGCGGAAGAAACGCTGTCACGCGGAGAGAGTACACTCGGGAGAGGCTGTGATACTGCGCGCGCGCCCGCTAATTCGTATGTGGTAGGGAAGAGTAAGGGGCCGATACCTTCAGCGACAAGATCTTTCCCTCCGCTTCCGCGCGCCCCTCCTCTCGGCTCGTCCTTCGAACTTCCATTGACGCTCCTCCTCGCGCGCCGCCCGCAGTTAAATTTGTCTACTCGACGCGCATCGCTCCGACGAACAAGTTTTTTTTGCGCATCGATGGCAGTGTCACAAACTAACTAAAAAGTTGAATTGTACACTGAAAGTTTATTGGGGTGGAGCGAGTAGAATAGGAGAAAATGAAAGAGGGACCCGTCGATGAGTTCATCTGAGTTCGAGGAATCATCTGAATCGCGGCAGACGGATCGGGCACGGAAGAATGCAGCACAGCATCGGGCTGTCACAGCAAACCTGAAAGCACGAGTGTTTTTGAGACAGAAGACGTCGACACCTCTCCGACGAGACATCCACAACAGAGGGCGAGGATCGAGGTGAGCCAGCAGGAGGAGTCGTCGGTTACCCGTTGCTGTGGCGCCGGCTGTTGCACGTATCTGGAAATCACACCGGCGGTTCACTTATCGGAAGATCGGCGCAAACATTCTGGCGCGGCGGCCGAGTAACTCGCAAATAGAAGCCGCGGAAAATGAACACTATGCAAACAGGCGGGAAGGTAAATGTGGTTTGTAGCTCGAGTTAATTCTCGCGGTTTCGTCCCGTTTTTCTCGAGGAGATTTGTTCTTCCGCGCGCAAATAGACTATATGCAACTGCGAATTAAGTTACAGTAGTCGTGGGAGGCTCGTTGGATAATTCGCCGATTCTGGCAACAAGAATACGAGTAGAGGACGTCGAAAACAGTCCTATTTTGACAGAAGGAGGCGATTCAGAAAGTGTACACAAGAAGAAAAGAAATCAATCTGCGGGCCGATCGGAAAACAAGCGGACGGGGGTGAGGGACTCACATCACTTGCGGCTGGTTGGGGTTGTAGTAGCCCTGCGGATAAGGTCCTTGTGGAGGGTACGGGTTCTGGCCCTGTGGAGCATATCCCGCCTGGAACAGAAGACGTGACTGCAAGGTTCGGCACCGGAATCTTACGTTTCCGTAGGGCTGCGGCTGCGAAGTGTAGGTGTAGGGCGGCGGAGCTCCGGACATTCTTCTTCTGGAGAAACGGCAGTTGGAAATATGAAGAGTGCGGGGTGGAAAGGGGAAATGTAACTAAAAACTGGGTGAATAAACATAGGTGGGAGCGAGAAAGAGAGGAGACGCAGAGACGAGAGTGCGCGGTGTTTTGACTGTAACAAAGAGAAAGACGAAGGTTGTGAAATCGGAAGGGAGTGGCGGAAGAGTCCCGTGACTAAGAGATCCCCGTGACACGTGACGGAGTTAATTCGAATCAGGGAACCGACGAGAACACTTTCCGCACTTTCTCCCTCTCTCCCTCTCTGCCCCTCTCTCGACGAACTGGTTTCGAAAATGGGAAGAAAAATGGCGCAATCTGTGATGTTCGGAGAGGAAATGGACGGACATGCGATGGGGAAGGAAGGCGTCGGAAACAGAAATTGGAGGGGGAAAACTGAGGAGAGAAGAATGAAGGACGATGCGTCATCAGTGCAGGAGGGACTAGGAAACTCCCGCAGTTTCTGTCGCAAACAAAATGCCACCTGAAATCGAGTGAATAAAAAGAGTCCCTGACACACACTCCTTGTTCCGAATGCTCCGAAATTCGAATAGTACTGCTTCCCAGAATCCATTTCGTCCGAATCCGAAATCCCTCGCCGTTTTGTGCGTCGAAATACATTTCAATTCGCTTGCGGCCACAAATCCGCTTCGCTTTCGTAGCGAATAGTAACGTGGAGCCCATAAAAAGAGAAGGATGTTCTTCTCGTCGTCGACGCGACAACACCTGCTCCCTCCGGCCCCATTGTGCTCTTCTCGACCTCGTAGCACACATTAAAAGATGAAAAATAAAGGGAAATAAAAATGCACGAAACGAGAACCTCTATGGAAACGGAGCGGGGCGGCCTCGGCGGCGCTGGGAAGCGACGAGTCATCTGCAAAAACGAGTCTATCAATCTAGCCAAGCGGATAATCCACGCCGGCGGCTCGCCCCGGTTCCTTCTCCCCTCCGGACTCGCATCATCCGCCCGTTTCCAGAGATTTTGCGAACGAAATCCGAAACCGCCCTCTCTTCGCCCCAAATTCACTTAACGAAAGAGAAAACGAGGCGCATCATTTTTCAATTCCGGTCTCGTCTCGGATCTTTTTCGAGTCCGGAGACGTGCGAAGTGACGACGTCCGTCCCCAGAATAGCCGCTGCCACGAAGTGACGCCGTTCTGACTTCAGGTTGTTTGGAATATAGTTTCCCCCCTCCTTCTCTCTCCGCCCAAAACGCTGGCTTTCGCCTCAATTTCGTTTCTCAATTGCCGGCTCGTAGTGCTGCTCGGGGCCCCTCTTCTTCCCTATAATTCTTCAAATTCCATGGTGCCAGTCGTCTTCCTCTCGTCGCCCGTTGTCGTTTCTCTCCCAATTTAGCCGTCAATCTTGGCGCCACGGTGAGAAGAAGAAGAAGAAGAGGTCCCTCCTGTCAGCCCACGTCTTCTTCTCCTTCTCCTCTTCCGATTCGTTGCTTCTCGAATTCGAGCTGCCTCTTGTAACTCCTAATTACAGCCTTCCTCGGCTCCGTCGAAGGCTCCGCCAACCAATTATTAGCGGCACACGAAAATCTCGTCTTTCCGTTTCTTTCTCCACTGAAAACGAGAGCGAAATATTGTAGGCTTCGGTGGGCTGAGTGTGCGAAAATTCTAGCCGTGGGTACGTTTTCGCCTCGTATTTTTCGATATCACCGCCAACCGCTCATGATTTATTCGCAGCGTATCACATAGAATTCCATGTGAGAGTGTCATGTATTCCACAAAAAACGGGCGCGAGAAGTCTGTGCGAAGAAGACCTTTTCGGAATTGCAAATCATTCTTCTGCGCCCTCGAAACGAAAGGATTGTGTCTGCGGTTCGGGCTCGCCGAGCAACTTCTCGCTCGTTTTTCTCTCTCTTTTCTGCTTCGTTTTATTCCGTTCTAAATCTCATCAAATTCCAAATTCAGTGGCACCCATTTCTCTTTCTCTCTCTCGTTTTTCTTCCTCTCCGAGCATTCGAAGGAAGGAAGAACCCGCTTGATTTATAGCCGACACCAATCATTTCTCGCTTCTTCTCGCTCGTTCCCTCATGTAGTCGTCATGACAAAACGGCGACGACGTCGTCGTCCTACGGTACCTCCGACTCCGCCCACTATCGGAGCACAAGACAGAAGAAGTAGAAGACGTGACGAGGGGCTGCTCGGCCGCAGATTCGTTTCGCAAGTTTGGCGGAGCCCGCGCGCAGAATTCGGCGGATCGAAAAGGTCCCCGGGGAGCCGTACATTTATACACAGAGACAAGAAAAGAAGAAGAAGAGGAGGCTCATCCTGCGGCCGATATCACTCGGTTTGGCTTCGGAAGGGCCGCCCGAAATGCCCTTCTTCATCAAATCTCAGAGGCTCATTCTCTCTTCTTCTTCTTTCCCTCGCTTTAAAATTCAGTCTTTTCAACGTCAGGAATTCGGAAGAAGAGGTGGTGGGAGCGTGGGGGCTGTCGTCTTCTTCAACTCGCCGAAAATAGTGCGTGAGACTGACGAGACGACGACGCTAACTCAGTTTCCGCGAACAATCGCAATCAGTGCGGCAGGCGACGTCGACGACGTCTTCTTCTTCTTTTCCTTCGCCTTCTGAATTCCTCTTTTCACTTTTCTCCGATACTTTTTATTCCTTCTTCTTGCTGCTGCTGCTGCTGCTGTCGACTCTCAGATGACGTGCCCGCCGACGGAGCAGCTGGATACCGTGGGAACTCATTCTTCCAACCATCTCGTATTTCTCTCGCATCTCCTCCTGCTCTCCTTCCGAATCCTCCACCGACACATCGTCCACGTGGCACCTTGTTATCTCACTCCGCGCGCGTGATCTCAATTGAGCCAATGGTGTGAATAGGCATCTAATTGGCTCCATCACCGCTTCTTCATCCATGCAATCCGCTTCCGACGCTGCTCCTCCTCCTCAACATTCTCCCAACAGCAGCAGCTTCCATGCCAATCAATCATGTGCATTTTGAATTTGCGCCAAGGCGATCCTCAAAAATAACAATAGGGGCGTACCAAATGAATGGAAACCCGGGGGCCGACGACGTCCTCAAATACACTGCTGCTTTCTCTCCGATTTCTCTCTCTCTCTCTCTCTCTCTCTCTCTCTCTCTCTCTCTCTCTCTCTCTCTCTCTCTCTCTCCATATATATTCTCTGTTTTGTTGCAGGTAATTCTGGGAATGTTCTAAACATCATCTGTTCAGAAGCACAACGACGACGAATCTTCTGAAACGGTACGTCCTCTCTTTCCTGTTTTCGTCTAAAATTTGAGCCATCAAGAAGTTAGGGTATTATTATTTCCAACCTGTTATTTTCTTGTTCGTCTTCCATTTCACGCCTAGTTTGACTGCAAAATCAGAAGGCAAGCTGTGCGAGGAGGGGGCGTGGCTTGGTTCTTCCCTCCCGACGTCGGTCGTTCTCGTTCTCTGCGTCTCTCTCCCTCGGGTCCCGAAGATGGGCTCACGGAGCCACGTCACTCTTGATTCCGCGACCCGTCCGCTCCTTCCCGTGCACGGCCCTACAGTTATCAACTTGCAGGTAGGGAGAGAGACGCAGACACCATGGGCTTCAACGTGCCCGTCATCAACCGCGACTCGGAGCTTCTGAAGCAAGAGGCCAGGAAGTGGCTCGAGCAGCAGGACAACCAGAAGAAATGCGTGCTCGTCATCGTCTCGATCGCGCTGCTCCTCGACAACATGCTCTACATGGTCATCGTGCCGATCATCCCCAAGTACCTGCGAGACATCCACAACTACCAAGTGTCGTTCGAAGGATACCACAACGAGACGCATCGACTGGCGAACGGAACGTACCTCGTGAGAGAGGTCGGCGGACGGATAGAGTACCTGGACGAGGAGCTCGAACTCGGATGGCTCTTCGCCTCGAAGGCGCTGCTCCAGATCTTCGTCAACCCGTTCTCCGGATACATCATCGATAGAGTCGGCTACGAGATTCCAATGATCCTCGGTCTGTGCACGATGTTCTTCTCGACGGCCATTTTCGCTCTCGGAAAGAGCTACGGAGTGCTGCTCTTCGCCAGATCTCTGCAGGTGAGTCCTCGATCCGCCACGTCATAGCTCGAATATCCTAAGATCCCAGTTGAAGAGGCTCGTTTCCCTCAAACTCTTTCTCATTTTCGCTGCTTCTTCTTCTTCTTCTTTTCTCGCTGCTGCTTCCAAAGTGAAGACGAACAATTCAATTTGGAACCGCATTTCCCGTTTCTTCGCCTCTCAATTCCGCCAAATTGAGAGCCCACCCACCGCGGCGACTCCTTTTTTCGTCCGTGTCGGTGTATATTTCGATTTCGGAATCGCGGCGAGCGAGAGAAAGAAAAAGCAGCGAAAAAAACGGAATAGGAGGAGCTGGGGGAAAGGAAGGAAGGATTTCTGAAATGCTCTGCGTCTCTTCGTCTCGCACGCTCTCTCTCCAGTACACGCCATCTCCTTGCTAATTAACTGCGGGCAACACAAGCAGATGCTCTGCGCGGAGCAAGAAGAAAAGAAGAGAGGAGCTCGGCGACGGAAACGGAAAATAGATGGTCCGGGGTGATAAGTGGCTCGCCTTTCCGTGTCCCTGGGGCCGTATGATGGCGGTCGTGCCGACAAATTGGCAAGACTCTTGAGCGGAAGAGAACTTGAAAACGGGAAGAAGGAATGAGCTATGACGTGGTCAGAAATGGCATTGAGAAATGAAACTGAAGAGTCAATGTTCAGGGATTCGGTTCGGCGTTCGCGGACACCTCAGGACTCGCCATGATCGCCGATCGTTTCACGGAAGAGAACGAGCGCTCCGCGGCGCTCGGAATCGCGCTCGCCTTCATTTCGTTCGGATGTCTCGTCGCCCCTCCGTTCGGATCCGTCCTCTATTCGATCGCCGGAAAGCCCGTCCCCTTCCTGATCCTCTCGTTCGTCTGTCTCGCCGACGCTCTCGCCGTCTTCATGGTCATCAACCCCCATCGCAGAGGAACCGATTCCAGCGGTGAAAAAGTGCAAGGTGCGGCTAGTCCCCTTCTGCGGCATTATTTCATTTTGCCGATTTTCAGGAACACCCATGTGGCGTCTCTTCATGGATCCGTTCATCGCCTGCTGCTCCGGAGCTCTCATCATGGCCAACGTCTCCCTCGCCTTCCTCGAGCCCACCATAACCACGTGGATGTCCGAACAGATGCCCGAGACTCCCGGCTGGCTAGTCGGCGTCATCTGGCTGCCGCCCTTCTTCCCGCACGTCCTCGGAGTCTACGTCACCGTCAAACTGCTCAAGGCCTACCCCGGACAGACGTGGTCCATCGCGATGATCGGTCTCACGATGGAGGGCATCGCGTGCTTCGCCATCCCGTACACCTCGTCCGTCATGCAACTCGTCATCCCGCTCTCCTTCGTCTGCTTCGGCATCGCTCTCATCGACACTTCGCTACTTCCGATGCTCGGACACCTCGTCGACACCCGCCACGTCTCCGTTTACGGCTCTGTCTACGCGATCGCCGACATCTCCTACTCGCTCGCCTACGCCTTCGGACCCATCATAGCTGGCTGGATCGTGACCAACTGGGGATTCACCGCCCTCAACGTCATCATCTTCATCACCAACGTCTGCTACGCGCCAGTGCTGTTCCTGCTTCGGAAAGTCGGAGGGCCACAAGCCCCCCAGAACGGAGAGATGACGCAGTTGAACAACACTCCCGGATACAGCCAACTCGGCAAGACGAACGACACTCAGACGACCGTCTTCAACGATTCCTACCAGGGGTGGGACGACCAGCAGTCCTACCAGAACCAGGCGACGATCCCGAACCACGCGGTCTCGTTCCAAGACTCGCGGCCACAAGCCGACTATCCGGCCGGCTACGACCCTCTCCATCCGCAGTGGTAGACCCTCTAGAAACCGTTGACACCTCCCGATCCTTCGCGATTTTGCCAAACCGACAGTAACCGAATGGCCAAATGACTAGCCTAGATTGCTTCTCCCCTTTCCAGAATCTCCTCTTTCCTCGTGCTATTTTATAGTCTCATTCGAGAACCATTTATAATTTATTGACGATTTCTAACAAATTAAAATAAAGCAGACGAAGAAAAACAGGTACTTCTTGATGGCTCGTGAAACTTGAATCTGAAAATGAGAAAAGGAGTTTTCAGATGGAAAACGAAGAAAACGACGGATGGTACGAGGTGAGCTCGCTTGCGATTCCTAGTCCCTCCCGCGTCAGTTTAGTTTTCGACTCGTGAGCAAAGCGACCTTTTTGCTCGCGAGTTCATCATGAGAAGTGACTCGCCGCCGTCTCGTTTCCGCAGTTCTCGGCCTCCCTTGGGTATCGAACCTCTCGATTTAATTAGAAAATAGAAGCGCATCTTCGGGGCGCCAGATTTCACGAGCACGACAAAAAATAGTATCGAGCGGGTGCATCTTGTGAGGAGAAAGAGAGCCCATTAACTCAGTCCTTCTTCCCATTTCGACGCGCGAAGAGCCGCCAGAACCCTCCGGGCAACTAATTAGTTTGAAACACTCTCTCTCTTCTTTTTTACCCTTACTCGCTTCTCGATGAGACTCGTTTTCTCTTTGCTCGCGAAACAGTTTCTCCCGAATCGGGTGGCCGTTCGAAATCTGAAAAGTATCAAGGTAGGCATCGGGACCGGGCCCGACTAGTCGACACTGTTTCAGGCCGCCCTTCCGAAACCGCCGGTGCCTACTCTAGAATCCACTCTGGACAGGTACGCGTCGCGGAAAGCCTCTTTGTTCACAGATCTTTAGATATCTCGAGTATGCGGCTGTTGTGGCCGTCGGACAGAAGGCTTCTCTCGCCACGACTCATGACGCGGCACAGAAGTTCGTCCGTCAGGCGACGCCGATCCAGGAACAGCTTCTCGAAATATCGAACAAGTCTCCTAACTGGGTACTCGTGTCAATGCCAACTCCTGAGTAAACCAGTCTTGTTCTAGGCTACCAAGTTCTGGCTTCCCGAGATGTACATGCGAGTTCGCATCCCCACTCCGGTCAACTCCAACCCAGGGTACATCTTCCCGAAAGTGAAGTTCGAGTCAAAGGAGGAGCACATCAAGTACACGGCTCTGTTGACTCGCGGTCTTCTGGAGTACAAGAACCTCATCGACACGTACGTCTTCTACTCGCCTTCTCGCCGCACTCCCCTCTTTTACAGAAAGCAGGTGTCGCGCGAGAAGTCGACGGGTTCGCAGAAGCTTCAGATGTGCATGGAGCAGTACGACCGAGTTCTGAGCTGCTACAGAGAGCCGGGCGTGGGAGAGGACACGCAGATCCGGAAGGCGAAGACGTTCGACGGAAACGAGCACGTGCTCGTGATGTGCCGCAACCAGACATTCATCCTGCACACTCGCATCAACGGATCCCTCGTACCGTTCGGAGACGTCGAGCATCAATTGAAGAAGATCGAGGAGATCTCTCTCATAAACGAACACGTGAGTGGGTGCACGAAGGTAAATGAGAACAACGACTTCAGAATGCGACGAAGATCGGCGCCAGTGGGGTCGGACCTCGCGACGATGCGGCCTTGTTCTGGCAAGACATGCTGGCTGTCGAGCAGAACTCAAAGTCGTACGAATGGGTCAAATCGGCTCTGTTTGTGGTCTGCCTGGACATGGAGGATCCGATCGAGTACGGAAAGAACGAGACTCTCGACTCTTCGGAGAAGGAGAAAGAGTTCATCCGACGCGGATATCAGACTCTTACGGGCCACGGATCCTCGCTGTTTGGACTCAACAGATGGTACGACGCGACGATCCAACTGGTGGTCTCTTCGAGCGGAGCCAACGGTCTGTGCATCGAGCACTCCACAGCCGAAGGAATCGTTATCATTAACATGGCGGAGAGTGCGATCAGATACGCTCAAAAGTACTTCAAGAGCAAGATGGTAGCGGCGGAAAAGTGTCAGTAGAAGTGTCAGTAGCCCGTGATTTCAGGTTTGGACTGATGTTCGGAACGTGCATCCGAAGTCACTGACGTGGCACTTCAGTGAGAAAGCGAGAGGAATTCTGAAGAAACAAACAGAGACGTTTGATGAGCTCTCTCAAGAGCTGGAGCTGGAAGTTTTGCTCTTTGACGACTTCGGAAAAGACGCCATCAAAAAATGGAATGTGAGCCCGGACGGCTTCATCCAACTCATCATGCAACTGGCTCATTACAAGTGAGAGAAGCGGAGAGATGCGATTGAAAGATGCTCGTTCAGGACCCATGGCCAACTCGTTTCCACCTACGAATCTGCTTCGGTTCGCCGTTTCGGAGCCGGAAGAGTCGACAACATCCGTGCGAACACTCAGGAAGCACTCGAGTGGGTGACTGCGATGAGCAGCAAGACGGCGAGCAGCGAGAAGAAGCTCGAGTTGTTCAAGAAGGCCGCGAAGAAGCAAGTGCAAGTTACAGTCGAGGTTCGTCGCAAGGGACATCTCACGAACCGGTTCCATTTGCAGAACATCAGCGGATACGGAATCGACAACCACCTATGCGCGCTCTTCTGTTTGGCTCGCGAGCGGGAAGAAGTCACAGGAGAGGACATCCCGGCGCTCTTCCTGGATCCTTTGTGGGCGGAAGTGATGCGGTTCCCACTGTCGACGAGTCAAGTGACCACTTCCCTCGACATCCCAGACTGCTACCTCACCTACGGAGCAGTCGTCCGTGACGGCTACGGCTGTCCGTACAACATCCAGCCGTCGCGCATCATCTTCGCCCCGACAGCCTTCCGCAGCGACCGACGCACCGATTTGCAGCACTTCAAGAAGAGTCTCTCGGACGCTCTGATGGATGTGAAGGCGCTTCTTTCGACCCAATAATCTAGAAATCCGCACTCGAATCTCATTTATTTCGGCAATAACGAATAGGAAAGCATGTAGTTTGTGTTCTTTTTAGTCGTTCGACTCGTTTCGAACAGTCTGCAACTCTCGAATAAACGTTATTTGGAAGTCAGAGGTGCGAGTTGTTCCGTCTCCGTCATGATTTCTTGGTCTCTGCCACGTCATGCCATTCCGCATATTTCTGTGCACACCTGATGCCCCGCCCACCCGTCTCCAAATGTGCTGCATTATGCTTTTCTCGACATGTTACGTCAGCTAGAAACGTCTTTTAGAGCACCTTCAATCAGCTTATCGTCGGTTCCAGCCCGTCGGCGGGCATGATAAAACAGTCCTCCTCCCACCGCACACTGGCGCGTCCCTCACCCACCTCGGCCTCCTCTCTGATTTATTCTTCTTCTCGTTTCGAGGAGAAAAGTAGTCTGTGATAAGCTGAGGGGGAGGAGAGCGTGTGTTACGAAACGAAAAGAGCTGAACTCAGCACAAAGTGACCAGCTCTCGAGCCCTCCGCCCTTATCAGTGTGACCATTCGCCCTCGTTTGCCCACTCGAATTCCGACGATTCGTTTCAATTTTCAGAAAAAGAACCCGCGAGAAATGTGCCAGCAACACCTGCGCCGAAAGAGAGATCCGTGCTCTGCCGCCAACAACAACGAGGTCCGTTTTTCCCTGTTTCAGACGATTTCAGACTAGGCTTCGGTTTTTCAACCGGAAACAGTACATTCTAGGTTCAGTCAGGCCTCGCTCTCAACCACGTCGCACTGTTCTTTCTACCCGGAGAACCGTAAAATTTAAGTGTCATTTCCAGATCACCGTCGAGCACACGGCAATCAAATGGACTGTCTCGTTCCAGCTGAAAATGATCATCGGGCAGGCGACACTCACTTGCAGATGTTTGACTGATGCGACGAAGCTGGTGAGAAATACGAGTCACGTGCCGATTCCTTATCACTTTTCTCTTTGTCCCATTCTTCTCCGTAAGCTGATAAGTAGGTGTGCAAAGGGGAAAAAACGTATGATAGATGTTATTTTTGATAAATGCGACACAGGTTTCAAAAAAAAAGGTGGAAAGAAAGGGGGGAATCGATTGGAAGACGAGTGTGGAGCTGTCCGGAAAGTGCAGCGACGCGTGATAAGACGGCTGATAAAAAGAGCCTCGTTGACAGGTGCTCGACGTGCGGGATCTCTCGATCCGCTCAGTTTCCATCAATGGAACCGACTGCGACTTCCGCATCGCCCCCAACGTCTACACGTTCTTCGGCTCCAAAATGAGCATCTACCTGCCGCCGCAGTTCCAGAAAGCGGGCAAGATTCTGTAATTCGAATCTGGAAGTATGGAACAGTGAAGTCAATGGGAATTGTTTCAGACTGGTGACTGTGTGCTACGGAACGTCTCCGGACGCGACGGCCTTGCAGTGGATGAAGAAGGAGCAGACGGCCGACAAGAAGATGCCGTACCTGTTCTCGCAGTGCCAGGCGATCCACGCCCGATCGATAGTTCCGTGCATGGACACTCCGTCGGTGAAGAGCACCTACGAGGCAGAAGTGACGGTGCCGGCGGGCATGACGTGTCTGATGTCGGCCATCGGACAGGGCTCCAAGGGCGACGACGAGATGACGACGTTCTTCTACAAGCAGCCGGTCGCCATTCCGAGCTACTTGATAGCCATCGTCGTCGGCTGTCTCGAGAAGAGGGACATCAGCGACCGGTGTGCGGTGTGGGCGGAGCCGTCGGTGGTCGAGAAGGCGCACTGGGAGTTCGCCGAGACGGAGGACATCCTCGCGTCGGCGGAGGAGATCGCCGGCAAGTACATCTGGGGACGGTACGACATGGTGTGTCTGCCGCCCTCGTTCCCGTTCGGAGGCATGGAGAATCCATGTCTGACCTTCCTGACGCCCACTTTGATAGCCGGCGACCGATCACTCGTCAGTGTGATTGCGCACGAGATCGCGCACAGTTGGTCCGGAAATCTGGTGACCAACTCCAGCTGGGAGCACTTTTGGTACCGTTTCCCTCACTCTTCCGTGGTTATTCGTTGCTTTCCAGGTTGAACGAAGGATTCACGATGTTCATCGAACGCAAGATCTGCGGCCGGCTCGTCTCGGAGGACTACCGCCAGTTCATGGCCTTCAACGGATGGACGAACTCTTTGATTCCGGCGGTGAGTGCACTTCTTTCTTCCCGCATCATCACCCCACTTTGAACCTGCACTAGATAAGCGGCTTATCACACATTCTCTTCTCCGAAAACGACGGGTTACAAAGTTCACTTTCTGCAGGTTTATGAGCAGTTCACGCCGACTCATCAGTTCACAAAACTGATCCAAGACCACACGAATGTCGACCCGGACGTCGCGTTCTCGTGTGTACCCTACGAGAAAGGGTCCGCGTTGCTCTTCTACTTGGAGCAGAAGCTGGGAGGGGCTGAGGTGTTCGAGGCGTATCTGAAGGACTACCTGAAGACGTTCGCGCACCAGGCGATCGACAGTTGGCAGTGGAAGGACCACTTGTACAGCTACTTCAGCGACCAGAAGGAGGTGCTCGACTCGGTGAACTTCGACCTCTGGTTCAACGGCGTCGGCATGCCGCCGGAAAAGCCCAACTACGGACAGTCGATGGTGGAGGCGTGCGAGGTGCTTCTGAAGAAGTGGCTCGACGCGGACGAGACGACGGTCGGCGAGATCACAGCGGACGACTACCAGACGATGCAGCCACTGCAGCAGATCGAACTGCTCTCCCAGCTGTGGCAGCACAATCCGCCCATCGAGCACTACAAACTGGAGGCACTCAACAATCTGTACAAACTGAACGACTCCCAGAACTCGGAGCTTCTTCTCAAGTGAGTCTCTGAAGCGGTTTCCAGCCGGAAGTCGATAGTTTCAGCTGGCTGCGTCTGTGCATCAAGTCGAAGTGGGAGTGGTGCATTCCGAAGGCCCTCGACTTTGTGAATTCGCAAGGAAGACTCAAGTTCTGCCGCCCGATTTACAGGTACCTCAGTCTTTTCGACCGGAAATTCATCGGTTCGCTTTCAGAGATCTGGCTGCGTGGCCAGTGGCCAACAAGAAGGCGAGGGACGTCTACTTGAAGGGCAGGGGCCAGATGCACCCGATCACCGCCGAGATGATCGCCAAGGAGCTGCACATCCGTCACTCGACGCACACCGTCTGCTTCTGAATCGGCACGTCTTCGTGTTGTTCACTTCCTGTTGGCTCCCTGTACATTGCTGCTCGAGTTGTTGCCTTCCAAATACCTCACTTTCTCGTCCCCTCCAAATACCTCACTTTCTCGTCCCATTCCGCTGTTGTAGGTCTTTCGTTGCTTCCCTCCAGATTTCCTTCTCGTTGTATCCTTGTAATGAATCGTTCCCGATCAGAAGAAGTCGTCGGGGGATCAACGCGGTCAGAAGAAGAGAATCTCCCTCTTCCTTCACGGGGTGTATGCCGCGTACACCGTTATCTTTCAAAGACCAACGGGCCGATGACGCCGTCCGACTGCTGAACTATCACAGAGAAAGATGCCTTCGTCTTCTCTGAACTTCAGGTTTCGTTTCTCATGATTTATATCGGAGCGAGACAGCACTGGGAAGCGAGAGGGAGCAGACAAAGAATGTACACAACTGGCAGGGTTCACAAGATCAGGCGGGGTACTGTACACGAAAAGAGAGACACGAGGAATCAGTTCGGAATAAGAAGACAAAACATCTGCAGGCAACAGTTTTTGAGGATGCCGCGACGAGACGTCGTTGTTCTTTGCCATCCCGACGGCGATTCAGGTTCTCCGAGGTTCCAGGTGGGCGGATCAGAATGCGTCCCCGATTGGAGGACCGCCCCTTTGTTTACTGTACCACGTCTTCTTCTTCTCCTTCTCTCGACGACGTGACTTTTCGTAGTTTTCTCCCGACGTCATCGTTTCTAGACATTATATAAGGTTTTAGCAGGTCAGATTGGAAGCAAAACGAAATGAAGCTTTCCCAAGTTTCCGCTTTATTTCTGGTTATTCTGGCGAGTGGTTAGTTAGTCGCCAATGGATCTTTGAACGTCTTCTGGTTCACTTCAGAATCGTTCTGTCTCACGATGCTCGGATTGACTCGCGGCTCGCGGAGCAGCAAAGAGCAGCCGCTCTACTTCCCGGAGGAAGACGAAAATCCGCTGAAGAAGACGAATCCGGATCCCGAACTGGACAAGACGTTTGTAAGAGTCATCGGATCGGTCGCCGGAAGAGACGTGAGTTGAGGGAAAATGTATTGAGTCGTTAAGTTGCTCCTCTTCCAGCTCATTCCGCGGCGATGGAAAGAGAATGAGCCGGTGCATCGACCTTTTCTGGACCGCGAGGGAATCCTCCTGAGACAGCAGCCAGTGGTGAGCAGAGTGCTCGGTCGCCCCGGCGGACTCTACTGATCTTCAGTTTCTGCCCGATTCCCAGCGATCTCTCTTGATGTTTTGTCTCGGGTGTCCGTTCACTTTCCCACAAAACAATCACTCGTCTGGTCATAATAAACCATCGTCGTCTACCGTTTTTCTTCCTGATTATCGAGCTAGTTCGAGAACAGTCCCGAACATTCCGGTACTCTCGGACCCTGTATTCTCTCCGAAAAAGAATATTCTCGAACGTTTCGAGAAGTGTATAAATATGGCGATTCTTTGTTTAGGTCAATTCAATAACAGACTTTTTCTATTAATGTTGCTGCTCTCTAATACCCCGTGTGCCTGGCACTCAACCAAACTGTCCCAGGGGCAGGGCCGACAGATGGTCGACCAATGCAATCGCGCCCCATTGCACAGTCGCAGACCACTGCGCGACGCGCCGCGAAGCGGCCGATTTCGAATTCTACCCTGCGTCCCTTCTTTTCGCAGACCTGCTCTCATTGATTCAGCGAAAATGCGTTGTGCTCGTGAAATGAACAAGCGAAAGAGCAACGTTTCGATCAGTGACGACGTTAAATGCAAGGTAAATTATCTCATTATCCCAAAACCTCTCATTAATTGTTCCTTCAGAAGAAAAAATCACTTTCAAAAGAATCAACCCCATTATCAGACGAATCAATCAACTCTGACAAATCAATAATCGTAAATTCTCCCTCGGTAATCGACAATGTAAGCAACCGTTTTGTCGATTTCAATCTGATTTTCTCTTGCTTGCAGCTGAACGAACTTGTCACAAGCATCCTCCAGAGCGAAGAGTTGCCTGAAGCTGCGCTGGTCGAGCTGAAAGGATTCGACGCCTCGGCCGCTTCAACGGAAGAGTACATGCGAAAGAAAGAACAGATTCGCGAAATGGTCGGCGACGCGGCATTCTTTGACAGAAAGTTCGAGCTGAACATGGGAGTCGCCTCGCTCGCCAGCGCCCAAATCCAAGTGGACCAGCGCGTAACGACGAGGAGAATGAGCCGGAAGTTGCACGACGAATGCGGAATACAAGAGAAAGACATTCTTTACAAAGGCCTCGATTACCGCGGATGCGAATCTCGTGTGAGCAAAGAACTCCGAGACAGTCGTCAGGCATCGATTATCGAATCTGCCGTCGATATTCAAAAACAGATGCAGTGGAAGATGAGGTTGATGGATCACGTGAAGGCGAAGACAGAGAGTAAGCAATCGGAGTTGCAGTTGCAGAGCCGAATATGATAATTTTCAGGTTCGCGCCGAAAGACATTCCCAATGTCGGATGGTCCGAGTGTCCGAACTCGCGGAGGCCAGGACAAGCAGCGCGAAGCAGTGAAGAAACAGAAGAAAGAACTCGACAAGGCGAAGAAGAACAGAAAGAGAACCGAGAACGATCCGTTCCAGACTCCACAGAAAAAAGTCGAGTTCAACGCGCTTGACGAGAGAAGAGTGAGTGGATGCTTCCGTTCCGGAATGTGCCAAGACAATCAGTTTCCGTTTCCAGATCATTGAAAACTACCAGCTCGAGGTGGCATCCGAAGTTCGTGATCATCGTCCGGAAGTTCGACGTGGCATCGCCCCTCTTCCGTTCAACATCAACATTCTCGATGGCGAGGATGACGAAGAGTAATCAAAAAGACAATTTGTTCGAAACTATATTATTGTCATCTAATTGTACTACGGAATGTCCTAGAGATTCCGGTTTCCGTATTTTTTATCGGGTTTTCCAAAATTAGAAAGCTCTTTGTGAATAAAATTTGTTATTTTCTTGACCTTTTTGCTGATGTGGAGTGCGATGTGGCTGAGAACAAGGAAAACAGAGAACCGGGGAGCTTCGCAGTAGTAAGTCAGTGTAGGATGTCCGAACAAGAAGGCAAGTCTCTGGCGAAATCGTCTTCGAATCGATCCGTCCATTCGGGATTCTCCTCTGCAAAATCGATTCCGAAAGCGGCAGTCAGCAATGTGTAAGCAGGCCCTTCCCCAGTCAATTCGGGCCTTTTCCCGTCTCAGAGTTCCGTTCAACGCCTCGTTGATCACGATTCTCACCGTCGGCGGGTTCCTTCAAATCAGCACTCTCTTCCCGAATTTCGGATCTTTCCTGTCCATTTTCCTTTCGCTTTTCATGCAAGAGGTGATCCGTTTTCCCCCGTTTCCCTCCGAAACATCTCAAATTTCCAGTGGCTCAGTCTGCATTTCCCTTCGATGACGCGCAGTCGTCGTGCGTGCTTCGACGTGGCCAACGTGCTCGAGACGTATCAGCCAAGGGCTCGTACGCACGGACACCTCTTCAACGTGAGAACGAGCCGCTTCGTCGAGCACCTTCTCTCCTTCTTTTCAGCCGGATCCGCCGACGCCGTGCGTCAAAATCGCCGAAGACGGAGGGCAGCACGACACGCCGAAGGAGAAGAACGCGTTCACGAACGCCAGGGATTCAGTTCGTTCCGGATCTCATTGATTCGCGGCTGAAACTGATTTCAGCACTACGAGAACATGTACCAGAAGGCGATGCAGATGGGAAAAGAGATGGACCAAATGGGTGCGATCGCTGCGAGTCCGACGCTCGACGCGGCGCAGAATGTCGAGTTGAAGCCGGCCGACCCCGCGCAGGACAAGAAGGAGAGCGAGGAGAAGAGCAAGAAGGCGAAGGAGAAGTACGACGCCGACATGGCGAAGCCGTTCAGTTGCTGAACAATGAATAAAGTGTGACTCTCGGGGTCAGGCGGTGAAAGCGAAACGTCCGTAATTACGAGTCGATCGAACCTGCCTCCTCTAATTACCCTTCCTTCCGATTCCGATTCACTTCCGTCTCATGCACGTCTTCTTTCTTCTCTCCCTCCTTTTCCGGTCTTCCGACACTCTCAACGTGCTCTTCTATGTGCCCACTCTCTCGCACAGCCACGTCGCTTTCAACACGAAACTCGCCGAAGTGCTCACGGCCGCCGGCCATTCGGTGACGGTGCTTCTAGCGCAAGTCGACGACACCATCACCTTCGCGAACGCCTCCGATTTCACGGTGCTTCGGAAGAGAGTCGGCGTGCCACGTGGTCATCTGAGACAGGTGCTCTGGAGCAATCCGGGTCCGTACGAAGACAGCTCTCCCTTGAATCCCCACATCTTCTACAAGCTTCTGAAAGTGTCTCGGACCTTTGTGACGGCTTGTGAAAGTGAGCAAAGAAGACGTTTGGCGTGGCAAGTGCATTCTTTTTCTTCAGATATGGCATCTGATGAGTTGTTCCTCGACGGCCTTCGGGCGCAGAAGTTCGACGTCGGACTGGTGGAGCAGTATGATTCTTGCGGGTATTCCGTGCTAAAACCTCTGCTCTCCGATTCCCAAAATTCTCAGGTTCGGCGTTTTCAAGGCGATCGGCATCGAGAGCACCGTGTGGCTCTCGGCGACGGCCATCTACCGTCCTCAGGCGGAAGCGCTTGGAGTTCTTCTTCCGTACAGCTACGTGCCAGGTGCCCCCAGACCCCACTCGTCTCCGTCAACCTCTTTCATTCCAGAATTGTTCGCCCAGTTCAGTGACAAGATGACGTTCGTCCAGAAGATTCTGAACGTGCTCATCGGCCACGTCACCGCCTTCGTCCTGGACTTTTTCGTGCAAGCGAGACAGTCTCGTGTGTTCGGATCCGGAGAAGGTTGCCGCCGCACACTCGGGTTCATCGCAATCTTCCGCTTTCCAGACCTCTCTGCCGTTTCGAAGAAAACGTCTTCAGTCCTCATCAACTCGATTCCTTTCTTCGATTACAGCATGCCTCTTGCTCACCAATTCTCGAATATTGGCGGGATTACGGTGGATAAACGAGGGCAAAATCTCGTTCCGGTGAGTTTAAATCTTGCTTTCGTTCATCCGAGCCGCCTGATTCAGTACTGGAAATCGGTAGCGGACGAAGCGGAGAACGGATTCGTGCTCGTCAGTTTCGGGGGAATCGCGCGGACGATCGACATGGGCGAAACGATGCAGACGGTGTTCTTCGACAGCTTCCGACGCTTCCCACACATCACGTTCATCGTCAAATACGAGAGTCCCAACGCTACAGTTTCGATTCCCGAGAATGTGATTCTGACGGCGTGGATCCCGCAACTGCCGCTGATGGCTCACCGGAACTACCGGACGATCATCACGCACGGCGGATGGAGCAGCATTCTGGAGACGACGATGCACTCGAAGCCGATGATCTTGATGCCGTTGTTTGCGGACCACGCGAAGAATTCGAAGGTCGCCGAGTCGAAGGGAGTCGCCGTGCTGCTCGACAAGATGAGGCTGAGCCAACGGAGAGTCGTTCATGCGATCCACACGATTCTGACGAACGATCGGTACACTCGAAACTGCGAGAAGTTCGCGCGAATGTTCTCTGACACGCCCACTTCTCCCGAAAAACTTGTCGAGTGGCGGATCCGGCAGGCGGCGAAGCCGTCGAGAAAGGCGTTCTCAAAGCATCTCGCACCGAAGCAACCGGACCTCTTCTACTTCAAGTTCGCATTTCTCTCTTTGCCTATCGTTTTTTTGTTCCTCAGAAATCGGGTTAGTTTCTTCCAATAAAGACAAAAGCTCAGACGTCGTGCAAATTTCCATCTTCTAGCGAGAGGCTCGACGTTGGGTCCCGCCTTCTCAGGCGACGCCGACATCCAGTCGCCTCGGTCTTTGCACAAAGTTCTATCATCGCTGGAGGGGTCGAACCCGTGAGCGCGCACGCGAAAGACGCGACCACACACACTGAACCACACGGTCGTAGTCGACCGCTGTCAGAGAGGGCCTAGACATCTCTGTGCGCGCATTTGCAACCATCACGGGCCTTTTATAGAATATGAGCTCTGATCGAGAAGTTAATTTTCTTTTTAAATTGATTAATCTCCAAAAGGAACAAGCATTCAGAAAGACAAAACAGGTGAAAAGGCAAATTATGGGAGCAAGAGGGAAACAATGTGTTACGACCTATTTGAAACGCTTTGTTCTTGAAAAATGTGTCATTGTGAGAAGGAGCAGTTGAGGGATAGCGGGTGATAGATGGTACATGAAACTGAGAAGATCAGATGCGCATTTGCTCGCAGACATGTTTGAAGGCTTCAGAATCGATGACGTCCGACAGATCGTACTCGAACACTGTGTCGCACGATTCAGATCGAGGCAATCCTTCTGTATAGTACTCTCTGCGGCTCTGAAATGAGATATGAGCCTGGATCAGGTTTTTGAACAAGGCGTCCGTACCTGGTAAAAAAGGTCATCGAAGGAAGTGGACCTGGAGAGGATACTCGGGGAGGACTCAGCTTCTGAAGAGGGAGAAGAAGACGCGCAGCTGTCAGACTCCTCATCGTGATGGTTGTCCCGGACCAACTTGTAATGCTTCACATCGAATGAGTACTCGGCACCCGGAAAGATGGTCTGGTTGGCAGAAATCTAGAAGAAAAGGATAAGTTTCAAACCATCAGAGTGAGAACTCCTCACCGCCACACAGTTGTTATTTTTCAGCAGATGGCTGATGTCGACGAACCGAGGCTCATTTATAGCATTGATGACGTCATCTGAATTGCGCGAGGTCTCCTCATCCTCTTCGTCTTTGTGCTTCTGAATTTGCTCGAAGTTCTTTCTCGAGTTCTGATCTTTTCCTTCCGTCGTTGACATTCTCGGTCTCTTCAACTGCGGTTCATCGCCATCTCTCTTATGATCGTCTTCGTCCGTCGGCTCATTCGATTCGTTTTTTCGCTTCACTGCCAAACTCAGGAACTCCTCCTCTGTTATCAGAGTCCGTTTGCTTTGAGAAGCGGTTCCTTCGATCATCGCGTCGTACGAAGCGATCATTTTTGCGAAGGAACCACCGAGACTGAAAGAAATGTCGCGAAGGATGTCGTCACAGTTGCCGAGAAGCTCGATGTCAGCTGCATAGTGGGGAAGCGACTCTCTGTTGATCAGAATGTGCGGGACATCTTTGCCAACACAGTGAGGGATCGTCGCGACCGGCCTGACCTTCAGCGACGATCCTATCACTACCACCAAATCCACCTTATGCTTGTCCTCTGCGATCTGTCGGTGGAAGTCCTGTCCGAGATCTTCGCCGAAGAAAACGATATTTGGTTTGATTACACCTTGGCAGTGTCTGCAGTGGGCAACCCGCTGTTCGAGAACTTCCTCCCGAATTTCGTCGCCTTCATATTTGTGTCCGCAGTGGGTGCAAGTGCACTTCGAGAAGGATCCATGGCACTCGATGACGCGCTTGATTCCCGTCTGATGTTCCAATGTGTCGATGTTCTGGGTGTAGTTTCGCAGGAGACGTCCCGCAGATTCGAGCTCCTTGATGAATCGATGGGATACGGAGGGGACAAACTGGCCGGGGAAGATCTCCTGAACTCAGGAATGAACAAGTATGAGAAGAATGAACAAACCCGCGCAAAATTATAAAAAGGAGTTGGATTCTGGCGGAAGTATCTAATGTCGAACATGGCTGTTGGATCGGGAAGGTCCGGGAACTCGCTTCGAAGACGCGCGTAGATTCCTGAACAAGCAGTAGTTCTCGGAGCTCCAAATCAAGAATTCCTTACCGTCTTTACTGCGGAAATCAGGAATTCCACAAGAAACGGACACGCCGGCTCCCGTGAGAACGAGAATGTTCTTCCGAGTTCTGAAGAGTTCAACAGCGTCTGCTAGAGTGTTATAGTTCGGAAGCTTTTTGCGATGAGGACACTGATCGAGTAGTTCGCTCAGAATCGTGAGGTGCTGAAAGATCAGAACCAATAGAGGAGTTCCGTAGAAGACCGCTTACTGCTCTTTCTGACATTCTTTGATATTTAATCGCATCAAAGTCCGGGAATAACTCTCGGATGATCTGGAAAGGGGTCCGTCCCGAGTCCAAGAGATTCTGCGCTGCATGCAGTTTGGCCATGGTTTCGACCTGGAATCTATCATTTGCTTGCTCCCCGAACTCTTCTGATTCACGTACATTGGTCTGCCAGCTGTCTGAATTGACACTCGTCGAACTCTCGGTCCGTTGCCTCTCCGGCTGCGTCGATCCCGATTCTTCCATCCACTCGCTGTCTGGCTTAATGTGCATCGACTCGATGTGTGGGCTCGCCTCTCTATCCTCCCGCTGTAATTCCAGATTTTCATTCCCACTTCAACTCAACTTTTCCCTTACCACTTCGCCATCCGGAACAGCCATTTCCAGAGAGATATGCTCTTCATGATGCTCCATGTTGGAAAGCTGAAAGCGCCGTTCGAGTGAGTGAAAATCAATCGAGGTGAACGTGAAGCGCGTCAGTCGTAGGTGACAGATGCGTCAACAACCGTCACTTTTGCGTGTGGCCTTCAGTTCTGCCTCGGGAAAATGCCGCGGCAATTTTCGTGTTTTACGGGGCGCTTTTCGGAGCTTCGTACTGGTGGCAGCTGCTCTTAGTTTAGCAGCAAGTTCTGAGACAGTGCCCAAAAACATGAGAAGAACCGGAAAACAAAAGAAAGTATGGAATCAGAAGCATTCGATTACTGGGTGAATGAATAAAATTGCCAGAGCCGCATTAGGCATTAGCACGACCGCTTCGGAAGCAGAAAAACATTTATTTATGAAGCCAGTCGAACAATTTTCACTAAATTTGAGATCCTTACAGGGTAAAACTTCGAATAGAATCAGAAAAAAATGAGAAAAATAACAAGAAGACTTTTTTTAAAATCTGAGGCACTAGCTCAACTATTCTATGGGACAATATCATAATGCCTATTGGACTATTCATTATATATCACTGGCTTCGGGCTTCCAACGTCTTCCGTCCTGCGTGACTCTTCACGAGAGAGTCCATCTGATGCCACCATTCGGCGATTTTTTCCTCGAGGATGACTTCTTTGAATGCGGAGCAGCCATAGAAAGAGTTCATCGCTCCGTATAGAGAGATGTCTGCCAGATTCGGCGAGTCGCCTCCGAGGAACTTTCTATTCGGCCCGATAGCTGCCATCCAGTCACGGCATGCTTTTCTCAGTTCTTCTCGTTCGTCGTTAATATTGTGCCTAAAAATAGAAATATATAGAAACATCTAGAAACAACTAACTTACTTCTTCTTCAAGGTTTTTGAAAGCAAAAACATGGCGGCAGCTCCTACGTAAACGGCGAGTACTCTCTCCCAAGCTGGAAAAGCTCGGTTCCAGTCGCCGACCTGCTCGAACCATCGGAAAGTCTCCAGGGACTCGTTCCAATTGCGGTACACGTTCGGAGAAATGAGATGAATGAACCAGTTGTCAACCCACTCGCGCCATTCCCTTTCTTCTCTGGCGGCCGCCATATTCGCATCTGCATCCACCTTTCCTTTCATGATGAAAAACTTGTTCGGATAGTTCACAACCTGCATTTCTGTTAGTTTAAATTAATTTTTTGGACCGAAAACGCACTGGCTTCCCCTTTTCGTTAGTAGAATCAACGCCTGGATACATTTGAACGACTTGCTCAAGAGATTGATCAGGTCTTTCGAGGAAAGTTCCCAATTGAGAGATTATCAACGAGGATTCAGTCAATGTTTTTTCGCCGCTGCGAATAATTGGCACCTAGAAGACTATAAAAATGTAATGTATTCGCGTTCGACATACTTTTTTATATTCATTGCTGAACTTAATTTGAGAACGAGTGACCGGATTAACTTCCACAACTTCGTAAGAGAAACCGTAATAATCCAGGAAGGCACGAACCTGAAGAAGAAAGCTTTCACATGCTTTCCAACTTGCAAGCGACTTACTTTACAGCAGAATGGGCATGTTTCATACTGATATAATCGAAGCTTCAAATTAGATCTATCCAAATGGTTGATTACCTGAAATTCCCGCTTTAGATGCATTCTATTTGAACTTCAATAACTTTTCTACTTAATAAGACGTCGTTTTGAGCTTTTTCTGGTTGTTGAACCTGAATTGGGCACGTTCGTGACTTGGTCGCCGAAACCTCGTCAAGCTTCGATCCGCCCCATGAAAATCCAGCTAGGGAAGCAATTTGAACTGTTCGAACTCCAAAAAAGCGCATCTAAAAAACAAAAAAGGTTCATACTGAAGGACAGGTCGGGAAACAATACGGGCGGATATTAAGATATGTCTTTGAGTGTAAAGTTGGCTTTTTCTGATTGCATATGGGCTAATCAAACGGTTTTTTGGGTGCTTCTCGCGTGATCAATGGTTTTCAAAACTGAGAAAAACGAAAATCGCGTCAAATTTCCAAAAAATATGCTCCCTGCGGCTGAAAATTGGCATGAGAGTAATAAAAACTTTTTTGCCGGAATTAAAATACGGGGAATCGTGACGAGACCCGGCTGTGAAAAGTTGTGCGCCTTTAAACTTTGTTCACATTTTCGTTCCTATTTTCATGTTTTTCGAGTGATTTCGGCAAGAGTTAAGCCAAATTGGCAGGTTCACTGAAAATCTGCAGCTCTAAAAGTTACACCTTAAAAGTACAATAACAAAGAATCATGCCCCAGGAGTCGGAGGAAAATTTAGTCTTCCAACAGCGCAGATTTGGTTGCCAGCTTCACATCTGAGTTGGATTCTTCTTCACACAACACCTTATCAATCATTTTTGTGCTTTCATCTCCTCATAAGCAATGGAATACGCGATAACATGGACGCACATGTCGTCTGCTTGCTTATGCACCGCTGTGAACAAAACAATTACGTCGTTCCTCAGTGTTTCGCAATGTTTGGCTGCCTTTTCCGATATTGCATCAGATTTCGTCGTCTTTCTTCTTTTATAATCGAACTCGCTTTTATTCACTCATTCCTATTTCAGGGTAAAAATGAGCGGGCTTTCAACCGTTCCCGAAAACATCGACTTCGCGAAAGAAGAGCAGATAATTGCTGATAAGTGGGCCAAGGAGAAGACGTTCCAACGATCTGTCGAGTATGTTCTATTCCCAGAAAGTCACAAGTTTCCCGGTTTCAGGCTCTCCAAGGATAGACCTCGTTTCACTTTCTACGATGGACCGCCATTCGCCACTGGTCTTCCCCATTATGGTCATATGCTCACGAGTACCATCAAGGATGTTGTCGGTCGCTGGGCTCACCAGAACGGACATTTCGTCGAAAGACGCTTTGGATGGGATACTCATGGTCTTCCAGTCGAATACGAGATCGACAAGACTCTGGGGATCAGCGGACCGCAGGACGTGCTGAAAATGGGCATCGCCAACTATAACAACGAATGCAGAAAGATCGTCATGAGATACTCCGGAGTGAGTGTTAAAAAAAAAAAAACTGTACATTTTCAATGGTTTTTACAGGAATGGGAGAAAACAATGGGAAGACTCGGGCGATGGGTCGATTTCGAGCATGACTACAAGACGCTTTACCCGTGGTTCATGGAATCCGTTTGGTGGGCGTTCAGCGAGTTACATAAGAAGGGACTCGTGTACAAAGGAGTCAAAGTGATGCCGTTCTCTACTGCGTGTTCCACTCCTCTCTCGAACTTCGAAGCTGGCCAGAATTACAAAGATGTGGTGGACCCTGCCGTCTTCGTAGGATTCAAGCTCCTTGACAATCCGAACCGGCAACTCGTCGCCTGGACGACCACGCCATGGACCCTGCCGTCCAATCTGGCTCTTGTTGTTCACCCTGAAATGCAATACGTTGTTGCAAAGGACAAGACGACTAACATCGAGTATATTGTCCTTGAGGAACGTCTTGGAGAGCTCAAGAACGAAAATCTGGAAGTGATTGAGAAACTGAAAGGAAAACAGCTCGAGGGGCTAAAATACGAGCCACTCTTCCCGTATTTCGCTTATATGCGCGAAGAGAGAAACGCCTTCCGAGTGCTTAACGACACCTTTGTTACTTCCGACTCGGGAACTGGAATCGTTCACCAGGCACCGTATTTCGGAGAGATCGATTTCCAAGTGTGCGTCGCCAACGGAATCATTGCGAAAGATCAGAAGATGATCTGCCCTGTCGACGAGAGTGGAAAGTACACAGCGGAAGTGAAGGAATATGAAGGAATCTACGTGAAAGACGCCGACAAGCTCATCATGAAGAAGCTGAAAGAGATGGGAAATCTGGTGAGGCAGGCCGAGTGCAAGCACTCGTACCCGTTCTGCTGGCGGTCCGACACTCCGCTCCTTTACAAGGCTGTACCTTCGTGGTTTATCCGTGTCGAGAATCTTGTCCCACGTCTTCTTGCCAACAACGATGAGACTTACTGGGTTCCAGCGTTCGTTAAAGACAAGAGATTCGCCAACTGGCTCCGAGATGCTCGTGACTGGGCTGTCTCCAGAAACCGCTTCTGGGGAACTCCTATCAATTTGTGGGTCAGTGACGACGGAGAAGAGATCGTCTGTGTGTCAAGCATTGCCGAATTGGAAGAGCTTTCCGGGAAGAAAATCACGGATCTTCACAGGGAGAGCGTTGATGATATCACGATCCCATCGAGATCTGGACGCGGAGTTCTCAAAAGAGTATCTGAAGTATTCGACTGCTGGTTCGAGTCCGGATCGATGCCGTACGCGCAGAACCATTATCCGTTCGAAAACCGGAAAGTGTTTGAGGACAACTTCCCTGCTGATTTCATCGCTGAGGGAATCGATCAGACACGTGGATGGTTCTACACTCTTCTCGTTCTTTCGACTGCCCTCTTCAACAAGCCCCCATTCAAGGTAATCCCATTCTTCGCTTCTCAACACGTCGTAGTTTTCAGAATCTCATCTGCAATGGCCTTGTCCTCGCTTCTGACGGAGCAAAGATGTCTAAGAGAAAGAAGAACTATCCGGATCCGATGGAAATTGTGAACAAGTATGGAGCCGACGCTCTCCGTCTCTATCTCATCAACTCGCCAGTTGTAAGAGGAGAAAACTTGCGCTTCAGGTAAAAAACGATACTTTCTACGTTTCAAAATTTCTTTTAGAGAGGAGGGTGTCAAAGATCTGCTGAAGGACGTCTTCCTCCCGTGGTTCAACGCTTACCGGTTCTTTGCTCAGAATGTGCAACTCTACGAGCATGTGCGCACTTACTGTTTTCCTAATCTATTAAAATCCACTATGTTCAGGAAACGGGACACGCCTTCGACATGAACAAACATGTAGCGAGTGAGAACGTCATGGACAGATGGATCGAGTCGTTCACTAACAGTCTTGTCGCTTTCGTCCGCCAAGAAATGGACGCCTACAGACTGTACGCTGTCGTCGGGCCACTCACCAAGTTCTTCGATACTCTCACCAACATCTACATTAGACTGAACCGTAAGAGAGTGAAGGGAGACAGCGGCCTTCATGAGCAGCACCACTCTCTCGCAGCACTCGGTCGTGTTCTCATCCTGATCATCCGTCTCATGGCCCCGTTCACTCCGTTCTTCTGTGAATATATCTGGGCCAATTTGAAGAAGGTCATTGGAGCTTCGGAAGAATCTGTGCACTTCCTCCTTCTTCCGAAGCCAGATGAGAGCCTCATCGATGAGACCGTCGAGCGTCGAGTGGAAACTATGAGAAATGTCATCGACTTAGTGCGCTTGGTCAGAGACCGCGAAGGAATCGCTGTGAAGTACCCACTGAAAGAAATGATCGTCATTAATAGAGACGAGCAATTCCTTGAAGACGTGAAAAGTTTGGAGCCGTACGTGCTTCTCGAGCTCAACATCCGGAAGCTGACTGTCTCCCAGGATAAGCACAAGTATGGGATCACTCTCAAGGCGGAACCGAACTTCAAACTTCTGGGAGCGCGTCTCAAGGGAGAGCAGAAGAAGGTCGCCGACTATCTGAAGAACAAGGTTACGGAGGCGGAATTGGAGCAGTTCCTTCTGGAAGGAAAGCTCACCGTTCTGGGACATGTGCTGTCATCGGAAGAAATTGCTGTAAGCTACGCTAACGGAGGAGACCAAGAACATGGATATAAGACTCACTCCGACGCGAAGACCATTGTCATGATCGACACGACCGAGGATGAGTCGCTCATCGAAGAAGGACTTTGCAGAGAAGTGACGAACCGTGTCCAGAGACTCCGTAAGCAGGCGAAGCTGATATCCACTGACAACGCCCATGTCCATCTCGTTGTTCACCCCGCGGGATCACAACTCGCTCAAGTCGTCGCCGCCAAAATCAAGGACATCGAAGCAGCCACCGGTACTCCGATCAAGTTGGGAGCTCCGTCGGCTAATGCAAAGGCTCCGACTGCTACCAATAAAAGTGTGGTCAAGGATTCGGAAGTGGAGCTGTGGCTGTTCGCCGAGGGAGACAATTTCGAAGGAATCACTGTCGTTGACGGATCGAAGAAGGTCCGAGTGCACTTGAAATCCGAGAACCAGTCTCTCAATGGATACGCTGATCTTCTCTATCACGTAAGATAATACTAAAAACGAAAGTATTGAATTGAGATCGTTTCAGATCCGATCGTCTCTCGATCTGTGGAACGGAAAAGTTTCTTTGAAAAACAGCGATGGCTCCGCAGTTCATCCGACCGTCAACGTGAGCAGTCTCGCCGGACAGACCCTCCACCTTGTCAGATAACTTCAAACTGCCTCTTGTTGATTATCGAAATTTATTTATTCATATCCGGTCAGTTCGCATTCAAAGCTTTATCGAACGGAACCGTAGTTATCTTTTGATTGTTTGTTGCACACCACATTGTTGTCTTTTGACGGAATAATAAAAGTTAATTTAACTGGCATTCTTGCATGGTCTCAGCTTCGTCGGATCGCTGTCACTGACGATGCGATGCTCGGTCCGATCTTCTTTCACTTTTATTGTCTTCTTTTGCGACTGTTTCTTCCGAGGCTGCGTCACGTAGCTCCTCATGGTCTTCTTGAAGTCTTCGGCGGCCCTGTCGGCTATCTGCACCACGTCTTCCGCTACTTCAATGTGATCCCGGACGATGTCACGAGTGGGCGCTTCAATCAGAAGAGTGATCTGACCGCTCGTCGCGATGCTGCTCGCGATCAGAGATCGGAGCATGATCTTCGAGCAGATCGGCTGTGAATTGCACTCTCGGATGACGTCGCCGGCCTTCAGATGAACTGCCGCCAGGCTGTTAGGAGCCACGTACTCGATCTGCAGGTGGAAATCAGAAGTTGTGCAGAAGACGTTACGTACTTCCAGCCGGTCCCTGTTGTTGTACATAACCAACATTCCCAAATCGAACGTCTTCAGTTCCGGCGTCGGACGCATTCTGATGAGGACCTGGAAAAGGGCGCCTTCTGAAGCGAATTGAAGAGAGCGCGCACGAAGTAATGATTCACCGGCGTCGATGTGATCCTCTCAGCCTCTTTATCGATCTGAATCTTCTCCACTGTCGTTTTGAGATGGAAACACCATGAGAACATGTTTCTTCTGATCTGCATGTGCACATTCTGAACACCAGAATCCGCGCAACGTCTCCTGAACACCTTCAGAATACCTCCTTCTTCTCTTTCAGCTTCGCGTACAACTCGTCGCTAGTCGATATGTTCTTTTCGTCGACGCCAACGATCGAATCGCCAACAAACGCTTTTCCGAACAGCTTCGACTCCTGCAGGACGTGCGTGATCTGAATTCAGAAGTCACAACGTCTTCAGGGCCCTCCCGAAGCACCCGACAGTCTTCTTTGTGCACGCGGACTCCGATTGGCTTCCGAATCATGTAATGGTCGACAAAGTCCTTCGGCATCATTTGCTCTATGTTGAAGTCTTTATCCAGAGCCGGCTGAACACCAATCCGTATGAAAAGAAACTGCCGACGCTTCCGATTCCTCAGCGCCTACCGCTTACATTTGTGTTTTCATTCTTTCTTTTCGGCGTCATCTCACTTCTGGGAATGATCGAAAACCCCAAATGTGTCTACTCCTCGTCCATTTCAGACGTGAACTTCTGACGAAACTCTTGAAACAAACGGACTCGCAATGTGAAACATGTCGCTTTTGGCTTGAAACAAAAACAACCCAGATAGCAAAAGAAAGAAAAAACGAAACAAAGATCGTTCGTAAACTCGAAAAGGCAGTAACTGACTAGGCTTTCGATTGGCTAGGCTTTCGATTGAGTCAGGTGCCAACCAGATCGGCCACCTCCCGTTCAGACACTTTCCTAGTGAAACTAACAAAAAGAAGTCCGTCGGTGTGCCCCAGTCGGTTTGAAGAATTATATACCTCTGAACTATTTTTGTTCCTTTTCCTTAATCAACCACTGGAACACTTCTTTCGCTTTCCCGATTCCCGGAATCGGGATTGGATTCAAGTTCTCGTCCTAAAACTGCTTATTCGAAGAATTGACTCCGTTGTCTCTATGCTGACGCACTTCTCGTGATTTGACCCGTTTCCCGTTTCTTTTCATCTCCAGCGCTCTCCCGAAATGCAACATTTTCAAACTGAAAAGACATTCGAAATTCGAATTTAAATTTTTTTTTCTAATTTTTCTTTCCTTTAGTATTGTCTTCGCTTTGTCTCTTTATTTTTCTATATTTTCTGTTTTCCTGCTTTCCTAACTATCCTATTCACTTCGCTTTCGGTGTCAAAATGGTCGTTCATCAATTAAGAAAGTACAATTAGAGGTCATTTTTCGATGTCGCTAGTTTGGAATAGCTCAATGTTTGTCTCTGAATCACAAGGTTCGAATCGATCCGCGCGCGCACGTTCTTGGTCTTCTTTTGCTGCCGTACGTTGCCGCGCGCGTGTTGCCATGCCGTTCGTAGACACGCGCTCCGCACTTCCTCTCAACGTCTTCTTCGCTTCGGAAAAGAGTGTCAAGAAACTAGTCAGAAGTAATACGCTTCCTCTTTCCTTCAAGCTTCCAATTCGGTGTTGCATTTTTCTTTTCGCTTTCCCTGAATCGATTTCCGTCCATTAACATGTCGAAAGTCTTCCCATTTCTGGATCCCTGCTTTTTCAGAAGCGGCAGCTCCAAGACGACTCCTAAAAAGTCCTCGAAATGTCGGACCTAATGATGTTCGAGCACCTTCTACCTCGAGACGTGGATCTGGAGAAACTGAGCCTAGAGAAAAAGTCTCGTTATTTTAACATCCTCTATAATTTTGGATCGAGGGTAAGATCTGTTTGTTTTTTTTCAAATCTGGACACATTGTTTCAGATGTACGAATGCTTGACTGAAATAGCCTTCGAGTCTGATGACGAGCCGGTTGACATGTCTACAAACCCCATAGTGCAAGTTGTGGAGATGATCAGGAACCGTCTGAATCTTGGCGAATGCTCGTTCACTCCCGTCGAAGGTCTCCTTGACGTCATCGAAGTATGTCGCTGCTTATTCCAAAAGTTTATTTTTTTTGCTATCCAGGGCCACGATGGGAAAGACACAGAGACCTTATTCAATATGTCCGACTATCTTCGATGCCGTGCAAACGACGAATTCGTGGAGTTCGATCCATCTAATCGCAACATGATTCCTGTCGAAATCGCGGCCGACACTTTGACCGCATTTGCCCTTATGGCTTACCAGTTGGTTTCCTTATAACTTCCGGATTTAATTCATTCTCTTTAAAGTTTTATGGCCTGTACTCACGCTGATGAGGGGATGAAGGATCGCAATCCCGACGGATCGGACTTTGATGAGGACGAATCAGATGAAGAGCAATCACAAGAGGAAACGGATGGTGTGGAAGGTGGGAGAAGAGAAATAGAGGAGAACGAGAGGTTTCTATGTTCAGACCCAGACCAGCCTGGCAAGAAAAAAGGGAAAGTGTACAACTATCAAAACATCGAGAACATTGACCTCGACGCCGTCCACGAGAATGCTCTTCTGCTCCTCGCATGTCGGCTAGGAGTGAGTTTTCATCCACTTCCGCTGAATTTCCCAACTGTTATCATATCCAGATCGTTGAGTTCCTTGAGTTCATCAACAAAAACGAGAACGGCAAGATCCAGTTCACCACTGAAACGCTTCGCTGCTACACTCCTCTCATGGAAGCTTGCGCGAGTGGCCACGATCTGGTTGTTCATCAACTTTGTGAAATGGGTTCCGATCCGAATCAGCACTCGCTTACGCTATTCAACACGGCCCTTATCTACGCCGCCACGGCGGATTCACCGGATACTGTCCGTGTGCTTCTGAATTACGAGTTTGAAGGCGAAAAGGAGCTGGCGGTGTACAAAGTGAACTTGTTGTGGCACGATGCGATGATGGAAGCGACGCTCGCAGAGGGCACCGAAACGATCAAGGAGTTTCTCGCGAACCACTTTCTTCCCAAAGTCGTCCAGCCCAGGCAGGGTCCGAGAGCTAATTTGGTTAGTTTTAACCTAGAAAACTAAAAATTCGTCATTCTGTGAATAACCGAGGGTATGCGCGGTTTTCTTCAAATCCGTATCGGTAAACTTTCGGTATTGTGTAATTTTGTACATACTCAAATCGTTAAATCACTTTTTCGAAAGATTTATTATTGTTTCATCATTGGAAGGTTATCTATCACTTCAGCTGGAATCGGCCCTGACCCTGGCTGCGTACAGAGGATACATCGATATTGTGATCATAATCATGGATGCGTACATCCAGGAAGCGCCGGAGAGAAAATTAGAAGAAGAGACGTATGCCGCTTTGATAGAAGCCACTATGGACGGACATATGGACGTGGTGAAGTATCTGCTCTCGCGAGGAGCTCCGACGGTATGCGCGACATCGACTTCATCAGAGACCCCTCTTACGACGGCGTCGGGTCAGGACCAACTTGATATTGCCGAACTGCTTCTGGACTCGGGAGCCAACATTGAAGATACGAATGAGGACGGGAACACGCCATTGATGGAGGCGTGCAGAGAAGGTTACATCGAACTCGTCGAGCTGCTTTGCTCACGGGGAGCTCTAGTGAATGCCATAAACGCTGATCTTGGAGACACTCCGATGTCGTTAGCTGCTTCTGGAGGACAAATGTAAGTTTTAAAAAAAGCATAGGAGGACGAAGTTTCGGCTTCAGAGACATCATGAAACTCCTCATGGAAAAGGGAGGTGATTTGATTTACGGAATCACTGGTCCGATAGTCGAAGCAGCGCAGGAAGGGAATGCCGAATGTGTGCAGTTCATTCTTGCTCACTCAAAAGCGGTTCCACAAGATCAGCTCAGCCGTGCTCTCATCTGTGCCGCCGAACACGGATCGCTACCGATTGTGGACGAGTTGGTGAGAGCTGGCGCCGACCTGAACTTTGAATTCGACGACCGAACTGCTCTCATGAAGGCGGCTAGGAGGGGTCATTTTGGAATTGTGCAACTCCTCATAAACAAGGGCGCATCGATAAACTTCAAGTCTTCCAAAAACGATGCAACTGCTCTCTCACTTGCGTGCAGCGAAGGCCACATAGAAATAGCGCAGTATCTGATTAGGAACGGAGCAGACCCGATGTTGAAAATGGACGACGGAGTGAACTGCTTCATGGAAGTGGCGAGGCACGGCAGCAGCCATCTGATGAACATGCTCGTTGAATTTACGAAGGGAAACATGCCTTTGGACAAGCAGCCGCCAAAGCTGGGAATTGGACAAGAGGTGAAAAGTACCGAAAAGGAAGTTGTCAAGAAAAGGAAGGTAATTCCATTGGTAAGACGAGCAAGAAAAAAGAGACTACGCCTCTCCCAGATGAGTTTGCAGGCGGCAGATATGATGATGATTATGCACGGAGTGTATCCGAGTAAGAAAAAAGGCAGCAGGTACCAACATTATCACGAGATGCCCTACTCGACCCACGAAGTCGACATGCTCACTCATCTCCTGAAGCTCCAACAGTCAGTTTCTCGGACTTTTGCAAACTCCTTTCTCCTTAATTCCAGACAAATGGTCGACTACGAGACTCCTCCCGGTGACGAAGGCAGCGCAACGGACAAGGAGTTGTCTCTGAAAGCTCTCGCCAAGGTGTACGGGGTGTCGAAAGAGGGCAAGATCAACTTCCCCACGCCTCCGACTCGCTACGAAATGGACAAACTCTACCAAGGGGAACTGGTTCCAAGCATCAGGGACTGGGCAGAACTTGTCTCACACGGATGGCTCGAAATGGAGAGGCACGTCGGACGACCCATCGAACTGTCTTCGTTCCTCAGCGTCAACGAGGGACACTCTACGAATGCCGCCGCCGCAGTTTCGGCCGCCGCTGCTGCTGCCAATGGAATGGACAGCCAGACATACCTGGCTTCTGTATTTGCAAAGGTACTTTGAATCGTCCTCAATCGGATGCTAATTTTTTAGAAACGATTCAAGATGAATAATGGAGAAGAAGTTCCGCGCGTTCCGGCGACCGTCGGCTCTTTGAACGCTGCGAGTGCAGCGATGACTGGAATGCTTTTCAACCCGGGAGACGCGTTCAGTCTTTTCGGAGGATCTTCGTTCGCCAACAGAAGTAGTTTTCGTAGACCTGTCTCACTCGAAACGCCTGTTTTCAGTGAACAACGAGAATAGAGCATCTTGTGCTCATTGGCAGTACGCGTCTTCCCATCAAATTCAGGAATCCTCTTTCCGCGCAGCACTGCTGAAAATAGGCTCCAATCTTCAAGATCGACACAAGATGCCTCTTCACTTCATGAGTTCTCAGAACTGGCAGTTGGACGAAAACTTCCCGCCGATGGAAATCACGAAAACACCTTCGCCACCTCAAAAAACCACGAGCATGACTACCCCGAAACCTCCTGCTCCCGCTCTTTCTATGGAAGTGACCACGCAGCAGCCGCTGGGATCGTTAATTCCTACAATTGGACTTCCTACAAGATCGTATCCGGGGATAGTTAAATTGGCAGGAGACATGGAAAAGCAATACCGTAAGAAGCCCACAGACTTCAATCGACAGATGGCCGTCGTGACTGCGTACATTGCCAGCTCCGTGTCTAAAGAACACAAACAACCGCCGCCTGATCTCGAGAGTATGCTTTCCTAGAAGAGAAAACGACGCGGGTTATGGGTGGAAATGGGCTCTTCCGCGGGGCACCGCCGACAGCTTTCAAGGCACGCTTCCTCGGCAGCCTATTGATTCTTTACGCGCGGTGGAACGAACGCGCGGAAGCGGTCATCACGTGCGCGCTCTGGTGTAAACATGCGTAAATGTCTCTGCGCCTCTTCTTGTTCGTCTTCACTCTCTCTAAAAAAATGGTTTCCCAATTAAAACCCGCGAACAGTGATACAATTTTGAACTTTTCACAATATTTTTATAGTTTCAAAATCAAGGGGAAGGAAACCGTGTGTGTTTCTCTCGCTATACCATTGCATTAAGCTTCTCGTCTTTCTACCCTCCATTGCGGTTTTACCCGATTCGCTCGCCTCTCGCAACCCGTGCGCACGCAGTACAGTGGAAAAGAGTGCGCCAGTCCCGGGCGGGGACTAGCAGCAGCACGCGTGGCCTAACTTCCCTGGCTCTTTCTTTTCATCGTTTGCTGGCGCAAAACTTGTTGTTTTACCTAATTTACCACTTTTTAAGTTTGCTCTACGATCTTTAATTGCGTCGCGCGATTTATAAACAAATGCACTTTTTTTCTTCCTCGAAACTGCCAAATGTTCTCGCAGAAGAGCTCAATTTCCGGGGATCGAAAACATAAATGTATTATACATATGCATTATACTTTAAAATTGCTAGGTTTCGACATTTTTTGAAGTTCTAGTTGAATTTGATAGATTTTTAACTTTTTGATGAGCCTTTAGATGATTTTGATTAGTTTATCTCGAGAAACGACGTGTTTTAGCTGACGAGAGAGATCTGGATAAAATACTCCAAAGCATGCCGGAAACGCAGAAAATGGCCATAATTGAACGTGTAAAAGAAGCCGCCGACAGTGAATACAGCAGCGACGGGCCGATTCACCCTTCTCAACGTTGTACGCTTTACTCTTTTCCTTCCTTCTCGTTCTCTCTGTTTATATTTTTCATTGCTCTCCTTCATCGATTGTTTTGCAGTGACTTTATCCGGAAAGCGATTGAAGGAAGAATATTTGAAACTCTTTCGGCATTCGGCTGATCCGGTGTTCTATGAAAAGTGCATAAAGGAAAAGAACGACCAGGTAAAGGCCGTCGAAGAGAAAAAGAAGAAAGGAAAAGCTGTGAGCAAAGGATCACAGGTGAGCCTTTGGAAACAAATTTCAGAATTCTCTACTTTTTCTTTACAGTCGACGGCCGTAGCGAAATCACAAATGGCGAAATCAAACCAGCAAAATCCACCTCAACCGGCTCAAGGTCAGCTCAGGCGTACACACTCGGAGGGAGACGGCGCCGAAAGAGCAAAAACACGTGCGAATGCGATCGACAAGGCGACTGACACTACTTTGGAAACACCGCTAACGATTGCATGTGCCAATGGACACGTCAAAATTGTGGAGTTGCTGATCAAAGAAGGAGCCAACATTGAGCATCGCGACAAGAAGGGGTTTTCGCCTCTCATAATCGCTGCTACTGCCGGACACACGGAAGTCGTCGAGATGCTCCTGAAGAACCACGCGGCAATCGAAGCACAATCCGACAGAACCAAAGACACCGCTCTCTCGTTGGCCTGCTCTGGAGGTCGCAAGGAAGTCGTGGAAATGCTACTGAACCACGGAGCCAACAAGGAACACCGGAACGTTAGCGACTACACTCCCTTGTCGCTCGCCTCTTCTGGAGGTTATCTCGACATTGTGAACCTGCTGGTGAACGCTGGCTCGGAAATTAATTCGAGAACGGGAAGCAAACTCGGAATAAGTCCTTTGATGCTGGCTGCGATGAACGGACATCGGGATGCTACGAAAGTGCTTCTTGAGAAAGGAAGCGACATCAATGCTCAGATCGAGACTAATAGAAACACGGCACTCACTCTCGCCAGTTTCCAAGGACGTACAGACGTTGTACGGCTTCTCTTGCAACACCAAGCCAACGTTGAGCACAGGGCGAAGACAGGTTTAACTCCATTAATGGAATCTGCCACCGGAGGATATGTGGAAGTTGGAAATCTCCTGCTGAACGCCCACGCAGATCCGAATGCGACTCCAATTCCGACTTCGAAAGACACTGCGCTTACAATTGCCGCCGAGAAAGGACACGAAAAGTTCGTTCGTATGCTTCTCGAGCATGATTCAGCTTTCGACCTTCGCAACAAAAAAGGATGTACTGCTCTCTGGCTGGCTTGTCACGGTGGACATCTCGGCGTCGTGAAAGCGTTGATAGAGAAAGGAGCCGATCCGGACACGTTCGACAACAGAAAGATCTCTCCTATGATGGCGGCGTTCCGTAAAGGAAACATCGAAATCGTCACTTTTATGGTGGCACATGCAAAACAGCTCCCAAATGAGCAGGATCTTTTGCGAACCATGCAGACAGCTGAAACGCCAGAACTGCAGCAGAAGTGCGCGGACTGTATCGCAGCGATCGGTGCCGCAAAGAAAGCTCAACTTGCGATGTCTGACCACAATGCGACATTGTTGCTGAACTCTTTGGAGGCCGAGGTTTGCTTCGAATGATTTCATACCATTAAATTCGTTTTTATTCCAGAGAGTGACAAAAGAAGAGAAGAAGGCAAAGCAGCAGGAGAAAAAGAAAAAGAAGAAGGAAGCAAAAAAGATAAGGCAAGCTGCCGCTGAACCGGAACCTGAGCCTGAGCCCGAACCAGAGCCTGAACCAGAGCCCGAACCGGAGCCCGAACCGGAACCCGAGCCTGAGCGAGAACCGACGCCGCCACCTCCGCCGTCTGCCGAAGAGCCCAAAGAACCACCGAAGCCGAGACGTAATCGCAAAAAAACAAATCCAAATGGACTTCCAAAGCAGCAACAACCCTCAACAGTTCCCATAAAGGAGGTGGCTGTCGAGCCTGCAATTGAGGAAGAGCCAGCTGAGCTTCCTTTCCGGCCCATCGTCGTTAGTATTCCGCCCCCGGCCCAAATCCATGCTCCCTTGGTGTCTCCTGGCTCGTACTCAGAGTCAGAAGAGTGGTGCAAGGCTGGAAAAGAAGGAAAGAAGGGAAAACCAACGAAGAAATCAGGTGCCCAGGCAGCGCTTTCGAGTACGGGATCCAGTCAAGCGAAAGAATCGTCCACAACGTCAAGTGTGACTTCAGATCATGGGCAGTACGAGATCGATACGAAACAACGGAAGAACTGGTCGTTGACTGTTAACGGAAACATATGTGCCCGAGTGATCGGCCGCAACGGATCCAATGTTAATGCTGTTCGCGAGGCTACTGGAGCTCTGATCGAAATCGAGAAACAACACGCCCGTAAGGAACAAGACCGACATATCTTGATCCGAGGCACTCCGGACGCTGTGAAACATTCGGTTGCAATAATCCAATTGCTCATTGCGGACGCAGACATCCTTGTCACCGATGCAATTCGAACGATTCTTCGTGGAAATGCGTCAGTGGCTTCTTCCATATCTTCTGAAGGTACTTCGAAGAGTGCGGTTGACTCCGCGTCATGCGCTTCATCTTCGGTCCCTCCATCGGTTCCAGCTGTTTCCAAGCGGAGCACACCTTCCCCTGTTCATCAGCAGTTCCAACAACAGCCAGTTTCTCAAAAGCAGTCCAAGTCGCATCACAATCAGCAATCGAAAGATCAGTCTTCCGGAGGAAACGTGTGGCAACAGAGAATGGCCGCGCGACAGGAAAAATCGGATCCGATCGTCCAGCAGCGAGAGCAGCCAATGCAAAATCTTCCACAACAGCCTCAGAAGCAACAGACGTCCCATTCTCAACAATCCCAACAACAGTCCTTCCAGTCTCAGCAAGTTCCCATGCAACCAGCGCCAATTCCGAAACAGCTACCTCCGTCACAACAGGCGTATCAGCAAGTACCCCCTCAGCAACCGGCACAGCCAACGCGACATCACATTGCTCAAGGTCAGCCACAAGAGCAGTCTCAGCATTCTGAAGATATTCGTTGTGGATCGGATCAACCGCCTTATGGTAAAAATTCGAAACTTTTCTATAACTATACCACTTTTTTTTACAGATGTTCCCTCTAATATGATGACTTTGGATCGTGTTATCGCGCCTCCTGCGGTGCGAAGAGAGCCTATTTCTGCAATGGTACAACCGGTACAGCAGGCTCGACAAGACCCTGTTATTCAACAAAGACTGCCGGATCCGATTGGACATCCCGCTCGTCACCCAGACCCAATCGGTCATCCAACGCGGCAACCAGATCCCATTGGACATCCAGCTCGCCATCCGGATTCTGTAAATCAACAAGCTCGAAATCCGGAACCCATCGGATATCCAGCTCGTCGTCTTCCGGAGCCAATCGGACACCAGCGTATTCAGGATCCAATCGGGCATCAGCGGGCCTTGGATCCAATCGGTCATCCGCAGCAGCGTCTTCCAGATCCTATTGGTCAGCCGCGAATTCCGGACCCGATCTCTCGTCCAGCTCCAGGATCATTGTCTCAGACGTCTAGTCCGTCTCAACAGATGATGTTCTCGCGGGCTCCAGGAACTCGCGTTACCGAATTCTCTCGTGCGCCGGGACCACCATCCACCAACACTGGACGCAATGAATTGTTTGACGAGCCTCTTGCTTTCGGACAGTTCAAACCTGCCGTTGCTACCAACCAACTCGCCTCAACCTCCGCGTTCTCTCATCCAGATGAGAACGTTGGGGACGACACACCGGATGTTAGCAAGCTGAGATTGTTCGACGATAGAAAGATGGACATTTGGGGAAAGCCGACAGGAGACTCGCTGGAAGAATCTTCATGGGGAGGACTGTTCTCGCAGTTGTTGGAAAGCGGATCAAACAAAGGCAAAGATTCAGCTCCGACGCAGACTACTACAGCTGATAATACCTTGAGTGACACGTGGGGAAGCGACTTCCTGCAGCAGCTCTGCAATGCTAATAGCACCGTTTCTTCGAGTGCTCCGGCAAGTGCCAATACTTCTTCTCAACAAGGAAACAACACGTCCGTCTCTTCAACCGGGCTCTCCTCTCTGCAGACGAACGGTTGGATAGCGACTTCCTATGCTCCGTCGGCACGCGATCCGAGCAGAACTCAGCCGCCGTTGTTCGCCAGGTCTCCAACGAACACGCCGAATTCTCAAAGCGCTCTCCAGCAACAGCAGCAAGCGGCCCTTCAAAAACAACTGCAGCAGCAGCAACAGCAGCAAGCTCTTCAACAACAACGAATGCAACAGTTCCAACAGTTCCAACAGCAACCTTCTCCGCAGTCGAACCTGAACGAACATCATTCAAAGTTTGCGATGTTACAGCAGCAGCAGCAACAGCTGTATAATCAGATGCAACAATCGTTGAGTCAAGACCAGCACGGATCCAATATTTACTCTCAAGTGAGTTTGAGTTCAAGAGACACACCTTCAAGTCTCATTTCCAGCTGGCTGCTCAACTGCTGACGCATCAAGAAGGATCGAGTGTTGGGCCATCATCGCATTCTGGGCAAGGAAATCCTTTGTCGAACAGTTATTATCCATCCTCGTTTGCCGAGCCGTCAATTGGCCAATTGAGCATGTCAACGCTCTCGCAGCGAGGAATCAAGCAATTCGACGGTTTCAATGTAAATCTGAGCCCATCTCAAATTTCTAACTGAGCAATCGATTTAAGAATGACTCGCCACCGGATAACAATATTCTTGCCGCGTTCATGGAGCAACAACAGAAAAAGGTGCCTGCGCCGAGCCTGCAACAACCGGGATACATGGTATATCTGATTCGCTAGATTTCTCTCAACATATTTGCCAGTTTCAGCACGGAAACAACCAACCTTCGTCATTCGGCTCCTCGGGAAGTACCGCCTCTCGCATGGGATTAATGGCTAGCCAACGTCAACAGCCTCCACCGTTTGCTCCGCAAGCCCCACCCGGCTTCCCAACAATCGGATCTTCCTCCAACGCTCCTGGATCGAGTTCTTCTCGTCAGGTCAATCCGATGTTCTCACAATACGGACAGCAGCAGCTGGCCTTCAACCAAATTCCACAGTAATTATATTTCTTTTTTTCTCTTCCTACATTTGCTCTTCAGGATGGATTGGAACCGCTCGCTCGGACAACAGCAACCACAGCAACCACAAAACCCTCAGCAACAACCTCCTCAACAACAGAGCAAATGGAGCCACAACTGGTAGTCCGTCCCTCCCTCCCTCTCTCAAAAGTCTCTCTGAAACTGTTCGGTGTCCCATCTCCCTGTTTTCTGTGAGTCATTCCCCCTCCCACACCCTGGTATCATTGGATAAAGTATCTTTCTTTCTCTTTCTTTTTCTTCCTCTTCTTTATCCGGGTCCCTTCATACACCTTTTCTTTCCTTCATTTGACATTTCGGTTCTAGCTGTTTCCCTTTCCTCCCCACCTCTTGATCTTTATTATGTTCTATCTCTCCCATTCGTAATCTTGACCCGGAATACCAGATCTTCCCCCCCCCCCTGATCCTGGGAATTCCAGTCAAGATTAGTTCTAGTTAACCATGTTCGTTGTTTATTTCTCTTCCCCTCATTTGTCCCTCTCAAACACATATTTGTATTTCAAACGGATTTCCAATTAGTCCGCCTTCCCCAAAGATGGAAAGTGACGAACGTTTCTCGTGGAAAATGTGTATCGCTTTTTCACTTTTAACGTTTTACTTGTTGTTTTTCTCTTGAAAACACTGAGACTTTCAATCCCAGTCCTGCTGCCGGGCATACTCTATTTATAGTTTTTTCATCGCTTTATGTTGATCTATAAATAGTGATTTCTGAAATAATTTGGAGCCAGTTGAATCGAAGGTCTGTATCCATTATTTTATCAAAGGGGAATCGATAGCATATATTTATCTGTAAGTTCAGAATCAATGCTGTCCGGCAAACTTATCACAAGATTCGGCAGAAATGCTGTACAAGCAGGTAAGAATGGAGAAGAGACGGGATGAAATGCGTCTTTTTCTAGTCAGATCGATGTACATCCAAGTGCAGGAGACTCCGAACCCCCTCTCGCTCAAGTTCCTTCCCGGACAACAACTTCTTCCCGACGCCTCCAAGACCTACGACTTCAGCTCGGCCGGCTCCGCAAAGCAGAGTCCTCTTGCCGTGTTGGTGCTTTTTTTTTCTGCCGTTCTCTGAAACATTCATATTTTTGACTGATCCTGTCACTCGTCTGAGTAATTTTTTGTTCAATTTCAGAAAACTTCTTCGTGTGGACGGAGTAAAACGTGTTTTCTTCGGCGAGGACTTCGTAACTGTCACAAAGTCGGATGAGACCGTCGACTGGGCCCTTCTGCGACCGGAAATCTTCTCGACAATAGCGGACCACCTCCAAACGGGAAAGCCGGTAATCAACGAAGAGGCGATCGTTGGAGGCGAAGAAGAAGAGGACGACGAGGTTGTGATGATGATCAAAGAGATTCTGGAGACGCGCATCCGCCCGATGGTGCAGGAGGATGGAGGAGACATCACGTACGTCGGGTTCGATGATGGTGTCGTGAAGCTAAAGATGCAGGTAGGGAGATAACAGACGGAGCAAATAAAGTGCTCTGTTTCTACAGGGATCTTGCACTGGATGCCCGAGCTCCGGCGTCACTCTAAAGAACGGAATCGAGAACATGCTCACTTTCTATGTGCCTGAGGTGAAAGAAGTGATCGAAGTGAAAGATGAATCGGATGATCTGGTTGAGCTGGAACTGAAGAAGTTTGAACAGTCTCGAGGAATCAAAGACTGATGAAGTGAATATTTTTAAGACATAGAAAACACGTGTAGAATTTCAATAGATTTTAATAATAAAGATGAATGAGGTTTTCAAGATTAACAAATGATAGCGTTGCAGTTTTACTCGTAGTCTTCTTCGTTCTGAAGTTTGACGGAGCAGACATCTTCGAAGTCAGCTGTTACGATCTCGTTGGAAGCCAATAGTCGGACGGTCACAGTCTGTCTTCTCTTGTCTTTATCAGCCAGCACTGCCAGTTTTCCACTGTGTCTTCCGCTGACAATCATCAATTGGTCGCCTTTTTCTCTCGGAATTACAGTTTCCAGCCAAGATTGATGAACATCTGGAACCCGAAAGGGAAAATTAACACATTTTTGCCGGAAAACTTACTGTAGTGTGTTTTGCCGGATTCGTCTTCGATTGTGATATCTTTCCGTCCGGCGACGTCGACAATCCGCACTTTCTGCTTGTACAAACGGCCTCTCGCGAAGTCCTCATCAATGAATCGAACGAGAAGATCAGTCCGCACCCACAGCTTCTCTTCTTTTCGGTAAGCGTCGGATCTTCCCTCCGATCGTGTTTCAGTTCTTCTTTCTGTCTTCACACTTTTGGAAGAAGAGGTGCCACTGTGAGAAGAAGAAGAAGACGGTTCCGAATTCTCGTGTTTCCTTCGCTCCTTTTCTAGGCGATCCTTCTCGCGATCATAGGCCGCCTTGTTCAGGCATTTCGAATCCCGTTCGTACTCCTTCGCACTCACAGCTTCACATACCAACTGACTAACTTTCACACAGTTTCCTCCGATCGCCGTTCGGATGAAGAGGTAGGTCGAATCGTCGTCTCTCGACTCCACTTTCCCGTAGACTCCTCTGTTTCGTCCGTCGACCACTTTTATATAACCGCCCACCTTTATTTCCTCGACTGTCTCATTTTTCGCATCGCCCGTCTTTTTCTTCTTCCCATCTGTCGGGTTTCTCGGAGTGGCTCCCAATCCGAGACCAGGTGGTCGCCGATTCGGAAGCCGCAGTGCGACTTTCTGAGGGTTCTTGCCGATGCCATCGCCGTCTTTCCAGTTACATCCTCGCAGGATGGCCAGTCCGAAGTTCTCGATCGAAATGGCCGAGTAATCGGCGTCTTCAGTCTCCTTTGCTCCTTCCTCCACGACAATCTTCTGGTTCCCGTCTCCTTCGGCACCACCGTCCTCGTCGAATCCGGATGGCATAGCGAGAGCCAGTTTCACCCGTTCTTCTTCTGTCAAGGTACCAGCTTTCTCTTTTTCCAACAGCTTCTGAGTTCTCCAATCGTGCTCTACGACCATCGGAATCACTGCCGCTTTTTTTGGTTCGTCCACATCGCCTTGTACGTCTCCGTCTTCAAAATGAGTCAATTTTCGTCGTTTCGCTGCTCTCTCCTGATCTTCTATTTCGCGTTCTTCATCACTATCGATTTCGACATTCGAAATTATCGTCTTCACTTGATTTTGCACTTTGCTCTCCTCTCGTTTTTTCACTCCAAACGAAACCTTGGTTACGACAGCGGTAGGCTCAGTTTGCTCCACCATTTTCTGGAAAAGAAGAGTAAAATTTGAAACCAGCAGGTTTAACGGAACATGCGAAAAATTAGAAAATACGAAGAAAACCGATGCAGAGAAACAGAAATAAGGAGATGGCGTCAGAGACGCAGTGCGTTTCGAAAAGACGAATCGCAGTTAAAACCGCGCCGCAACTTTGCAAAACCGCATGCACGATTTGCGGTGGGCGGAGCCTAAATATTCCTCGTATTCGCGCGGACAAATCAAGAAAATATGTTTTATGCAGCATGAAATAAATAATTATGGATTAAAAGAAGAATTGAAATTGTTCAGAATAGAAAAACTTGAATAGATGATGTACAGGGAAAACAGAACGAGACAACAATAAATAAACAAGGCCGCGGTAGTGCACTTTATGAAGAGCTGGAGAGCAGAAAGAGATTATGAAGAGCTGGAGAGCAGAAATTGCCTATTCTTCTATTTAGCGAAATAAGCTGAGAGCAATGCAAGGGGCCTATTTTATCTGCTCCCTTCCTATTGTACCTGTTGCAAACTCTTTTTCCACCACTAAGTAAAAGAATATATCGCGATCCGCGAGCAACACTTTCCTAACGGAGTTATTTTTTATTAGTGAGATCAACGTTGTTAACCTGCGAAAATGTATTCTTCGCAGTTTCAGATCGTTGTTCTTATTCTCACAACAGTGCTCAAGGGCGCATAACAAAACTTCAAGTCGAGGGTCTCGACGCGAAAACTTTTCTCGTTTACTGTCGTGTTGTATTCGTTTTAAGCGCGCCATTCTCGATGGATCGCGATGCATCGTGGTGTTCAACGCTCATTTTCTTACACGCTTAACTAATTCGATTCTGTCGTCAGCTCTTCACACTTCTCGCTTGATTTCAGGGTCGACATGCTGCGTGTCTTAAATGTATACCCCCAACGAAAGGACCAACGCATCGTCGACGAGGCGACAGTCTGTGAGGGAAAAAGAACGACCCGACGAACCGGCGGGCAAGTGTTCATCCGCGATCAGTACACAGGCGCGCTCACGTCGAGCACAACGGAACCTGTCTTGGCGAAAAAACGATACTTGTCGCCAGAACCGGTGAAGAAGGTGACTAATCGCAAGCGGCCAAGAAAGAAACCGAGTGTACTCAACGATCAACAGAAATTCAAGTTCAAAAAGCGAAACTGTCAGAGAAAGAATCTCGAGAACTCTCGTCCTGGTCCCAGCTGCTCTTCTTCAACCAATGTGAGCTTCTTCAAAGAGACCGCCTGCAGGACTACAGAGTTTGATATTCAACCTACTGTTCGTGTGGCTTCATGCAGAAAGCGGTTCGCATCGGAAGAGTCAGAGGATGAAGTAGTGAAAAAGCGAAACAGGACACGAAAGAGTAGGCCGGAGCAGGACCTTTTTCTAGTTTCTCCAAACGACAGTGATGCATCAATTGATACAACTTCCACCAGTTCTCCTACTCGCACACATTCCGCGATTTACGATGTCGATCAAAACCTGGAAGACATGCAAAACGACCACTCTGAAACCGACGCGACTCTCGGCAGTTCGCACTTCTCGACTTCTTCAACCCTTGTTCAAACGCCAGAAAATGAGATAAATGAAAAGGAACTCTCTACTCGTCCGGAGACTGCGCCTACGCCGGTCTACGTTGGAAAATGTATCGCTGTCGTAAGTTATTAGCATAATTAGCATTTATGAAACTCAATTTCAGGAGGAAAATAAGTTTGACTACAACTGGCTGATCCCTGTAATTCGGAATCTTTCATCATTCCAAGATTCACATGAGCAGTATCTTCCCATCGTATTCGATCTCATGGATGCTGAAATGTTCAACCTGATTGACGAAGCAAGTATCCCGGACTTCTACAGAGACGAGGTCTAGCGACACTCATGGCTTTTCAAACTTAACCGATTCTAGGTGGCTCCTGCGATTGAGAACTACAAAAACTACCGGCGGCAACCAGAGTTCTTCTACGATCCATCACGCGGACAGTACGAAACGTATTCAGTCGACGGAACGATCGTTGAAGTCCCCATTCCCGCCAAGCCAGAGGTCTTCCCGTCGCAGATTTGGAAAACGAAGAGAAGGTTTCCTTGCTGCACCAGAAGTCAGAGTTCAGGAATATTTTTTGCAGAACTCTTTCGAGAGAAATTGCTGAACAAAAGCAAAAGGAAGAAGATGAAATTCGCGATCTCACGAACCAAGAGCTCGAAAGACAACAGGAAGCGGCCAAAATAATTCAGGAAGCCTATCACGCCTACCTACAGGTAATACATGATTATCCAGGTTTCTTCATGTCTTCGGGCTGTTACAGGCTGCAATGGCTCGTATTAATCAGAACGACGGAATGGGTCTGCTAAACCGTCTCATGGCCGATCCGCGGGAGCTTGAAAACTATGTCCGTGGCTGGGCAGAAGGAAACCTGAGAAACTGAAACAAATTAGGTCCCTCATCTGTGAAATAACAAATAATATTCTATTGCCTTTGTTTGCCCCCGTAATATCTCACATCAAACTTTTTTCCAGCATGCTCCTCCTATTCCCCTTTTGGTAAAGAATCTCTTTCGTTTTTCGGTTGCCTTCCACTACTAAGTCTTTGGTCTCCCTTCTCCGAGCTCAAGTCTTGAATATAACAACCGACATCGAAACCATAATAATTAATATGAATTGCGATTCACTGTCCAAATAAACCGACAGCTTCAAATGATTTATTGTCTACCACTTGACGCGGTGCTTGTACTCTTCTTTCGCACATAATCTCTTCACCACTTCGTATCCGACGACCACCATTCCAGAATAAATCGAGTTAGCAATGAGCCTGAAACTCTGATCTCTCATTTTATTCTACTTCCCACTTACCTCGGAGTGAGCCCTTTCGTGAAGACGGCGCTTTTTTCGTCGCGGATCATCGTCTCGAAGGTTTTTCTGTAATCGGCCCTGTGCACCTGCAGTCTGACACGGAACAGTTCCATCGGATTCGTGACCACCGTCGAGATGGAGCCTCCGATTGTCGCCGCAACGGCCTGATCGATGAGGAGACTGCGATCGGTGGCTGGATGCACCTGAGAGAGAGGAAATTCGAGGGCAAGAGTAGACAAAGGTACCATTTGGAAGAGAGACTGGAGCCAGTAGTAACTAGGCCAGAAAGTGAGCATCTGTGGGATGTAGACGGCCGCCGACGCCCAGAATCCGCGGTAGAAACCGAAGAAGCCGTCCGTCTTCTGGATGGCCCGCATCACGCTCGTGCCGAGTCCCGCGCCGTTCTTCACGTTCGCAGTCACTCTCTCGATGACGGCCTTGTCGTGGCCGGCCGTGAGCTTGTCCGTGTTCTTGTAGATCATCATGTACTGCGCGATGATATCCGTCGGCACGAAGATCGACTGAGTCGCCAGTCCTGCAAGGCCGCCCGCGACTGCAGCTGCTCCGGCGACCGACTCGACGCCGTTCTCGTGCAGCACCGAACGACACTTCTCGAAGATGGTCGAGTAGATGAAGGAGCAGCCGATCTGCGGAACTGTGATCCAGAAGCCCTGGAAAACCGTCTCAGTCTGGTGTCCTCCGCGAGACACGAACTCTGTAGAGTCCACGGAAGCCCTCTCTTTTCGAAATGTCCGAGTAGGCGTGGAACGTGCTCCTGTAGACGGTGTTCTGTTTCTGAAGTTGCAGTTGACTGCGGAGGACTGCCAGGGGATACAATGCGGTCCGAATGCTCCAAGTGCTGAAAAGGCGCGGGTCGGGCATTTTCAGGACTTGCTAAAGACCTGAGAAGAGCGGAAGGGTAGAAGAGTTTCAGGTCCATGTGCTCCCAGCCGACGACTGTCAGTGGTTCCGAAGGCTTGCCGGGCACTGCGTAGCAGTCTCGTGGCGCTGCCGGCAGCATCTGGGCCATCTCGAGACTGAACGACATTCCGGAAGAGTCGTCGACTAGTAGTTGCAATCGATTCAGAAAGAAATGACTCGCCGTTCGCAAGCAACTCGAATTTTTCACGCCGAGGGACCCAGCGTTGCTCATGTTTTTTGAATGCTTTCTCTCGGTTTTCGACTGTGACATCACCCGTTTCTTATCTCTTTTTCCCAGAAAGTCGGTCGATTATCAGTGAGAAGTTCGCGGCGAACAACTTTTTTCTCTGCTTTCTGACACAAAGTTCTCCAGCTTTCTGCAAGTTTTCCATTCGTTTCTGCGTGTAGAAGAGACCATAATCTCGGCACAAAAACCGATTATGCAAGAGATAATGCAGTTATGCGAGTCGGGGCGCGATAAGAGACTTTCGACGCGCGCTCTCCGTCGTTTCGTTTCGTACTTTCCACTACAATCAACGTCTTCTGACTGATCAGAAGACATCACGAGACGTCTTCTCGTGCTCCACAACTACATTCCCCTCCTGACTCACTCGGGCTCCTTCCGTCTTTCATAATCAAAGTCGGTTTTCCAGTCTCCTCCTTCCGCAGAATAATAATAATCGTATCGCATCAAACACGCACGTCTTCCCTCTCCGTCTCGTGTTTTTACCCGTCTGATGATCCAACCTGTTCCCTGCCTGACGGCTTTCGTGCGCGCGCGCCGCCCGTCCCCTGCCGATTCCATCTCTGTTTTCGGCCACTCCACCACCGCAGTTCTTTTTTGCCAGAGGTCGAGAGGCACTTTGCAACCTTTTAGTCGGATGTCCCTTTGGTTGTGCCCATAAAAAGAAGAGTTGCCGTCGTTTGAACGATTAGCCAGCACTAGTTTCCCTTTTCGCGCGAGTATTTGCCCAAACGACGACTTCTCTCGCCGGAAATTGCGCAGCACCTTTTTGTGTCTCTTCCTCTTCTTGCTCCGAAATGAGCATCGCTTGCACTTTGTCATTCAGAAATCACACGAAAACGGGCGGAGTCTTGTGTTCAATGGAGCGTGTTTTTGTCCTGATTTGATTCAGTTTAGTGTCCAACATCTCTTCCAAGCACATTTGAATAGTCGAAGCCAGACGAAAAGCGCGGTCTCAATCCGATAATTGAAGTAGCGAGATGACAATGATGACGTCACGCCGAACCAGTTTTCTGGTTACTTCTTGAAAAGGAAGAATTGACGTCGTCTCTCGACAACTGAAACTTGTTATCATCGTCGTCTTCTTCTTCTCGTCAGCATAGGGCAGAAAAACAGAGAAACGAGGCAGACCTACTCGTACGGAAAGACTAAATTTTAAAGTTGATGGCAGGGTGGGGATCGGAAAATCATTGTCTAATTGGTCGCCGAATCGATTAGAACCTCGTCTCCTTTTAATGAGCAACACATCTTCGAGGCGTACAGGTCAGTCACAAACTGTGCTAGTCAACTTGAGAAGAAGAAGAAGAAGACGTGTCCGATCGAGTTCCCTCCGTTTCGCAGCGATTCACACTATTTCGTTCGATTAGGCGAACCGCCCGTTTATCACCTCGACTCGCTCGTGTTAATTCCCTGACTTCCTTCGTGAGTACTTGTGACTCGACGTTTTGTGAGTGAGTGTGTATGTGTGCCTTTTCGGTTGAAATTCGAGAATGTCATCGTCTTTTTGACGTCGTCCTCCGACCACTAGAATTGAATAATACTTGCCACCAACAGCTACTTTCAGACTTCAATATAGACAGGAACGAGACTCCTTCCGGTCGCACGGCAGCAGCAGCAGACGGTCGCTTCCTCCTCCCACAAGGTACGTCCCTCTTTCGACACCTCTCGAGCGCCTCGAATATTGCTGTTTTGTTTTGGCGGGAAGCTCCATCTCCCCCTCTTCTCCTTCTCCTTCTTCTTCTTCTTCATAGTCGTTTCATAACTGCCTTCGTTATATTCTAGAAGCATGCGTGCGCGCGCGCGCTCATCCGTCGTTGACTCTTCGGACCGGACGGGACGAGCAGTGTGGCTCTCAAGAGCCCCGTCAACTAATTAACATTTCGCTCACATATACGTGTAGGAGCGACTAGAAAACTAAAATTCGAGCCGCTTATGGGGAGAGGGGGAGCATAAGTAACCAAATTAGGCGACGAGCAGCGGGAGCGAGAGAGGGAGAGAAGACACTAATTAGACTCGTCGAGAAGCAGTGTACAGTAGGCAGACGCAAAACAGAAACGAGTCGAATAACAAGAGAGCGCCCGGAAGAGGCGCAAATCTGGAATTGAAGACGGCGTCGGGAAGGAAAGCGCGCTCCAGCGCACACAATGTGGATCCGCATCAACAGTCGCATGTTGACAAGAAGGCATGGAAAGAGCGATACGTGCAGACAGAGCTCGGGGGGATCTCGCAATCTATCGATCGCGCGCGCCTTTCCCCCGATCACCTTGCGTCCTTTCCGTTCTCTTCCTCACCGCCTGCGTCTCGTCGACCTCCGTGTGTTTGTGTGTGTGTGTCTGTTTGTTTTTGCTGGTGATTTGAGAGAGAGAGAGAGAGAGAGAGAGAGAGAGAGAGAGAGAGAGAGAGAAACAGAATTGTGTGGCGTCTCGGGGCCCGCGTCGTTGCAGAGGCAGTCTTCTCGTCGCCCTCTCGGCCCCACAGAATGTATTGTTAACATGTGACATTTTCGTCTCCTTTTCCCTATCCGCGCTCTTCCCCCTTCGATAGATTTCCTTTCATCTCTCTTTCTCGTAATTAGCACATTCTCCGCTTCTGCTCCTCCTCTTCTTCTCGATTGACGTCAATGCTCGACTCGCTTCGCAAGTCACCGTCTTGTTTTCCGTTGTTTCCATGGAGCCTTGCCTCGCGTATTGCTCACTGATTATCTCCTAGTACGAGTCTTCGTATTCTCACTACGAAACCACTGATGGTGATCATCATCGCCGCCCTCGCCGCCGCATTCCCAGTGTAAACACATGTTGTCACCGTGACGTGGCAATGTTTGTGCAACAGTTGACATAACATCAGCTTGTCTGAAATTCCCATTCGTGTTGAACCACATTCACCGTGCCCACCGGGATACTTTTCTCTTCGCGATCTTTCGAGCCGCTTATCGAATTCCTTTTCCCAGTTCTGAGATTAGCAGCAGGTGTAAACTTCGAGTCATGCGGCCTCCTTCATTACATCCTCCTCCTCCTCCTCTCTCTTCCCCCCTCTCTAATGCGTCGTAATAATGGTAACTGGCTGAAGAAGAGCGTGGCCGTTACTCCCGAAACTTCCGTAGTGCCCGCTTCCCCCTCCTCTAGTGACCACTTCTGCCTCCTTCGCTGGCATTTTGCCATGTTTTGCCTATTTATCCGCGGCGTCCCTCTGCCGTGTTTTGTCTTTCTCTGCGCCCTCCTGCCACTTCCTCGTGCTCTTCCCGCGCTTGCTCTTGCTCTCTTCGTTCATTAACACTGTGCTGGCGGCCAGTAGCCACTGCACACTCGCACACACTCCTCCTTCTCTCTCGACACACGCCGCGGGCTCCTCGAGTCCCGGGTCCCGGCCCGTTATCGATTCCGATGCTTCTTGCAAAGAAGGGGCAGGCCGAAGGAGGAGGAGGAGGAGAAGCCGTCGTTTTGTGAATGATGGGAGGACCGCGCGGAGTAGATGAGCCCAGGAAACGCAACGGAAAGGTGATGAATCACGCCATGATGTGCCAGTGAAGCGGGCACGACCGGAGATTGGAAAGGAGAATGGAGAGGAGAAGAAGATGAATTAGAAGACGTCGGCCTTCTTCTTCTTCTTCCCCTTTGAGCAGAAGACGTCACGTCTTCTAAATAGGGAAAGACGTGTTTGCATCGCGCGCTGATAAGTCTCTAAGATCGGCTCTCGACATCGAGGGCAAACTTCCTGGCTTTGTCTCTCTTCTAATCCTCGTATCCTGGATTTGCGCCTACGGATACGAGAGAATTAAGAGCTTGTGGTGTGCGGTTGATTACATTCGAATTTATTAGATTGTATTCAGGAGGGAGGGATCAGAATTCCTCGAATCTCTCCTTCCCGCCCAGGTGTCACGTCCGTGAGTCACGCTGTTCCGTCGGAAGTCTCTCCGCTGATGACAGTGGAATGACGAGAATAACCTATTCTTTCGGAATATTAAATTGCGGTGAGCAAGAGAAATGAGCCGAAGATGAAGAGGAATACGGCCTTCTCCATTCGCTATTCTTGCTTCTTCTGATGAGATGATGCCTGCCGGTACTCCTCGCGCTCCTCTCCACGGTGGGTTCCTAATGCTTCGCTTTCCTCGCTTGTCACATGCATTCCCACTAGTCCCTACAAGTCCAAAAGAACAAGACGCAAATCTGCACTTGAACCCGTTTGGCCGCGGTGCTCGCGGAGCAGTCTGTCGGTCTGCGTCTCCGCATGCGCCTTATCAATCACCAGCCCTGGCTAAAACCCCATCATTTATCACTGGCCGCCATCTTCTCTCCGTTCTCTGCCCGACTCGCGAGCCGTCTCTGCTCTCTCCCCCGCTCTCGCTCTCCGCTATCTGCTGCTCTTCCAGCTCTCGACGCGCCCTGAATTTCATTCATTCATATATTATAATATCGCTCTCGACACTCTGCCCTCCCTCGGCACTCTCCCTCCTCGCGACTCCACCTCTGTGCCCCCTCTGTTCGTCGCTGTGTCTGTCGCCTCTCGCCTCTGCCCAGCCACTCCCGCCGCCCGCTTCTCTGCCTGCTTCTCCTGCTTTTCCTCAGAAGCTCGCCGCTATTTTCATCGCATTTTTATCCCGACACAGCAGCACAGCGGTCCCCAACGGCAGAGCAGTAGCGTGTATATGTGTGAGCCCATACACACCATGCCTGCACAGCCACCACCACCACCACCAGAAGCAGCAGCCGCAGAGCCTATTCCGACACAATTCATCCTCCCACCACCACATCCCGCCTTCTTTTTTGGGGCGCCACAAAAAGAAAGAAGAAGTAGAAAAAGATGAAGGGGGCCCCGCAGAAGGAGGGGCAGAAGGACGAACCTAATCAATCAAACCGCACGGACGGACGGCCCGCTCTCGGAGCATGAGCACTTTGCATTGTGCTGTCTCTCTTCACTCTTAGCTCCGGCCTTCTCTCTTTCCTGTTTGTCACTTTCCACGTGGCAATCACCTCTGACAACAAGTGATCAGAGCGATGAGATTTATGGGTCAGTCCCTTCCAGCTGCCCGTGATCCTTCCGCCTTTTCGCCGTCGGAATAACAAGAGGGACGGCTCCTCCCCTCCCGGAGGAAGAAGAAGAAGCAGAAGAAGCCTCCTTATTCTGTATCTTCTTCTCCTCCTTTTTCTCCTTCGTTTTCTTCTTCTTCTGCCCGTCCCTTCTTCTACTTCGCCTTTTTGTCGCCTTCTCCTCATCCTTCGCATGTAAATGAACTCATGCATACAATATCACCGGCGGGAGCTCCGTCGAGCAGCCGGTCTCCCTTCTTGTTTTTCCATCCATCCCCTCCCTTCCCACCTCAATTCCCTCAATTTCTTCACTCTTTACAGTTGGCCCCAAAAACCACACACCGCGTTCAGAAATTTCGAAGCGCAAGTGGGCCTCCGAGGAATGTTATATAGGTGAGTCCCAGTGACGAAGCGCATGCTTTTGTATTCAATCCGCGACGATACAAAACAAGAGACGCGGCGTGCCGCCCACTATACACCGTATCGTTGTTCAGGTGAGAAGCGTCAACGGGCGAACCAAATCCAGTCGAACCTTCACCTGCAAGAAGGACACCCGTCGCAGCGTGCTCCGTTACCGCCTCTCCCGCCGCCGACTGCCGTCTCCTCGGCGGAACAGCACTACCTGCAGCTAGCAATGATGAACGCGTGCACCAAGTTCAGCGACAACTACGATGTGAAGGAGGAGCTCGGAAAGTGAGTCTTCGTACCTTCCGGCCTCTGTTTTCGCCGCCGCTCGCCTCCTGTTTTGCCCGTTTTCAGAAGCTGACTCTTTTATCTTCCAATTAATCTCTCGTCGCAGACTCGCTCTATTTCTCTCTTTCTGCCGCTACGGCCGCTTTATATGTGATTAGAAAACGGGCGAAAGCGAGAGCCGGGCGGTCTCCCAGGGATACAAAACCTACTATTATTTATTTACGCCGCGCTCCGTTTCAGAGGCGCGTTCTCGGTCGTCCGTCGGTGTGTCCACAAAACGACAGGACTCGAGTTCGCCGCGAAGATCATCAACACAAAGAAGCTGTCGGCCAGGGATTTTCAGAAACTCGAGAGAGAAGCCAGAATATGCAGGAAACTGCAGCATCCGAACATTGTGCGGCTACACGACAGCATTCAAGAAGAGTCGTTTCACTATCTCGTATTCGATCTGTGAGCCCTCTCTCTCTCGCGCGAATTGACTCTGAGTCTGGAATTTCAGCGTCACCGGAGGAGAACTGTTCGAAGACATCGTGGCCCGCGAGTTCTACTCCGAGGCCGATGCCAGGTGAGTGTCCGCCCGTTCCCCCCGGATTCTCCGCTTCAACCTGTCCACTCTTTCTCTTTCTAGTTGCTGCATTTCCCAAATCTTAGACGGTGTTAACTACTGTCATCAGCGCGGAATCGTGCATAGAGACATGAAGGTCTGCTCTCGGAATCTTTTGAAGTGGTGCTCTTTGCGAGAAGCTCTTTGTCTAATCGAGTTGTAGTTTCCACTCTCACCCCCTTTTTGTCGTCCGTCCGTTTTCGATTGCTGTCGTTTTTCAGTCATTGCATTCAACAAATTCTCGAGTCGATTGCTTACTGCCACTCTAACGGTATTGTTCACAGAGACTTAAAGGTTTGTTTTCCTACTCACTCTCTCTCTCGCTTTTCTCTTCTTGTGCAGTTTCATCGTCTTCTCTGAAACTCGCATTCCCTCCGTTTTGCAGCCAGAGAACCTGCTTCTCGCCTCCAAGGCCAAGGGCGCCGCTGTGAAACTCGCCGACTTCGGACTAGCCATTGAAGTGAACGACAGCGAGGCGTGGCACGGATTCGCCGGAACTCCGGGATATCTGTCTCCGGAGGTGCTCAAGAAGGATCCGTACTCGAAGCCAGTCGACATCTGGGCCTGCGGAGTCATCCTCTACATCCTTCTCGTCGGATACCCGCCATTCTGGGACGAGGACCAGCACCGTCTCTACGCTCAAATCAAGGCCGGAGCTTACGACGTAAGAGCAGATCTTGAAGAGCCGCGAACCCATTTCTGTTTCAGTATCCGAGTCCGGAATGGGACACAGTCACTCCGGAGGCCAAGAGCCTCATCGACAGCATGCTGACTGTCAACCCGAAGAAGCGCATCACGGCCGACCAGGCGCTCAAGGTCCCATGGATCTGCGTACGTTGCATGTTGAGCCCTTCCCATCCACCGTGACTCTTTCAGAACCGCGAACGCGTCGCTTCGGCGATCCACAGACAGGACACTGTCGACTGCTTGAAGAAGTTCAATGCGCGAAGAAAGCTGAAGGTACGTGCGGACGATTCCATCCTTCCGCCCACGTCTTCCTTTCTCTCTCTTTCTCTCTCTCTCTCATCTGCTCATTACTCAATTTTCGAGAAATCATCTGATGATAGTTGCGCGAACGTTCAAATTTCGGTTACATTTTCTAATCGTTTTGAATCCCCTTCTTCTTTTTTGCTTTTTATTTTGGATTGGTTAGAAACAACAAATGTGCATGCTGGTCGAGCGAATCAGTCGAACAGTAATCGATACTCACACAACATTATCATGACCATCCTATTCATACCGCTATCATTAAATATATCGAGTAGTAGGCAGGTTTGATGACGTGTCGTGGTTTTATCGAGAGTGCGAGAATAACTTTGGTTCCATAGACCCGGAAAGAGAGCTTCTCGGTAGCAGCCGGAGGTGAGCGCCGCGCATGCATGCCCTGTGTCGTTCGTTGTCTTGTGCCCTGGCTCCTTCCTCTTCTCTGCACCTCTCCGTGTCGTGTGCTCTTTCTCTCTGTCCTTTTCTTACTTTCTCTCTCTCTTCCAGTGTATGTCACCTAGAGGTTAGATCCAGTTCCTCCGGAATGTCGTGATTCCTGGTCATGTTTCCAAAAATCCATCTTGTCCTCTTCCAATTCCTATCTCTCTCTCTCTATTCCTCCTCTACTCGTTTTTTCTGCATATTAGGCGGCAATATCGGCGGTCAAGATGGTCACGCGGATGTCGGGCGTGCTCCGCACCTCCGACTCGACAGGATCGGTCGCCTCGAACGGATCGACGACGCACGACGCGTCCCAAGTGGCCGGCACGTCCTCGCAGCCGACGAGTCCCGCCGCCGAGGTATACCCCTTCTTCCCCCCGAGCTCCCTCCCCGTGTTGCTCCCCACACAAGTCCTCTCACCCTCTTGTTTCGAGTGTGCCACACACCTCTCTCACAACTCGGTCCCTTCCTAATACAGTCTAATAATCAACAATCCGTGTTCCGGGTTCCTCACCTAACAGTCTGTCTTTTAACCATTCAACATCCCCAAATCGTTTCGTTTATTTTCATTCGTAGAGGTTTGATGTGGCCAGAGAGCTTTTTAATGGAAGAGAAGAACGTGGACATGCCCGAGAAGTCCCGAGTTTTACCGAATCCATCGTTTCGCCTCCCGTTTTCCAGTTAGAGAGAATGAACTCGTCCCCCCTGTTCCTTTGAGTTTTGGTTCCTGAGTTCCTTAGCAATCCGAGTGCATGCCCCTCTTCCCCGAGTGATCCCCGTTCCCGCTCCTTCCTCGTCTTCCCCCTTCTCTTCTTCTTTTCCTCCAACACCTTCTGTCTCCCCCCGTCACGTCTTCTAATCCGATCGCATGAACCATCTCATCTGTCCGTAGTGCGTGCCGTGTCCGTTGTGTCCGTGATTCCGTGGCGCTTGCGACATTATCATTACGATCTGACTCAACTGTCGACATGTTCCGGCGACGGTTCACCCACAAAACATTTCAGTTCCAACCTGAATCCCCCCTGTTTTAGCCGTCACCTCCCCCATCTCTTCTTTATTTTCCATTTTCCATTCTATCAATTATTTGTTTCATCCTTTCCCTTCATATCCGGGCAACTTAACCAGTTATCTATCCCTGAGTTCCTTCTTCAATTCTTTCTCATCAACTCACAACACTCAAAAAGTGCGGAACATGAAACGTTTGGTAAAATTGCGGAACTCTCTCGGACGTGCTCTTCCTAACTGCGCTTCCTTCCTCTCACCCACAGATAACCCACACGCTGAGCCGAAGAAGACCACCACCCACAGCCGAAACAAAGCCATTCTCGAGTTCTCACCATTCGCTTTTCCATACGTTTTTATTTTTCATTTACTTTTCTTTTCATTTCGGGAGGCACCTCACACCTTGGCGGGGAACAAAACATCCATTTCTCACACAACACACTGCCCTCCCGTGCCACCTCATCCTTTCTTTTTTCAGGGCGCCATCCTCACGACCATGATCGCCACGCGCAATTTGTCGAGTAAGTTGTTCTGTCCACAAGAAGGGTCTAGTGTTCCCGTTCGAGCTTCCCCGATCCTTTGCCACGGTATGACGTGGCACTACACACAATACGCGAAAACGCGAACGATTCTCGCAAACTACTCATCTTTTATTTACGTGTACACCGAACTCAGTCTTCAGTCTTATCGGGATTTCCAAGAGAGTGTAGTTGTTGTGCTCGGCAGCGCTTCTCTTCCTATTCAGTGATTCAGAGGTTCTTGTCATTTGGGAAGCCTCCTCCGCCGTCTCACCTGGTGGCAGATTGTCATAACGAGATTAGAAGTGTCTATGAGTCGGAGGACATCTTTCCTCTAATCCTTTCGAACCAATTGGCTTCTTCTTCTTCTTCTTCTTCTTCATCCGTTTCCTTCTTCTTCTTCTCTCGCAAATACTCATCTTCTGCCAGAGCTCTCGAGATCCGTGCAGCCCGAGAGCCCTCCCGAGACGGCGCAGAGGCCACAAATCTTTACACAAATCGGCGCCGTATCATCAAGCGAAGAAATCAACACGAGTCTCCGAATTTATCGATTGGTCCGCCGCCGCCGTGCCAATGGGAAGCGGATAGTCGTCCTTGGTTCTTCTCTTCGCGCCCCTTTATGGACGTATTTGCACACCTTTCGTATTCATTCTTCTCTTCACCGAACTTCTCCTCCGTACTATGAGCAGTAACTACGACTCTCATGGATCGAGTACGACGAAGAAGATCGCCAACGCGATTGCCGAGCTCGTCAGCCGTCGCGCGTCTCCCTCGATCCGCAGGAAGACGGAGGCGGACGTGATGCACGCGACCAGGGGCCGGAAAGTGTCCGCTCCCGGCAACCTGCAGCACGCGCTTGTGCCCGTCATCGACGTGGTCGTGGCCACCGGAGCACTGGCGAGCGTCTCGAGTGAGAACGTGTCGGCAGCGAGCAGAGAAACAGGTGAATGGGGGCTGAACTTGCGAACTTTCTATTGTGGTCAGGTAGGTCGCCGATGACGTGTCCTTCCCTTATCGTTGTGTCTTGTTTGTCGGCGGCAAAGGAAGAAAGGCGAAATCGAGAATCGATTCGTCACCTATGCATCACGAGACTCCTCCAAACTTGGGAGAAGGCGAGGATTTAGAAATGCATGGGATGCCGGCCTCACTCGCTCGTTTCCTATTTATGCCGGATCGGATGTCGGTCTGCGTCTCTCTTCCGAGCACACGCGGTCACAGTTGCCATGATTATGTATCCATAATAACGATAATAATGGAGGAGAGAGCGAGCCGTCGCCCCGGGTGACTGGCGCCAGCAGCAGAAGCCGTCTTTTGCCGGCCACTCGGCGTCTCCTCGCCTCGTTGCCTCCTTATTATTATTCGCTCTGAGCAGTGGGCTCTGCTTGCTTCTTCTTCTTCTTCTTCGGCTCTCGACTACTGCCACACCTTTTTCCATACATAGACATCGACGGTGTGGGGTGTGTACATGATACTCGGGCCGCTCTCGCTTCTCCCCGCCCGTTAAGGCGATGAACGACCACGGCAACCGCGCCGCTTAGCCGCGACGCATTGTCAGACTCGCCTTTCTGCCGATTGCCGACTGCCTGCCTTATCTTATCAGAGAGGCAAGGTCGCTGATTCACATTTCATGTTTTTTGCCTGAACACCTCTTTCGTTCGCGGTCTGTCTCGCTGGTCGTTCTGCAATCATGGACGGTCTGCTGGCCCGACTCAAACTCGGCAGCAAGAAGAAGAAGAAGGCGGTGACGACGGCGAAGAAGGGCAGGCCGGAGAGCGTTCGGCAGCAGGACGTCGGCTCGCTCTACTCGGATCTCACCGCCTCTTCCTCGACAGTCTCCGCCGTCTCCACTCCCGTGGAAACCGAAGTGCAGCTAACCAAAGCGCATCAAGTGGAACTGCCGAAGCCCGAGGAAGTCGGTAAGTATCTCGATATGCGCCACTCGTCTGCGAACGTGAACTTTTGCCCGAGGGACGGCCGGTAATAGATAGAGGAATCGAGGTGAAGAGCAAATATTTTCATGGCTCGATAGCCGTGCTTCCTTCTTAGCGGCGGCACGTGTGCTCTGCGAGAGCTCCCTCTCCCGGCGGGAAGCGCTCTCTTACACACGCCCGCAGCAACGAAGGCAGCCAGAGAAAACAAATATACACGTTGATTCCGTTGCTCGGATGCTTCCGCCGCAGCTCGGATGTCGTTAACGGTGTGGTTTGAGTGCATCGCCAACGTGCTCGCCTTCTCTCTCGCCATCATATTCTGCACGGTATTCTGGACGTCTTCCTCTCGCGTCTCCCATGCTTCTGCTTCTGATAAAACGACGAAGACGTCGGGTGGGTGACTGCGAGCGGAAGCCCGTGGACTTGTTCCTCCCAGCGGGATAAAAACATTAGGGGTGTCTAAATCTGCGCGCGCGACGCCGTCGTGTGTATCTGATTACATTTCTCTAGTCGCCTTCTTCCTCCGTCCCCACCAACTCGATTCTTTTCAAAACGGCGAAGGCAGCCCGTCGAAATGAACCCGAAAAACACGTTGTTCCGATTAGCGATCGATCGGTGAAACGAGAGAGAGGGATAGAGAAAGACAATTTATGTGTGATGAGGATGATGTGTCATGCCAGCAGCAGCTATGTTTGCCTTTTCGATTTTTGATGAAAACTGTGTGAAATCCTCATAAATACATGCTAGTACTGCGGTTGAGGACAATAATTGCCGGGGAATGAACTTCTTGCGATTCAGCGGAAAGTGTGAGTTGATTGGAAAAGAAAAGGATCCGGGTGTCTCGTGGCGGGCCTAGAGGGAGCATGTCGTAACTCTGTTCGTCTATGTCTATTGATATTTTTGAAGATTTAGGCCGAAACCTGCTCAACAAGAAGGAGCAGGGACCTCCGTCGACGATCAAGGAGTCGTCGGAGTCGTCGCAGACCATCGACGACAACGACTCGGAAAAAGGTAACGAGTGACTGTCGATCTCTCTTTCTGTACCCGCGAGTCACGAGCAACTCTCTCATCTAATCAATGTTCTCTTCCGTCCTTTTTCACCGTTCTTTTTCAGTTTTCCGGAGTGATATTTATTATCTCTTTCGGACCGATCTTCTTGAATTCCCGTCCTAAGTTTAGCTTATCCGTAGCCAGGGGCCCTCGAGATATCCGGAAGGAACGGCCGAATGCATCCCCCACGCATCCCACCTCCTCTCACCTCGCAGTCCCTGTCCGTGTCCTCCCGATGTCCTCTGTCCCTGCTTTGAATGTCCCCATCTCTCGCTCTCGCTCTCCCAACAAATAACAAGTTCTTCCTAATAAATGTTTATGTGTGCTTCCACGATCCGAGAGGTGACTTTGCCCCGCAGCAAAACGAAGAGCGACAGTGCAAAAAAGACTGAAAGAAGAATACAAAGGCGTCTTTCCCACCTTCTCCGCTTCTTCCTTCCTTTCTCTACTTCTCGTCTGTCTCCTCACGGATGCACTGTTTCTCTCGTTTTCTTGTGGCAGCCATTAGTTCACAGTCCCCTCTCGAATCGTGAAAGTCTCGCACCCGACTCTCTTCCGGAAGGAGAGTGGGCGGGGCCGGTGTCTGTGTTGGTGGTGGCAGTAGGGAAGTGGAGGAGCATGGCCAGACATGCCTTCTGTGAGCTTTTCGGTACTATCTCTCTTTTGCGGCATGACTGTGCATGATCCGATTTCCGAAAAGTGCACGAAGTCACCCACTGCCGGCGCCGGTCTTCCTCTCTCCCTCTTTCTCTATCTTTCTGACTCTCTTTTGCTGGTGCTCAGGTGGCGGACAGCTGAAACACGAGAACACGGTGGTCCGAGCCGACGGAGCCGCCGGAATCGTCTCCTCGACCAACTCGTCCACCGCCAGCAAGTCTTCGTCGACCAACCTGTCAGGTAGGGTCTCCCAACCGCCCCTCGCGACTTTGGAATGCCCCTCTCACTCACTCGATCCGTTTCGACACACCAAGCATGATCTCTTTCTCTCATTTTGTCGCTTCGATAACACCGTTCCTCTCACTGAATGCGTTGCTTGCCCTACTAATTGGATCGGTTGGAAATGTGGTGTGGTGTGGTACTCACCTTCCCTTCTCTTTACCCCTAAAAGAAGGAGGAGAAGACGTGGCAATGGGAACGCATCCGAGGAGCACAGAAGGCAAGAGTCGCTGTCTCTCTTGCTCTTGCTCTTCTCTCGTCACACTTCTCTGCGTCTCTCTGCCCGTCCATGAAGGCTTATCGATATTCCGAGGTAGCGAGAGAAGACAGCCGCGGCTCCTCCTCGTCGCTCTCCTCCTCCTCCTCCTTCTTCTTCTTCTCCTTTCCATTCACTACTAGTTGTTATTATAATCTTCTTCTTCTTCTTTTTATTGTGTCCTCCCTCATGGTGGTTGAAGCCGTAACAATATGATGAGTGGTAAGAAGAAGGACGTGTTTTCCTTTCTTTACGTCTCGCATGGTTAATATTTCCCGAAATTCCCCCACGAAACCACAATGCACCCTTTGATATTCATATCTGGAATGCTCGAGATTGTGGTGACGTCGTGGCAGTGTCCAGATAGTCGTCTCTTTTCTTACAGCTCAAAAGCAGGATATTGTGCGAGTCACTCAGACACTGCTGGATGCCATCTCGTGCAAGGACTTCGACACTTACACGTGAGTTGCTCCGAAACCCCGACGTCTTCTCAACAGAAGCCGTTTTCCAGAAGATTATGCGACACTTCGATGACATGCTTCGAGCCGGAAGCACTTGGCAACCTCATCGAGGGCATCGAGTTCCACCGCTTCTACTTTGATGGTTAGTTGTTCAAAAGCCTGTTTTCCGTCGTGTGCTTCCGAGTTCAAATCGAATTTCGTCTGTTTTGTAGGCAACCGCAAGAACCAAGTTCACACGACGATGCTGAATCCGAATGTGCACATAATCGGAGAGGACGCCGCTTGCATCGCATACGTCAAGCTGACACAATTCCTCGACAGGTCAGCAGTCGCTTTGTTTTCCAGAGAACATGGACGAGAGAGTAGCGGAAAACAAACACATTTGTAACACGAGACTTCTGCCCATGAGCCCCCCACAAGAGTTCGCTATTTCTCTTTAGAGCTGGATTACTCTTTCTTGTGTGACGAGTACGTGCCCGAATAGAAAACGTTTGAAGACCAGTGAACAGACGGAGTCGCGCGATGAATATCTGAATGATTCGGAAACTAGTCGGAATGCGTTATGACGAATGGGGATGGGAAAAGAGGAGTTCTCTCGGCACGTACGAATTGCAGAAACGGCGAGGCGCACACGAGACAATCGCAGGAATCGCGCGTCTGGTCGAAGAAGCAGGGCCGATGGGTGTGCATCCACGTGCATCGGTCGACACAGCCGGCCGCCAACACGACCGTCTCCGAGTTCTAGACGACCACCATCTAGGCAATGTTTTGTTCTCAGCCCATTCATTTTCACAATTCAGTTTGATGACCAAAAACGATTCCCTCTAGCATTATCAGACTCCTTCTACTCGCTGCTTCCTCCCGAACCTCCGCTTCCCGTTTATCAGATGTAAATGTTCCTCCTCCTCCTCTCGCAACGTGGGTGACTTCCTCTTCTCTCTCTCTCAAAGAAATCACAAAACTTTCTCTCTCCTTTCTGATCAATAGCCTCCCATCGACTTTCCCGTTAATCCGCTGCTTCCCTCCCCATTTCGAACAAATCGCTCCGACTAGCACCTTAATTTATTCATCATCCCCTTACCACCAACTAGTCGCTCTTCACTTCCCACTTCTTAGTCTACTCTTCCTTCCTCCTCGACCCCTAAGGCACACAACACATTCTTTCCCCCCTTTTTTCTTTTTTCTTCGTCTCCCCCTTCTACTATTGGATCAAAAACGCCCTCCCATTTTCCCCATTTTTCCAAATTTAATCTTCGTTTCCATTTTTTCTCAATTCAAATATGTTTTTCTCTTCTGTGTTTGTGTACAGATATAGTGGAAATAAATGTGTTTATTTTGAAAAAAGAAACTGTTTCTCGAGGGAAGAAAAGCGATTCGATTAGACATTCAATTAGCGAGACGCGGCGTCGTTCCGGGAATGTAGCCGTGAGGAATGAATCCGATGGCTCGCTCGATCTCGGCGGCCTGAAAACGGGGATGAGTCAGAGAGGAGCACGGTTCGTTGGAGCCGACCAGCTCGTTAGGCAGTCGTTCGAGCGGATAGTTCGACTGGTGCGGGGACATAGATCGCTTCATGAGCAGGAACTTGAAGCCGACGGTGAACGAGTGCGGGATCGGAGGCAGCTGACGGTGGGTGCAGAAGTGCAGGTAGATGTAGACGAACATCTGCTGACGGAACATCTGGAAGGCGTTCAGATGGCGTCGGCTGAAGACGGGGAACTACCGTTGCTTCCACTTCCAGTTTTCCGCTTCTCAAGCGCACCGGCAGCATTCCTCCAGGTATATTCTTCACTGTGTTCTTCGGAACGTAGGCAACGGGAAGCGGTCCTAGAATCTGGAAGAGACCGTGCTCGATGATAGTCGGAAGGTTCTCGAGCATCGGATTTTTGTATCCGATGGTTTCACTGAGAAGACGCAGAGTCTGGTAGGTCTGCAACAGAAGAGGTGTCAGGAGCCACCACCCGAGCAACTCACTATATCGAAAACCCACGGAAAGCTGGGCAGACAGTGGTTGAAAGTACGGTAGTTCTTGATGTAATTGATGGTCTCGATGCGAAGGTTGTCGGTTTTCAGATCGACTTGTCGCTTGTAGTACTCGATGTGGTCGGGAGGAAGAAGTGCAGCCATAGCGAAACAGTCTGAAACTGAAAACTTGCTGAAATTGGAACAGGAATGAGTAAGATCAAGCAGGAAGAGGACCGAATTGAATAGCCGATTGATAATACGAACAATGGGAACAAGGGCGTGAATAGGCAGCCAGCAATGACTGTGCGCTTTACAATTCCATTGTGGGCTCGTCGAAAGAGGAACTGCCCGCAAGGGAGCCGGCGAGAGAATGACTGACACCGGGACGAGAGTGAACGTATTCGCGTGCCATTCGCTTGATTAACCATTTGTTCTGTCAGGTGAACTTGTCTGCATCAATACGCGCTGATTTCAGCAGCTCAATGAACCCTTTCATGCGCATCGCTAACAATGTTTTCTTGAGCCTTGTTAGCTAATCCGCCGACCTGTCTTCTTCTCGCTCTTCGATCGCGGATTACTTCCAGTCTGACTGGGAAATTTTCAGACGAAAAGACACGTAGTCACTCGAAAAAGAAAGTTGCCTTTTCTCTGAATTCTCGATCGTTGGTCGTCTTTCGCTCCCCTCGAAATGATGTGTGCTTTTAGATTTCGCTCGTGATGCGTTTCGTTTTATGACCTAATTATTCTTTCGCTCCGTATAAAACGGGCGCTGCTTTTGCATTTCTGCATTCATTTCGAAATGATCATCGCCCGTCCTACTCTCCTTCTGATCCTGCTTGCCGCCTTGTTCGCGGTCGCACCGGCCCGGAAGATATATCCGCGCAGTGGAAGAATCGGCAAAATCGGGAGCAGTGTGAGTCGGATCGGAGACTCTGTTAACTGAAAGTGCCCGGTTTTCAGTGGTACCCGCTCAAGAAGTGACGTTGCGGATTCATTGCTAAATAAACTGTTGTTTCGGAACACGTGTGATTCATGAATGTTTATGTCTCGAATGAAACAACAACAACGGTAATTCAAGCTCCGGGGAACATGACGAGAGTGACGAGGTTGACGGCGACGGAGGCGAACGTGATGAGAGCTCCCCAGAACTTTCTCTTCTTTCCGTCGAGGGGCTCGATCTCGCTGAACTTGTAGCCGGTCGGTGACGTGGCACTCTGAACGCTTTCAGATACGGATTGCCAGCTTCAGAATGAGACAGTTACCTTGGTGAGCACGACGCGGCACTTGTGGGGGGTCGATTCTCCATTGAAGACGGTCACCATTCCGATGAGTTTTCCATGGCTCTTCGTCACTTTTCCGATCTCATACTCGTTTCCGGAGAAGCTGTCGACGAGCTTTCTGGCCTCCCTGACGGCCTTCTTGGTGGGCTGGCCTCCGAAGAGAACGACGAATTCGCGGTTGCGGCCTCCGTCCACAGTGTCGATGAGCTCCTCGAACTGCTCCCGAAACAGCTGCTTCAGCTCCGGATCCTGACGAGCAGAAGTCGTCGAGACAGCCAGAAGAAGAGCGAGAAGAAGCAGAGAAATAACTGGAGAACTCATTCTCGATGTGACTTGAACGAAGACAGTGGACCCTTTTTATATGGTCACATCGTCTTCCACGATTTGCATTTCTGACGTTTTCGGACCAGAATTCACACATATTTATTAGCTTCTCGAGTATTTTGCATACAGTATTCGAATGGAGTAGGCGGAATAAATAAAACGAAGGAGAGCGTCGTGTGGGAATCGATCTATCGGCCGTAGAACCACGGATTCATCATCGAGTTCCAGTAGAGTCTTCTGTGGAAACGACGACAGCGGAAGCCGCACCAACCGCCCCAGAGAGGCCATCCAACTGGAAAAGAGGGAGAACGTCGTCTGTATTTCAGAAGAGGGGCACTTACATTGCGACTCCGCCACTTCCAGAAGGCAGAAGAGGACGACGAGAAGGAGGACCAAATAGACAGATTTCATTTCGGTTTTCTCTCTTCCATCTTGCCCGTATCTTTTATAGTTTCAACTTGTTTTCGAGAGAAGAGACACAGACCGATCGTGACATCATCTCGAGGAAAACACAAAATATCACGAGAAGAGGTTTCGGATTTCGGGTTCCAGACTGTCGAGACACGTGGCCCCGACTCTCGGTGAATTCAAGACTGTTTTTATTTTTGAAAGACATGGGTTTAAAACACAAGACAACGATAAATAAATAAGTATCACAATGGTGGAAAAGAGTATCAATGCGTGTATAACACTTACTAGCACATGAAAGATTCCAGACGAATCCCTCATTTTCAGAGAGAAAGAGCACCTAAACGGACTGCAAAACGGAAGTAAAGCAACGAAAGAGGGAGTTTAAGTAATAGGGACCGGGGAATGGACATGGGTGCGCGAGAGTCATGTCTTCTGGCATTCCGCATTCATGCACATTCCCTAGCCGGATTACGGACTAGCCGAACGATTGGTCATCAGAAGAGGAGGAAGAGAACAAAACGAGGGGAAATGAGCAAACGGGATGATGGGAGGGAGGGGGAGTAGTTAATATGAAGGGAGGAACTAGACACTCGTATTCAGTCCGAGCATGCCCGCCTGGGAGCCGCGCACGTCCGAGGGAGCTGGAGAGAAGCCACGTGGCTCCATGGTGGCCGGAGTGGCCGTCGTGCCACGTGGCGGAGGCATTGTCGCTGTGCGAGGCGCGTTTGAAAGATCGCCGACTGAGAGCGTCCGTGGCGGCGGATTCGTGTCGTACATCTGGTTCCGGAAGCCCTGGTTGTTGTAGGCGGCGGCGCCCGCGGCATTCCGGCTGTCCTGTCGCTTCTTTTGCTTGATGCACCAGAAGACGAGGAAGATGAGAAGGATGACGATGATGATGCCGACGATTCCGAAGATGGTGGCCAGCCACTTGAAGTAGTTTTCCTTGATTCTCGACCGGCACCACGGCTGACTGCCCTTGTTCCACTCGAAACGGTACTCGTTCGGACGGTTGTAGTCGACGACGATTCCGCACTTGTACTCGTGGTCTCCCTTCACCCAATGCGACTGGTAGCACTCGAAGCGGGCGACGTCTCCTTGCAAGTATCCCGATGTGAGCGCCGGCGTCTTCATCATGTACTCGGGGTACTCGATGTTGATGGCTCCGCAACTGTTGTCTGAAAAGAGGACGTCGGCTGCAGAAAGCGAAGATTCGACCTACATTGTCTGATCGCCATTGCTCTGTCCGTGGTGAACATGTTCCAGGCGTCCTGCTCCTCCTGGCCGAGAATCTTCGAGTTGAGAAGGGCGTAGTCGTAGAGACACGCGACACTGTCTCCGCAGTCGGTGAGGACAGATCCCGGATCGTCGGGGCACTGGAGACCGAAACTGAGAGTGGCGACGCTCTGGTACGGTTGGAGATCCGCTGGAACAGAAATATGATTGCCTGGAAGAGACGCATCGACGACTCACTGTTCGGATTGTTCTGCAAGTCTCTGCAGGTGTTCAGCAACTGAAGAATCATGGCTCCCGTCTGCGGCACGAATCGGAAAGCACCTCTGAAACGGTTGCAAAGAATACGAAGAAGTGGCTGAAACTCACGTGTCGAACACTGGAGCAGTCTTGTAGACGGGCTCCGAGCGCATGCTGGCCTCCGGGAAGACGTCGAACTGCTTGTCCTCGTCTCTGGATGTCGTGAACATGTTGTCCTGCGGCATGTTCTGGTTCAGCGTTCCCGCAGTGTTCTGCTGAGTTCCTGGCTCTCCGCTTCCAATGACAAGGTCTGAAAAAGGAGTATTTGATGAATGCGAAACCGAAAGATGCGTACAGTTATTGATGATCTGCTGTCTGTAGGCGTCCGAGTTGACGTCGTTCAATGTGAGTCCCTCGTTCAACGATCCACTGGTCTGATCCGGATAAGGTCTGATGAGACCACTGACACGTGGCAGATTGTACAACTGTCGGTACTGCATCTCCTGCGTCTTGTCTCCATCCGGACGTACTCCGTACTGCGGCGAAACCGAGATCTGGATGTCCAGAATACCCATACTCTCCTGGTAGTTCGGCAGACGATCGATATCTAGTGCGTAACTCTCGGTGACCTTCACTCCGATCTGGGCCTCCTCCAGTACGACGTAGATCTCTGGCTGACCACGCTCGACGTTGTTCACATAGATGAGCACTCCTCGGAAGCGTTGCAAACGGATCGTGTCGAAATAGCGGAGAATGTTTCCGACAATGATATTGGTACGGTATCGGAATCTGCGAGTGTCTTTGCGAGTCATCACGATGACACGCTCCGTTCCGGTGGCTTCCATCGCGATTCCGGTGATAACGGTGGCGTTGGTGGGCTGCACGAGCTCGTACTGCGAGATGTACCTTCCGAGCAGTCCGAAGTCGACCTTTCTGTTCGGATACCTTTCGAGTCTCGTCTGGATGCGGACTTCCGGAGTGCGGACGGACTGTGGGATGTAAAGGAAGTTGAAGACTCCCGGCTCATTGAAGATGAACTTGTCGTTATCGATCGTCTGGAAGACTCCCGTTCCTTGCGCATGACCTGGAATAGTTGGACTCTTGTTTCGGGTCAGAGAGAGAGCCTGGGGATACCGATGGCAGGAGGTTGGTACTGCTGACACGCAGAGGAGGGACGTCTCCAGTAGAACATCTGACAACGGAAGTCTGCGAACTTGCAGCACAAGAAGTAGGGCATGTAGTCGTTGTGGAACACTGATAAACCCGGCACCTGAAAACATCTCGAATACATCCAACGGATCAGAGTCGGAGAAGTGAACCATGCGGGAACCTATCGAGTGATTCTGTATTGAAAGTGTTCTCATTCTCGTGAATTCGTTGGAAACTAATCATTTGTTCAGTTCTAAACTCACTGGCAAGTAATGTTTTCTCTCATCATACTGTAACTTCGGTTCGTTCTCTGACCTCTTCCCTCCCCACTCACCTCGAACTGTCCCATGTAGGGTGCCGTTCCGAACTCGTAGGCTCGTAATGGGTAGCCCGGATTGTAGAAGTACTCCTTCTGTGTCTTGATGACCGGCTGGTACGGCGTCTGCATCAGATATCCCTTCTCGTCGTAGCAGCACACTTGTCCGTAGTGGGTCATGAACCGATTGGTGTCCATGTTGTTGAACGTGTTTCCGTCGCCCGCGTAACTCGCGTAGATGTTCGATGAGGACATGTAACAGTTCTTCGAACCGATGACTGTCGTGCAGGTGATATCACGGAACATCTGCGAGCACCTCGGATGCGGCATGAACCTTCCCAGATCCAGAAGGGCCTGCGTCTCGATGCACGGGCAAGAAGTGTTCGTCTCGGTGTCGCGGATGAAGTTCCAGAGAGCTCCGTCCTCGTCGTACCAGTCGTGGCACATCTCCCTCGACTTCTCCTTCACGAACTCGACTCTCTGATCTCTGTCCTGCTGATTCAAGGTGAGAGTCGCGAACTGCTGGTTCTCGGGAGTCCACAGCCAATGCAGCGAGATCGGCGCCGAGACGAGTCCCGGCAGCAACTGAGTTCCGTTCTGATCGTTCGGATTGATGGGCGCAAGCTTGAAAAATCCGACTCGATAGGTATAGAGAGTGTGCATCCGTTCCCAGTCGGTCAGGTACCACTGCTGCACTTGGTTAGTGTTGATCACTTCCTCCTGAGGCATCCATCTGTAGTTAGCGTTGTTCTGATTACTGTACGTATTAATGCGAGCAAGAGTGCGGTACTCCGGACGGAACTTCTTGATCTCGTCGTCCTTGAACTCTCTGTAGCCGACGATGTAGAGGCCGAGTTGCACTCCGTACATGGAGTCGTCCGAAATTCGGACACCCATGTTGTTTCCGTTCGTCAGAATGTCCGGATTCGTGAAATTGCGTGGATACCAGGAGATGGGCATCAACTGAAGTTGCAAGTTTGGTTTCCAAGGAAGAAAAGAATGTATTACTCACGTAGTTAGTCATCGGATTCTTGTACCATTCGTATATGTTTCCGATGTCTAATCGCATTGGATCTAGTGTCGGAGGTACTGGAATGTGAGAGTGTCAGCAGCGGGAGAGAGGGACTGAAAGTTACCGAAGTAAATGTATCCCACGAACGCCTTCTCGTCGTTGGCTCCTCGCGATTCTGGCTGGAAGTAGACAGTCTTCGTTCCCCAGTCGTAGATTTTCGGGAGACTGCATCTCGCGATGGCCGGGTTGATGACTTGACACGTGGCCACTTCTCTCTCTTCGATCATCATTTTGTAGGTCTGCGTACGGTCGAGGCAGCATGCGTTCACGTCAACAGTCATGTCTCCGAGCATGTTCACGATGTTCGGGTAGATCATAATGGGGTCTGTAACAAAGGAAGTCAATCGTGAACAACGGGGAAAATGGACTCACATGTTCCTCCGGTCTTGTTCGAGCACCCAGCCGGCCGAACGACGTCGTCAACACGGAACATGTAGCGTCCTCTCACCATGTGCGGCACTCCGGATCTTTGCGCCAGCACCTTCGGCGTGTTCTTATAGGGCTGGGTGGGATCCACTTCGACGGTTCCCGTGTGATTTCCTCCGTTGAACACGGCGCGACATCTTCCCGACCGCGAGTTTCCACGGAAGTCTTGCGCGTCGAATCCGAGCCGGTCGTAGTTGATGATGACGTAAGAGAGACGGGCGGTCGAGTCGGTCAGCCAGATGACCTGGTAAGTTCCTGTTTGTCCGGCGTCAATATCAGACCTTCCGGAAATCGCCGACGCGGTGTTGTACCACGTGACAACGACGGCGGCGTCGGCGCGGAACATGGCTCCTCCGGCAACTCCCTCCTGCACCCAGATCATCATCTGATCCAAGAAGTAGTCGCTGTTCGAGTCGCATCGCACGTAGCTGTCAGCGGTTCCCGGACACGCCTGACTGGCAGTCTGGCCGAAGAAGGCGTTCTGTTGGAGCGAGCCTCCCAGGTTCAGATTCGAGTTGGTCTCTCTTCCAAACAGCGACTGACGCAACAGAAGACGGTAGTAAACACCGGCTCGACGAGCCGGATTTCCCTGCTGAGGCACTTGTTGTTTGCAAAGGTACGGCGCGATCATCGCCGGATCCTCCTGACGGGGCCAGTCGGTCGTCTCAGGGCCCACGTTGATGGTCGGTCCCTGATCGAGAACTGTCGCGAAACCGAGGTACCCGTTGACAGAAATCTGGGAAGGGACTGATAAGAGAGGGAACGAATAGGAGCCTATCTTACAGTGGTGTAATTGTAAAGTCCTCCGTAATACGGGAAGAACATGTACAAGTCGATGGTCATTCCGGCGGTGAGCATCGACGGATTCACCATCAAGTCGCCGGCTTCCGGCCCGAACGGCACGAGATTCACTGAAACGTTCGAAGCGGGTTGAATAAACAGTAGATGAAGGGAACGGTGTCGGGTTGCGACATCTGGTGGGCCTCGGTCTCACCTCCATAATAAGGGTTGTTGCCGGTTCCAGTGAATATCTGGCCGGGCGACACTTGGTTGATTGTGGGATTTTGAGGCGTTCCGCCAATGTTTTGACTGATGATCTGATTGTGGATTAAGGGCGGCCACGTGGCGAGCAGCAGCACCACCGCCGCAAGATGATGCCCCCTTCGCATGAACTACTGAAAAACGATGAACTGCCACGTCACGAGAAACAACGGAAAGGCGTGAAGTGGTTTGTTGCTTCCCATGAAAAGGTGCAGCGAAACCCATTTTCGGGTATTGTCCGACCGTTTTATTTTTGTGCTCTGCGAGCTGCACTAGGTGAGAAACCTGTCTTGATTTGGAAAAAAGGGAACGGCGGATGCCGGAAAAAAGAAGATTGATGTGCAATGGAACATCATATAAAATAAGAAGGAGCAATGAAGAAGCGAAACTATGAAGTAAGAGGAAATGGAAGTTTCTCGGTCAGAAGGTGTGGGAAGAATATCCGGAGAAACGGGAAAACTGGACAAAGTGGAACAACGACATAGTACAGAAATGGGACAAACAATTGGAAGGAGGAAATCGTAATAGACAGTGCAACAGGCAACAACTTGAAGTGAAATAGAGGGCGAGAGCCCCCGCGCGTTCGGAGAGCCCTCCCCGAGCCTTTTGGAAGCAAATACGCCTCGGAACGTCGTCGTCTCTTGAGCCACTGCACACCGTAAGATCAGGTGAGACGCAGAGTTCAAACAGTGGGTCAGATGGGTTCGGGGGGCTCTGCTGGTCAGCGTATGTGTTCCAGTAGTACTCGGCAAACTGACTCTCCTCTCTATTTGCACTTTGGACTCGGCGTCGTCCGACCTTTGCTGCTGTGGCTGCTGCTGCTGCTTCCACTGGCGGATGCATAAGGAAGCAGCCAATGCGCGAGGGAGGGGCCTGTATTGTTTGGGGGCGAAGATGCACACACTAGTCTCGAGGGAACGTCCCAAAATGTAAAAGTTAGAAACAGTTAGGAGGTACGGATTCTGAATGACCTGAAACCGGAAACATCTTCTTTCACTCCAACATTCCGCTTCCGCAGAATAGCACAGAAACCGAATCTGTCTCGGAGGGAGACTACAGAGTCCCATTAGGGAGAATGTTTTTGTTGATCGGTCACTTGCTTCTGCTCCTCCCTCTGTTTACACGTGTATGTGTAATCTTCCCATAAGCACATTTTTGTGTCCTTCCCTCCGTTATCCTCTATCAGCAGCTTGAGCACGTACAGTGTTTGTCTTCTTCCGCGCGGAGCCGCCGCAAAGGAGGCCAACCGAAACTAATTTGGTCGACGACAAGAGAAGTGAATCAAGAGAACGAGAGCCGACAGAAAGAGAGAGCAAAGAGGCGGGTGAGTCAGCTGGCGGTGGGCCAGAAAATGAACATCACTTCCAACCGGAGGGATCATCGAAACAACAGGTTCATTGAGCGATTCCAGTCAGTTCAGAGCTCTCGACCTTCTTGTACATTCCCTCGATCTCCGCCTTGAAGAACTTGGCCAGGTTGTTTCTTTTGTTCTTCAGCGTCGGAGTCGTCAAGTCGTTCTGAGCGGAGAACGGGATCGGAGTCAGGTGCACGGCATACACCTGGAAGAGGACGAGTGGTTCCCTCCTGAAGTGCTCCTGCTCACCCCCTCGTATCTCGGCCGGCCGTGTCCTTCTGTCAGTGCGACGAAGTGACGAAGCGTGTCTTCCGCGAGAACTTCCATCTGACACAGCTCCTCGTAGCTCTTCCCTGTGATGTTGTACTTGTGTTGAGCATACGTAGCGAGGTGCTGAAACAAAGAAATTCGATTGTAGGAGGGAGGAGCAACGGAAGCGCGTACATCGGGATCCGGAACGACCACTGCCACCAGCCACGGCTTCGTGAGATCTCCGTGCACGTAGATTTGCGAGACGAATCGCGAGGCAGTGTAGAGTGTCTCCGTGAGGTCGGGAGCCACAAACTTCCCTTGTGGAAGTTTGAAGACGTTCTTCATCCGATCGATTATCTGCAAAGTGCCTTCCGGAGTGAATCTGCCAATGTCTCCAGTCCGCAAGTAGCCGTCCTCTGTGAATGCAGAAGCCGTCGCTTCCGGGTTCTTATAATATCCGGACGTCACGTTGTACCCCTTCACGAGGATCTCTCCTCCATTTTTGTCGACGTAGTAGCCGAGTTCCGGAGCATCGATAAGTTTGATCAGCGAGCACGCCATCGGTGGTCCGACGCATCCGATGCGCGTGTCTCCGACGATCTGGATCGCCGTCGGTCCGGATGTTTCCGTCTGTCCGTACCCTTCAAACACCTCGATTCCCATGGCTCCGCGGACGAATCTCAGCGCAGACACGTCGGATTTGGCAGCACCGATGATGATCTGCTTGACGTTGCCGCCGAGAAGCATCTGGACTTTGTGAAGAACGTACTTGTCGACCCAAGTGTCTCGAGTCGCTTTTCCCCTGGAATATGTTTTCGGGGGAAGAAAAGCCCTTCTGACTCACGTCACTTTGTAGTGGTACAACTTGTAGGCGATCGCCGCCTTCAGAACTGCCTTCCTGATCGGGCTATCTTGCACTTGTTTCATGACTCCCTTGTAAATCTTGTCAATTACACGTGGCACAGTGGCGATCGACCGGGGCTCAAGAGACTGGATATCTTCTAGGAGAAGAGCCGGATCGCCTCGCGAGAAGCCGACCTTCCTGAAAGAAACACATTTTCCATGGAAAGAGAGAGAGATCCTCACGCTCCGAGGGAGAAGTTTCCGAGAGTGCAGAGTCGTTCGTAGATGTGGGCGAGCGGAAGGTACGAGAGGTAGCCGTCCCTGCCGCCCTCGCTCTGCATGAACTCGTCGCACGAGATGGTCGCCGCGCACAGGTTCGCGTGCGTCAGCATCACCCCCTTCGGTCTTCCCGTCGTTCCCGAGGTGAACGAGATCGTCGCCAACGTCTCCGGAGTCGGAGGCACGTGAGGACGGTGTTTCTCCTTCCTTCCCATAGCCACGAAATCCTCGAAACTCCACAGCTGAAAGTCGTTTTCGCGAGCCATTTCGAGAGTGTCTTTCGAAACGGCGTCGAATTGGACGATGTATTTCAGAGAGGGCAGGTAGGATTTGTCGCGGATCAGTTCTGGAATCAATGTTGTTCTTTTTATCTCCACCAACGGGTTGTTCCTACGTCTCGTCTTCTCTTCCACGTCGACAAACATGATGGGAAGCTGGCAGAGATTGGTGATGTAGTGCATGTCGTCGTTCGAGATGGTGTCGTAGAGAGGGACGGTCACGTTACTGAAGTTGTGGACGCCCATGTCGGCAAGGATCCACTCGGGACGGTTCTTCGAATAGATGCCGATCTTCGTTTCCTCTCCGATCTCGACCCCCAGCTTCCGGAACGCCTGTGACACGTGATCGCACGTCTCGAACGCCTGCTCGTATGTGATCCATTTCCAGACGAGTTGTCCGTCCTTCATCACGCGAGTTCCCAACATTTCTTTCCCTCCGATCGACGGTCCACGGCGAATCTGGAAATCCCCGTGGTGTACTGACAGGATGGGTTCCCCGTCGGATACCGAAGTGTAAGTAGTCAAGCATCCGTCGAACCATCCCCTCTGAAGAGGTCCATCTCCGAGCCACGCGGCTTTTCTGGAGCCGTCTTCCTGCAGAATCGACTGTTGTTTCAGATCGCAACGTGGTTTTCGGGGTTTTGCGCGAAAAAAGAAATCGCGATCTTGAAAGACAAGAGGCATCTGAAATTTGAAGTCGGAGAAGACGGTTTCAGAGAGCCTCCGAACCGAGTGTCGGGCGAGAAGGTTCCCATATCCGAGGGAAGAACGGATGTTCGCTTGTCGAGTAATCAAGTGCAATCCTCGGTAGGACATTGTGAGCCGGCAAGAGATGCTCAACGCAGTCACGAAGATTTACGAGAGGAATGGAATGTCGCCGCGGAACCTTCCATCGCGAAAGTTAAGTTCACGTAGTTCACGTCTTTCGTGACGTGACCTGCGTGACCTCTGTTATCAGTGAGGTCAATTGAAGTCGATGCGTCGCGAAAACCACACGAGAGAATCAGTTTCAGAAACTATTCGAACAACCAACTAACCTCTCTCTCTCTCTTTCTACTAACCATGCCTGCTGCACAGGAACGCCACGAGTCACTCAGCATCGCTAAGAGACTCAACAAGGTAACAGTCACGACGTCTTCTTCTGACGTCTCCGCTTTCAGATGATCTCACTTCCGAACTCTCTCAATTGGAAAGTCCACGGATCCGATGTGCTGCATCGCGGTCGCGTGCTCTGCTTCCTCCGCTCGAAGCGAACCTTCCTGCCCGACGACGTCTCGCCTCTCAGAATGCGCACGGCTACTGTCACAAAGAATGGATTCCTCGTGCTCTATGAGACTCTCGATCAGGGGCTCATTATTGATCTGAGAGCCGCCAGCCACGTGCTCTCCGAGTGCGACAAGTACAAGTCGAAGAAGACGAAATACGTGAGAGCAATTCAAACGGGGGACTCCAGAAAAGCATCCTTTTTAGTCTCGGAGCCACGTCAAAATTCGTTTGCCACATGGAAATGTGCACCTTTTCGTGCGTGGCACTGAAATTCCCAAGTGGACTGGAGCGATTTTGGAGGCGCACGTCGCCGCAAAGCCGTCGACGTTGCAGAAGAAAACGGAGGTGAAGGTGGAGACGGCGATCGAGGAAGTCGTCGAAATGAAGACGTCGCCGCTTTCTTTGCCGGACACGATGTCTTCTGGAATGATCACCGTTCTTGAACGGAACGACACTCCTTCGGAAGACTCTGTGATTCCTTCGGTTCGACGTGGCGCCGTTCCGGTCGACACCCTTCGTCGGAAACTGGAGCCGGCTGTGGCTAAGCCAAAAGAGCTCGCGGAGCCCGAGAAACAACAATTTGTCTCCTCGTTGTTCGTGTTTCACGATGGACGTCCTCAGAGGAACGTCTTCAGCGAGGAACGAAAAGTGATTCTGAAGGCGGATGATTGTGAGCCGGAGAAGGCAAAGATGGAGTGGTGGATGCGTTCTCTTCGTTGCTAACGGGAATAAAGATTTATCTTGAAGCGGTCTTTTATTTATTCCATGTGAGAAAACAGAAATACATGAAGAAGTGCAGTCCATACTCGCCAATTTTTCAGGATAGCCGTTTATAATTTCAAAAAGAGACTTCGTTTTAACTGTACAAAGAGACATGGAACCTGCCATACTTTTTGACTACAGATTCAGGGATACACGTATGAAGTTAAATAGTAAAAGAAATAGAAGAGTGTTGAAGAGAATGGTCTAGAATATGATTAAAGTGAATAAAATGGGGTCAGCAACTTAGTTGAGCAAGAAGATTGTTGACTGCTATTGCACAATCCTTCTTAAATGATTTTTGACGCTTGAAGGATCGAACGAAATCGTCAAAGAGTGGTCGACCGAGCGACGGAATCCACTTGAAAGCACCGTGGGCGCTTTGTATGAAATTGCAGATTTGGACTGTCACCTTAAATGACCGATTTCTAAACAATGGCTTTCTAATAGGGAAACTCACGTCGCTGCATTCGTTGATTCGAGGACTATTCAACTTGTTGACAATCGCCTGCAAGTATTGTTCACAGCATCTCTCGAACAGTTCTCCAGTGATTTGTTGGTATCCGTGGGAAATGAACGCATTAGTGATCTGTCCAGGATGCGAGCAGCACTTGATATTCGGGTAACGGACATTGGCGAGAGTCTGAAGGGGCATCGGAATCGGACTCGGCTGCATCAATGGAACGGGGCCGGACGGTTGACGTGGAGGTTGTTGCTGCTGTTGCTGATAATTTCGAGGCGGGAAATATCTGAAAATGGGATTAACCGATGAATTGCACAAGACTACTGACTGAGTGCTCTCTGCAGCGTAATGATGGAGGATGTAAGGCGAAATGACTGATCGCGAAGCGTTTGTGTAGAAGCACAAGAGATAGTTCCCTCCGAGCTGTTTCGCTACACTGTACAAGCATTTCAATTCATCAGAGTACGGAGGATTCTGAAATAAATATTTGAATTCGACATGAACAGTAGGTTTCAAACTGACCGGTCCGAACTTGAGGTACATATGTCTCTCTTCTCCGGGCGACGTCGCCATACAATCCATACCACGCATTCCGTAATGATAAGCGTTGAGAAGAGCATTCGTCGGAGATGGTTGGGGCAGATTTTGATGGTTAGGAGCTGGTAGTGGGGCCGCAATGTGATCCTCCGCTGCGACTTCTCCAGTTGGATTGCCGCCTAGTTGAGGAGCCGAATGGCTCTGATGCATGCGAGCCGCGACTTCATTTCTGTAACTGGCCGAGGCTACGAGATCTGACTTTGGGACACCGTACGCTTGAGGATACAGATAGTAGGCGGCCTGTGGAGGCGCTTGCTGATTATTCTGTGCTGCTGCCTGGGGCGCGATGGCAGCACGAATAATGTTCTGCAAGGTTTAACTTTTGCGTTGTGAAACGATGCGCTCTAAACTCACGGCATAAGGATTCACAACCATTCCTGCAGGAGGCGGCGGTGGCGGTTGTTGATTTCTCTGTTCTTCATCGTAGCTCAGATCATGCCAGTGTTGCATCGCCGCAAAAAGAGTGCGAGCCCTTCCAATCTGCCTGAACTGCGTTGTATCCATTGCCAACAGGCCAGCGATGAGAGTGTCTCTTCCGTCCACACGACACTTTCCCATGGCATTAATGACCTCGTCGTCGCTGAGAGCATGTGCGAATGGAAGTACTGAAAGAGCCAGCTTGGCAGCCTCCCTCTTCATTTGAGGATCAGTGGCAGGAGCAGCTCGTTCCGAAATGTTAGCGATCTCGTTGGGCGTGAAGTGAGCCATCCAAATCTCTCGGATCACTTCAAGTGCTTGTGGACCGACTTCTTGCACTTGGCTTGCTACCCAGCTGGCGATGTTGCTGTAGGTTCTTGTGTTCCAGGAGGGCGAGATCCGATTGCTCATTCCGAGTGCATAAACGGCGATAACTATCGCTGCGAGATGTAGTCTGCGGTTTGTCCCGCCAACGACCGGATTGCCCCACAGAACGGGGCTCTGCTGACCGCCCGCTTCGAACAATATTTTTTTCGACAGCTCCTGCATATGATAGACATGCGCGTCAGTGACCATATTCCGGGGGTCAAAGTAAATCGAGTGAACTCGTTTTTTCAGCTTCCTCCACCTCGGAATGTTGATCCGCTGGATCTCTCCGGCTTTTTCACGGTTCTCTGCAGTCATTCCAGGCATGTTGCTAGCTGGATCAGAGTCAAAAGATTCGATCGAACGGCTTGTTGAGCATCCCGAATTGTGGTCAGTGTATCCGGATACGGAGCTAGACGATGAGCTCTGCATTCCTTCCTCCACGATTCGCGCTTTCAATCTAGAACTGATAGGGATGATTGTGGAACGGAACGATTTAAAAACTCACGCCGCATCAGGGTCCGGAATGGGGTCGTTGGCCATCCTCTGAAGCTCCGCGACAAGTTGCGCTTCGTAATCGGCCAACGGATCTTCTTTCTTCTCCACTTCTCCTTTCTCCGTTTCCTTGTATGGAAAGACGGGCCTTTGTCCGGACTTGAACCTCTTCTTGTAAACCGCGCACCTCTCGAGGAAGTAGGCGGCATTTGATAGATGATTTTGGTACATCCGATGCATTTTTGGGTCTAGAATCCGATCTATGATAAGTGAACATTTCTCCTGTGAGTCTTTGTATCGGACAAGAAGCATCGAAGTGAGCTCGCTTTTTTCTCGACGGATTGTTTCCCAGTGCATTATGTACTTGTCGGAAATCATGGGACGACATCCGATGATAGACAGAGCACAGTGGAGAGCCAGATCGGAATCAGTGGGACGCAGGAGACGTCTGTGCTGCTGAAGGACGAGAGACGCCGTCGACGCGTTCGGTCCCGCTCGAACAGGCCCAGTTGGTTCCGTCCAGTATAGAGCGAGAAACAGGAACTTGGTGAATGCGATGGGAGGAAGCTCTCCATTGTTCCCTGCTTCCGACGCAACGAGTTCTTCAGCCCTCGTACGTATTTGATCTAACTGCAGCTCGCCCATCGGAACGGTTTGCCAGAGCTGATCCAGAATAGCAACGAACTCTGTCTCATAATAAGAGAGTGCTATTTGCTGATGCTTCGTGAACAGAGGGTACTTTACAATTGCGAGAGTTCTCATGGAAACGTCAAACACGGTTCGTTGCAGGTGCGGAGAGTCCCTGAAGACCTTCGTAATGTAGAGTATTTTTTCCATCGTCGACAGGAATTTGTTTCCACGTGCCACTTCTTCCTCGCGGTCTGCAGCCGTCACTTCATCCGATGTGGCAGAAGAAGCAGAAGAAAACGAGGACGGCTTTGATGTGCTCGGCAGATTGTCGCCTTCGTCGTCTCTTTCATACTCGTGGCTTTGTTCTGTGAGACTGTCTATGAGGTACTCGACAACCTTCAGGGCATAGTCAATAGCATCCGCACGATATCCGTGAGTTCCGTAAGCCTCAACTCGCAGAAACCTCGACTCGAGAGCGTCGAGGGGAGAGAAAGCCGCGGCGAGAACCTCATTCACGTCCATTTCCACCGAGTCGATTTTTTTCTTCCGTGGTATCTCCACTCTCTGCGGTATCTTCTGCACATCACTCTCCTGTCCCGACTCGGTACTATCGTTGGCCGGATCTGCTTGCACATCGGGATGCATTCTCCAGATGCCGTCGACTCCTTGGAACTCGTCCATGCGGAGATGCTCTCTTCGACTTCCTTCCACTTCTTGCCGTTTTTTCATTTCCTTCTTCTTCTTTTTCTTCTTTTTCAGGATCTTCTCTCTTGCTGGAGGCACCAATTTGTACATTGTTGTGAGATTAGGGGCAGCCACATAGAAGACCGCATCGTCGCGAACTCCGAATCGGATGTCCTGCTCATTCAGGTAGTGACACATCTGAATGGCCGAGTAGAAGCCGGGGAAACAGTTCAGATCGAACTTCATGTTTTGGGCCGAGAGCGGGTACCGCAAGTCGCAGTTCTCGATTGTCTCCAGTATCGTTGCAGTCTGATGGTTACTGAGGACAGTCGCATCCGTCTTCGGATTCACCTCTCCAATCATTGGATGAGCCATTGTGATCATGCCCTTGAGCCTGTTCACGGCAGTTCGATGATAATCTTGCAGATAGGTGGCAAGTTGAGATCTATAGAACTTTCCAGCTCTCGGATTGATCGCCACGAGTTTCCACAGTATGACAACCTCGTCACAAAGCTCGGAGCAGTTGAGTTGTGAAAGAACTTGCTGTGTTAACGGCAGTTTGTAGGATATATTCTGAACCCACTGTCCGGACTGAACCAGCTTCGAGATGTACCACCAGAGGAGCACTTGATTGTTTGAGAGACACTCGTCAGTGACCGTTCGTAGAAGAGCCACTGCGTTCTCATCGCCGCGAGCGAACATCTCTCGGACCATTTGCAGAAGGTTCCACATTCCCTCGGGTTCACGACATCGAAGCGGTTTGATCAGAGTAGTCCATTCTATATGCATAGGATGATGATTCGTTGAAAGGCACTGGACGTCACAATGGATTGACGGCGAAGGAACACAGTACTTGCACAGAAGTCTTCGGATCTTGTTCTCAATCTCGGGGAAGTCGAAACGAGAAACTGGCTCGTTACCTCCATCGGTAGGATCTGGAGCTCCGTGAAGATTATTGATTGTCGAGTTCGGATCCTTGATAAGATCGATGAGTTTCTGGAATCCAGGGATACACTTGCGAGGTATCTCGTTGATGTGCCACTGCACAAGCCTCCGGAGATCATAGTCGCTCATCGCATTGATCGCATCCGCGATAGTCTCGTTGAACTTGATCTGGTTTCTTTTCGATATCCGATAGATGCAAAGTGCGACAACATGCTTGCACCAACTAGATCGATTGGAGCACTCGCATGTGCACTCCACTATGCGACACCTGTCAACTTTCACGGTCACATGGTAGTCTTCTTGCTCATTCAATACGCCGCCTGGCCGACCATCAGGAGGCGAAGAATTGCTGATGTTTCCGCTGAGCAAGAAGCCGGTCTGGGAGACGTCTCTAACGTTTCCCCACTCGTAAAGGGTCTTTCCGAACTCGTATTGCTCCGAGGATCCGTTCGCAAGTGTACTGAAATCAGAATGTGGTAACTGTGCTGTTTAGGAAACGCAATCCTACCTGTACATGCGGATCTCGTCAGTTGACTGCGGGAAGCAATGAACAATGAACGAGAGAAAGATCTTCTCGGGAATTGTCGTAGCCGGTGGAGGATCGGCCATTTGAGCCGCTCTCGTCTCACAAATGTGTGCATACATTTCCTCAAGTTGCTGAAACGACCATTTTTCGGCGCACACTCTGGCGGATATCTCAGAGAGAGTCAAGAGAGTTCCAGCCGGGTTGTCGCCTCGCGTCATCATCGGATGCTGGCTCAGCGGGTTGCTGGGATCTGCTTGCACGACAGTTCTTGTGGAAGCTGATGAAAATCGGCCAGACGGATTGTTGTACTGATAGACGACGCAGGAAAGACCTGAAATACAAAATGAGCAAGAGGTGGGTAACCGTAGCAAACCTGGTTGAATTGCCTCGCAGTTGGATCGGCAATCTGTCCATCCGCGCCAGTTTTGTTGATTTCCGTCTATTGAATCGTCGAGCGACACCTGTGAATCTTCCTCGAATCGTTCCGAATCCTTAAAAGATAATTAAGAAGCTGGAAGAATTGAAGTGGATACCTCGAAAGAAACGTCATCTCGGTTGTTCCACTGGTTGGGATCATTCTGTTGCTGCATCGGCTGCATTTTTGCAGCGATTGGTAGTCGACCCAAGCCAGTAGAACCCTTTTTGCCGTGAGAGTTTGCCTGAAAACATTGATAAATTATTATTTTCCAATACAGTAAAAATAATGTGAATTTGAGAAAAATTCAAATTTGCTAAAATCGTTGCGAGACCGAATTACAGTAGACATCAGTGTCGATTTACGAGCAGAAACATATCTGGCTCTTTTTGTCAAACATTTCGTTTTTCTTCTTCTTAATCTATGTTTCTCTCTGTGCTTTTCTGCGGTTTGAGTCATAGTTATACGTTGAAAACGTGCACACACGCCTAAAAGTGCGGTTTCCGGTCAATGCCTAAAACGGGCGTAGAGTCAAAAGAACCAAAGACGAATTCAACGTTAACCGCAAAACTACGGTAGCGGAGAGAGAGAAGTATTATCATAAGAAGTGGCAAGAAGAAGAAGAAGAAGACGAGTAAGTGTGCTAGAAGGTCAAGATCGCGTTGCGAGCGAACTGATAACGATGCTACCGCAGTTTTGCGGACCCAGCCGTGGTTCCGACACAGCAGGCAGCACGCCTCGGAGTAGACACTTGGTGTCCTCCTCGGCGCGTCGGCCGACCAACCCTCGCTGCCCGCCACGCTGCGTCTCTCCTCTGCGCGCACTCTTCCGCCCCCACGGCCCGTTCCTATCGGTGCCTTTCACACACGTCGCGAGCGAGCGCAAATGGACGAGACGGCGGAAGGACGGAATAGGCAGTGTTGAGCCAGGGAGTGCGGCAAACGCGCTCTATTGCGAAACAGCGAGGGTAGGAAACAAATGGCGCCGATTTGAAACAAAAACTGTTTTGTTTTCGCGCGTTTGCCTCATTAGACAGATCGCTGAAATTTTCTTCTGCTTCTGCTTTACAAGCGTTTTCCTTTTCAAGTTATAATTAGAATACCGCGCAAGCGTCAGAGAATTCCAGATTGGATGTTCTTTAGAAGCCTCTGAACGGCTTGCTGAACGCGAAAACAACTGCGAAGGGGCTTGTTTTCGTGGAAAAAGAAGGGGAACGGAGGGCTCTGCACGTGCCGCTAGTGCTCTCTTACTGTTCTCTTATTCGCTTTTTATTGATTCCGCAGCTCGTGAAACATGGTGAGACTGGCGATTATGACGAAACTCTACGCAAAAATCGGAGACTCAAATGGTACCTCGAGTTTCAGATAGAACAATGTCGGCGCAGGCGAGTCGCAGTAAGAAATCCGACCAGGAGCAACGAGCCGCCGATCAGGCTCTTCTGAATGTACGTTGAAGCAGTGAAATTCGGAAGATCTTTTGCTTTATGTTCACAGGCGGCAATCGAAGACAATGACATGGATCAGGATGAGAACTTTACGATAATCGACAAGCTCGAGGTGAATTTTTTTTAAATCAGAGATTGGCGAATTCTCAAATAAAACAAAGCGACAAAGTTTTTCGTTTCAGTCTTCGGGAATCAGTTCTGGAGACATCGCGAAACTGAAAGAAGCCGGTTACTACACCTACGAGTCACTGGCCTTCACGACGCGTCGCGAACTGCGAAATGTGAAAGGAATTAGCGATCAGAAAGCCGAGAAGATTATGGTGAGGGTGACAGCTGCAAGGTCGCATGGGAGCAGCTGGGCGCGCGCGTTTGCAATAGATCCGAATGGTTTTCTTTTAGAAAGAGGCCATGAAAAACGTGCAGATGGGATTCACGACCGGAGCAGAGGTGCATGTGAAGCGCAGCCAACTGGTTCAAATCCGTACCGGATCCGCTGCCCTTGACCGACTTCTTGGTGGAGGAATCGAGACAGGAAGCATAACGGAGGTCTACGGAGAGTACCGCACGGGCAAGACGCAGCTCTGTCATAGTCTAGCCGTGCTCTGCCAACTTCCGATCGACATGGGCGGCGGTGAGGGCAAGTGCATGTACATCGACACAAACGCTACTTTCCGCCCCGAAAGAGTTATCGCTATCGCACAGAGGTTCGTGCGGAACACGACTTGAAGTACAGGAATGGTTGCTTCAGGTACAACATGGACAGTGCTCATGTGCTCGAGAATATCGCCGTCGCACGCGCTTACAACTCGGAACATCTCATGGCTCTCATCATCCGAGCGGGTGAGTACTGATAAGAAAATGACCGGTTCTTGACCACGTTACGCTCCTCTCGAAACATTCCGATCGTCTAGGCGCAATGATGTCGGAAAGTCGTTATGCGGTTGTGATCGTCGACTGTGCCACTGCTCACTTTCGCAACGAGTACACGGGAAGAGGAGACCTCGCCGAGAGACAGACAAAACTTTCCGCGTTCCTGAAATGTCTCGCTAAGCTTGCTGACGAATACGGAGTCGCCGTGATCATCACGAATCAAGTGGTAGCTCAGGTGGACGGTGGCGCCGGAATGTTCCAAGCGGACGCGAAGAAGCCCATCGGAGGACATATCATCGCACACATGTCGACAACGAGATTGTACCTACGTAAAGGAAAGGGCGAGAATCGAGTGGCGAAAATGGTGCAGAGTCCAAACCTGCCGGAGGCCGAGGCGACCTACTCGATCACGAACCACGGAATCGAGGACGCCCGCGAAGACTAGGCGCCTTCCCGTATCATATGATCATCTATCATTTCATTCCTCTATTTGGGTCGTTCAGAAAGCCTGCGTTCTCCTTCCCGTTTCTCCTGAACAGTCGGCTTCTCCTCATTTTCAATCTCTTTCTTCACCCCGTTTACCTGTATTATATCGTGTTTTATCGCCCCATTCCCCTTGTTTCTTCCGAAATTATCTTTTGTATGAAGAATATTAGAGTTTTACTTCTAATGTCACTGATAAGAACCACATCAAGTTACTCACTAACTGTATACTTTTGTTTCCGATTCATGATTTTACTTTCCACACTGTTCCAGACATCTTCGCACCGAAACGAGGGAAAAATGGACTCGTCCTCAAAAACAGAGGTGAGCATTCGGTTTGAAAACAGTTTCTGTCCCATTGATCATGTTTATTCATTACTAATGTTGCTGTCGAACAGCTGCTTGACACGGTGTCTCCTGCTTGCCAATTCAATTTCTCCCGTTCTTTGTCCTCCGGTTTGACGGTCTTACTCTTTAGAAACACAAAAACCTTACGATACGACGAACACAAACCGAGTCGGGCTCCGAAAACAATCGTATTGATGAGCAAGAACGGCTGCCTTAAAGAGACGCTCTTTTCACTTTCTCCGTTCAGACGCCCCCCTCCCTCTCCCAATGGCAAATGGGCGGTCCCCCCCATGTCGACCGGTTCCGAGTGTGGATTCCTCGCGGAAAGCCAGCCTCTTCTCCCTCTCACTGCCGCGTCTTGCCCTCCGGCGCATCGCCGCGCGCGCGCAACATTACCAGTGGTAATTGATAAGCCAGCTTGTCCTCTAACAACAATCACCCCGCCATCCTCTTCTCGCTTCTTCCGATCCGAACACCCTCATAGGCGATTCTTTGCAGATGACCTGCTGTTCCTCTAATTCGTCGTTATCCGACTTCGGAACGCTGCCAAGATGCCCTAATCGTGTCGGGTCGATAACAGTCATCCTCGGACCCATGTTCAGCGGAAAAACGTGTGCATTCCAACAAGAACTACGACACACTTCTGCATTTCAGTACCGAGCTTCTTCGTCTCCACGACCGTCAGATAATTGCCAAGCGAACCTGTGTGCTTGTGAAATATGCCGGCGACACTCGTTACGATGCTGATCTCGTTGCCACCCACAGCAAGATGACAGGACAGGGTCGGACAGTAAAAGCCCACCGACTGGCCGAGGTCCACTCGCAGATCTTCAACGACGACGTTCAAGTGGTCTCTATCGACGAGGGACAGTTCGTCAGTAGAAAAGAAAGTGGCTCTGAATGCGAACTAATACTGTCTTTCAGTTCGAAGACTTGGCTGAAACTTGCGAAGAACTCGCTCAGCGCGGGAAAGTCGTATGTGTTGCTGCACTGAACGGAACCTTCGAAAGAAAGCCGTTCCCGCAAATCTCGCTGCTTCTTCCGTACGCCAACGAGATCAAGCAAGTGACTGCCGTCTGTGTCGAGTGCGGAGCTCAAGCGAACTTCTCGTTCCGCAGCACTCTGGACAAGAAGGTCGAAGTGATCGGAGGATCCGACACTTACACGGCGCTCTGCAGAGAGTGCTACGTTCAGAAGAGCGAAGAGAAGGATGCCGAGGAGAAGCTGATCACTTATTGCGATAAAGTAGGCGAATTAGTAGCCGGAAGGATATTCGAGTATTTTCAGAACGAGAACGTTCTGTCGGGCATCGTCCTTGCCCCGAAGGAGATTTCACCCCGTTCAAGCGGATCCTCTTCGCCGCCGCGCAAGAAGATCGGACTGAGCAAATCGATGGCTCTCGACTCGACCGCCACCGCTCACATCTAAAATCCACTCACTTTATCCATTCTGCACACCTGAATCACTTGCTCACATTGTCTCATGTTTTCACTTATTTCAAGTATTCAATACTCTTCTATAGACTAACTTTCAAACGCTGTTCACCATTAAATTATATTGACACAACATTGCTTCGCCTATTTATTAAAAAATAAAGTCGCAGTTTAAGTTTTCTTTTCTTCAAAGTCTTCTGCGCCGACGAAATTGGCCACTTGACGGAGCGTTTTGTTCTCGTCTGCCGGCTCCAGTTTTGTCTCGAACCCGGGATGTTTGGGGCGTTCGTCGACAGGGGGAGGCTGGAAAATGAGGAGAAAGTTCGGATGGATAAGAAAGAAATGCTCACATTCCACTCTTTTTCAACGACCGGAGACTTCGGAGTAGGATCGGCAGGAAGGATCGGAGGATTCGGAGAGGCTCCTTCTTTCGGTGAAGTCGCCGGCTTCGGATCGTCTCCCGACGGCTTCTGGACCGGTTCCGCCTGCTCGACCGACTCCTTCGAGCCCTTCTTCGACTTATTCGACTTGTTCGATTTTGTCGACTTCTTTGATTTTTTCGATTTGTTCGACTTCATCGATTTCTTCGATTTCTTCGACTTTTTCGAGTTCTCCTTCGCTGCTTGCGGCTCCTTCGACTGGCTCTTCTGCTCAACCTGTCCGGCGACCTCGGCCGACTTCTTCGGATTTTCGGTCGTCTTCTCGACAGGTGCCAGTCCAGATTTCGTCGGTATCGAGCTCATTTTCGACGTGGTCTTGCTTTTCGCCGTCTTGGGTTTTCCCTTTTTCCCCTTTCCGCATTGCGCGACGAGAGAAGCCGCGAGGAAAACCACACACAAAAAGAGTGCGAATTTTTCTGAAATAATTCAATCTGAAGGCAATAGCTTCGGGGGGCCGCTGAAAATGGTCTCGAACGGCCCAAAACGGGCCGAATCGGAATGACCGCTCAGCTCAGGGAATTCGATATCGATCTGCAGCAGGAGAAAAACATATCTGCGCAGGAAACTACAAGCTTGAAACGGGCCAAGGCAGATATGTATTTTTCCTTCTGCAGATATGTATTTCACCGAATCAGACATGTAACTTGTATCAGACATGTAAACTAGCGAATCAGGCATGTAAATTTCCTGCACAGATTTGTAAATCTCCTGATCAGATCTGTAGTTTTTTACATGTCTGATCAGGAGTGCTGCAGATCTGTCATTTCTGTACAGGCTTGTAAAAATCCTGAATACACTTGTTTTTTGCCTGTATTCTGCGCAGATATGTTTTTCTCCTGCTGCAGATCGATATCGAATTCCCTGAGAGTTCAATAAGTGTCCAGTGACGTCATTTTGTCAACAAGGAACACATGAAAATGGACTTTCTGTCGCCTGTTTCATCGTTTCACGTGCTTTCCACTCAAAGGTTCTGGGCCTGGGAAAGCAGACAAACAGATCAGATTCTGAAGTCGACTTTCAAGTTTTCTAGGCGACGCACCCAAAGATCTCGCACAGGAAAACATTTTGATTCCGAAATTCGATAACTCGGGGAATCCGGTTCGGCCCGGGGACCCGTTCTCACCATTGGGCAACGATGCGCACATCCAGTGAAACATTTGCACTCGGCTTCCGATGGTGCTCTGCATAGAAAAGAATGAGCAGGGCAGAGAGCGACGGTGTGAGCGAGATGTGGCAACGTATTTATTGGGAACTGATCGGAGCAACAGATAAGAGAGATCACGTGAATATTGGCACGTTGTGTTACTTTCCGTACATCATGCCCATGTAGGGGTTCATCATGCCGCCCATCATGCGTCTTCGCCAGCCGCCGCCGTATCCCATTCCGCCGTAGGGACCTCCTCCCATGCCGCCGCCGTACGGACCCATGCCCATGCCGCCCATTCCCATTCCGCCCATCATCGGCATTCCTCCGAACCCCCCTGAAAGTGTCTTATTTGGGCATGATCGAGTGTTCGAAAAGGACTTACATTGAGCCTGGGCGGCTTGAAAGAAGGCGAAGAGAGCGACGAGAATGACGAGAAGGCACCTCATTCTGCGATCTACTTGATCTGTGTGGTACGACTCGCTCGATGACTTATATACCGTTATTGTTTTGATATCAATCAGATGGACATCAACCGAGTAACCTGAAAAGTGGTCAATGGACGTGCAAGAGAGTGTGCGGGAAGGAGAGACGCAGAGAAACGCGTCACAGAAGTTACACAGTGTTCGGCAAAAAGAAGAAGACGTTGATGTTAGGGCGGGAATCGAGAATCGGACGATGCGACGAAGGACCACAGATGCGGATCATTTGCTTCGCTTCGTCGCGAGAGCCGAGACCCGAAATAGTCGCTCGGTAGGTCATGCGAGACGCGTCATTCCAGTCTCGTCAGCCCCCCGATTATTCACCATTCTCATTGCTCGTTTTCTCATTACCCCTTCCCGAACAGAGAACGTTCTCTTCTAATTGGTCTTGGAATCTGACAAGAAACGGAGAGTTCATTGAATCTATTCTGTTTCATATTTCTGAGAAGAAGACGTGCTTAGAGTAGAATACTCTGTGATCATTTTCTAGTTCCGTGTGATCTTCCCATTTCGCGTCTGATCTCTGAAAGCCTCGCAAATCCCTTTTGTGTTCGGAACACACGTGTAATGAAGACCCGTTTGCAGAAGAAAACGATGGATAGACTTTCGAAGATTGAAACGCGAGATAGATTCCGAATATATTTCTTTCTCTTCAGAATAATTACAACCGGAAAGAAGGCGTCTTTCAGCACAATGCCGACGTCATCAAGAACCTACGAACCGAAAAGAAGAGCGAGGAGAAAAGGGGTTGAATATGCAAGCGAAGCGGACGGGGGGATATCACAAAAACACAATGAACAGGGGACCACGGGACACAACAAGGCGGGCGGTGCATCCGCCGAAAGCACCGCCCAGGCCACCTGCTCGCGGAGAACGCACTTTTCCATAAATAGTTGAGTTTTTGAGTTGAACGGGATCAAAATATGCGATTAGGCTGAATGAAAGCGACGGAAATGTGCTCATTTCCGGCCGTACATGTAGGGGTTCATCATCTGCGCCCACATGAGACGACGTTGGAAGCGACGACATCTGATGCCGCACCAGCCGCCATAGCCGCCGTAGCCGTAGTTACTGTATCCTCCGTAGCCGCCGTATCCGCTGTATCCTCCGTAGTTGTAGCCGTAGCTCGGGTAGTAAGAGTACGAGTAACTCGGGTAGTAGTAGTTGGTGTAGCCGCCGTATCCGCCATAGTACGGACTGTAGTATCCCCCTGGAAGATCCCATTCAGACCGACGCTTTCAAGCATCCACTACTCACATTGGGCCTCACAAGCCAAGAAGCATGCGGAAATCAGAAGAAGGACGAGAAAGATACGCATTTTCGGTGTCAGAAGACGTCAGGTCAGAAGAGAAACCTATCCAATTTATATGTGTACAAACCAGTCAGCAGGCCCCCATCTTCCCGTCTATTTTGCCCCCTTCTCCTCATTTCGGCGAAGGAATGACATCAACTTAATACAATTACCATCCTTCTTTTCTCGTGATTCTTTGACCCTTTTTCGAGAGAAGCGTGCAAAATCAACTATACATACGAAATGTGGAGAGAAAGACGGAAAAACGAGTAGAAAGAAAGTGGTTTTCGGACGGAAATGACGCCGCCAAACGTGGTGTCTGGAGTCGCAGATGGGACCGCCCGTCGAGCAAGACTACGTTTTCCTCTTCTCGAGACACTTTATAATCGAGTCTTCTGTGGTCAAGAAGACGTGCAGAATGACTCATCCGACTGGTCCACGTGCAAGGAATCGAACGTGAAGAGAGCCATCCGGACCCTGTCGTAGGACACCAGATCCACGTCGTATCCTCCGACTCCCTGGCCAGAAGACGTCCTCATGTTGACACCGAGAAGTCGCGTGGTGGCGAACTTCCTGCAAACAGTGGGACACAATCACTACAAACACCGAGAAACCACTCACGTGACACTGCAATCTCCGTTGTTACCCGAGTAAAGGAAACCGTTCAGGTTATTGCCACAGCTTCCGAACCACCAGCCTCTGAAACCAGAAGACGTCAGTTTCCGTCCTCCGAACAATTTCAGTTACCCATAGCCCTGGGACTGGTTGTCATCGTCGTCAAAATACTCGAACTGATCACATTCCGCTCTAGAATTAGTTTTCCGTGGGAAACCGAATTTCGTCTTCCGAACTCACTTTCCCTTCGGCAGAATGTATCTCGCCTGCGTCGAGAAGGGCGCTCCGATGTCTTTGCCTGAAATCTAGCACGTCTTCTTCCCCCCCGAACACTTGAAAGCAAACCAGTTGACGCGTAGTCCAACCCGATTCCGGGAACATCCGCAGAAGCCGTCAGAGTGTAGTTGTTGGACTTTCCATCGACCTGAAATCGTCCATCATTCAGAAGAATCAGAATTCTGCAATCACTTTGAAGTTGTGGTATATCTGCTTCGAAACGAGCGTCGTTCCACAGCACAGATCGATTTGCAGAGAGTACTTCTTTCCGTTCGTGCTCAACGCATTCATGTTGTCCAGTCCCAGCCAGAAGTTGTTTCCGACTCCCGGCTCTCCGAACCAATCGGAGTAGTTGGCGAACGGGATGTCGAAACTGACGTTGGCTCCCTTCGTCCCACGACTGCAATCAATGTGGCTTGAACTATAGAGAGATTCTGGGTCGACCTCTGAATGACAGTGTAAGCCCCATTGCTATTCTGTTCGCAGAAGACATTCACTGGAGTGGACCCATCCGGATAAACCGTTTGAACTCCAGAAGCCGTTGCTTCTATGTCATCGCAGTCAGCAGGGAGTTTGGGTGCTGAAAAGAAGACGTTGGTGGCAAGAGGAGATTCAGGCGAACCTGTAGTCGTGGGACCCTCCGTAGGCGTGCTTCCAGTGAATGAAGTAGTTGTGCTGGGAGCGGGGATGTTCGTGGCCCACGCAATGGAGATTCTGAGTGTGTACCTCGTTTAAACGGAACATTCAGAGTCTCTCACGTCGTGGAGAGAGTGCCTGGTCGAAGACTCGTGAAGGTGTAGACGCCTTGACTTTCAGTCGTGTCCACCCGGAAATTGTATTCGTCAATCAGGCCTCCTTCTGAAGTCGTCAATTTGAAACTGACATTGAATCCCTGCAGAATTATGGCTTCTTTCTTATCAGATTCAGAAGGACGCACTGTGAATTCAGACACTTCCTGCGCCTGCACATCCTTCACTATCAAATTCAGATTCGTGATTTTCGTCTCTCCGTGCGAGTTCAGCTGCGAGTTACTGAAGACGTTCGTGAGAGTTGGTCCCCTGAAACGAACCGTTTCGTCTTCGAGAAGAACGAGGTCAAGTGACTAAATAACCGAGAAACGGAGGCTCTATAAATCAAAAGACTCACGACGCGACTCCTCCCGTCAAGTACGAATTGCATCCGAATCCGACGAATCCGAACGGACTGCACGGAGTTCCATCGAGAAGAGTTCCCGCCGGATTGTCGACTTCGCGGAGGAGGACTTGGAAATAATTGGATTCCGCGAAGGCCTGAACGAAGAGACATTTGCAGAAAGTACTCGAGGTTCCTCCTACCGAGGGCACAGATAGAAGAAGAAGAACGATCGCGAGATGCGACATGTGCGGGCGCAAATGGCGTAAGAGTTGTTGCTCTTTCTTTTATGCAAGACCGCTAAGGGTCTCTTTTACGAGGCCGTTAAAGCCACACCTCTCGGTGACTCTGATAATAATCGAACTGAACTCTCATTTCCGCATATTTATTTTGCATTAACGCCCTTTTTCGGCCGGATTATCAACATGAAAAGAGACTGATTCAGTTGATTCACTGACAGAACGAGGCGTCTTTCTTGTCGACACTCAACGAGTCGAACGTGAAGAGAGCCATCCGGACTCTGTCGTACGACACCAGATCCACGTCGTAACCTCCGACTCCCTGGCCAGAAGACGTCCTCATGTTGACGCCGAGCATCGTCGTGCTGTCGAACGTTTCAAGTCTGAAAGCCTCGGCTAGTGGGAAATCGGGACAACAGGGTGAGACAACTCACGCGACTTTGCAGTTGTTATTGTTGTACGGGTACAAGAATCCATTCAGATTGTTACCGCAGCTTCCGAACCACCAGCCTCTGAACGATGCGTTTCTCGATGAAAACGGAGACAGTGCGGCCTACCCATAAGCAGTGGCTTGAACATCGTTGACGTCATCGAAGAAGTCCCACTGGTCGCATTCCGCTCTTCAAGCAAAACACAAACTGGACAGTTTTAAATGTGAAAAGGAACTCACTTTCCTTTAGGACCCTTATAAGTGGCATGTGTCGAGAAGGGGGCTCCAATATCGGATGCTGGAACAAATTTCGAAACGAGTTCTGGGATCTTAACTCACCGGAGGAAGTGAAAGCGAGTCCGATTCCGGGAACGTCAGCAGAAGCCGTCAGAGTGTAGTTGTTGGACTTTCCATCGACCTGAAATCACTCATGTTTCATGAAGAATCAGAATTCTGCAATCACTTTGAAGTTGTGGTATATCTGCTTCGAAACGAGCGTCGTTCCACAGCACAGATCGATTTGCAGAGAGTACTTCTTTCCGTTCGTGCTCAACGCATTCATGTTGTCCAGTCCCAGCCAGAAGTTGTTTCCGACTCCCGGCTCTCCGAACCAATCGGAGTAGTTGGCGAACGGGATGTCGAAACTGACGTTGGCTCCCTTCGTTCCACGACTAAAAGAGGGCTTCAGAATTCGGAAAGGTTTTCAGGATCACCTCTGAATGACGGTGTATGCTCCAGAAGTCTTCTGATCGCAGTACACATAAACCGGCGTGGATCCATTCGGGTAGATGGTTTGATTTCCGGTTGTCTTATCGGAGACCTCATCGCAATCCACTGGAAGTCTCGGAGCTGAAAAAAACGCAATCAGGAATGAAAGCGGGTCGAACCGTACTGGTGGTGGGGGCTTCCGTGGATCCCGTGAATGGAGTGCCACTCGTGGTTGGCTCCGCAGTGCTGGAAGAGCTCGGAGGAGAAATGTTCGTCGACCAGGCAATCGAAACTCTGTAAAGCAGAAAGGAATAGTTGTTTGAAGAGGTGGAACCAACGTAGTAGCGAGAGTTCCGACACGGGTGCTCGTGTAAGTGTAGACTCCCTGGAGGTCCGTCGTGTTGACGTGCAGTGTGTAGTTGTCGACGACGTTCTTGAACGAAGCGTCTGTAGCCAGGACAATGTGCAGATCGAACCCCTGAACGAACATTTGCAGTTGTAAAGAACACGCGAGCGAAACGAGTACAGTTAGAACGTCGGCGGAGTTCGCTTCGTCGTCGCTGACTTCTAGATTCAGATTGGCGACTTTCGTTTCTCCGTGCGTGTTGATCGGAGCACTCGAGTCGAGTGTATTCCAATTCGAAACATCTTGGCCTGATCTTCAAATGGAAATATGTGTGCGCGACGGTTCAAGACAGCGTCTCACGCGCTCACTGCTGCCTGGATGTAGTTGTTGCACCCGATTCCAAGGAATCCAAAATCACTGCACGGCTGTCCGTTTAGAAGAGTTCCCGCTGGATTGTCGATCTCCCGAATGAGCACTTTGAAGAAGTTACCGTCGGCCGACGTCTGAAATATTCCCACTCCAAATGGTGTCCTCCGTTATCTTTGCCTCTTCGAGATCGTTAAAAAGCCATCAAACAGCCTGTGACAGGCTGACGTCACTACCGAAATAGAAGCATTTCGGGAGGAAGAAGCGATGGGAATTCAGAGGAAAACGAAGAAAAAAGAAGGCAGAGGAGAAGAACGTACCGATGACGTCAGACTCAAAACAAGAAGAAGCACGGATGCTTTCCACATACTGAACGGGATCAAAAACCCTGTAATCAAGTGGAATAAGAAGATGAATATCCGTTTTTCGGCTGAAAAGGTCTAGTCTGAATACTTGAAGGCCTGAAAAGAGTCCGACCGGAATGATGAATGATACGATAGGAAGCCGAGAAGGAGAGCGATTGGAGTTGCGTAATAAAAAGTTATGAGTCCCCGCCCACTTGATAACGCCCAACATTTCTTCGCCTGCTACAAAAACCGAATGTGTTTATATTGTATTAGCACATTTAGTCCGATTATCTAATTTGTGTTGGCAGGAAGACCGAGACGTCCGACGAGTGATGCCATTTCAGGAATTCCGGCGAGCGCGCTGAACAGCGGGGGATCGTAATCCGAAGATCGCTTCTTGTTGTGACTCCCCTTGAGGCGGCCTTCCTGGCACTTGAGATGGCTACTTGATCCAGATGTGTATCGGGCCGCTCGCGTGTTGCAACTTACTCGCACATCACTCCGATTGCCTCCCCGAATCTAGGTCTCTCCAGCTTTCAGTCCGTTTTTTCGTCGCGTTCCCATATTGTTTGCGAACAGTAAACATGGAAAACCAAAGGATCATTCGATTCAGAACACGAGAAGAGAATGTCCTTACCGTTTCGGAAAGATAGTCCGGAGGGACTAGAAAACTCAGATAGAACTCTTCCATCAGCCCTTCCGTCAAAGAGACTTTTGAAATTCCAATCCAGACATGCTTAATCTCGATTGCGAATCGGTTACGAAACATCCCGTCAGGGCGCACTTTTTCCTGCCAGATTGATTGTTGATCACGCAATGAATAGCGTGAACGACTTCTTGATTAATTTGTGTGGTCTCTGCCATTCCGAACGAGATGAAAAGATCGGGTAGATCGTAGAGTCTAGTGCCGTCCTTTCGGGGAACACTCCTTCACAGACGTCTTCCGTAAAAGCGAATCCGTGAACAGCGGTGGTCAGTTGAGTAGGGGGAAAGTCATTGACTTGGTTTCCGAAACCAGCATTTATACACAAACAATATGTCCAATTTTCGCTCATCGTTTTCGGCCGGTCGGTCAATTGTAAAAGGAAGACACGAGGAGGGGCGCTGTTTCAATGGTGAAGCCGTCCTCGTCGAATCGTCTCCGCGCACTCGCCTCCTTCCTGATTTCTCTCGCTCCACTGCAGTTTCTTGCCGTTTCTCACCTCATCAAACACGGTTTTCGGTGTTTTCCCAGTTCATCGAACTGAACCTAATTGGAGAATCAAGAGTTGATTAGTCCGATTCCCACCAACGTTTCTCTGTACTTTGTTCGCTCTTCCCGCCCGGAAACCGTGTTCCCGTCGCCGCCGAGTCTCGTATCAATTCCCTCGAATCACAGTTTTCTCACTGGTGTCGGGGGGGGGGGGGGGGCAACCAATTAGCCTGAATCTCGGCGTGTGGTGAACGAACAAACAATAAAATAGTAATTAGATATTGAATCACAAAAAAGAACGGAACAATCGAAATTAGAAATTCGCCTCCTCCTCCCGTCCCTCCGCCCCTGATGACCTGGACGCCGCCTATCTATTCCAGGATTCAGAAGACGTCCTCCTCCTCCTCCGGTCATTTCCATTCTTTTTTGCCCCCCACGTCTTCCGCTTCTCGTCGCCCATTCACTTTTGGGGCAGACGTCGTCTCAATTACATCCTCGACACCTCGAAAACCAGTCCGTTCGCTTGCAGATGATCGTCCACCTCCTCCTCCTGCTGCTCATGGGCCCGTGTCTGCAGTACGTGGCGAGCATCCCGCACTCGGTGCTCGAGCGCTACGAAGAGAGACTCAACTCGGCGCTCTCGAAAAGGACCGGACCCCCGAGGACCGTCAAAAGGTTCCACATTGTTTCCTCGATAATCGCCCGATCCCTGCAACATTCTGATCCCTGTCTGGCCCTCTAATCCACTGCTGATCTCTTCCTGTCTGCTGCATAATTACTCTTGCAGGTACAAGTGTGTGGAGGAGTACGTGACGTACGACCAGAGCGGACGGGCGGTCACTTCCTTCCAGGGACCTCGATTCACGACCACCATGGAACCACCCGTACTTTCCAGATGACGTCGTTCTCGAGAAACTTGGCCATTTCCAGGTGTATCGAACGGCGGGAGAACGGGAAATACGTCGGAAGCCTGCAAAGAAAGTCACGATCGCCATAAATCGTGATCCCACGGAGACAACGACTCCTTTGGTGACGTCAACGTCAACGGAGAAGACCGGCTCGACGACTACAAAGAATCCGTTCGACGAGGACGAAGAGGAATCGGATCGTCTCATCGAGGAGATGTTCCTGAAGAAGAAGGTGAGGTGACGTCACGGCTTCCCGCCGACCGCTTTCAGTTTCTCCGTCCTTGATCCGTTCTCCATGAATCATCTTTCCCAGTTCATAATAAATACGGGGAACGATGATCTTTGCCTCCCCCAAATTGGGTTAAACGAAATGATTCAGGAGAGTCACACAACTGAATCACCGGAAAAAGTGCCGCAAATGGCCTCCGAGGTCACTCAAATCACCACCGAATCGCCAAAGCTTCCGCCGCCGCCGCCGCCTTCTCGTTCCTACGCGACCGACTCGACGTCTTCTAATTCGGGAGTGCAACACTACAGTCCTATAAAACAGAACAAGATGTAGACTAGAAAGGAAACATTGAGAAACACTATAATCATTGTTGCAGAGATCAGAACGAGAGCGAGGAGGACTATTCGGAGCCTTTGTATCGCAGGGATTCCCGGAAGAGGCCCTTCGATAACTACGACGACTACGACGATCTGCCTCTTTACCGGCCTTTGAGAAGAGGTGACTCTCCCTCTATCTTCCCAGTACTCACTTCTCACACGTCTTCCAGAATTCCGAATGCGACGACGTCGTCCGATTCTGTTCTCTGACGACTTCTCAGATGACGTCGAGTTCGAAGAGAGACTGGGCAACGCCCCGCGGAGACAGACAACGAGGGACCTCTCTCCGTTGAGGTCGATGAAGAGACTTCGTCACCAAGCGCCCTACAACCAGCCGTACCGTCCTCCGATGCCCTCTCCGATCTCTCTTCCAGTATCCGCTTCCACCAACATGATCCATCGGCCGATGCCGTTGTCGGGAGCTCCTCCAATAAGAGGCCCCCCTCCGCAGCCGATGCAATCGCTTCCTCCGATGCCTCCCGGCCTCCGTCCGTCTCCTTCTCTTCTTCCTCCGGCTCCTCCACAGCCCATCCAACCGATACAGCAGCAAAGTTCGATGAGCGTCGCGTCTGGAGGCGGCGAAGTGTTGAAAATGAAGCCGATCCTGCCTGCGAACCCGCAAGAAATGCAAGTTGCAAACGAAGAGAGCTGCGCCAAAATCACCTCCATCGCGAAGAGCTTCAACATAAAGGACGTCTCCAAGTGGGCGAGGGGCAACTGCAACGTCGTCCAGGTGACTCCCCTTCCAGCGGCCCGCTCTTCAGACCTTTTTCAGATGTACGCTCCCGGAGCAAGTTGCGAGCTCATCTTCCACTTCATCGATTCTTGCAAAAACAAGAAGTTCTTCTGATCCTCCCTTCTCACGCTCTACTCTGTGCTCATTTCGCATTTTCAGACATTTCCAACCCATACGGGATCCGTTGAGTATTAATAATCTCTCCTTTAATAAGTTGTCAAGGTCTTTTTTGGATACGTTTATTCTCGGTTCGAACATTCCAGCGAAAACAAATGAACTTTTGGTATTGAATATTGCTTTTTACATTGTTTAAGAACTGCGACGTCGTCGTGAAATGAGGAAGATGTGAAGAGAGTGAAAAGACGAGAGTTTTGAAGTGGATGCGAAGAGGATCGGGAGATCCGGAAGACTGGGGAATGTGAGATTGCTTGGAGACTCAGTTGAAGCTCATAACATCAGAGTGGGCTCGCGCGAACTGAAAATGACCAGTTGAGAGGGGAAGAGAGGGATCGACTCACGGCATCGTAGGCTTCCAACGGATCCGACATGTAGATCTCCAGCCAGCACGGAGTTGTCGAGGCGCACTGTCGCGTGTAGCCCGCACCGAAGCCCTTGATGAAGCCGATGCGACAGCTTCCGAAGGACTGAAGAAGAGTGAGACCCTCATCGGAAGGGTTCTCGGCCTGCCTGCTCATCTCCAGGTCGAACAGTTTCTTGTCGAAGAGCGTGAAGGTCTTGTGATTTTCACCTCCCCACTTTCCGTTCTCATCCCTTGGAGCCTTCAAGTTCTGCAAACGGACGACCGCCTCGGCATCCCTTCCCTCACAGTGGTTGCTCAGGGCACTCTGGATGAACGTGGGCTGGTCGGAGAGGAGAGTCAGGACCACGTTGTCGCCTTTTTTCGAGATACGCACTCCTTCTCCGACCTGATTACGGACGGTGCCCGACTTGGTGTTCTTCGCCGTCGGCACCGCGGAGAGAGACATGCGGATATCCGTCGCCGGGCCATGCGCTCCGTCAATTGTGACACTTGGACCTTTGCCCTCGAACGGGCCGGCGATCTGAAAGACTCCCTCTGGTTCCGAACTACGATCTTTCCTTACCCTCTGCTGCAGTTCGTAGTAGAAGATGCGAATCCACGGTCTGTCCTTAGAATCCGATACCGGAATCTCGCGTTGTACCGTGAACTCGTCTTGGGCACGGACATGAACGACTGACTTGAGTCTCGGGTCGTCCGGTTTCAGGATGATCGGAGGCGGGAAGTGCAAACCGCTAGGGTGTGGACACATCGGGAACACGCTGGAAAGGGATATCGTATAGGTAGGAGAGTGGGAAGGAGGACTGACAGTGCACGGTCTGAAACCTCTTCTTCATCGTCAGCATCGGCAGTGCGCACCGCGTTCAACGGCATGCCCGGGTGATGTCGAGGGGGAGAAGGAGGAGCGAGTCTGGGGGGAAGGATGGATAGAACTGATTAGAGGGAATAGGCACTTACGGCCACGGATCGATGTTGGGAGGATTGAACGGGGCGTCGTGGTAGACGGGCTCACTCGAACTCTTCGGAGAGTCCGAAATGAGGTCTCGCAGGCTGTTGGGCTGTCGAGGTGGAGCCTGGGAGCTCTCGCCTTCTTCGAACGGCATCGGTGCGTCCGAGAGCCAGTCAACACCATTGTCCATCTTCGTTAGCACCGGAAGTGCTTGTGCTGTAACATCAACATTTTGCATTCATAAGAAAATGTTGGGATGGCATACATGAAAAAGAATAGGCGTCTGTCGCGCAGTAGATGGGAGGGTGTGGAGTCCTGTAAAATGCGAGATTTTATTTCCTGTCTAACGAAGGGGGCGGAGTCAAAAGGAGAGCCTCGGGATGACGATTACTGAGGATGAAGGATAGAAGAAAGGCATTATTGGAAGCAACAGAAGTGAAGCTGTTGCGGTGAGGAATAGCACGGCCGAAAGAAAGGCTGTGAGAAAGCTGAAAGGGAGGCGGCATACTCAGAAGGGAGTTGTTTTCGGAATGGAACACAAAAACAAGAGAGACGAAGGAGACGTTCGCTTGGAAGCAGGTGTTATTCGAAGATCCCGCGTGACGAATCGTGTTCCAACTCGTTGAACCCAGCTGGTGGTTATTCAACAGAATGCACGTCTGAATTGCCCTCTTACGTCATCGGACAGATGTTTTTCGGTTCGCACTATCGGTCTCCTCCGTTCCCCCTCGCTCAAAGATTCCGGTCGAAGTTGCCATCCGTCGGGTTCTCATTGCACGCCTCTTCTTTCGGGTAGTACATCGGTTCCACGAGGTTCGGAATTGTCGAAAATCGATGAGCGTGAACGAGACAGTTAAAGTCCCGGAGTAAAGTTGAAGAGACGGAGAGGCGGGAAGCCGGGAGGAAATAGGAGGGACAAAAAAGAGAGAGAGAGGCAAGAGAGAGCGTGTGTGTTTTCGGGCAGCGGCCGATGGAAACGAGTCAGAAAAGAGCGAGAGAGAGGGGGAAGGAGAGTTTGTGGAAGCAACATGCTTTCGGAGCAGCCACACGTGGGCTCTCTCTCTCTCCCTCTCTCTTGCCTTGGCAAAACAAGAAGACAACAACGGGATGCGGAGGACTTTTGAAGGTCGCGACCCCGCGGAAAGGGGGGCGAACGGAAAGCGAAAACCACGCGACGACTGGATTCGCCGTTCACAATAACGCCGATGAACAACGACGACACAAACACGGAATTATTGACGACCGCCCGTGTGCCTCTTTCAGGACTGCTTCAAAGCGGTTGGAAGAGGGGCAGTGGGATCGGAAGGAATGGGACAATCGGGCTCAAATATTTGCAGAGGGGGAGAGTGTGCGGGAACGCATCGGAACAGCACAGAGACCAGCAGGTTCAAGAAGAGAACGCGACGGATACGAACGAGGAAACTGATAACGGAACTGACGATACGCGCATCTCGGGTCACTCAACAAACATCGAAGTGAGTCCGAGAGCCGCGGTCGAACGTGTGCTTTGATCGAGTCGTTGTAACTCGAGTCATTTATTGGTCGGTGCCAGACGGGACCCCGTTGTAAAGCGGATCGGAAGATCAGAAAAGCAACACTGTCGCGAAGGAAAGAGAGATAGTGCATCTCGCGACTCATTCGAGCGAGAGAGCGAAACTGCGGGCTCTCCGTGAATATCATAAACAAACTCTCAGTGCTGGGCAGGAAAGGAGGAAATGCTGACGGAGGGGCTAACTAAAACAGAAAAAAAAACGAATCGAATTCTCCGAATGAGATTCCTATTGGTATTCCGAAGATGATACTTGGATTAAGAAAAGACAAGAATGAGTCGAAGAGCACTTCAATCTGGATGAAAGCATTCGTTTCGGAGAGAGACGAGACTCCCGGGGAATCGCTCTCATCGGAAACAGACACCCGAACGTCTTCATCTGAATCGAAACGTCGACTTACAGGAACTGAGCGAGATCCGAGTACAGTAGTCCATCGAACGGGACCGTGCTGTTGCCCCAAGTGAGCTGTCCATTTCTCCAAAAGAAGCCGTTGCCGTTGTTTTCCATTTCTCTTTAGAAGCTTTCTGTAAAAATGGGTCATCACAATATCTCGCTTTATGGGTCGAAAAGCGAAAATTTTCGCGTCGTAAAGCTGAAAACGAAGAGAAAATGAAACAGGGAAACGGGAAAGGAAGCACATGAATCCATGGAGATGTTTAATGTGAAGTGGCACGAGACTCGCGAGCAGCCAGAAAGTGCTCGAGAAGGTAATAGTGAGCAAGACTCCTGAACTGATCAGAACACTATAAATAGAGGACTTATTTGTAAAACACGACGTGCTGGAGGGAGAGTGCACTGCTAATGAGCATTCTCGAGGGAATATTGGGAGATCAGAAGACGTGGACCAAATGCTACAGTAGCTGCCAGTTAACCGATGCGGTGCCACGGTTGTGTCTTCTGTAAGATTTACGGCTTCTTTCCCCCTAATCGTTTCTTTAGTTCCGCTCGTAAAAACCAATTCAGTCTCCTGCGTTTACAATCCTTTGCAGACCATCCCGTGTTCTCATCGTTTGGCAGCCGCACTTTTACGACGAATTCGGCGCCTTAGGCGTCGCGACGCCGATAAACAGAAGCCGTCCTTCTCTTCTGAAGACACCGGACCTATAAACTTGACTTCTTCTCGCCGTTTTCGCTCGTAAAATCGATCGGCGGGATATTACTCATCAAGAAGCAATTTTTGCGCCCCCTCTGATGCTATTTACCGGTCCGAAAGTTAATGGAAAAGTCTCTGGGGGCGCCCACTTTTCCGTAATCGCCTCTTTTATTATAATTGGCCGGCGATGGCTGTTGCGGTTCAATTATTACGTGCCGCGCTCGACGGAATTTATGATGAGTTGTGTACGCGGCTCTCAAAATTCGACGAATGCTGGCAAAGCAATACTGCTCTCACGAGACCCCCCGAGTTCCTTCCGGTGATTTGGGTCGAGAGGCCGCGGCGAGCTCGCCGAGCCGCACTTCTGATGAAATTTTTATGTTTGTGGCGACGTTGTTTGGACACACGTTTATTGCGTTCTGCAGCGCCAACGTTTCAATTGGTTTTCGAAATTGAATGTGCCGCGAAAAAAGTATTAGAAAAGAAACATTCGATGCTAGTGAAGAAGACTCCTTTTTTCCTGCTAGGAAATTACAATTGAAGAATAGAATTCGATCTGAAAAGCGTACAGAAGGATGTTTCCCAGTCAATGCGATCACTGAAAACGGCGCGTCTGAGTGTTTTGGCTCGTGCTGTTTATCCTTCTCCATCGCCACTTCCAGATGGCTAGTTCCTCTCCACTTTCGCTTCTTCTCCTTCCAGTTATTCCCTTCTGCTTCAATCCACACACTCACTCACTTCGTAAAAAACGGGTCGACCTTGTTCGTCTCGCCCGCCAAAAATGGCTACGAGGATAATAAACTTTGTCCGGTCCGGGGGGCCGGGCGTCTTGCCCATAATTTGCATGATTGTTATACCATATTTCACCTGGAGGAGACCTCCGAAATAGCACGGCAAAAGGCCTACCTGGCGCCCATATGTCTCCCATTATAAAGCGGCGAGAGAGTGCGGGGACCCGCGAGGGCGCAGAGATATCAAATTAGGGGTGCACGGGAACTGCTCCGGGACGGGGGCGCCAGATGCCCTCCGGCCGCCGATTCTCAAGTTCCCTTTGTGACGAATCCTGTTCTTTTCGCTGCAATTAGCTCCACTTTTCAGGGGGCATCCTTCACTTTCGCTCCCCTCAATCATTCAGTTATTTTTATCGCATTCTCGAAACTTCCGCTTCCATTCGGGCGTGCTACTGTAACCTATTGTTCGCGAGAAACGATTTAAGCATTCATTCTCGATTCCACTGTTTCTTCTCTCGTTTCCCTCTTCCTGATGAAAAGTCTTTCGAAGGCGTCTCGAGATTCTCACGGCGTCAGAGAAGAGCTATCTCTCGGTGAACGATGACATTCGGAATCGAGAGGACAGGACCCTTTGCGCTTCCTCTCGGCCCCCTTTATTCACTCTGCTCGACGTCTTCTGCATAATGGGGTCGTCGTCGTCTCCCTCGACGTCTTCATTTTCTTTTTTCGTGTTTTAACGGTCAAAAATCCCGAGGACCGGTCCTGCGTGTGCCAATTACCGTTCGAAACGTCGTCAGCTTCGCGGTCGTCCCCTTCTCATCAATCATAATTTGTTCTGTCGGACTTTCTCGCTTTTCTCACTGACACACTGCCTCAAAACGCGACTTTCGCGAATTTCCATAATCGGGTGAGGGTGACAGAAGAGGTGTGACCCCCTCCGATCCCCTCTGGTTTCGTTCGAATCTGATCTGTTGACTCATCCTCTCCTCCACATTTTTTGACATTTCGTTCTTCGAATCTCCCGCAGAGCGCGCAGGTGACAGCTCAAAAGAAGCAGGTGGTCGGAATGGGGCGCGGCGGTGAAAGAAAAAACGGACGGTGTGATAACAAATGGACCGCCGTTTCAAGGACGTCGTTTCCAAGTTTGAATATCTGCTTGACCCGGAGGAGATGCTTTGGAAACCGAGAAGACCATAAACAGAGGAGAAGACAGTTTGTTGACATGCGAGTGTTACCGATTACACGCTCGGATCGGTTTCTGCGCACAAATTAGCCCTATCTGTGCAATCGAGGCAAGTTCACGACCTCCCCGGGCAGTACACATCTTCTAGTCAAATAACAGGTAGGAAGGACGGATATGCGGGTCGCGTTTGCTTAAGATTGAGTGACTCGCGGACACGGTTATCAGATGAGTTGACATAGATCGGGAGAGATTCGGAGGTCGCGAGACGAGACAGCTACTTTTTGACGAATGAGAAGTGACACAGTAACCATGGAGGTTCGGTGAGAGATCCTGAACTGTCGGCTAGTTGAATGGGAGGAGGGAATGGGAGAAGACGTCGGAGGATGTGGAAATCAGTGAACTCTGAACCTCTGACTGTACAGTCTGTATCGTCGGCGTGCGACACCTTTTTCACACTATTGGTATTCGATGATTTATAGCCGACGCCTTCAGATTTCCAGTCGGCGACGGCTTCTTCTTTCTTGTTTCCCAGCAGTCCCGATCGTCGTTCGACAGCCTCCTCATTACCTCTCCGCCCCCTCCTCGCGCATTCCCTCGTCCATCTCGCGGGTTGTCGTATTGCGCAACCCGAACCCTATCATAACTCTCCCTTCATCCCCGTCTCGCCCAAAAAAGAAGGACGCGAACGGAGGTGATCCGGGCGAGCGAGCGAGTGAGGGGGGATCATTTACTCGTCTCCGTTATCACCTTCCTTCCATCCACATCCACCTCGTTCGCCCACTTCCTTCACGGATTTCGCTTCGTTCTGAGGAGAACTGACCTTCATTTTCTCCCTCCCGATACCACTTATGCGTTACCAAACTTTCGCACTTTTCCTCATTCAAACCGCCGCCTTTTTCTCATCTCGAGTGAATAGTTATGCGTTTCCACTTGACATGTTCAAGTTCATCTGCGGCCGAACGGCACTGGCTCCTCCCGATTTGATTGTTTTGGTTGGCGAGTGGCTCGCCTTCTGACCCGCCACTTGGTGTTCTAATTGATAATTAGGTGTTTGCGTGTGCACACACATCTGGTACAAGCTCATCTGGTCCGTCCCGCTAATCTAATCATCTCTCCCATTCTACCACACCAACTTTCTTCCTCCTCCACAGCCGCCCGTCTGTTTTCTGTTTTCGGTGGGCCAAGGTGCGACAGACAATTAAGAGTGGACACAATGAAGGGACAAGTCTAATTATTGTTATACACCCGCGTTCCTCTTGTTCGAGTGTGGCAGTTGTAGTAGTAGCTGCGATTTGGACATAGCTGGAGTGTTCGTGCAATTATCATCTTCCTCCCGTCGTTCTCTCACTTCTGGAAGCTTGTCTTCTTCTTCTTCTTCGTACACACCCTGAAGAAGCCGTCAGTTCTGGCTCATTAGTCGGACGTCTTGTGTCCGAGGGGTCACGCAATCTCAGTCTATTCATCCCTTCCTCCTCGACGGCATTCCAACTGATTCGTTGGCCGCCTCTCTTCATTCGGCTTCCTTCTGAATTATGTACACGCTGATCCACTTATCCCGCGTTTCCCTCCATCACATTTCTTCTTTCCTCCCAAACTTGCGGCGGCTCCGATGGAATCCGAGAGGATAACCAGTTAATTGGCTCTATCATCTCATGTTTTGCGAGCAGCAAGAGCGCCTCCTCGTGCTTCTCATTTGTCAAACTACGCGTGTTTCTTCTTGTATTACACGCTCGCCAACCTCCCCGCCACATTCGTGTCAATCAATTCTCGAGTCAATTGATTGTCTTTGTGGCAAATTACATTGTTTCGTCGCGAGCTCTCTATCTCTCGGACCAGCAGGTGGTGTCGATCCAGATTGATAGAGCAAAGACACGGGAACTATTCGTTTTCCAGTTTTCTGAATGTGTTCCCTCATTTTTCTTCGTCATGAAACAATACGATTGGGAACCAAACGGGCGTATTTATTTCCATTTTCCCCCGCCCGAAACCAGAAGCCATCCTCATAAATCTATCTCTCACTTTGACTTCTTCTTCCTGCCAAAGCCGTCGATACATTCGGTGATTCGATTACGGTAATCGGTATAAGATGAGAACGACGGCTTTTCGTGCCTCTGTGTTCGAGTGGCGAAAGAAAGACCATTTTAATTGGATACGGATTTCGATTGACAGCCGTCATCCGGCTTCGGGCTGCCATTGTTTGACGAACACTGGATGAAAGGGAGCAAGTATCGTTTCTTGTTCCTGCGCGCGCGCGCGGGAAAGCGCATATTCCCATGGCGTCGGCTTCAATTTCACCCCGTCTGTATCCATGAAAAGCCAAGTGGCTCGACGAGCAAGTCATCCGCTTCCTTTGTGCAACCCACAAGTGTTCTTGTCTCTCTCTCCCGCGACGCACCTTCCATTGTACAAGTACATGCAGCAAATCGAATTCTCGCCAATCTCTTCCGCTCATCAGAAGAGCCCATTGAAGTGTGCATATGTCTTCGGCGCGTTTCACACTCTTCCCCTTTTCTCCACGAAGCCTCTCATTTTTTCGCGGGCCCCCTCCTCCGCCCCGCTACGGCCCCTCTCTTTCGATTAACCTTTCCGACGACTACACCACCCCCATTTGTCGCGCTTCGTCCGAAAACAACTGACTCCGACGCCCGCACGTATTTTTGAGAGAAGTAACCCGATTTGCATTCCGTACCACCGGACGACGAGTTTCTGCTCTTTAGCTTGTTTGGCATGCGCATGCGCATCATGGCCAAACGATCATCCAATTTCATTTGACCACACACGCCCGCCCGCAGCCTGCTCCCAAGTTTCCATTACACATTTTTTATACACACACTCTCACAAACTACGTGCTCTCTCTGGACCCCTCGGCACTCGTTCTTGTCCCAATTAGCTGCTGAAGGAGGCCGCCCGTCTCGAGTCATTCGATTCATTTCGTTTCTCGCTCAAGTGTGTCAATGTGTCGGATGCACCTGTCCGGAGGATCACAAGAAGCCGCGTTCTGCCGGTTACGCCATATTGAGAAGCGAATGGGAAAGCTGGAGAGGACGGGAGGGGGTGGCAGATGCGGAGGGATCCTTATAATTGGGGCCGCGGGGGAGATTTGTCCGACACACAAGCCGGCTAATGAAGCTGCAAGGATTAGGGAGATAGGTGTATTTTAATTAAAACGCACGAGCACAGGTAGAGCATTCGAACGGGCCATTCGTGCTCTCGCGCATCTCCCAGATTGGTACTGTACACACAGCGAGTCTTGTTGCCAGCTTCCTTCCGTGCCTATACAAAGGCAAGCGAGCCGGCAGGTCAAGTACCGTCTCCTCTCCAAAATGTAATATAATGTTCTAGGGGGAGGGCTCGCTATGCTTTCCCCGCTGCATCTTCTTCTCTTTTCCCCCTTCCTCCCCAAGCTGATTTTCATTTTTATAGCCAGCAGGGGTCGTAAACCCTGAGTGTGTGTGTCTTTCTGCACAAGTCCAATTCTTTCGAGAGTATTTCAAATGACCTTCTCCCCCCATGAATTTTCGTTCCCCTCTCTCCGCTTTGTCACTGATAAGCACGCCAATTAGGACGACCCTCCGACGGCCCCCGGCGGCCCAAAAACCAATCTCTCTCTGCTGCGCGCGGCGCCCGCATCGCCCCTCAAAACACATTTTTATGTGATTATTCACACCTTTTCCGTCGTATTCTCTCTTCGCGCCTCACAAATGATTGCTTCCAGATCGGCGGCCAACCTGATGGTGTAGCGATGCAGAAGCTCTTCCTCCTGCTCTCCGTGCTTCCCTTACTCGGCTGGGCCCGCAAGATTCCGGATATCAACTGGGTGTCTTCGAATCCGATGTGAGTGGCCGTTCCATTCGTTTTCTTTTCCGTTTCCTCGCGGATAACTAATAATATCTTTTTTACAACCCTTTTGGCTCGCCGCCCGTCTGTCTGCGTCACTCCCGATGCGCGCTCTCTCGTGCCAAGATTATGATTAGATCGGAACACGAGTATGTTTCATACTCTCGGGATAAATTGACTGTTCCCTTGCCGAAAACAGATATACTCCCGACGCGCGAGAGAGCGCGGCGGAGTGTGAGACGCAGAAAGGGTAATTCATCATTACCGCAAACGGGGAGAACGGGAGAAATGAGAAGAAGAAGAAGAAGAAGAAACGGATGGCGATACAGAAAACGTTATGTTGTGTCTCTGAAGACGAAAGGGATTTTCTTTCAGTTTCGACGTTTCCAACACGGATCACGTGATATCGGTGCACATCGGAGACCGCGTTTCCATCAAATGTCCCAGATCTGACGGCAGCGGGAAGTACGAGTATTCGTACATTTACATGGTTTCCGACGAAGAGTACGACCACTGCTTCCTCGCGAAACCGAGGCTCGTCGGCGCTTGCGACAACCAGACAATCAATGTGAGATCCTGAAGATCCGACGTTTCGAGTTAGAACTTTCTTTTCAGGCCTCCATCAACATCGTGTTTCGATCGTTCACCCCTACTCCGGGTGGCTTCGAATTCCAGCCGGGAAAGAATTATTTTCTTATCAGTGAGCGAATTGCTCGGTGTTTGACGTTTAATTTACGACCATTTCCAGGCACTTCGGACGGCACACAAGAGGGAATCGACCGAAAGAAGGACGGCCTGTGCACGACGAAACAAATGAAGATCAAGTTCGAAGTGGAGCCCGACCGGCGCGGAATCGAGAGTCCGAAGTTCGCAGCCCGCACGTTCAAGAAGGATAGGGACGCGGATCAGTCGACGCCCGTCATGTACGTAGTCCACGATGGAAGCGACATCGACGATGGTAACGACAGCGTCCAGAGAGGCCCTTCTGACGAGAGAGTTTCAGATGACGGCGGCTCGAACACGTGCTCGTACCTGGTGTCACTGGTCCTGCTGGCGGCCGTCTACCTCCACTGATTCCCTCCCGATTCTTTCACTATTTCCAAACCGCTCACATTGTCATCGCACGGGTCTCCTCGAATGTTCTTCACCACCTCTTCTCTTCATCTTCATCTGTATTCCCCCTTCTCTCCAGTGATCCACTCTAGATTCTTTCTGCTCCCCATTTTTGCCGATTTCTGTGATCAAGACGCACAAATAAAGAAGCAAACTTCTCTCGCTCGAAAGCTTTTAATTTCTAAAGTTTCAAATGGGGGGAATCGAGGGCCGAAGGGAACTAATTAGTGTGACTGCGAGGGGCCTCCACAGATGGAAACAGACAGGTTTTATTTATCAGCCGTCGAGGACACATTGTGTGTGTGTTTCTCCGCATTTCTTCTCTCTTCCATTCCCGATCTTTCCATTCTACCACAATCTTTGACCTGAAAATGGAAGAGAAATGAATCTACTATGCATTTCCTTCCTGCTCCTCTCCCTTTTTCTGCTGGTGAACGGAGGCGAAGATGGTTCGTTAGAAAGGAAAAAATAGTCTTCTGAAACATCTGAAATCCCTTTCAGACGAGTTCAGAGCGAAGACGTTCGTCGGCGCTCCACTCACTTCCAGCATCTTCGACTGGGTCCCCTTCAGACTTTCCCGCATGACACAATCGGTCCGATTCAGAAAATTTGCCTTCGTGAACGTCTTCTTTTCCAGAAACCGCTCATCAGTCTCAAAGTTCGGGCCGTCAATCGAATCGTTTTCACGAAAAAGGACTCGCTTCTCCAAGAAATTTCGAACGTGAGCGAGTACAAAAAAGAGCAGGAGAAGCAGTTCGAAGAGAAGCCGTTCGCGACGGAATCGAAAGAAGTCAGTGTCAACGAGCCGGACAAAATGTACGAGAAGGGCGAAGAGCCGAGGATATTCATCGTGCCGAAACAAGGAGAGACCGTCACGAAACTGGGAGGGAACGAGGAGACGTCGGAAGTTTTGGCGGAGGAAAACGAGACGCAGAGACCGAAAGAAGACGACTTCCAAATAATGTACGACGACGAAAAGAGGGAGTACGTGCTGAAGAAACCGGTGAAAATGGACGAGAACGGGATAATCGACTCGTGGAACGGAGGGGATTCGAAGGAGAATCGAGGAACTGACGACGACGAGGCACGACGTATTCTGGAGAAGGAAGAGGGTGACGACGGAGGCAAGGAAGACGTGGGAAAGGAGAAGAAGAAGAACGAGACGGAAGTGACGCTCACCGAAGAAGACGTCAACTTGCAAGGTATTCTGGGAGCCATCGAAATCCGACTTGAACCGTTTCAGATGTGCAATTCCAATCACACCAGTTCCGCCCGGGAAAAAGTAAAATTCGTACTTACGATCTCGCTTGGATGGATCCGAGTTTCTTGGAGAAAGAAGAGTTCTCCATTCGACTCACACCGCAACAAAGATCCGATTGGAGGGACAAACTCACCAATATCAGTCTTTTGGAGGAGCGGCGAGCAGACGAGCACCGGGATTACGGTAGCAGCTACATCCTGCCCGTGCTCAAGAGTGTCGACTACGACAACACGACGGTGCCGTTGGCGTTCAACGGTTCGATGAGACGTCCTCCCAATCGCAACGTTTCCATTCAGACATTCCTGTGAACGTGGCCGTCGCATTCAATTTTTTGTACTTGGCCAACTTCGACAGCGAACTGATGGAGTTTTCGATGGATGTCGAGATGGAGTTCTCGTGGATCGACATCCGGTCCGTTCTTTCTCAACGGCCCGCGTACCCTCCTGTTTCAGATTAGTGAGCAACTACACGAAACCGATCAGAATCCGGGAGAAAGGGATCATAGAGCAGATCTGGAGACCCGATCCGTACATTGTGAACTCGAAACACTCGTACTTTCATTACGTGTCTTTCCCGAATATTCGGATGAGAATCACTCCGGAAGGTCTCGTCACGTACACCGTCAGGTGAGAGAAAGGACGCGTCGTCGGCTGGAAGAGAAGTTTCAGAGTGTCTTCGGTCTGCTCGTGCTTCATGTCGTTCTGTTTGTACCCGCACGACCGGCAGGAATGTGACCTCAAAATCAGTTCAAGTGAGTTTCAGCAGGAGATCCCGGACATTCTTGAACTGTTGCAGTCGCCTACTCGAATCAGTACGTCAAGTTTCATTGGCACTCAAATCCGATCCGTTTCCAATCGAAAATCACTCTGCCGGAGTTGCACATCACGAAAATAAAAACGGGCGAATGTTACACAGAGGGAAAACTAGGTGAGTTGTCACTTTTCCGCCGATTCGAATTCTGCGATTCCGTCTCACCTGAGCAAACATCGTTTCTTCCAGTGGACGCTTCTTGCCTACGAATCTTGTTTTCTCTGGAAAGAGACAGTGCTCGGTTCGTCATCGAGAAGTACGTTCCGTCGACGTTGGCGATGATGTTCGCCTGGGTGGCCCCCTACGTGCCCTACAACTATGAAGACGTCAGAATCATCACCCCGATCACAGTAAGCACGGGTGAGGGGTCAAGAAGGCGAACGGATTGTGTTGCAGGTGCTGCTGACTCTGGTGCAGATGGAGAAGGGAGACAAAGAAATCCGCACCTCGTACCTCACCTCCATCGACGTCTGGTTCGCCGCGATGAAGTCGTTCACAGTGCTCTCGTTGCTCGAATCGCTCGCAGTCCTCGCTCTGATCAAACGGAGCCGCGCGATGACGAAAAACGCGGAGAGGGCGGCGAACGAGTTCGAACGATGCACGTTCGAGGCGGAAGCCTACCGCCTCAACCGCCTCTACCACCGCGTCGACTCAATCTGCCGCTTCTCCTCGCCCGTCGTTTTCATCGCCTTCTTTGTTTATTATGTGCTTTTCATCGCTCAGGGGAACGAGAATTGTGTTGAGATATGAAGAATTGAGAAATGTTTTGTTGGGAAAGAGCAGTTTACAATCAGACACACCCACCGGTCCGTCTTCCTAGCGAAAAGGCATTTGTCGATTCTTTTGTCACCGAGAATGCATAACACGCGCATTCAATGCGAAACCATTCGATTGGAAAGCGGCTCCGAACTGTTTTCTCCTCCCAAACTGTATTGGGAAAATGAAGTTAATAAGCCAGTAGTTATGCCAATCTCTTCTTCAATCTAGACAGACAGAAAACAATCTTCATGCAAATCGAAACTCGAAAACCAAATGTGATTCTCTCCGGGACGATCGAAGCAGATAGTTTCGAATGCATGCATGCCAATATGCAAATCGGCGCTGTTTCGATGAGTCCACTCTGACAACACTCTTTGCTCTCCGCAACGCTCTTATCAAGGCGTTGCCTTTCTTATTCCAGGTTTACGCCCTGTCAAAAGCGTGACGGAAATTTCTGAAAGCTGACGAGAACATTGGTCGCCCACTTTTCCGTCTCTCTGTCTCTCAGTTGCCGTTTTGAACTCTTGTTTTTCTGGTCTCCAAACAAACAAAATGCAGTTGCGACCTCTTTTGTTTCGTGTTTCAAATAGTCCTTTGTCTCCCACACACCTCTCTCTTCCGGATTGATCGATTCGTCGTCTCTCCTGCTCCATGCTCTTGGTTACAGCGGATCTCAGATGAAACGGGATGACCTGCAAGGTATCCGCGGACTTGCCATTCTCGCCGTCTTGGCATTCCACTTCTTTCCGAAACTCTTCCCGAATGGATACATCGGAGTCGACATGTGAGCCTTCCCTTCGTTTCCCTCCCCATCCCATCTGCTCTTCAGCTTCTTCGTCCTCTCCGGATTTCTCATGACAATGATTTTCGGATCGAAACCGATCACTTCCGAGTCCGTCTATCAGTTCTACTACCGGAGGGCGAAACGGATTCTGCCTCTCTACCTCCTGATCATTCTTGTTGGTGAGTCTTGCGGTTTCAAGCAGACACACCATCGATTCTTTCAGGATGCGTTGGCGTTTTTCTGCTTTTCCCGAGCACTTTCGTTCCGATGAACATGGAGTCCGCGTGGAATTCCATATTTCTATACCACAATATGGCCGAACACTCTGACAACAACATGTACTTCAAGATGGTAAAGGAGTGTCTGAAGGCGCCTCCGAAAGAGCGGTGATTGCAGCTGAACCAAGCAGAGGACATCTTCACGCACACCTGGTCCCTCTGCGTCGAAATGCAGTTCTACCTCCTGGCTCCGCTCATTTTCCTGTTCCTTTCCTTCTGCACTTCGGGCTCTCTGCTCGCCTTCTTCCACGTCATCATCATTCTCACTTCTCTCGGAAACCACTTGCTTTCCAGCGAGCAAATCGCGTTCAACAGGTCAGTCATCCTCTTTCGGCTCAAAATGTTCCCCTCTTTCAGTGTTTTCTGTCGAGTATGGCAATTTCTCATCGGATCGGCCGCCTTCTTCCTTTCCGTCGAACTGATCGATCTGGACACAAAAGCGACTGTAAACTCGGAACGACTTTTGGAAGAGGATGAGGAAGTAGAAGAGGACGACGAGGAAATAGTGAAGAAGCCGCGTCGGAACCTGAGCCGTCTTCCCTTCTACATCCTTCTGTGGACGTCTCTCCTCGTGCTCACTGTCCTCTCCTTCGTGCCGTGGACGTGTCCGGCTTCTCTCTTGAGAATAGTAATCACTGTTCTGATTGTTCTCATCCGGCAACCAGATCATCATTTCAGACGTGCACTTTCTTCGCGGCAGTCGTCATTCTCATGGGCGCCTTGTGCGAAGTGAATCCGATGAAAAACAGGTAATTGAAACACTTTTGAAATCAGAAAAACACTCGTTTTCCAGAGTGCTCGTCTACATTGGCGACATTTCGTACAGTCTGTATCTCGTTCACTGGCCGATCTATGTCTACGTCAAACACTACTACGAGAACAATGTTTCGAGTGGGATGAAACGGGGAACGGGCAATGAAAGAGGCAATCCGATTTGCAGTTTATACGCTCGGCATCGCGGTTTCCGTCATCGCGGCAGTGCTAATTTCGGAGAGTTTCGAGAAATGGTATCTGAAGCTGGGAAGGAAGGAGGTCGTCATCATGATCTCCCTCTTCTACATCCTCATTCTCGCGCTGATTGTGAACAAAGAACACATCGCGCAGATGATCGACAGCATGAAGTACGGACATGAGGAGAGTATCGCTTCCAGGGTGGACAGTGCTTTCGAAAATGTCACTTTGGGTTAGAATTCGACAATTCCCAAATGAAGACGACACAAAACGTTTCAGAGCAAGCGGCGGCGTTGAACAAGAAATGGGCGAGGGAAGAGTACAAGAACTTGGTCATTCCGAACTGCTACCCCAACGCCACCGAGCACGGACTGTGCGAGTTCGAAAAGGAGGGCTTGACCGGGAACCTGAGCGTCTTCATCGTCGGAAACAGTCTCACTCCGAACCTCGCGCCGCTCGTTTTCAGAACGTTCGGGAAGCACGCCAAGGAGATGTTCAAGTTCAGTGCCTCGTGTGAGTCACTGCTTTGGTTTTCAGGAGGAACTCTCCGTTTCAGACTGCGAAGTTCTTGTTGTGGCAAGTGAGAAGAGGTGTCGGAAAAACTACGAGCGATACGAAGAGGAAGTATTCAAGAAGCTGCCCGACGTCCTTTTCATCCTCACCAGGTTCGTGTTTAAAGCACTGGAAACAAGGAAGTCAGACTTTTTCAGGCCGGACAAACTGACGAGACCTCTGAAGGACCCCGTTGAACAGGACGGAGTGTTCAAAGAAGCGCTGTCGACTCTGCGAAAGTACGAGAACAACGTGAAACGAAAGATCTTCATCCTCGAATCGTACACTCCGCCCAAGAATCTGCCTCTTTCCAAGTTCGCAAAGTTGCTCGAGGAGGGGAAGCCGGTGAATCAGGTGGGAGCAGTATATCATCTCGTGCCAACTGTGTTCTTTTCCAGAACATGTTCAAAGTGGACTTTTCGTATCGGAATGCACTCCGACGACAAGAAGAGCTAGTGAGAAAGTGAGTGTTCGGGGGGTGTGTTCCTCCGTTAAACTCGAGTTTCAGATGTGAAAAGTGTGAATTGATACGCATTTCGGATGTTCTCTACAACGGAAACAAGACGAGGAGTTACGATGAGAAAACGAAGCTGGGCTACTACTACGACGGACTTCACATCACTCCGTTCGCCATGAACCTCATTCTTCCTGTCTTCCAGAAAGTTTCAAACGCTTTTCACTAGGTCGCTTTAGTTGTTAGATTTGTTTAGCTGTATATCATGTACATTCCTGTTTCGAAAGTCGGGTCATTGGAAACTGTATTTCTGTGATTCTTAATAAATGAAGTGAGCTTCGAGGGGCCCTCAGATATTCACGGCAATGAAGGCTATCGATAGTTATTTTGTTTTTGCTCCTTGTAGTTTGGAGGTGCAAAGTCCCTTCTGAAAAAACACACTAGCAACATGTTTTGATAGTAGGAACGGTTTAAAAAGGTGAGATAAGAGCACTCCTCCACCTGCGTTCCGCATGAAAAGGGCCGATCTGCAAGGAATCCGTGGCGTCGCCATCCTCGCCGTCCTCGGTTTCCACTTCTTCCCCAAGATATTCCCGAACGGATTCATCGGAGTCGATGTGTTTGTTCTTCTTCAGAAGACAGAAACCTTCAATATTCCCCGTCATTGCAGCTTCTTCGTCCTCTCCGGATTCTTGATGGCCATGATCTTCGGATCGAAACCGATGAATCTCGAAAGCGTGCACACTTTCTACTACAAAAGAGCCAAACGTATCCTCCCGTTGTATCTTCTCGTGATTCTAATCGGTAAACGGAATAGAGGGCGACTAGTTTGAAGCTGTTCCAGGCTCCGTCCTCGTCTTCCTCGTTTTCCCGGCTCCTTTCATTCCGATGAACATGGACTCGGCGTGGAACTCGATTTTCCTCTACAAAAACATGGCCAAACGTTCGGACAACAATGCATATTTTCAGATGGTACTGTTCAAACACTGTCCTCTTGCGATCTTCGTTTTCAGTTGAACCAAGGAGAGGATCTGTTCACCCACACGTGGTCCCTGTGCGTCGAAATGCAGTTCTATCTGCTCGTCCCCTTGATCTTCTTCCTCTTCTCGTTCTGCCACACAACGTTCAGAACCTCACTCTATCTTTTCTCTCTCATTTCGACTTCCCTGGTTTTCCACTTGCTCTCTTCGGAAAACAATTCGTTCAACAAGTACGAGCACTCCATCTCATTCCAGTCTTGTTTACCTCCTCTTTTTCAGCGTTCTTTGCCGTGTCTGGCAGTTTATCACTGGCTCCGCCGTATTCTTTGTTGCTCTATCGTGGACAGAGCAAAAGAGCCCCAAGGAGGTCGATTTGGAGATCCAGAAGAGCCTCGTTCCGTCGAGGACGTTTTTCATTTCATGGGTTCTCTTCCCGACAGTTCTGTTATCTCTCCTTCTTTCCATTCTCCTGCCTTTCCAACTAGCGCCTTCTCTTCTCAGGCCGGTAGGTGTCCCGTTATGTCCCGCGTGACAGTGTCCCGTAGACTGTCACCTTTCTGACGGCTTTCCTCATTCTGCTCGGCTCTGTCTCCACCCGAAATCCGATGGAAAACAAGTACGAGACAGTGAGTGTTCTCTGACTTATCAGCGTTCTCTGTTGCAGGTTGCTGGTGTACTTGGGCGACATTTCTTACTGTCTCTATCTGGTGCACTGGCCCATTTACGTCTATGTCAAGCATGGCTACGAGAACGAGACTCCGGGTAGGATCGAGAATCGGAGAGAACAGTTCGAACGATGCATTCAGCTTACCTGATCGGAGTCGCCGTCGCAGTCGTGATATCAGTGTTAGTCACCGAAACTTTCGAGAAGTGGTACCTGCAATTGGGTCAGCGGTCGACTTTCGCGATGGTATTCACTTTCTACGTCCTCATCTGTGCGATTGTTCTGAATAAGGGTCACTGCGAAAAGGGGAAGTGGAGGGAGAAATTGAGTTAAGTTTGCAGGAAACGTCTCGAAGCTTCTAGACAGGATCAGATACGGAGACGAGAGTTTCGTTCTCAAGTTCCCCGACTTCTTCGAGAACGTCACATTCTGTAAGACGGCCGGTAACGTCTCCGAAGCATCCGCTCTTCAGCAGAAGCAGTCTCGTTGAATCGGAAGTGGGCGAGAGCCGAATACAAATACATGGCCGTTCCGAACTGTCTCCCGAACGATCAAATCTACGGATTCTGCGAGTTCACAATGACTTCTGAAGGGGAAGAAGACGTGTTTCTCGTCGGAAACAGCATGGCCCCGAACCTCGGATCTCTCGTGTTTTCTACTTTCGGACGACGCGCGAGGAGCATGTCCATGTACAGCTATCCATGTAATCACGACGTCTTCTGTCTCCAAAATAAGAAGCTTCAGACTGTGAAATCCTCACGTTGGCCGATGAGAATCGATGCAAGGAACAGAAGGAAAAGTATTTTTCGGAGGTGGAGAAGAGGAAGCCAGACGTCGTTTTCATGCTGGATCGGTCTCCGAATATTCCCTATTTGATTATTTTGTTCACAAAATTTTCAGACCGGACAAGTTGACTCGTCCCCTTCAGGGTCCGGTTGCAGAGGACGAGATATTCTTGGAGGCACTGGACACACTTCAGAAGTACGAGGACGTCGTCAAGAGGAAGATATTCGTTCTCGGATCCTACACGCCTCCGAGAAACATCAACCTGTCTCAGTTCGTGAAGATTCTCGAGGCGGATCCGAACGTGTCCCAAGTGAAAATATCAATAGTTGATGGAACCGCAAATGTAGTTTCAGAGTGTCTATGAGACCGACTTTTCCTATTTGAATGCTGTAGTACGACAATTGGAACTGGTTAAAAGGTGAAATCCCACTGCGCCTGACTGACGTCTTCTGATTCAGATGCCAGAAATGCGAGATAATTCCCATTTACGATGTGTTGTACAGCGGAAATCAGACGAAAAATTTCGACGAAAAAACGAAACTCGCATTCTATTTCGATGGATTGCACATCACTCCTTTCGGAATTAATCTCATTTTTCCACTTTTTCGAGTCTTGTAAAGCAATTTATTGAATGTCCTAATTTGCACTATCTAGTTCACTTTCTATCACTGAGGCTCTCGTAAATAACCGAATTATCGGATTGAAACGCTGGATGATAGACCTCTTTTGGAAAAGAGGAGACGTTCCGGACGTCTTCGAGCGTCGGCGTGATGTACATTTGGACTGGCATCTGGGCATTAATCAGGTTGTAGGCGACTATCGAAACGGCACAGATGAACTCGAAGAGACCTTCCACCAGAGGCACTGAAAGGAGACGTTGAACGGAGAGGAAAACCGAAGTGCCGACCGTATGCGTGACACTTTTTCCGTTTGAAAAACGAGAGCCAACTGAGAACTACGTGCGGGTAACAAGAAGAAAATGCGATGAAGCAGGTGGTTTTGATGTAGAATCTCGGAGTTTGAATCTGAAATGAACGGATTTCTCGGACGGAATAACGATTGAAAACGAACCAAAATGAAACGGCCGTCGAGGGCGTCGTGAAGAAGATCGAGAAGCATTTCGATGAAAGTGAAGACTCCGACGAATAGATACGCATACGGATGGAAGAAAGAGACTGAAAACCGACTGAAACCGGATGGAGACGAGGGGGACTGACTGCTGTTGACGTCGAATTCAGAATGGAGAGCAGTGACCCAGAAGAGAGAAAGCGACTGAAGGAACGAAAAGAGAGGCGAGGAGGAGAGCAGAAACTGCATGAATCGTGGAAACGGACGTCTTCTGCTCGTCAGAACATCCGACGTTCGGAACAGAGCCAGCACCTGCAACACGAAACATTCACCTTTCTCCGGGTATCCGGGGCAGATACCATCCGGAAACTCATGCATTCCAGAATGAGAAACCGGAGGCCCGATGAGAAGTACGGATCCAGTTCGATAGTTCTCGTGATCGATTTGATCTGCAATACGGAGAATTCAGAAGTAATCCGTTCGTTTCCGGGCTCACGAGCAGTCCTTCTGGCAAGGAAACTGACGCCGTGCTCTTCTCCCAGTCGCAGAGAATCTGGCCATCGGACTGCAATAAGCCGATCATTCTCGGAGGAGAGACGTCTCTTTGCACACCTTGCAGTAGCTCAGTTCCGTAGTGCCGTATTCGATGCGCGAGTAGTTGTTCAGTCGGTACAGTGTGTTTTTCTCTCGGAACTTTGTGATCCTGCGAGAGAAGTCTCATTCCCCCCCCCGAAGGGATCCTTCCACTCACTTGTACAGTTCGCTCCGATGCTGTTCCTTGTTGATGAACCTTCGCATCGCTGGTTCCCACGTCTTGTTGGCGTCGCAATTGTCCTGAACACAAAGACGCGTTTCTCGAGATGGAAGGAATCGAACCCAAGGAACGGAAGGCTCCGAATACGGGCTGTACTGTGCCATGAAGACGATGATGACGATGAAGACGCTCCAGAATCCGTAGAAGATGAAGCTGTGTCTGGGCATTTCAAAGTGATAGTGGCACAGTTCGATCTCTTCTTCTATTCCGAGCTTAGTCATTCTGAATATGTGACGTCATCAGATGAAACGGGCAAAGAAAAAAAGGGAAATTATCACATTGATTGGTTTAGTTTTAGATAACTAGATAAAGCTACAAATAGAGGCAAAGTATAGCATGATAACATGATAAAGCAGCTGGTCACAGGGATGGAGTGACGGCGACATTGAGACATAAAGGGAGGATTGGTTCGGAATGGGAGACAGTAAACCAGTCGCTCGCTCTCTATCTCTTCATCTCGATCGCTGTCTTTTGTCTTCGGTCAGCAGCAGATGTTTCCTGCTTGGCAAGTGTATCCGTTCGCGCAGAGGCCGTTGAAGCAGGAGCCGTACGGAGCACGTCCCGATGCACACGTGGCACAGCAGTAGCCATTCGAAGCGCACGAGTAGCCGGTCGGGCAGCCCTGAAACGTTGTTTTTCTGGATTTTCAGTTTTCTTCGACCGATTCTCACGTTGGTGCAGAGTCCTGCAGTCCTTCCGTACTGACACTCGCAGCAGTAGTTGGAGGTGGTGCAGGTGAACTGTCCGCAGACTTGGCCCGTCGAACAGGCCGAGATGGCTGGCAGTCCGCCGCAGGATCCAGTGTATTCGTTGCCTGTTGTCGTGCAACAGATCGCGTTTATGCAAGTTTGTCCGGCGGCGCAGTCGACAGAAGTCGTGCAACGGACTTGAGTTCTCTGTCCGTTGTAGCAGTAGGCTGCAGAGTTCCAGGTCAAAAACTCAGAGGATTAGTGTTTCGAACCCAAGTTGGCAACGGACTGAGTGGTAGTAGACGTCGGGAAGACGAACGAAGGTCTCGTAGTGACTGTCGGCACAGTGCAGCAGCAGTTGTTGATGCAAGCGGTCTGCTGACTCGAGTAGGGAGTGCACTGCAAACTGGGATGTCAATCTCAGAGTCAGAAACTGGGATGCCTGATAGTTGAAGTAGCATCCGACTCCGATTTTGAGGCCCCCGTTCGGGCACGTGTTCGCATTGCTTCTCGTGGTTTGAGTCCACACATTGCACGCTGAATTCGTATTCTTGGAAGGAGGCGTGGATGAGGAATCTCACGGTAGAGCGAGTAGAACTGATTGGGGTAAGTGCCACACACGTAGTATTGTCGCTTCTGTCGGACGGCGACTTCAGAAGACGCAGATGACGTGACGACGAAGGAGAAGAGAGCGAGAAGCAACATTTCAGCCGAATGCCGCATTGTGACTGCTCGAGACCGAAAGTTGTGCGAGTCCTCGGGCGCGTGTTTGCACAGCCGTCGCAAAAAGATCGAACACGTTTCCTTTGTTGGGATGCCCTCCACACAAATGACGAATATCCCCGTGAAAGCGGAGAAACGAAAGAGACGGGCGACTTCATTCTGAGAGAAAGACCCCGGGAACTCCTTGTCGACATGGTTTCGAGCGCCTCCTCTCGGAATGATTCGCAGGAAAGAAAATCGCTTCTAGACAAGTCTAGTAAGCGATTTCCAGCTGGAACGGATGCTGAAAGTGGATTCAGACTCATCGAAAGTGCCGAAGAGTGGCGAGAAGAGCAACAAGACTGAGAAATCGTCGAAACGGTCCGGATCGGGGAAGAGCAGCAAGGCGACGTTCAAGTCGGAGCGTCCTTCTCTCGCAACACAAAGATCGACGACTTCTATTCAGAGGTGACTTCTGGAGACCGTGACAAAAGACGTGACTATAGTACTTTAGCATCGGAAGACGTGGACCGAAAATGAGTGACGGAACCGAGTTCGACACGGGTCCCTACGGCTACAGTGAGTGAGAGAAACCAACGTCCCACGAGCGGTCGTTTGCAGTCTTCTCGTTCATTTACCTCTTCGTCCTCTGGGGACTCGCCATCATCCTCGCCGTCGCTCTGATCTCGTACAACTATATCCGTCTCGACCCCCAATACCCTTCGTATTTCGGAGAGGGATCGTTCCTGGGAGGCGTTCCGAGTGAGTGTCTGTCTCTTCCGGTTGAGCTCCGATTTCGTCACGCTTCAGAGGCCACATTCGACCCGAACCCACGCAGGTTCCAAGAGGAGGGCACCAAAAACTTGATGGAATGGAGTATTTATGACTTCAAGTCATATCTCAACCTGTTGATCCGCTATAAGCAGTTGTTGAAAAGTGGGTCGAGAATGGGATTTGGGCCGTGGCAACGGGAGTGTCTGCAGAGTATGCGGTCGGAAGCAGAACAACGAACCTCTGCAAAAACAGCAAAATGAACACTACTGACGCGTGTCACTTCGACAGAGTCACCGACTTTGGCGACTGCGTCCTTTCAAAGTGAGCTCCCTGTCTTCAGATGACGGCACGACGTCTGCTTTCAGCAATAATCTGGAGACCGGCTTCGGGTACAGTAAGGGACAGCCGTGCATCATGCTGAAGATCAACAAGGTCGTCGGATGGGTTCCCCAGTTCGAGAACAAGACGGAATGCCCTCCGGACGACCTCTGCTGTGGGCCTGGAATCCAGTTTCAGTGTGAATCCGATGTTCGGACGCCATCTTGTCACCTGAGAAACGGCCTTTGTTTCAGGATGACGTGAACTTCGAGTACTATCCGAAGAACGGAATACCCGCGTGCTACTTCCCGTATGCCAATCAGAAGGGATACGAGCAGCCCTATCAGATGGTCAAAGTCGCCAACCTGACCTTCAACAAAGAGGCACTTTCTCTCCTTCCCTAACGTTTCCCAATCCCAACTTCCAGACGACTATCGAGTGCTACCCGACGCTCCCGGCCCCACTCAAATACGTCAATGGCGGCAGCAAACGGAACGAGGCGAGATTCCATATTCTGATGAAAAAGACGCCGCCGAAAGACATGGATTAATAATGAGAAATGAATGGTTTCGTCGTGGCACACAAATAAATACGTTCATTCAGCGGGGAATCGGGAAGTTTTGCATGCGATTATAGCAGGTTGCGGCAGAGTTCGAAGCTGCGGAGGGCGAGCATGCAGTCGATTCTGGAGGCGCGGCTGTGGACGACGGGCGGTCTGAAACGGGGGAGAAGTTGACGGTGTTCCAGCGGTAGAGACTGACCGTCGATCGAGCATCTGGAAGAGGTTCTTCTGGAACTCGGGCATCACTTCGTCGACTCGCTTGTCGACAGATTCTGAAGGAGCAGACGGTTGGCTATATCTGTGTGGGGAAACGTACCGTAAGAAGCTGTGACACAGACGAGGACGGCGACAAGAAGGAGCGAGAGCATGACGAACGAAGACATCACGTGTTGCTTGTGTTACCTGGAGACTGGATGTAATTGTGTTTGACTTCGTGCCCGGGATGATGTCAGGGGAGGGCACGAGAAGCGAGCAGAAGGGGGCGGGGTCGGAAAGGTGGGAAAGGGAGAGAGATGTCAATCAAGTTCTGCACGTCGCTCCGGAATTATTAATGTGGAGAAGTTGGAAGGGATCAAACGGAGCGGAACTGAAGCCAGAAATCAGAACACGTGATGGTTCGAGAAAAAAAAGAGAAGGGATTATGCGGGGGAACAAAGGTCCAGAGGCTGTCGCCTCCTGACAACAACAACAACGACGCGAATGAAACGAGACGAGATGAAGGCGTGCCCGTCTCGCGAGATGAAGTGACCCCTTCAGAGTACGCGGCTCCGTGGTTTGAAGTCGTTTCGTTGGAATCCAGACCTCAGTTCTCTCTATTTCGCATAAAAACAAAACAGCTTCAGACTTTGGCGGACGAATTGAAAATTCGGAGAACGCTGCTCTTATTAGCAGTCGAAAGAGGGTTTTCGAAACTCGGAGAAGTAGGTGTCGGCGTGGCTTCCGGAGTGGCAAACAAACGCGTATTTACTTGAACTTGTCACCCTCCTCCCCTGCCACACAGACATACTAAATGAGCGGAAAGAAACGAGACACGAGCCGAAACGAGATTTGTGCGCCGCATTTACATACATTTCACACGAGAAGACGTCATTTCACTTCCGGACGCAGCCATCTGGGTTCCGAACGTCAGAAGGGGTCTGATCTCTCGGAAACAGGGAACTTCAATTTGTTCGGAACTGGAATTTCAGACGAAGTTTTGCTCTCTTTTCCAGAATCCACAAGTGTTTTGATGCTCAAAAGATGCCACCTCCAGACGCTATCTCTCTCTCTCTCACTCCAGATACTCCCCAGATATATTCAGAAGCCACGATGCGTCATCGTCTTCAGAATAAACGTCCGGACGGTAAGCACATAAGTGTGTACTTGAAGCTTATCCGCTTTCTCGCGAACCGGACTGCCGTTCCTCCTCTTCTTTCTTTCCGTCACAACCATTACAAAAGTCGTAATCTGGTGCCGTAACCGGGCCGCACCTCCCCAGATCCAGCTAATCCGCCGACGCGAAAAAACAGCGAGACGGCGCTTCTGAGAGAAGATTCGAAACGATTCGAAGACAGTTTCTTCGTATTCCCGTGTCATGCTGCTTCATATTTCCGCCACGCTCCTCGTTTTTTCTCTATCGGTGAGTTGTTCCTGTGTTTTCGAGAAAACGAACGCTTCTCGCAGGTTCGCGGTGACTCGGAGCGAGCAGCGAGCAAAGAGAAACCGGAAGTCTCCGAGCAGCTCGATCCCTCCATTTACATCCGTCAGAACGGATTCATGAATGGAATGGGCATGGGACAGACGCTCGGCGGAATGGGCCAGAACCCCATGAACCAAGGTAGTGAGTGAGGATGACGTCATTCAGAGAAGCCACGTGGGAAAGAGGAATGGTTCGGGACAGAGAAAGAGAAAGAGATCGAACATCTAAAGAGAGCGGATCTTTGTGCGAGAGCCGGTGATCAGAAGGTGTGAATAGCTGAAATTAGAGGCTACAAACCAGAAACTTGAGAGTCACAAACAAGAATTGAATGGTAGCATGATGACGATCTCTGATAACAGGCCATTGTTCGAGGGATTAGCGGTACAAGCAGCATTCTTTCAGTGAACTTTGCCTTCACATGCAAATGCACATCGAAAAGCACGAATCCGCTGGCGGCGGCTCCGTTGGACGCGAATGCGTTAGCGCAGCAACAGATCGTCCAGTTGCAGGTAAGAAAGGGAGAACGTCTTCTGAATGATTCAGCAACGCTTCATCTCCTTCCTCTTCTTCTAATCCGCGCGAGAAAATAGATTGACATCAGAGGAGAAAGTCCGCACAACAATAGTGCTCTTTCTGGCGAGAATCGAATAAACGAGTAGCCAGTTCATTTTCTAAATGGAATTTTTAGTGCTCTCGCCGAGAATAGAATCAGAAAAGGGCGCTCCGCACATTCATATTTCTCTTCTTTTGACGCGTTGAATCGGAAACATTGGCGACAACAATGGGGCCTTCACTTGACACAAAAACAAAAAATGCGCGCGGGAGGGAGGAAATGACAGAGCTCTCGTTTTGTTTTTGAAACGAATTTCAGGAGCAAGTGCGGAGGCAGCAGGAAATAATCAACCGTCAGTCGGCCACCAAGAACGGATTCGAGAACTTCAGTACGTTTCAGGCTCCGGCGGCTCGGAGCTGTGATATGGGCTCGTTTTCCCCTGTGGGAGTGTCTCACGGAATGTGGTGGGCGAGTTCCGCAGAAATCAGTTATTTTTCGAAAATCGGGCTCAAAACATTGCACTCGCTGAAAACATTCTCGAAAAAATAAACGGCCCGAAGCATGTCAATCTCGAGTTTGATGAGCCGAAAGCGCATCTGAGAAGACGTGCCTTTTTTTACGAACCGCCCGTTTTTGCAGCACAATTGATCGCTCTGGCCAACTCGATGGACTGCTCCTGCTCTTCGGACAACTCCGGAATGGGAGCCTCCGTCTCGATGGGCGGTCTGTACGGAGCCCAGAGCGGCTTGGGAGCGGCTGCCGGATTCCCGCCCGTCACTCTCGGAGGCGCCAACGGATTCGGATTTCCGGTGCAGAGGGGCGTGCCGATCACCTCGTTCGGGGGAACACAGCACATGATCGAAGTGCCTTATGCGAGATCTTGACTCGTTTCTTCCTTATGCAACAATAAATTATTAGTTCACTAAAGACTCTTTTGTTCTGGCGGTCTTTTATTGTACTTTGGACGAAACACAAAGAATCAAAGGCAAATCCGACGCTCGATTGATCCTCTTCTCGCCTGTTTTCGCGTGGCGTCAGTCCTTCCGATGACGCGTTCCCACACCACACTACTCCTTTTTCTCGCCTGTTTCCTCGCTATTCTCTACTTTTTCCAGCGGAAAGACGCATTCCACAGGTGGTCCATCCCGGTACTTCCGTCTTTCATTCCTTTTTCTTCTTCTTCGTGAAACAGTTTCTTGCAGTTTATCAGCGGCGACGTTTCGAACGAAGTGTTTGATGAGTGGCACGACTGCATGCTCCGTGACATGTCATTCCTCGCAACGTCTTCTGCCAACGTCTTCTGGACAGAATTGGAGAATTCGGTGCAGAGATGCGAGACGATAACTGAAATGAAAGATCTTCCGTTGGAACAGTTCACGAATCTCGACGAGACAAAGTACTCGATCCTTCCGATCGATGGGAATACAGTGAGCACCATCGTTACCATCGGCATCGGACAGGACGTCAATGCGGAAGTGCAGCTTCAGAAGGTCCTCCTCCCTCCACATTCCGACGACGTCTTCTCTTTTCCAGCGTCTCGGAAACCACTCCGTCCAGTTCTACGGCGCGGATCCGATTGTCGAGGGAAACGACGAGCTGTACTCGCAGTTCGGCCTCTTCTTCCCGTTTGCAATAGGCAACTCTTCGAGAATGGGCGTCGCTTCCGTTCTTCTCGACGGTCTCTTTTCCTTTTTTCCTAATCCAAAACGATTCATTTCAGGACAATACGTCGAGAAACGGGTTGTTCATGTCGAATTTGTGCAGTATTTGAAAGATATTATAGGCAAAAAAGTGAGTGGCGGGAGGAGGATGGACACGGAAAAACACTCTGTTTTCCAGTTTTTCGACAACATTTGGGTAGACGGGGAATACGCCGAGTACGAACTTTTTGAGTATTTCTACAAGGGCGGCCGGTTGGACGCCGAGGGAGTGACAGTGTGCCAGTTCAACATGGAGGTTCGTTGGCCAGCCAAAGGCCAGCAAATGAGAAATGTGCTTCCATTTCAGATGCATCTGCCGGATCTGGAACAGAAAAAGTCGTTCAAAAGGTTCATCGAACAGCTGTTTGCGGACCGGCGGTACGCGTTCTTCCGGCCCGTCCGTGGCAACCACATCCGTCTGTTCTTCGTCAATTTCCGGGATCCAAAATGTGTCAGGAAATACATAAGCAGCTAGGATCTTCCTTTCCTATCTTCGAATCTCTCATCAGTTTATCGACAATAAACGTCCGTACATACATTAAAACATGTTCTTTTATGACGATCTCCCGATTTCCAAACGCGCACGGCCTGCAAACAAGCAGCCGCTTTTGCAGGTTACAAGCTGCTCAAACACCCTCAGCAGCAAGAGGCCACGCCCCTTTCCGTGTTTCACTTGACTGTGCCTGGAATAGCCTTCAGTCGCAGAACGCAGTTCAACACACTGTTGCATTCGAGCAAGAAGGAGCCGGTGGGAACGTGGAAACCGAGGTGAGCACAAAAACCACGACGTCCATTGAAACGGCTTGCATTCGAATGCAAATCAGCTTTTTGTCAGCGATCTCTCGCGTTTTCTTTATTGATTTCTCGTTTGACTTTCCGAACTTTGTAACGGTTCTCGCATTCAATTGGGACACGACACCGGTGGCTGCTAGTCGAGAGAGTCACTCTCAGCAACCAGAAGGGTGCTTCCGAGCCGTCATCCACCAATGCGCGGTGGCCCGCATTTGATTCCTCGAACTTTGCGGGTCTCCATGACAATGCTTTTTTGGTTTCCCACACAAAAATGCCCCCTTTTGCGAAGTAATATCAGATTCCGCTTCGAAATGCGACTGGTTCCCTGCTCAGACTCCCGCGTTCCGAATCAAAAAAAGAAGAATGTAGTTCCGGCACAGCCGCAAAAAGTTCTTCTGGCCGTCCCCCTATCTCTTTCTTTCAACCGACATCTTCGTTTGCTGAGGTGACGAACCCACACTTTACTGCCTTCCAAACGCGCGCTTTTCTCTCTTTCTTCCCGCATTTGTTCTACAACTTGACGAGGTTTCAACTAGGTCGCCGACTGTAAATAGACGGTCTTTCCTCGTTTCCTATCTGAACCCGGAAGCTGCATGGCTCCACATGTTCTCCGTTGCAGAGCCAGTTTCCCCCTGATGCGACGAACGAATCTCACCTCGATCCTCGCTGCGGCGAGCGTCCTGATGCTTCTCTACATGATCTTGTCCAAGGCTCCCACCCCGCAGTTCAACTTCGGAGACTCCGCTGTCAACAAAGTCTGGGGCAACTTCAGTGCGTGGCACGACTGCATCAAGCGAAACCTCACTTCCCTTAAAGGAAACCCAAATGAGGTACGGACTTATTCCGTTCGGAAAACGAACCCACTTTCCAGCTGTGGTCTAAAATGTGGAAAGGAGTCAAACTATGCGAACAACTCGACGAAATGAAGTACTTACCGATTGGCGACTTTCCGAATTCCGACGAAACCAAGAGGCACATCTTGCCGAAGATGGTATCCGATCTTTCGAGAATGCGGCCAATCATGCTCTTTGCAGAACATTCCCAGTGTAATTGTGACACTGGGCATCGGACACGACACAGGAGCCGAAAAGAAGCTGATCAAGAAGCTGCCGACGGGATCCGAGTTCTACGGGGCGGATCCGATGCACGAAGTGAACGAGAACTTGTTCACGAACCTGCCCGGCAAGTACTTCCCGTTCGCGATCGGTGCACAGGCGGGAATCGCCGAGGCCAGTGTTCTCATAAACAGTGAGTCGGGATCGGAAGGAAAAGGGGTAAACGGATTGGCTCTCAGCGACATACGTGGTTCGGAACGTCGTCAACGTCGATATCATCTACTTTCTGAAGGATATTCTGAAACGAAAAGTAAGAACAGCTGAAAATTAAATGAGGAGAGAAAACGTTACAGTTCATCGATGACATCTGGATCGACAGTGAAGGATCCGAATTCGGCATCTTCGACCACTTCTACAGAGGCGGGAAATTCGATCAGAACGGCATCTCGTTCTGCCAATTCAACATGGAGATTCACAAACCCGACGACCTACAGAAGAAGCTCTTCCACGACTTCATCTTCCGCCTTCTGGACGACGAGCAGTACGCCTTCTACAGGTGACGTCCTCTTTCTCGCCCTTCCGGAAACTTTCCGTTTCAGACCTGTCCAAGGGCACCACATGAGACTCTACATGCTCAATTTCCGGAACGAAGAATGCGTTTATAAGTACATTCTCTAACTTGTTCCCTTGGGTTTTTCGATCTCTTGAATCGCCTTTTGTTTGTTTCCCCGTGTCTTTTGTAGTTTCCCCCCGAATAAATCGATATCAGAAAAGGAGACCGATAAGAGCAGCGAGCACACTCTGTTTGCAGAGATGAACTCAACGCCGCTCGTATTGATCGTCGCCGGTCGGTTTTCAGTCTCATTGTCTCCGGATTTCAACAGTTTCAGCAGTCGTTTCGCTGTCAGCAGCCGCCGTCCCGACCGCTTCCATCTCGGCCCACGTGCTCGACATTTCTGGAGGCTCTCCGGCGGGCGGCATCCAAGTTCTCGCGTACATTCAACAAAACGACCAGTGGAATAAGATCGGGAGCGAGTGAGTACCTCTTGCGTATCGCAAAGACGTTGAGGAGTTCAGGTTCACTCAGGACAACGGAAGAGTTGACTGGGTGTCTCCCGACTTTGCCCTCATCCCCGCCACTTACCGACTCGTCTACCTGACGAAGCCCTATTACACCGCCAAGGGTGTCGACACCTTCTACCCGTACGTCGAGGTCGTCTTCGAAATCAAGGACGCCACTCAGCACTACCACGTGCCGCTGACTCTCAGTCCGTGGGGCTACTCAACGTACCGCGGATCGTAACTCCTCATTATCTCTGTGTAGTTCTGGACTTCTCTTGCATTCCAATAAAGCATTCAGAGAAAAGAAAGCTGTATACAAGTTATGACACAATATGAATCCAACCGACTGCAAGACGTCGTTAACTTTTTTGCCGGGGGCGGAATCCGTCGATTCGGAAGATCCGGAATCGAGTGCGGAGGGGAAAGAACAGGTATAAAAGGGCCCGCAATGACACGCGTACACCAACGATGCGTCGTTTCTTGCCGTTTCTGCTTCTGCCGTTGGCATTGTGCCAGATCACTCCGGTGCCCAAAATGGACATCACACCCATTCCGATCGACAAGACGGATCCGAATGTGAAAGGCAAGTCTGGAAATACTCTACGCATTCTAATTCTCAGCAGTTTCAGAGTTCCAAAGAATCGACACGAACAAGGACGGACAGCTGACTTTCACCGAATTTCTGCTCTCGGACCGCCCGTTCCTCGAACATCAGTCCAGAAGATTCCACGGGTTCGACGGAAACGGTTCGTCTTCAGATTCAGACTCCGAACCTCATCAGTTTCTAGGTGACGGCGTCGTTTCGAAGAAGGAGTTCGAAGATTATCACAAGAAACTAGAGAAGCACAAGAGAAGAAGCGACATGTTCTTCAGCAAATTCGTGAGAATTCCTTCCGCATCCCAGAAATCCTTCCGTCCATTTTCAGAACCGCGAACGCCGCGATCCGTTCCAAAACTCGTTCTTCGACTCTTTTCAGCAGAACCCGCAGGTGGAGGAGTCACGCGAGCTCTCCGGACCCCTGCACAATCCATCGATGGTCCTCCTTTGAGCCGATCCAGTTAAACGCAATCTTGATCTTCTTATCGACCAACTTTAATAAAGTGTTCTAATATTTTGTTTTCTAGTGACCTGTAGTGACCGTAGATCAATTCTTCAGCAATTCAGCAAACGAATCACAAATACCAGCAACCAGCAGCCTCTCTGCATCAGTCCCGTTGCGGGTCGACGTGCCTCAACCCGAAGAAGTTGTGTCCATTGTCTTCTCTTCTCGTCATCTCTTCTTTTTTCGTCGTCGCCATCTCGCCCCCATCCATCCGCTATCATCTCGTCGGCTCGTGACGTCATCATCTTTCGAGAAACGATACGAATCTTTGGACGGAGGCGACGAACATTCGAAAAGGGAAGAAGCGGCCGGCACTGTAAATCATATGACTCGCGCCGATTTCCGGGTGATTCGATTACCCGGTCAACGAGTTTATGACCGCTTCGCATTCCAGAAGTTTCCGCCCTGAAACAGAAGTAGCCGTTGATAAGAACACCTCCGCCTTGCCTCCCCCATCCGTCTCCTAATGACCCTCTTCGCATCCTGACAGGTCGTTATATCTGCAGCAGCCAAGTGTCTTTGTTCGCCGCCTCCACCTGCCACCGGTCATCGCTTCCGATTCCCCTCTCACGGTCACACGTTTCTGCTTCTCAACGAAATAAGTGTCTTCCGAATGCTGCCAGAAACGGTTTGATTGCCCGTTTCGTTTCCGTCGTTCTCAAGAGGCGTGGACGCATGTGTTTTGAACAGGTGGCGATTGCATGGAATACTATCAGAAGGATCAAAAGAACACAATCATCTTCCCCCTCTTTGCGAAGTTTTAATATCCCTCATCGCGCGATCAACTTCTTCTTCTTCTCTTTCCCACATATCCCCGCTTCCGACGCCGTCAAGAAGACCATCACACACATACAGACATCGGACGACGACGTCCTCGTCAGAAGTCTGGCCAGAAGTAGTTGAACTTGTCCGCTTAGCTAGAGCGTAGCAGAGATCATCAATTCCATGTAGCCTCATCATCTTTCAGATGACGTTCTTCTACTTTTCTCCTCTGTTTGTAGAATTCCTTTCGTAATCTCATTGAATTGCACTTATCGCCGAGCGGTTGACCGAAAAACAGCTTAAAAACTTGTGGTGGGTGAAGAAAACGCCCTGTTTTCAGGCTGGCAGCCCTTCCAGTAAGCCCCCTTTCCTTTCGATAATTCCATTTATTGGGCCGAAAGAATTTCCAAAAATAATTGTAACATCCACAAACTGAGAAGGGCATTCAAGTCTTCTCGGGAGGCACGTAGGTCAACTGATGATCACGGACGATGCGGGTCACGATTCGAAAACAAAAGTGTTCGATGTTCACGGTGGGTTGAAGACGTCGTCCTGCTTCCGAACCGATTCGTCAATAAGCGACTCCTCCAACCGTGTCCGCACGTCTTCTGGTTTCACTTTGAAGAAACCCATCTCACGGTCCATATAGATGCAAATACAGCCCCCCTTCTAGCCTATACAGTCCGTGTTGGTTCTCACTTCGTCGGTCAGTTTGCTTACGAGACCGTCGGTTACGTCACCACGGCGCCCTGCCCCCGCCCGCGAAGCTCCGCCCCTCCGTTTTGCGTATTCGAAGGAGAGACGCCTTCTGCTGCAGCCAGCGCCCACTCTTTCCGTAGACAGCTACTTTTCTCCTCTCCCCTCCCCACCGTTCGCCGAATTATGGATTTTATCGCAAACTCTGCGACTTGATGTCTGGTTCTTCCTATTTACATCCCCCTTAGGCAGTCCTTTTCTTGCGGTCCTCATGGTCAAGAATAGTGGACTTTGAACGTCGTTTCAGGTCACCAGACCCGTTTAGCAGAAGTACTACTCGTGAGTTTCAGAACCGATTTTCAAGTGGCCTGGCCATAAATAAGTCACGTCACGTTGCTTCTAGATGGCTGATGAAGACGTTACACAGAGCGTTCTCTGGCCTCGGCGGGAGAACATCATCTTAGATCAGAACCTGTCCGCCCTTCCGCTGATAGGCTGCTAAGTGGCTCCTCGAAGCGTATCGCTTGACGTCTTCTGAAAGATCAATCCGCTTCCTCTTCCACTTCCATGTTTCACTTTTTATCTTTTTTATCGGTCAACTGGTTCCTGGATCCTGTCTCTCCGTTCCTTTTACATTACTCTTTCAACCGATTAATTGGAATCTGCTTCCAGAAGCCCCTCCCTGCGACCATTCCCTCGCCAACTTCGTGACACTTCGCAGCTTCGGGACAATGACCGGTTCATCGAGTTCTCTGGAGCCGCCGGCGTTCGTGCGTCTGCTCAACCGCTTCTTCCGGCAGTGCGGATACTTTGTCGCCGACAACGACAAGACGGTTCTCATCGTGAGTGCGCTTTCGGGAGGGAAGAAGCAACGTACTCCTCCAAGGCCAACGCTCCCACCGCTTTCCTCTCGTTCTCACTTTCGCTGAGAAGGGCATTAAATGCGTTTCCGCCTCCCTCTGACAAGCCCCCTTCATCGCGTTTTTACATGTATTTATATGTTTATTCTTCGGTTTTTTCTCGCCGCTAACGACATTGACAGCTTGCCGCAAAATGAATAGGAGGCAGGGAGGATGACTGATTGGATGAATGCGATGCGGACGCATAGATAATGGGGTCTCCTCCTTCCGCCCGGCCACACCGCTACTCGCAGCTTCTGCGAAATCGAGACGGTGACTCAAAATTCGACTGACAAATCACGAGATGAACTTGAGACACCCAGTGATAGTTCACTCAAACACAATCTACAGTATAACCTGTTTGAGCGGGCTTAAACATGCAAAAATGATAAACGAGGAGAGTCGGATTGCGCACGAAACTGAATCGGATAGTCGAGAGATGAAGACACCGACGTCGCCGCTTCTTTTATGGCTTTCGGAAGGAGGTGCGACGCGTGGAAGAAGAACACGAATTGATTTGCGAAGAACTTGAGAAGACTGAAGATCACAATTAGCAGTGTCTGAAAGCGGCTGAAAGAGTGTCTCGCTGGTCGCCCGGGGGAGGGCGACTTAACCATATAAACAACAATAGGATAGAAGAACTGCGCTGTGATACCCGCTGTCAACCGAATCGTTTGCAGGTGACCTTACTTTTCACCGCCTTCTGTTCATCGAAAATATGTTTCACGAAGCAAGAGGACGACATCAAGACAGGTATTTTGTTGCGATTCGTGTCTGCCCCGCGTCTCCCTGCGGTGGCTAGATGTTTCGAGGTAATGGCGGTGATATGACATTGTCAAATATTAGAAGACGTCAGGTCATGAGGTCACAGATGACGTCGCAGGGAGAGGGGGTGGATGATGAGTCAGGGCGAGTAGAAACAGGATGTTCTTTGAAGGATACACACCTTATGGTGCTCGTTCGCTCACGGAAATCGACGTCTTCTCGGACTTCTTCGCCTCTTCCGGCGACCCGATCGCAGTTTTCTTGTTCGCCACTGCCAAGGACAACTCTTCGATGGCTGAGTACAACGCGATGAAGGAGATCGTCGACATTCTGGACATTGTCGGAAGCAACCTGACGCACAAAGGAGAGTCATTCTACACGATGTGTACCGACTTTTGTCAGATCAACGAACCCGTTCGACAGTTCTATGTGGGATTCCGGAGAGCGAGGCGAGAAACTATATTCTTTTTTGCAGAACGGACTCGCAATGAGACAGCAAAACTTGACGGACGACGAATCCCGTTTTCAGCTAAAGTTCCCAATGATGCAGGTCCTCGGGAAGGAGCTGGATCTCAGTCCGAACTTCTTCGGAGTGCGCACGGATGAGGACGGGAAGGTGGAGTACGTGAAGATCGTGATGCTGCAGATCAGAGCCAACATCCCGAAGAACTGGAAGAAGGAGGACGCCGCCGCGTACGAGAGAATGATTTCGCAGTACTTCCACTTGTAAGACGCCTTCCGAACCCTCTGCTGACTCCGTTCCCTTCCAGTCAGTACAACTCGACACACGTGACTCCGCTGGCTCTCAGTCTTACTTACACTGGAGATGAAGTCGTTCGAACCGGTCTCACCATCTTCCCATTCATCGGCGTCGGATTCGCCATCATGTGCATCTTTTCTGTGGTCACCATCTACTACAGCAGCTCAAGACTCGATCAGTGGACGATCCACAAGGTCTCGGAAGCCGTTCTTGGATGTGTGTGTCCTCTTCTGGCCACGTCTTCCGCCCTCGGCGCTCTTTTCTGGTTCGGGTTCCGTTTTGGAACCATTCTCTGCGTCACTCCCTTCTTGATTCTTGCTATCGGTCAGTTCTTTGCCATTGGTCAACACTTTGTGTTCTTTTCAGGAGTTGACGACGCCTATCTCCAGATTCACGCCTGTATGAGGTTGACACTGGAAGACAGTGGAATGACGAAGAGAGAAAAGTAGGCACTTCAAAAGAAGGAAAAAGACGTCTTCTGTTTCCAGAATCGCCCGGATGCTCGTCGAAGTGGGTCCATCGATCGCCATCACTTCCATGACGAATCTGCTCGCTTTCCTCGTCGGGATCTACACTCCAACACCGGAAATCTCGCTGTTCTGTGCAGGAAATGCAGTGGCTATTCTGTTCGATTTCGTCTATCAAATCACAATGTACACTGCGATTCTTTCGATTTGCGAGAACCTGGAGATGAGGAAGAATGCCACGAAGCGAAAGGACTCGGGTCTCAGTTTCAAGAACGAGCAGTTCACAGTGTTGCTCGACAGCTACTGCGACTGGGTCGCCAACGCCTACACCCATCTGCTCGTGCTCTTCTGCTTCGTCGTCTACCTGATTGTCACGATCCGTGGTGCCCTCAATATCAACATCATTCTGTCGCCGGACAAGTTGGTCATCTCAAACTCGCCTCTTCTGCAGGTCAACTATCTTCGTGACCAGTTCGTTCTTCCCAATTACACCACCGTCAACATATTCGTACAAAACGTGAGAAACGATGATTCCGGTTTGGGCGGGTTTCGATTACTTTTCCGTTTTTCCAGCCAGGCAATCTCACCGTCCAGGCGAACCTGGATTACATGAACTCACTGATGGACAGCTTCGAGTCGTACCCGGAGTGCCTCGGGAAGAAGTTCAGTCATTACTTTGTGCGAGACTACGAATCTTTCCGGGAAGCATCCGTGGAAGAGCTGCAGATGATGGAGGACGAGGAGGAGGAGGCGATGGGCCAGAACAAGACGGCCCTTGAGCCGTTCTCCAAGGAGGCCATGTCCGACTTTTTGGCCTGGCCAGAATTCCAGCACTGGAATGGATTCGTGAAGTTCGACAAGAACGGAATGCTCTCCAGATTCTGGGCGACAGTCTCGTATCACGGAGAAGGTCTCGGAGACTTCCAAGTGAGGAGGCGGATGCTGAACAGATGGAGGGCCACTGCCGACCAGTTCGCCCCTCTGAACGTCTCCATTTTCGACGACTACGCTCCGTTCGTCGACACCCTCGAGACGATCCTGCCCGCCACCATCTCCACTTCCATCTGCACATTGCTTTGCATGATGGTCGTATGCTTCCTTTTCATGTACAACGTCTTCACAGTCTTCGTCGCGACCTTGGCCATCACTTCTATTTGCATTGGTGAGATCGGCGTCGTGTCGTCTGTTCTCCAGAAAACCGGGTTCTTTTGCAGGAGTATTCGGCTTTCTGTCCATGTGGGGAATCGACCTGGATCCCATTTCGATGGCATGTACCATCATGAGCATTGGCTTCTCCGTCGACTTCCCCGCCCACATCACGTTCCACTACTTCAGAGAAGGACTCCACGACCCACAGTCGACGCCTGCGAAGAGAGTGGCCAGGTAACCGAAAGACCGAAGGAAGGTGGAGACCCTGAATGCCTTCCAGATCCCTGGCTGCCATCGGATTCCCTCTCCTCCAGTGCGGAATCTCGACGATCCTCTTCGTTCTGTGTCTGCTGTTCGTGCCCACTTACATGGGCGAAGTGTTCGTGAAGACGATGATCCTCGTCGTCACCCTCGGGCTCATCCACGGGCTCTTCATCGTGCCGGCCTTCCTCTGCGCGTTCACAGCCATCCACCACGCTTGCTTCTCCTCATCGAAAGTAGCTCATTCTCAGGTACGCCTTCTACGAAAGCATCCGCTGATTAACTCATTTTCAGTCGTTCTCGTCTCTCGCGAAACTCTTCTCCTGGCGCATTTCTCCTTCGACCAGCGACAACAAAATCTCGGCCTAACTCCTCTCTTCCTGTCCTTTTACGGGTCGCCTCCACTCATAATCCAGTTGTTTTTCCGTTTTCCCTCCCGATCTCTTCGCTCCTGTCCGTCTGTTTTCCAGAAGTTTTTCCAGTGTTTACGTCGACAAGTACGAGTCATTTTCCATTTCTCTCCAGTAAATATCATGTGAATTTCCGTTGCACATCAAACTCCGAATTGTGATCTCGCTCCCCGAAAAGTGCCGTTTTCACGTCAACACACAGTTTCTGTCGAGCCAGTCAGAGATTATGGAAATGAACGGACGACGCCATAAAAACTGGTAATCGGGTCACAAAACGAATTTCAACCCTCCTTCCCTCACTTCTGCAACTATGAAAATATCTGAATTCGGTCACGGATCGTCGTACAACGGGGTGCTCCCGACACGGCCCGATATGAGTGAGGACAAGGTCCTCATCAGGTAGGCGTCCCTCGTCTGAACCCCTCCGACGGCGTTCTCCAGGAAGTGGAAGATGTACTCGATCCTCTTCTTCGTCCTCTTCGTCGTCTTTCTCATCGCCACTTGCATTTTGTCTGTGATGCTCGGAATCAATATCAAAAACGAGCACTATCTGGAAGAGTCGCTCGAAGAATGCGTCAAACTGCGCGACTCGTTCCTCTTCAAGTCCAATGATCCTCCATTTCAAACTGGATAACTTCTGGTTTTCATGAATTATGGCGCCAATTATGTCTTTTTCTTCCTCCTTCTATGAATACGTGTTTTTGCATTTTCTCAATAAATCAACTGCTTCCATGGAATAGTTTATCGAATTTAGACGATGAGTGAGAAAATGGACTTGATCGATTATTCTACTGCGTCGAGGAAGAGGTCGTCGTTCAGGCGGATATATCTGAAACAGTTTCCGTTCGCTGGAAGTTGCCCTTCACCTACATTGTTCGCAGTAGTTTCCGTAGTATCCGTTGGGACAGTCGCACAGGCCGTAGGCGGAAACGCCTCCGTTCTGGCACACTCTCGCCTGACACAGGCTGCCCGCGTGATTTGCATCGCATTGACAGAAACCGAAATCGTCGACGGTCGCTCCGTTTTGACAGTCTGCAATAAGATCGGAAGGTCGGGGTGCGAGGGAGTTGCCGTACCCGCCGCGTTTCCGTTTCTGTTTATGAAGAAGGTGCGCTGGAAGCTGTTGTTGTTCGAGTCCTTGCCCCGCACAATGAACTTCTCGTAGGTGGAGGTCCAGGTGATGAGTGGCGTGACGAACTGACTCGCGCACCCGACCGGGTCTCTCGTGAAGACCGTCGTGTTCTGGAAGTTCGAGGTTACTCCCCACGGAGTCTCCGGATCAGTGTCAGAGTATTCGATCGAAGCGATCGACGATCCGAAGTTGTTCGAGTCTGAATTGTAGCTGTCCATGATTCGGAATGTGATGAAGGAGGAAGGATTCTTTCCTGCTCCAACGCGCGGGGTGCCGCTGCCGAAGTCGTCTCCTTGGTTGTTCGTGAAGCGAGGGATCACTTGAAGAGGCGAGTTGACGCGGACTTGAATGAAGCAAGACGACGTTCCCTTCACGTTAACATTCCAGAATCCTCCTTGATGTCCCCGAGTGTTGATCGTTCTGATCAAAGTGTTAGTATCGGTGAAAGGACTATACAAGACCGCATTGTTGTCTGAAAAACAGACTGTCTCAAACCGCTCTTTGGAACTCTTTTCTTACTGTTTTCATCTGTAACCGTCACGGCTACATTTGCTCCGGTGACCACGAATGTAAGGAGAGTGGCGAGATTTCCGACTGGGAACTGGAAGTTCACTCCGGCAGAGCAGTCCTTGGCAGCATCGTCGACGATGAGCTGATTCTCGGCGACGGTGGGAGCGAGAGCCGCGAGTAGCTGGGGTGTGAAGAGGGAGTTGATCGGCAGTGTTCTTCCGTTGGACTGTCTGGCGATGGCAGTGAGGTAGAAGGGCACGGCAGTTGGCACAAGAGTGGCCGCATTCGAACCGAGGTAGACGATGTTCACCTGGAAGCTCGAGACTACGTAACAGAATCAGTCTCCTTCCTCACCTGCACTCCGAAGCGTTGTTTGACAGCTGCCGTGTTACTGGCGGCGTCCCGCGAAGTGAAGACGTACATGATTCCGGGCAAATCGACGAGAGTAGCGAAGGCAGTGTTGATTGCTTCGAGGGACTTCACCTTGTCTGGAGTGTTGACTCCGACGGTGAGTCCTTTTTGGAACGCAGCCAAAAAGATGTCTTTGTGAGCCGAGGAGGCAACGACACGCACACTTTGATCGTCGAAAGTGACGAGCGTGTATTGTTTCGGAACTTTGACATCGTCGGTAGACTCGACGAACGTCTGGATGTTCTTCTGGAGATAAGTAATCGGAAGCACCATGTCCTTCGTGTTCACTTCGACGACGAAGACGATTTGCTGGAAGTTGTACTCCCTCGGGTCGTGAGTCTCCACGAAGTTCCAATCATTGCACTTGATGTACTGGCACGTGTCTCCGTCGTGTCCTGCGTCGCAGAGACACTTGAATTCGTGCACAGTTCCTCCGTTCTGGCAGGTCGGCACTTCGCAGTGCAGACTGTCGTATCCATTCACGCACTGACAGCCTCCTCCCAGCATGATTCCTCCGTTAATGCAGCCGACAAGGTCGCTGCAGAAGGCTCGTTGAGTCCTCATGATTGTCACTTCGTTCGTCGTGATCTGTGTCTCCATGGTGAAAGTGTCTCCGGCAGACTCGCACGTGAACTGCTGGTTCATGATGTACTCGTACTTGCAGCCAGATGTTCTCTTCGCGAACTTCGATGTGAACGCGACGTTGTTGTTGTCGTCGTAGCTGGTGACCTCGACAGTCGGTTCGGATTGGAGAGTAGAAGAGAGATGAAGGACTGGCTGTTGGTGGGTGGCATAGGTCAGATCTCTCGAGTATCGGTCAGTCGAAGGATCCGGCGAGAATCCGAGGTACGCGGCGAACTGGCTTCTCTCAGTGACTCGGATGAAGCACTGCGCCTTCGAGTCGGCGGCGATGGTCAGTCTGTACTGGAGGGATGAGTTCGAGTTTATCGTGATCTGGTAGCTGGCGAAGAAGGGCACCGAGATCGCGTCCGCGACGAGGGACTGCTGGACTCCGTTGTTTGAGTCCACGATCTGGGCCGAGAAGTTCTGGATCGTCGCTGAAAAAAAAGATAAGGGGGATAGTACATTCAAATGGACTTACGGGAATAGACGACAACGTAGGCATCGTTGGAGAGGCTGGACAGGAAGAAATCGCGAGTTGTGAAACTGGAGCAGTCGGGGACACTGTAGTAGGCGACGACTTCGGTATGATGGTGAGTTCTTCCATAAGAACCGATGAACTGAAATCTAAAGACTTTGAGAAGGTTCTGAAGATGTTCCGATGTACATTGAACACGGGGTCTCCACTGGTGGTGTACTTCTGGCAGAAATTTATAAAGTTTCCTCCGGTTTGTTTCGCGAGGATGTCATAGATCTGGTAAGTTCCGTCGGTCGCGCATGCATCAATGGATCCGTACGGCGGGATTATGACAACTGAGATTTCGATTTGACGCTCGACGGCAGTTTGTCTGAAATGAGATGATATTCTCGACGACTGCGAATGAGGTTCCTACACAATATCGGTGAAGTTCATCGAGTTTTCGACGACTGAGGAGGCGGAGTCAGTGAAGAAGAAGATGGAGGACTTGTCGTAGTCCATCGATCTCAGCGTTGTTTCCAGAGCAAACAATCCGGGTTGGCTTCCAGTTGGAGAGTAGCTGAAATAAGCGAGATCTTCGGAAGGATCGAGACTGCCTGTTACGAGTAGCCGATTCCTTCGTCGGTCGTGGCGTTCAAGAAGGCCGAAGCCGAGTTGAACTTCGAGGACGAGACGTCGGCGGTAGCAGCTCCATTCACAAGTCTCGACTTGTAGGTGGTGAGCACAAAGTCTTCGAAGTCGGTAGACTGTCCTTGTCCCAGCATGGCACGGAGGCCGTCATTGAGTCGGACGAGAGCTTGATTGGCAGAAAGACTGTTCTGGACGACGACGGCGAACGAGCGGTTGTATGACTGGAAGGTGTCCGGAGAAGTAGAGGAGCAGGTCACTGAAAGAAAACGTCCTCTTTTTGGCAGTGTGTCAGACACGTACTGATTTCGCAGAAGCTTCCAGAGACGCCGAACGGGCAGACGCAGTTTCCGTGGCCTCCTCCGTTCGGGAATCGGTCGACGGTTCCTCCGTTCTGGCAGACTGGCACTTCGCAATGCTGTCCGGACCAACTGGATGAGCATTGGCAGCTCTTGGTTCCAGCACGAGTTCCGTTATTCAGACAAGACCATGGGGCGGCAGAGTGCGCATCGGAAAAGAGGGATAGTGAAAGAGAGCGAGAGGAAAGGGAGAGTACCTGGGGTGAAGCAGTATCCGGGAACGGCTCGGTATTTCTTTCCACCTGACGTGCTCACTTCCACGTTGTGCACGAACGGTCCTGGAGAGCACGAAGTGACGGCATCCAGTTGATAAGGGAAGATGCACGCGGCTCCCTTGGCCTGAGAGCTCGCAGCCGCCAGAACGACGGATGAGTTGAACGAGTCGAGCCGAGAGACAGTCAATCCGGAGGTGCCGTCGAATGACGAATACAGCGAGGGGCGCTGATTGAAGCCATTGAAGGTGTGCGCGTAGTTGTTGTCGACGGTATCGTCTTCGGAGTACGAGATGAAAACGTCGCTCTTCGAAGTGAACCAGACGCGAGTGTTGTGCACTGGGATGCTATCTCCGGAGATGACGACGGAGTCAGTGGAGGACTGCTGGACGCGGTACAGCTGAAACGAGGTTTCAATATTTCAACGAGAGGCATGTTCTCACAGCGAATCGCTGTCCAGTGGAAGTCGGCTTCAACGTGGTTCCACTCTTGTCTTGAACGTTGGGGACTGAAAATGAGCTGTGATTAGACGTTTGGCTGTGGAATCGAACTGGAAGCGCCGTTTTCCACGGTTAGAAGGACGTAGGAGGTATCGGTGGGGTTGTCGGAAAGCAGTGGGATCGTCTTCGACTGGTTGTTGTAGTACTGGACGAAAGTGTTCTGTCCTCCGATTGTGTAGAACAGGAGATGCGTCAGAACCTGAAAGAGTATAAGGTTTCTTGTTCGGATCATCGCTTCGAGTTCACTTCGTCAATCTCGGTCTTGTCGACGATGAGAAGATCTCCGTGGACGGCCGTGACGACTCGCCGGAGGACGTCGAAATCGTTTCCGGTGGCCACGATCGGAGTGGACGTCCACTGCGAGAGAACCAGAACAATCTTGTTTCTCCAGGAGAGCGTCTGCTGGATGACGAGACTCTCGTTCGTGCTGCTGAGAAGTGTAGAAGGAGTCGGATCGAGCGTGTTCTTGGAATCGGCAAACACGTAGACTGTCGACTTCGGGCGCATGATCGGGGACCTAGAAACAGAGAATGGCTGGGGAGACTTCAGTTGTGACTTGCGAAGATTGGGCAGCAACAATGGCGTCGAGATGTGGCTGGTCGTCTGTGGACAGCGCAATGGTGACGCTGTGCAGATAATCGATGAGATTCTGGGAATTAGTGTAGGCAGTGGTCTCCATGAAGTACACCGATTCTGAAGCGCAGATTCTGAGGAGGTAGTTCTGTCTGAAAACAAACTGAAGTAACGGTATACAGTGACGATGTAGCTGGAAAGCATGATTCCTTGATTCATGTAGTCGTTGATGAGCGTCGGAATGTTCGAGATAACCGAATTCATATCGTAGGCCATCGAAGTTCTCGTGTTGAGCACAAGAATGAACGACTGGGAGGAGAAGTCGACGACAGAGTCAATCTGAGTCACGCACGTTCCTAAAACAGGGAAGGAAGTTCGGGAGAACGAAACGGAGCTCCTCACTGGCTTCGCAGTGAGCAGAGTAGAGTCCGGGCGGGCACGCGCATCTTCCGCTGTCTCCGATTCCGTTGTTGCGGCAGGAAACGACTTCGCAGTTGTCTCCGGAGTAGTAGTGCAGGCAGGAGCACGTGGCGTTCGGGAGCAGGATGCCTCCGTGCAGACAGTGGTCCACGGGGATCCTGACCACCTGGAACCTCGATCCGCCCCGCACTTCGAATTCTGTAACCGACGTTTGTGCTCTTTTCGTGCTCCTGCTCATGCTGACGCAACCGACAGCGCGTCTTCAAAAACGCAATATATTACAACCGAAATGTAGATAAGATTGGCAATGCTACCGACGAAACGAAGCGAGAGAAAGAGCAGAGAGAGTTCAATGATACCATTCTTTCGCAAGAAGTAGATTTGCACATCGTCGGTGGCCACGATTCGGTCGATGATGTTTTGACGAGAGACGGACGGCGAGGGCACCAAAGTGAGACGGGCGTGGAAGACGGCCGTGTCGACGCCGTGGATCCTATAGGTAGCGTAGTGAAGGAGTCAGAAGGGGACGGAACTCACTTGTAGTCATGGACCAAAAAGTCTTCGAAGTCGTCCCCGATGATTGCAGCCATCTGAATGGGATATTTCGAGACGGATCTCTTGCTAAACACCTACCCTCTCGGAGACCTTCTCCAGTTTCTCCGTGAATGCAGCCTCGTCATAGAACTCCGGATTGATATCGTAAGAGTTGATCAAGTCAATGTTACCTCGGATCTCGTACTGTACGGCGGCAGCTGAACTGTCTCAAGTGAGATCTTCGTTTCTAGCGGTCCCTTACCTGCTGGCACGAGGGCCAGAAGCACGCAAAGGCCCTTCGCGAGGGAATTCGCCATTTCGGTCTGGTCTCAATCGGCCGAACTGAAAGTGAAGTGGCAGGCAGGCGCTTATCGGAAACTCGCAGTTTTATGAGCATGTACATTCCCATTATTATTATCAGTTAGAAATGTCCAAAAGTAACATTTTTATTTAGAAAGTGAGTGGCAAGGAGGAAAGGAGTTTCTTCATAAATCACCATGCAGCGGGCATCTCGTTCCGCACCGCCGTCTTGTTCGTCATGCCGCCGTCGACCCCCTTGCTGTTGCACAGCGTTTCCGAGCAACACCGCGTCGAGACGTCGTTAGCCATTTCCGTTTTGCCGCTCTGCAATCGAGGGGCTCACTGTTTTCCAGAATCAACGAGATAAGAAGTGCTAAAGAGGTTTATCGTGCCGACTCGATTCGACTGAACCCGTTCATCCGAGAGCTCCCTCCCGGAGAGACTCTAGTCTTCTCGGGCGCAGAGATCGAAGAGTTATCTGCTGACTAGGCGCACTCTTAGACGGAGCACAGATCCGGTTCGAAAGGCTAATCAACCGAATCTTTGGTTTGTGCCTTCATGACTAATCTCATTTTCAACAACTTTCAGTCGAAAACTTTTGATCTGGAAAGAAGGCGTGAGTTTTCGATGCGCTTATCTCGAAGGGAAGTAACCTATTTGAGACATCGTTAATGGTCGCCCAGCGCTATTTTATAGCCCCCCAAATAAGAAGGCGCGTCATGTTTGGTCGGGTGCGAGATTTGTTGGAAGTCACGTGTTTCGCGCGTGCTAGCTACCTCGCAAATGTTCAGGACCCGGCGGCTCGTGGCGAGTGTCTGGCAACTGGCGGTCACTTCGTCGAAGACAGAGTTGTAGGACTCGATGCAGTACTGCATTCCGTCGTCGCACTGCTCCTTGATGAACGACTCCGTGAGCACATCCTTGATGTATCCACGGCTACCTGCCAATTGAGAAACGAGTAGTTGTTTGCCTTTTGCTCGCACAGTTTCTTTCGTTATCATCGGCGCCCGTAATTCATTTGCACACGTGGAGTAAACTCACCGGCGAAGCATTGAAGAGCCGACGAGGGAGTCGAAACGAAGAGGAGAAGAAGCGGGAGGAGGAGGAGCTGATTCATATTCGAATGCGACGGAACGATGGACGCGATGGGGGCAACTGTGCTGCACAAAGACGTTATTGTTTACTGAATCGGCCAAAACTATCTGATTTCACACTAGGCGAGGGATAACGGGAAAACGAGAGACGCCGAGAAAGTGTGAAACTGAATTATGGTGGGTTTTTCGATGATAGCACTCACATGTGGCAGTTCCGGCGTCTCAGTTCTAGTGTATTGTTCGGAAGGGAAGGAAAACGTCACTAGACTTAAATGTGGCAGATTCGACGAAATATTTGGGTGCGGTTATCGATGAGGAAAGCGAAAAGAAGAGAGATTTCGAAAAAGAAAAGGGTCGGGAAGAATCGATTTATCACAAGGTGTCGACGGGAAACAAGAGTGCATCCCTTGGGAAAGTGGCCGTTTGTTCCCACTCGCTTCTCTTTTATTTTCCCATTTTTGTATTTTAGCAGCGACAACAAAATCGGCTCCAAACTACAAACTGTTCGCAAGACCCTCGATTCTTCAGATGTTCGATGCTCCCGAATGATTAGCAGTCACGCATGAGTGGCGCTCCGTTCAAGATCTCGAGACGCCCTCGATGTTGTGGCCTTCTTCTTGCACGTCGTCAACATGCGATGTTCTCGAGTACAACAACCTTTCTCGTTTGTTTTCTTGAACTCAAAAGACCTCCACTTCTAGCGCCTCTCCTGGTCTTTCCCCGTCGACAAATCTAATCAGCGTTTTAATCATTGCTCGGGGAGCCGACTTCCGATTGGTCCCTGTCACGTCACTCCAGTTTCTCCCGCTACTTCGCGTACATTGGCGCGCTCGCGAGAAAGAGAGAACCCACTCATTTGCAAAGTGCCAATTATGGGAGCGATTTGAGAAACTTCGAGAGTAATTGGCCGTTGCCAATGATATCACCCCCGGGTGTCACTGGATGCCACCGAATGATATCACCTCCGAGAGCAACAAGTGAAATCATCCGAGACACAACATCATCTGAATATTTCGGGCGCATCTGAAAATGGAAGAAGAGGAGGAAGAAGGTGGCTGACGTCGTCGCCGTGCTAATTATGCGTCCTTTGTTGTTTCTGCTGGACTTCACTCCGCATCCGATTTGGACACAAAACCGAGTCATGTGTGATCGAGATGGAACGGAGTACTGTAGTCGAGAAAAGAGCCGAGAAAAGAAGCAGTAATGAGCAGCTGGCTCGCGTAGTAAACGGCGGATTGTTGTGATGGTTGTAGTAACGAGATTATTCTCTTGGCCCGCTGTTTTTTCCCCCGAGAAAACGGGCGAAATCGTATGGAAAATGCTCGATTAGTCATGTTTCTTCGCGGTCAAATGACCTCCGCGACGCCGGAAACCGCCAAAGTTCCTTCTTTTCCACCCTCACCGCGGCTCTTTTTTTTACTCCGTACTCTGGTTATTGGTTTGTTCGGGACACTTCCTAGTGCCGCTCGCCCCTCGCGACTCTTGATCCGAACCAACTGGACCAGAAAATGTTTCTCCGGGGATAACTCTTTTTTATGCTTTTCCTGCCGTTGGGGGTCTCAGTTTACAAGACTTCCTTTCCGAGTAATTGGAGACGTTGACGACGACACGTTTAAATGTAGTTGAGGGGAAGTGACCCAAGCGGAAGAACAGATACGATGGCACACACGAAAAACGACGGCTTCTGGAAAGTGCACCACTCGGATGAAGACGTCCCTTTCTATTTCCATCATCGTCGTCCCAGCCAATCTGCGGGGGATGTGCGCTCCGCGACAAGGAAATGCCGCCGCTGTAACGACGACTACACTACGACGACAATTATCCGTGAATGCAGGCGGCCTACTCGCTCATTTCGCGCGGATTCCTGCTCGTTTCTGGTGTGTGTTGTCAGAAGTGACCTTTCGGGGGGCCCTCCTGCTGCGAAGCGACGGAAGCGGAGGCGAAACAATTGGAAGCGTGGTCCCTGGCCCCGCGCGCGCGCCCGTCCTCTTTTATGATAGCCCCCCCCCCCCCCCCCCCCCCACGCTCCTTGGGGGAAACAAAGGAATCGGATTAGGCGGAAAAGGTCGAGAAGACTCGCATCATTCCGGCGGTAACACGGTTACGCCTTCCCGATCAAAAGAGGAGAAAATAACGAGAAGCCGCCGTGCCAAGGTTTCAGAAAACAAAAGAGCAGGGGGCGCATTGCAGTCATTATTTTGAGAAAGAACGACGTCTGAAGCGATTACGTCAAAATTTCGAGAAGTCAACGGAAAACAGGGGAGAGGACGTCGATTCCTGGTACTCTTGCGGTGTTCGCAAGAAGCCGCCTGCATGTAGTCTTTCCGAAGACACGCCACTTTCCCGCTGCACCCGTTGACCTGCCCGTTTCAGGTCAAATTTCATTCGCACATCATAAATCATGTGGATCTGAAACGTGCGCTCTCGCTTTTTCTCTCACGTTTTCGGTGTGCATCCTTCCGGAGGACCAAGGATCAGAAAAGAGATACCATCATCATCATGTCGGGAAAAGATTTGTCACTCGCAAACCCTTCCTCGTTCTTTGTACTTGGCCCTCTTCTAGGCTCCTCCTACCGTACGGCATCTTGTTGCTCGCGGCGCTCGGAGCAGAAAGAGCGCGGCGCTAGGCCACGCCCCCCAAGATCGGGGCGGCTCCTAAAGGGGCGGCTTGAAGACGTGAACTTTCGATTCCTGCCCGTCCTTCCCGCCGCCACTCCGTTCATTCGTGCTCCTATCGTCCGCGACGGCATGCTCCCGCTTCTCATTGTCTTCCACTTCTTCCTCGAGTCTGCCACCACGCAGATCTTCTCCGAGACCGTCGGAAAGGTGATCGTCACCCAGAACACGTGCTCTGTGATGCCTCATCGTGTCTGGAAGAGGTTAGTCGAATGAAAATGCATCGTTTTCCGAGAAACGCCTTTGTTGGGTGCATGCAATAGCTGGCCGCCCCCTAACAATCTCTCTATTTCTTTACCAGAATGAGCAACACATTCGAATCCATCCATTTTTAATCTAGACCAAATCCACAAGCTTTCGAAAAATCAAAACAAACGCCACGTCATCCGGCCGCCCATGACGACGTGCCTCTGATCTTCTTTTGTGTTGCTCTGGGCGGGTCGAAATGACCGAGATCTGTTTGGGCGAGCAGAAAGAGAGACGCGACACATCATCACGAATTCAACCAAAGAATAGAGGCGCGAAAGTGTGACGTCGCTGCTCCATGACTACAAAATAGAACAGGGGGGCTCTTCTTCGGGCGAGAGAGAGACGCCTGAAAGGACGAACAATAGTCTCTTTATAGCCTGTTATTGTTGCGACAAACGTCTCTTTTTGTTCCAGGTTCAACACCAACGGCCCGAAGCCTCTCGCCGAGTACCCGCCGGAGGCCCTCAAATTCCTGACGACGTGGGTCCACTCGGCCCACGGCGTCGAGGGCCGTCTCGAGAATATGCTGCTCAAGTGGGACGAGCAGTCGGTGGGTGACGTCAAGTCAAACAAATATCACAGTTGCCCATTTTAGATTTGTTTCGACAGCCCATCGACGCTGCCATTGAAGAGAGTGGCCCACGGGGGCGAATTCTCTCATGACATGAGCAAATTCTCGTATCTCGAAATGCCCGAATATTGGATGGCGCCGAACGAAGAGGATCTGGAGACGTGGAGGGTTCGTGAAGCGAGAGAGGGAGGGAGAAACAAGGGTTCTGACGAAACACGTTGCAGAATGTGAAACTCGAGGAGTGCTCCACCACTGCCAAATCGGTTTATCGTTGCCCGGCGACCGCTTTCAAGCCCTCGTGCACCCAGAAGAACCTCGAGAAGTGCTCGGAACGTATCGAAATGGACAGCTCGGCGGCCTTTGTGAGTTGACTCGCAGTGTCGCAACCTATCCAATCCGCACCTTTGAAGTTCACGTTCGCCCGCCGACTCGCCGGATCGCATCTCGTCGCCACGAAAGTCCGCATCGCGACCGTCATCCGCGACGGAAACATCTTCGACATCAAGCCGGTCGAGCTGCCCGAGAGGATATTCAAGGTCACCCTGCCCGACACGGACAAAATGTCGATCGGCGACAAGATGATCAAAAACTGACACAATTGTTGCTAATATTATTCATTGTTCCCCCTCGCTTTCATTTTATTTTTCGTTAGTTGACCGGATTGTTCTTCCTCGTTCCGCCGGATCCTGTAGTCCGTCCGGTAGAGCGCACTTTCAGTAACCGCCAAACGCCCCCCTTCGCTGTCCCATTTTCCGATTGAAGCCGTCCCGGGTACGCTGTTCTTACTGTGACTTGTTGTCGATCTCCCATGTATCCCCCCACCAGCCGTATTACCTCACTCCTCTCCTAGACCCCTAGCTCTCTTTCGCTCTTGGTTTCTTTCCTAGCTGCTGTCCCTCCGCTCTGTTCGTCTCCCCTCCGGCCATAAAACTAAATATATTCGAAAATGTGACTGTTACATGCACGAGGGCGCACATGATTGTGGCCCTCCGAGCAGAGTGACTCATTCGTCATTCCGACATGGTCTGCCGCGTCCTCCTCCTCCTCTGTTTATTCGTCGTCGCTAAGCTGTGCGGCGCTCACTTGGAACTAGCTTATTCCGATCAGGAAGAGCAGATTTACACTTGCGAAATTGACGTGAGTGGAATGAATCATAGCCGTTCGGAAACCGAAACAGGGACACTTCGCCACCGAAGCGAGAGAGATCTCCCGGGGGAACACGTGTCAAACTGACATCCTTCCGCATGTAAATGATTCGAAATTATGCGTTCATCGATTCTTTCTGCCAACACAGACGTTTTCTTGCAGGGAATGGTGGACCAGAACGTGCACCAGCTCCACGGAACGCTCGTCAACTGCCAGTCGCCGCCGATGGAGTGCTGGGTGCACGGGGACGAGGACGAGTACCTGGTGAAGTCGCGCACCAACGTGCACTGTCGGGTGCCCTCCGAGGACCTCTTCTTCAACGACGACGTGAGCGTGCCGTCCGTGTCTCCGGAGAGTCTTTCGTTTCAGAAGGAGTGCTCGTTCCGCTTCTATTACCGCCGCAGCTACTGCTTCTACACGAGTCGCTGCTATAGTCTTACCATGTCATGCCGCTCCATCGTCACCGGCACCGTCCTCTTCTACTTCCGTAAGAGATCATTCCTCCATCCCATCCCTTCCCGTTGCAGTGGTCGCCGGCGCCGCTCTCCTCGTCGTCATCGTCGTCGTCGTCGTTTTCTACTGTTTGTACGAATGCTGCTGGAGAACGACCGCTCTCAGTATTCCGAAGCAGTACGTCTTCTATTCAGAACCTGCCCATTCGAGCGAATTCTTTCAGAGAGAAGAGACTCGAGAGTGTCCGTCGTCGCAGTCTGAAACAGAAGCAGAAGGACTCTGTGCGACGTCGTCCCGAGCAGGAGTTATTTGGAATGGAGACCTCCTTCTGATTCTCGTTATTATATTTATTCATGCAAAAATCAGAGCTCGAAACAGAGCAATTTTGGGGAAATAAAAATGTCGGGATAAATTGTGCTGGAGGATAAAAGAAAAGCGGAACGAAGAGAAGAAACTCGGGAAATGAGTGTTGCAAAAGTTATTTTGTCCACAATATGAGATAGAAGCCCCGATATTTCGGTGGTAATGGCCATGTAGAGCGAGGAGAGTTGTGCGTTTGTTTAAAGAATGTCGTCAAAGTCGGTCTGAAATTAAGTGTGTAGAATAAGTTTGTTTCGATGTAGATTTTTAGAAGAAGACGCCTGAATAAGAAGAAATTGATTATGGAAAAGAAGAAGAAGGGGTGGACAGACGGACCTCGGCCGAAGAAGCGTTAGACTCCTTATGCTGGATGGCTGGAAGAGAGTACTTTCTCGAGTCGTCGATGCTCATTTGATGCATGCGGTGGGCGATGTCAGCGGTGGTTCCGGCCTGGAATAAAGAGTTCAGTTTTCTCTGGAACTTTTACATACCTTGATCTTCTTCATGACATCACGGAGCAAGTACCGCCAGAGGATGATGACGTGGTCAACTTCCTTGTCGTTCATCCTTTTCGAGAAGGCGTGACGAAGGCAGTAGATGGAGCATTCGAGGAACACCGACCAATAGTACGATCTGAGAACTCTCTGATTGTTTTCAGCATCGCTTATTTGGACACCTGAACTTTCCGTTGACCTCGAGTTTTCCGTGTCTCCGACCCAGATTGTCGAGAATGACATCCAGAGAAGTCAGATGGTCTAGGGCCTTGACGGCTCCTTCGATGACCTGAACACTCGAATGATCTCTCAATTTAAAATGAGCCAGAACCTGCATGAAACGCATTGCTTGAAACGCAAACTCATTGTTTTTTCTATCGGGTTTCGATCCGACGAACTTCAACTTCGGGAAGAGACGACGCGCTTCCGGACACTGAAAAGGGCTGCTGATCGGTTGATTCTTTTGAGCTCTCAACAATTGTAGAGCGAAAGGAAATTGGAAGAGGGCGAGGAAATTAAAAGGTCCCACTCCGCGAGGGTAATCGGAGGGTAATGTTGACGGAAGCGCCCGTCACGGGACCACCACCGACCTGGTTGAAGATCATCTCGTAGATGTCGCATGCGATGTGGTTCTTCTTCGACTCGACGAGGTTCCACGAGTGCTCCAGCTCGTTCTTCTCCTCTTGCGTGAAACAGTACCAAGAGATCGCTGCGGGTGCCATGTCCTCAATCTCCTGCAAACATTCTCATGTTTCCTTCTTCTTGGTTCCGTGACTCATGCAACTTTTTTCTCGAGTACAAGGGAAGAAAGCTCGAAAAGATTGAAAATCATCTCTGAAGATCGGAAGTTCCCACGCCTCTCCACCCTTATATCTTCTCCACGTGCCTTGTTTACCTTTGCCTTTTTTGCGCCGCAGGGCACAATGAATCAGAAAGTCCACTTGCAAACACATGAAAAGAGACCAGGAATTGGAACAAGATAATTGGTTGGGAGCAAAGATGGAAGAGGAAAAAAAGGAAAAGTGGAGACAGGAGACAGACTTCTACGGCACCATTTATAGGGATGTATGAATTTGTATTATTCTCGATGCGGTCTAGACTCGTTTCTGCTGATATCGAAGGGAACGCAACATTTTCCCACGTACCGTAATCACAAGCTTCACTTCCAGCGGATCACACATTTCGGTCAGAATAGTTAGATTCAGGCGAATCCCAGCGGTTTTCGGAACAGAGAGAGAATAGTTTTCTTGTGTGTGCGTGCCGCTCTCCACACAAAAAAGGCGTCGAATGAGGGGAGGAGCTCTCACGGATGGGCAGGAGCAAGGGGGAAGGGTGGTCGTAAAACGAGACGCCGAGCCGTTTCTCGCTCCTCCACTCTGTCTCAGTTGCAATACGCGGACACCATTCCCCGGGATCTCGTGATGACGACTATAATTTCAATTAGACTCGAAACTCCCTTTCTTTTGTGTCGAAAAGTCATAAAATAAGAGTTAGGGGCTAGTAGGGGCATTGATCAAATTTCCCTTTTGCACAAAATGCGATCAGAAGCGAGAGAAGGGCATGTAAACAGAAAAAGACGATGAACTCGCAACACTTTCGAAAAGCCAGAGTTCATCATCGCAATATATGGAGAGAGCCGTTGTGCCCGAAGGGGAGGAGTCCTGCTAAGCATGAAGGGGGCAATCAGGAAGATGTTGATGGCTTCCGGAAGGAACCCAAAGGTACAAGGGGCTTCAATTACACAAATGTGTTTTCCGACCGAATCGACATATTATGGAGGAAGCAGGTCCGGGAACATTCCTTTTCAGCCACGAGGCCCATTGGCATTCAGATGAAAGGGGGAACTGGCTCTGTTTCCTTCCTTCTCCTCTCTTCGTTTCTTGATCGAGTGGCGTAAAAGTACTAAACGCGCCGGCGTATAATTGAATGGCTGACGAGAAAAAGGAGGAAAAGAGTCTCCAGAGTCTGCACAAATTGTGGTAATCAGGAAAGGAGCGAGAGGAGGCGCCGGCTCCTTCTGTCATGACTAACGGTTCTATCAACACGCCAAAACAAAGGGAAGGCACGCGAAAAAGTCGAAGATCTTCAGAAGTCAAATGAGTGGTGTTTGAGTTTCTGAGGAAAGAAGCACGTGAGGAACGGACCATGTTGTTTCGGGAAGACCCGGAAAAAGGGAGATTGAAAAAGATGAAAAGGTTGGTTCCGGATCATAAATTTGCGAGAGAAAAGAGATATCTATCTTTCACATATCAAACCAAAACACGACAGCCCCGCCGGCACTTGTGTCCGTCGGTACGTGCAAGTCGCCAAAGAACGTCTGCAAGGTCCCCGGGGAAGCGCTTCTCAAACAAACGGAGACGATGATCACTGCGGACCCAAGCAATTTTCGAAAATGGAAACTCTCTGTCCCCGATTTGATCTACTAATGGCTCCGAACTTGCCGCAAGTGTCGAGTTTCTTCTGACCATTGGCACTTTCTGACTCTTCCGGTCACACTTTTTTTCAGCCTTCTTTCTATTTTCATATTCACATACAGACCGAAATAACGTCTTCCGCGTGCTTGGTAATTGCTATGTCGAAACAAATTTCCGATTGGATTTTTATGTGCTGCCATCAGGAGGCCACTACGCAAAAAGTCATGACATCCGAGCCGGCAATAGAAATCGGATACTAAACTAGTTTTTGTGTACTTTCTAGACCATGGATGGACTTGCAACACTAAATGATGGAACCACGGGGGACTAACTTACTCAAGTTGTAGATTTTGAAAGAAAAAAGACTGTGTGTATTTACGACGCGGCGAAATATTTAAAAAGGGAGAGGCGCTGTTTGAACCATTGGCTCCCAATGTGTTGCGATGAAAATTTTGATCCATTCTCATTCGTCTTTCTAATCCCTTTCGCTTCCTTTTTTCTCTTTTCTTGCACAAGAAGTCATGAGAAAGAAGAAGGGAAACACAGACATGGCGATGACATTTCATTAAAGAATCGATGAACGTGCAGGCAGGCACGCCAAAACATTCATTTTTCTCGCGCTCGGTCGAACACACATTATTGGAATTCGGAGCCCGTGTGAAAGTGTGTGCTCTGCCACGTCATTCGCTAGTGGGAGGGTAAAGAAACCAGAAAGAGCGGGCTTTCTGGGCTCGAAATAAGCCGCTGATTCACCAAGGACTTGCAAAGAACTCGACGGAAATGTGGATAGAAAAGCTTGCAACGCGACGGAAATTGAAAGTGTAATGGAAGGCACAGATTAACTTTTGGGGTAGGAGGTGCCGTTTCTCGCCGAAAGTCCATTGGAAATGGGAAAGGCTCGAGCGAACTTCTTCTCATTCGCTATTCTTCTCATTGTGTTTCTCCCGGAACTAAACCTAATTCCCTTCTTTCTCTTTTCATTTCTGACACGGTATTTGAAGGATTGCACGCAAAATGTGTTGACAAATATCCGGGGCGATTGTACTCGACAACGAGAGCTATTATGTGTTTAGGAGGGTAGTATCTCAAAGATGAGTTGAGAAAAGATGGCGCAAAGAGCGGATTGGGTTCGAAAATCGAATTTGGAACGTGCAATGTTGCAGATTTTATTGGGAGGAAAACGAGTCCGTTTCCGTCTTTTGGGTCACGTGGTGTCTTAGTTCTTGGGTCAGCAAGTGCGCTCTACTGGACGGGTTCGAAACGCCAGAACTCGTGTGGAACTCACTCGACTGTAGTAAGGACTTTCCGAACAATTGTCTTTTTTGGCGATAGATCAGCACTTAAACTACACGCCAATAGACGAGAAACGTTTCCGTAATCCGAACTTATTCGTCAGAGACTGACTTGTAAATGAGGTCGATTTGTTTGTCGAGTTCTGCCAGAAATAGACGAATCGAAGGGAGAAGAAGAAGAAGAAAGAATGGAGAGAACTCGGAATGAGTGAGCGGTTCGAGTCTCCAAGCCCCGCCCCTTGCAGACTACCGTAGAAGCCAAGAGTTTAGAGTCCAATGCTCGAGGCACCGATGAGTTTCAGGGAAGGGAGGAGCCGTTAGAATTGAAGAAATGGAACGAAACGGAGCAGAAAGTGGCTTTGCGACATGGGAAATGCTCGCCGGACTGCTTCCTGTTTTCGAGAGGAATGTATCACGTGAGCCCCGGCGAGTTTGTAATTACATCAAAACATACGCGAAAACTAGAAACACAATTCGGATTGAGGTCGAGACTCAGATTACTTGTGAAAGAGCCGCCGGGTTGGGCGACATGCTCATTAGCAGGTTCTCGTCGCAACTGAAGCGGGTTGCCACGTTCACGTTTACAAAACAAAATGAGCGTGGCTGTTGAAAGATGTATAGTTGAAAAAATGGAGAGGAAGGAGAGGAAGGGGATATGTAATCAGATTACTTCTGATTCACGTCAGAATGTTTTCAGTCGCATCACGTTAACTTCTCGCGTTCTCTGACTTAAGATGACTAACGCATACAACTTTAGGAAAACGGGTCAGGAACATATCTCTAAATGCAGTTTTCAGTCACCCGTAGTCTTCGATTCCGATCTCACCTTCTTTGGCTTCGGTCCGACTGGAGCACTGTGTGAGCGAACGAGGGCAATCCAGTTCCGATACAGCTTGACTTGCTTTCGACGCTGCAATACCTCAAATTATGAGGAGACGTAGTCTTTTCGAAAATTCGAGAGCGGGGTTTCGGTTGGGTGCCTTCTACTCTGACTAGGAAAGTGTCTGAACGGGATGTGGCCGTTTCGGACGGGACCTAGCTCAATCGAAAGCCTACACCATGGGGATGAAGAATCCGTTTTCGAAATTTGCTGAAGAGCTCGCAGAGCCGAGATATTTCGGTCTGAAATTTGAGTGATGACGTCACAATTTCCGGGTCATCCGCATGCGCGTTCTTGTCTACCCCTCGGACCTCGACCGTTTTCGACTGGCCGAGTGGTCGAGGGCACAGAAGAATCGCGAGCGAAGCATAACGGACCCGTTATGCTTCCGCGAACGACTCCCGTATTGCATCCGCGCCCACACTAAATGGCATCCGCGTCGACGCGGATCCGCGCGGACACTCCCGTATTGGACCCGCGCGGGCGCGTCCGCTAGCACGCGGATGGAATATGCGAGCATTATGTAAGCATAGTCGCGCGGACCCGAGAACGTGTCCGTTACGCTTCCGGCGCGAGTTATCTGTGGGGGTTGAGGGTTCGAGTAGTAGTCGGAATGCCGTGGGTTCGATTCTCTCGCTGGCGAATTTTTTTTCTGCATCTTTTTGAAGTAGACTTTTGAGGCTGTAACTTCTTTTGGAGCAGTTTCTGGGCGTTTTCCTTCGAACTACGACTTTCCGTACACCAATAGAGTGGTTTTCCAGAATAATCTCGAAAATATTTTTTCCGCAAATTTTCCACTTTTTGTCCACCCTTCCCAAGCCTAATTTTTCGAAAATTCCAAAAGTTGAAATTTTGATCGAAAATGATCAGAATTGATGCTAGATGACCCGTGATGTGTTTCTCGTTGACTGGAGGCTCCGTGGAGCCTGCAATCCAGTATTTTTATGCAGGAAACAGTAGTGAATCTACGGTTTTGAACATGTAAAAACAAAGAAAAAACACTTCCTAGAAGACACCAGTCAACGAGAAACACATCACGGGTCATCTAGCATCAATTCTGATCATTTTCGATCAAAATTTCAACTTTTGGAATTTTCGAAAAATTTGGCTTGGGAAGGGTGGACAAAAAGTGGAAAAATTGCGGAAAAAATATTTTCGAGATTATTCTGGAAAACCACTCTATTGGTGTACGGAAAGTCGTAGTTCGAAGGAAAACGCCCAGAAACTGCTCCAAAAGAAGTTACAGCCTCAAAAGTCTACTTCAAAAAGATGCAGAAAAAAAATTCGCCAGCGAGAGAATCGAACCCACGGCATTCCGACTACTACTCGAACCCTCAACCCCCTCGACCACTCGGCCAGTCGAAAACGGTCGAGGTCCGAGGGGTAGACAAGAACGCGCATGCGGATGACCCGGAAATTGTGACGTCATCACTCAAATTTCAGACCGAAATATCTCGGCTCTGCGAGCTCTTCAGCAAATTTCGAAAACGGATTCTTCATCCCCATGGTGTAGGCTTTCGATTGAGCTAGGTCCCGTCCTAAACGGCCACATCCCGTTCAGACACTTTCCTAGTGAGAAGAGACTCTATGGAGCAACGTGCTCTTTTGACTCAGCGTGGGAAAGATCATATTCACATGAAACTTTGTGTCACGTGTGACCCAAATGACGATTTTTTGTAGTTGTGCGGGTTTAGAAGATCCTTGATGCGTGCCCTTTTTTCCGAGAATTCAATTTCTCGTCTTTCCTTTCTGCCCCAGAATCATTGTTTGAACTTGAAGATTCGAGACGCGCCTTTGATGGCACCATCAAAGATTTTATGGTGGCGGAGCAAGAAAAAGAAAATTGGAATTGGAATTGGACTGGCGAAGTTTGCAAAAAGGGGAAATTGCGAGTGGTGCAGACCATCGCTTAGTCATGATTACATTGCAACGTCTGTCCTTTTGTGTTCTGGTGGAACAATTCTGACGGAAAGTCGAGAAAAGTCGACGTAATCATAGAAAGAGTGGGGATATATTATTCACAAGACTGATGACGGGCCTTGCGAAAAGTAAAGCGGAGACCAATTTTCAGATGTGGTGAAATTTCACCAATCGTTTCCCACGGTTTATAAATTAGTGCATTCCTTCGAAATCTTCTGAGTCATGATGAGAATATGTAGTCTTCGTGACTTCGGAGTCTACATAATACCCGTGTCGCCACCTTGTTTTTCAATTTTGAAAACTAACAATTTCTGATAAGGGAAAAATCTCCTGTGATTTTGGCAGAAAGTAGTCAGAGACATACCACGATTTGTTCCCGCCGCGGGCAGTACACAGTTTCACAATCGCAATTGGTGTAATCAGTCGGAAGGAGCTATTACTTCTGCGATAATGAGTGAGAACTCATATTTCGAAGACCGTTTTCCAGCAAGATCGATGTTCTCGGCTTTCTCCATTTCACTACGGAACAACGATGAGGTCGTGTCCAGCAGTATTTTTTCGATTTTCGATCCGGAGCGGCACCTTGAAAAAAGGAAATTGAGCGAGAAGAGGTAGTGAGGACGAGTTTCATACACCTATACGATTCTATACAAAATTAAAATCTTTGCTCATTTACAGAAAATTCGGTAAAAATATTCACTAAAGTTTTCGAGCACTATTGAAACTCGATTGTGCATGAGCGTGCTCGCGCGGTTCCGTTACCACACTGGGCGCCACAGTTATTTAAAGGCGCACCAGTGTTTTTACACATGGGTCTCGCCGCGTATTCGACAGTTTGGAGAAAACTTTTGAAATACACGCTGAATGCTTGGAATGTTTGATCCATTAGCGAAAAAACTGTTAAATATTTAAGAAGACCGTTTTCTTAACTTTTATCGACATTCAGCCGAAAAGGCAGTCTAATCTCTCGAATATCCCACACACAACGGCAAATCATAAAAAACGTTTCTGAAATCAGAAGGGTTGTGTTTATTAATTCGTTTGAGAGACATTAAACGCTATTTCGAATGTCCAACTTTTTTCTACTTATTCGAGCTGTATTTCATTGTTGAAATCGTCCGTTGCCTTCGATTTCCTTACGTTTTTCCCGTACTTGCCTTATAAACTTTGAAATCATTACGATTGGTTCTCACTTTCGCTTTCTGAAATTACTTTTTAATCACCTGGCGTCGGAAAATTGGTCGGTGCCGGCTGTCTCACAAGTCCCACCTCTCTCACCGCACGCGCTCACTTATCTCTTCTCTTTTCGTTTCCCTTTTCACTTCAAACTCTCGATTCGATTGTTCTCCCTCGTTCATTTCTCCAACCTCCTTCCCGACTCTTGTTATCGCAACGAATCCGACGCCGCCCCCGTTTCATTCTTCGACCGCTGTTCATCACTCGCGCTCTCAGACTTCATGACGTTTCCCGTCCGCTACTTGGTCTATGGTATCGCCTAATAAATAATCTTATCTAACGATCTTGAGAACTCTTTCAGCCTTCAGCACTTCCTGCATCACTTGTCTCTACGCTCTCCGTCTCGCCTTCCACTCTACTATTATCTGTCAAGTGAACAATGCAACCGGTTAGTATTGACAGCTTTGGTGTTGAATTCCATCAGGCGGCGCGATTGATAACAAATTGGCCATTCTTTGACATCTTCTCAAGTAGTTTGTGGTCGTTTGCAGACTCGTTTCTCCACGATGACGACCTCAAACAGTACACTTACCAGTCGGTCGGAGTCGGATTGGCACTCGGATTGATCCCTCTTCATTTCCTGAACACCCTTGGCACAAGGTTTGTTTCGCCGTCACAAAATCTTCCAATTCTTCAGATTCCAGAAGAGTCACCGCTCTCTATGGAACGATCGGAATCGCTTCTGCCCTGTTCTATCCGACCTCGTATCGTTTCGGCTTCTGGCCGTCATTCATTACGCGAGTCTTCCAGGGAGCTCCTCTCGGAATTCTCCTCTGGCTCATTGCGAAAGTCGCATCCGAATGGACTCCCAAGTGTGAGACGGCTCTTGCAATTGCGATCCTAACCTCCGTCTACCAGCTGGCTCCGTTCGTAGCTCAAATTGCGGCGGCAGGGACGTGCTCTTATCTGGGATGGGAGTACACATATTACATTCTAGCAGCTCTGTCCGCCATCTTCCACGTTGCTTTTCATCTGGTCTATTCAGATAAATTAGAAGATAGCAAGTAAGGAACGGTAAACCGTAAATATGAAAAATTAGCTTTTTCAGACTAGCGACCCTAAAAGAGAAAGAGCTGATTTCCGACGGGAAAGGGAAGATAGAAAATAGTGGATCTTCTGAAGTGCCCTACTCGCAGCTGTTTCTCGATCCGACCGTCTGGGCCACGTGGTTCGCTAACCTCGCCTTTTTCTCTTCTCTCCTCGTTTTCCTCCAAACAGGACCGGTTTACATGAGAGAGGTGCTCGGATTCTCAGTCCAAATGACACTGATTTCGGGAGGAATGGCTCACGCAACGTGCCTGATAACGAAAATCATGTTCGGGAAAGTGCTCGACAAACTGGAAATGGACATGACGGAGCGGTTGAAGACGGCCTGGGCCATCATCGAGATTCCTTCCCTTTGCCTGCTCGTCGCTCTGATCATTGTCCGCGACGCTCACATTCAACTGGCATGCATCCTTCTGTTCATCACGATCCACGGTGTCGGAATTGTGATCATAGTCAAGACTCAAACATTCGTGAGTCATGAATGTTTTGATGCCTCGCAAATTATAGGAAGCATTCAGAGATCTGCCGAGCACAATCATGTACTTGCCAACGGAAACACACTCTGCGTCGTGCTTTGCCTCTTCGTGCAACCGATCGTACACAAACTGCTCGTTTCGTCGAATACTTTCGAGGAGGTTTGTTGTCTTATCAGGCTCGTTCACTTTCGCCATAAAGCACTTTCAGTGGTCTCGCATCTTTGCACTACAAGCCGCCCTTATTTTCGTTTCCGTCGTTCTGTTCGTCTGGAAAGTGGAAGCCACTCCTGCAAAATGGGCCGGAGTACAGAGAGTTTCCCAAAAGACTATCGAACCTTGAAACGGGACGAACATGTTCGGGTTATCAATTACATTTCGCTTGCAACTTTATCACTTTCTAATTAGTAAACATTCCGAAAACTTTCTTTCTTGCCCAAGTCGCATAGATAACTATTTCGAATAGCAGACGGATGGAGAAGAAATAAGTGTAGCCTACAAATTTCGAAACATTGTTGTTTCTGAAAGCAACGAGCAAACAGACTGAAACGGAAGATACGTGAGAACTCCCTATCAACCGAATCAAGTGGAATGGAGTCTAGCCTGTTTTTTTAGATTTTCATACTGCTCATCATCCCGAATCTCACACAAAAAAGGTTCCCGTTGATCATTGCGAACTTGAAAGATGGGATGCGATGTCGATCATTGTGTGCGAAAAGAATTGCTTGTGACTTCAAATAACAATGTACTATCGAAGCGGGCATTTGGAGCCCAGTGTAGTCTGCTTGCAGTTATCAATGGGAGTTGATAACAGAACGCAACAAAATCTTCTTTTGAGCATCATTCAGTCGACTCTCGCTGGTTACTAACTACTCTTATGAAGGAGAATAAGAAACTATTGATCGTGGGAGCTGGTGCTTCGGGACTGCCTTCGCTGCGACATGCCCTTCTGCACGGAGTCGATGTCACCTTATTCGAAGCTACGAACGAGATCGGAGGACTGTGGAAGTACAAGCCGCAGGAAACTGACCGTGAGTTTCGGCCTGTGAGGAAAAGAGTTCCGAGAAATATTTCAGTGTCCTCCGTCATGAAGAGCACCGTGATCAATACTTCGAAGGAAATGACGGCCTATTCGGACTTCCCGCCGGAAGCGAGGATGGCCAACTTCATGCACAACCGAGAGATGTACAGATACCTGACCAACTACGCGGAGCACTTCGATCTTGTGAAACATATCAAGTTCAACCACAAGGTGAACTCGATCGTTCGGAACGGAGACTACGAAAAGACTGGAAAGTGGGCAGTCAACTACACGGACGAGTGAGTAAGCGGACCTCGTTCCCAGAACAGACGGTTCTTTTTCAGAAAGGGAGTCACTCATGACACGGTTTTCGACGGTGTCCTTCTTTGCTCTGGCCACCACACTCTGCCCCACTGGCCACAGAAGTTCCCGGGACAGGATGACTTCAAAGGAAGAATCATCCACTCGCACAGCTACAAGGTGACTCTTATCAGTTTGTAAACAAGCAATACGTGCCTTTTCGATAAACACAAGCTTTTCAGGACCACCGTGGCTACGAAGACAAAGTCGTTGTCGTGATCGGAATCGGAAATTCGGGCGGCGACGTGGCAGTGGAACTCTCCCGGATTGCAAAACAAGTCTACCTTGTTACTCGTCGTGGAACATGGGTTTTCAATCGCATTTTCGATTATGGCCAACCCTTTGACACAGCTTTGAACAGAAAGTACCTGTTTGACATTCAGCACTTGGTACCATCGTGGATTAGCAATACTGCTGTTGAAGCCAAGCTGAACATGCGCTTCGATCACAAAGCATACGGTTTGAAGCCAGCACACCGAGTTTTCGGCGCCCATCCGACCGTAAACGACGAGCTCCCGAACAGAATCGCTTGCGGAACTGTCAGAATAAAACCGAACGTCTACAAGTTCACAGAGCACGGAATTCTCTTTGAAGACGGAACCAAACTGGAGCACGTCGACGAAGTTGTCATGTCCACCGGATTCTCGTTCGAGTTCAACCTCGTCGAGAAGGGAGAACTGATCAAAGTGCACGAGAACGAGGTCTCTTTGTACCAGTACATGTTCCCTGTCGAGTTGGGAGACCACAACTCCCTGGCCGTCATCGGACTGGTGCAGCCGTTCGGATCGATCATGCCACTCTCGGAGATGCAGGCGAGAGTGTTCCTCGAGCAGTTCACTGGCAAAAACGTTCTGCCGACGAAGACCGAAATGAAAGAGAACATGCTTAAGAAACGCGACGCTATGGCGAAGAGATATGTTACCAGTCGGAGACACACCATTCAAGTAGACTACATCGATTATATCGAGGAGCTTGCCAAAATAATCGGATGCACTGTCGATATGAAGAAGCTGTGGAAGGAGGATCCGTGGCTCGCTTTCAAGGTCTACTTTGGTCCGCGAGTTCCTTACATCTACCGTCTCAACGGTCCTCACAAGTGGAACAAGGCGAGAGATGCGATAATGTCCGTCGACGAGAGGGTTCTCATGGCTACCAACGACAATTCGCAGGTTGACGGCGACTACACAGTGCTCTACGTTGCCATCGCCGTCATTCTCTCATTCCTGATTCTCTATCTGCTCTTCTGAGTTTTTGTATGAAAACATTATCGATGCGAAATAAATGACATTTCATCCATTTCCTTGAAAAAATGGTCACAACTGATTTTCGAACCGATTCAAGTGATCAATTTCATGCGCCCATCAATCACCCGACAGTCCTTCGAATACAACTTGACCACTGCCCAAAGACTAACTACATTTCTCGTGAATCGTGTTCTCGTAGGAATGTCGGGTTGATCAGGAAAGTGTAGGCTAGATGACTCTGGACACAATGTGTTTGGTTTGGAAGAATAAAAGTAAGAAGAGCACGTGTTTGTAGACTCCGAGTTAACGACTTGGGTGTTCGCGAGGAACGGATTATCGTCGTGTTGTTTGCAGTGTTCGAGCCGTCTGGAACAGGGGTTACTTCAGAATTATCATTGAGCAAACAAGGAACCATCGCTGTTTTTGATTGAAACTTGGCAGGGGAACTACGTTTTGACGTACTCTAGTCTCTGATACGGCTGTCTCGAGACTGCAGCAGACCCATTATCCATCCACTTAACAGAGACTGCTCAGAAGTGATCGCTCGGCTGTTCAGTGCTTTCTGGAACTCGAAACGACCACCTTCAGCAGTTTAACACCGCCGCACTAGTCGGTTCAGTCACTCTTTTCCCTCTCGTCTGTTTGTACAACTTCTAGTCTGTTTGCTCTTATCTCGAATCAAAACTGATAAAAGAACGCAGTACCACCTTCTTTTGAGCACTTCATTTCAGTCGCCCTACCTCGCCTATTCCATAAACCGCTCGTGATGAACAAAAATAAGAAACTATTGATCGTGGGAGCTGGTGCTTCGGGACTGCCTTCGCTGCGACATGCCCTTCTGCACGGAGTCGATGTCACCTTATTCGAAGCTACCAACGAGATCGGAGGACTGTGGAAGTACAAGCCGCAGGAAACTGACCGTGAGTTTCGGCCTGTGAGGAAAAGAGTTCCGAGAAATATTTCAGTGTCCTCCGTCATGAAAAGCACCGTGATCAATACTTCGAAGGAAATGACGGCCTATTCGGACTTCCCGCCGGAAGCGAGGATGGCCAACTTCATGCACAACCGAGAGATGTACAGATACCTGACCAACTACGCGGAGCACTTCGATCTTGTGAAACATATCAAGTTCAACTACAAGGTGAACTCGATCGTTCGGAACGGAGACTACGAAAAGACTGGAAAGTGGGCAGTCAACTACACGGACGAGTGAGTAAGCGGACCTCGTTCCCAGAACAGACGGTTCTTTTTCAGAAAGGGAGTCACTCATGACACGGTTTTCGACGGTGTCCTTCTTTGCTCTGGCCACCACACTCTGCCCCACTGGCCACAGAAGTTCCCGGGACAGGATGACTTCAAAGGAAGAATCATCCACTCGCACAGCTACAAGGTGACTCTTATCAGTTTGTAAACAAGCAATACGTGCCTTTTCGATAAACACAAGCTTTTCAGGACCACCGTGGCTACGAAGACAAAGTCGTTGTCGTGATCGGAATCGGAAATTCGGGCGGCGACGTGGCAGTGGAACTCTCCCGGATTGCAAAACAAGTCTACCTTGTTACTCGTCGTGGAACATGGGTTTTCAATCGCATTTTCGATTATGGAAAGCCCGTCGATATGGTCATGAATCGGAAGTTCATCTCCGATCTCCGCGAAGTTGTTCCGGCTTGTATTTCTAACACACTGGTTGAAGCCAAGCTGAACATGCGCTTCGACCACAAAGCATACGGTTTGAAGCCAGCTCACCGAGTTTTTGGCGCCCATCCGACCGTAAACGACGAGCTCCCGAACAGAATCGCTTGCGGAACTGTCAGAATAAAACCGAACGTCTGCAAGTTCACAGAGCACGGAATTCTCTTTGAAGACGGAACCAAACTGGAGCACGTCGACGAAGTTGTCATGTCCACCGGATTCTCGTTCGAGTTCAACCTCGTCGAGAAGGGAGAACTGATCAAAGTGCACGAGAACGAGGTCTCTTTGTACCAGTACATGTTCCCTGTCGAGTTGGGAGACCACAACTCCCTGGCCGTCATCGGACTGGTGCAGCCGTTCGGATCGATCATGCCACTCTCGGAGATGCAGGCGAGAGTGTTCCTCGAGCAGTTCACTGGCAAAAACGTTCTGCCGACGAAGACCGAAATGAAGGAGAACATGCAAAAAAAGCATGAGGACATGTCAAAAAGATATGTTACCAGTCGGAGACACACCATTCAAGTGGACTACGTCGATTACATCGAGGAGCTTGCCAAAATAATCGGATGCACTGTCGATATGAAGAAGCTGTGGAAGGAGGATCCGTGGCTCGCTTTCAAGGTCTACTTTGGTCCGCGAGTTCCTTACATCTACCGTCTCAACGGTCCTCACAAGTGGAACAAGGCGAGAGATGCGATAATGTCCGTCGACGAGAGGGTTCTCATGGCTACCAACGACAATTCGCAGGTTGACGGCGACTACACAGTGCTCTACGTTGCCATCGCCGTCATTCTTATCGCTTTTATCTTTTATCTGCTGTTTTAAAGAGTGAAACGAACCCCATACGACTACCAATAAAGTTAGAAACTTCTCGAGCAATCGATTCGCCCCCCGTTTATTACACTTTTCCGTTGCCGATCGATCACCGGTCCGTCTTCAGTAGAACCAAACGAAACAAAAGAAAAATGAGCATTCAGGCTAATTCGTTAATGGACATCGAAACGTTTCCCGTATTGGAATTGCCTGCCGAACTGATTCTTCTGGTTCTCAAAAATGTAAGTTGAGAAATTGAAGCTAAGAAGACGGACTGGAATTTCAGCATACTTACGAGAAAGTGAGTGAAGTCGCGCTGACCTGCAGAGCCCTTTATGAGCTGATAAAAGAGAACAAGAACTCGTTGGCTTCCAAGAACATCTACCACATCGACTTGGTAAAGAAGGGCTGAGAAGCGTTTGGGAAGACGAGGGGTTTGCAGGAGAGACGGAGAGTCCGTGCTTGGAGAGACTTCTCATGGTGCGACCGCATCCCGTTCCGATCGATCGAGTACATCTCCAAGTTCTTCTGCAATGTGAACGTCAAAGTGCTCACCGTGAATAAGTTGGACGAAGAGCTCTGCGAGTTTCTCATCGAGAGAGCCACCAAGAAAATGCTCCGTTTCGAGCAACTCCGTCTGTTTCATTCGGTGAGAGAAGTTCTAATTGCAAAAACAGAGCAGTTTACACACAGTTCACTGCATCGAACGAGTCGATTTGCCGTCTTCTGGAGGCCTCCCAGTGCACAGCAATCAACTTCGAAGCAGTGGAGAGTAAACTGCGGTCATCTGATCTGTCTTTGAACGGATACCGGCAGTTGAGTGCCCTCTGTTTCGAAATGGACGACAGTCTCGGAGAAGAGTTTTTCGACTCCGTCCTGGAGACGTCGAAAGCAGTCGACTTCATATTCCACGCCTGCGACAAGATCCCGCAGAGATTCGTGCGGGAGCTGTTCCAGAAGTGGATGGCCGGAAGCCGGAAGATCGGCGCAGTCCGCATCACAACCAACCAAAACTTTTCGTTCGATGACATCATTCAAGGAATTGTCATCCAGAACATCGACAGCTCCACGTGGAAGATGAAGAATGCGAACAACGAAGAAGGTGACGTCTTCTGAATTCTCTTCCGAACCCCGTTTTCTCTGATTCCAGCAGTAGTCACTATGCGTCGTAACAACTTCCACTTCTTCGTGGCATTTGAAGTGAACGGGCGTCGCGTCGAGGACATTCTCTACCGCATTCCCTTCATCGAATGAGCCTCTTCCCAACGACTGTACCAATAAACGTGTCGTTTTCTGTCAACCTGAGAAATGTCTGTCTGCTCGATTACCCGCTATAAATTGCACAATCCGGCAGACGTCCCGCTGTGATCGAGCGGTATCAATGACCCCTGCGCTCTGCGTCTCCGCGTGCTCCGTGTTCTCTCGTCGCAATGGTTGTAATGGTGACCCCGCCTGGTGCGAGTCGCGTTTTTGAGCCGAAACGACGGAGGAGAAGGGCCACAGCACACCAGTTGCACTGCTCTTTCGCCGATGAATCACCTCTCTTTCCTGCTGCCAGTCTTTTGCAAGGCTATCATCAATTACGATGGAATCTCATCCCAACGATAGCGAGAGAGACTTATTTTTCAATGCGCATTTCCACCTTCCTCCTAGCTATTCTTCCTTCGTTTGGTTCCGATCCACACGAGATTCCTAGCGCGTCGAACTGCTCCTAGCATTTCTCTGAACTCTTGTAGGCATCGTGTCTCCTTCAATACTGAGACAATCTTATCTTCGCTTCTGGCATCCCTTATCTGTCATGGTTCCTAATAATCTACCCAAAGAACTTCTTCCCCAAGATCTTCTTAATAATAATACATACCATTCTGACCAATCTTACGATTGAACTCTCCGTTCCACTGCCAGCTGCGCTCGAAAGCAGGACGTGCACGAAAATAGTTGAATCTGTCCTCTGCACCAGGCGCCGCCCTCCCCTCGACGGCCCTTCGCTCTCAAATAAATCGCTGTGCACTCGTTTGATTCATCAGGCCGCACATCTGGCGACTCGAGCCAGTTGTCCCCGGCCCGTCGGCCTCGCTCGCCCCATTCCGACCTCTTCTCTTGCCTCCCACTCACCACATCACCCTTCTTATTTCAGATCCAACACGAGATGAGGCCCTTCGACACGTCGCCTTGGGCGACGAGGGCTCTCTTCGTTATCATATCGATTCTAGTATCATCTACTCTCCCGCAAGTACTCACCCCATCACAAATAACCATTTCTTACCGGAAGCCGATCACTGCCACGTCTACATGTGGAGAGATTCAAGGACAGCCGGTGACCGAAATCTACTGCTCACTGACAGGTAATCAGGGTTGCTCTCGAGTAGAGTCGGAAGCATTTTCTTTCAGGATCTTCCCAATACACTCCGACCAACCAGTATTCGTACCACGAGGACGAGCAGCAGAGAACTCATTCGTGGGCTCACGACAACCCGATCGTCAGAGGAGGTCACGGATGCGGTCTCTGCAACGCCGGCAACGAGAACTCGCATCCGGCGGCGAACATGGTCGACGGAAACAACAGTTGGTGGATGTCGCCGCCGCTCTCGCGCGGTCTCCAGCACAACGAGATCAACATCACGATCGACCTGGAGCAAGAGTTCCACGTGGCCTACGTCTTCATCCAGATGGCCAACAGTCCCCGTCCAGGTAGTTGGGTTCTCGAGAGATCGACGGACCACGGAAAGACCTACAAGCCGTGGTACAACTTTGCTGAAAACGCCGCCGAGTGCATGCGAAGATTCGGAATGGAGTCGTTGTCTCCGATTTCGGAAGACGATTCCGTGACGTGCCGTACGGATATGTCCAGTCTCCAACCCCTCGAGAACGCTGAAATGGTCATCAGAATCCTAGAACACAGACCGAGCTCTCTAAAGTTCGCCACTTCGGAAGCTCTTCAGAACTTCACCCGAGCCACTAACGTGCGTCTCCGTCTTCTTGGAACGAGAACTCTTCAGGGCCATCTGATGGACATGAACGAGTGGAGAGACCCGACTGTGACCAGAAGAGTACGTTTCGATGCTATTGGGGAGTTCATGACAGTTTATTTCAGTACTTCTACGCCATCAAGGAGATCATGATCGGAGGAAGGTGCGTCTGTAACGGTCACGCTGTCACGTGCGACATCCTCGAGCCGCAGAGACCGAAGTCGCTGCTGTGTCGCTGCGAGCACAACACTTGCGGAGACATGTGCGAGAGATGCTGCCCTGGATTCGTTCAGAAGGCGTGGCAACCGACCACAGCCCACAACAACTTCACCTGCGAGGCGTGTAACTGCTTCGGCCGATCCAACGAATGCTACTACGACGAGAAGGTGGACCTCGAGAAGAAGTCGCTCGACTCGAAGGGCAACTACGAAGGAGGAGGAGTCTGCGTGAACTGCCGCGACAACACCGAAGGAATCAACTGCAACAAGTGCTCGTACGGGTACTTCCGTCCGGCCGGAGTCACCTGGGAGGAGCCGCAGCCTTGCAAAGCCTGCGACTGCAATCCTGAAAAGCACACCGGAGCATGTGCCGAAGAGACCGGAAAGTGCGAGTGCCAGGCCCGTTTCGTGGGAGAGAACTGCGATCAGTGCGCCCCTGGCTACTATGACCCGCCAGAGTGCAAGCCGTGCGAATGCAACGTCAACGGAACCATCGGAGACGTGTGTCTTCCGGAAGACGGCCAGTGTCCCTGCAAGCCCGGTTTCGGAGGAACATTCTGTGAAACCTGTGCCTCTGGATTCACTAACGTGACTGCTGGATGCGTGGAATGTGTTTGCGACGCCACGGGGTCGGAGCACTCGAACTGCTCGGCAGCCACCGGACAGTGCGAGTGCAAGCCTGCTTATGCCGGCCTTTCGTGCGACAAGTGCCAAGTGGGCTACTTCGGAGAGAGCTGTACGTTCTGCAACTGCGATCCGATGGGAACCGAAGGAGGTGTGTGCGATCAGACCACCGGACAGTGCCTCTGCAAGGAAGGGTTCGCCGGAGACAAGTGCGACCACTGCGACATCGCCTTCTACGGATACCCGAACTGCAAGGCGTGCTCTTGCGACGGAGCGGGAACCTCTTCTCCCGAATGCGACGCCACATCGGGACAGTGTCCGTGCAGCGGCAACTTCACGGGAAGAACCTGTGACAAGTGTGCGGCCGGCTTCTACAACTACCCGGACTGCCGTGGCTGCGAGTGTCTTCTTTCGGGAGCCAAGGGACAGACTTGCGACAATCAAGGACAGTGCTACTGCAAAGGCAACTTCGAGGGAGAACGGTGCGATCGCTGCAAACCGAACTTCTACAACTTCCCGATCTGCGAGGAATGCAACTGCAATCCGTCCGGAGTCACGAGAGACTTCCAAGGGTGCGACAAGGTGTCGCCGGGAGAGCTCTGCTCCTGCAGAAAACACGTCACCGGCAGAATCTGCGACCAGTGCAAGCCCACTTTCTGGGACCTGCAGTACCACCACGAGGACGGATGCAGAGGCTGCGAGTGCAACACGAACGGAACCATTTCGGGACTGAACACCTGTGATCTGAAGAGCGGACAGTGTCTGTGCAAAAAGAATGCGGACGGAAGACGGTGCGATCAGTGCGCCGATGGATTCTACCGCCTCAACAGCTACAACCAGCTGGGTTGCGAGCCGTGTCACTGTGACATTGGAGGAGCTCTGCGTGCCGAGTGTGACATCCAGTCGGGACAGTGCAAATGTCGTCCGAGAGTCACTGGACTTCGTTGCGACCGTCCGATCGAGAACCACTACTTCCCAACTCTGTGGCACAACCAGTACGAGGCCGAAGATGCTCACACCGAAGATCAGAGACCGGTACGATTTGCCGTCGACCCGGAGCAGTTCGCCAACTTCTCGTGGCGCGGATACGCAGTCTTCTCTCCGATTCAAGAGAAGATTCTCATCGACGTCGACATCACGAAGGCGTCCGTCTATCGTCTTCTCTTCCGTTACCGTAATCCGACACCAGTCCCCATCACTGCCACTGTTTCGATTTCTCCTCGCTTCACTCATACCCACGACGTCGAGCAGACAGGGAAAACGACGTTCCCAGTGGGAGAAAACCCGGCGATGAAGGAAGTGACCGTCGACGGTAAGCCATTCGTCCTGAACCCCGGAAAGTGGTCTCTGGCCATCGCCACGAAGCAACGTCTCTTCCTCGACTACGTCGTCGTGCTCCCATCTGAGTACTACGAAGGTCAGGCTCTTCGCCAACGCGCTCCACACCCGTGCCTCTCGCATAGCACGAAGAACACCACCTGCGTCGATCTGATCTATCCGCCGATCCCTTCATCTGCCAGAACCTTCGCCGACATGGAGAAGGTCCCATTCAACTACGTCGCCGAAGACGGCTCTTTTACCCCTCTGGAACTGGTTCCGGTCGAGATCCTTCCTTCCGAGATCACCGGACCAGCCGCCTTCGTCCGTGCAGACAACAACAGCCGCGTCGTCGAAGCCAAGTTGGACGTTCCGGAGTCAGGAGAGTACGTCGTTGTTCTGGAGTACCACAACAGAGAAGAAACTGACGGGAATGTCGGAGTTTCGGTGAAGCAGAACGAGAAGGACGTCCTCGACGGCAACATTGTCATTCACCACTGCCCGTACGCCACCTTCTGTCGCGAGCTCGTTTCGTCGGTCGGCACTATCCCGTACATTCCCCTCGAGAAGGGAGAGGCCACCGTTCGGCTGGCGGTCGCGCCGAATCACGAGTTCGGACTTGCCGGGATTCATCTGATCAAAAAGTCGGACTTCAGCTCGGAGTACCTGCAGCAGGTTCGCAAAAGTCCCCGAAAAACACTCTATAATGTTTCTCTCTTAAGGTGCCAGTTTGTATCCGAAAGGACGGCAGATGCGTGCCTCAAAGCTACCCTCCAGCGGCCGATTCCGTCGTGACCGAAGCGGAGAGCGGACCGAACATGGACAAGTCGATTCTCGGCGACAAACTGCCGTTCCCAGTCTCCAACTCGAAGGAGATGCGCGTTGTTCCTCTGGATGATGCACAGGTGAGAAACATCTCGATTCTCTCGCAACATCCCATTTCAAGGCCACCATCGAGATCTCCGGAGTGGTGCCGACTCGTGGCCACTACATGTTCCTCGTGCACTACTTCAATCCGGACAACACGCCCATCGACATCGACGTGCTGCTGCAAAACGAACACTACTTCCAGGGTGACTCGTGCAACTCGTTCGCATGTTGTTTGTTACTTTCTTTCGCACTTCTCCCCGGGTTTCCGCTCTTTTCGTGACTTTCCTCGGGCTCTTTTCCTTTCGACCAAACTCGTTTTCCCTCCGCACCTCTCACATTTCCACCTCCGTAATGCACCCACACCCGCACTGCACCTCTTTCAGATTCCAAATACTCTCCACGGTTCCTTTTCAATGGTTCGTCGCATGCTCCTTTGTTGTTTTCGTAGTATCGAATGGTGTCCGTCCCCGTGTCTCACTACCATTTTTTGCACTAACCACTTGCGTTTTCGTTCCGACAACCTCGGTTTTCAGCCACCGTCCCCCTTGCGTTCTGCCCCTCGATCAGTGGATGTCGTGCTCTGATCAGAGACAAAGAACGTCCGGAAGTCATCCAGTTCTTCATGGACGACAAGTACACAGCCACTTTCTACCACAACGCCAGCCAGAAAGGTCCGATCTACATCGATTCGATCACTGCCGTCCCCTACAACTCCTACAACACGAAGCTGATGGAACCGCTGGCCCTTGACTTGTCGAACGAGTTCTTGAAGGAGTGCTCTGAAGAGAACCTGAGAAACCATCCAGAGACCGTCAGCGATTTCTGTAAACAGAAAATCTTCTCTCTGACCACGGACTTCAATGCTGCCGCTCTTTCTTGCGATTGCGTTGCTCAAGGATCCGAGTCCTTCCAGTGCGAAGAGTACGGAGGCCAGTGCAAGTGCAAACCGAACGTCATCGGAAGAAGGTGCGAGAGATGCGCCCCCGGATACTACAACTTCCCAGAGTGCATCAGTAAGTCTTTTCCTTGCAGAAGCCCTTGTAAAAAGTCCACGTTGCAGAGTGTCAATGCAACATCGGACAACAGTGTCACGAGCAGACCGGCCAATGCTTCTGTCCGCCGCACGTCGAGGGACAGACTTGCGACAAGTGTGTGTCGAACGCCTTCGGATACGATCCTCTGATTGGATGCCAGAAGTGCGGATGCCACCCGCAAGGATCGGAGGGAGGCAACATGGTTTGCGACCCGGAGAGCGGTCAGTGTCTGTGCAGAGAGTCGATGGGCGGCAGACAGTGCGACCGCTGCCTTCCTGGCTTCTACGGATTCCCACACTGCTACCAGTGCACATGCAACAGAGACGGTACCACTGACGACATCTGCGACGCCACGAACGCCCAGTGCAAGTGTAAGGAGAACGTGTACGGACCTCGTTGCGAGGCTTGCAAGGCAGGAACCTTCGATCTTTCGGCCGAGAATCCTCTCGGATGCGTGAACTGCTTCTGCTTCGGAGTCACTGACAGCTGTAGATCCAGCATGTTCCCGGTCACCACGATGTCCGTCGACATGGGATCGTTCCTGACTTCTGATGACAGTGGAATGGTTGACAACAAGGACGACACTGTCATCTACACGTCGGAAGAAGCTTCCCCGAACTCTGTCTACTTCGTCGTTCCAATCACGGAGAACAGAGACTACACGACCAGCTACGGATTGAAGCTCACCTTCAAGATCTCTGTTGTTCCACGTGGCGGAGTGAAGAGAATGAATGCGGACGCCGACGTCAGACTCACTGGAGCCAACATGACGATCGAGTACTGGGCACCCGAGCAGCCGACCAACCCGGAGGAGCAGTTCACTGTCCGATGCAAGCTCGTCCCGGAGAACTTCCTCACTGCCGAAGGAAAGGCCGTCACGAGAGAAGAGCTCATGAAGGTGCTCCACTCGCTCCAGAATGTCACATTGAAGGCGTCGTACTTCGATCACCCGAAGAGCAGCACTCTCTACGAATTCGGACTCGAGATCTCGGAGCCGAACGGAGCCGACTCCGTAATCAAGGCTTCTTCCGTCGAGCAGTGCCAGTGTCCTGCTCCGTACACGGGACCATCGTGCCAGTTGTGTGCTTCCGGATACCATCGCGTGCAGTCCGGCAGCTTCCTCGGAGCGTGTGTTCCGTGCGATTGCAACGGACACTCCGCCACCTGCGATCCGGACACCGGAATCTGCACCGACTGCGAGCACAACACTCACGGAGACCACTGCGAGTTCTGCGATGAAGGACACTACGGAAACGCGACGAACGGCTCTCCGTACGATTGCATGGCTTGCTCGTGTCCCTTCGCCCCGTCCAACAACTTTGCCAAGTCTTGTGAAGTTTCCGAGGAAGGCCAGCTGCTCCAATGTAACTGCAAGCCGGGCTACACTGGAGACACTTGCGACCGTTGTGCCCCTGGATTCTTCGGACAGCCCCAACAGGTCGGAGGTTCTTGCGAGCCGTGCCAGTGTAATGGAAACAACAACCTAACGGACTCGCGTGCCTGTCATCCGGTCAGCGGAGATTGCTACCTCTGCGAGCAGAACACGGACGGAAGACATTGCGAGTGGTGTGCTGCCTGGAACTACGGAGACGCCGTCACTGCTAAGAACTGCACTTCGTGCGAGTGCAACCAGTGCGGATCCTCGTTCTGTAACAATCAGGACGGAAAGTGCGACTGTAAGACGAATGTGGAGGGAGACTCGTGTGACCGGTGCAAACCGGACCATTGGGGATTCTCGAAATGCCAGGGATGCCAGGCTTGCCACTGTGGAACCGCCGCTTTCAACACCCAATGTAATGTGGAGAACGGACAGTGCACCTGCAGACCGGGAGCCGCCGGATCTCGTTGCGAGCACTGCGAGCACGGATACTGGAACTACGGAGACCACGGATGCGACAAGTGTGACTGCGAAGCGGATCTCTCGATGGGAACCGTCTGCGATGTGCGAACCGGACAGTGTCACTGCCAGGAAGGAGCCACTGGATCCAGATGTGATCAGTGCCTCCCGTCTTACCTCCGAATTCCGACCTATGGCTGCAGAAGATGCGACGAATGCGTGCACCATTTGATCGGAGACGTCGACAATCTGGAGCTCGAGATCGATGTGCTCACCACCGCCATTTCTAACATCTCTTCGGCCACCATCGTCGGAGCGAGACTCGCCAGAAACAGAAAAGAGTTCAACGACATCAGCGAGATCACGAAGATGATTAGCGACGAGGAGAACTCGTTCGGAAACGTTTTCGGAGACGCCGCCGACATCCTCACCAACGCCTCTCAGACCTTAGGAAAACTGACGAGAACCAAGAATCAGGCTGCGGTTTCAGCGGTTTCCGCCAAGAATCTGACTGTGAACGGAACCCAATTCCTGGAAGACGTCATGAAGAAGGCCCATCGCGCTCGCATGAGTGTCCGCAGTCTGGCTGACATCGCTCTTGCCATCGGATCCTCTTCGAAGGCCGTCAACGTCGACCCAAGACTTCTGAAGGAGGCCGAAGAGACTCTGATGACTCTCGAGGCCACTTCTGCCGATCCGTACCCGGAGAAGGCCAAGACTGTTCCTGGAAAGCTGGAGGAGATCCAGAAGAAGATCAAGGAAGAGAGCGACAAGCTCGCCGCCCAGGAGGAGAAACTCACTGCCGACAAGAAGAGAGCCGAGACGCTGGCCGCCTACCTGAACAGTGCTCAGCAGTTGCTCAAAGAGTCCAAGTCCAAGTCCGACAAGGCCAACAATGTAAGTTGCTGACTTCAGAGTTAATCGAAATCTCATCCTTGTTTCAGCTTGCCAAAATGCTGCAACTCACGAAAGTCCAGAACCTTGTGGCTGCTATTGCTGACGATCTGGAAAGAGTGAACACTGCCAAGTCCGAGTTCCAGAAGATTAACGTTGCCATCGGCAACATCACGGAGAACTTGAAGGACAAGAGAGAGGAGATCGCTCATGCGCTGACCAGCCTGAACGAGACGAGAAACGAAGTGGCTGAAGCGGTCGAGGCTGCGAAGAAGCGAGTGAGAAGAGACGAGAACGAGAAGCCCGTCGACATGCAGATCGTGAATGCGAAGGCACACGAACTGCATCTTCAGGCCACCACCCTCAGACAGACGTTCGACAACTCGAAGGAGAATACGGATCAGGCCATCGAGGCGGCGAACGCCTACTCGAACCTGACTGATACTTTGAGGAATGCAAAGGAGAAGATTGAGAAGGCGTTCGAACAACTCGAGAATGAGAAGGATGTGGACGTCAGCGCGATCCAGAAGCCATTCGGAGAGGACGAGAAGGCCAAACTGTCTGCTTTCGAGAAGAGCGTGAAGGAAGATCTGAAGGAGATGGAGCAGATGAAGAGACAGGTCGACCAGTTGAGCGAGTTCGCCGAGAGACTGCGGAAGCGGAAGAATGCCGTCAAGGAGGGCGTTCCGACGTACAAAAACGAGAACTTGAACGGCATCGACGAGAAAATCAAGGAGGTCGAGACTCTGAAGGCCGAAGTCGACGGAGTCATCGATGCGACTCGCACCAAGATCTCCGAGATCGCCGGAAAGGCCGACGAAATCACCGACAAGGCCAATAGTGCCATTGAAGGCATGCGACTCGCCCGCAGAAACTCCGTCCAGCTCAATAAGCTTGCTCCGATCGTCGCCTCAAAGTTCGAAGAATTGAAAAAGTTGTCGGCTGCGCGAAGTGCAAAGGTCGATTCGGTCACTGACAAGGTCGCTCAGATCAAGGAAATGATCGCTGTTGCTCGCGACGCCGCCAACAGAATCAAGCTCGGAGCGCACTTCGAACGAGGATCCTCGCTCAACCTGAACATCCCACAGAGAGTCTCCCGATCGGCTGCGCACACGGATATTTCGTTCTACTTCCGCACCGACAAGGAGCACGGAATCCCGCTCTTCTTCGGAAACGAAGAGACCGCCGTGGGAAGTCGTGCAGTGCCGACCGCCGACTACGTGGCAGCGGAGATCGAGTACGGTCGTCCGAAGGTGACCGTCGATCTCGGAGATGCGCCAGTCGTCGTCAAGTTGGAGACTCCGGTCAACGACGGATTGTGGAGAAGACTGAACATCGAGAGAATCGGAAAGACAGTCAACGTGACCCTCTCGAAGCCGAACAGTGTGGAGCGGGCGGAGACGAAGAGTGCAGTGGCCGTAGGAAACAAGAGCGTTCTCAACTTGAACCAGCAGATCTCGAGACTCTTCGTCGGAGGAATACCGACTACTGCCAGAGTGAGTCCTTTCTGAACTACATCCCCCAGACACCCATTTATTCGTGTTCAGATTTCCAAGGACATTTACAACCGTGAGTTTATTGGAGACGTTGAGCAGCTGAAGTTGCACGGAGAGCCGATCGGCCTCTGGAATTCTCGAGAGAAGGGAGCTACCAATGTGAACGGAGCCCCCAAAAAGCCGAAACTCACTGACAACGCCGATGAACTCTGTGAGTATTCCTGACGGAAATTCTACGTTTACCCCAACTGTTTCCAGCTATTTCCCTGGATGGAGAAGGCTACACATCCTACAAACCGAGCCACTGGAACCCGAGAAAGGCCACCAAGATCTCGCTTTCGTTCCTCACTTTCTCGCCTCACGGCCTGCTGTTCTTCGTTGGAAAAGACGTAAACTCGATCCAGGTCCTTGAACGTCCACAATTCGTACGTTTACAGCGCGATTTCATGTCCCTGGAGCTTTCGGACGGAGGCGTCAAGCTGTCAGTCGACTTGGGATCGGGAGTCGGTCAGTGGACGACCGAGTCTTCCAACTACAACGACGGAAAGTGGCACACTGTATCGATTGTCAGAGAAGAGGTTCGTTTTTCATCCACTGCCAAATTACTAGGATTTTCTTTACAGAAACACGTCAAGATTATGATCGACGGCGATGCTGAGGTGCTGGAAGGAGACGTGCCCGGAAAGGAGTCGGAGATGTCGGTGACCGAGTTCCTGTACATCGGAGGAACGCCTTCCGGACTCAACGTCAGAACGACCATCGTCCCTCTCCGCGGATGCATCAAGTCCGTGAGACTCGGATCGGATGAGGTCGACCTGGAAGCCAGTCAAGCCTCGAAGGGAGTCAGAAGCGGTTGTCCGATCAACACAGTTCGCACCGTTTCTTTCCTCTCCGACAGAACCACTGCCTCGTTCTCGAATGCCACTACTCCATCCGAAGACGTTACGGTCACTTTCAAGTTCAAGACAAGGTCCATCCGTCAGACTTCCAGTCTGTTCGCCATCAATGACGACGAAGACACCGTTCTGAGTGTCACCATCAATGAGGACGGCATTCTGACAGTGAAGAGCGGAGAAGACGTGGCCACTATGGAGCTGGCTGCTTCTCCGGACGAGAAATGGCACTACGTGTCGATTCGCAAGACGAGACACGTCATCAGACTCGATGCTGACGATTCGTTCTCCAACGAGCAGCCGCGGAAGAACGGCGCCGACGACTCGAACCCCGATGCCAGCTTCCTCTCTGCTTCATTCGGAAAGATCGGGGAGCTTCCTTCGTACGTCGGATGTCTCGGAGACGTCACTCTCAACGGCAAACTTCTCGACTTTGCTACGGCCGAGATCAAGGAGATCGCTTTGAGTGGATGCTCTTTGAGTGATGACGAGAACCCACTGACGACTACTGCCGCTCCGAAGGCGGTTTCCACAACTGCAGCTCCAGAAGACGACACGGGTGTCGCCGTGCTTCCACTCGACGAAAGCGAGGCCGAATCCGAGGAGCCGGCTAACATTTTGGCTGAGGTAAGATCGTCCAGAAGTAACAACAGTGTCACCTGGGAAATGCAATCTAATTGAAATCCCTTGAAGATGAAAGACGAACCCGTTTCCGGCCCGACGGCAAAACGGGAAACCCCAGCACCTTTCGAAAGTATTGTCTCTCTGGCTACAGTAAGACTCTGTCCTTAGTTCTTTCTGTTTCCATTCACCCTCCTAAGTTGCTTATAACCCCGAACCAACCCTGCTACTTTTCTTACTTTCCCATCGCCAACTCAACAATTGTAATTACATCTCATTGCAGGCGAGACCGGACGGACACTGTGGTCTCCCATTGGATCCACTCACCGAGTTCGACGGAGCCGAAGGATTCAACTTCGGAAGCGAGCCACACAGCAGAATAGAGTACGCCGTCCTGCCGGAGGCCATCGACAAGAGCGGAGAGTTCACATTCAAGATTCGCCCGACCGCCGTCTCCGGAATCATCTTCATCGCCACCAACAAACGGACAGATCACATCGCTGTGATGCTCGAGAACGGAAGGGTCGTGTTCACTTACGACACGGGCTCTGGACAAGTCGTCATCAAGTCGGACAAGTCGATCATCGACGGAATGTGGCACAACATCAAGGTGTCTCGTCGTGGCAAGTCTGCCCACTTGATCGTGGATGACGACTCGTACGAGTCGGAAGGAGCCGCCAATCAAAACGAGGACCTCATCGAGACCCAGCCGCCGTTCTTCGTCGGAGGAGTGCCTCAGGACCTGGCCGGATTCGCGAAGACCCTCCTTCCGGGAGTCCGCTCGCAGTTCAGCGGATGCATCAAGGACTTCCGTCTTAATGGAAAGAGTCTCGACAACGGAAAGGAGTTCGGAGTGGAGCAGTGCTCGCAGTTCAGTGAGCCGGGAATGTACTTTGGCAAGGATGGAGGATACGCGATCGTGCAGAAGGAGTACGAGGTCGGAACCACGTTCGGAGTCGAGGTCGACATCCGGCCCAGAATGAAGGACGGAATCCTCTTCTCGGTTGGAGTACTCGAGTATATCACTGTCGAGTACGTCAACGGAACCATCAAGACTACTGTGGACGGCGGATCGGGAGGAGAAGATCTCTTCCACTATCCGTCCACGGAGAACGAGTTCTGCGATGGCCACTGGCAGCACATCAAGATTTCGAAGAAGAGGAACCTGCTGACAGTGACCGTCAACGGAAAGGCGAACATCAAGATCCTGAAGAAGGCGAAGGCGGACATCATGACCAAGGATCCGCTGTACTTCGGAGGCCTGCCCGCAGGTGTCACCAACAAGGGCATCACGACGAACAAACCGTTCGTCGGATGTGCTCGCTTCGTCAGTTTCGGACTCAAAAAAGACCGCAAGATCCGACGCAAGAAGCAGGTGGACACGGAACGGTTCGACATCTTCGGTGACGTGCATCGCAACGGATGCCCTGCTAACTAATCATTTTCACTCGCTTTTTCTCTTTGGTTAACACTTTATTCGCTTTAACTTCCCTTTAATCGGTAAAATAAATACGTAATGATAATAGTTTACGGTGATAAGTTTCAGTGAGCTAAATTTCAGAGCGAAGAGAAAAGGAAGAATGATTCGAAGGAGATCTGGAGTAGATCGTCAGAAGTCGTCACTTATTCGGACTCGTCGCGAGCAGCCGGAGAGCGTCTCTTCGACGCGCCGATGCGAGAGCTCGGCGGAGCCCCGCTCATGCGGCCGTTGGGAGGACGCTTCGCCACTGGAGCCTTCTTCTTGCCGCCGTCCGAGTCGCTCTCGCTGCCGGCCTTCTCGACCTCCTCCTCCTCGTCCGAAACCGCGTACTTCTTCGGTTGAGTGGTCTTGCGAGCAGTGGCTCTGCAGATAATCACGGGTTTCCGTATGTGTGTAGTCTGAACACTCTCACCTGGTCGGCTTGGCGGCCTTCTTGGCAGCCTTCTTAGGGGCCGCTTTCTTGGCCTTCTTCGCCTTCTTCCCGTAGTCCTCGTCGTCCTCGTAGCCTCTCTTGCCGCCGCGAGCCTTCTTCTTAGCCTCCGCTTCCTCGTCCTCGTCCGCCTCGTAATCCTCCGTATCGTCGTCCTCGTCGTGCTCAGACTCGGCCGGCTCCACAGACTTCTTGAGAGTCGCCTGACGAGCAGGACGTCCGCCGCGAGCAGGAACCTCGGCCTTCTTCGGTGGAGTCACATCCTTGTCATCCTCTCTGAAATGAACTCATTTGTTGGACTGATCGCATTCGAAGTGACACCTACTCGTCTTTCGCCTCGTCCGACTCAACGACGTTCTCGACCGGCTTCTCAGCTTTCTTCGACTTTGGAGCCATTCCTGAAAACGGCGCGATTGGCAAACAATCGATGAACAAACAGTTTCGAAAAGATTCAGAGTGCAAATTGTTCCAGGTTCGAGTGCGTTTCGGGTTCAATGTCAGCATTTTCGAATTTCTCCTTCAGTCAACACATTTTCTAGTTCAGCAGAAGACAGGTTCAAACGGATCGTTGTAATACAAATCGAGAGAAAACACCGAGAATTCAAAGTGTCGCGTGGAGGTTTTGCAACAAACACACAAAGGCAGCAAGGCGAAAACCACGTGCGACGCGGCGAGGGACGAGAGAAGTGCGAGGGAAGGAGCAGACGAAACGAAGGAATCGTATCATATCCGCCGCGGCAAGTGTCTCCCCCCACTAAAATCAATACGCGAGGCGTCCGTGTCGGTGCATTCATAGCTGACACACTGTGAGAATGAATGTGTTTGGGTGGCGAGCGGGAGAGTGTGTACGTTCAGATGTACACATGTGCGAGACGAGGCGAAGAGAAATGCGAAACGAAAGTTGGCAGTGCGAGAAGGAGAGGCCTGCCGTGGCCGTGCTGTTGCCATGGTCACAACTTCCCTCGAGCTCTGAAACCAGCAATTACGGACGGTGATATGAGCAAAGGAGGGAGGAGAAGAAGGGACGAGGGAGAATGCGAGTAGGAAGAAGAAGAAGAAGACACGGCGAGAGCGTCGAGAGAGCAGAGCGAGGCGAGAGAAAGAGAGCAAGATCCTAATTTGGCGTGTGCTGTTTGGAGATGCGGGCTCGCGGAGCATGAAGAGTACGGATGAGTCAGAGATTAACGAGTGGCACAACTCACCGACCGAGCTTCTCGAAGGCGCGCGTCCATCAAATCTACGAAATCCTCCAGTTGAGCCGCGGATCTGGAAAACAAAATATGTTGAGAGGATGCTCGAGAATAATAAGCATAACGCGTTTCGCTTTTTAATCAACTGACAGAAATGGGGAGGGATACTCAAAGTACCAAGTCAAACTACGATTTTCGATTCTCAAAGTGAATCGTTATCGGGACGGTCGCTGATCAATGGAATCCGAGCAGAGAGCACTTCCGCCCGTATTTTCTATTCAGTCTACTTTGCACCCGCCCCTTCCAGAGGGGCGGAGGACGGTTGCAATGCTTCAAACTGTTCAATGATCGTACCCGATTGTACCGAGAAACGTGTATGATCTCACAGAGAGACCAAATAAGTGTCCCACACGTGTTCCGTGACTGATAGCCGACCATTGAACAAATGAGACGGCGTACTGCGTCTCTGTAGTTTCAGGGGTCAAGACACCGACCGCATGGTGGTAAATAGGGAGCATTGAACAGTTCGCAACTCCGCCTCCGGGGGTACAAAAGCGCGTTCCGGACCGGTCACGGACATCACCCTCGAGATGGGAAACAAACGAGTCGCCGTCATCGGATCTGGCGCTTCTGGATTGCCTTCGATTAGGTGAGCACGGGGTTTCAGACAAAGAAACACGAATTCATTCCAGACATGGTCTTCTTTACGGAGCCGACGTCACCTGCTTCGAGGCTTCTGACGACGTTGGAGGGCTCTGGAGATACAAGTCTCACGAAACGAACGGTTAGAACGGTTATATACATTCTCATGATCCCTCATCTCTTCAGAATCGTCCGTCATGAAGACGACGGTCATCAACACTTCGAAGGAAATGACTGCGTATTCGGACTTTCCTCCTCAAGGAAATCTGGCCAATTTCATGCACAATGCCGAAATGCTCAACTATTTGAAGTCGTACGCCGAGCACCACGGTCTCATGAAGCACATTAAACTGCGCCATCGGGTGCTCAATGTGGAGAGATCCGCGAACTATGCGAACGACGGAACCTGGAAGGTCACCTACGAGACCCCGTGAGTTAGAAAGAACGGCTTCTGACGGACTGGAAAGATATTCTCAGGGAGGGAAAAACGATGGAAGAGGTCTTCGACGGAGTTCTCGTCTGCTCCGGACACCACGCGATCCCACACTGGCCGACGCCGTTCCCGGGACAAGACGAGTTCAAGGGACGGATCGTCCACTCGCACAGCTACAAAGACCACAAGGGGTACGAAGACAAGGTGGTCGTTGTCGTCGGTATCGGGAACAGCGGCATCGACGTGGCAGTCGAGCAGTCTCGCATTGCCAAGCAGGTCTACCTCGTTACTCGCCGCGGAACATGGCTGATTCCGAAGCTGGAGACACGTGGACTGCCCTTCGACGTCATCATGAACACCCGCTTCTTCTCGCTCTACAAACTGTTCCCGCAGTCTCTCCTCAACTCGATCGTCGAGTACCGTATCAATCAGCGAGTCTGCCACGATCTGTACGGTCTGAAGCCCGCTCACCGCGTGTTCTCCGCCCATCCGTCTCTTAATGACGAACTTCCGAACCGAATTGCGAACGGAACCGTCAGAATTAAGCCGAACATCAAGAAGTTCGATGGATACTCGGTCCATTTCGAAGACGGAACTGTCGTGCCGCACGTCGATGAAGTCGTCATGTCGACCGGATTCTCGTTCGAATTCGACCTGATCGAGCACGGCAAACTGGTGCCTGTTAGCGAGAACGAGGTGGATCTGTTCAAGTACATGTTCCCGGTGGCCACTTCCGACCACAACTCGCTCTGCATCATCGGACTCATCCAGCCGTTCGGATCGATCATGCCCGTCTCCGAGCTGCAAGCGCGCGTCTTCTTCGCCAATCTTTTCTCCGGAAACGAGATCATTCCGAGAAAGAATCAGATGAGCGAAGACGTCGAGTGCAAGAAACTGATGATGGCGAAGCAGTTCGTCAAGTCGAGAAGACACACCATCCAAGTCGACTACATCCCGTACATGGACGAGCTCGCCGAGCTCGTCGGCTGTCAAGTTCCCATCTGGAAGACGCTTCTAACTGATCCGCTCCTCGGTTTCCGTCTCTTCTTCGGACCGAACGCCGGATACTGCTACCGTCTCGCAGGCCCGCACACGTGGCAAGGGGCCAGACAGGCCATCATGACCATCGATCAGCGCGTCCGTCAGGCGACCACTTCGAAGCCGGAGCCCACAAACTACACCATTCCGTTGCTGATCTCCACTCTTTTCCTGTTCGTAATCATCTTCTTCTCCTTGTAAATATCAAACCTCGAGTGTAAATAAACAGAATTTCATTAGGAATCAAGAACCATTTCATGGCAGTACAGTGAACTGATACGGGCGATTCTCCGGGGTTTTGTAGGTCTTGGCCACGAGTTTCCCGTTTTGAACGGACACGTCGAGAGTCCTGTCTGCTCTCTCGAAGAAGAACTTCTCGTGCTGACTCTCATCTTCCAGGTGCACTTCCCAGCGAGCTACTTCTCTGCCCCCGCTCTGCCACTCCTGGAAATAAGACAACATCGAGAAGAAACAATCGGTGTGCATTCCAACCTTTGCGAACGTCTTCAGATCCTCCGAATTCACGTAGTTCTGTCCCTCAATGTACACCTCCGGACCCTTCAATTTTATCAGTTTCTCGCTCGCCAAGCCGTTTTTATAATCCTTCGTCTGCCGAACAACCAACTTCTGGGTCTGCAAACAAACGATTCTTCCCCTCGTTTTATAGAAACTCACATTGAGAAGTGCTTCGAAATCAAAGTTCTCCTGGTTCAGAAGTGCTCTTCCGCCCACTTCGAGCTGGTATTCCTCCCTCCCTATCCCTCTTCTGAAGCCGTCGGGGATCGTGAATGCGGCACTCGGATGCTCGACGACCCACTTGATCTTCTTCGGCGTTTGAGTCGATGCTCCAATGAGCAAAGAGAATTTCGGTTTCATCTGACTGCACAGATTCTCCTGAAACTCGAGAGAGTCTGGAAACTGGAATGTTAAGAACGGTGCTCACAAAGATGAGCTCGTCGATGGGATAACGAGCCAAGATGTAGGCGAGCTGCTGTCCGAAGTGTCTCGTGATGGAGGCCGATTCGAATCTTCGCGTCGAAGGCTCTCCGTCGAACCACGGCTTGATCAGTTTGTCAATCTCCTCTTCCCGCAGGTTGACAGTCCTGTTCATGTAGATTGAGCTCTCCCATTCCTTGGCGCCTTCATCCAGAGACACGCGGAACTTCCCGTACTCTTCCGGCTTCTGAATTTCAACTTCTCATCATTCAAACACTTGCCTTTTCCGCTTATCTTACTCTAAAATATTGAATGTGAATAAGATTTCTTGCGATAATCGGCGATCCTAGAATCAGTAGGAGGAATGCGAGACGAGGCATGGCTCGAGGAGCCAAAATTATACATCAAGAGGAAGCTCCGGGGGCCGAGGACGCCGCGAAAAGACGCTTCTCTGCGTCTCGCCATCCGCCACAATGCCTCGTTCAGTTCATTTTCCGGAGAGAACAATTGTTGTTAAGAAAAGAGTGCAGTGCGTCGAAGCACATGTTCCAGAAGTCTTACACAAGAGCGAAAAGAGAGGCGGAGACGAAAGACTGCACGTGATTGATCGATCCTCGCCTCGATTCCATGAGGCTCTTCGCAAATTCCTGGACTTGCGTATGAAATGAATCTGTGAAGAACACACGAGAGTCCACTTTCAGAAGGCGTTGCGACCGGAAGAAGGAAGGAAACGCCAGTGACTCGCGAGAAAATGCTCAACCGGGCCTTCCAACCACGGCTTCATGTTTCGGCTTCAGTCCACAAGATCAACTATACACTACGGAGGCTACACATCCAAACGTGCAGGAGCCAAGAGTCCAAACGCTCACGTGTTCTCACCGATCACACTTCGGAAACATTTTTCTGTGACTTGTGCCGGTTGCTAGGAGATGTAATTACAGCCATGACAACCAGATGCGTATAAAAACGAGGCTCTCGGCTGAAGAAGTCAGTCGCCCCGCCGCGCCTATCCGACCATGTGTGAGTTGTCCTCGGTCCCTCTTCCCGCTCGAAACCCTCTTTTTCAGCCAAGGAAGAGTTCCAAAAACTGCACGACGAGATGCGTGCCCTCAAGACCTCGGGCAAGCACGATGACTTCGCGAAGAAGTTCGCCGCCAAGGGAGCCATCTTCATGGGACCGCTCCACGAGCCGACTGACGCCGACGGAGCCGTGAAGCTGGCCAAGTGCGAGAAGATGGCGGCACTGATGAAGTCGGACCTCGACGTGAAGATCGACGAGATCACCCAGATCGGAGACGTCGTCATCGAACGCTGCTCGCTGACCGCCAAGCTGCCGTCGGGAGACAAGACCGGATGGAGTCTGACCGTCTGGGTGAAGGAGGGAGGCGCCTGGAAGATCCGCAACTCGTGCACCACCTTCAAGGCTCCCATGCCGACCCAATAATCATTGACTTCTGTCTCTGACCTTTATTTCTCTCGTGTGAAATAAACCTTGTTAACAAAAAAGAATCTGTTTTTCTCAGTAGATAAGATCCATTTTCGTGGATATCCACTGGATATCCACGAAAAGCTGCCTTCGGACGAATCTCCAGCGGACCTTCGGAGCACGGCTTCAGAATCTGTTCAGATTACTGCAGTCCAACTTTCAATTAACGAGAATTCGGGTTCTCTTCGATTTTCAATGTTTGGTCGATGTCCTTTCTCCTCGAAAATCTGTGATTTGGAGGCGGATGTGTGCTCGCAGTCGCGGGATTCCATGGGAACGAATTCTGTGATTTGTGAGTGAAGCCTGACATTTTCAACCAAAGAGCACAAACATTCCATGTGAGCATGTTACAAAGTTTTATCGGAAAGGCTGACTCATTTATCGAATTCCAGTCAAAAATCTTTGGAAAGAGAGCGAAAACGAAGAAGGTTGCGAAGAAGAAGAGCTGTTTGGTACGCATGAAAGAAAGAAACCACTTTCAATTCGCCACTGGCGAAATAGAAAAGAACGATTCCAAATAAAATACGTTTATTAAGAGAGGGCATTCTCTGTCGACCGTGGGACTTTTCGATCACGGGAAGTCGGGGAACGGACTCAGATCCTGTGACTTTCTGTCGGCCGCCTGTTCCTGAACTCCCCAGGTATTCGTGAGATCTTTGATGATACGAAGGTGGCACGGGCTGCAAGCAAAGGAAGTCGTCGGAATGAGAAGGAAGGGACTCACAGTCCGATCTCGCAGAGGTCTGTGATGGTCAACCACAGCTTCACCTGCGCCTTGTCCTCGGTGCAGTCGTGAGTGATCACCGCCTTGCTCTTGTAGCCGGCGGAAAACGCTTCGTCTCCGTTCATGGCGCCGTCCATCGTGAAACTGAACCGTCCGTTCTTCGGTTTGACCCACTTCTCCTTCGAGATGATGTCGGCGCCGTTGCCGAGGCTGAGAAAAGTCAATAGAAGGTGAGTTTCAGAAAGACTTCACATACGCGTTGTCGAGCTCCTCCCACTGGATTTTCAGATTGTAGAAGTCGCGGTCCTCATAGTTGCAGAAGACGGTGATGTCGAACTGGAAGTGATCCCAGGAACTGGCCACAGCGAGACTGGAGAGCAGAAGAGGCACGAGCAGCTGAGCACGGAGCATTACTGAACTGACTCCTCTCTCTCGCTCCGTCCCACGTGGGGGAAGTTAATGGAACATCGGGTCAGACCTGGGCCTGGTCACGGAATTTGATGGAACGAGAAATTGGAACACGCGAAGGAAATTGAGGTGCACGCGAGTTGGGGTTAGTTGAGAACATTTGGATAGTTGTGAGAGTTGTCATGTTTCTATTTTATACTGAGTGTCTATGAATACGTACAAAAATGGAAAGTTAGAATTGCGAGACGAATTGTTTGTAGACGTGAACGATGGTCTCCAGATTCTCATCACTGACATTCCAGTTCAGAACCATCCGGATGCGTTTTGCGTCGAACGTCATCGCCAGGATGTCGTGTTTTTGGAAGAACTCGTTCAACTGAAATCTCTTTCGTGTTTGGTTGTTTTCTGCCGCTGAGTACCTGCTGAACAGTGATTCCGTTCTCGCAGTGCACGATGACCATGTTTGTGATGTCGTTTTCTTTCGCGAACACTTTCTGAAACGACCTACTCTTATTCTGAAGATAACTGATCTTCATTACGTTTTTCAGTGCTTCGGGTGTGGCCTCATTGAGCATCTTGGCCAGCTTCCTGGCTCTCTCGTGGTCAGCTCGGATCGTCGTCTCCGCGTGATCCAGTGCCACGTGGGCCGCCGCAGCGATGACTCCACTCTGACGCCACCCGCCTCCCAACGCCTTCCGCGAGTGTCTCGCCCGATCGATGAAGTCCTTCGGACCAACGATGATGGATCCGATGGGGGCACCGAGTCCTTTGGAGAAGCACATCTGGACGGTGTCGGCGAACGAGGCGATGTGGGCGACGGAAGTGTTCGACGCGACCGCCGCGTTGTAGATCCGCGCACCGTCCATGTGCACCTTCAGATCGCGACGCTCGGCGAGAAGCTTCACAGATCGCATCCAGTCGATCGGGAGTGCTTTTCCTCCCGTGTAGTTGTGCGTGTTTTCGATGCAGATCAGTTTGGAAGACGGCATGTGGCAGTCCTAAAAAGAGAAGATTCGGGAGGAAGGCGGAAGGGAGAGGGGATCTCCCGAAGCTTACGTCTTCCGATCTGCAACACACTCTCACCCACAAAATTTAGAGAATCTAAACGGTTCTTACTGAAATGCTTGTCACTTCCACGTCACAACTCTCATCTTTTATTTGAACATAACCTCCCTTCACTCGAATCGCCTGCTCGATGTCGTCCAAATCCATCGTTCCGTCCGGCTTCACTTCCAGAGTCGTTGCAGAGATCCCTGAAACCGGAATGTTTCCAAACAGTTCGGAGGACCTCAACTGACCCGCCAACTGAGCGTAGTTGCCCTGCTCCCAGCGATGGATGTGGTTGTACCTTCCGACGATGATTTCCTCGCCACGCTGGCAGTGAGCCATAACGGCGAGCAAGTTGCCCATAGTGCCGCTCGTTACGAACAGACCCGCCTCTTTCCCGAACAGATCCGCGCATCTCTTTTCGAGCAGCGATGTCGTCACGTCTTCTCCATACACGTCGTCTCCGACGATCGCTTCGGCCATCGCCTTCCGCATCTCGGCCGACGGAACAGTCACCTGGAAAGAACGACAGTAGCGGTGAGCTGCTTCAGAAGACTTACAGTATCCGAGCGCAAGTCGATACTCTTGACATTCTTGTTCGACTTCTGAGTGTAAGCGGACGGCTGAAACAGAAGAACGTCATCTGAATTCTGAATGCACGTACCGTGTCCAGAAGATCCGTCGAGGCGCTCATTTTGGTCGCGAAACGGCGAAAAGAAACTGAAAAGAGAGAAGGAAAGACTGAAGGTCGCAGGGAAGATGTAATTTTGGATGACATTGAGAATAGACTCTCTCCTCTTCGCAGACTCATATCTCTTGATGATAACGGCACAAGACCAAATTTCGAAACATCACTGACCATTTCCTAGTGCGAAAACCCGTCGAGTAATGAGTGAGTGCATCTGCAAATTTTTCAGATTTCGCAATGAAAACGGGAACAACTGAACCAATAAAACGCCGAAGATTCGAGATATTTCTTGAAATGATAAACTATTTTCTATGTTTTATTGACGTTTTATTCACATACTATACACAACATTAACAAAGGTGATGATAAAACGAGTGCAGGCGTAATGAACAGAGTGTACAAGCATGTTTAGTGGCGTTTCAGGTCGAGAAGTCATCGAAGATTCCAAGCTTGTGAATTTTGCTGCGAAGCAGATCGATCGTGGCGATACTCTCGGCTTCTTTGCGAGCGTGTTCCTCCTGCTCTTGTCGGATCTTCTCCTTAAGACTCTTGATAGTCTGATCGTTAGTTACGAGCAGACGGGTGCTCTCCTGTTGATCCTGAAATACATTCCGTTCTCGATATACTCTCATTTTTGAAAAGAAAACGAAAATGTTAGAGAAAACCGCACCTCATGCAGAGCACTAACAATCTCTTCCTTGTTGCACGACTCTTCGGTCGCCTTTTTCAGAGCATCACGGGTGGCTTCCAGTTCTTTTCTCAGCTTGAGAATCTCTTGTTCGAGTCTCATCGAGTAGTCCGTCTTGTCCGCCAGACTGCGCGAGAGGATACTGGTGGGCATGTCATACGAGGAACCTCTTTCCAGAAGTTGGGCCTCCGCCATTTTCCGAAGGTCACTTTCCTCGAGACGACGGGCGACTTCCTCATCCACCTGATTGCGGAGTCTCGAATTCTCTTCCAACAGTCGGTCCACAGCTGTCTTCGAGTCAGCGTACGACGCACCGCTGTTCTTCTCGGCGCTCTGCTTCCACAGCTCGGCCGCCTGTTGGCTCTGAGCCAATTGCACTTTGAGCTGCTCGATTGCCGAATCTCTCTCTAGTATCACTTTCTCCGCCGAAGCACTCGACTCTTTCATCTTCAATTCGAACTCATTTTTGAGGTTCTCGATCTGCTGTTTGAACTGCTGTTTTACGAGGGCCGACTGAAAAAACAAAAATATTGCGGAAAATATTCTAAAACGCAGATTGATTACGTCGTTTTCCATGTCGGACCTCGCCTTGAGAAGATTCGAAGTCTCAAGCTTCCCGATTTCCTTGTTGATCGCTTCGTTTTGCTCGAGTTCGGCAATCTTCGAAGCTTGGGCGCTGATTTGGGTTTTCAGAGTTCCGACGAGGAGAAGGGAGGTCCTCAACGCAGCCTCGGTAGATTCGACGTCCGAAACGTTAACAAGAGAAGCCGATGCGGAGCACATCGCTTCGTTCACGACGGACATATTCTGAAGAGTGTCTCCACAGGCGGAGAGTGGATTGGCGAGGGAGGCGAGCGGAGACGCAATCGGAGTGGTATTGTCGTCTTTCATAGTCTCCGTCAGGAGAGGAGTCTCCACGAGAGAAGCTAACGGAGTTCTGTCATCAGTATTCAGAGACTCGGGAGCCTTCGATCCAACCAGAGAGGAAGGATGTTCCGGAGGGAGTAGAGAGTTCGGAACGACGGAGATCGGTTCGATTTTTATGCTCTTCTGAACACTCCAGCACTGGTCAACCTGATCCTCGGTATCAGCTGAAACTTTTATTAAACTAACAATGACGCAAAAGTTCTCAGGATGTGGCCATAGAGTTATAGTTTCGTTTTCGTGTGATCTATTTCGAAACACTCACCATCTTCAGAATAGATGATCTCGAATTCGTCGTGGGAAAGCGAGTCCAGAGTATCGTTCATCGTGCCTGAAATCAAAAGAGCTCTGGATAAGTGTGTCGAATAAACAGAACTACAAAAAAAAAGAGAGAGAGAGAATCGCATGACTGAAATGCAAACACGAAGCGAATCAACTGGTAACTGCTAGCCATCGGGACTGATTTCGAAACATTCTGGGGCGACGCCGGGTGTAAAATCGACCGAAAGACGACCGAATCATGTGTTTGCGAACGAGTGAGTCAGCCGACTCGCGGAGACGCAGACGAGCAGCTTACTCAGCAAAACAGCTGATTCAGTGACCGCCGTCAGGCGAAGTCGACTTCGAGGTCGTTTTTTCTTTTTCAAAGTAAGTGGCCGAGACTGATATTTTTGAAAATTTCGTGATGAGTATTTGAAATCAAATGAAAAAGAAGAAGAAGGAAACTTGTCAAGTGGCTGGAAGGGAGCGAGAAAAAAAAACAAAACTTTCGAAAGATCTTGTTTTTTTTCTTGCGAGAGGAGGAGACGCAGAGACAGTATTTACAACGACACTCCGGCTGGACGATCTTTCAGCGGAAGTTTAAATTTGCAATATTTATCTGGGAACGCGAAGAAACAGGTCACATTCTTTAAGCGGATCCGCTAATCGATCACACCAGGAGATGTTCATAATCCAGTCCAAGGTACATCTTCTTTGCACGTGGTTTCGTCGACTTTGCCCCCCGATTTTTGATCGTTTTCTCCGCTTTCGGAATGACGATTCTTGGTCTTACGAGTGACTTGTTAGCTATGCCGTCTCATTGTTAATTCAAAAAGACAGCCAACATACAACCACCTATTTGCGCCGAGAAATCGATCCGACGCCCAAAACAAGGTTTCCGTTTCTCGCGAATGGATTAATCGGTTCAAAGAATGCCTGTTTGAAGAGAATCTGAAACCTGGAAGGAAAGTTTCTGAGTCAGTCGAGAGTTCGGCCACCTTCTTTTCTAGTCCCTCTCTGTCAAATGTTCTTCCCTTCTCGATCCCTTGCGCCGAACGAAGAAGAAGAAGAAGAACCCGTGAGATCAAAAACATGCGACAGACACGATAATGATGTATTGTACTCTTCGAAATGATGACAAGAAACGAGAGGTAGAGGGGGAGGTTCAGTGGCGAATCGTCTGATTTCTGCTGCTGCTGGCCGACCTTCTTCTCCTTCCGCAGCCGCCACCGTAACCCCCGCAGCCTCCGTAGCCGCCGCATCTCGGAACGTATTGGGGGACCATGCATGGCTGTAAATGGGTCCTCATTGAGAAAGAAGAAGACGGGCTCACCTGGTACATGGTCACTGGAGCAGGGCAGGAGCACGGCGGAGGCGGTGGGGGACAGGGGACTGGCATCGGACACGGCGGCGGCGGCGGCGGGAGACAGACCGGAGGTGGTGGGGGCGGCATGCACGAGCAGCCGGAAGAGCAGCAGCCACCGCCTCCTCCTGAAACAAACACGTCTTCCTCTCTCTCTCTCTCTCTTCAAGAGAACCCACCGAAACCGAACAGGAAGGAGTCGACTGCGATGAACTGCGCGGAGAGAAGACAGAGGAAGTAGAAGGGGAGAAGCATCGTGGAAGTAGTAAATACAAGGAAACGACCGCTTTAAGTAGAAACCGTACGGATTAGTTGAACGTCTCGGATCCGGCCGTGCCCAATTCTGTTACAATTGCGATCCCTCCTCCACCAATTTGCTTCCACTTTCGGCTTTGGATTTCGATAATCGTTTTGAAAATGCCCGCTAAGAGAGAGAGATCAAAAATGGGAGAGAAGATGGAGATCAAGAGTTCAAACGAGCTCGTCGTTCGCCTGCACTTCGGCCTTGATGATCTCGTTCCGCACGAGGTCGTACTCGATGTCGAACGACCGTTTGACCATAGATCTGCAATTAGCGATCGTCCGAATTCATCGAATTCACTCGCTCACTTCTTCTTCACGATCTTCTCGATCTGGCGTTGCATGTTCGAGTCGCAGATGTAGACGAACGCACGCCAGACGACGGAAAGCATGTACACTTCGAAGCAGATCATGAATAACTGCAACCGAATGAATGGCCCATTCGTCATCGGCACCTCTGATTTATTACCAGAACGGCGTTGTGCAGAATCGGCTGGATTTCCGCGGTGTTTTTCGAGTTGGCAGTGTCGAGAAAGTCGACAAACAGGTGGAGAATGAGGACGAAGATGAACAGAACGCAGACGGTGAAATAGGGGATTAAGAAGATGTACCTGGAAGAAGCGATTCAGAAGACACTCGAGGGGGCTCATCACCTCTTCAGACGGACTCCGGCCACCAGGAGGATGTTCGTGATGCAGACGGTGAGGAAAGCGAAGGTGGCCGCTGGAAACAGTGTTTTCAGTCGAGCAGTGCTCTCTGGAAATGGGCTCACAGAGCACTCCGAGCAGCGACTCCGTGTCCATCACTTGCAGGAACAGAAACGAGAACACGAGGATCGTCTTGACGATCGTGAGGATCACGAGCACGTTCCGGATGTGCATCGAGCCGAAGAACGCCCTGTATCTGATGTTGTTCTCCTGAATTTGTCACCGTTTTCTGAGCGGGGAAACGTCGAAACAAACATCAAACTGGGCCGGATCCTCGCGTTTCTGGTCGAACATGCAACAGCAGCAGAAAGTCTTCACGTAGGCGCTCGGCGTCAAAGACTGCCTTTTCTGGAGCGGTTCGGAGTCGGAAGACGTCGACATGAGACTGGAAAAGCGACTGAAATGGGAGAGGGAAGTCACGAGAATTCGGACGAATTCGACTGCGTTTGCACGCGTTTTTTGATGGACAAAGGGGGCGAGGCACCAAGAAACGGTGTGTTAATTTGATTTGATTTGATAAACGGAATAAGTTTGGGAGAAAAGAAACGACTTCAAGGTGGGCATTTCGAAGAAGACGAAGAAGAAGACGTCGAATGTTTATTTCGTCAGCAGAGAGAGAGAGAGAGTTTGGCGGAAAGGGGGAGGGGAGGGGATTACGGTAGACAATATGATGTTATCATTGGGGAAGAGGCCTCAGAAGACGACACATACACTTACAAAAAAGGAACCAAGTGGTGGATGATCAGCAGTGATAACGGGGACGGGGACGCGAGAATCAAGCAGCAAGCGATCGAAAATCGGATCATTGGGACGTTGGGAGCGGTCGTCGGAAACGGAGAAAGAGGAGGAGGAAGACGTGAGATTCTGAAGACGTGCCTTCTGCACTGAATGACCGCCACTACTGACTGGTTCTTATTTTGAGACACAGCCCTCACTTTTAATTTTATGACCTTTTTATCGGCCTGTTTCCCTGGAAAGGCCAAGGATTGTCTGGAAGGGTTACTGTAGTTTCGATGGAAGCGAAGAGAGGCGACCGCAGGAATTCGCTTCTTCCTCTCCTTCTTCCTTCTCCCCGCGAAGAACAAAGACGCGCATGGGAGTGGCAGACACATGCAGTTTATCAAGTCAAAGATCAATCATATCTCCGTCATCGTCTTCTTCTTCTTCCTTCCCGATCTTCCACTGCTCGACTTCAGAAACGCGTCTCTTCATCGTGACAATTGCGGCGGGCTTCGTCGAGAAATCCTGAAACTAGAACGTATTTAGAAGATATGAATAAATGATTGTTTTGGGGGGAATACATAGATTTCGAGAACTCGCCTCGCTTCATCTCGCGGATCACGGAGCTCATGAACTTCTCCCATCCGATGATGACGACGGTCTTCGAGTTGGGCGGGAAGAGCGAAGGGATGCTCTTCAGGTCCATCGAGGAGCTCTCCGAGCTGCTGCCGTCGTGCGTCACTATTTCCACTGTCACCTTCTTGAACGTCAGCCAGTTGTCGGCGCCGAAGTTCACTCCTCTGAGACACAGAACATTTCTCTTTCGAAGCCGACGCTCACCTGTAGAAGTGGATCTGACCGATTCGGTAGGCCATCTGATGGATGTTGCCGATCGGGCAGAAGCCGAGCGACGAGACGGCCGTGTCGAGAAAGTTCTGGATGCGGTGCGACTGGAGCATGAACTCTCTGCAATTGTAGACGTCGTCCTGGTTCTCGTCGCCGTGAATGCCGAAGTAGTCCTTGAACTGCGGTTTCCGTTCGATGAGTGCTCGCAAGATGTGCTTTCCGATTTCGCGTTCTTTGGCTCTGAAAACTCGATCGAGTTGGTCTTATGAGCGTTTGGATGCGAGAAGAGGAAGTCTGCGATTAGATGAATCAGACGTGCGTCGCATGATGTTTCATATGTTTAGTCATGCTTTCCCAATCGGTCGGGAGGGACTAGGAAACGACGATGGCCTAGTTTCCGAGAATGCGCTAACTTAAACCAATCGCGTTTTCTAGTCCCTCCTGCGCAAGTTAAGAATCTTTCGGAGAACTCACTTCTTCCAGATGTCACGGACGGCTTGCATCTCTTCGCCGGATAGCTCGTACATGCTCCTTTCGGAATTGCGACCAAAACAATTCAGCTTCATCTGAAGACGTAGAAATATTTACTGAAATGAATGAAGAAGGGCACGAGGTGGGAGGGGGCGGAGCCTAGCGAGAAGCCATTAGCCGGTCTAATGCGATGAAAGTGATTAAAGGGGGCCTGTTCGCAACCTGAGCAGGCGGCTTGCAACGGAAGGGAGTGAAATCATTCGGAAAGACCAAGAGAAAGAAAGAATCGTGATGGCAATTGGAAAAAGAGGTCGGCAGGAAATGCAATTAGAAAAGGGATGAGGGCGGTTCAGACGGAGCAGTGACGGTGTCAGAAGAGCACTTACGACGGAGCAGCGACGACGGACGTTGTGGAGCAGCGTCGAGAGTCCGTGCATCGTGCTCGCGGAGCCACTCCGGACTGTCCGCCGGGAATGTCGGAAAGCCTTAGAATAGCGGACGACACGGGATCCAGAATTAGAAAGAAGCCCCGGAGAAGAGGGCGGAACAAAATGCTCAGGCTTTAAATCGGCACGTCTCACGGAGCATCTTGTGCAGTGCTCTTATGAATCCTGGATTAATGCGAGAAATCGGCGAAAGATGGGTGCAGGACGGGCGTGTGCAAGGGCGTAATCGCATCAGAAGAGAGCCAACAGGCCGTGTCCCAGAACGAGGACTTCCCGAATGACTGAAAGGGAGGAGATGTTCTCGCGTCGACGGGGCTTCGAGTAGTCTGCGGCGAATAACAAACAGGACTTGGAATAATGAATATATAATTGAGGGCTCCTCCGATACTCAACTAATGCCGACTCTCCGTGACACGTGTGACTCAATGGACGCGTGACAATGTCTGCAACTGCCTTGCTCCCTGTGCCAAATGGGTGCCAATTGCCGTTCGGTCCGTACACGCCGCCACTCGCTCCTCCTTCGGTTTCCCTCGGACAATACCACTCGGTGCTGTTGAGTGACCGTCAATTCGGTTCTCCTGCGGTCTCCCGTCCTTCCTGACATCATTGTTATATTAGTACGTCTGCGTCTCCCCCTTGCCCCACTCTCTCTCTCCCTCCAATGTCACTTCCTTTTGAGGGTCTGCCTACCTCTAAACATGCAAATACAAGGTGCGTGGTGGGTCTGATTCCCGGCCCATCTCTCTTCGGTTTCCTTTTGTTTATCCCTGCAAATCCAGCCGTTTTCCTTCTCTCGAGCCCCTTCTCAATAAGTCACCATGACAACTTCTTCTCCCATTTCTCGCCCGCCATGTTTCGTTTTCTTATTCTTTTCGTACCGCAGGAGCACGGAATTTGGTAAGCGTCGGCGTTTTTCTTCTTGCAATTCGTCGATTTTCTGAAAATCCGCATCATAAAACGTTCGTGTTTCCGTCGGAAAAACGAGAGAAATGTTGTATTTTTGTCGGCTGCCATGACTCATTTGAACCAAAAAACGAGAAGAGGACAGTCTGTTTGGCCTCGTTTTTCTCGTTTCCCTGTTTGTTTCCGAGCATCCCGCGCGGCTTCTTCTCCCTCTTTTTTCGCTTGTTCACTCGCAAAAGGTTACTGAAATGCCAATGAAACGAGACACTTCCTCCCATAATTCCATTCAATCTCTCCCTCTTTTTTGTGTTTATTTGCCCCCACAAACAACACTTTTTTGAGTACTTTCTCGCTCGCGGCGAGACGATTTTCAATTCTCTGTTTTTGTGCTCGGCGAGCAGGAAAAAACGGAGAATGGCAAATGAAATTAGATGTGAAACATTGGCTCTTCGGGCCGGAATTCGTTATTTCTCTCTCCGTTTTCCCACTTTTTGCGTGCGTCATTGTGTCGGGTGGAACCCAAAACAATCATAAATAACGATGTCAGTGTCCCTTTGAATTCTGTTTCCGATCCGATTCATTCGACCGTTTCAATTCGATTTCTCTCCTCTTTTTTTCTCCATTTCTTTTCCTCGTCACAAGTGCATTTCTCGTGATTCTCTATCAGTTTTCTTTTGGTTTCAGAACCTCGGACATGAGTTATGCGGCCAATTTGACGTGCAAGAGTGGCATTCTGATTCCAGCGTTGGAAGTGACACCTCGCAATGCCGTCTTGTACCTCGCCGCACTGTTGTACTGTTTTCTCGGTGAGTCATTCTTCTCTTCGGATTCCTATCGCGCCTTTTTTCTTTTCAGGCATCGCTATCGCCGCCGACATTTTCATGTGTGCTATTGAGCAGATCACGAGTGCGACGCGGAAAGTGAGGAAGCAGAAAGACAGCGGCAGGCTTGTGGCCAGGGAGGACGAGGGCGAGGAGCAGTTCGAGTACGTGCGCATCTGGAACCCCACGGTCGCCAACCTGACCCTCATGGCACTCGGATCCTCGGCTCCCGAGATCCTGCTCTCCATCATCGAGATCGTCGGAAACGGGTTCCGAGCCGGAGATCTCGGTCCTGGCACGATCGTCGGTTCGGCAGCCTTCAACCTTTTCTGCATCTCGGCCATTTGCGTGCTGGCTGTCGGCTCGCAAACTAAACGCATCGAGCTCTACCGAGTGTTCGTCGTTACCGCCTTCTTCGGAACGTTCGCCTACATCTGGGTCTTTCTGGTTCTAATCGTGATCACTCCGAACGTCGTGGATGTCTGGGAAGCCGTTTTGACCCTCTTCTTCTTCTTCCTTCTTGTTGTCGTCTCGTATTCCGTGGATGCTCAGGTCTGGAAGAAGAAGCGGTCGGATCTTCAGGAAGAGCTCGAGTTGGCCCAAGAAGACGGTCGGAAGGACGATCAGCCCGAGAAACTGAGTGACGAGATCAAGAAGTGGGCCAGCAGTCTCAGTCTCGCCAACGAAGAGAACGCTGTCGTCGTCGACTCGACGCCGTCCGTCGACCTCGTCAGAAGATGGACCAAGACGATCTCGCAGACGTATCCGGCGCTCTCCGAGGAGGACCAAGCCAAACTCCTCGCCTATCGTGTCTCTAGAACCATGGTGAGTTTCCGAGCTTCTTCCGTATCGTCAACACCCACCTTTTCAGTCCCACGACCGTCTCTACTACCGAATTCGAGCCATCCGTCAACTGTCTTCTTCCTGGAGGAAAAGCGAAGAAGAAGACGTCCAGAAGATCGAGAGCTTCGACTACACGGACTCCGGATCCAAAAGTAGCCTCCCTGGAATCCTCGAGGCCTCTGAATCGTAACGATTTCAGGGAAGACGTTCGTCGAGTTCTCCGCCAGGGTCTACCGAGTCGATGCCACCGACGAGACGGTGTCGTTGAAGGTGAGCGGATCCCCCGTTTCCCCGAGGATTGTCTTTCGGGCAGCTTTGACTGCATCACAACAATAGGGCTGCTCACATGAAATCATGTAATCTGTTTATCAAGTGCACAGATTAGCGAATTTCGACGAGAAAACGTGGCGCCCGAACAAATTATGGGATTAAGTCCAGGGAGATTAGAACGCGACAGAGTGAGAGAGAAGAGTTTCAGATAGTGAGGAAGGGGAACATGGAGTCGCGGTTCACCGTCAGCTACGCCACTGTCAACGGACTGGCGAAGAAGGATCTGAACTTCCTGTTCAAGTCCGAGACGCTGCAGTTCAGTCCGGGAGAGCTGTATAAGACGATCACGATCCAACTGATATCCGCCGCCAACTGGAGACCCAACGACGTCTTCTACGTGCATCTGAAGGTGCAGGAGGAGGATGAGGAGGCGAAGATCCGACTCGGTTCGTGCAACGTGGCACGTGTCAAGATGCCCGATGAGTCTGGAATGATGCTGGGAGGACCGGTCGTCGAATTCGTGAGGCCCAATTATGTGAGTGCCAGGAACGGGCTGATCGGAAGCAAAAGGGGGTAATTGCAGGTTGTGAAGGAAAATGCAGGGTTAGCAAGAACGTACGTGACGAGAAGGGGCGGGAAACTGAAAGAGTTTCTGAAAGTGCACTACGAAACGGAAGACGTGACTGCGAAGCAAGGCGAGGACTACACTGCCGTCAAAGACGGGACCGTCGTGTTCGAGGGACAGGAGTACGAGAAGTACGTGGACATCGAGATCATTGACGACAAGGAGGACGAGAAGGACGAGGCGTTCATCATCGAGCTAACCAAGTGTGACGACCCGGACGTGACGGTGGGACAACGGAAAAAGGCCACAATCACAATCATCTCGGACGACAATGTGCTCAAGAACATCACGAATGTGCACAAGTTGATGTCCCATTACATGAGACAGTTGAGACCGGGAAAAGCCACGTGGCGCGAGCAGATTCTGAACGCGGTGTCGGTGAATGCGGGAGACCTCGCTAATGCGACTGTCTCCGACTGCATCCTGCACGCGCTCGCCTTCCCATGGAAGTTCGCGTTCGCGTTCCTTCCGCCTCCGACGATTCTCTACGGGTATCCGTGTTTCTTCGTCGCACTGATTGCCATCGGAGTCGTCACTGCCATCGTAGGAGACGTCGCCTCGATCTTCGGATGCATGGTCGGATTGAAGGACGCAGTGACGGCCATCACTCTCGTGGCTCTCGGAACTTCCCTCCCCGACACGTTCGCTTCGAAGATCGCGGCTGAAAGCGTAAGCATTCCGTGAAGCATCATCTGTAATGTGCTTTCGATTCCAGGATGACAGCGCCGACAACGCAGTCGGAAACGTGACGGGCTCGAACTCAGTGAACGTGTTCCTCGGTCTCGGCCTTCCGTGGGTCATCGCCTCCCTCTACTGGGCCGCGAAGGGCGAGTCGTTCCGTGTGGACGCAGGCGACCTCGGCTTCAGGTAGGTGCATCTTCAGATGACGTCGTGCCTGCAAACGGATATTTGTGTGAACTCTGTGTGTTTGTTTCAGCGTGAGCGTCTTCATGGTCTGCTCCGTGCTCTTTCTCGTCGTGCTCGTTCTCCGCAGGAAGCTCGCTCTGTTCGGAAAGGGCGAACTCGGCGGTCCTTTCGGTCCGAAGGCCCTCTCCGGCGTCTTCTTCGTTGGTCTTTGGATCGCCTACGTCGGTCTCTCCATCTGGAACATGTACAAATCGCCCAACTGAGCCTCAACAGCTCCTTCCCGATCCCAAAAATATTAAAAGTACTAATTCATTTTCAAACTTTGACCTCATTCTGTGATTGCATAATAATTTCAATTCAAGATTAATAAATCCCGTTCGCCACCATTTGTTCCGATGTTTCGAGTTCACCGACTGATCTGCTTCTTCTGTGTTGCTTGCAGTGGTTGTTCACCTGCCAAACGACGACGTAGTCACTCGTCGCCACCTGCCACTTCGCATTCCCTCCCGAGAGCGGCTCCTCCGCGCGAAAAGACTGTGGTTTGGTCTCGCAGGCAGTCGGGGTGCGGTACTAAAATTTGCGATTGGCATGGAAGAAATTCAAGGAATTCGAAACATTATTATCTCTATGCGCAGCTTAATCTTGCGCACCGACGCGCGAGAGAGTACTGTCTGTGGGGAGACGCAGACAGTGCAGACGGAAATGACGAAGGTATGCAAATGAAGAGGCGAACAGGCGAGAACGTTGCGCGCCGACAGAAACAACCCATTTTTCGCGTTGTTCACATACTTCGAGCCGATCAGAGAGCGCCGCGGAATGCTCCTCTCCTCCAGTGCGGAGGAACGAAGTACAGGGAAGCCCCTGGATTCGGACGGGACGTCATAGGTCGAAACTCGGAAGCGCCGGGCTTGTTCTGCTTCGGAAGAAGCCCCACACCTCTTTGTTTCTGAAAATAACTTCCCGGCGTCGACGTCGTCTGACCCCGTTTTCAGTGAAAACCGTCGTCTGCGGCGACCTGTCTTCTGCGCGCTTTCAGTCAGTTCGACGATCCCTCAAGTACCTTGTTACACCCTTTGCCATGTGATACGAGAGAATCATTTCCTGTTTCCGCGGGATTCCCTCCTCCCGACAGTGACTCACCTGCCTCCCCTCCGAACCGTCAGGAATGCGCGCCCCCCTCCTCTAGTCTCGCCCGAAAAGAGCCCCTCTCGGGTATTTCGGTCCGAGTTGCTCGTTTCCTGAATTCACTCGGAGCTAAAAACGGAAAGCAGTGAGCTGGGGGGAGTGTGTTGTTGTTGCAAAAGAAACACACCGCGGGTTTCAAATGGCGTGAAATCGTTTGGAAGCGCATTCCTCCCTCGCACTTCTTCCCGGAAGAAGAGATCCGAAACGACCTTCGCACCGTCTTCCGTGCCAAAAACGACTTCTATTTGCGAGGGCTCATCTCCTCCGAAACTGCTTTCACTGACACTCGCACGTCACTCGGTGCATTGAAATCCACAAATTGAAATGTGCCGAGAAGGCACCTGAAACCTGGAATGCCTTGACGTGAGCAGATGGATTCCGAGTCTGGGTCACGATGGACCCGTCGGTGATATCACTCGCGTGTTTTCCAACCTTCCAACCGCAAGAAATTGCCGACTTCGGGCCAGAAGGCGACAATTACGGCAGTGTCTTCTTCCCGAAGAGTGACATCAAACCGCCGGAAATAGAGATGAAAGAGTGCCTTTTTCCGTGTGCATCTCCCCGTAATTGACTTGTTTTTATGTGCTCGCGCGGAAATAAACCCGAATCAATTTCAGATTTGCAGCGCATTCCAGCTGGCTCGTAAACGCCTAAATCCGTCTCGAGAGCATGAGTAAACGGGTCCCTGGCCGATCACCTGCTCCTGTACTTCGCCCGACGTCTTCTGGCGCCACTTCAGAAGTTCGGTTCTCTGACCACTTCTGACGTCGTTTATGCCTTCTTCGGCGGACGGGCAATGGGAAAATCACATTTTGGAACAGGCGGACGGAAAAAACAAGCGTTTCTTCGGAACGACTCGATCTTTTTTGGGCGTTCTGATCAGCGTTTGTTTCTTCGTGGGAGAGCACACCGCTTCTGTTTTTGTTTGCAGGCCGTCGAGAAAAAAGTGCGGAGGCTTACCGAAAAGGGAAGGAAATGACGTCTTCGGAGGAACGGTGACAAACACGAGCATACAGAAGACTTCTTTCGGTCGATGTTTCAGAAGTCGATACTCAGATGACGTCGCGGAGACGCAGGTGTAATTGGAATTGCAGGAGCACGTCACGGGCACTTGATGAGGTCATCTGACCCATTCTTCTGGGGGTCTTCTGTTTATCGGTGGACCGTGATCGCTTGCTCGCGGAGCATCCCTTTCAATTCTTCCGGATTCCCCTCGTTTCCCCCTAGGCCCCGCCCACTTTCCCAGGGTTAAGCAGGCAGCCGCGCGTCCAAAAAATTAGTCGGTCTGCGTCTCGTTAGTCTCTTTTCGGCGACCAAGTGGGAGGAGTCACCCGAATATAAATACCGCCCCTGGCGTGCCCTTTCACCATCAAACACTTCTCAGCTTCTCTCCTTCTTCTTGACGCCTTCTGCATAATGTTCCTTCTGAATTACCGTCCTGCCGTCTGTTCCGTCCTGCTACTCAGCATCTCGCTCTCCAACGCCCGCCTCGTCATCGACGAATCCGGGGCGACGAAGCCGGACGAGGAGATGCCTTCGTGTCCGATTCTGGCCGACGAGCCGGTGGGAGAAGTGATGGAAAGGATCTGCGACATGTGCCACGAGCTGAGCTCCCACTCGCGCCCCAACACGCGGGTCGAATGCAGGTAGCCCCTCTCTCTCCGCCCGAACGCCCCCCAACAACGGTCTGATTCAGAGCGAACTGCTTCTCGACGGACGTCTTCCGAGAGTGTCTGAAACTGTTCACCCCCCGCCGTCACACGAGACACCTCCGCTCCAAGTACTGACTGCCTCCTCCGCCCTCCTCCCAAGTGCTCTTCTCCATGGGTCCCCGCCGAATCTCTGCCCACGGGTCTTCCATTCCTTGCTCACTACCTCGCCCCTCTTTCCCAGTTGCCCCCCGCAAAGTTCTCAACCCTAATTTATGTGTGTCTCGAAGCTCGCCCCTCCCTTGTCGAGCCCACCGGTCCCTCTCAGTTGTGATTTTCTCTTGCATCGCTCGCTCCCCCGATCTCTCGATATGAATGAGTTTTGATCATTGCTCCATTTCGAATGCTCCGTCTCATCATGCTCAAAAACAACAATATGTGGAAAAAGAAGCAGGAAGTCACGGAGAGACCGTGCAAATTCAACGGAATCCATCAGAATTCGTACAAAAAGTCCTTCGGAGCGCATTGTTTTCCCATTTTTGAGGAGGCGGAATCCTATTGTCATTCCGTGCCGCAATTCACGAAAAGTTCGCAGAAGGGACCAGAAAATGTCAGTTCTTCTCCGCGACGTCTCTAGTTTGTTTTCGAAATCACACTACTCAAAGATCTAGAACAAAAACAGTGGAAAGTTAGCGATGGCCGAACTTGCCGCGAGAGTTAGGCCACTGCAGTTTTCTAGTCCGCATGGAAGAACACGAACTACAGTTATTTTGTGTCGGCTGTGCTGCGACCTGCGTGTTTTTTGTCCTTTTTGTTGACCCAGACCGTGAGTTCCACCAATTTCCGGTCCGAACCGAGTCAGTCATGATCTACTTTTGTTTTGTTTTCTCCTTCGAGTTCTCAGAAACAGATCAGAATAGGATCGGCCATTCACATCTAATCCCCAGTGCAGGAGGAGCCCGTGTTCCGATGCCAGAAGGAGACGTCACCATTCAGAAGAGTGGGTGGTGCTTCTGGAGAATAGAGATTATCTAATTTAACCGCCCCACTGAGAGCACAAAAACAACAGATCCCTCAAACTGTGGAAGCAAAGATCGCGACACCTGCTATTCTGCAGAAGCACGAAGTGATTTTATTGTTTCACAATATGCAAGAACGTTTCAAAGATCTTCAGTACGCGTATTCGAGATAGTTTCTGAGTTCCAGGTTCAGCGATCTGAAATCAAATGTATCGAAACTCGGGGATGTAACCCTTCTTCACTACTACCAACATTACTAATACTACTTTACTACGAAAAACGTTTTCAGCAGAACCAGGTGGTTTTTCTGCTAACCTGACGACTGTAAGTTATCACATGACATCAGCCTTCAGATGACAGCACGCAGGTGAAAAGCGTGTTCGAGCAAACGGAGCTCACAGAGCAAACGTGACAATCGTATAGTGTCTGTGAACTCGCGTAAACTTTTAGCGAGTCTGAATCAGCTGCTTCTGAAACACTGCTTACCCGGCTATTTTGAGAGCACTTTCTAGCGAAATCAGGCACTTGATCTTCGGAATGTCCAGGTTACTTCGGTTCGTCACGGAAACGAGGCCCATCGAGTCGAGAGAGGCAATCTGAAAGTCCGTTTTATTATGTGCACGGGGGTGGGTCAATTGAATGCGAATAGACAAAACAACGAGGTCAGACATCAAATGGAGCAAAAAACAAGCAGCAGCACGTACCACATTTTTTACGTCGAACCCGTGGACGGTCGACTCGTTCAGCTTGAGCAGCGTCTCGTAGATGCACACGATCCTCTGCAGTTCGGCGGCCTTCGGACCGAGCTCCTTCGTCAGTCGGCTCACTTCGGCAGTCAGCTCCTTCTTTTCGGATCTCTTGTCTCTGCCGTGGTGCTGAAAAAGAAAACACGATGTTTTGGAGAGACCAAAAATGAACTATTTGCTCGGAATTCGTGAAAATTAGACTCGACGAACAACACGAGGAAGCGAAAACAACAAAGAAAACGGATATAAATACTTCCTGGGAGAATAAATATGTCGTACCTTGGCGAAGAAGCGACTATCTGACTGTGCGGGATTGTTGCTGGCGCAGTAGGCTGCGATCAGAAGGTACCTGAAGAGGGTTCGGATGAGCATGCACACTTTCAGCACACCTCATCGCGACGGGCATCGACTCGAAACTGTGCTCAGCCTCACTCGACTTCTGCTCGCCGAGCTTATCGTTCCCGAGTTTCTCCCCTGCTGCTTTCTTCAGACACTCCTTCGCAAGTGCCATGTCGAGTTTTTCTCTATCAGACGCGTCGTACCATTTCCACGCATCTGAGATCTACAATCGTTGTTTCCCGATGAAAATATTTTGATTAGCGAGATCATACTATTGCGAGTAGTGTGTTAGGCGAATTGCAAAACAAGAAAAGGGATTGGACAGCGAAGTTGAGAAAGTTCGGACTGATCGACGGATTCGCATTGGAAATCAGAAGTTTTGTTGTTTCTAGAATAATATTAAATTCAGAAAAGTGCGGAGAATGGGAATACTTGCCCATTGAGGGAATCGGAATGTGAAATTCAATGATGGGCAGATGTCCGAGGCACGTGTGATACTGATTGAAACTGGAAGGAGCACATGTTACGAATCGGACGGTCATGTCTTCGATCTGCAAGTGTTAAGATACTAACGATTTCGAGAAGAAAGATTCACGGATCTGTCGGAATCCAATAAGCATTGTAACGGAGCGTCTGGGTAATTGATGATTGCTTGTGCATTGTCCAGGAATATTATGATCTTTTTGTCGTTTTCGTTAGGCCACTGCACTTGCATGTAGACGTTGCAGAAGAAGTTCTCCACCCGATCGCCCCTTGTCTTAAATTGCAGTTCAGTCGCCAGGGACTCGAGGAGTAGCCGCACCGATCCGTCCGCATACAGAAAGTCGCCGAAAACACAAACCTGGAAATTAACTATGAGGAGAACTAGAAAAACAAACGATGGAAGATAGAATTTACCCAATCTTCGCTCGCTTGTTGCAATAGCTGGCGGACGATTTCGCTTCGGCCGCTGCTTTGATCGCCGCAAATGTGTACATGAGAGATTACTTTCGATGGAGTGAAAAGTAACAATTTCAGTTTTGTCAGATCACTGGCATCCATCTTGGAACGCTGTAAATTGCTCTATCCATTTTCAGATAAGAAAAAAAAGTGCGTTAGATAAACGAGACTTCAAAAATCGCGGCAATTCGAGGCTTGGCTCCGCCCACTGCAGTGAGCGCACGCTGTCTCGCAAGTCTGCGGCGCCATTTAAAGGTTTTTTGTTGTTGTTAAATATAGTTGATTTCTGGCAAAAACGGAATAGAAGAGGAAGTGCCGAAGAAGAAGACCATTAAGACTACACCAGAAACAAGCATTCCGTGATCAACAAGAATAATGTGAACAGGAAAAACAAATATTTCACCGGTTGTAGTGGGCTCATCCGAGAATCAGAAAGAATAAATCTGAAAATTTTTGAAAAAAATATCCGAGTAGTTTCTACTGAACCGTTCTAAGCTTCCAGTTCGACAGTCAGCGCTTGTCTTATGAGGTATCGGTTTTTTCTTGACAACTGGTTATCACAGACTTGTCGAAAGTGGGCAAGAAAAAGTGCGGTTTGAGCGCCGAAACGTCAGTGTCAGACATACCGGGAATCAGCCCGGCCAGTATTAACATATCTGGGGTATCATGATATTTAAATATAGGTATTCATTCAATTCGACATTTTCGGAAACTTGAGTGACCATTATCCATCGTCCATTCAGCTCCGTAACGAGCGAACCACCGTGTCTCTCTCTCTGATTTCAGAATTGCATTCTTGAGTTTCAGTCTCACTAAAAAAGGTGCAACGAAATATCGGAGTGTCGGAGAACAGCGCGAGTTTTGAATTGAATTGAAAACAGCCAGAGCGCGTCAATTCGTGCTCTGCGCTTTATCCGCGAAAATTTCTGTCTCCAGAGGCGGGAAAGTTCAAGAAATCAGCTATTCCGGTGGCCTCAGTTTCTCTTCTGCTCGATTCTCCCAGAACCTTTGTGACCATTATCTCCCCTCCGAATCCGACGAAGTCGACCTTCAGCCCACCCCCTCATTATCCTGCGACCGTTTGGCGAGTGTTGGTGGTCGTTTCAATCGATATCTAACGGAAGGTGAAGTAGTGTAACTGCGCTCCGCTGTACACTTAATGTACAACGCGGAACATTCGAATGGTTGTGCAAACCATCTCGCGGTGCGTAGAGGCTCTCATAGGCAACCCGACACGCGCACAGGATTTTTTGTTTCTTCCTTCTTAAAACTGTGTTCACGCAGAAACGTGGCATTTTATCAATCCGCCGCCTTCTTGGCTTTTCCTCCGTTATTATTCGCTTCCACTTACCCCCAATCAACTAACCTCCGAGGTTCCATTCATTTCTCGCACAATGCCGTTTACTCTCGGTCGTTACAATACCGGTTTTCCAGCTGAAAACATGCTGAGAGCCAACAACAGAAGGACCACCAACAATGTCGACAGGGAAATTCTCAAGGTACCTTGTCCACCCTTGGTTCCACATCATCAATCTTATTTAGCCAGCAAACGGTCTCAAGCCGAACAATGGGCCGTTGAAGCCGGTGAATGCTCAACAAGTAAAGAGGGAGCCGAGCGTCATGAAGCCAGAGGTGATTCAAGCGCCCGCCGAGTCCGCCCTACAGCTCAAGTCAAAGCGGCCGACTCTCCAGGACAACGAGTTAAAGTGCCTTGAGATGGCGGAGGACATCTATAAATACCTCGTGCAACACGAAAAGAAGTATGTCCTGGAGGAGGACTTCTTGAACGGAGGGGAGCCGACGAGCAAGATGCGGCGGATCCTTGTCGACTGGCTCGTCCAGGTGCACGTGCGCTTCCATCTGCTTCCCGAGACCCTTCATCTCACTGTCTTCATCCTGGATCAGATGCTTGCAAAGAAGTGCATTCCTAAGGGAGATCTTCAGCTTCTCGGCATCTCCGCAATGTTTGTGGCGTCGAAGTTCGAGGAGGTGTTCCTTCCGGACATCTACGACTACGAGTTCATTACGGAGAACACGTACAATAAGAAGCAGATCCTCGCAATGGAGCAGACGATCCTGAACGCTCTCGAGTTCGACCTCTCGTGTCCGTCCTCGCTCGTTTTCTCCCGTTGTATCTCGCGCGTGCTCTCCGAGGACGAGTCGCTCTCGATCGACCAGCAGGCCTTCTACTACGCCTACAACATCAGCAAGTGTGTCGGAGAGGTATCCTACGTTATGAGAAATCTACTAACCCGATTTATTCAGTACGCTCTTCTCGACTCGGTGATGTCGACTGTGCCGAAGTCGCACATCGCGATTGCCGCGATGATCATTGCACTGAACGTGCATCCGGTGGAAGGAATCGAGCCGGCGCGCGCCGAAGCTATGATCACGTCAGTGTGAATACGATAACATCGAAACTCATCAAATTCCTTTGCAGCGAGCATCTCGGAGCCGAGCACAAGGACGTCATGGATGCTGTGTCTCTTCTTGCGCAGGTCGCGAGCAAAAGCTTCAAGCAGACGAAGCTGGTGGCCATCAAGGTAGAACAGAGTGTGTCTTTGAGTTTCATGCCATTCATTCCAGAACAAGTACCAGTCGACGAAGCTCGGACAGGCCTCGAACTTGCTGACCGACGCGGTTATCGAGAGTATCGAGAAGCTCGCCGAATGATCCTCCTTGGATAAACCTCCACTCTGTCTTTCTCTCTCACCCCTCTCGTGCTCGAAGCTCCCTCTTTTGTCTGGTTTCCTGTGCCTCACCTGTTTTACCACCTTCGACCGCCCCGCGGCACCGGCACTTCCTACTCCAAATCGCTGTACATCGGGATTCCAGCTTTTTATTCCATTTCTGCGCACTCCAAAATCCCTCGCCCTCAAATTCAAAATTCTCTAATCATTTCGAACCCATTTTTTGTAACGATCTCATATTTTTAATTATCCAGATGCGCCGTCGCCACTGTATTACTCACTGTCCTCGCCTCGTTTCTCCATTTTCAACGGAAAACGGGGACGGACTCAAATTTTGTCTTTTGATTGAAATCTGTGTGCTATTAAAAATTGTGGAATGGAAATAGTTTATAAATACACCGCTTGTACAATTCTGACGTCATCATCTCATATAGGAGGTCTTCTGATGAATTCGGAAGACTGGACCGGTATTTTTCATTCAAAATTTGCGAGGAGACCTTGAATTTTAGACGCTGAACGGGGTCAAGTGGGGGCTATTCGGGCAATGAGTAATCAGATTGTTACAGCACGGGCGGTCATTTGGGCAATTTCAGAGAAGAGTGTAACACTGAAGCTTCTCTGCGTCTCTCGCTATGCGACGATCTCTCGCCCCTCTGGCCCGACTACAAAAGTAACCATCTGAAACGGGAATTCACACATTTCTTCGTCGAAATGGTTCAAGTTTCCGTCTTACTCTTGCTTTCTCTGGCTGCCACGTCTTCGGGATTCCTTCTCGAAGGCCTCGGACTCGGTGGCCTCGGAGGAGGCGGCCGTCAGTGCTGCTGTCCACCGCCGCCGCCTCCTCCGCCCTGTGGAGGCGGCGGCTACGAGGCTCCGCCACCTCCACCACCGCCGCCGTCGTATGCCATGGGATCTTCGTACGCGGGATCCTACGGACCAGGTCCGTACAAGCACAGATCGAAGAAGTCGGTGGATCTGAAGGCGTCGAGCGAGGATCTGTTCTGCAACAGTGTGCAAGTGAGGGACATCATCAAGAAGGTGAGCGAGTTCTGAAGAACCGAATGGAAGATGTCGTTTCCAGGGAATGACGGAAGACGAGACGACGTCGCGAGAGGCAATAACGACGCTTTTGAAGGCGAATCTGGAGCGACAGTACGTGGTGATCTGCTCGAAGACGCACTTCGACTACCTCGCTTCGGCGGACTCCGAATTCTGCTCGGTCACCAACGACTCCGGGATGACGTGCTCCTCGTTCGTCTTCTAAAGTCTCCGCCACGTCTTCTAACCCCGAATCTCAGGAAAAATCTCTCTCTGTAAATAAAACAAGTTGATGATGATGAAGAGGAATATGCGAACTACAAAACAAAGACGCTGAATAAGGGGGGCCTCTTGAGGGAACTAAAGCAATTGTTGTTCCGGAAAAGACAAACTTGAGGGGTGGCCAGTGGTTTTCGAGTAGCACACCGAAGACGTCGCGGGAACTTTCCCCTCTCGAATCGCTTTTCTCTCCGTCTCTCTCTTCTCCGCCCTATTTCTGATGCGGTCTGAAAAAAGAGAGGGGAGAACCAGAAAAAGAAGCGAAATTTGTGCGCGCAGCAGGAATCTTCACACTCATTTATCTTGCACTCGTTTCGTTTTTCGACATCTCGACTAAATTTCTAATTTATTTTGCCCGTCCGCGTCGTCTTCTTTTTGCCGAACACTGCGTTCAAGTGCAGCCCCTCGAGAAGGACCATTCGTACTGCAAACAATCCGGGGAGGAGGTGCCACTCATCCGCTGACATCCGCCCTGTTTGCTCAGTATCAGACGTTCTTTGTCCCACCGACGACACCTTCTCCTTTGTTTTCCTTCTGATTCCCGACACGTGCCTCCAGGCCCCGCCCCCTCGTGCCGCCCTCGTTTCTTCTCCATTTTCTCACACGTTCGTCTCGTTTCTTGCCGCATTATCTTGTGTTTTTGTGTCAATTCCCCCTCTCTGATTCTTCGTTTCCCCATCTCCGGAACGCCTTTCGAAACCGCCGGGAATTCTCCGGAAGCGGGTCAACTTATCATTCGAAGAAGAAGAAAAAGGAGTTGATATGAATTCGCTGCTCTCTTCCCTCTCGCTCTGTTGTTACTCATAAAATCCTCAGAGACTCTTCTCGCATGTTTCTCAAACTTTTCATCCCTCGTCGAGATGTCAAAAAAGTGCTCGTCGGAAGGCAAAAAACGCCATTCGAAGAGTGAAACAAAGAGATATTTTCGGCTTCTGAATCAAAGTTTGCCCATTTGAAAAGTGCCCCCGGTGCTTTCAAAAGGTGCCAATTACGCCTCGCTTCCAGTCGATTCGGCGCTTTCCCTTCAACTTTCTCGCCATTCTCTTGTGCCAGCCAAGTGTGCATAAATCGAATGACTGCTTCTTCTTCTCCTTCTTCCCTGCTAATATAACTAACTATGACTATTCCACAAAGCCACTCAGCAGAGCAACGACACAAAAAAGAAGGCGGAAGGCGGCGTCGACGGCGGCGGCGGTGGAAAGAAAGACACGCTTCAACAGAGAAACCGAGCGTTGAATTTTATAATAACTTTCTGCTTTCTTGAGTCGCTTTTCCTGCCGTGAGAAAGAGAGACAGCAAAATGAGTTGTTGATCCCGGGCGGGATCGAACCGCCGACCTTCTGTGTGTAAGACAGATGTGATAACCACTACACCACGAGACCTGTTTCCACGTCCCACAATTATACGTACATGTTTTCGGAGGGAGCTTCTCTTGGAAAACAAGTTCTGTTTTGAACGAGTGGATTTCTGATTGGCCACATTCGTGAATTCAAAAGCGGGTAATCCGGGCGCCCTTTCGGAGCCATTCACCTGATTTTCTGCTTCTTCGAACTTGGCTCTTTTCTCGTGGAATGCGATCGTCTCTGTACGTTTTCTGCGCGGCCCGCCAGCCAAAATGCCATAAATCTCTCACTCGAGAGAGCCGGACCCAGTTATTTTGTGCGCGAGCTCTCAATAAAACGCGGCGAGCTCATAATTCAAATCATCTGAAAAGAGAGGAAATGGACCCGCCCTTCCCGTCCCTCTTTTTCGGCGTAAAAGAAGAAGAAGAAGAAGAAGAGAAGGAGACGGCGTCGCTGACGGACCGTCGAGGCCCCGCCCCCTTCTGCTCAGGGCGAGTGTTCCTCATCAGAAGACGTGCGGAGGGCCACTCTTTCCTTCCGATTGGAGACGGAGAATAGAATTCTTGAAGCGTGAGACTGCTTTCGTATCAGATTCTCATCTCAAAAACAGGCCGTCCTGCCTCCAATCCCCCGGAATTCTTGTCTATTTCGGAGCGCCCACTCCTTCATGTTATGTGCTCTTTGTGCATTTCCCCCCAATTATATTCGGCTCTCCGCCTGGCGTCGTCAGTCAATTCAAAAGCGTTTTGTGCGGGTGTCTCCGTTTCCGGTCCATCCATTCAAACCGCTCCCCAAATCACACACCTTCTTTTCTTTCTCTCTCTCTCCCCAAAAACACGGCTCTGTGTCATTTGCACGCCCAAGTACAAACTCTCTCGTCGCCGTCTTCTGACCGAGATGAAGCTTATTATTACGTTTTCCACCCTCCCGTGTGCCTCTTCTGAAACCAAAGTCTTTGTTTTGCTCCGTTTCCAGATGACGTGGCCTCTTCTGCTTCTTCTCGGCGTCACATTGTTCGGGAAGGGAACGGACGCCGTCGCGAAGTTCGAGGTGACGTCCGTCTCGGACAGCTCGCTGGTCATCAAGATGATCGAGGCGGCCAACGTCACGAACTTCGACATCACCGTCCAGATCTTCGACCTCTCGAAACAGCGCCTTTTCCGAAGGACCCAGTTGGATCACGTCACCAACGATCAGGTCAGTTCTCCTGTTTTGGAAGGCCCGTTCGTTGTGTCGTCTTCTCGGGCGGACCGTTCATTTGTACCACTAATCCCTTCTCAAAACATATGTCCCGCCACTTGTTCCCTCCGTTTCTAGTCAAGTGCCAATTGACACGTGTCTTCCTTTTCCGCCCTTCCGCCTCTTTTTGCACTTGAGAAAGAGCTCGGTCGATGCCATAAAAGAGACGAATAAAAATGGAAAGAGTACGACGGCGCGCATAAAAACGAAACTAGGTGGCTTCTCCTGATGATGATGATGATCATGACAAGACGGAAAAGAGGCCGTGGGGAGCCTTTTTTGATGTCCGCCGTCCTTTTTATTGCTTCCGAGCCGCCGCTTGCTCTCCGACTTTCGCTTCCTCGGAATCAAATGGAAGGGAGTAATGGGAGAAGATACACAATTAACGAAATGCGTTTGCGGACAGAGACAATCGAGTAAAACAAATATGTCGTGGGTGGGAAACAGCAGGAACGAGTGACATGTATCGGAAGCCACAATTGGAGGGCCCAATCAGCGCCACTTACTCGATTGTCTTGCAGTTGCTCTCGTTCGACGGACTGCGCCCCGACACATGGTTCGCCGTCCGCATCGAGTACCGCCTCAACTTTGCCGACGACTCCACCGACACGGCGTTGCGGATGACGAAGCAGGAGATGGTGGTGAAGACGAAGAAGACGAGCAGGGACGATCCGAAGAAGATCGATCAGATGGTGGCGTTCATCGACGATCTGTTCGTGACGAAGGACAACATCTACATCGGCGTCGGCTCGGTGTTCAAGGAGATCAAGAAGGTTTCTGCGCCGCCCGTTTTCATCAGCTTCGTCCGTCTCTTCCACTCGTGGATTTGCATAAATAATGGGGCGAAGAGCGCCCACATATTCATAATTAAACCGCGAAGAGAGCCGGAGTTCTTTGCCCGCTTCCGCCCTCAGCCGCCCGTTTTCACACGTTATTACGCTTATTATACGGATTGAGAGCGGGAGGAAGAGGGGATGGAGTCACCGAAAGAGGGGATCAACTCTGTTGCTTTCAGATCTCGACGGTCATTGTTCCGGAGCTGCGTTGCTCGAAAGGCGTGCTCAGTCCGGTGTCGCAACAAGTCATTCAGCACGCCTCCTTCCACTTCGACCTCTCGAAACTGCCGAAAGAAGACAGAAAGTGCAGCACGGTGAGCACTTTGTCGCGTTTCCAGCCAACAGCAGGAATTTCAGATCTGCGTGTTCCCGTACCTCCGAATCCTGACAGAAAACGCAGTGACAGAGACATTCCGCGCGAAGGAGTGGTGCGGCAGTGCAGAAGAGGCACGTCATCTGCTCACGAGTCCCTCGACGTCTTCAGCCTTACCCTTCCTTATTCTGATTCTTGTATTGTTCCTCTAGACTTCTTCTGCCACGTGTTCGGTATCTTGTCACGTTAACGGGTCTCTCTCTCTCGAATGAATGCTTTATAAAACGCTCTCTCTAGACGACGTTCAACTTCTTGCCGACGGTGGCGAACGCTTCTATCAGTTGATCGATGTGTTGCTTCGAGTGCGCCGCCGAGATTTGCACGCGGATCCTTGCCTTGCCCTTCGGAACCACCGGATACGAGAATCCGATGACGTAGATGCCCTGCTTCAGCAGCTCGTCGGCCATCGTCGCCGCCAGCTTGGCGTCTCCGAGCAGCACCGGACAGATCGGGTGCGTCGGGTCGTTGCCGAGAATGGTGAAGCCGTTGGCAGCCATGCTCTTGCGGAAGTGCGAAACATTTGTTTGCAGGGATCCGATGAACGAGGAATCGTTCATAAGCAGATCGAATACCTAATACAAAGTAATGTTTTGTTTGACTAGGAACGGGCGGTGCGAAACTAGATACCTTTATGCTGCTTCCCACGATGCTCGGGGCCAGCGAGTTCGAGAACAAGTAGGGCCGGGATCGTTGGCGAAGCAGGTCGATCAACGGTTTCGGACCCGTCGTGTAGCCGCCCATCGAGCCGCCGAGCGCCTTCCCGAGCGTTGAGTTGATGACGTGGGGACGGCCTCCGACGGCTTCTGCAGTGCCACGACCAGTCTTCCCGAAGAAGCCGGTGGCGTGACACTCGTCGATGAAGAGCAGAGAATCGTACCTGAAATCCCCGTTTTGTACTTTTTCCGTGCGTACATTCGCCCACTTCTCCGCCAATTTCGAGATGTCTCCGAGTGGCGCGACGTCGCCGTCCATCGAGAAGACGCCGTCAGTCACAATCAAACGGAAGCGCGAATCTGAAAAACAAACGAATTCCGGAGTAGAAGAGAGTTTCAGCACCGTTGGCTTCTTTCAGTTTCGCTTCCAGGTCGTTCAGGTCCAGATGCTTGTACCGGAGTCGCTTCGCCTTGCTCAATCGGATACCGTCAATGATCGAGGCGTGGTTCAGCTCGTCCGAAATGATTGCGTCTTGTTCCCCTGTAACGTCGCACGTCGTCTGAGTCTTCTGAATCCCCACGAACCGGTCATCACTTCGAAGATGCCTCCGTTCGCGTCGAAGCACGCCGCGTACAGAATCGTGTCTTCTGTACCGTGGAACTTTGCGATCTTCTGCTCCAGCTCCTTGTGAATGTCCTGCGTTCCGCAGATGAATCTGACGGACGAAAGGCCCGCGCCGTGCGTCTCCAGAGCCTTCTGTCCGGCCGCAACCACTTCCGGATGGCTGCTCAGACCCAGATAGTTGTTGGCGCAGAAGTTGATGACCGGTTTCTCGGAGCCAGCCACCTGAACGATGGGCGGTCTCTGACGTCTTCTCTCCACTATACCTTGACAAGAACTCCCTGTTTCCCTTGAATGACTCGCTCATTCTTGAAAGTGCCGGCAGCTTTGATTCCAGCAAGCTCGCTCTTGAGATGGTTCTCGAAATAGTTGGAGGCAGTGGAGAAACAACGGCGCATCTCGATTCGAGAATGAAAATGCGCAAACACACGACGGCCGCTGCAGAATGGAAGGAATTGAAGGCCGTCGGTATCAAATCAAGCCGAGACGACGAAACAGAAGAATCACGTTGTTGCGAACGAGAAGAAGAGGTGGAAGAGAGACACGAGAGATCGGAGAATCAAGAGTCTGGAAGCACGGAACTCATGAAATGGCGTGACGTGGTAGTACCATTTCTTCGTGGAATCACTCATTTCTAAACAAAAACTCTTCAGATCAAACTCGAAACCTCTTCCATCGACACAATTTTCCCCATCTCCGACCCTTTTTTCACTCAGTTTGCAATGTTTGGGTGTCGCCATTTTTCGAAAGCTGTTTCATGGTCTTTCCGATAATCTCCGTCCTTTTTCAAACCCCTTTTTCGAAATTACAACGGATTACTTTCAACTGCGTGCCTGGACACCAAATATGGCTCGTTGCGTTCCCTTTCTCGTTTTCTTTTTCTTCGCCAGTTTCACTTTCGGAAACGATGAGGTGAGTTTCGAAAAACCAGACTTCTGACTTGTTTCTTATTTCAAATTAAGGTGAGGACGGCGCATGAATCGATTCGGAGACTGAAGAAATGCATGGACATTGTCGACGTGAGCCCAGGATCTGCCTTTTTTTAAAATTCGTTCGATTTTCAGAGCCCGGAGACGAGGAAGGCGTGCAAAGGGACGGAAGGCATCGAGAAAGACGAGTGCATTGAGAAATTCACTCAGGTTTGACTCCTCTGCGACGTTCCTTCGTTTTCATGAAAACTGAATTCAGAAAATGATGCCGATTCTGAACGAGTGCATCGAGCGAAGCCGTCGGGCGATCACAGTACAAGGCAGGGACGAACTGTGAAATCGGATTTATTATAGATTCTCTCCAATATTTTTCAATTCTATCCCCTATGAAATCCGTTTTTCTCCCGTTTCTTTTCTGTGTTTCACTGGCTTTCACCGCCGGATATGTGAGGAAATTTCGAATAAAAGTTTGAAAAAAACGTTTTTTTGCAGCAAGAACCAAGTTTGAAAACAATTGAAAAGTGTCACAATGAAGTGAAAGTCCGTGGTCTTCGAACCGCAAAAAGAAGAAGACTTGATTGTTTTTCAGGCGAAAGAGAAGTGCTCGTGCCACAAGAAGGACCCGTTCTGCAATAGGACTTTCGCAGTCGTACGGCCCTTTCATGTTAAGTATCAGAAACTTATTTTCATTCAGAACCACTGGAATTCTATCTTTAAATGCATATCAACAGCACAAAAAAACGTCAAGGCGAACAAAAGTTAATTTCTGTGTTGATTTCCTTTTTCTTCTGACATAAATCTTTTCGGTTCGGATTGTCGGACGTCGAGAGTCTGCTGACCTTGCCGTATGATTAGAATCTGCAATGAACATCGGATAAAGGACCATTCCATAATGGCCAGTTGCCGTGCACCATGGTTCTCAAACGTCCTTCTCTCGAATGTTACAGCTTCTCTTAAATAGTATTCTCTGCATCTGACTAGTCAGATCGGAATCCGTTCACCTGAGTCGGAGTGATCAGCGAACTTTCATCCGTTTTATCGAAATTCTCAACTCGCAGTCTTCTTTGTTTTCTGCATAGTCTGCAACTTTTCTTTGATAAGAAAGTGGCACGACTCTCGTATCAGTTTTTTGTTTCATGGCATGTTCGGATCTGTGGCGTGAAAAGTAAGACTCTCCGTTTCACCCGTTATCGAAACACAATATTTAAAGGCACATATCCGCTAAACTTTTTCGGCGTCTCGCAGCGAACGCCGAGAAAAAACGCGGCCAGCGGCCAAATTTTTTTTGATGCAAAAGTGTTTTTCTCCCTCTTTTCGCTCGCTTTTCCGCCGAATGCAGGCCGATTTCGCAATATATTTTTTCTCCAGTTAACGCATTTTTCTCATCATTTTTCACACCTACAATTGTCAGCATTTCGTCAAAAATTGGGACGTTTGGGCACTCAGAGAGTTTGTTTGCGTGCCTGAAGAAACAAGTACGCGGGAAGAAGTAATTCAATGCCAAAGGCTACACAATTTTGTGTCTTTCTCGTACCCTCCGCTCTTTTCGCCCACTCTTTTGTTTTTCATCATCGTTCGTCGGCCCTAATAACCAGAAAACATCGTAGAGCGCCAGAAATGCGCGACGGAGGTCTCTTTGATCTGCCCGCTGCAACCTTAATCATTTCAATTCGATCGTTTTTGTTTCTCGAAAAAATCTGCAATTCTCGTCGTTCTAGAATGTTCGGAAGGTGCAATAAACCTTTACGATTCAATAGAGCGCCTCCGCAATGTTTGCAACGTTTCCCTGCAGAGATGTGTATAAAAGTCACGAACATGAGCCGCTGAAACATTTCATTCGACGTTGAATCGATTCCGTGAAGTTTTCTTTCGATAAAACCTCTGTAATTGGTTATTTATCGGTCAAAGTTCAGTAAATCTCATCCGGTTTTTACATTGTGTCCTTTCCTCATTAGCGAAACCAGTTCGATTGCATCCAATTATCATAATCACCATAATAATTTCGCCACGAAACAAAAAAAAGCTCAGTGCGCCCACAGCCGATACTGCCAATATAAACAATGTGTTCAATGGACTTGGCCGCAGAAATGATGACATTGATTGTTTGTCCTGAACAGAAAGAGACGCCTTTTCGTCGCAAAACGAAGGCGATTCTTTTCTTTTTCCCACATATTCTTTGCCGATCTTTTTTGTTCAATGGCTGTTTCATTCGTCTTGAATTCATTCTTTGATGAACTAATCCGTGAGAACGATCGCTGATATTGATATAAAATTGATTTTCAATCACACATAGATACATTTCCAGGTTGAAAATGGCTGCTACTTGCGATATCGCTGTCGTCGGACTGGCCGTGATGGGCCAGAATCTGATTCTGAACATGGACGACCACGGATTCACCGTCTGCGCGTTCAACCGCACGACGAAGCTGGTCGACGACTTCCTCGCCAACGAAGCCAAGGGAACCAAGATCGTGGGAGCCCATTCGATCGAAGAAATGGTCAAAAATCTGAAGAGACCTCGCCGTATCATGCTCCTCATCAAGGCCGGAAAGCCTGTCGACATGATGATCGACGCTATCGTGCCGCATCTGGAGCCGGGAGACATTATCATCGACGGAGGAAATTCTGAGTACACCGACTCGAACGTATGATTTATTTTATAACTGGAAGTGCACAATCGGATAGTTTTAGAGACGCGCCGAGCAACTGGCTTCCAAAGGACTCCTTTTTGTCGGATGCGGAGTTTCGGGAGGAGAAGAAGGTGGGCTACACTATCACAAAAGCAGAAAAATGAAGGGAAAATAGATGCGGGGGAGCGAGTGAGAGAACGAAACGAGAAAGAAAAATAGCGTTTACGAAGTGTCGACCGGAGTTGCCGGAGCTCCGTCAATAGAATTCGTTTGAGTTCTGTTCTGAGAGCGGTAGTTCTCTGGAACGGGTTTGTTGATCATTGTAAGCCTGAAAAACGATATATCGGGTGAGAAACGAAAGGGGAATGCTAACCAAAATGTGGCGAAAACAGGTTTGTGGTCAGAAGGGCATGCTCCTCGGATGCTGTCGTACTGTATGTGCTGAAGCCACTCCGCGTTCCGGACCCAGTAGAGAACACGGTCCTAGATTGATTTCTAGTTTAAATAGCATTAAGAACACCTACTGTGAATGAAGGGATTCGTTTCGGCACGTAGTCATCAGTGTCTGGCTCGAACTTGTGAGTCGGCGGGAAGCGGACAGGAGCCTCGAGGAAGTCGATGAACGCTGTCTTCTTCGCTTTATGCGTTGCCAGCTCTTCCGTTTCGAGAATTCCGTTGTATGTCTGATCTGTCACTTTGTGCGGGTCCTTCCAGTCAACAGTGTTCTCCACAGTCACGCGAAAGTTCAAATCTCCAATCCAGAGAATAAGCTGAAAACGATTGAGTGCAAAGTTCCGGTGCTCAATGGTTCGCTTACGTCAGACCGGAAAATCTCGTCGTTTTCGTGAGCGTGGTACTTGGCGAGAGATGTGAAGCGAAGTGTGCGGACCACTTTTGCGTAGTCCTGAATACGCTGCTGAGGTGTGGCATCTGCAAAAAAGAGCATGCGAAAAGGGAAAACATTCTCCTACTCTCGGGATTGTTTTGTCTTCTTCACCTTTCCCACTACATTCTTTACAAAATGAAACTCACGGGACAAGTGGCACCCGATGAGCACAATGAAACGCTGATACAAACGGAGGCAGACGGCTATCGCGCCTTTCGTTCTGACTGGTTTCGCCATCGCTCCTGAAGTGATGAACGACACTTGGGGCTCTGAAAGAAAAACGGGTCAAGTGTTGAAGGGTAGCCCGAAACAAACGAATTGCGAAACGGAGGTGCTTCTGACGGATGAAGACGATCACCATCTGACTCCAGGCGCGATGCGAAAGGTAGAGACTGTGATCCTTAAACACAGGCTCCAGGATTCGCAGCGCTTCTTCGTGGAAAGTTCTGAAGCACGCGTTGGAGTGTTTAAGGTTACTGAAACGAACGTTGCAGTCGATGGAATCTCTTGAAGGGAAATGAAGAAAATGTCACTCTCCATTTCCTGGATTCTTTCGTTGATTTTCTGCGCCAAGTGATTCAAAATCTTGACGCTCTTCTCGTTGACATTCCACGTAACTGCGCACACCTTCAGTTTGCGATCGCCCATTCGTTCGATTTCCTCGTAACTGACGATCGGCGCATTCCCGAAGCCTCTTACAGACGGTCTGCAAGCGATTGCGATCATCTGGATCTATTCCGAGAACGTAGAAGTACACTAACGCAGTATTTTGTGAGTCGATGCAGTACGTCCAATTGCCGTCGCTGATCTCTTTGACTGAAATGAGAATGAGACGTAATGGGGTGAACAATAGGATTAACTGAGCGCGAGAGGATTAGGGGCTTACATGCGCTGTTACGCCACGTGGCAGGCTGAGAAGAGGAGCGGAGCCACATGGGATTGCGCTTCGGCGTCGGCTGGGTCTCGGATTCCGTGGATCCTTGAGAACGGATCGGAGTGGACGCTCCTCCGGAAGCTGACGGAGAGTTCGCATCTGAAATTTGATAGTTTCGCTAAGAAAACCTGTAAACATCAACTGTGCCGACTGGATGATCGATTCTACGTTCTTACCCATTATTACTTGTCAAGTAGAGCGACGGTGGTGAATACTTTCGGCGTCGCAAGTTATTGCAACTTGGTCGTGTTTTCGAGAGCGCAGACCGAGACAATGTGGACGGGACAGCCCGAGAAACAACGGCGCCAGCTACAGCGGACTTGTCTATGTCTATTATCGCGCAACTCTTCTGTGGGTCGCGCGTTCTTTCCGGAAGAAAGGAAGTGTAATGGGCGACCGAAGCTATATAATGTTATGTAGATTTTCAAACGACAACGAGGAGAGGAATGGCCAAGTGCAGAAAGAGAGGAGGGAGTGGGAGAGAGCAGACGCGAGAGAGCGGGGCGACAGAGACGTCAAATGGATGCAGAAAGAACCCCCAGAATTCAGAAGGCGCGCCCCTGTTGCTAGGTGTCCAATTGCAAGCGAGCTTCGAGAAAGTGTGAGGAGACGGCAGGAAGCGTTAGATAACTATGGAGGAATTCGAATTTCCAAAAAAAAAACATTTTTCCGAAGTTTTTAAAACGTCTTCGACTGAAAGCTGTCTACTTACTCGAATAGAAAGAGTAGGTTGTGTGCCATTGAAATATTCGGAACATTCTCTAAAAGCCGAATTGTCGTCTCATGCATGACGCCATTTTGGATATTTGGCTTCGAATAAGCGAGGGCCGAGGAGAGGGGAGAGTGCTTTGTTTGACTGGCCAGAATCAAATCAGGCGACGTGGTGTCGGCATATTTTGAAGAGAGCGAATACTTTGAGTCACGAGAGCCGCGCACCTACTCACGTGCGCGCGTGAGAAGAGTTCTCTAATTGAAAGCATCACGAGAGAAGCTTCGTGTGGGTGCCTTGGAAGGAAAAAAGGCAGGACGTATGAATTGGTAAACATTGGCATCGACATAAATTTGAACATGTGGATGGCATCGCGGCGTGATGTGTCATGTGCACTTACCGAAAGTGTAACTGCGGAGAAGTAGTCGGCGCATCATCTTTGAAGATCACTGAGGTTTCTTTGCGTTGTCCGCTAGCGGATTGTAGGTGAAATCGTGGTTCAGAAGAGGGAGGACACAAGATGAGGGAGGAGCAGAATGTGCTCGGCTCTTCCGTTTTATTTCTTCCGGCGTTTTCTCGTTTATCGGAAAAAAGCGTTTCGAAGCTGTTGGCTTTATGTCCGCCGTCGTGAATACCGAGAGGAGGGAGACATCTGGAGAAAGAAGAAGCGGAAATTTTCGAATGAGAGAAGGGTGTAGAGAACGGAAATCGACCGAGACTGAAACATTCTGACAGCCGGAAATTAGAAGTTTCTCGAAGAAGACCACAAATAGGGAGGCAAGCACTTACCGGATTAGATGGAAATTTCAACGAAGACGGGAGACATGTATGTTACTCTTCGCTTTGTTTTCTCCACCTACCGGACTACACTCGAAAAATAAGCTTGACATAGACTTCCTCCAACTGAGAAGACATCTCGCCTCTTGTTCCTCTTCCTCTCCAGGCTAACTGCTACTTGAGGGAGAGCCAATTCCCCTCTCGCTGATACGCGCGTTGATTAGTAGCCGCGAGGAGCCGGGAGGGGAGAAGCCGCCTTCTGCCTCTCTTCTCGACGCTATGGATATGCACATGTTTTCTCGCTACTAGATAATTAGTCGGCAACTACTATTTTGCCGTGTTTGTTCCAAAAATATAGTAACAGACTGCAATTTCCGGCCGTTTATCTAGTGAGACAAGCACAAAATTTATGCAGAAGAAGAAAACATACTACAGAAAATGTCTGACTTGCGAATACAATTCAATTTTTTTTCAGGAGCCCGTTACGGACCTTCCCTCATGCCGGGAGGCCATCCAGCCGCCTGGCCGCACCTGAAGGACATCTTCCAAAAGATCGCAGCTAAGGCGGACGGAGAACCATGCTGTGATTGGGTCGGCAACGGCGGCTCAGGCCACTTCGTCAAAATGGTACACAACGGAATCGAATACGGGGACATGCAGCTTATCGCCGAAGCGTACGATCTTCTTCACGTGGCTGTCGGGCTTAACCACGACCAGATGGCGGTGGTGATGGAGGACTGGAACAAGGGAGAGCTCGATTCCTTCCTGATCGAAATCACTGCCAAGATTCTCAAGTACAAGGATAACGGAGAGCCAATCGTACCGAAGATTCGCGACTCTGCAGGACAGAAGGGAACCGGCAAGTGGACTTGCTTCGCTGCCCTCGAATACGGACTCCCAGTCACTCTTATTGGTTAGTGAGACCGTTCTTTCTTAGAAGGAAATACGTTGTTTTAGGAGAAGCTGTCTTCGCGAGATGTCTTTCTTCCCTAAAGGACGAGCGTGTCCGTGCCTCCGAAAAACTGGCCGGACCACAAGTGAATGCCGATTCAGTCATTCAGGACAAGCGCGAATTCATCAAGCAAATCGGAAAGGCTCTTTATGCCTCGAAGATCGTGAGCTACGCTCAAGGATTCATGCTGCTTGCCGAGGCTTCTCGTCAATTCAACTGGGATCTCAACTTCGGAGCCATCGCTCTCATGTGGAAAGGAGGATGCATCATCCGCTCTCGGTTGAAACCTTCGAGTGCGACCAACTGCTTACTCTCAATTTCAGATTCCTCGGTGATATCAAGCATGCTTTTGATAAGAACAAGCAACTGTCAAACCTTCTTCTCGATGATTTCTTCTCGAAAGCAATTTCCGATGCCCAGGTTTGTTATCGTAAAAGATAGTACTACACGAAGTTTGATCTGACCACTTCTACATTCCACACTCTATTGCCATCTCTTGATCTTCATCGCTCTTCTTTCAGAATTCGTGGCGCACTGTCGTCAGTGCGGCCTCTTCCCTCGGCATCCCAGTACCCGCCTTCTATTCGGCTCTCGCTTTCTACGACGGTTACAGAAGAAACGTGAGTGTTTTTTGGTGGGGGTCTCGGCGGAAGGAAGGAAATCAGTGGTGATTCGCGACAAAACACAGTGACGAGTGGCACTATCAGATGCCCTTATTGCAGTGAAACCCGTCCTTTTAGGGTGTAAAAATTAAAACGCACACGTGAAATTTTCATGGCGACATATCGGGATATGTTCTGTGATATACCGTATGTTGTCCTGTTTGACGAACATGGCCGGCATCAAGGAGACGTACTGCCAAAAGGGGCATCCGGAATGAATCAGTCATAACTACAACAACACGAGTCTTTCAGGTCCTACCGGCGAACCTGATCCAGGCTCAGCGTGATTTCTTCGGAGCCCACACGTATGAGCTGCTATCGCAGCCTGGAACCTGGGTTCACACTAACTGGACAGGGCACGGAGGACGCGTCACGTCGAACACTTATAACGCCTAAACTTCTCAATTAATCCCTATACGTTATATTAACGTCCATCATATATTGCATTTCCCGTATTACACTCCATTTCCCTCTTCTCCCCCCTTTCCAGCCCTTCTTTAATTGCTGTGATTGATTAGTATTGTCTTTTTTCGTATTCTGCAGTATTTACTCGTCTCTTTCGTGAGAAATAATAAAGTGTTCTATGGCTTGTTTTTGTCTCCTCTGTGCTTATCAGTGGCACATTTCGTTACGTAACACCCAAAACAGTGGGATTAAATCGGGTGAAAGTGTAGTCGGAGCCACCCAAGGGGCACTATTACTCATCAGGAAGCGCATTTTGATCGACAGTGATGCAAATGTGCTCCATCGAAAACAACGATTGTCCGATAGAGCGCACTTTCAGCGAGACCAATTCGGCTTTATTTTCGGTCTTCTCAACGCGGAAACTATAGTTTCTTCCGTTTATTTCAGTCGTTTATTTGTGCACAATCGTCCGATTTTAAGTGATCGTAAAACAATTTGGAACCTGAAATTATCGAAAACCGTACAATTCTTATAGTTAAAACTTTATTCGAAAGCACCCGTCGAAGGGAAATTATGCCATTCAAAAAGTGAATGGAACAGTCGGAAAAGTCGGGATTGCACAAAAAAGAGCACAAAACGTCGAAAAAGAAGGGCGAAGTTGCACCTCAAAGAGAGGCGAGGGTCGGCAAAAAAAGGATAAGAACATGAAAAAACAAGGCTAAAAGAGGGAGGTGTCCCTGAAATGGGACTGTCGATCTGAGATTATTCGGGAGGTAAAGCTTCGGAGAGAATCCATCTTCAGGCTCTAATCGGACAGGTCCGGCGAGCTGATCGTCCTTCGCAGCGCCGTCTCGCGCGCCTCCGCCGCGTGGCGCAGCGAGTTCCGCATCTTGCGCTCCCAGTCCGCGTCCTTGACGGCTTCAAGAGCCGTCACGACGGGCGGCGACGTCTTCTTGACGTCATCGAGCGTTTCGACGGTCTTCTCGCTCGACGAATCCTCGTCTCCGATCTTGTGCGAGTAGGCGAACTGGTCCTTCGTCGGCAGCTGATAGATGACGTTCTCGAGCTCTTCGGCCACCGTCGACACGTTCATCTTGATCTTTTGGGACCATCTCTGCGCTCTGTTCATCTTCTTCTCGTCACATTCTCCCAGCTCGGCGACGATTTCTGCAACAAAAACCGCATTGTTATCTTATTGGTTATCGCGAGGAGAGTAGTCTCTTCCTCGTTATGATGCCCATAAAAACAGGATTGTGTGTTTTTCGGGCACCACTCTTCTGCTTATCAAAGAAGGGGAGGTTTCTGGTCAAGTACCTTTGGTCTCTTCGATTCTCTCGTTGCGGATCCACATCCAGAGTCTGATGATCGGAGCACGTTGTCCCGGTTTGCGGGGAAGCACGATGAAGAGAAGGAGCTGGATGAAGGCAAGCAGCGAGCCGACGCCGTTCGGGAAGATGAGGTAGAAGTCGTTGACGAGCATTCCGTACAGAAACCACTCCGAAGAGACGAGGAAGTTCGCGATGCACAGCGGCAGGGGCAGAGTAGAGGTGGCCCAGCGACGGATGACGACGCGCATGCCGCCGAGCGGAGCGGCGAAGTCGGCGATGTTGAGCGTGAGACAGACGATTCCGAGCGGATGGTAGATCTTCATTCCGAAGAAGTGGACGCCGAGAACGAGGCACGAGCAGATGGCGATCACTCCGAGCACTTTGAGCGAGATCCACAGCTTCTTCTTGGTCATGAACCAGTAGAAGATGGTATAGGTGGTGTAGAGGATCACTTGGCAGCCGGTCACCCACTTGACGGTGCCGTCGTTCTTCAGCCATCCGTAGGTCATCCAACAGCAGCCGCCGACGATTCCCATCAGGAATGGGGCGCCCGAGATCTCATTTGTGTCCTTGCGTTTCCAGATTTGCCGGCAAATCGGACTGAAAGAGGGACAGTTGGAGGAAGATCGCGAAAGAAGAGGGGGTGACTCACATGCCGCAGAAGAAGAGCCCTACTGTCGTGAAGAAGGCGAGAGTGGAGAGGAGGTTGATGAAGGAGAAGCCCTCGGTGAAGATCTCGAACATGGTGGTTCTGAGAGTGGCAGAGTTGACTGGCCCTTCCTTCCGACTCGCCGTCGCTTTTGTATCAAGGCAGTCTCCTCGCCCCGCCCCTCGACACATTCGGCGGAGGAGTAGGAGGGGCGAGAGAAGAGCGACGGGGCAAACACTGTACACAGCGACCACAACGATGGCGGAATGATGCCAATTTGGGCGAATTCGAGTGGACTCGACGAGCTCTTTGAGCTGCTAGTGAGCCGTGACTCACCGGGCAAAGTGGTACGGTAGATGGGAGCCAATTTGCGGAGGAGCAACAAAAAGGGCGAGTGACCAGTCAATGAGACGGCGAACCGAGAATCTCAGAAGACGTGCCGGTACTGAGAAGCCGTTCTACAGTATCCCTCATCTAGGTTCCTGAAGAGAATCACGAGACGAATCGCGGGAAAGCTTTGATCGGAATTTACTACGTCGCCGATTATCCCACGCTGATTTATGATTCGGAGAAACTGTTTTCTCGGGCATCGTGAAATACTTCATCACATCGGTTTATCGTTTGATCGACTGCAAGCAGAGATACTACGCGCGCAGAACTAGAGAGTTCAGTGACGCGTCGCGATCCTTCTTCTCGAATCCAGGCAAGCGTCGCGACGAGAGACGCGTTGTACTGTGGACGGTCCACCGAACCACAGGTCAGACCAATTAGTGCGTAATCAAAACACGGTGTTTGTCCGTGCTCATTGCTCTTCGTTTTCGTCCGATAACACGTATTACGTCACACCGAGACACATTGTTCTCTTCGTCGGATGAATACGATGCTTACAATACGTGCTGGCCGAATCCTGTGCGCCAGACGTCACTTCTCCTTCTTCTTCGTCTTCTCTGAAGTGATGGGAGAGAGGAGACGGCACGTGGACACGGCCATGTGAACCCTCGATGAAAGTACTGATCACATGTGAAATCGTAGCGAGAGGAAGGAGTGGGGATCGAATATTTATGACATTCTTTGCGATGCGCGGTCGGATGGACTGGTCCAAGGTTCACGTCAGACTGGAGATCAGAAGACGTCGTACAGACTGGAACAAGGAGACAGTCGGACTGCTTCCGGAATCTACCGACTGAAGATGTTCTGAACCTTGATTATAGACTCCTTCTGAATCTTCTCTCTGTTTTCAGAAGACGTGACTGTTTGAACTAGACTACTCTCTGTCTTCGTTTAACACTGGAGAACACTTCTGCTTCTCCTTCTTTTTTCCTTTGTCTTTGTGAAACCGTCGTCTGAATCCGTCATGCCTGACTGTCCGAAAGAAGAAAACAAGTGGCCGGGCGGGCAAGACCGCGTTGCGGCCATCGGAGAGCCTGCCGCGCCCCTGTCTGAAATGCAAGAAGACTGAAATTCCGAGACGCCCATCGACCAGAAGCCAAGAGGCCGCTGCTTCTCCTTGTTACACTGTCCACTTCTGACTTCTCGATTGGACTTTGGTAGAAGCCTTCACGTGAATCTGACGACGTGAATACCTCTGATCGGTCCATCGTCGTCACGCGGCCGTTTGCAGAAATACGATAGTAGTCGTCACAAAGAGTCCATCTCTTTTGTTTTTTGTGTTTCTTTCAAAGGCTCCGTGTCTATTTTTGAGTCGATTGGCTCATTTTCGCCGCAAAATGAGCCGTCATTATGTCGCGATCTTCAAATGACAACCCCATCTTTTGTTCTTCTTTTTGTCTTTTGTGGCCGACTACGGTAGATTGGCACACCGCCAACAACACGCATTTGAGAGAAAGAAGAAGAAGAAGAAAACGACGGGAAAGAGGGGCCACCCAACTGGATTCGTTATCACCTCTCTCTCTCTGTCTCTTTCTCTCTCTCTCTCTCTCTCTCTCTCTCTCTCTTTCCCTCTCTCTCTCTCTCTCTCTCTCTCTCTCTCTCTCTATCTCTCTCTCTCTTTCTCTTTCTCTCTCGTGGGTGCGCAATGTCCGCATTGCGGGGGGTCACAATGATAACACGGGAATGACAGTTTTGGTAATTGATAAGCGTCTGTGAGTGGGCGACTATAAATAAGAGATTCAATGCCAGATGACGTTAGGCGAAACGAAGAAGACGTCGATGAAGAAGCGAACGATTCCCGCGATCAGCAACGACGGCCCGATAAACAGAAAAAGAGACCGTGATCATGGGAGAAGGGGAGAGAAATCAAACTGTTTCGTTGGAAGCGAGAAGACAGAACTGTTTATTTTTGAGAAATACGGGCACCAATCATCAGGAGAGACACGTTTTTGCGAAGGGAAAGGCCCGATATCACTTTCTGCATCTGTGCTTGGCGGCGTTGTTCGGCGGAGCAGTCGGGATGAAAGGAACGAAGGCGTCCAGGCCGGGATCTCTGCGCAGACTGACAACCGACACGTCGACGAAGTAGACGCACTGCATCTTGCTCACGAACTTCTCCACTTCCAGAAACCCCTCACCGTCGTTGCTCGTTACGGAGATGCCGATCCGGTCGGCCAGATTCTTTTCGATGATTCCGGTCGGATGGCGCAGTTTCACGAACCACCCTCTGCCTTCGATTCCGTCGTTTGACAGCCGTTTCCGAGAGCAGATTGCAGTGATTGTGAATCCGCTTCCGTGGTTTTCGTTGTTTCCGTTGCCGTCTTTCAGCTTACAGATGATCAGACATCCCCGATCGATCAGATTCTTGAGTTTGGAGTACATTCCGTCCGGAGTGAATGGGAGACTGGAACCGATTCCATTTTGAAGGCACTCAGCGTCTCGGCCCGTCAGATGGTGCAGAACTTCGTACAGGACTCCCGTCGCTATCTGGTCGTATCCGCCGCGAAACCTGCAACACTGCATCTCCAATCCCCGATCCATGAGTGATACTCACTTCGCGTATGCCTTCTCCAGAAGAGGAAACCAGAAGGCGTCTCCAACGCACTCTGAAGGTATTTGTCTTCCGAACGAGTCCGTCGGAAGCCGGTCATCGATCGTTATTTCCTTCTGGACTCCCCTTTCGAAAAAGTTGAATCGAAATTGTCCTGGAGACGCTATTACAATGTCAAGAAGCCAAGAACATTCTACTCACCGTTATAGCCGACATCAAACCGTTGCTCAGGAACCACTTTCAGGAATTTGTCAATGTTTTTCGTGAGGGCAGCCACTGCGATCAGAAGGAACCCGGATCGACTACCTCTGACCTCCTTCCTCCGTTCGAAGTGATCCTCCCAACACTGATTCGGCGAGAAATGCGTTCCGAAGAACTTGGGAACGGCGACGATGTCCTTGGGACGACGCCAAACGACATTCTGGTGGGGAGGGAGTGAAATGAAACGAGGCGAAAAGAGGGGGTCTTCGTAAAGAGCCATCGAGGAAAGACGGAAAAAAAGAAGATAAGAAGAACAATTGTGAAGCGTGTGTAAAGTCGTTTATCAGCGACTCGCAAGAAGAAGAGACAACTTGACCAGCAGACCAAGGGATCGCCGGAAAAAAAAAACTGTGGTGCACTTGTGAAGGACATCGGGAAAGATCCCAGAGCCGAGACAACAGAAGGGTAAGAGCAAGTTGAACTTCAGAAAAGTGCGAAGTAGATCGGGGACGAGTTTATAGTGGTCTGGAAGTTGGATCCTCCGACGGAAGCCGTCGGAAGCATGTGGTCGTCCCTTCATAAACACTCGTCCGTTTACCATCCGCTCGCCAACTCGACATCACTCATTTTCTGTTCTCATCAAAATATTTGCATTGGCGCCAAAACCGAGAGGAAGAGTTGTTGGACATCCGCATGTGCTTCTCGCATTTTCGACTGTTTGAGGAGGACTGTCCGGGCGAGAAGAAATCGAAATCAAATAAACACTTTTCGCCTCCGCGCACCCGAAGTTTGACACTTTTCGTCTCACGCATGTCTGGAACCGCCGCCTGAACGCCCGTTTTCCCGGTTGAAGTGACATTTTTGTAGCGTCGTCGACGAGAAAATGTAATAATAAGAAGAAGAAGAAGAATGAGAAGAAGGACTTTTGTCCCGTTGTCTCTCTGGTTTCATTTGTGTGTGCACGCCCCGGAATTGGCCGCGATTGTCGCGTCTCGCGAGTCCTTCCAAACTGAATATCAGTACTGTTTGTTCCTTTCCTCGCTGTTATTCATTGCCTGTTTTTTGTTCGATCTGCCTTCCAGATAACATAACCGGCGCCGTTTTTGAGTCATTTCCCGTCCTCAAAACAACAAATTGATTGGAATTCTTCCTGCTGCTTCCAGTGTCCTCAAGTCTTTCCGAATGGCAACATGTTTCATGAATATTCATTCGATCGCCACTTCCAACCTCACAGAACAGTTCAAATACTCCCACTTTTTCCCTCTTTTTCGACACATCAACCTCATAAAACAAACGCGTTTTTCGCTGTAACAAATGAGCTAAATGGGAGTTCGACGAACGATTTCTAGGCAATTCCCAGTCGGGAAACTGGTTCCGAAATTGGAAAAGAGACAAGGTTGACTGGGTCATTTCGAGACTGAGAGCCACCTTTCGGCCTTTTTCCAGTGGATCTATTCCCAACTGGGACGAGTGATCCGAGTGACGGTTTCTGGAGCCACTCGGAGCAGCGAAGAGCTCTCTGGAGATCCACGTCATCTCGCACCTCGTCTCCGTCGGAGCTCCTGCTGAAACGGCCAGATCGTCGTTTCTGTTCCGCCCCCTTCGCAACGTCTTCTTCCTCCTCTTGCTTTCCGCTTCTCACCGCAATGTTCGTTCTCTTCCTCTGCGTCTCCTACTCTTCCACACTCCCTTATTGCCTCATTCTCGACCTCACTCCGTGTGGAAACAGGTTTGAGGCATTTGTTCAGAACCTTGTTGAAAACCATATGTACTACTATGTTTCGTGTGTAACCAACCAAAAAAATCGTCGTGTGTCGCTTGTTTTGCCTCACCGTCACTTAACTTCTTCCTCTTCTGCGACGTCTTCTCCTCCCCCCTTCGATGCCCGTAATTCGCTTCTCGTAGAATGGGTGCCCCTCACCTGCACGATGACCCACGTCCCGGGTCTCCGACAGACCACCAGCCGACGGTAAGAGATAATCCTTTTTTGATCTGTCTCGATCCGAAACCTCCTGCAGACATGGGGAGACATGATCAAGAAGTGGCCGAAGCAAACGTTCCTGATCATCGGGAATGAGCTGTGCGAGAGGTTCAGTTTCTACGGAATGCGAGGTGCTCCCTCTCCCTCCCTCCCCTCCCAAATGCTCCGTTCCAGCCGTGCTCACTCTCTACCTCTACAACATCCTCGGATTCACCTCCTCCACGAGTGTCGTCCTCTTCCACGCATTCACCGTCATCTGCTACTCTTCGCCCATTCTGGGATCGATCCTCGCCGACGGCTACATCGGCAAGTTCTGGTCAGTGTCTCCTACACTCTTCATTCTTCCATCCTCTTTCAGGACCATCTTCGTCGTCTCCATCTTCTACTCGTGCGGCCAAATCCTTCTCGCCTTCTCTTCCATCTCCCCGAGCACCAGTCGTAACCATCCGTGAGCCCTTCTTCCCAGTTCCACCTCCACTTTCCCACTTCCAGACAACTCGATCTTCTCGGACTGCTCGTAGTCGGTCTCGGAACTGGAGGCATCAAACCGTGCGTCTCCGCGTTCGGAGGCGATCAATTCCCCGCACACTACACCCGCATGATCTCGATCTTCTTCTCCATGTTCTACTTTTCCATCAACGCGGGCTCTTTGGTCTCAATGTGCCTCACTCCGTACATGAGAGCCATGCACTGTTTCGGGAACGACTCGTGCTACCCGCTTGCCTTCGGGATCCCCGCCCTTCTCATGATTGTGGCCACCTGTAAGAACCAGCGATGATGAGAACATCCAAAATCTGTTTCGATTTCAGTGGTATTCATGTCGGGAAGCTTCTGGTACAAGAAGAACCCTCCGAAAGAGAACGTCATCTTCAGAGTCGTCGGAACCGTCGTGGTCTGTGGTCGTCTTCAGAAGACCATGTTACATCATCTGAATGTCATTGCAGCGCGCCCTTCGAAACAAAGCTTCCTCCTCGTCGCCGTCCCGTTCTCACTGGTTGGAGTACAGTTTGGATGGACACGAGTGCGCCCTCTCCCCGCAATGCAAGCAGCTCCACGGGAACTGCGACCAGCGGAAGTTCATAGAAGACGTGAAACGTCTCTTCCGCGTCATCGTCATGTTCGCCCCGGTGCCGATGTTCTGGGCGCTCTACGACCAGCAGGGCTCCACGTGGGTCATGCAGGCGGTGTCCATGGACACGCGGGTCGTCGGCAGCTGGGAGGTGCTCCCCGACCAGATGCAGTTCCTCAACGCCTTCCTCATCCTTTTCTTCATTCCTCTTTTCCAGTCCGGAGTCTATCCTCTCATCGAAAAATGTGGATTCAAACTGACGTGAGTGATTCCATAAATTTGTAGTACCACGTCACACCCGATCTCAGGATGCTTCGTAAAATGGCCGCCGGCGGTGTTCTCACTGCCATTTCCTTTTTCATTTGCGGGGTAGTGCAACTTTTTGTGAATGTAAGAACGGTTGTATAGAAGATTGAGGAAAGTGAAAACGTTTCAGAAATCGCTTCCTTATGTTCCAATGGCCAACGAAGCTCACCTGACAATCATAAACACACTGCCATCGTGCGATTTCAAAGTGAACATCGACTCGAGAGAGCCTTTCGATCTGCTCAGAAAATCAGTTTGTTTCTGTTCTAAGCAGTGAGTGAACACGTGGAATTCAGGGAATCAACTCAGAAGACGACGTCGTCGAACCGATCAGCTTCACCGGAGGAGGGCTGCAATTCCAGCCGAACATCACTTTCGACAAGTGAGATCCTTCCGATGTCTTCTCTCAATTCTGATTCCAGCACATCTCCGAATTGTCCCAAATTCATCGCAAATCCGAATCTTTTCGCCGGGCTCTCCTACGTTTTGACGCTCTCTCCGAACGGATGGACGTACCAGACGGTCAAGCCGAAGAAGCCTTCGAACGGAAACGGAGAGTTCGCGGCCGGCCTCAATCTGCTGATTCCCTGCGAGAGCATCCCATCCCAAGTCACCTGGAAAGGCTGCAACTCCACTTCGGGAGGCTACTCCGGAGTCATCGGACTCTGCAGATACGCTGCCAACGAGCAGCCAGACGTCGAACATCCTTGCGATCCGAGAGCTCCAGGGTTAGATGAGTTCCAGCCGGATTTGAGTAAAACAGAAAGCTTTCAGACGCTTCTACCAACTGGATTCTCCGAATCGTCTCATGGTTCAGGATTACTCTTCGGGGGCTGCCGAAAACTACGGAGTCAGCTACGCTCCGATCGATATAATGCCCGGAACTTACCGTCTCTACTACATCAATTACTCTGTTCCATACTCGAAAGACTCAAAACCAAGTGCCAGTCAGACGGTCAGTTAAGAATCAGAAGACGTCGCCATCGGAATCGTTCCAGACCGCCCATCCGCTCGACATTAACGCGATGAAGCAAGAGAGAATGGGCGGAGTCTACATGGTGACGGTGTCCACCACGTCCAGATCCGAAACCAAGATCCTGGCGACGACTGAAACCCTCGTTCGTCACAACCAGGTCAACATCCTGTGGCAGGTGCCTCAGTTTGTTGTCATGACTGCCGGAGAGGTGATGTTCAGCATCACAGGCCTCGAGTTCGCCTACTCCGAAGCTTCGCCCCAACTGAAATCGGTAGTGCAGGCCCTGTGGCTCTTCACAACCGCCATCGGAGATCTCATCGTCGTCGCCATCCTCGCTCTCAACCTATTTTCCGAAGTGGTGAGTCGTTTCCCGCAAAGACTTCCGAGATGGAAGACCGTTCGCAGGCGGTGCAAATGTTCGTGTTCGGCGTCGCGATGCTCGTCGTCATCGGCGTCTTCATTCTGCTCGCCGTCTTCTACTACGAGTACGCCGACTACTCGAATGAAGTGGACGGACTCGTCGAGAAGGTGACGCTCGAAGACGAACAGACGCGCATTTGAAACAAGAGAAGCTTTTAATAATTATTGATCATAAGTTATTAGCAACGCTGTAAATACCACTAATAAATGGTCATTCAAAACGCGGTTGAGTCACACTTGGTCACGGTGTGGTCTGTCTGAAACGGCGTGCCGCAAGCGAAATGGTAATCGTTTTCTGGTTTCGAGAGATGATGTAACGAAGAAGAGCAGCCGCCCACCGCCCCCCTCCATACACTTTCCCAGAGTCCGCAACACACTTGTCTCGACTGTTTGCGTTTTCACTTTGAGACCCCTTGTTGTTTTCCTTCCTTATACAGAGCTCCCCCCATTACCTCCATCCGAGCTCTTTTCTCGACAACTGATAAGCGAGTCTTTGCTTAAAACGAGAAAAGCTTTTGTTGTACCAGCCGAAGGACTGAAAAAGTGCTAATCCGACACTGATAGGCGTTTCGTCCAGTCCGGTTTTTTGACGGACAGTACAACATTCTCTCTGTTTCCGCTGTTTGATTCTTTGCGATTCTTTCAGCGGCGCGATTGTTGTGAATACAATGATTGTTTCGCGGCTTCTCCAACTGGGGAGCACGAAGAGAAAAGAATCAAACTTCGAACGTTCGGACTGTTTGCATGCACGGACGGAGCATGTTTTGATGCTCGCTCGCGACCTCAGAATGCAAACAGAACCGTTCCGAAACCTCTCCTTCCGCATCTTTTGTTCAGTCAAAGGTGTTCAGTCTGGAAGTGCGCCGAGTGTGTCGTATCGTTATCTGACGATCTGTCTCCGAAGATTCCAATCGAAGCTTCTTCTCCTTCTTCTTCTTCTTCTTCTTCTTCTTCTTCTCCGTCGTCGTCGTCGTCGTCACTTTCCGCGTATTGCCCTTCCTTCTCCTAATCGTAAACACAAGTCTAATAAAGAATCGATAAGCAGCACACCAGCACAAGAGAGCCCCGTCATTCTCGTCTGATAACCCCGCATTTCCCATTCGATTTTCTGTTTTTAGAGCCACAAAAACAGTTTCGAGCCGTCGCTTATCACCTCTGATCACGCGGTCTCGCTTCTTTTCCGGAGAAAGAGGCCACATTCGAAACCGTCGGTGTCCATGGATTCGCCGCTGACTAACTGTTTGCGGAGATCCGCGGACCGCTTAGCAGGGAGCGCCCATTTCTGCCGTTCCGACTCGTCCCGAAGGCTCCGTATAAAAGACGACCCGTGTACACTTCCAAATATCAATAATCGATTCGAAAAGCCCGTTATCACACTCTCCCTTATGAGTTGCATCCCCCAGAAAGACCGCCCGACCAGACAGTTCTCTCGTCGACGTTTCACCCCTCTCGCACTCGATCCTCCTCATCATCATTTCACCGCCTCTTTGATCCGGTTCATCGACTCTCTTCCTTTCCAATTTTCCGTTCAACTCTCGCCAATTTTGACGCGCACCGTGCGATTTCAGAGTTCAATTTTTCTTATCGAAGCGCGACCCACGCGTTTTATGGATCCATAAAACGGCAATATTCGGTTCGGAAAAAGAGAACAAACAGTATTTTTTTTGTTTCTGCGCATTTGGCCCGCATTCTGGAGCCCATCTCTAATTGGTGTCTGCTCACAAAACGGTCACATGACCCAACAATCGACAGGTCGGAGTTTGTGATGTGGCGCTCTTCGGAACTCCTCCGCCTAATACTCGTGATAATCTGTACCGAAATGGTTTCGATTTCCTACGTATTATGACGTGGCACCGCCTACAGTCAATGATAACGTAGAAGTTGATCGGAATGACGGAATCAGTCGGTGGTTCGATGATGTTCTGCAGAGATCAGGGCCACTTGGCCCCCACTCGCTGAATCAGTTCGTCGTCGTCCAGTACTTTTCGTCCTCTCCCAATCGTTTTGCCATTCCGCGCGTCATTTCTTTGTTTTCACACCTCGTCTCTCTCCCTCTTTCTCTCTCTTTCTATCCGCGAACCGATCTTTTTCTCTGTTTTGTTTCCCTTCCGCATGACATCAGAATCAAGATCTCATACTCGCGCCGCCCTCGCCCCTTTCGCGCGGTGCTCCCGGGCCGGTTCGAGTCGCGCGTTGATATAAAACCAACAGATCGCTTGTACTTGAGAGTTTGCAGAGCATGGCGGAAGGATTTCTGGTGCTGCAGGCATGTCTTGCCGTCGCCATGCTCATCGTCACCTGCGTAGCCGGATGGGCGCCTCTCGTCGTGAGTTTCCGAAGACGTCGCACGAGTATGAAGCTCCTTTTCAGCTGCTGACGATGATGAAGAAGAAGGGGAAGGATCAGACGAAGAGCGGCTGGCTCTCCTACCTCTCCTGCTTCTCCGGAGGCGTCTTCATGGCCACGTGCTTCCTCGACATCATTCCACATATCGGGTTAGTGCTGATCTCTTGAATCCTATTAGGACGCCTTTTGTTTTCAGACAAAACTATGAATCTATAGTGACCAACTACCGGTTGGAATACCCAGTTCCAATGAATCAGGTGTTCATTTGCTGCGGGTTCTTCCTGGTCTACTTCATTGAAGAGATCACTGCCAAGGTGGCTCCAAGTCTCTCCAGAAGCATCTCAATCCCAGTCTTTCAGGTGTTCGGATCCTCAGGACACGGTCACTCCCACGGATCGCCACAGCCTCTGACTGTGGACATGAAGAAGGAGAACATCACGAGGTTCGGGACCTCTCTCTCTCTGTCTTCCCTCTCGTCCTCCCTCTCTCTCTCTCGGTTTCCGCTTCCCCTTGTCCCGTCCTGTCCCTTCTTACTAATTTGCACGGTCTCTGTTGCATGGTGTGTGATTCTTCAGACAGCAGCTGCTCGAAGAAGGCCATCTCGCCGTGCCCGTCGACGGTCGGATTCTCAACCGACACAGGTTTGACTCACTTCTCTGCACGTCTCTACTAACTTTCTGTTGCCAACTCAACACGGATGCGACACTCCAAGCCCGCACTGCCGACCCTTCAGTTTCTTTGTTTCAGTCTCGTCGTCGAAGAGGCTTCTCCCTGGGTCGTCTCCGATGAGAAGAGCAACCTTCTGAAGTCGTTGACGTTCGCCGTCGCCATGTCGTTCCACTCTCTGCTCGAGGGCTTCGCACTCGGAGTCCAGGAAACGACGACAGCCATCTACGCCCTCTTCTTCTCCCTCCTCCTCCACAAATCCATCGAGGCTTTCTCCGTAGGACTGCAGATCTCAAAGACAAACACGGAGAAGGTGCTCTCTGTCAGAAGACGTTCGATTCGATCAATCAGTGTGATTTCAGAAGAAGATCGTCATCCTGACCATTCTCATCTACGCCCTCATGACGCCCGTCGGCTCCGTGCTCGGCACCCTGCTCCAGTCGTCTGGCGAAGCGTCGTTCTACAAGGACGGAGCAGTGCTCTTCCTCGAGTCGCTCGCCGCCGGCACGTTCATCTACGTGACGTTCCTCGAGGTGCTCGCCGCGGAGAAAGAGAACCACTTCAACAGTCTCAAGCAGCTCGCCTCGATCCTCGCCGGCTTCGTCGTCATCCTCATTCTGCAGATCGTCTTCGGGCACGACGAGCACTCGCACTCCCATCCCCAGCCCGCCACCGGCTCTCCCGTTCAATTCTAACTTTCAAATTGATTTCCGAGCTCCGCCATCTCCTGGTGTTCCCTCTCAAAACGTGGTTGCCTTGAACTAATTGTAGTCCCCGGCCAAGCTTTATTCACTTTCTTCCCCCCCCCCCCCCCCCCAAATATTCACCTTCTTCCGACTGTGTCACAACTGTGTGACATTCTATGTGTATATTGCTCTTTTTCTCTCTCTCTCTCCCGACGAAAACGTGTCCTTCGAATGTGATTCCGACACCGTTTTACTAATAAATTTCTAGTCGTTTCAAAGTTGAAATCGGTATGATGTGGCACATCCATCTTATGACGTGGAATGCGTTTTTTCACGTGAAAATACAATACACGTGCCGTCGTGATTTAATTTTCACGTAGGAATGACGTGGCATTGGATGGCAGAAGCGAGAGAAGAAGGAATCGAGCGAGATCAATCGTTTTCCCCCGACAGCTGATCCGACGAATTGCATATTACACACGGAACAAGAGAAAGGCGGTCGCCGCCTCATGAGTCGCCTCCTCCTTTTGTACTTTGAACGGACCGCCCTTTCATGTGCCCGTCTGATTGCTCTCCCTTTTTTGTGTTGCGCTCGGCTCTTCTTCAAAGTGGCATTCCGAGTTTCCATGGAAAATGCACACTTGTTTCTTCGGAACTTTTCGAAAACCAGAGCTCCGTCTGTGTTCCGAATGCTCTCCCGAGACGTCTCAAAATGGATGCCAACCTATCCTTCATGACCTGATTCCCTCGAGTAAACGTCCTCGTCCCCCACTTTTTTCCGTCCCTCTTTTCGCGGCTTGCAACGGCTCGGGGCTTCTCGAACGATGGCGCGCGTGCACAAAAAATCGTGGTGGACAGTGCATGTAGGGCGAAATAGCGGGCGAGCTCGAGACGGAGAAGACGATGCACTTTCCGAAATATTTGCTCTGTTTTATTGCCCGCGCGTGCGAGCCGAAAAATAGCGCAGTTGAGGAATGCTCGAGATGTTCGCAGAGCTCAAAAGTCGCTTTCATCGTCAGACTCGCCGATTGTCAAACTAGCAACGATGCTGTAATCGACGTCTTCTGAACCTTGCGATTCTGGAATTTTTGATTTTTAGGCCCAAAGTGGGTTTTCGTCTATTTCGGGCACCCAATCGAATCTCTCGATGGGCTCGGGGGCTCACCTTCCAGAACAAACAAAGTGTTTCGCTTTCTCGCGGCTCTCGCTGACCATCCTCGATCTTTCCCCCTTTTCTTTTTTCGCCCCACCAACAATCGCCCCCCCCCCCTTTCGTTTTCTCATTTTTTCCGTCTCGCGTAACAATTACGACAAGATAATGGGGGCCAGAATTGCCATCTGCGCCCGTGGACGCCGCCGTCGCCGCCACTGCCACGTCGTCCGGCTTCTCTGCCAGATGTTCGTCCCGCATCTGTTTCAAGACGACACATTTTTCAAAGACAACTACTACTTCTTCATCGCGTACTGTGTGTTGTCATTTTGAATCGCGAATCAGTGCGTTGTCTTCAAGTGTCCTGCTCCCAATCGAGTCGTCCGTCTCGCCTCATCCCATAAAACCACTCATTCTCCTCCCTCCTCCTCTATAATTCCATCAAATCGCGTGTCAATCTCATTCTTTCGCGCTCCCAACGTAATTTGAACACGCTTGTTTCTCTTGCCGAAGAGGGCATCCGCTTCCATTCACAATGGCTGCGCCATAAATCATCGAGCCGGGCGCCTCCGACGCATTCTTCATCTCATTGTTTTCGAGCATTCATTTCCGAATATTGACGGCTCCTTCCTCTTCTCGGCGGCTGCAAATTCGAGGTTTCATGATAGTGTTGGGTGCTTCTCGCCCGCCGCTTTTCATTAGAATACCGCCTTTGTTTGCTTGTACATAGTCCATCATTGTTGTGTATTTGTACATTTGACCGTGTTTCGCAATTGCTCGCTCTTTTTGCTCACTTCGCGGCTCGCGTCGTAATCCGCAAAAAGCACGCCAGTCTCAGGTTTTCTCTTTTTGTGAACTGTGCTCACCTGGAAACTGGAATATCGTTCTGCAATGATTCCTTGATCTTCCATCCGAACATCCAAATTTTCGGAAGGCGTTCCTTTGCTGGTCATTCTGACGTCTTCTGTTCAGAATAAGCTTGCCAAATGTCTCCTTTCGCTTCATTTCGTCATCGAGTTGATGACCCTAATTGGGGACGGGAACGTCATCAGACCACTCGTCTTGTCTTCTGAAAAAGCGACGTGGCACTCGGAAAGCCATTTGGACCCTCTCAGGTCCCCCTTCTCGTATAGATTTCCCGTCGAATTGTTGAAAACGAATTCTGGACGATGCCCTCTCCACACTTACTTTTCCTCCTCCCGGGAAGAAGAAGCAGCAGCAGAAGAGGTGCCGTCGTTGTTCTCGAAGGCGTCCGCGAGACGCAGACGTCGTCGCTCCTCGCGACGAAACCCGTTGTTCTTCCCGCCATGACGCCCCGCCGCAGAGACACACGGCGATCTTCGGAGGCGCCGACGCGACAATAAGCAAGCTTTTCGTCGAATCGCGCACTTTTCCTCCTCCACATTTTTGCTTGGTTTTCGAATCGGCCATCGGACACTCTTCCTACGCCTTCTCCTTCTTCCCCCGGACAACACAATCGATCGATCAATTTTTTCTCGACGCGTCGCGACGCATCCCCCGCCGACTTCTTCTTCTTCCTCTCCTTCCTCCTCTCCTCCATCCTAATCCGAGATGAATTGTCTTTTGTTCTTGCATTGACCGTCCGAGGAAGAAAGAAGAAGGGGGCATCCTGAAACAGTCTCGGCCATTGTAGTCAGCTGACGGTTACGAAGAAATACAACTCGATTCGGCTGCTTCCCCTCCGCTTGATAACAGACCGGCGGGAGGTTTCAGCAGACTGATAGCGAGTGACTGGACTCTCCTTTGCAACACCCGATCCGTTCCCTTCTTCTCTCTTCCTCAAAACTTCTCCCCTCGCCTCACTGTGACTCATTGATCAAACAATAAGCGAATCGATCGATGTCGCTGCCTCGAATTTCAGTCCCTCCGGCACGGTACAGTCTCCTCGGACGGATCGCCTCTTTCTCTCTTTCCGACGCTTCTTTCCGACGCCGTCAGCGATACGTTCTGCAGATAACACCGCTCAAAAGCAATTTATTAGCTTTTCTCATATTTTTGACTTCTTCCTTCGCTGCTTATCGGCTGCCATCACCTTCTGCTTCTTCCCTCTCGCCGCCTCGCTTTCTCCCACGTATTCAGTTGTAGGCTACAGTAATCCCGTAAGGTCCCCCCTCTGCCGAGTATCGATCTGCGCGGATTGTGCTGCCGCTGCCGCGAAGAAACATCGAACCGCTGGCCTGTTGACTGACCATTTCCGCCCGTGTGTATTTGTTCGCTTCTCCTGTCACACTTTCGATCCAGAATGGTCTCTGAAAACGAGGGAATTCGAAAGAACAACTCGGTGATTAGGGAGAACAAATAGAGCCTGAAACGACTCGTTCACCTGAAGAGCGTCTTGAAAGGTCACTGTCACAAGTGCAACTCTGGTGCTCGCTGATCCTTTCGCTCCCTCCTTCCCCTCCATCTTCTTCTTCGTCCTATTCTTCTTCTTCTTCGTCTTCTTGGCTCCTCCTTCCCGAGACATATGCAAATGACCCGCGGGGCTCCATTCTCTCCGTCTCTTCCTTCATTCATCTCTTCTCCCGGCTCGTCGAGCTCAGAAACCGAAAACATTTGGTCGCAATCACTTCTCGCCACTTCTCTGCGTCTCTCCGCATCTGCACACTCTCTCCTCGCTCTCTTGTTTATGTGTATTTATTTCAACGTGTGTTCCGGTTGCGGCTCCGCTGGCTCCGCGCACCTGCCGCCGCGTCACTGCCGCTGCGCGCCGCGCGTCTCCTCACGTGTTTTCCGGACGCGCGGAAGCCTTCCGCAACCCAATACGCGCCCAACCTTTTGACGTTTTTTTCCCTCGTGAATACAGTCTCCAGAACTCTCTTTTCTTTTCGCCCAACAGTCACTTTTTGCGAAACATTTCATAACGTCATCGTCGTTTCGAACCGCTTCTCATCTCTTTCAGTCGGCCATTTCGAACGTCTTTCCACGTCACAGAACGCATTTTCACCTCGAAATCTCTTCGTCCACCCAACTTTTATCGGCCAATAAATCACAACCAATCTCTATTTATTGTCTCCTCTCGCCTCCACTTCTTCGCAATCTAATTTCTTCGCAGGCTCCTTTCGATCAGCCTAAATGGCTGCTGGCGGCGGAGAATTCAGCTTTGCGGAGCACGTATCCAGTACCAATTTGCGGCTCACCTCAATCAAAAACGTGAGTTGCGAACCAGTTGAACTGTGGTCAGAAGACCAACGATGCAAGTGTTCTATGGACTTCTGTCGAAAGTGAAACTGCCGATCGATGGGGCAACTTCAGAATGAGAACTTTCACAATGACGCCAATGATTCAGAGATCTATTGAAACCTTTTAACGAGGGCGCAAGATCTCTCTGAACGACCCGAATCCCTGCTCGAAAGTCTTCTCTCAATCCCCGATCCTTTCAGAATCTGTTCGATGCGACGACGTTCTCGAATTCGTGCATCGAGCTCACCAAATGGTGCTCCGATCAACGCGCGTTCACTGCGCACTTCGAGGAGAACCTCATGCTCGCCCTCCAAGTAATCTCTGTTCCGAGTCCCTTTGTCCCGTTTAATTGACCCATTTTGCAGGTGGCCATGGAGAATGGCACAAAGGAAAATTACGATTTCAACCTGACGCACGCGCTCGTTTCGGCCTGCTTCACGCACCGGAAACACCTTTCGAAGAACTCGGCCAGTGAGTGATCTCCCATCATCCCCTCTTCTTCTTATTCTTCCCAGAGTCAGAAATCACAAAACACCCTTCTCGTTTTCCCTTTTGATTACATGATAACCGACGGCACATTCCATTTAAATACACTCGTTTTCAGCCCGAATCGGTCGATGGTATGAGCAGATGAGGCGTCTGAAAAAGAACGGCGGAAAGCGGAAAAGGGCGCCTCCGAAGCCGAAGGAGCCGGCAGTGCAGGCTCCCGTTCCGAACGTCGACGTGAACCAACAACAGCCGCTTCCAGTGCTGACTTCTCCGGACGGAATGGCCACCGAGAACAACAACTTTGTGTTCTCGCCCGCTTCTCAGGACGGGTGAGTCCCTTTTTCGATATTAAAACGAGCGAGGCAGCCTTCGTTTCTCTCATAAATGTACTTTATGGCATTCCAAAACACACACACACTCCCTCACTGACCGAGTAAAAAGCGCTCACAGACGCTCACTCGCACTCTCTCTCTCGCTCCCTCTTTTCTCTACCAAAGCGCATATTGCCTTCTTTTTGATGATTGCATCCCGAACTATACGAATCGAGGCGAATCGGAAAGGGGAGGGGAGGAGGAGGGCAAAAAAGCAACGGCGCGGACTGATACGAGGAAGTGTCATCGAACATCGTTCCTTCTCTTCTTCTTCGACGTCTTCTTCGTCGTCTTCTTCTGATTTCCGGAAAACGAAACGGTGACGCGGAGGAGATGCATTCTGACGTCATCATTCGAGAGCCGCCTACAGTAATCCCCGCACGTCCCTCGTGCTCTCTCGACGTTTCAACACTCCCCTCATCTGGCTCTCTCCATCCGAGGAGAAAAGGCAGGAGTAGTCGCTTTGTGTCTTGAATATCTTTCTCCGCTCTCCGCCAATCTTGGCACTCTTCGCCTCCTCCGTCTTCTCCTTCTTCTTCTTCCACCCGAATTCTGGCACACTCACACTAAGACACCAGCTCTCGGGGGCTCCCCGCGCTCATACGACGCTCATAAGATTTTTTCGAAAAAGCTCAAACACACACACACACACGCATGCACACGCTGCTCTTCCTTCTCTTGCTCACACTACCCTTCTCGTGTGCCGCCCGGCATCTCGCCCATTTCGGAGATGGAACAAGTGAGAGCTCGACACCGTTGTTAGGAAAAGAAGAAGAAGAAGGGAGAAGAGACACCCCAAGACGTCGTGCTCCTTCTTCTTCTTCTCGTGCGTGTGTGTGCGTCGGGATAGGGGAGAGGAGAAAAAGGCCGGGGGCGCGACAGCGAATTTTTGCGGCGGCGCCGCTTCATCAATTAGACCACAGACACAGAGAAGCACACATTCTGTGGGTCCGAAGCGAAGGACCACGTGCCGCCGGACTCGTATTCCAGCTGCTCCACTCAAGACTCGGCGAGCAGAATCCTACGGTAGGCACTTCTGATTGCGGCTTCTCGAAGGGTATGCGGGGGGAGTCTCATTTGGATACGGGGCCGGTTATTTGCATACCGATTCGCGCGTAAATCGACAGCTGGCACGTTGCCAAACCAGCAGACCGATGTTTGCAATGGAGCGCGTTTCGGATCCAGATCGGTAGTTGCCTAATGAAGGTCCGAAACAAGACCCCATCCGAAGTTTCATTCCCATCTGAATTGATGCCTTTCTGGAGTTTTTTCCTTGTTTCCTTCGAAGTCACAAGACGGCTTCTCGACCGACAAACAAGCTAATTACGGGTTGCAAGACGCCTCTCCCGCCCGCTTTTCTCGATATGGTCCACTTGCAAACCGAAACAAATCAAAAGCTGGAGAGCAATGGTTCTTCTGGCTCAGCGAGCACGAGCAAACAGTAAAACACGGAAGAGTGTCAAGAGGCTCGCATTGATACTCGCCCAAAGTAGAGAGAAGATCCCTTTTGTAAGGTCATCTAATACGCGCGATAATTTCGGAGGCAGGTGCTGCGACGCAGGACATCGCAATTGGTTTATTCGTGTCTTGTCCTCGACTAACACGTTCCGCCCCGAAAAGGAGACTATCTGTGGCAGCAGAAGGTGCCCCATTCAGTTCAAGGTTGAACGCGAATGGGAACCGAGTCGGTTTCCCTTTCGAATACATCTCCGCGAACTCGCGCCGATACCTAGATGTGGTCGGTCGATTGGACGACGCGTGACTAGTTGGACTGGCCATGGCAATAACCACTTTCGATTGACACACATCCAGTCTTGCTGCTGTCTTTTTCGGGCCGAGCTGTGAGGTGACTTCGCCGACCCCCCACCACTGTTTGCATGCCGTTTCCTCTCTCGCCACATGATCGCTTCCTCTACAAGCCGCGATGAGCCCCTGGCACCGCCCCCTCCCGCTCGCTGGTCTCTTCTACTGCGTCGCCTTCTCCTTATTCTTCGTCCGCAGTTGTCATCAGTCGCTGGAAAAAGATTGCGGATATCTGAGAGACGTAGAGCGCGTACTGTCGACTGTGAACGCGCGCGCGCACAAGCAGGAGACACAGGCAGCATCCCTCCCCCCCAAAACGTCCGAGGAGGGCACAGCGAAGCTCGGTCGCCGCCGCCGCAACACCCTGGTCTACGCGGTCTCTCTCCGCGCGGCACACTGTCTCGCACCAGCAGACCACCTCGGTTGGGTCGTCCGTGCGTCCATCCGTCCGGCCTGTCCTCCCTACATTCCTCCTTCTCCTTTCCCCTCGAAGCCTTGTACATTGTATGTGTGGGGCGCGTTTCGCAGGATCACTTCTGTACGTGCCAATAATCTCGGCTATACTTGTCCCCCTTCCTCTCGTTCGCTCTCGACGCAAACTACGTTCGTACGTCTGTGTTTTTTTTATTTTGCGACCCGCCGGAGGCCGTCAAATCATCTGCCCGCGTGCTCCTTGCTTCCTCTCCTCCACCAGTCTTTTGTTTATGTGCTCTTCCTGAAGAGTGTGCCGGCATTGCAGAGCCACAGAGATGTGCTCATCGACTCCCGTCTTTCTTGCCAAATGTGGCGAGTAGTGTGGTCCTACGCAGCAGCAGCGGCAGCTTCGTGCTTGATAATTTGTTGACCTCCTCCTCCTCCCCGGAGCACCTCTCCTGAAAATAAAAGAGCAAGTGTCCGAGCTTCGTCCTTTCTCTGATGTCTTTCGTCCTCTTGCGAGGTAGCTACTCCACACACTCTCTCGTTTTCGCACACTCTCTCTGCCATTGTTCTTCACATCTTTCATTTCTCCGTTTCAATTCTCAAACCAACTTCTCACTAACGCCGTCCAGTCGGGCCCTATTCTCTTGTTCTGCATTCAGGTAGATCGGACGTCTTCTAGATCTGCTTGTCTTCCCTTTTAACATCTTCTGGCTTCCGAACGAGTAAAATGTTTGTGTTGGTGTTTTTTGCGCGTGCCCGTCATCTCGTCCGTCTCCTCCTCCTCCTCCGATGCGAAGAGTGTGTTCGTCGGCGGCGGCTTCCGCATCGTCCAGAGTCTGCCGTCTCTTTCTTTACTTGTTTTTTTCTTGCTGGGTGGCGACGACCGACCGACGACGGCCCCTTTTCGTCGTCCAATCTACGTTGCCTTCGTTCGCCGCTGAAAATGAAGAACGAGCGAAGAGAAAAGAGAGAAGGGGCGACGAAGAGTGGGAAGAAGACGTGACGTCACCTCTGACGGATGCTGGCCTCTAGGAATGGGTGGGTAGCTCGAAGGGCGCCGCGATGTAGATGTCATTCGAGAGTGGCAGAGCCGCAACGCGAATCACTTGTTCCGACGCACATTCATTCGGGTGACGGAAGCTTCCCACATTTCCACGTCAAATATCAGAGACAAGACGCGTGTGTGTTTCCGCGAGAACGTATCTGACCGGAGGAGCACTCGTTCCGAATCGAGGTCATTCTATCTCTCCTTGTGTCTCTCGCGGGCCACGGAAGGGACGCTCTTCTGCAGCAGTCGCACTGGTGTCGCCGTCTCGCGTCCTCTCCGATCGTACCTTCTTCTTGGCAGAGGTCAAAAACAGGTTAGGAGACAATCTGAAACTATATTGGTTCTGGGTCTCCTCTCGTTATGACCACAACCAAATTTTGTTCACTTCTTCGTCTTCCCCTCTTCCCCTTCTTGACTCCGCCCCCGGTTTTCGATAACTCCTCTTCTCCTCCTCGGCACACACACACACACACAACACACACGCACGCATACACCCATCGAGACACACAATATTCGAATTAGACTCGCGAATCCGGGACCCAGTCACTCTTTCTCGTTTCCGTCGGTGGTTCATACTGCCCCCCGCTCGCTGTCGGTCTGCGTCTCTCCGATCGGACTGTCCTGTGCACATCTACCATTCAACCGTGTGTCCCAATTCTGTTGCTCCTTCTCCTTCTCGCTCGTCTCGTTCTTATCACAAAAGAAAGAGTCGTCTCTCAAAAAGTGATATTTTTCGGTGGGATGGACACAGTGTGCTGCCTGCACTCTTTCGTCGAAAGGTGTCTTCTTCCTCTGATAGCCCTCTTTTCCCCTCTCTCCCTCTCTCGGACACCCATCGATTACAGTGCATTCCTGTTCGAAATGGAGACGGAGACCGACTGCTTCCCGAAAAAACAGCCAATCCTAAAGAAGTGGCGTTGTCGGCGTCGCATGACAGTCCCTCTAATGAACATGACGTCCACTCATTCCTACCATTCGTTCTTTTGAGACGTCGAAGAAGTTCCATCTCGTTCCGACTTTCCCACGCTTTCCCCCCGTCTACTCGCCAGTTCGTCGCCGCAAAAGTCAGATCTAATCTCGTTCGGAAGACGTTTCTCTTTCGGAACGAATGAAGCTCGTGACCCACTTCTTCTCATTTCTAAGACGGTATCACGCGGCTCTCTTCTCCCATTCTTGCACTTTGCTCCTCGCACACACGACGTCTTCCTTGTTTTCTCCTCCTCCTTCTTCTTATTCTCCTTCTTCTTCTTCTTCTTCTCCCAGTGCCCCACACCATCCCCATCTCTCTTTCTTCGCCTTTCCGAAGACGAAGAAGACGACAACAGCAGCCGCAGCAGCGGAGGCACGACGCCACCCTCTGTCTCTTCTCCGCACGTATGTCGTCGGTCTATGCGCGTGTTAGGGGGGAGAGAGCGTGCGAGCGTCCGTGAGTGTATTTCTTTTTGTGTTGTGCGAGTTAGTGAGCGGGACGCGCACAACGTCTGTCGTCAGTGCCGGGCGGACGAGACGGAGAGAAGGGGGAGAGAGAGAGAGCGTCCCTTCCTCCGAAACCTCCCCTCTCGCCTCTCCTCGTTCATCATCACCGTCTTCGCCTCCTCCTTCGCCTTCCCGACACACTATCACTAAACGTCTCGACGCGTGCGCGCGCGCGCAAGCAGGCAGTTTTTGTCTACCACACTGCTCTCGTTGCCAGGCGGGCAGGCACTGAGGCTATGCTTCGTTTCTCTGTTTTTCGCGTCGGAAGAAGAAGAAGAAGAAGAGGCCGAGAAGAGGCAGAAAAGGAGAAAAGACGGGAAGGCGGGGCTTGAAGGAGAATGCACTGGGCGAGAAACGAATTATGAAAAAGGGAAACGGATATTCGCACTTTGCACTTTTAGACTTGGACTTCAAGATGCCACGGCCTTCATCCTTTCACTGCAGCAATCCCGTTTGAGTTCTCTATCTGGGTTACGGTAGATCACATCGTTCTGATTTCTCCACTTCTTCCAGTGATCCATTGATTCAGAAACAATATTTAATTGCAGATCAATGTACGGACCAGGTGTCCCGATGGGCGCCCCCGGTCACATGCAGCCGGGCCCTCCGTTCCCAGGTCAGCACCCCGGAATGCAACCCTACCCAGGACAAATGAGCTTGCCGTACGGTCAGATGGAGGGGAACCACGCCATGTACGACCAGAGGGCGATGGCCGCACGAGCCGCTGGACGGCCGAACGTGATGCCCGAGTACCCGCAGATGCCGATGGGACAGCACCCGTGAGTCCACCCGTATTCCTTCGTTCCATTCGACCCCGCTCGTTTTCAGAGGTGCTCAGATGATGCGAATGCCAGTACAATACCCCGGAGGACACACTCAGATGGCAGGCCATCATCCTCAGATGCAGTACGGCCAAATGGTAGGCAGTTAGCGAGGACTGACTCCAGTTGCAACGAGACTCCCTTTCAGATGCGAGCGCCGCCCGTTTCAGTGTACGGTCAGATGAACCACCCGCAACCGTATCCGGTGACTGCACACCCCAACGTACATCCGTTCATCCACCCCGAGATACGGGCCATCTACGACAACACGATCGCCTCGAAAGTGGAGAGAGTGCTCGTGGAGGAATCGGATATTGTGCCCGGACACACCGGCGTCGAGGTGCACATCAACTCAGACGTCTACGAATACCTGCACAAGTAGGAGTCCTTTCTCCTGACCCACAATGCAAGACGCACTTCTTTCAGTGAACATTGCGACGTTATTCTTACCGTGTGGCCAGTGCTGAAGGAGATGGCGGTGCCCGTCAACGTCGAAGTGTATGTCAATGAGGCACGCGCGATGATCTACAGCCAGGGACTCCAGAACCTGTCGATCAAGAAGATGGTGCAGTCCGGACGGAACACCGTCCAGTTCTCCTATCAGCTGCCTCCCAACGTGGAAAAGGTGAGTCCCCTATCGCTTTCCATTCATTTCCCCATCTTTTTCGTTTCCAGTTTCATCGTACCAGCATTGATTTCGTATCGAAAAAGCCGATGGGTGAGCTCCGAAAGATGTGCTTCTTCCGAGCACCGCAAGACATTCAGGCTATGATTCACAGCTCACGAGCGATGTGTAAGTGACCATCTCACACGAACGTCCCTCATCGCTTCCATTTCAGATATCGCAATGGCCCAGAAGAAGCAAAGCGGGGTCGAGAAGATTTCGTTGAACTGTGCGATCAGCAAGAAGCGGATGCTCACTCCAGTGCGACACAGCAAATGCTCTTTTCTCTTCGACCTCGGCGTCCTCATTTCACAGAATGCGTCACAAGTGCGATACTTCTGTCCGAGCTGCAAGGAACACTTCAAATTTGACGACATCTACGTCGACCACTTCTTGGCTCAACTGATCCCATCGCTGCCCGGTACTATCAACGACATCATCATCGACAAGAACGGAGCCATCCGAGCTGTGGAGGAGAAGGAGGAGCCGAAGCCGAAACGTGGCAAGAAGAGGAGCACCGAGAACGAGCACACCATCAAGCGCATCAAGTCGGAGACGTTCGTGAAGCAGGAGCCGGGAGTGTATCCAGACATGCACGGACGAGTGCCGTTCTCTCCGATGACGATGCCGCCGGGAAGTGTTCCCCCCGAGTGGGCACGTCTTCAGAGTCCGCACATGCAGAGTCCCAACAGAGGCCAGTTCGGACCCTCACCGTCCACACCGGCCACTCCCGGACTGCTGATGAACCCGGCATCTTCCGGATCCATGTTGAACATGTCGTCGCCGAGACAGATCATGCCGACGATGCACCCGATGCACGGAGCAACCCACGAGCACGCAGTCCCGCAGTCCTCGGGATCCGCTCCCTACACTCCGGAGTCGGTGAAGAACGACAAGGGACTTGACGCGCTCTTCCTGATCCCCGCACTTTTCGAGTCGCAGCTGCACATAGTGAACGAAGAGAAACTCGTGATGCACTATTTGCACGGAACGACAAAGAACCAATTCGATGACGTTGATGTAGTGGCATTTGTAAGTGAAGAGGTCCAGAACGAGGGTGGAATGAACTTCTTCCTTTTTCAGGAGGATCATAGCCACGAACAGTCGCAGACTCTGATGGCTCCCGGAAGCAGCTCGTCGAGCAGTTCCAACTTCACGCCGCCGTTCGACGACATCCACCTGGGAAACCGTGTCTCGCACTGATCCCCAGACCGCCCTCTGCCAATCACACAGTTGCCTGTTCTCCACCGATCCCGGATGATCCGTTTGCCTACCCCGATTCTTGTCCCTCTCACCTGATCTTCTCTACTCGCGTTCCCTTCCATATCCCCCCGCTTCTTCCCTTCTCGCTAGTCTCTCTGTCCCTTCACTAGTATTGCTCGTCACTCCCTCCCTTCCAGAGCACCGTAGAGTTCCACTCCGTTTCCTAATCGATTCCCTTCCAAAGGCAGAGCCTTCTCCCCCCACCCTCTCGTTTTCACTGTTTCGTTGAGCTCCGAGTGAGAGCCTTCCCCCCCCCCCCCCCGTTCCTATTTATCGTCCACACTAGCATCATCTCACACGTCGTCCCAGTTTCCGCGTAGGGTAGCAGACACTTGAAAACACAAAAGACATTCGGAACGTCAAGCCGTTCCGCCTTTCCATGTTCCCTGAAATCGGTCTGGCTGGCCAGACTCTATATGTATATTATGGAGATCCGTCTCGTTCACGCCCCCAGCCCCTCTCCTCTCCGTCTTCCTTTTTCTTCCTTCTTCTTCCTTCTTATCGATCTACAAATTGACTCTGAATCCACTCCCCACCCCCCAAGAAGCCCTCCAAAATTAGTCTGATAACCCAAGAATCGTTAATACAATGAGAGAGAGGAAACCATTGAAATAAGAAATAAACAAGTTCATTTTGCAATAGATTACCTGTGTGAAGTAAGCACGAATACAGAGATCTCGACTGGAGCACACCGGATGCGAAGACTACAAAGCGACGCGGTAGTCGTAGCCGCCGACGGACTCGTTGCTCCCGACCGGCACGCTGTAGTACTCGTTCAGGTACTCGTTCCCGTTCGCGTCTTGCATCTGGAGCTCGTTCTCACAGACAAATAGGCACACCCGTACATACCGAGACGAACACGGGCAGGAAACTCTGCTCCATCGTGGAACCATCCATCGACGGTTTCCTTTTCCGCGATTTTCTTTGCTCCGGCGAACAAGCGGGAAGTAGAACTCCAGTGGCTCGGAATCTGAAACTGACAGCTCCGCGAGCTCTTGCTGGGAACTGCTTCCTACCGACTGATGATCTTGCTGACACATCCGTGGGAGATGCAGAGACTCTTCGAGATGGCGTTGACCTGGAATGGAATCCGCTGGCACTCTGCCAAGTTCAGCCGGCACGCACCTTCATTCCGTTGTTGTGCAGCTGGATGATGCGTGTTCGCTCCTCCATAGACAACGGCCGACCGGGACAGTACGGCCGGCCGTACAAGTTGGTACCTGAAAACTTCTGTAGAAGACGTGGACCTGAATGCAGTGGTACCTTTCTTTCGGTTCTTTCTGCCGTCAGAAGAGGAAGTTTGTTGCATTGAGGGCATAGTGGGCGAAGACGTTTTGGAGCCGGATTCGTCATGCGAAGAAGAAGAAGAAGAATCACTTTGTTGGTACGAATTGGGAAGCTCGATTCCCTGAAGGAACAGAAAGACTGGGGAGGAACGGGAGGGAGCTCACGTTGAGCCAGTTGTTGAAGTCCCTCTGCAGGGTGTGCGGGGTGGAGACGTCGATGACGGAAGAGGCGCACTGTTCGTGCTCGCAGCAGTGGACGTCGAGCATTCTGAACGCGAGGAGGGGCGAGTCTCGAACGCTGCAACTGAAGAAAGTGGGGCGAATGATTCGGGGGAAAGTGCGCCGGTGCCGTTCTGAACAACATCGAAAGTTGTTTTGATTGGGGGATGCGTTCGGAGAGTAAAAGCGAACAAGAAGTAGAAGGAGGTATTAGTAGATATCTAGATGTGTTTGTACACCTCCCAATGTTGCTTCTTGTTTTTCAGATCCCCCCTCTTCTGCATAAAAAAAGCGAAAGCGCGCCTCCGACTGTAACTGGAATTCCAGCGAACGATGATGTGAAAAGTGAAATTGGGAATAAGAATAACAACACGAGAAGCAGAAGGGAAAAGAAGCGACGAGGCACTGTTTCAGACGCGAGAGAAAGCGAAAAGTCAGGTGAACGCTGGCAAAAAACGGCTGGTCAATTTGATACGTTTCTCTGAAAAAGAGAAGAAAGGAAGGGCGATAAGAAGGAGAAGGAGAAGAAGAATTGGGAGTAATTGTAAACTTCCCCCCGTGGGCCGTCGTTTTTAGTGGCCGAAAGGGGTCTAATTGCGAGGAGAAAGTGAACGGCCCGAGGTGAATTGCGCAACGAAACGGCTAGCTGATAGCTGAGAACACTTTACTCGAGAAACCGGTCAATTCGGAAAGAGAGATGGAAGATCCGTCAGAATCTCGACGTCTTCTCCAACATCTTCGTCTTCTCCTCGTCCTCCTCCAGCACGATCGGCAGCACTTCGGCGGACGCTTTGTGCTGTTCTTCGGCAACCACTGGAAGAGTACCCGTTATCATTTCAAATGTCCTTTTTCCGCTTTATGACTTTCATTTGTACGCGTTGCCACCTTTCAACTTGCGTCATTTTGTAAGATTCCCGTTCAAAACTCGAGAAGTTTTATGACGTGGAACTCACTTGCGTTCGCTAGTTTGCCGGCGGAAGTCTTCCTTTTGGCGGGGATCGTCATCTCGAGAGTTGAAAGATTGATCTGCAAAAACGACCATCCCCCCATTCGCCTATAAAACTGCGTTTTCGGCTTGCCTCGCTGGGCGCCTGCGACTCGTAGTTGTAGTGGAGGGTGGCTTGCGAGGCCGAACTCTGGAACATGTTGCTGCGGTTTCTGAAACCATTTGCATTTTGTGAGACGCGAAGCGCGCCGATTCACTGTTTCCTGGCCACTCTGCCTCGCAGCTGATCGAACATCATGCTTCTCTTGCGCGACGCCAGACTCGCGCGGCTGCCGAACTGACGTCCGATCGAGATGACGGAGAACGTCTTCCGCGGAATCAGATGGTTCGTCGACTCGAAGTCGTACATTTCCACGTCGTCCATGTGCGGCATCATCATCACGTCTTCTTCCGTTTTAACTCTGAAATGAAGGTGTTGGAGAGCGGAAGAGACCGCTCGTCACTGACTCGTAATTGGCGGCTGATCCCACTTGCGGATTCTTCGGAATCATTGCAGTATCCACCGAATACAACGGTTCGACGTCTGAAAACGAACTGAGAAGGGCTTTGGGAAGGGGGGAAATCGTGTACCGGAGCACCAGAACATGTCCTTTTCGAGGGCCGGAATCTGATTGTAACAGTCGTCGACGATCGAGAGTCCTATCTGAAACGACGTCTTCTGAAGGGAATCGGGGGAGCGTCTCGGACCGCCAGGTTCCTGTCGAGAAGGAAGTTGCACTCGAAATCGTCGTCGTCCTCGCCCAAAGGATTGATCATGCTCTCCGCCACTTTCATCCAGCCGACGACAAAAATAAATTGAAGGACAGACATGACGAATGGAACGGTCGGGTAGAGCTGCAAACACAAATTCCAGCGGCGCGCTCATCTCTTTCCGTCTCACGAAGCTCGGCTGCTCCGGGTGTTTTCCGTCGAGGAGCACCGACTGCCGGGCGATGAGAGCCATGAAGAAGTAGGAGCGGACTGCGAGGAAGACGACCTGAAAGACGGGCGATTGGGGAGACAGAATCGGAAGGGCCCACTTGGGGATAGGCGAGCGGGATGGGGACCCAGTCGTAGTTGCTGAGCAGAGCGAGTCCCTTCCGGAACTCCATGATGCTTTTTCCGATCTCGTTCATCAGCAGATCCGCCGCTATCTTCCCCTCGGATCTCGCTTCCACGAGCAGTCCGGTGCCCCATTGGATGGGCACAAAGTACTTGGAATACTTGCATGCCACGTTGCAGAGCGCCTCTTTCTCGTGCTCCAGCATGAATCCTAAACGTGTGTTGAAGGGGACTCTGACCGGGTTATGGTACCTGCGGCCACAATGCTCTCGAGGGTTGGAAATCGACGACGGACTTGGAGGGAGATGTCCCGGAAGACGAGCACTTGCGTCAGGACCATGTAGCGGATGACGTTCCGACGGATCATGCGAGTGCGGTCGTCAGTACCGCGGATGTAGTTGGCCACCGTGATTGCCGTGCTGAAAAACGGTGGTAGAGGGAGAAGAGAGGGCCGGGAAACTTGTCGACCCATCCGAGGTTGGCGAAGATGTCGTTCCATCGACGGACGATTATAGTGACGAAGAAGCCGAGCATGAACGTGAGAGGGATGAACTCCATCGTCTGGTCGAACAGAGCCGCGAAGTTATCCCATATTCTGAGGGCAGATCAGGGAAAAGGTGAAGGAAAAAGGAAGGCGTACTTTCTGGTGTTCTCGCCGATTATCAGATTGCTGCGGTAGACGGAGGAAATGGAAACGAATGCGAGTATGAACATGCCGAGTTCCTGAACTCTCCGGAAGCTCGCTTTCACTCCACAGGGACACACACTCACTTTCAGCAGGTACTTCCAGATGGAGCCCTTCCATCTCAACTGAAGCCTCAGGAAAGAGATGATCGAGGCGGAGGAGACGTCGAGATTGTAGGAGACAGTCATGGAATCTGACAGAGCAACAATGGACTCGGCCGAACGGAAACGAGGGGAGCGAGAGGGGAGAGAGCGCAGCCGACTATCTGCCGGTGCTTTCCACAAAACAAGTCGATGCAGGCGCACAAACGGACGCCCCGCCCCCTCAACATATGTCGCTACTTTTATTCGAACTTGCTAGAAAAGACGTCTCTTCGAATCGGGACGTCGTTTTTTTCTCTCTCTGGACCATGAGAGTTGCATTCTTCCTGTCTAAGACAGAATTTTGCCATTGTAAATGAAAGCTGGGGTCTTGCCCTGTATACATATTTTCAAGGCGTTTCAAAATAGTTTCCAATAGAAAACAGTAATATTGGGATCTTTTCCAATCTCGAAAACAGAATGAAAGATGAGACTGGAAGGGAGGGAGGTCGAATCGGAGATCGCGAGAAAAAGAAGAAGCGGGGAGTCGTCAACAGATTAGCAACAGTTCGCAGTGCAAACAGCGCCCGGACAAACAAAAAGAACGCTTTAATTATTTCCCGCTTTTCTCGCGAATCTGAACCTTACAACTCGCTCGTTTCCACCTTTCGAACTGACGTTTGATACCAGCCCGTCATGTTTCCACTCGACGTGGAAACTGATCTGATTGATGAATAACATACAGCAACAAAAATGGAAATGTTCTAGACATGAATTGGGTAATAGAAAATGACAACTAAGGGGAGCAAGAAAACATGGAAACAAAATTCTACGCGTTTCAATTCAATGAGAACAGAGGACTAATATTTTCAACTTGGATAGTGTAGTACAAAATAAAGCAGAAACAGAGGCGTTAGATGTTAAGGTCGATTTCGAACTCTGAGCGCAAGTGATTTCCGAATTGTCGAATGGTCATCACATGGATTCCGAGCTCTCTGAGATCTTGGTGCAGTGGGTCGCCGGAGGTGTGACCTTTCAGGAGGTTAAAAAATTCAATTCGGCACTTACTTTGAGTCAAGAAGAACACATCTCGTCCGCCCTTTCTCTTGTTCACTTGTAACATACACTTGCCAAGATCCTGAACTGGGTTATGCTTTCAATGAACTGATTACATTCCTCACTTTTATTCGAGGAGCTCCTGTTTCATCGCAACTGTGTTCTGGTAACACCTCAACCAGGTTGCGGGATCTGTGCATTTCGAGGGTTTGGTGGATCTTAGTGACTTGGTTCTTTTTCAGGATGCCATAGACTTTCGAGTGCATATAGATCGTCGGGTTGAATCGCTCGTCCCGTTTTAACTGTACTAGTTCTTGAAGCAATGCGTTCAACGCATACTGAGAAGATTGGTCAGTAGACAAATTCGGATCAATGAAGATACTAAAGAAGGCAGCACTGGTGTTCTGGAACGGCGTCACTGAAAAAATTAAAATGGTATGATTTCGCAAAATCTAAGCTCATTGTCAAAATTTTCCAATCTGCTCTTTTGCGCTGACTTGGCGCACCGAAAGGGCGCGTGTGCCCGCATCAGAGACCCAGATGCGAAAACAAAAGGAGTGCAATGAATCAGATTTGCATTGAAAGATGTTTACAGTACGTTTGTTGAGATATCCTTCGGGATCTGTACGATCATAGGAAGGCACACGATGATCTTCGAATCTTTGGTGTTTTGCTCCTCTTCCGCGGAAACGGTTTAAAGTCTGATTGACTGGTCTGTAGTTTGAGGTTGTTGACGAAACTTGATGTTGTTGAGATAGCTGAGCATCAGAAGAACATGACGCCCGAGGTCCATGAGAAAAATGTGGGACAGGAAAGGCCGATCTTCGCATATCCTGAAAAGAAAAATTGTACTTTGAAAATATTGGATAAGCGGACAGGTGGAATAGCGGAATACGGATCGTTACGGTTTACTCGGAGACTGATTCCTGGCGGTGCAGCAGGTGCTTCCATCCGACTTGTTGGGAACTCATCGAGCTCTGTATAACTGGGACTGCCGCTCGCCTCATCGCTATCTAGCTCCCCCTCTTCTATGTCGATTGCTACCCGCTTCGGCTGATTAATTGTGTTTTGCCAAGAGTTGTTAACTCTCTCATCATTGTGTGTTCCGCTTCTCAAATCATTATAATCATGTGGCCTTTTCGCTCCCTTTCTGGGACTCTGGACATGCTCGGCTGGCTCCAAAGGTTCCGTCGGCATGATGATTGGCAGGTGTGGGTTCGGAATGTTGACGGGGTTGTTGGCAGTGGGAGCGTCCAGCTCCATCGGGCTTGGAGATCGGATCTGCTCCGGCTCTTGGACAATGTCAAAATATGGATCGAACGGCTCCGTTTTTATGACCGGTTTCAGATTTACTGTAGAGAACCCCATATTCATGTGCGGAGCCATCAAACTCATCAGATTGTTTTCAGTACGTGGAAGAGGAAGTTGTTGCTGCTGTTGAAAATAACTCTGAAAAAGGTCGAAGTCAAAATGCGGTGCATCGTTCTTGCTCACTCGTTTCTGGGCACGATCCACGTCGTTGTCAATAGTCTTTCCCTTGGCTCGCAGGCTCTCTTGAAGATGATCGGATTTCTTATTCCGATTGGCTTCTTCAATCGAATTCCTTGGCAACGGTATGTTTCTGCACCTTTCATCTATATCTTTCGGACGATCATCTCGATCTTTCGTGAACTGTGTCAGGCAGCCGATCTTTCTGAATTTCAACGCGACTTCGCAACTCAAACTTCACTTTTTACCTATAGTCGACATCTCGAGGTCCCGCGACTGGCCCTGGAACATCCTCTTCATCGTCGTCATCTTCTTCACCAAAAACGTTAATAGACTTCGCTGTTGGCTGTCTGTTAATTGCGAACGCAATGCTGCCAGAAGAAGACATTCGCATTTCTGAATCCATAACGCTCGGTGCGGACAGGGAAGTTTGAGCCGTTTCTTTTTTTCTCATGTTATCTAGCAGTTGTAGCGTCGTCTGTGACAAAGTATTAATTGTTGATAAGGCCGGAAGAAGAGAAGGATCATATGTGACAACCGCAGCTGGCGGCTTATGATCAGACGAAGCGGAAGGCTGAGAGAACGGCTCGAATGCCATTCGCAGGATCTCATTGACTTCGTCCTGCGACTCCGTACTGTTTTGCTCGTCGACCTCCTCTTGCCTGGTCGGTTCCGTGTCGTGCGGATCCTCTGAGGAAACATCCATATCGGCGGACCCCTGATCTTCGTTGGTGTCCTCAACTATACGCAAGTCTAGTGGAACCGAGGAAGGTGGCGAAACAGGCTTCGGAAAGCTAATCGCAGGAATTGGAGGAGGACATGTTCCGGTGAGAAACTGCGGAACAAACGGCGGAGGAGGATGGTTGAAGCGCTCAGGTATTAGTGGCTGAGTTCCTGGTCGCGGCACACTTGAATCCATCGAGCGACTTAGCGGATTCATCAGACGTGGATCCATATTTCGACGTACTGAATTCTGAGGTGTTTGAACCGATTCTGAGTCGAAAGAAGTCGCACTTCCTGGCCGATTCGCATGGCCGCCCTGGTGAAGATGTGGTTCGGAGTTTGCATGCATTATCCTCATGTCTGTGTGATCCCTCATCATATTCTTGAATATGTTGTTCGAGAAGTCCGATTCTTCCTCTTTTGGATCAAATTCCTCTCTCTCGTTGTTCTTGCGCATCCCGGAAGCCATGCTCGGTTGTTCATTAGGTACATTGTGCTGCACTTTGTCGTACTCAGGGTCAGTCGAAAACTCTCTTACCTGTGCATTAAGAATATAGTATATTAGTCAAACTAGAACTTACCTCTCGAATTTTTTCTTTGAATACAACTCTTAGTTTTCGTGGCTCACTGTCTGGCTTCTTCAGTATTCCTAGAATATGTTCGTTTGATTGAATGTAGATAGATTTGAAACTACCTTTCCCACACACCCTCAATAGGCTTTTGTCAACTTTACTAAAGCGCACTGGCATCGCGGCGCTCGGCTCCGAAGTTTTAGAAGGATGATTTTCGGGAGCCGGCTTCCGATTGCGCAGTCTCTCTGAAATCATTGACTCGAGTTGCACTCCTTTTCCGTTTCTGAAAACAGTAACACTCTTTCAGATTATATGCGGTATTCTAGTACGGATTCATCTGATTGATGTAGTTCACCAGATGCTTTTGATTGCTAGCGTGCGCGGAAAAAACGGTATCGAAGCCAACGCCATTCTGTTTTGAACGCATGGCGATGACGTGCATCACGCCTGAAATCTAAGTTTTCAGAAGGCTAGTGAGACTAACTGACCTGCTGTGTTCGCGAATCCGAATTCAAGAGACGCTTCTCCGTTCGGGATGAAGAAAACTTTCCATATGTTATCGACCGCCATCAGGAACTGGAAACCATAATGAGTTAATAAATAGGATTCTAAATGGTTTGTCCTGTCCTACATCTCCGTTTCTCCGGACAGCCTCAACAAATTCGACGTTGTCAAATTTAGGTGTAAACCCTTTCATTTGATAGTAGTAGAAAGTTCCGTGGCCCTGAAAAAAAGCGGAATTGAAATCGACTCATGTTTGCTCTTCGAACCGTGTTCACACATTCTCGCTCCAGAAGTTCTCCAAAGTTGTTGCATCGGAGGCTACTAAGTTCTTTGTACGTGCTCAGCACTGATATCGGCCTCGTTTTAACGAGAGAAGGGCCGGGTAATCTGTAATTGAATTATATTGATGAGTCAGGCTCCCCCTTCTGTTCATTACACTGGTGCCAGACATCCGAATGATGTCTTGAACAGCGTTCCAGCAACTTCAATGTTGTCGTTGAGAATGATTCTGTGATTTGGATACTTTGAAACCCCAAGTGCACGTGATTGACAAAGGCTTAGGAAGGGTTGCGTTCGCCTGAAACGTAGTATTACCGTCAACTTTTCTGATCTATGCACTAACAATTTGGTTATTCCTCTTGGCACTACAGTCTTGGGAAGATCCAGTTTGAACTCAATGATTGCGTACGGTAGCACACTGGCCGGATACTTCTCAACGTCTCTTTTGTTCGGCTCGAATTCGTAATGATACACACTGCCGAAGCGATGCTCCATAATGAACTGACTTGCACCGTTTGGCATCAAAAGTTCTCGTTCTTTTGTTTTTGTTTTGCAGGGAATGTGACAGTTGTGCTCCTTCGACGGAGGAGAATTCGTATTTAAACCGACATAATTAACACTTCCCCGCACTGTCCGGAAGATGACAATGAAAACGGTTATGTTCGAGTAGAAGAAGCGAGAAGCGTGCGCGACAGCTGGGGAAGTGTAGACGACGACGCCTTGCGCGGGATCTCCGATGTCCGGGATCCTGTCGGCGTCGACCCGAAGCCCGGACTTGGCCACTTCCTTTATGCTATCAATGGTGGTGAACTCTCGATATGCGAAAAACTCTTCTTCGGAACCGGTCCGTCTTTTATACTCCTCAAACTGAAAGAATACTATGCTTCAATAGTAAATTGTTTGTATTGGTCCCAGACTGAGAAAAAAAAGGCAAGTGTAGAACACTTGATGAAAAAACCCGCTTTCCGGAAGTAACTGGCATTTCAACTGTTTGAAAAACTAACATTTGCAACAGTGAACGTGCGATGCATACGTATGCGACTCTTTCGTAAAAGCGGGTTTTTTATCAAGTTGACGTTACTGGCCCATAGTTACAAACCCTGGCCTCAAGCCTCTCGTTTTGAATCTTGTGCACCAATTTCGGTTTCATATACTTCCAGTTCTCTTCACAATGCGACTTCTTATCCAGTCGTTTGCATGCTTCGGCAGTCAGTTTATGTGATTCCTCACCGATCACGCTTAAGATTTCGAAGCCAACTGAAACAGTAAAACTTTTACAAACAGTGAGGTATTAAGTAAAACAGCAATGCGTGCAGTGATTTTTGATTATTACTTGTCAGTAAAATATTTTTTTTGCGTTTTCTTAGTTGAACTACGTCTCCGAAACGCAACTTTACATAAAACTGCGCATATCGACACCGAAGCGAGAGATTCACAATAGCACTACAAACCTGGTATATCTGGGGACGGTATCCTGGATGGCACCTTCTTTTTTGGTATCTGGTAATTGAGCGGTTTTTCCATTTCTGAGAATCTGAAAACAAAAATCAGACATAGAAAAAATAAGGAAAGAAAAGGAATCGCGGAATTTTTTATCGATCGGTCACTGAAATATGCCGCTAGTGCGATCATGTTCTGCAATTCTGAAAAAAGACTTCAAACATGCACAATAAATGTATCATAACGTATGCACTGTCTGTTCGCTTTCAATCATTTTTTCATGCGCTGTTTCGTGTGACTTTTCCGATATACGGGAACTAACTTTAACGTTGACACAACGCAAACTAAGCTTTATCGATCGATTTGCGGTCAGAAAAACGAATTTCTGCGAAAACATCAGCATAGAAGAGATAGAACGAAAAACGCGCGATAAAGCTTAAGTTTAGGATTGCTCCGCAGGTTTCGCTCTTTTCCGCAGCTCGCGGTCCGAGGTCTGCAGTTTGTCGTCGAATCGGCTGTCTGCAGACAGTCAGGTTGTACACCGTACCTCATTGTCTGTATGCTGGTTATTTGAATCCTTTTCGAATTTTGGTCCGATTCGCTTCTTTTTTGTGGCATATTGTGTCAAACAGGTAAGTATTTTGCTATTGTACAGTTTTTTATTCAAATCGCGAAAAAAGTCCTTTTAAATATTTATCATATAAAAGCTTGCTGTGCCATGATTTGCCTGCGTCGAACGTCTTTTTCCTCAGGCCATAGCTCATCCTCCGATTCAGAACTTTCTGAACCGAGTAGCAGTTCGCTCTGTTTTGTTCGCCGTTTTCTTCGTTTCCTTCGTTCCTTGAAAAGAACTGGGGCTATACAAACCGCTGTACATGTCATCTGAAACGACGAATCTTTCACTTCAATTGCTTCGGGCCCACCATAGTCATGAACCCGTAAAAAACGGCGTGCCATCCGAATCTGTGCTGGATGTTCGGTATCAGAAACTGTCCTATCGCAGATCCCACACTGCCAGTGCCTAAACTTTTCCGTTGCGGTTCTTTCTCATTTCTCTGTTCATAACCGTCGATGATTCCTGTAACAGTGGAGAGCGCTTCCGCGTTCCCGCTCAATCTATCGCTTTTCCCCAAGTCGGACACTATAGAACTGGCAATCATATTGATCGGTCCTCCAACGAAAAAGCCGACCATAAGCAGAAGGATGGCGTTCCAGAAGTAAGAAGCCGGTGTTTCTGTACTACCACCTTTTCGAGAAGAGATCTTAGAACGGGGACTCACGTGCATATCCGTAGAGTGCGACGATAGATATGATGAGCATGTAGAAAACTAAAGAAGTTCGCGATTTCATCCGATCAGAAAGGGCTCCTGCTACGATAGAAGCCACAATTCCTCCCACGTCGTACCACGTTGACAGCGCGTCAGCGAACGTCTCCGGCCATTGAAGACCGCTGCATTTTTTTCGTTTCGATTTAAAAAAATTTACTCACTTGTGCAGGTAGAATGGAAGCCAAAAGAAAAACCCGTCATTTACGAACTTGAGACATGCAAAAGCTAGCGAAAACTGAAGATAAATTTTCTTCCTTCAAGAGTGCTAAATGTCTTGTACTCACTGAAACTACTCCTGGGAGGAGCCACGCTCGTACGAATCCGAGCGGTGGCGGACGGTTGAGATGCTCAATTTTCGCCTTCTCTTCTATCTCTCTGTTAGCTCCCGATTCGATTTCCCATGGTGCAGACGGCAAGTGCAGTAGAACCACGAGACTATACCCGAAAAGCATAGAACTCAGTATCAAGAAAGGGAACTGAAACGTTCTTCCTGTCTTAACCGCACTTTTCCTCAACTTGCCTCATATCCGAAATACAGAACTTGGCTAGCTGTGAGCGTTCCGATGATATTTCCCACGCTGGAACACGAGGACCACACCCCCATCACAGTTCCTCTCGCACCGTGACCGAACCAATTTCCCATGATGGCCACAACCAGGGGCCAACCCACTGATTGGGATAGTCCATTAGTTACCCAGAGAAAGATGTAAAGAGGGGCAGAATAGAAACTAAATGTCTCTGTTAGAAATCCAAAAGCGAATGCTGACGTCGCGGACATTGCCATTCCGAAACTGAGCATCTTCCGAGGATTGTAGCGGTCTCCAAGGGTCCCGCAAACGAAAAGACCCTGAAAATGTCATCTCAGTCTGGTTTCTGACATTCGAAGCCAACTGAGGCGTATGTTATCATGAAACTGGTGTCAAGAATCCCAAGGAACTTCGTGGCATGCTCTTCAGATTCCATAAACGCCGAGCCAGTTGAGTTACTTGTCCAAGCTTGAATCAACGAAGGCTTGACTGCTGACAGGGATTTTCTGTTAGCGTGAATCATTGCAAAACTGAAACGTCATTGTTCTATCTTCCTAAGTCCCTGAAGGCACCTGAAAAAAGTGTGCAGAAACACGTGGAAATGGTTCCGTGTCCATGGCTGGCCAGTCAGTCTCGTCAGGAAGTTCTCTTCACCACGCACTCGTACTTTTGTCATACACCTGAATTCACGCTACGAAAAACTGAAAAGAACAAGGACGGTCTCTATTTGTCCACGATAGATTATCTGCCAACAGTGTACTGTGTGGTTTGTCGTGAAATGTGATGCATGGGACGAAGTGACGTGTTATTTATTCATCTGTAAACTTTATCAAACGAGAAGAGGATTACGGAATTCCACACGGATTCTCAGCCAATTCTATGCAGCCTTGAGTGTTTCCTCCGTTTGAAGATATCTGAAAGCTCCCAAGATTTCTCTTCACTACACTTCAAGTTACCTTTGGTTGTTTATTCTCCTTCCGTTCGTTCCAAATAACAGGCAAGATGCAAAGAGCTGAGGAGACCACCATAATCATAAATCCATAAAAGATGGCATCCCATCCCAGCCAATTGCGAACTAGCGGGATTAACCATTGGCCGATGGCTGATCCGACACTTCCAGTTCCGTCGATAATCCCAGTGACGGTCGAAAGCGCTTCCGTGTTACCTTGCAGAGCCTCCGCTTTTCCGAGATCCGAAGAAATACATCCAGCGATCATGTTGAGGGGGCCTCCGATCAGGAATCCTACAACGAGCAGAATGGCTGCATTCCAATAGTACGACTCTGGCGAGTCTGAAAAACACAATCAGGCTCCAGATTTCCGAAAATGATAGTTACGGGCGTAGAAAAAAAGAGAAAAGGTTGAAGCAAGTAGCATCACGAACACAATCAGAGTTCTGGATTTCATTCTGTCAGATAGCGCTCCGGAAAGAATTGAAGAAATTATTGCTCCCACGTCGTACCAAGTAGAAAGAGCATCTGCGAACGATTCCGACCAGTGAAGGCCACTGAAAATATGAACGAATGACGTAGCTGATAATTTGCTCTTACTTGTGCAAGTAGAATGGAAGCCAGAAAAAGAATCCGTCGTTGACTAGTTTCAGACACAAATAGGAAATTGCGAACTAAAAGTAGTGGTTTCGTTAGATTATATCGTAATGTAATACATACCGCAATGACTCCGGGGAGCAGCCACGCACGGAAGAAACCGATTGGAGGTGGTCTCTCCTTGTCTTCCAGCGGCCTCTCCTTTGCCATCGTGTCTCCATTCATATGTTCCACTTCCCACGGAGCTGACGGCAGATGGAAGAAAGTGAGAATACTGTAGGCAAACAGAGTAACGCAGATGATGAAGAACGGGTACTGGTATCCGAGATGAATCGTTTGGCTCGCTGTCAGAGATGCCAGGATGTTGCCCACACTTGCGTTGATTGACCACGCACCGATGACTGCTCCTCGAGCTGTTTTACCAAACCAGCTGCCCATTATGCACACTACCAATGGCCATCCGACTGATTGGAAGAACCCATTTGACACCCAGAGAATCGCGTATAAGGGGATTGAATAGAAGTGCAAAACCTCGGTCACATAGCCGAAAATGAAGACGGTGATCGCCGAAAGTGCCATTCCTAGGCTGAGAATTCGTCGTGGGTTATAATGATCCCCGAGAGATCCGCAGATGTAGAGACCCTTAAAAAACGATAGTACAGTCGCCTAGATAACCATAACCATTTCTTACTGTTGCATAGGTGATCATGAATCCTGTATCCAACGCCCCGAGAAACTCAGTAGCGGATTCTTTCGAAGCGAAAAGGGGTCCATCTGGTGTGGAGGAATTGGATGTCCAAATATTGATTAGTGAAGGTTTCACTGTTGATAAGGTCTTTCGATTTGCGTGGAAAAGTGCATAGCTGAAGATGTGCGTTCTGAATCGTATCGAAGTTTCACTCACATAATGAAGGTGTGCACGGCGACACGGACATGATATGATGTCCATTTTTGTCCGGTGAGTCGTGTCAGAAAGCTTTCCTTCGGTACTGCACTAGAATTCTTAGGTGGCATTTGATACTAGATAAATTTCAAAGACGAAATGAAGATAGAACTACAGACAACCGGTCTTTTCGCAAGACGAGATAGTCGAGAGGAAGTAGAAGAAAATGCGATGAGATGGAACAATGTTGTACAGAGTACGTATCACTTTCAGTACCTTTTATTTGGAATGCATGCGAGAGAAATAGAGAAAAAAAACAAGATATGGTCTCTGCCAAATGTACAAAAATCATAGGTGTTGTCAAAAAAAAGCAACGGAGACATAACAGATACCCTCAGACTTCCCCCGATTCACACAATTATACAGTCGGATTAGTCGGTCTCCGTCTTATTTCCTGAATTTCATCTGATGAACTTTGGTCGGAATCGCTTTCCTGCAAAAGTGAGTCTACCTCTTCCGATCGATGCACTCGTAGAGCTCTTCGTTCCTTCCAAAGAACAGGCGTCAGGCAAAGAGCAGTGCAGAAAATCTGAAATGCAAACTGACTTCTTCGACGACTGAAGAATTTCTGACCATGAGCATGAATCCGTAGAATACGGCGTCCCATCCGAACCAAAATTGGACGGAAGGGATGAACCACTGTCCGAGGGCGGCTCCGATGCTTCCGGTTCCGTCGATTATGCCGGTGACTGTAGCGAGTGCTTCCGCGTTACCATGCAGCTGATCACATTTCCCGAGGTCGGCTGTTATCGAACTTGAGATCATATTTCCGGGTCCCTCGACGAAAAATCCAGTGACAAGCAGAAGGAATGCATTCCAATTGTAAGAATTGGGAGAATCTAGAAGGCGGTTTTTAAAGACTTGATTTGATTTCCGTTAAGCTCACGGGCATAGACGTAAAGTGAAAGGATCGATATGAGAAGCATTGTAATCACAACGGGAGTTCGAGATCGCATGTGATCCGAGAATGCGCCCGCAATAACCGCCGCACTGATTCCTCCCACGTCGTACCAAGTGGAAAGAGCGTCCGCGTACGATTCAGGCCAATGAAGGCCGGAATGGAGGTAGAACGGCAGCCAGACGAAGAATCCGTATGTGACTAATTTAAGGCATGCGTAGGCAACGGAGTACTGAAACATGGCATTGGCATTGTGAAGAATGTTACAAGCTTACTGCAAAAACGCCGGGTAGCAGCCATGCTCGGAAAAATCCGATCGGAGGAGGCCTTTCAGCCGTTTCGGTTTCTTCGTCCTCTTCTTCCTCCATCTGTTCTGGAAGAATCGCATCGCCGACTTCCCACGGAGCGGATGGAAGTTGAAAGAAAACGAGAAAACTGTAGGCGAACAGGAGACTGCAGACGATTGCAAACGGGTACTGGTACCCCAGATACAAGGTGTGGCTTGTTATTAATGTTCCGATTATGTTTCCAACGCTAGCGCACGCGGACCATGCACCCATCACGGCTCCGCGCGCCTTGTGTCCGAACCAGTTGCCCATGATCGAAACCTCCACTGGCCAACCGACTGATTGAATGAAACCATTCAAAATCCAGAGAAAAGCGTAAATTGCCGGAGAATACAGGTGGAAGGTCTCTGTGAGGTATCCGAACGAGAAAACTACGATCGCTGACATGATCATTCCGGCGCTTAGAAGACGTCGTGGATTGTAGTTGTCCCCCAGAATTCCGCATATGTAAAGTCCCTGAATGCAAAGTGTGTTATTAGGAAGCAATCGCGAACTCACGATAGCATAAGCGATCATGAATCCGGTGTCGAGTGCTCCAAGGAACTCGGCGGCCGCTTGCTTCGTCGGAAAAACGGCTCCCTCTGGTGTAGATGTATTCGAAGTCCACGTGTTGATGAGAGACGGTTTCACAGTTGAGAGAGTCTTCCGAGTCGCATGAAGCATGGCATAACTGAAAAACCTCTGTTCTCGCGGTCTTCTTTATAAGTCAAACACCTCATAAACGTGTGGACGAACACGAAATAGTGATGTTTGGACCAATTCTGGCCGGTTATCCTCGTCCACAGACTGTCCGCTCCCGTGCTCACATCGCTGCGGAAGCGGACTCTAGGCATGAATTAATTCTGAAAAAGCACTGAAAAACATCTAGCAAACTTAACATCAATTGAAAGAATCACAGCAAAAGAGATAACTGGAGGGCGGAATGAGTCGTGTAACTGAATATTTATGTGGACTAAAAATCAATTATGGAAATTCGTTAGAACAAAAAAAACACATCGGGGAGTCGAGCCAAGGCTTCCGTCGAATGAATTCGCATGTAAACATACGAAGAATCAATGAATGTAATGTAAATTGTAAAAATTCCCGATAAACGCACAAATACAATGGATATTTCCCCGAATTGCAGAGATCAAACTTCTATAGATAAGACGATAACTGATAGAGACTTTTATTTCGGGCTGATAAACGCCGACGAGTTTTCGTTTTCTCTGACTCGTGAGTCTGCGAGAGGCCGGGCTAATGCAAACGTGGACCACCGCACTGCCTTCTCACCACCACGATCCGAACACTTTACCCCCCTGCCGCATGTCTCATTGTTTCGAAACACTTTCCGAAATATTTCTCTCCTAGTTATTTTCTATTACTGAATAATTTCTTCTCTCACTTTTCAGAATGCCGGAGTTAACTGCCGAACAACGTAAAACGATTGAAGATGAAATCAAAGTTCTCGGAGACGAAATACGAAAATTGAAGACCGAAAAGGCGGATCCTGCACTAGTGAGTTTCTTTTATACATTATCGGCACTGTGAAATAAATTATGAGCTTTCTCCCGTCTTCCTGCCTTTCCTCAATGGCGTTTGCGGTCCGCCTCGTTTTCTAAAAATTCAATCACTTCGAGAAGTCATAATATAATTGCTTTCCAGCGCGATGTTTCGTTCGATAGCATGTAGGGTATCTTTTTCTTCCCTACGTCTGACAGAAAATGCCATAAAACCGCGGATCGCGTATTCGCAAAGAGGTGGAAGACGGGTTAGAGTGAAGACTAGAGTATTCAAAACAAGTGTTCCGTTCAGATCAAGGAGAAAGTCGCCAAGATGCTCGAGAAGAAAGCGTCTCTCGGAACTGAGGAAAAACCTGGGAAATTCGTGCTCAAGACGCCTAAGGGCACCCGTGATTACGGACCGGCTCAGATGGCTGTCCGCGAGTCGGTGCTGCGAACAGTGACGGATTCCTTCAAGAAGCACGGAGCCGAGACAATCGATACTCCCGTCTTCGAGCTCCGTGACGTGCTCATGGGAAAGTACGGCGAAGAAGGCGGCAAACTCGTCTATGACCTGCAGGATCAAGGAGGAGAGCTTCTATCGATGCGATACGACTTAACGGTGCCGTTTGCACGATACCTGGCAATGAATAAGGTGACGAACATCAAGAGATATCACATCGCCAAAGTGTACCGGCGGGATCAGCCTGTAATGACGAGAGGAAGATACCGAGAGTTCTATCAGTGCGATTTCGACATCGCCGGACAGTACGATCTGATGCTTCCGGAGGCGGAATGCCTGAAGATCGTGGATGAGGTTCTCAGTGCGATAGATATCGGAGAATTCTACATCAACCTCAACCACCGTCTCATTCTCGAGGGCATGTTCGCCGTTTCCGGAATTCCTGCCAAAGAGTTCAAGACGATTTGCTCTTCGGTCGACAAGCTCGACAAGACCCCTTGGGATGAAGTTGAGAATGAGATGATCAAAGAGAAGGGATTGACAAAGGAGCAGACGACGAAACTCGGACAATTCGTCAGATTCCGAGAGCTTAACCGGTCTCTAAGTAACTTGGAACTTATCGAAAAGATGTTCCAGATTGAAGATCTTGGGAAAAATGAGAAATTCAAGAAAGGAGCCGAAGAGTTGAAAGTGCTCATTGAGTACTGCGAGATCTACGGGGTGCAGTCGGTGAGATACGAGCCGTCTCTCGCCAGAGGCCTCGACTACTATACTGGCGCTATTTACGAGGCCGTCGCCCCGAAGGCTCTCGAAGGAACCGAGGTGGAGAAAAGCGAAGAGACTGCCGGACAGCCAGTCGGAGTGGGGTCCGTAGCCGCCGGCGGACGTTACGACGGACTCGTCGGCATGTTCGCCGCCAAAACCAACGTACCGTGTGTCGGAGTTTCGTTCGGAATCGAGCGTCTCTTTGCTATCAAGGAGGCACGTCAGAAGGTGGCCGAAAATGCTCTCCGCACCTCGGAGACTCAAGTTTTTGTTGTCACCGCTCAGAAAAACCTACTGAAGCCGCGAATGAAGCTCGTGAACTCTCTGTGGTCTGCTGGAATCAAGGTAAAAATAAAGAAAAAGGGGATGTTCTAGAAATTGATGTTCCAGACTGAAATGGCCTACAAGGCGAACCCCAAGCTGCTCACCCAGTTCCAGTACGCCGAGGAGAAGCGCATTCCGTTGGTGGTTGTGATTGGAGAACGAGAGCTTCAAGAGGGGATCGTCAAACTGCGGTGGACTGTGAGCAGAGAGGAGAAGGTGAGTCCGCAGAAGAGAATCGGTTAGCAGCGTTATTATTTATGTGTGTCTCTCTTTCAGGACGTTCCTCTCGATTCGATGGTCGCTGTTATTCAAGACGCCCTTGCCTCTCTCTAGTCTTCTTTGTTTTGTTATTCATTGTTTTTCTTGAATTTTTTCTCTCACTCCAGCTTTTTTATTTTTCAGGGCCTCATCCTTCCCGTTATAATTTATTTTTGGTGCAAGTTTGTTTTTTTTTTTTAATTCTACCCGTTAATCTATCGCTTTGCCTTTCTTCTGTTTTCTATAAAAGTTAGTGTCTGTTCTTAATTACCTTCTCATTATCAGAGGTCAAATGCCTCTCAATATTACTTTGAGAAATTGAATAGAATTCCAAAAACATCAAACAACATTGCAGAGTTTGCCATCATGTCGATGTCAAAGTCTTCGTACTCGCAATACAACCGAAAGAACTGGGAGGACTCGGACTTTCCGATTCTTTGCGAGACATGTCTCGGAAACAATCCATACATGAGAATGGTCGGTTTGAATCGCGTTCTGTACAATTAAAGTCGGTTTCCAGATGAAAGACAAGTACGGCAGAGAGTGCAAGATCTGCGAGCGCCCGTTCACCACTTTCAGATGGCAGCCAGGAAAGGGAGCCCGATACAAGAACACAGAGCTCTGCCAGACGTGCGCCAAGGTGAAGAACGTGTGCCAAACGTGCATGTTCGATCTGGAGTACGGACTTCCCGTGCAAGTACGCGACCACGAACTGCAAATCGCCGACAACATTCCAAAGCAAGGAGCCAATCGAGACTTTTTCCTGCAAAACGTCGAAAGAACGCTTGGGCAGGGTGACGGCACACAGCCGATTGCCGAGATTGCTAATAATATGGATCAAGCGGCACACGACAGACTTCGGAGAATGGCTAGAACTCAGCCATACTACAAAAGGAACGCCCCTCATATCTGCTCATTTTTCGTGAAAGGAGAATGCAAGAGAGGAGAAGAGTGTCCGTACCGACATGAGAAACCTACTGATCCAGATGATCCGCTCTCGCGTCAGAACATCCGAGATCGGTACTATGGAACGAATGATCCTGTCGCCGAAAAAATTCTGAACCGCGCCGCTGCGGCTCCAACTCTTGCACCGCCAGCTGACAACACCATCACGACACTTTTCATCGGAAATCTTGGTCCGGCGGGAGACGCGCAAGTGACTGAAAAAGATCTCAACGACTACTTCTATCAGTTCGGAGACATCCGTTGCCTTCGTAAGATCGTTGAGAAGGGATGCGCATTCATCGAGTTCACCACTCGTGAATCCGCAGAACGAGCAGCTGAGAGATCGTTCAACAAGACTTTCATCAAGGGCAGACGGCTCACAATCCGATGGGGAGAACCGCAGGCAAAGCGTGCGGCCGACAATTCAAACTTTGTGACTCCAGTTCCTTCTGTACCAAGCTGTGAGTTCCTATGTTTTCAGTTACTTACTCTTCCTCTAGTATCACTATAAGTGGCACGTGTTTGCAAGATTACGATACAAAATGTTTTTCTTTTCAAAAGTTCCTCAATCCACTTCAACAAACATAGTGTGATAATCTTCTCTCAAAAAATTGTCAAGGTCAAAGAATTCGTTCAATAATATTTGTATACCAACCGAAACGAGGAGTTTCCAGTTTCTGGTCGCCTGCCACCATCAAGTGTCAGGTTTCAAGAGCCTATTCTGCCAAACAATCTTTCACTTTCCTCCTCTTTCATTTCCGTTTTTCAGTGCCTATTCCCGACGGTCTCGCGCCGTCGACATCTTCGCAGCAGCGGTTCACCGGGTCTATTCCGCGCCCGCCAGCACCTCCTTCGTTCGGAGGTCCAGCTCGACTTGTCGTTCCGAACGTCCGCCCCGTCAAAGCGGGAGAGTCCAGCTCTTCGGGGTCGTCATCTATCTACTATCCGAGTCAAGATCCCACTCGTCTCGGAGCCAAGGGTGACGTCATCGAGTGAGGTTGGCGTCTTCTGCTCCTCGTCCGGCCGAAACACATTGAATAATCTTGTATCCATCTTTCCTTCTGCAACCTATTATTATAATTATTCTTTCGAGGTCTCATTCCAATTCATTTTTCTCGTCTTCTCTCAGTAAAAAATTCGGTCGGCGGTGTTTCTATTTCATGTGTTTGACTGGTTTGGTCCATTGACTTTCATTTCCTTGCCACTCCCAAGCAACTTCTTTCTAATTTTGAATTCAGATGGCTCTTCTCAATATCCAAGCTGTGTCGGCCCAAATGGACGCCAACTTCAATGCGAAGATATTGAACTTCCGAATGGTCGATGAGGGGAAATACACTGTAAGCACTGAGAACGCGTGAATATTTTCAGAGCGGCTCATTTGCAGGTCTACCGTATCCAGGTTACTGTAGACACCTACACGTGGACCATCGAACGGAGATACAGTGACTTCGATGCGTACGATGTACAGCGATTCACGGATCGCAAGAAGTCGTTCCTCCCGCCTAAAAAAAGGATCGGCAACAAGGACTTGGAGTTCATCGAGGAGCGGCGAATCGAGTTGGAAAAGTACGTGCGGGCTCTCCTGGAGCTGGAAGTGTGGTATCAGAAGCAGAAGAATGTGCACTCGCTGCCCCTACTCTCCGCCAAATTCTTCGATTTCCATCAATATGTGAGTCCAGATTTCGAGAAGATTTATGAGACCAAATAGCATAAAAGAGGGGAAAGTGGCAGTAAAAACGGAGAGAGAAAGAGGGAGCATCTTATGTACATTAAAATTAAAAGCAAAAGAAAAGTATAGGCATTCACTCCTGATCGTCCTGGTTATGGATGGCGGCGGTGAGCTCGTTACGGCTGAGAGCGGCGCGGCGTTTCATGCGCCAGTATTGGAGACGGGTCCAAAGCTCGCGGAGCGCGATGTAGATCATGGCAATGTTTTTGACGGCGAATAGGGACGGGTCGAACTTCTTTCCGTGCTGCTGGACCTCGAGAACGATGTAGAGGTAGATGCGAAGGCCGAGGAACGGTCCATTGACGAGGAGCACGTAGAGGAATGCCCAGAGCTTCTCGCTCACAAGAAGGAAGCGAGGAACTTTCGAGTAACGCAGCTTAGCCAGGGCGAACGTTGGCATGAAGAAGTTCACACAGGCTACGATGAGGATGGTCAGCTCAAGCCACAGTTCCAGGTTCCACTTGTCCTTCTGAAAAGAGAACGTACAGTTGCAAGGCTCGTTCTTAGTCTTCTTACCGATGCTTGCCAAAGAAGGTCCAGGAAATAGATGTTATCGATGAGATCGAGGCAAATTGCGCAAACGAGGTAAGAAATGTAAACTTGGCGAACCGAGACGAGTGGAGTGTAGTGATGGGATTCGAAGATGAACAGGAAGATGAGGACAGAAAGCGAGAGGCCCGCTTTGAAAAGGAAGTCGTCGAACAGTTTGTCGTTGTTGTCCAGCGGAGACGGAGGGATCTCGTCGTAGAAAAGACGGAAGCACGTGGCCACTTTCCCGATCAGAACGATAGAGTAGGCGGCCCATGCGAGAAAGGCGTACTTGACACGGCTGTCTGAAAAAAGGAACGTCTCTTTGTTTCATCAACTAGGCATCTCACCTATCGAGCAGACCTCTTCCATTTGAACGCTGTTGTATCTAATTGCCAAAACTCCGAGCACAGATATCGTAAGGACCGCGAACAGATCTGCAGCAGTCCATGCGATCCATATTGTCTCTCCAGTCACATTCACGTAGTAGTAGTCGAGAAGTGCGAATTGAATAATGACTAGGGCGACACTGATGATGAGAGCGAACGAGTCGAGGAAGCCGCGCACGCAGCGTCCAGGAAGGACTGCCATGACGTGGTACTTGGTGGGTGGTTGATAGATGAGAGCTGCCGATTGTTCCGGGGGCACCTTAATTGGGAACTCTTCGGCTCCTTCGTAGTACTCGAAGTGTGCTATCCGCTCTTCGCCGTTCTCTTCTATCGAATCTTCTGTGATGTGACGGGGGTCTCTGCCGGATTCGAGCCGGGTATTCTCTGCAAGACGGCAAGTTTGAGGCGAGAAGGGCGGCGGAAACCAGGGATTCCGGAGATCTTCTGTTGGCTGGGGAGACTCAATATGATGGTAGCGAACAGAGGAATCGACCTCAGGAAACAGCAAGTGTGCCATCGGATCGTCATGTGGGTGCGAGAGAAAACGAAGAAAGACGCGGCGTCGGGAAGAGATGTTTGCTTTGCACGGATGGGCATTCGAACTGTTTTCGAGGAGAAAAGAAACAGAAAAGCGGCCAAATAGGGCAGGAAATCGAGACGGCTGGTTTAAGCGGATTACTGGAGACACGGATTCGAAGATCGTACGGACAGGTACGGGTGTTTCATAGAAGAGGGTGGCCTATTCAAAGTGAGTGGGAGGAATGTTCCTATTTGTTGTAAGGGAGGAGGAGTCTCTTTTTGTTAGGATGTCACCTGCTTGGAACTCGGGTTGCAACAGAGAGAGGGAGCTGCTTCTTCTTGCGAGGCGGGAAGAGATACTGTGAGGAGACTCCTCTGTTTGCCGGCTGCCGATGCGCCCGTTGTCAACAAGTGCAAAGTGCATGAACACGACGGCCCGAGGAACGAAACGAAATGTTGTTTCTCATACAGTGAGAGCGATGTTGTTAGATCAATATGGGAGAGGAATCGTGTTGCGGTCCCCTCTCCTCATTATGATTGGCCGTCGAGGCGTACTTCTTTTGCAGGCCGCCAAATAATTGAACATAATTGATGGCGGTGCGCGAAAACGACGAGTCTTCTCAACTAGAAGCAAACCTTGATGACATGACCACGGTCCCCCGTAATGGACAGGTGGCCCCGTCCCGGCTTATGCCTAATTCACGAGGTGCTGATCCGGCTCACGGTTGTTGTGCTGTTCACTCCATAAGTTGCTTAATTATGTGCTATTGTGCCATATACGTGGTTGGGCGGAAGACAATATTATGGAAATGCGACGCCTCCCTCCCGTTCAGTTAATTGCTCCGCAGGCTCTCTAAGAGAGCTTGGAGCAACGATGAGCAGAAATTGGTTCTTGGCAACGATCCAAGCGCACCTTGAGAGAGCAGTCGTTCTTTTACTTTGGATGCATAGGCTATGGAATGGAAGCTGATGGACATGGTCCATTGAGCAGAAACGAACAGCAGCATTCAGAAATTGATGCGCCAGTCGCACGGGGCCCGTCTGTCCACATATTTGTTTGCATTACTATATTATATATACTGTCTCGCTACCAGAAACAACCCGGAATTGGTGGACATAATCATGATGATGGTGGTGGATTGTTCAAACACATGGTCACCAGAATTTGAAGGAGGTCCGCGACGAGAGCACTTGAAAGAAGGCCAAAAAGAGAAAGAGAAGGGGAAAAACTCATTTGAGACGCACCCGAAAGATAAATTGCTTTGCAAAAAAGACAAAGGAAACTCGCAAGGGAGTATTCTTGTCTTTCTCGAGCCTCCCACAGAAATACTAATTCCGAACTAATTAGGAAAAGAGAGCCGGAGCGAGGGAGGCTCCCATGTAACTCGGTATTGCTGTGTTGACTCTTCGGATTGAGCACAGATGCCGTCTGATTATGCATCCGTCCATCATCCCGAGCACAAATAAACATAGAAGAAGACGGGGAACGAGGTCTCACCTGGAATCTCCATGCACGAGTAATCAGTGTATTGAATGCGGACAACAAAGAGGAATAAGAGGTCCGGAAGCTTCTGCTCTTCTAGGCAGCCGCTCTAATTTGGCAGACAGCCAGCAACGGAGGAAGAAGCAGTGGGATTAGGCAGTAGGGAAAATGCGGCCCGCGGCGGAGAGTCGGGTGGATGCGACAGACGGACGAGGTCAATGGCCACGCCCCTTTCCCCGTCCGGAGGAAGGCTGATGTTCTGACGGGGCGACGGACGGAACGAGAGAATAATAAAAGAAGTATGTGGTGTTGCGCGAGTTATTGTTGCTCCGACCGAGACGCTGCGAGGTTTGATTTATGGAACCCTTCGAGTTCAGAAGAAAAGAGGAAGAGCTCAGTGAGCACGGCATTCATCTCAAAAACAGAAGACGACACTTTTGGACAGCAAAACAAGGCTCTCCAGAAGAAGGAAGAGGAGTTAATCCATGTCAGGAAGGAGAAGCTCTATTTACGAGAGTGCCTGCCGGGCTCCGCCGGTTTGCAATAAACAATCAGCAGGTCGGATCCGTCTGTCTCTCGCCCATCCGTTCCGTTCAATTATGGCCCCTTCTCTTGGCCGGTTTGTCGCGTTCGCGCGCGCTCGTATTATGCTCCGGGACCGCCATTATACGAACCACACATCTGGCCCCGCGCAAGAGGGGCTCTTGTCGTGAGCACGCGCATGTGCGTACCTTTGATTACTGGTTAGTGGTCGACAATGAATGGATACAATTGCGAGGGTAACGAGGAGGCAAACAGTACGCACCACCTACGCGTAAAAATGGTCTCCTATTTCAAGGTCTCCGCAGTACGAATTGATAGGGAAGAAGACGGAGTAAACGTCTAATTAGAGCGTGTAGCATTGGTAATGAAATGAAGGCGAATTGAAACCGGAAAAGAGAAGAAGAGCCCCCTGAAGTTGTGGTGGTCGCCTTCGTGTTTTATTCATTCGCCGTCCAATTCGGACAATGGAATCCAGCGCTCGTGAGGAGTCGGAGCAGCAGAAGTAATCCGGTCGGAGCCTCCTCCTTCGTTTGCTCCTGGACAAAAACGAGTTTAGGAGGAGGCTCCTCTAGAGGAAAACCTAATTTATACGCAATGTTTTCTTGCCTCCGACACGAGTCGTTTCTCCTTCTTTGTACCTAATACTCCTTCCGAAACAAGAAGGGAGCATCTCGTTTTTCTTCTTCTTCTACTTTTTGTCGTAGCGCCACAACAACAACAACAACACGAACAAGATGAAGTGAACCTTGTTGTGCATTGTGTCGGCCGTCGAAGATGTATTTGTTGAGCCAAAAATGCTCATTTATTGGCTCGCCGGTGCTCCCTAGGGGATCGCGGTCAGTTGAAAAGAAGAAGGAAAAGAAACGAAAGGGGGCGAGAAGGGATCGAATGATGGGGTGGAGAAGGACGTTCTTCGGCACAAGAGAGGCCACATATGGACACAAGAAAGCGTCTAATGAATATGTCAAGTGGACCAGGACCATTTTGCAGGAAATCCACTCGATCGTCGACGATCTCTCATTGAGACTCGGGAGTTTGGGAGACGGCTGGCTCGAGAGCAGCCAGACTTCGCCCAAATATTTCGAGTTTACGCCAATCGAACTTCACGCGATCACCGAAAAACTGCGGCTCCCGGAACCGACAGCGCCAGGTTAGAATGAGAATCACTGAATGATCGTACACTCGTTCTGATGATTCCGTCCAGAGGATGACTTCAGTAAACTTAAGTTTCTAACGAGTCTCATTCGTCAAGTTTATGAGAACTGAATATGTGAAGCAGTTGCAGATGTGAACATGGTTGCTGACATCGGAAACACGATTGACTTTCTTCACAGAGTGCGAGCTCTCAAGATTCGGGGCCAGAAAGGATACGTCGGCACGTCGAACATCGTCTGGAACTCACTCGACATGAGTCTCCACTTCTGCAAGGGTCTGATGGCTCTTTGGGTAGAAAAGTATCACTGAAACTCAGCTGGACGACCAGTTTTCAGATAGCTGACAGCGACGTGTGCCGTATCACCGGAATAAAGAGCGTTCGAGAGACCCTCCGTCGTATGGTCATCCATTATTCGATGAAAAAGATCAAGGATCTGCTGTTGGAGGAGGAGGACCTCGAGAACGGGCTGCTCATCGAGGAGATGGATCCCTGGAAATGTCTCGAGGAAGTCGACCTCTCCTTCAACGAGATCAAAGTATTTGATGAGAGCATGGTGCGTTATATTTCCTCCAAACAAAATAAGTCTTAAACTTGATCGGTTAGTTGCAAATCAGGCGCTTAATCGGTCAACGTCCACTGATTTCCCTCCTCGCTCTTTTAATTTTTTCTGTTCAGAGACTGCTGCCGGAAGTCCGAATTCTGAATGTTAGCTATAATTCGATCTCTGAAATCGGATCGAATCTCGCATTTCTTTCTTCACTCACCGAACTCGATCTTTCCAACAACAACATCACGACTATCGAAGCGTTCGTTTTTTGGCCGAAAAGTCGGGGACTCAAACTGAATCAATTGCAGATGGAACGAGAAACTCGGAAATGTGAAAAAATTGATTCTCAGTGAGAATGCGATCGAGGATCTCACCGGGCTCGGAAAGCTCTACTCCTTGGAGTACCTTGATGTGAAGGGTAACAACATTCAGACGCTGGAAGCAGTTCAAGGAATCGGAAAACTGCCTTGCCTTGAGATCTTCCTGCTGCGCGACAATCCGATCCGCAAGCTCGTCGAGTATCGGACGAAGGTTCTCGAACTGTTCGGAGAGCGAAGCAGTGAGGTGAGAAGCTTCCGTCTCTTCGGCTCGGAAAGCAATTCTGCAGGTGAAACTGGACGGAAGACGTCCCGAGCCTCGAGAGCTGGATACAGTCCGTGTCCGGATGGCTCTTCGGAAGGCCAAGGAGGAGAAAGAGGAACGGGAGAGAAAGCGTAGAGAGCGTATTGAGGAGAGAATCAGGTGAGACTTCCAGAAAGCTTCCAGATGACGTCCCTCTTTTCGCAGATACATCTCCGGCGAAGACATCAATCCCAATGACTCCGGATCCTTCTGAGTTCAAATGTATAAACTAGTCTTACTTGTAATATAGGGTTGTATTCTAACGCATAATTATTAATCGTCATGTGAAATAATCTAGTCTTTCTTTTCCGTATTCGCTTGAGCTTACTTACTTCTCATTCATATCTTCCCCTTCGTTTTTAGTTGAGATCATTGTGGGCCACCAGTTTGGACCCCAGATCGTAGTGTTCAGTTTAGTCCCCGTGCCTCTGATATAATTTTGCATTTTAAAACTCTGAACGGAGATCCTTTCTTTTAATTCTCTTTTCCCTCGTTCCTGGTAAGTAATGGTTGTGAAAAACACGTGCGGTGATTTATAAATAATAAACATGAGATTACTCATTTGTTCCTCCATGTCTTGTCCTGTTTTTTTCTGAATAACACATCACTTCATTCGAAGAGAAAAAAGAAGCGGTCAGTACTGGAAGTAGCCGATGTTGTAGAGGTTGTCGAGCAGCGAGTTCCTCTTCAGCATCGGCGCGTTCGTGTTCGCGAACCGGCGGCTGTTGCTCAGGAGCCCGTTGAGCTCTTCGTTCCGCGCCATCATCACGTCCTGCAATGCGGGTTTGCGACGTCGTCAACCAGATTCAGAAGGCACTCACGATGAATCTTTGCGAGTCGACGGCCGTGATTGCGAGCAGAGAAAAAGCGAGAAAAACAAGGAAAACTGTCGTTTTGCGCGGCGAGAAGCTCATTTCGGAAGCTGCAAAACTTGATAATCCAGAAAAAAAATGAGAAAAGGATTATGAAATCCGGGATTCGAAGCCTAACCGATCAAACGAGAAGATAGAAGGAGCACAGGGCGCAGAGGCACGGGCTCCTTTTATAGTCTGAAAGTGGGCGGGGCTTCGTGCGCTCCGGGGAAAAGAAAGCGTCAACGAAGGAGAGAGCGCAAGAATCCGGAGAGTCGAAGCACCTGGATTTCACGAAGACAATGGAGGTCGACGATGTATTTTTCAGTGTTTTCGAGAGCGGAAAACGGGAAGGAAGAGATGGTGCAGCGACTGAAAACAACGAGGATTCGGCAATACAATCAGTCCGATCCGACACTTTATTTGTCTTGAATCGTAGTTGCGAATGACAGAGAACCGACCTGTTTGGCTGAAAACAGACGACGTTCCGGGAAGCAGAAGACGTCCGATGTGGGTACGAAACCAGAAGCTGCCTTTCGTATTTACGGAGACGTCGACATAAAACCGCTCCATTCCGGAGATTATCGGTTTTCTCTGCGAGGTTTTTCACGTCAGAAGTGCGTCAAAGGCATGTGAGAATGACAGGTGAAACTGAGAAGGTCGTCAAAAGGAACTCAATTTCAGACAGATTCAGGACAATCTTTATTACTGAACGAGAAGACAAGTTAGACGTCTGTGAAGAGCTGCGGGGGTGTCGGAACGAAGTTCGGAGGCGGTGGGATCGGTAAGTGGTTCGGAACGCGTCTGAAGAGGTGGCCGACGAAGACGTCAGTGCGGACGGCCCACACCTCGGACACGCCGTGCGGATCGTTCCACTCGAACGTCACTTCCTTTTGTCGCTGCTTGCAAGAGAACGTTTCGAAGCTCTCGAGAGACTTGTGCACGAGAATATTCCGGGAATTCTTGTCGAGAATCACGAGTGTCGTGCCTTTGAAGTAGATGCGAACTGGCATTTTCTTCTCGATTCGCGGCGATTTCAGAAGAGTTCCCGAGAGTTGAACGGCTGAAAATGGCTCAGTTGGTGGTCACGGAACGACTGGAACCCACCTTTTGATTCGAGATTGGCACGAACAAACTCGACGAGGGTACACCTGTCGGTACGGTTTCTCATTTTGAATCGGAGCACTTCGTCTGCGAGCACGAGTGTGCACTTGCAGCTCTTCTTATCTGAAACTGGCGCATATTCTCAGAAGTCATTTCCAGTCTGCCTCACCGTAGATCAGAGTGATGAAGTCCTCGGAGAGACGGTAGCTGTCGAAGGACGTGTAATCTGCATGCTTGACGACGTTCAGCTTCCACTCTTGTTTTTCTTCGGAGCCACGCACAATCTCGAGGGCTCTTCGTTCGTACTGAAAACACAGAATATTCTATCAGTTCGTGGGAAGTCCCACTTTGTTTCCTCTCACCGTTTTTCCCACTCGCTGTTTCACGTCGAGCTTGATCTTTTGGAGGGTTGATTCGTTGAAAGTCTGAAACTTGAATGTCATCTGTTTGTATGAAAGGGACGGTGACTTACAGGGTTCGTTCTGGAACGGGAAAGAATGCGTCCGTAGATTCCACGTAGAGATCGGAACAACTTCTGTTTCATGACGACGTGCGAGCAAACCGACTGACCGTCGAATGATTCCGGAACGGAAAATCGGCACGCCTACAGTTTACGACCGTCCTAGCTCCGCCCCCGGCCGGAAGAGAAGACAAGAAACGGGAACGGGATGTGCCAGAATCGCACATCTCCGAGTATACTCTTCGGCTTCTGTTCGATGTTCCAAGTTGTCTTTCTGGTATACTCTCATGGTTAACTGTGATTTCTCAGTGTTTTCATGACGGAAAGATCGGGAGAACGGAGCGTCAAAACAATCACTGGCTGTATAGTCGGTGGGAACGAGGCTCGGTGTTGACACGAGAGTTTATTTGGATCAAGTTATAAAGGAATACGGATATGGGGGTTGCATAATTCGAAGGAATCAGAATCGGAGGGAATAATTTAGAAGAGACACGGAGGGTTCAGTTGTGTATTCGGTGGGAGAGTCAGCAGCTGATCCGGAATCGAACGATTGTACGGATACTGCGAGGGAGCCACGACGGATTGGACGGGCGTCTGGCGGAATTGAACGGCCTGCTGGTCCGGATTCGAGAGAGCAGGAGGCGGCTGGATCATGTAAAACTGGTTGGACTGGAATGAAACGGGTTGATGTTCGATGAGCACATAGTTCGGATGCGAGCTCGGAACGAAGACGCCCGGAGTGGGAGCCATGTAGACTTCTGGAAACCCACGATTCGCTTGGAAGGACGGTGTGACTTGTTGATGAGCTGCCGGTTGAGTCGACAGAGGGGCGGTGCACGCGGAAGCAGCTGCGAGACCGACGAGAGATCTTTGTTGAGCCCTGGAAGCTGGAAATGACTTATTCGGAAGAAGGTAATACACTCACAGGCTCTGGTTCTTCCATCTTCTCAGAGTGATGATGTGCGGGCAGTGTCCGTCGCGGTCCAAGAAGTACTTGTGGGTCTTACTGATCGACGAGTTGCGCATAAAGTCCAGAAATTGTTTCTTCTCCTCTTCGGAATACTTGCCGCGTGTCATTTCGGAATGGGAAGAGAAGGCGTCGAGTGGGTTGCAACTCTTCGCTATACGAAAGCAGGTGCAAATGGGCGGGATGCAGATGGGGAGGAAGGTGAAAGTGCAACGGAGCCGCTTTGTTTTGGTGCAAGTCCCTCATGATTCGGCTACTATGGAGACGAACACTGCGAGACAGAGGGGGGCTCTCTTTGACGGAAGAGGTACATCACCAGGAGATAGAGGATCCTTCCGAATCGAGCGTTCTGAGTTGATCGAAACAGGGGTCGTTCGAGTTTTCATTGCGCGCATGGCTCGTAAACTGTTCAAGGAAACAGCGCGAGACTTGTATTTAAGAGGGGAGCAGCGTCTCGTCTCCGGAAGCCCACCTTCCAATTCCTTCCGACCCGCCATGAACTTCTACTCCTTCTTCCTGTTCGCTGCCCTCCTGCTCGCTTCTGTAGCCGCGCACGGGAACCCTTGCCGTCACGGACGTCACGGATACGGAAGTGGCAGTGGAGAAGTCGTTGTCATCGGAGCCGAGAAGCCACAGCACTGACTGAAACTGACTTGAAATGAAGAGTTGAGCATTCGAACCCTGTCTTTTCTTCGCCATTGAGATAACATCGGACGCAAACAAGTGTCTCTTTCCTTATCTCCGACCATCTTTGATAACCGAAAGTGGTCATTCCACTCGCTGGTCATTCGAGATATCGATTTTATTCCGCTTCTTGTCTTCACAGCCATGGTCCAAAGAGTCGTCGTTTCGAAATTGCTGAATTCAACGAGACCGCTGGTCTTCGGAATGATTCACGTTCCCGCACTGCCAGGGTTTGTTGCAGTTCCGCCGTTTTCCGATGTTTCGCTCTTTCCAGAACTCCGTCCAACACTCTGCCTATTGCTGCGATTCTGAAGAAGGTCCGGAAAGAAGCGGACACCTACTTCAAGAGTGGAGTAGACGGCGTCATCGTGGAGAACATGCACGACGTGCCGTACATGAAGCCCCCCGCGAGTCCCGAGGTCGTGAGTGCGATGTCGCTGGCCTCGGATCAGCTCGTCAAGTCGAGAGACGCTCTTCATCCAGGAGCTCTGACTGGAATCCAGATCCTGGCGGCAGCTAATCGGGAAGCACTCGCCGTCGCTCACTCGACAGGACTCGACTTCATTCGGGCGGAAGGCTTCATCTACTCGCACGTCGCCGACGAGGGATGGATCGACGGATGTGCCGGAGAGCTGCTCAGATATCGATCCGCTCTGAAGGCCGACCATGTGGCAGTTTTCACGGACATCAAGAAGAAGCACAGTGCGCACGCCGTCACGTCGGACGTCTCGATACAGGAAATGGCGAAGGACGCCAAGTTCAACTGTGCCGACGGAGTCATCGTGACTGGAAGCGCCACTGGAAGTGCCGCCAACCCGGAAGAACTGAACCAAGTGCTGAAGATCGCCGAGTTCCCCGTGCTCATCGGAAGCGGAATCAGCGGTAAGAACGTGCGGGACTACCAGAAGGCGCACGGATTCATCGTCGGATCGGACTTTAAAGTAGGTGGAGACTGGAGAAACGACCTGGATTCCGCGAAGATTGTCAAGTTTATGAGACATATGAATTCTGTGAAACATTGAGAAAATGAACGTTTTATCCGTAGAAAATAGTCAAACGGTGGTGACAGACACGATGCCGTGGATGCCGTCGGGTCGCGTCCTGCTCGAGAGCACTTCCCGCGTTGTCACGAACTCGTCCATGACCATCGAGTCCTTCTGACGAGCCAGCTTCTGCTGCGACATCTGATAGATGACCTAGAAGCGCAAGAGTTAGGGAATATCGTTTGCAACGCCTTCAAGGACCTGCTCGGAAGGATGTGCCTTCTCGGCCATCTTCTGCTGCAACTTCATCAGCTTCTTCGTCTTTTCTCTCTCCAGAATCCTCTTTCTCTCCTCTTTCGTGTGAAATCTTCCCAGCTACAAACCATTCTCAGTCGGTTTTTTTGCCTTTTCGAACTCACCTTCAACTCGCTCATCGCGTCGTCGTCCGTCGAAATTGGCGCCCTTTCTCTGTACAACTGCGCTTCCCTCTTCTTCAGAATCTGACTCCGAATCGGCCGTTTCACGATGTACCTCGATCCGTCACATCTTCTCTTCACTTTCCACTTGTAGTGCACCGTCGTGTCCGTCAAATCCGTCTTCGCCGCCATTTTCTCTTCGTCCACGACCTCTTCTATCTCGTCATCCTGACCGTCTACATGATACATTTTGGATTTGGCCTTCGAAGATCGAAAGTACTGCGGAACGGGAATTCGGAACGAACTCTTCCGCTTCTCCTCCTTCAGAACCACCGAGTACGAAGGAATCCGGAATCGTTTCGCGTACTCCTCGGCTTCTTTTTCCTTCTTTTCTTTTTCTTCCCTGCCGTTGTCTTTGCTCGTCGACTGAAAGTTCCGCGAAATCGACAATTTCCGCAGACTGCTTCCTTTCAGAGCTCCGAACACTGCGGAAGGAGCCCGAATGATCGAGCGGGGCGCTTTGGAAGACGTCATCGAGACTGTGTCTTCTGGCACGGCGACTTCTTGGTGCGTCCGATGGATGGGTCGGTTCTGATGCTCGGGACTGTCGTGCGGCAGGACGACGGTGGGTGGACGAGACTGAGGCAGGCTCTGGGGCACTGGACGTCGCGCGACTGCAGGACTTGGCAGTTTGATGGTGCGACGGAGCACACGCGGAGACTGCTGAGATTGGAGCATTTGGGAGTTGCTGGAAGACGAGATGAAGGGGAGGGACTGGGAGACGGCTCACCTCGTAGTGGGCAGGAAAACGCCGTCTGGAGTCACCGAGACGCTTCTGCACGACTCGCCGCCGGTGTTGTAGGCGGAAGAGGTGTCTGCTGCTCCGTTCGGCCATCCAGAACAGCTCTGGAAGCGAGGAGTCAGTTGAGCCGGCGGGAACTTGTTTACCTGGGACAGCGTATGCTCGACGATCAGATGTTTATTGAGAAGGCGGTCGCATTCGACACGGAGAGAAGCCATCTCTCGATGCAGAAGGGCTAGTTTCTCGTCGATGTCAGGAGACGTGAACGAGGCCATTTCTGAAGAAGTGAACGAGTTGAGACGGGCAACGAAGGGTCGAGCCGAAAGATTGATGGGATCGCGAGGGGCCACCTGCCCCTCCTCTTCCGAATGCACTTCCACGACAGCCCATAAATTAGGCGAATGAGCTCGTAACAGAGAACAAACAGACGACACGCGAAAAAAACGTTTGACCGATATAAAATATGAAGGAAGCGTGTCGGAGAGGCGAGAGACAGGCGGGCAGGCAGGGGCAAACGGGTCCCCGTCAACCTGACAACTCTCTCGCTTCGCACCGCTGGCCGCTCTCGGAATTGTTAAACCGAGGGAGGGAGGAGCCCGCTCCGGCACGTCGTAAATCTCAAATTGCAACACTTGCGTCACTTCAATTCGCAATTAATTTCCACGTTTTCGTTGGTTCTGCATCGAACACTTGCCGTGCAGATGCATCGAATTCGAAATAGATCGCGAGAGAAAGTGAAGTGAAAAGAAAGGGGAACGGAAGGTTCGGAGACGCTTAAATGGTTCTGTTTTCCCCTTTTTCGCGACAGCTGACACGCCTCCGAAATCAAAACTTTCAATTTCAACGAGATAAATATACTTTAGATTCTTGGTACATAAATGTAGTCGATATTCTGCACAGAGAGCTCGTAAAATGAGCCGGGAAATCGAGAAAATAACGAGTGGAAAGATATGCGCATATGCATTTCGTCTTCCAATTTTCTGTGACTCACAGCTCAGAAAAGCTCTCTTCGCATCGAGAAGGAGATAATTGAATTGGTTTCTGCTTCGCCCTATCCCCGATTTGTGGCCAAGAAGCGAAATAAAAACTGCCGACGAAATGGGTATTACGACGAAGAAGAAGGAGGGAGCCAGAAACACATGTGAGCCAAGAGGGAAACTCTTCTGGGACGGCTAATGTGCGATGATCGTCGTGCGCGCCTTGTGCTCATCAATCATTTGCTCACACTTTCCAAAGACTTTTGTTCCCTGCGAGAGCGACAAAAAAGCGCGATGCGCGACGAGATTATGGCAGGCACGACATTTGCGAACAAAAGAGCTCAGCGGAAACGAGGCCGAAACCGCATGCGCGACGGAATATGCTAATCGGAACGGAAGAGGCGATCCCTTCGAGGATGTTTCACAGGCACCACTCCGAGTTCAGCAAGTTTCCTTTCCGGTCAAGCATTCTTCTGGCCGGGAAATCACATGAGACTCAGTTGGTTACGAACTCGAGCTTATCAGCGACGCCCGCTTAATTTGATATCAGACTGTGTGGGTGTACCGAAGAGCACTGCGAAGATCAACATCAGGTTTTCGAACCCACGAACTCCTGACGTCTTCTCCCTGGATATTCAAAAGAGAATAATCTTGTAACAGGATGTGACAAGACCGAAGAAGAGTCGGAACGTCTACGTGGGTGCTCTTCTCTCGTCAACAAATGCTTTGCTCTCCTTATCGGCCGTCTCTTGACCTACTCGCCCCCGCGATAAGCGCAATCAATGGAACAAGCGGCGCTTGGAATGACGAAAAAGCGGCCCCTCCTCCGGAAGACGATCATGTGAAATGTCAAGCGGGCCGACTATAAAAGGAGGCGGCGGAAGGCTGGAATACCAAATCAGTCCAGTTCCTCTTCTTCCCTCGACTACTTCTTGTTTTTCAGAATGAAGCTGAAACTCGCAGTTCTTCTGACACTCTTCGCCGTCGCCTTCTCTGCTCCCCATGAACTTCGTGGCCATCACGGGCACCATCATCATCACGGACACCGGACGAAAGCTCCAAAGACAACTCGGGCACCCACTACGGAGGCTGCTCCGAGCTCTGCTGCTCCATCTGAGCAGCCATCTGCCCCGACTGAGAGCACTCCTTCTGTGGATCCAGCGGTCGCTTCCTCGTCTGCACCGATCGTTCCCGCTTCAGATGCGCCGTCTTCCCAAACACCACCTGCAGTTCCATCTTCCGAAGCTCCTTCCTCTGACTCTCCAGAAAGCGGAAGCTCGTCAGCACCGATTATAGCGTCAGAAGAACCTTCCGCCGCCCCGTCCTCGCAGTTTCCACAGGAATTCTCCAACTCTCCTTCTCCGCCCGCATCTCCTTCTGGTTCACCTGGAACTTCGGAGCAGCCAGCTCCCTCCGGTCCACCCAGCTCTCCATCGCCATCCGACAGTCCCCAGCCTTCCGGACCACCAAGTTCGCCCGAACCTTCTGACCACCCGTCTCCTTCTGGACCTCCTTCTCCATCCGAAGTACCGTCGCCGTCCAGTTCTCCAAGTTCGCCGGAACCTTCGATTGAGCCTCGACCATCCGGTCCTCCGAGCCCTTCTGGACCACCAGCTCCCTCCGATGGACCTTCTCCATCCGGACCACCAAGCCCCCCAGAGCCATCCGACGAACCATCTCCATCTGGACCACCAGCTCCCTCCGATGGACCTTCTCCATCCGGACCACCAAGCCCACCAGAGCCATCCGACGAGCCACAGCCTTCTGGACCACCGTCTCCAATGCCTTCCGAACGCCCAAGCCCGCCGAGTCCACCAACCGGCCGCCCTGGACCCCCAGGACCACCACCAGGTCCCACCCGACGCCCAGGTCCTCCAGGACCGCCGACTCGCCGTCCAGGACCTCCAGGACCACCAACCCGTCGCCCGGGACCACCGCATCACCACGGACATGGACACTAGACTTGCTTATAATTGTATATACATATTGTACAGATTGAATTGTAAATAGTGTAAAAAAGTGAAGGATGTAATAAAGTAGAGAGAAAGAGAAATGAGTCGTCTAACTTGTTTTCGAGGGTGCCGAACACTCAAGAGCACCAATAAAATGGGCGGATCCGAGAGTGAAAAGACTCGAAAACACATTGATTCAATCTGTTTCGTCGGGTGATTCGTTCCGAGTTTTCAGGATTTCGATTGGACCACTCATGTTTCACTTTCAGATGAACAAGTTTTTCAGAAGAATCGGAACGAAAATCTAGAATTCGAGGGAGAAATGGGAAAGGAAACAACTCGAGAATCATCGAAAAGAAGAAAGAAAAACAGAATGGACGCTTTGAAGTCTCGGAAATCAAACGAGGCATAAAAATCCGCTTCGAGGCCAAATGTCGTAAAGTTTGTGGAGCAAAAATGAATGAGGCCCTCGTTCGAAGCGTGTCTGCGTCTCTCGCGATCTCGTTCTCTCTCGACACCGACCAATTGTCGCCACGTTCGAGGAAACGAGAAGAGAAACATTGGGGGGAGAGTGACGTGGAGCAAGTGTTGCATTCATTTTCTATCAGCGAACTTCGACACGAAATGGATACTTCTGTGAGAGATTCGCAAGACGAGAGAGGCGGGGAAAACGAGGTTTTCAGCCAACCAAACGACTCGAAACGGTTTTCGGAAGCAAGAAGATTCCGCCTCTGGATCTCGTCGATATTGTCGACGTGTCTTTTGTGATCAAGAAAGACGAGGGAGTGAGTCGCTGACACGTGGCTTCGGAATCGTCTGAAAACGATTTCAGCTCGGAATGGACTTTAAAAACATGTTGGTCGTCAACATCATGTACTCGAGTCCGGCCGTTGTGAGTGGCTTAAATGGAATGGCACCCGTCTGCAAACGGTTTCAGGGTCAAATGAAAGTGGCCGACATTCTGATGCAGCTGAACGGAGCGCCGATAACTGGTATCGACAAAATGACAAAGTACCGAATTTTCGATTCGCAGACCCAAAGCAGAGAGTTCCAGACAAATCCAAAGTGCTTTCAACGGCCAGCCCTCGACGAAACTGGTGTTTAAAGTGATGCGTCTCAAGATCCACATCCCTCGTCCGCCCTCTTTTCCGCCGCTCACAAAGTCGGCCGGACACACGCAGGACACGCTGGTCCTCTACAACCTGGCGTCTTACTTCCGTTTGTGTCTCGACGTCAGAGAGATCGAGAGCCGGGTAGGAGGGCAAGTTGGCTCACGGCGGGAAGACGTTGCAGGTTGTGGTGAGCGAGCTGCAAGAGGGGATGCTCGGCGACATCACCTTCAGTCTCGGAGAGACCATCATCGACGTGGACGGTGAGAAGACGAACACGTGTGCGCACGTAAGTCCGGAGAGACGCGGTCTGAAAGAGCCAGGGATGGGATTCAGTTCAACGAGCGTGTGAAGAAGTCGCTGGAAATCCGCAACTACTGCCTCATCACTGTGGAGATTCCGGCTACCGACCCGCTCAAAAACCTGCAGAGAAACAAGATCACATCTATTCTGAAAACCGTCGACAAGACGTACCGAATTCCGCAGGACGTGAAGATCTACTGTGCGGAAGGCATCGCAGCACTGAAGAACTTTGGAGCCGGGGAGCAGCCGAAGCCCATCCTGAGAGCGTGAGTTGAGAAGGAACAGCTTAGGAACTCGGGGGTTCTGCAGGAAATCGGGTGGTTCCCCGAAACCAATGGACCAGGGACCTCACACGAGAATGGAAGAGAAGGTCAGAGAAACGGACTTCCCCTCCGGCTGGAACTCGCGCCTCTTCGTTAAGGTAGGTGATCTGCTGAGTGCTCCAGAAGACGTTCCCGTTTGCAGCTGCCTCCGATGAAGACGCTCGAATCGGAAACAATGCCGCAGTGAATCATCCTCCCTAAAATACACTTTTGCATAAATATTGACTGGCAAAATAGGGTGATCGATGAGCATTTGCAATAAACGGCTCTGTTTTTGTTGACTGTCGAGGTCATGCCGCGGCTCGAAGTGAGGCTGATCATCTTAAGGAAGGAAGATAATGAGCGCGGCGGTTCCCGGTCTGACATCAGCTCTTATCACCAAAAACACGCAAACATCTACAACTCAAAGCTAAACGGCGACTCTTGATAAGCGTTGAAATGTTGTAGAACTTTGAGTCGGGAAGTAGGCGTGTCCTCTCAAAATTGGACTCTGTCAAATGATCTGATGACGTGAATGGATCGTATAAAAGAGAGGACTCGGCCATCGGAAAGGCATCCACTTCTCCAGTCTTCTCAGCTTTTCTAACGTTCTCCTCTTTTCAGAATGAGTCGAAAAGCTCTTGGAGTACTGGTTCTGGTACTCGCCGCCTACGCTTCCGATCTACCGGATCCTTCGGGACCTCCACCATCTGGAGAGCCGCCTGGACCTCCTCCGCATCCGCATCCATCCCGGCCACCACGACCATCCGGTCCTCCACCATCCGATCTTCCGGCCCCGTCTGAGGCGCCGTCCTTCTTCGATTGGGTGTTCGGAAAGGCTCATCCTTCCGGACCTCCGCCATCCGGAGCACCGCCAGGACCTCCGCCGTCTGATCTCCCGTCTCCGTCTGATGTGCCCGCCCGCTTCCGTGCCGTCTTCTACGGAAAAGCACGTCCATCGGGTCCTCCACCATCCGGAGCTCCTCCAGGTCCACCGGGACCAAGACCTTCCGGTCCGCCACCATCTGGACCACCGCCGTCGGATCTTCCAGCTCCTTCCGATGTACCAGTTGCCTTTGGAAAGCAACATCCGTCGGGACCTCCACCATCAGGCAAGCCGCCAGGCCCACCAGGACCGCCGGGACCGAAACCATCCGGGCCGCCGCCTTCAGGATCTCCGCCATCGGGAGCTCCTCCAGGCCCGCCAGGCCCGCCGGGACCGGAACCCTCGGGCCCACCGCCATCCGGAGATCCACCAGGCCCGCCAGGCCCGCCAGGACCGTCTGGACCACCACCATCTGATCTCCCAGTTCCGTCTGATGAATCCGAAGTCATTGGAAAGCAACAACCCTCTGGACCACCGCCATCAGGCCCGCCACCATCCGGAAAGCCGCCAGGACCGCCAGGACCGCCAGGACCGAGACCATCCGGACCGCCGCCTTCCGGAGCTCCGCCTGGCCCACCAGGACCGCCAGGACCTGGCCCGTCTGGCCCTCCACCATCGGGAGCTCCTCCAGGCCCTCCAGGGCCACCAGGTCCATCTGGACCACCGCCGTCGGACGTTCCGGAGCCATCGGAGGAGCCAGCTTCGTTCGGAAAGAAGCACCATCCCTCGGGACCCCCACCGTCCGGACCGCCGCCGTCCGGAGCGCCGCCAGGACCACCGAAGCCATCGGGACCACCACCATCCGGCTCACCGCCGTCCGACCTTTAAATAACTATGCTTCCCGCATTCTCTGTAATAGTGTATGATCGAGTCCCTTCCCGGTTCTTGTACATTCTGTAATAAACTATTTTGCAACCGAAGCCACCGCCCTCAAGGGTCATTAGTTCTCGATTTCAGGAAGTGTCTCGAAACACCAACCAACATTCAAATTGTCACCCGACACCTGGGAGGCCCCCCCCCTCTTTCCTTGCCCATTCCGCACGAATCTCCTCCCGTTTTTGAGGCGGTGTGTCGTCTTTCTAATCGAATCAAACCGAACCAAAACCTACTTTGGCCGCTTCTCGTGGGGGACGGGCGGCCCGTGCTCCCCGGGGAATCGTCAACAAACAATTCGCGATTCATTAGGATTTTTGGGCCGAATGAAACACACACAACTTCTTCTTCTTCTGTCCTGTGCTTCTCCTCTTTCTTCTTCTCTTTCTTCTTTCGACTCGTTTGGGGGACATGAAAGGAGAAGTCTAGGCTCCGCCCACTCCACCATTTTCACCCTCGTTGATTCTGGACCAAAACATGCGCGCAGAAAAACTGACGAAGCGAGAGAGAGAGAGAAGGAAGGCCGACTTTCGGAGGACTTCTTCCTGCTCGCGGCATTCACCTTTTTAATCGCCCGAGCATTTTTCCCAGCTGAATATCTCGAGTATCACTCAAAACACGCATCCTTTCGTCAATCCTATCACCCTGATGAGCCTATTCAAGTGAACTAACATGAATGCTGGTGTTCACGAAAACTTGTAGTTTATTCCTGCAAACTCGCTGACTCCAGTACAGCGTGTGGTGCATAATCTGTTCCTTCCGGCGTCGAACCGAAAACAGAGCGCTATCAGATTATCGTTGTTTCCCTCTTGTGGCACTGTCCGCATGGACTTTCCGAACAGCGTTCCCGCCCTTTCATCTCTCTCTTCGAACTCTGTTTCCTTTTCCGAGAAGCTTTCTTCTCGCAATTTGAACCTTCAACTCTTCACGTCATAACGAAGGCACTCAGAAGACGTCTTCTCTTCTATTCGTCGTTGAATCTTCTCCTCCTTCTGCTCTACAACCTCATCGTCGTCTTCTTTTCATTCTTCGGTGTCGTGTCGGTTATTGTTGACAAATTGCTTCGTCGTCGTCGTCGTCGCCGCTTCCCCGTCTTCGCGCCTCTTCCAGACCCTCCTTCGCATTGGGTCCCATGTCGGATAACTAGATTCTGTTGTTATACTGGTCCTTCCGAAAGGAAATTTCGCTCTCCAAACAAGCCTTCCTGGCGAGTTCATGTCAACGGCAGGAAGTGGAATGGAACACACGTCATGCTGCAGATCGGAATCGGTCGAAACGTTCGGAAACGAGTGTCGGTCCTTCCGGAGAGAGTCCAAACACCAGTCTTTTGTCCGTCCGTGACACATTCTTCATTTCATTCTTCGTCCAATTTCGGAACACAAATAAGACATTCGTCTTCTTCTTCTTCCTCTCCTTCTTCTTCTTCTGATGTCCGCACAGAAGAGAAGGTGTGGGCTCTTGTGTCCCCTCGGGGCTCTTCCAACTTGTGACCCCTGTCCCTAAATGCCGACTGGCAAACAATGGCGATTCGAGGAATACGTGCAAGTCCTTCCTTCCTATGAATGACTTTTCTCACCGCTTTCCTCCTTCAAAGTCATTAACTTTGGTAGGTCACCACCGTGCTGTGGGAGCCGGATTATGGAAATGAGGCGGGTCTTCAGAGGAAACGGCGGCTCCCATTCCCAAACTCATCCTTCCTTTCGGCCCTCTTCTCTGGGAATGAGATCCATCCCACAAGAGAACTTTGCCCCCATCCTTTTCTGGAAGTAAAGTGGCCTGAAACTCGGCTGGATCCTCTCATTGCGAAAGCAGACTTCTCTCTGGGACCAGCTCGTCACGGAAGAACGCCTTCTGGTAATCAGTTTACCAGTGACTTCTTCCGGATGACGCACTATCTCTCTCTCTCTTTCTCCCTCTCGCTCTCCGACTCCGACACGAGCAACAAACACTTTTTTCTTGTTTCCACCCCGAATATCTCTCCTCCTTGCCGTTAATTGGTTCAATATAGTTTTCGGGTGGCGGCGACTCTTTCTCGTTTTCGTTTTTCTTGATCGTGGGCTCTGTGAGCTCGCCGCCATTCGCCAGTCGGCTTGTCCTTAATTCATCGCGAAACGTCCGGAAGGCAGCCTCCAGGGGCACTAGTCACTAATGCATTTCGTCATTTCACTTCATTTCGTTATCTTCTTGCCTTCACGAAAAGAGAAACTCCTTCTCCTCCTACCTCTTCTACTTCTTCGCATTCTTCTTCTGTTTTCAGAATTTCCCCCCCCCCCAACGTCTTCCCAATGTTCTTCTGAATCCGGAGAAATGAACTCTTCTTCCGTCACGGAACCCCTTGCCACCTCCTTTTACGATGAAACACTCGGAGCCGAGTTCGAGCCCGTGCCGCTGCTCAGGCATTCTTATCAGCTCACCGTCCTCTACACCGTCGCCTACGGAGCCGTTTTCTTCACCGGAGTGCTCGGAAACACGTTCGTCGTGCTGGCAGTGTGGGCCCACAAGACGCTCAACATAACCACGGACTATCTGATTCTCTCGCTCGCTCTCGCCGACTTGTTCATCCTCTGGATCTGTCTGCCGACCACTCTCATCAACAGCATCTTCACTGGTGAGTCACCCCCGGCCCTCGACGTCATCTCCCTTCTCTTCTTCATTCCAGAATGGCTCTGGGGCCAGTTCTTCTGTCGGCTGTCCACGTGGGCCAACGCATCCACCTCGTTCGCCTCCGTCTACACGCTCGTCGCAGTCACAGCGGATCGGTACCTGGCGATCTGTCACACCCTCAAGTACAACACGAGCTGGGACCGCGAGTACACAAAGTACGTCATCTTCACCATTTGGTTCGTGGCCGCCATCTTCGGAATCCCTAATTGGTACAACTACGCACTAGTGAGTCGGTTTCCGTCGGTGACGTCATCCGATTTCGATTCAGATAGTGTGGCAGGAAGGCAACTACGGCTACCGACTTTGCACTTCTCAAACGGATCAGAAGCTGTACTTTCTGTGCGTCAACCTGCTTCTCGCGTTTATCATCCCGTTCGGACTCATCTCGGGACTCTACACGAAGATCTTCATCACAGTCTCGACGCATCGGAGTCTTGCTGTGGACGCGAGAGTGAGAAACGGGAACAAGTGTCCTGAGGTTTCAATGAACGCGTTCAGGCGAGGGAGGACCGAACGAAACTGCGCGTGGCCACCATGATGCTCACTGTCATAATCGTGTTCGCGTGTTGCTGGCTGCCCCTCTACTGCATCTTCACTTACTTTTTCTTCTTCGCCGATCAACGATCTGATCTTTTCCAAATCACTTCGATGGTACCATTCAGCCATCCTCTCGTCACCCCGATCTTCTGATCTTCCAGCTCATCCGTCCGATCTTCCAGTGGATGTCCCTGCTGTCCAGTTCTCTCAATCCGATTATCTACATTGCCTACAGTCACAAGTATCGGAGGGCATTCAAAACAATTCTGTTGATGCCATGCAAATCGAGGTATCATCCCGTTCTGCATACGGTTCCATTGAACACTTTTCGCCTGCAGGTACGAGCGAGTCCGCAGCACAATCCTCCGTCGCCACTCGAGAATCAGTCGCGGCGGCAAGTCCACGGCCACAATCTCGGTCTCCAACTTCGGAACGGAGCCCACGAATCTCGGCGGAGCGGCCAGCTTGCTCATCGAATCGGACGGAAAACAAGTGGAGAGGTCCACCTCCGACTGCTGAAAAGGGAGCCTCCGTTCCCCCCACTCTGATCCCTCGACGGTTTCGTGCCACGTGTCCCCTCATCACTATCGCTTCTTTGTCAACTCAGAACTGTTTATTGATTCGATTCTCACGACAGATTATGATGCTTCTTGAACTCGCGAATAAATGTCTGATAGTACTTGGCCGAGTGCTTCATAGTCCGCGTCTTCTCGGCGGACTCGAAATCCACGCGACACATCCCGAACTTGATCGCGAATCCGTCGTCCCACTCGAAGTTGTCCATCAGCGTCCAGACGGTGTAGCCGATGACGTGGCACCCCTCCTCCAACGCCTTCGCTATGCTCTCCAGATGACCCGAAAGGTACTTGATTCGGTGCACGTCTTCCAGCACGTCTTCTTCCGAACCGCCCATCTTGTCCATGCATCCGTTCTCCGTGATGAACACAGGAATGTTGTTATACTTCTCTTTGACGTACTTTAACAGCGCCAGAAGCCCGTCGGGAGCGTAACGAACCCAAGTTTCGCCGCAAATTCTACAATTTCGCTTGTTTTCGTGGTTGATTTCGGGGGAAAACGGAAAGAAAACAGACTTGTCCCATGCTCCTTCTACGAATCCGTATTTGGCGTCTCGTTCGCACTGCGATTCCGGACGCTCTCCTTCCGAAAGATCCCGAACCAAGTGGCTCAGATAGTAGTTGATCCCGATGAAGTCGGTGCTTCCTGCAAGGGAACGGATGAATGGAACGCCTTGCGGGGGCTCGAACAACCTTTGATGAGGGCCTTCTCTTCGTCGCTGAACCGGGGCAGGAAGGGAAGCTTCTCGCGCATTGACGTCGGAAAGTCTCCAGATTCCGTCAGAATTGGCTCAATTGTATAATTGAAGAGCCAGTCGAGAGCACGATCTTTGGCCTGTAAATAGTTTCGAATGAAGCCAATCAGGTGCGCGTCGGCACCGCGTGATCGGCCTCCGAGTCGCTCGCCGCAAAACAGAACCGGCCGCCGTTGGTGATTCCGACGATTCCGGACTGCTCTGACTTGTAGTTCTTCTCGTAGTTCCGGTAGATCTTCGCGTGGGTCAGCAACATGTTGGCAGCCGCTCTGGAGAGAAAGTATGATACACATGCTGAGGGGGGCAGAAGGGAGTACATGTAGGGAACCTGCTCCTTGTTCTCAGGAGCCGGCCGCTCCGGACACAGCCACAGTTCGCCGTCGATCTTGGTGACGGAGGACCACGCGTGCATGTTGATCTCGTTGAAGGTGATCCACGTTTTGACGAGGTCCCCGAACTTTTGGAAGCAGAGATCGGCGAATGACGCAAAATGTTCACAGTTCTCTTTGTTCAGCCACGACGTTTTGTTATCGTAGATCGGAAGGGGCATGTCGAAATGGAACAGAGTCACCTGAAAACGCGTCACAGAATGGAAGCGAGCTCGGACTCTCACAATCGGCTCGATTCCGTTCTCGCGGAGCAGAAGGCAAAGATCCCGATAGAACTGGACGCCTTCTTCATTGATTTTCGCGAGTGTTCCGTCCGGAAGGATCCGCGACCAGGAGATGGAGAAACGGTAGCTGGTGACACCGATCTTCGCCAGAAGAGCCACGTCTTCTTTGTACTTCAGACGGCCTTCGCACGAAAGCTCGGGATCCGAATTGTCGTGAATTCGACCGGATTCGGCACGGATGGCATCCCAAGTGCTGAGACCACGGCCTGAAACAGGAAGATCGCATTCGGATCGGAAGGAACGGAGAACCGTCGAGACGAGTGGCTCCTTCGATTTGGTAGGCCGCAGTGGCAGTGGCGAATTTGAAGTCGCTCGGAAATTTGGAGGGCAACGACATTGCAGAAACGAATGAAGGACGAATGATAAGGGAAACGGCACAGGTTGCGGCCAATCGGGTTATGCAAATGGAAAGAGGAGCGAGAGAGTCAGAGAGTTGTTTGTGGGAAGTAAATAAATACTTCATTCTACATGTAACGGGAGACCGGAAAACGCAATAAATTAAAAGAAAAAGCATTCGCCTCACAGCTTTTTCAGCTGTTGAGAGCACTGGATGAGGCAGACGGGGTCCTTTTGGATGTCGGCGAGGGAGTAGTCTCGGAGCAGCCGCGAGCAGTCTTCCACAGTGATCGAGTGACATTCGGGACCTTCGAGGGTGCAGGTGCACGTGACGCAAGGCGTGATCCTCTTCGTCTTGCCGCGAGAGACCACTCTTTCGTCGACGAGACAGTAATCCCGGTCGACCCACTTGTTAAGATCCATCTCCGGAAGCTCGGAGCACGCCATCGGGGAGTTGCTTAAACGAATTCTGAATCGAGAGATAGAGTGACACTTACGTCAAGTCATCTGGCATCAAGAACACGTTCGGCTGGATGTTCGCCGCAAATTCGCTGTTGTCGCAGATGATCCTGGCCATGCTAGCTTTACGGATCTCGACTAGCTGATCCGGAGTGAATCTCACATTCGCATCGTTTGTTTCGTAATAGAACCGATCGCACTTCTTCAGTCTCTGCAGCTGTTCGCCAATGAGACACGCGAGAGTCGGACCGACCAGTGCACCTGAAGAGAGGTCAGATGGCATGAAGTATCGTAACGAGGAGTACCTCTCGTCGGCGACTCGCTCATGATTCCGGGGAAGAGATCGATGTCGTCGACGTGGCTGTATGCGGTCTCGAGAGCAGTCACGGCTTCCGCACTCATGACGTCACGGAGATCGGAGAACGTGGACGCTTTGCGAAGTCCGCAGTACTTTCTGTAGTGATAACGTTAGAATCTGTCAGGTGGCAGGAGAGTCAAAAGTTACCTGTAAGCGTTGTATCCCTGTACTCCGTGGTCCCTTCCTCGTTGAATATTGACCGCCGGAAGATCCAATCCTGTCAACGGACCTCCCGGTTTGGCGAACAAGTGATTGCGGACTGCAGTGGTGATGTGCCTGTCGAAGGCCATGCTGCTCACTCCGATCAGACCCATCAGGATGGATTCCATGTGTCCTGCGTTCTTGTCGTACACCGGAGACGGGTTGGAGAACGTCTCCGTCAGATTGATGTGGTTCGTCATGTTTTGGAAGTCGTCGTTCATTCTGGCGAAGACTCCTCTGATGAGCGAGTGCCCGAAGCGGAAAGCAGACGTCGACATCTCCTGGGAGATCGTCGGATCGCACTGGTCATCGTATCCTTCGAAGTAGCCGTTCGTCTGGGGCATCAATCCCCACTTCTCCATGTTCTGGCATCCGAGAACCACCGGCAACCACTCCTTGTAGATGATGTGCTGCAGCTGGGCGATGTTGATGCGACGAGCTTCCTGGAAGAGCTTCTCGTCGTTCCAGAAGTTGTTGACCTGTTTCAGGTAGCGAGCGATCCGGTTGTGCTCTCTGAGGAAGATGTTGTGGATGGCAGTGAGTCCCGGCTGCTCGTTGCTCCTCTCGTCTCCCGCCACGAAGCACCTCTTCTGCGGATTGTGGAGGATCGAACGACAGTCTCTCTCCTGGTTCCCTTGCGGAAGAGCCTCTTTGTTGAATCTGAAATCTTTCCGTTTCCTCTAATCCATTAACACATTTTGAGATACCCGAGGTCGGTGAAATTCAGTTTTCCGTCGCTGAAAAGGCGTAGCTTGTTCGCTTCGCACTGCGTTGATCCGTAAATCGTGGAAGCGTCGAGGAACGAAGTCAGCTGGTTCAATTGGTTTCTGAAGCCGAGGGACACTTGTGCAAGAAGACTTCTTGCGAAAGGCATGCATCGTGGCTTTCCGTCGCCGTGTCTCGAAGGGAAGAATGGATCGTCGGCCTCGATTTTGATGGGGAAACAGTGGATGGAGAGAGTCTGTGCCGAGTCGCACGACGAGCAGTTCAGAATGGTGTTTTTGGGTCCGCGCGATATCGGTGAGTGCATCATGTCGTGGTCCAGAATCTGTCCGAACTGCATCAACATGTGGGTGAACTTGACGTGGAACTTCGGGGCGTCGCTGTGAACAATGTTCGAGATCTTGCGTGCCGAAGGAAGCTCCCCACCGAGTACTGAGCGAGTGCGGGGAGTGTCGAAGCCGTCGTCGTAGGCCGGATCCAGAAGACGTCGCATCTGGGTGAAGGCGTTTCCGAACTTTGGATTCTTCAGATTGTTGCACCAGCCGGAGTACGAACGATATTTAGAAGTGTGGTCGCAGGGGAGAGGTTCGGGAAGACACTGTTCTTTCGGCAGAGGATTACGGCCGAGGAAGGGGGTGAAGTTGCCGATGACTTTTCCAACGTCGATCTGTGGAAGTATCTTCTGAAGAGTTTCCACGTCCAGGTCGGGAAGCCTCTCGTTTTTGTCCAACCCCTGCCCGGTCACCAATATGTTAGTGGCTTCTCTGAGGACGGAGGCCGTTCTCGCAATGTCGATCGACTCTTTCTTTGGAGCCATGAGCAACGCGTGCGAGAGCAGAGCAGACGGGGAAGAGTCAGCAAGCTGTGCAGCGATCCGCCGTCCCTCGCCCTCTTCATACCGCTGGAACTGCTTCAGACCCAATCGGATCGCTTTCTCGACAGTCTCCTTTGTTATCGGAAGAGTCGTCAGTTTCTCTTCGTCCTTGAATGCCTTCGCATCGAACGGCTGGATGATTCCAGTTGAATTGCAGCTCAGCGGACAGTTTCCGAAGTCATCTGGAAGCGAGAACGCTTGATGCTGGACATGAAGCACCGAATCCGTGTTGTCACATATCACTCGGGCCATCGTCGTCTTGCGAATCTCGTCGATTTGCGGCACAGTGAATGCTGACGGAGACACGAAGTTCTCGTACCAGAACCGGTCTCCTCGCTTCGTCTGAGCCATCTGATGGGCGAAAAGACAGGCGAACGTCGGTCCGAGCAAGGATCCTTTGGCCGGTTGTTCGGAGAGCCCTCCGACGAAGACGTCGATGTCTTCCGGCGATTCGTAGAGTCTTTCGAAGTCGGAGATGTTGACGGATGGCTTGAACTGAAAGAGAAAATGAGGGAAATAAGTGCGAAGAAGACGAACGTGGGCTTGGAGAGAAGGGAACGATCGGAGCTCGTCGAGTTTGCAGAACTTCCGCCACTCGAGGTAGCTCGGAAGTCCGTGGTCCCTTCCCATTTGAATGACCATGGCCACGATGTCGACGGAGTCAGCCTCGTCTTCTGAAGATTCACAACGTCTTCAGACTTCGTATTCTTGGAAACGAACTTTGCTTGAAAGCGGTGCGAAGTTGCGGCGAACTGTGCAGCCCCGGTTTCTCGATGGCGCTGTTCAGAAGGAATTTCAGAATCCCATCGATTTTCCCTCTCTCATAAATAAGCGACGGATCGTTAAAATGCTGGAAACCTCATTTTTTAACGTTCCCGAAGCGACGATCACCTTCAGAAGAGACTCGCTTTGTGTCGAAAATCTGCGATCGTCGACATTGAACTTGCTGGGCAGAAGTGTGAGAAAGAACTGTCCCACCGCAGAAGCAAACACGTTTGAGACCGAGGCGTCGATGTTCTGAAAAGAGATGTAAGAAGAAGAAGAAGAGAAGTGATCGGACGGACCAGATCGTAGCCAGAGTCATATCCGTTGCTTCGAAGCTTCACTCCCATCACGCGGAGCTGCTCTTTTCCCACGAGCACCGGCACGATCTCACTGAAGGCAGGAAATTCAGAGGGGGAATTTGGCTTCAAGTTACTTGAAAGTGATGTGCTGGAACTGCGCAATGACGATTCTTCTAGTCTCTTCAAACAGTTTCTCGTCTCCCCAATGCGCATTCACCGAACTCAGCTTCTTGGCGATAAGGTTGTGCTGCCGCATCCAAATGGTGTACATTGCACCAGAAGTGGGGAGAAAGTTGATTCTGAACATCATCTGATTTTTTCCCAGCACTCATAACAAATTTCCTTTCTACCTGTCATTTCCAGCGAGAAGGCACGCTTTTCCAGAACTCGATTTGCAGATTGACGAATCCTGGGAAGCCGGTGGAATGCCCAAATTATTGGAGGTCACCGATCGGAGGGCGAGTTTTCCATCTTTAAAGGACCTGATCTTGTTGGCGAATCCGGCGGTGCTTCCATAAATCTGGCTCAGATCCAAGAAAGAAGTGACCATGTTCGTCTGCTGCCTCTGTCCGAACGCGCACTTCGGATTGGGAACCGGAAGGGACCGCGAGTAGGGAAGGCACTTGACGTTCCTCGACTGGAGCGGATCCTCGTCCGGCACCGGGATCTCAAAGCACTCCGGATGCGAGTGGTTTCCTTTGCAGCACGGTAACGGCATCGCCTTGTCATGTCCATAGAAGTCTCCTGAAATCAAGCATTTCCACGTCATCCGTTGACAATTCTTAGCGGATCAACTGTGATAATCGGCAACCTTGCCACTCATGACTTTTGCACGCACTTTCTCCCTTTCCTCGCCTGCCAGGTGTCTCAGTGTGAAGTGAACAGGCTACCGTTTCGAAGAGACAGCGTGCTGCGCGGCAGAGACGCCGACATCCGCGCAGTGACGGCATCGACGCGGACGGCGCGGCGGAACGGATGAGGGTATATAAGGGCGCTACACCGACGACATCTTCGACTGCTTCTTTCTTGCCAAATTGTTGTACGTAAGTGCCCCCTTCCATCCCCTCCACTTTCCTCACATTCGCTGTTTCAGAGAGAAGATGAAGGACGAAAAGGAGAAAAGATCGCTGCGCCCCGTCGCCTTCGTGGCCGTGGTCTTCTCAACTGTCGCCATCACTTCGTGCCTTATCACTTTCCCACTTATCCTCCATTATATTCAAACCCTCGAGTCGCAAGTCCAGCTTGATCTCGAGTTCTGCCAGGCGAGAGCCAGAGACATGTGGAAGGAGATGCTCGACATCGAAACGGGCGGCAAGAAGGACTCTGCCAAACTCGCTAACATCGTCCTCAACCACCGAAGACTCGAGAAACGGTGAGACCGTCTTCCCGTTCCTTGAACCGGTTTCTTCTCGTTTCAGTGACACTCTCCAGGACTTCTGGGCCCGACGTCTTCATGACCAGGAGCTCCGCGACCAGCCGGTCGGATATGACAATCCTTCCCTCGGAGTCGAGTCGTTCAATAGCGAGGGCGGCGGTTGCTGCACGTGCCACAGAGGACCACCAGGTCCAGCCGGAGACGGCGGACGTGACGGAGCCGACGGAGTCGACGGAACCCCCGGAGAGATCGGACCACCAGGACCACCAGCACCACCAGGCCCTGATCCACACAGTCTGTTCCCACCACAGTGCCCGTGCGAAGCCCCGCCAGGAGAGCCAGGACCACAAGGACAACCTGGACCGGACGGACCACCGGGAGCCCCAGGAAACCCAGGAGAGGACGGAAAGCCGGGAGACCAAGGACCGCGCGGACCCCCTGGAATTCCAGGAGCTCCAGGACAGCCAGGACGCCCGGGACCACCAGGAGAACCAGGAACCTACAAGACCGAGATCGGACCTGCCGGAAGAGCCGGAGCCCCGGGACGTCCAGGACCACCAGGACAGCCAGGACCAGCTGGACCGCCAGGAGAGAACGGAAAGGGAGGCAACCAGGGACCGGCAGGACTCCCGGGACCTCCAGGACAGCCGGGGCAGAACGGAGCGCCTGGAGAGGTCGGACAGCCTGGAGACAACGGAGCTCCGGGAAGCTGCGACCACTGCCCACCGGCTCGTCTGGCCCCAGGATATTAGAACACGAAATAAAGCATTGTTTGACTCACTCTTGAATATTCTGTTGCTGGGGACGTGCACTAGGTCCTCGTAGAGGAACGAGAGGAACGGAGCAATGAGCAGGGAGCACGTGGCATGGCCGGACGGAGCAGGAGTGAATAGGGCAGAGAGAGCGCGGGCGGAAGGCAGCGGGCGACCGGAACGACTTGCTCGCGGAGTAGAGATATCTGAAAGAGAACAAGTCATCCCGGGGGGCTTGTTCCTTCCCACTGTCGGCATAATCGGCTGGCAGGAACCTCTTGAGTCTCTCGTAGGATGCTCCGTTCGACGGGCTCCTCACGTTGTTGCAGTGTCCGGTGTAGGATCTGAAGAAACTCCGTTTCCAGAGTCCGAATGCCAGAAACACCTGTATTTCCCGATTTCGCACTCTTCGATCTGGTTTATCGGGCAAATATCCTTCATTTTGGTGCCTTCCGTCGGAACGAACTGTACGTTTCCCTTCACGTTTTTCGGCGATTGACTGCAAAAATACTGATTGCACTTCTCCTTCATCCTTTAGTTTCAAACTCGGAAATCTTCTGAGCCGCGATGTTTGAGGAGATTGCCGCGAAAGAGAGGTACTTGGCGTACTGATCGGCGTAGGTGTACTGCAGCCAGGCAAGTTCCGACTGCTGGAAGCTCTCTGAAAAAGGAACGTCTTCTGTGATCCTCGAATGATAGCCGACCGTCGAACTCCTCGCTCATCCGTTTCTCGGTGTCGTTGAACAGTTTCTCGGTGGAGAGGACGGCTTCAGAAGCGGCAGCCAGCACCACCTCCTGCTTCATCGCCTTCTTCAACTCGTTGCGCACCTTTTCCGACGGCTCCGCACCGAACTCATCCTCCGAGAACTCGAATCCTTTTCTCGGTTCCTTCGAGTCTGCGAAAAGCGGTCATTCATCAGATAAAAAGGGTTGCGTCATCGCTTCCGAGACCCGTTTTTCTTGATCGCCGAGAGACAATGTCTGGCGAGCTGAGCGTTTCACTCGACCGGTTCTCGGCATTCTGATGCGAGACTGCCGAGCTCCTAATTAATTAGAGACTCGTTTCGAAACCTCAAGACACTTGCTCCGTTCACAAAATGAGCAGCGAACACAGAAAAAATCCCCTCTATTGAAGCTTTAAATGGCTTCCGATCGAACGGAAAAAGAAAAAACTCACGGATGAGGGAGGAGAAGGCCCTCTTTTGTGTGCAGGGTACGAAGCTGGGCCCGCAGGGGAATGGGCTCGCGGAGCACGAGACGAGTAGAGCCAGAAGCGGCAGAAAGCGTCGTCTCATTTCCAGAAGACGTCGTCTCTTATTGGAAAAAGTGGAATCTGCTGGACTTCGCGCTTATAACAATTATAATAAAGATGATGTTTCGAGATTTGGACCGGTCTTTCTGTTGAATTGTCTCCCTTCTCGCTTCGTTTTTTCGTCGCCTTTTCGACGGATTACGTCATTCGTGCTTCATTTGAATGGGTTCAGAATACATGAAAATTCTATTTTAAAAACTAATTTTAAAAAATACAAGAAAAATATGGAACATGATGGGATGCATTTAAATTTCACTATACTTGTTTTTGTTCGCAATAAATACGAGTCTTCCGGAGAGAATCGAGGAGAAGGCCTGAATTTGCGAGACGGCGTAAGCGATGAACTCCTCCTTCCGATCCCTCTGATCTGCCCACACTCTCAGAAAACTGAAATTCGACACTGAAGAGCATCATTCGCAGAGGGACTGACTACGACTGGATTCTGCTGAGCAACTGCAACAGTCCGTAGATCGTGTCTGTCCGATTCGCGACGGAGAACATCATCTCGATGACTTCCTTCGTCTGCAGCCACGAAAGACTCATCGAGTGCATCGTTTGTGGACTCGCGAGAAACTTCCCCAAACAACTTTCCACCAATCTTCCCACACTGCCCGCCACTTCCTGCCAAATTTCAATTGCTTTTATCGTTGATTTTTAATTTCTGATCTCACCTGGATTCCGCGGATCTGCGCGATTTCATGAATCTTGTTGAAGTCGACAATGAATCGCAAAACTAGATCGTGAACTTCCGGCGGTCTCGGCTGAAAAACCACTTTCCACAGACTACGGATGTTTATCTCACTCTTGCAGTGCACATTGTCTTCCGAAGGGCGTGTACGCTGTTAAGGAAGAAAGCGAAGAAAGTTGACTTGCGAAGCGCCTCCTGCTGATACAACTTGCTGCAAATCGGAAACCGATTTCAGAGTCGATTCGTGACGGTTCTGTGACTCACATAAGCCACGAACATGTGATCCGATGCATATCTCGCCACGATTGGATCAAACTGTTTCCTGTTTTCGATTTGGAACTGGGTGCTGATGACCCGAATGTCCGAAGGGTGGAATGGATCGCCTGAACGCGGGAATGTACAGGTGTTCTGCACAGCCAACCCTACCCTTTCCACTTCCTTTCTCTGTTTCTTACACTTTGCCGCCAGTCGCGCAGCCTTCTGTCTCTTCTCCTGCCTCGTTTCCACCTCTTCCTCCGATCTTTCACTGACAACCGTCGGCTGCATGACGCTGGCAATATGGAGACGTTGAAAGAGCAGTCGAGAAGATGTTCGTCTCGGTTCAACTATTCCCTCCGATTCTGACTGATGAATCACGAGTTCAGGGACTGGAAAACTCTCTTCCGGTCCGAACTCATACTGAATAGGTTTCGCTTCAACTGGAACGCTCTGGGACGAATCGGTAATCTGGGTCTGAGTGTTTGCATGGTAATCCGTGTTCGACTGCGACTCCACGGCTTCTTCCTCTTCGATCGTCGTGTCATATTCAGTGCCGCATTCCTCTTCTGGGATCTCCGTGAACTGCGCTTTCTCTGGCTCTTCGAAGTGCAACGCGAATGAGAGAGACGCTGCTAACAGCGTCTCTTCGTCGCATCCAGATGTCATCTGCGGAAAGAAATAGACGGAAGAATTGAAAAAAGCAGATATTCGAAGGATTGAAAATCTGGGAGAAGAGAAAACGAACTGAAACAACAAGGTTTTTATTACAACAAACAGTGTTTAACAAAAAAAAGCAATCAACAAATGAAACAGATCAGAATATATCGACAAGACTTTTGTAGGTTTTTGCCTTTCTCGATGGAGTCAACCGTCTCTCCATTCTCGGCATCGCAATCGAAGCTGAAAGGCACTCGTTCGGAGGCGGAATCTGGAATTAGCCACTTACTGGACGGTGTCTCGCTCTCCTCTCGTTTTCCTTTGCCGCGCGCGTTTCTGTAAACATGCGGATTACCTTTCCCATCAATTATTAATGTCTGGAATTTACGCCCGGATCTACCCTGGTTGGGAGATTTTATACTCAAGTCCAATGTCCACAGAGGTAACCACATTTCCATTTCAACTGGCACAATAACGTTTTTCAGATATGCACCAGTTGCGGTCATCATACGGAGCGAAGTTCGCGAATTCCGTACGCCGCTCGGAGCATGTACAGAACGAGAGCGCTTCATGACAATGAAATCTTCATGTAGGCTATCTCCTTGTGTTCCCATCAGTATCTTTTCCAGATCCCCCTTGTCACTCTCTTCTATCAACACTACAAACTATGAGCCGGCAATGAAGGTTGCAAAGTTCCACTGTAACTGCAAGTACTTGTGGCTCCGTGAGCTGCATGGACTCTCTGCCTTCATGATGTCGAACTCATTGATGGAGAAGATATTCTGGGCATCAGTGATAATGGCGTGTGCCGGATGGTCTGTCTATAACACCACGAAGATACTGAAAGAGTACGGAGAACAGGCGACGACAACACTTCTCACAATCCTCCCCGTAACGAAGTTGATGTAGTCAAAATTTGGGATGATTGTTTCAGACGAAGCAGTTGAAGTTCCCAACTATGGTTTTCTGTCCGAGGAACCCGGACTTCATCAACTATTACAACGTATTGGAAGGTGTGAAACGAAGTTGAGTTATTCCCAGAAAGGTGTTCATTTCTAGATATGTACAACCATGTAGGCTACATGGAAAACACCACGAACTTCCACGTTCTTCAGTATGCAATGACGGGCTTCGGATTCGATAACGCCGAGGCTGAAAATTTCAATGAGACCTATAGGTTCTAGTCATCTTGTCAATTTTGACTAATACTACTAGTTTTAGATCGAAGATACATTCGCACTACATGAAGTGGCGAGGAAACCGTACTCAGTACGAGATGTTTGACTTCATGTACAACAAGAACGGATTCACTTGCGAGGACATGTTTCAGACATGTTACGGAGGCAGTGTCACCTACAACTGTTGTGATATATTTCAGCCGACCTACGCAATGCTCCGCGGAAGGTTACAGGAAATTTAGTACTGTTCAGAAGATATCAACTTCCAGGTGTTTCCGTCTTATCGATAACTACTATCAAAACGACACCGACGAAGTCTCCAAAGTCTCCATTTTTTTCAATAACATGACAAGCCCAATTCTGGATAGCGGTGTTCTGGTTAGATTCAGCGACATGTCCCGTGTTTTATTATAAACGATTTTCAGCCTCAACTGGTTCTTTACAATGCGGACTCGAATCCAGAAGTGGGAATGTACCCTAGATACTACTTGAACAGTAACGACTGGAATCGTGTGCGTTTCTATCAGAAGTCGATGATTCTTCTGCCCAAAAGCGACGACGGATGTTCCACGGATGCCGTGTATCAAGGGAAGTTCACTTGTTTCGTCTACAAATGGCTTATGCAACTCATAGAACAGTACAACTGCACTGTTCCGTACTACAAGTACGAGTTGTCATATCTGAAAGACGTTCCTGTATGCGAGCCGAACGTGATTGTCGAAAACTTTGCGAACATCAGTCTGACGCCTTCCACTATCGGATACAAGTGCACCCCAGCATGTTCCCGTATTGAAAACACTGTCCAACTGACAACCAGTATTGATTATGATCCCGATCCGTCTTACATGTTTCGTATCGAGGCAAGCTTCACGTATCTCGAGTACGAGCAGTACAAAGAGATCCGAACGACCAGCACGGCCGGGTTCATTTCGGAGCTCGGCGGACAGGCCGGTCTTTTTGTTGGCAGCTCTGTCATGAGCTTCGTCCAGCTCTTCAACTCAGTGTTCATTCAAATATACAAGTTGTAAGTTATGATGCAAAAGGATAGATAGCAATGGGGCTGATTTAGAATTAGAGGTTACTGCGACAAGAAGGGAATCCGAGTGAGAATCGGGCTCTACGAGACGCATCCGAGCGAGCCGGCAGATAAGCATTACGAAAGAGACGCCGCACTTTCGGATGAACCACCGTACCCACTAGAAACGATTCTTGAAGTGGAAGAACCGAAGATTCTCGACGCCGATGGGATGCTTTTAGACTGTGACCCTGCTTCGGAAGCGGAATTTATCGAGTTGGAGACATGGAGCAATAGATCATTCGACACCTCATCTGTTTACCTTCCCACACCATCTTTCTCTTCATCAGAACCACATTCTACGATATCCGAGAGCCCAGAAGACGTGAGAACTGCCAAATTGATATGGACGCGAACGGACTCACCTGGATGACTTTGCAGATTGTTCCGAAGCTTTTCTGGATCTCTCGGCCCGCTTCTGTAATTCACATTTTGAGAGACGATCTGTTGAGTAAATAAATATTACTTTTTGATTTTTGACGGGCTCCTTGAAGACGTCGTCCTTCTTCTTGCTGCTTCCCTCCACAGGTTCGTTTCCATTGAACACCCGCTCTCCAGCGGCGTCTTCCTTCTTTGTCGCATCCAAGTCTCCGTCGATTGTCGAGTTGAAGAGGACAGTAGTGTCATTGAAAGAAGTGAAGAACATCGGAAACTCGCGAGCAGGCGACTCCACATCACTCGATTTCTCGTTTTCTGATGGGATCGTCTGGTTCAAAATGCTTTTGTTCCCTTCTGCTTCTTCATTTTCGGTGTTTTCCTCGAGATTCTGCAGGGGACTTTGTGGTCGAGGCTCCGAGAAAAATATTCTGGAACTAAGCATGATTAATTTTTTATAGGACTTGCTCACCCGCACGTTTCATCGAGATCAAACCCGTCGTCGTTTTTGTGCATCACCTCGGTCTCGTTTCTCTCGAAGATCTTCTTCTGATGACTTCTGATACTATTTGATTTCTTTCTGATTTTCGGAGTCTCCCTTTCGATCGTCGTTGATGAACGTCTTTTGGCGGCTTTCATAAAGTTGGGAAGATTACCAACTGTTGGAAGGACATCGGCAGATTCGGCGAATGAATCTTGGATGGTGTTGTGGACACATTCGGATGGTGTTCTGAACACCAGAGAATCCGGCGTCGATGAAATGGAATCTTGAAATTCGAGCTGAAAAACCACCTAAAAGTTGACTAGAAACGGCGAGTTACGGTGGAGATCGTTTCTTCGCTTGTGTCTTCTGCCTCATTATTTTCAATGTCTTCTAATTCGTCGATCGGGGAAGTTCCGAGGATCCACCACGGCAGTGGCAACATGACACAGTCTAAAACAAATACAAAACTTTTTTTCTGGAAGAATAAAAGAGAGCAACTGCTTTCGGAAGAAAAACCTTTAAATATTGAATTTTCCAGATGATTTGCACCAGAAATACAAGTAACTTTCGTGGCGTGACCCGCTTCAGAAAGTTTTGCAATGTTCCTTAACATTTTTGAATATTTGTGCGAAGTGCAGCTTTGACGATGCTCAATATTTCGAATGGATCATTCTTGAATAAAATATATTTCCAGTTTAGAAGCGTTTTTTTTCTAAAAGTACAGAAATCGTCTCGCAGCCCCTTTAATAACTACTGTTCTCGGCTTAACGGCTTCCTTCTTTTTTTCGAGAGAGCTGTCTCTAGAGATCTACTTAGCGATAGATCACGACCCTTCCTATGATTCTAACTAATTTAAGAGAGAATACAGTCGATAAAAAGAGCCAATTAACGATTGGATAGCAGCCAGTTTGTTCCGCTCCCGCCCATTTTCTTGCTCGCGGAGCCCGTGTGGTTATTCTTGCGACAGCTCCGTGAGCCGTATTCGTTACTCTATAATTATGGAAACGCGACACGTTGGAGCCTCTTTTCTCGTATACTCACACTACTGCGAATCCCCTAAATTCCCAAAACTGCAACTTAACCGCGTCCGGCTCGTCGCCGTTTTTTGATTGTTATTCGATGATGTTCGCCAAATTGAAGAGTCGAACCATGGAAAACAGTCAAAAGATGGGGATGCAGAGTCGTTTTATTCACAAAAACAGAGATTATCAGACCATTTCCTGGAGCTCGATGAACGAGAGCTCGGCGAGGTTTCTGTTTGAGCCGTGTGTCGAGGGCAGCTCTCCGTGCCGGATGGAGTGGAGACTGGCAGTCCTGCCGGTCGCGAAGTTACGGACGACTTCCGAGAAAGAAGGCTCGTGCTTGCGCGCCAGGATCGTCTCGTGCGTCGCGACGACGAACTGCTCGATGATGTCGTCGCGAGAAGTGGGGTTCTGAAAAGATGGAAAGCAGCTCCACCCTCTTCTAATCCCTCTAAGAGAAGCCCTGTTTTCTGGTTTCTGTGTACCCGGTCTAGAAGATTCTCTCTTCTTTTTGAAAAAGATTACCCACCTGAGCCTTCGTCTTCCACGTGTCAATTGTTTTCGACCATTCGCACGGTTTCAGACGCTCACACGCATTCTCGATGCGGTTCCGCTCCTGAAAACAAACCGACGTCATCAGATTTCGCATCAACGAGAGCACGAGTTGGGTCGTCAACTTGTGATTTTCTAGAGAAAAGGGCGGCTCGAGATTATAATTGCGGTGCACTTTGCGGCTGTTTACCGGATAATCATCGTCAGGAAAAGAGCCGAGAATAGAACGGAATGTTCTGGAAACTTCTCTTTCCAGTGGAAAGAGTCGAACTCACGTGGACGGAGAGCTGCTTTCTGGCTCCGCGAGCACTTCCCGAGACGAGCCACGAGTAGTCGGGACGGCGTTCCTTCTTGCGCTCCTCCTCCGCCTTCAGCTCCTTCTCCGTCTCGAAACGCACGACGGCCGTCTCGATTTCGCCGATGATCATGTCGAACAGCAGGTAGTTCTCTCCGAATCCGATCGTCTTCCGATCGTCGCGAGCACTCTGGCTCTCGGATGGAGCATCGAAGCTGCGAGCAGTCTGGTGCTCGCCGTGAAAAAGCCAACGGAGCATGGCGAAAATGAAGACGAGAGGAGAGCTTGAGAGCAACCAAATCAAAGCGGATTATCCGATTTGAGTCCTCTTTTTATATGCGCATAACAACATCCATCCACACAGCGCGCGCGCGCGAGAGCCGCTCGTTGCCATAGAAATGATGAGCAGAACTCAAAGGGGCGGGGCGTCAGCTTGTGAGTCACGGATGGGATTCGTCGGAATTTTATTCAGCATAATCGTAAAATGGGAATAGGAAAATTTGAAGAGGTGCTTTTTTAAAGAAAGAAAAGAGGCAGCTACGAGTGCTCCTGCTCGTTTTTTGGCTGAGTTCTCATGATTCCCTGAGCATAAGCTAAGGAGGGATGTGAGGTGAGAAATTAGATGAGACACACTTGAATACGTAGTTATTCTGAAAATATATGCGAAGATAACAAATGACAGAAGATCTTGGGATGGAGATTTTAGGGAAATATAAGTGTTCAGAGGGTTATTGTGGCTCGAAGCGGCCTCTTTTGTGGAATGGCGCCTGATGGTTCGGGTAGTGGTAGTTGGGGTTCATGTGTGGGTAGGCTCTAACTGGCGGCCCTTTCTGCTGATCTTGAAGCCATCTGACTTGAGTTGCTGGTCCGTAGCCCTGAAATTGTTGATAAGAAGAATGAATTGAACACGTCGTTCCACGAACCTTATCGTTTCTCGCCGCGATTCTGAAGATGATAGCCGGTTTCGCGGTCTGATCCACGTAGGCGGAAGAGAGATTCTGCTGCGGTACCTGACACTCGGCTATCGGTCCACAATAAACTCTCATGAAAGCAAGCTGACTGTCCGAAGAGTTGGAATTCTGGTTTTTGACGGCCAAATAGACACTGTACTCGAGGATACTTCCGGAAACGTTCGTGTTGTTTGGCGGTTCCCATGTGAGTTGCGCTCCATCGGCCGATTTGGTGATGCGAATAGAAGAAGGAGCACTCGGATAGCCGGGCTGTGTGTTCTGAGCACGGCTTCCAGCAGGTATCGCTAGAGGACGCACTTTGAAAGAGGCGGTTTCACTCCACTCGCCCCTTCCCAGCATGTTGATCGCACAGACTCGGAAGCGGTATGTTTGGCCGGTGACGAGTGATATCTTATCGTCGATGTTGTAGGCCTTGTCGTTGACGCACTTTCCGACGTGGCTCGCCAACAGTGTGGAAAGCTGACCTTCGAGCGGCGGGTGGCGACTGTTGAAGTAGTGACTCACAGTGATTTCATTTTTCTGGATGACTCCGATGTCGAACCACGAAAGCTCGTCTTGTTCTCGTCTCTTTCTGGCCTGCTCTTGCTCTGGTGTTTCCTTCTCCTTTTTCACCGCCTCAAGGTTGGCTTCCTTTTGAACAGAAGAGTCATCTTCTTTCGCCTCCTCCTTTACTGCCGTCTTTTCCGGATCGTCGAACAAATCTTGAGGAAGAGAAGTGTCTCCTGAGGCTGGTTTCGAAGTCGCTGGGGCAGTGTAAGTAGTTCCTTGCGTGGAGATGCCGGATGCAGATGTTTCTGCAGATTCCTTCGGCGAATCGCCGCTAGCGAGTCGCTTCTGTGGACTGATGCCTGTCTGATCTTTGCTCTTCTGAACTTCTTTTATCGGCGACGGATTATCAACGTTGTCTTCCAATCCAACTTGAATGAAGTAGCCTTCAGAACATGGCACGGCGCTCCAAGACATCTGAACACATTGTTTTTCAACTGCCGATTTTCCGTTTGTTAAAATTACTCACCTCCAGAGACTGAGCTCCACATCGCGAGAGCTGAACTTTCCCGGGTTGAGCAGGTTTCATTGTCTCCAAGAGCCACAGATCTCGGCAGCAGGACTGATTGCTCCACGCCTTCCGGTATCCATCTCTTCCGGACCACACGTACATCCGCGTTCCGACGACAGCTACACAGTGTCCCGCGCGACCGCGGGGTTTCATTTCCTCGTCATTGCAATCCAGGAACACAGGTTCCCAACGCTCCCGAGCGATGTCCCAGCAAGCTAGAGAACTAGTACACTTCCATTCCTTCTCAGCGAGCTGTGTGGCCTCCGAGGCGTGTTCTGTCAGAGGAACCCATCCTCCGTAGACAAACATCTTGTCGCCGATAAGGGCCGCTGTGTGGAGAGATCTCGGCGCTGGCGGTATTCCAGTCGAGAACTCTTCGAACTTGATCTCTGTCCACGCGAGTGTATTCAGATCGAGATAAAACAGATCGCCGAGCCTTGCTCCGTTCATTCCGCCGTAAACGATCATTCTGCTGACAGTATCAGTCTCGTAGAGCACGGCACTATGCGATTCGCGGGGACACGGCGGGATTCCGCTGACAGCCGGCTTCTCCCAGACCATAGTGTTCGGCTGCATTGATAAGTCGATGACATAAAAATCGTTCAAGTAGCGAGGAAGGTTTCTTTTCGAGTCGTTCAAGTCATTAGCTAGTCCACCGAAAACGTATGCTTTCTGTAACATTTTTGATCAAACTAACGTTGACTGGTGCTGAAATTCACCTGGGTCCGTTGCGAAGCTACAAAAGTATGTCCGATACGTGGAGATGGGTAGTCGCTTCCGGCGCTTCGCGGCTGAAGTCTACGCCATTCCCATTTCGTTGCCGCCAACTCGTTCAACTCGTTCGAGTATTTTCCGTACTCAACCATTCCTCCGAAAGTGTACATTTTGGTGCCAAGAGCGACAAATCCGAAACAAGCGCACGGACTTGGGACGTCTCCACGAATTTGTGGAGTTGCCCACTCCGCCTTCTCTGAAACTTTCAACTTCGCTCAATTTAATTTTTTTGCAAACTTACGCGGGTTGTAAACATGCACCTCGTCTATCATCCCTTCGTTTCCTCCTCCAAGAACCACGATCAAGTTATTCTTAATGGCGACCGCACGATGGCCATGTCTTGGTCTCGGAACCGGGCCATCCGTCTGATGAACCATGCGCCATCGAGCATCAGTATACTCTCCTTCTGGAGGCTGTTCTGGTGGAGCATGCTGGAAAATTGTGATGTTTTATCTCTGAGACGTTTCGACTAAGTACTACCTTTTTTTCTAGAGCCTGCGGCGATGGAGAATTATCAAGTTGTATGTCGTCACTCATTTAACCTGTAATTAGTGATAAAACCAGTTGAAAATAATATTTTTTAATGAAAAACACAAGAGAACGGGAGAAAAACGATAGGAAATTGGTTTGAAAAAGCGCCTCGCATTCAATTGTTGGCAGAGTGCCAAGTTTCGATGGAGCGCGTTTGCATCACTCGTATTTTCGTATTTTCAAACGTTCAAACGAGCATGGAATGTCGATACCAAAACCGTAAAGACTAAATAAATCTTATTTTCAGGTAAAAATGATGGACAAAGGTCTCGATACGACGTCTTCAAGCTTAGCAAAACTAATGCCTGCCAAAGTAAATTTAAAAGATAATTTTTTTTAATGTCTAAAGAATTTTTGTTATAGCAACCGCAAGACGCTACTCATCCAGTGAACAGTCTTTCGTTCAGTTCAAAAGGAGATCACATGATCATGTCGACAGACGACGACTCGATGTTTCTGTACGACATGAACACCGGAATGCGTTCCCGGAGTGTCAACAGTAAAAAGTACGGCTGCTCGCACGTTCGCTTCGCCTCTGATGCGCTCTGCGCACTTCATGGATCCACCAAAATCGACAGTAATCGTTCCAAATCGAGTATTTTTCCATTATTTTTGAATTTCAGATACCATCAGATATCTTTCCCTGACAGACAACAAGTACATCCGTTATTTTCAAGGTCACGACGGACTGTAAGAACGAATTCTTATTCCCTATTTTTTCATAACTTTCCAGAGTCACTGGTCTGAATGTGTCTCCACAAGACGACATGTTCCTCTCGGTGGCCAAAGACAAAACTATCCGATTATGGGACTTGAAGACGCACAATTGCATCGGACTCATGAATCTGGCAGCCACACCGATAGCCACTTTCGATCCTGAAGGTCTTCTTTTCGCCGCCGGCCTCGACAACAGCACTGTGAAGCTGTACGATCTGCGGTCCTTCGACAAAGGTCCCTTCTCGAGCTTCGGCCCCATTCCGAACCAGGAAGATTGCGAGTGGACGGCGATGCGCTTCTCGCCATGCGGGAAGTATATTCTTATCTGCACCAATACCCGCAAACTCATGTGAGATCTTTTCCATAGTTTTCAGTTTTGTACGCCATCTTATTTTCAGCATGTTGGATGCGTTCACCGGATCTGTAAAACACTGGCTCGGAGCACATCACAACAACAAGAGGGTCCCTCTGACCGCTTCCTTCACCCCGAACTCTTCGCACGTGGTGGTCGGGAGTTCTGACGGCCTGATCTACTTTTACGACGTCGAATCGGGAGAAGTGGCACTGAAAACCAAAAATCCGAACAATCTGACGTGTCACATCGCCGAATTCAGTCCGGCGCACTTCGTGATGGCGACGGCCGACAAGCAGCTCATTCTGTGGTGTGCCTCCGACGAATTGAAAGCCACATTTTAAACCGGATCTCAACCGTTATAATATTTCCCGTAAAACTTTTCTTAGCTCCTGAAATTATTTTCTGTATGTACTTTGAATAAAAATTGTGCATTATCTTCATTACTGCATTATATGCTGCGATCTAATGTGTATTTTCTCATAATTATTTCTCATGTTAATGGACGATCCCGGAAAAGAAAAGTTTCAGATGATCGACGAAGAGTTGATCGCGTTGCGGCAGGAAGCGTTCCAGGCTTTAACCCCTACAAAAGTAATCAGAGGCCACGTGGAATCCAGCGAAACTTTGCAAAGCTTTCAGAAGTTCGACGACACTTCCAACAGGATAACGGACTTGTCTTATTCGGAGGACGGAAGAGGACTCATCATTTCTGCAGAAGATGTGGTCATCGTCTACGATCTCACTGACGGAACCAAGGCAAAAAATGTAGGCGTTCGGAGATTGCAGCAGTTGCACACGGGAATTGCAGATACCGTGCGGGAAGTACGGATGCGATGTGATCGAGTACGCAGATATGGACACGTGTTTGCTTAGTTCCACAAAGTGCGACAATCAAGTGCGACTGCTGAGTCTCCAGAAGAAGAGCTACGTGCGATACTTTCCGGGCCACTCGAAGAGCGTCAACTGCATACAAATGCATCCGAAGGGCGAGACGACGTTCCTGACAAGCTCTCGCGATCAGACGATCCGGTTCTGGGACAAACGGACTTTCGACAACTTCGTAAGCTCACTCGAAATTCACTGAGGAAGAGAAAGAGAGTTCTTGCAGGCATTTCTGAACATTCACGCGATTCCTCTGATCGCGTTCGACCCGGAAGGCATCCTCTTCGCAGTGGCCACCAGGAACGACTCGATTAAACTGTTCGACATGCGATCCTTCGACCTCGGCCCCTTCCAGACGTTCCGAATCATGAAAAATGACGACGACGAGTGGACGAGCATCCAGTTCTCGCCTTGTGGCAAGTTCATTCTCGTGTCGACAAGTGCCGGCGGAGTGAAGTGGATCGATGCTTATGTCGGAAAGGTCGTCCATAACTTTGCAGAACACGATAATCACATGGTTAGAAGGCGGTCTCAAAATCTGAATTAGTTCTTTCTGTTTCCAGAACATCCCCCTCCGTGCGACAGTCTCATCCGATTCCGATTTCGTGATGGTCGGAAGTGGGGATCGACAAGTTTACGTCTATTCGACGGATTCCGGAGAAATCGTAAGCAGACTTCGGACCCCCTACTCCGCTCCCTCGCACATTGTCGCCTTAAATCAGAAACAGTTTTTGATGACGTCTATCAGCCAAGAAGTTTGCTTGTGGGCTCCTAACGAAGAATACTCACAGCACTAATCATGTTTTAACGGTCTCTCTTTGTAACATATCAGATTCGCATGAACAAAAACAACCTTTGTCAATAGCAACAGAAAACGGAAACAAAATAAACGAGATTCAGCAGTTGTAGATAGATTTCACTTCGACGACTTTTTTTGGTGGAAGGAGTTCACAGATCTGCGTGACAATGTTCCTATCCTTGCTGTCCATCAGAGCGATCACGAGCTCAAAACGGCTCACTTTACTGAGTCGGACAAGTCGCTCTGCGATGCCATCGGAAGGATTTCCAGCTTTCAGGTGATGTAGGAGTGCTCGAAACACTGAAGAAACGTGGCAGTCGTCGATAAGATCGTCGAAAAGGCGTCCATATTGCTTCAGATCGATAAGCTGCAAGGAAGGAAGCTCATGAATGACGATTTTGTCTCATTCTTACGAGGAAGTATTGAGCAAAAACCAGAGGATCCGTTGCCAGAAAACTGATAGCTGCGACAAAGTCATGGAAGTCTCTAGGAGCGGAGGGGATTTCTTTTTTCTGAATCTCTTCCTTTTGAACTGGCGTCTCTGGTTGTTTTGGCTCGTCGAACTCGATGGAGATCTCGACTAGAGCCTCCTCGGACTGCAGAAACTCGTCTCTCTGCACTGCCACCGTCTCTACGACGGCTTCGTTTTTCTTCCCTTTCAGCTCCTCCAGCAGTTTCTTCATCGCGGCATCGTTGGTAATCTGCACGCACTTCTCCATGTCCCGGTATGCCAGTTCGTGCAGCTTCATAGCTTTGAATGCTTGAGCCCTTCTGTAGAAGCCCTTCGAGGCCGTCGGATCCATCTCGATGCTCGCCGAGCAGTCCATCTGAGCCAGGAGATACAGATCCGCATTGAGTTCCGCCTGAGCTCTGTTGCTGAAAACAACCGAGTCCGGGTGGACTTCCAGGCTCTTCGTGTAGAAATTGATCGCCGTATGGAAGCGTTTCTGCTTGAAAGCCTCGTTTCCTCGCTCCTTGAGTCGCCTCGCTTCTTCTTTTTGCAATTCCATCTAAAAAGTAACCAGGAGCTGAGATGAATGCATGGAATAAGCTTGAAGATAAATTGAGATAACAGACTCAGGAAGCATGGAGTAAAAGAAATGAAGCAATATAATTTATCGGAAACCCGCGATGATTAAGTGGTTAGAAAGAGCTCAGTGGTTAGGCAGGACTAGGAAACGCGTTGGATTCACATTTTCTAGTTCCTCCGATCGATAATCGCGTTGACAATCCAGTATCAAAATGTAATCGAGCGCATATAAAAGTATCACAATGAATAAAGTAAGCGACTTGTGGGAAATCAGATTTGGAAGCTCTTGATGGATCGGAAGTCGGCTCTGAGTCTGACGAAATCGTGGATCAACTGCCGATCAACGTTCTCGAGTTGAGGAGAATGCGCTGCATCCTTGAGATTGTCGGGTAGCACGGCGAGCAGATTCGTGAGCGCTTGAAGACTTTCCCACTGGGCGAACGCGTTCTGAACGCGCCACTTCGAGACGAGCGTCCGAAGTTCGCCGACGTCGCAGAGTAGAAGAACGGCTCCTGTGGAGTTGTAGGTGAACTGCTGAATATGCGTCAGCATGAACTTGAAGAGACGAGTAGCAAGATCCGACTGGAGGGCCTCGAGATTCTCTCCGTCGCAGCCAAGTTCCATCGTGGCCACCTGGCTAGCGAGGAAGCGAGAGGCCGCCTTGCACTGCGGAGAGACGCGGATTTCGACCTGCTGTGAATCCGGACGGAAGTCGGTCTTCTTCTGCTCACTGAACAAGAATTTCACGTATCCGACGATGCCGTTCAGCTGTCTTTCCAGTCCGAGACTCATCTTCGACTCGAGCGATCGCAAGGACTGTTGCCACTTCTTCGAAACTGTCGGTTCGACAATCGTCTCCTTGATGATGGGAAAGATCGGATCCTCGAACTGTTTGATCATGAGCAGCACTATGCTCGTGCACTTAGCGACGACCGAGAAGAAGTAAGCAGGCGGTTCCGTTTTCGACTCAGCTAGAGAGATACCAGCCAGTCCGATCTCAACGGCGTAGTCGAGGTGCTCGGTATACAGATACTTCAGAAGAACGTCGACGATATTTTCGATGTGACGTGGCAGTTCGTCTTTGTCGCACAGCTGAACAGCTCGTGTGAATGCGTTTTTGGTCTCCTGGAGAATTGAGATCGCGACGTCTTCTGCGAGAAATGTCTCTCCTCCGTACGTCTCCACGTTCATCAGACGTGCGGTGACATCCCGCTTCAATTCGTGAAGACCGCCACCGATCTGCTTTTTCACATGCCTCTTCGACTCGTAGAATCTGAGCAGAAGGTGCGAGCACTGGTCGTTCAAGTAGCTCAGCTCCTCGCGGCAATAGGTCGAGAGGTATCTTTGGAAGATCGAATCGGTGAGTGTGGAAAGGAAGGCGCTGTCCGGACTGATATGGAGCTTCTCGAGTTCCTTGCACATCTTTAGAGTGCTCGAGTACAGAGAAGCGAGGTCTCGCAGGTAGTGCTCGTGATCTTCAGTGTTCTTGCATTCCAGAAGACGTGCATTGATCGATTCCTTCATTCGACCCGTGAACAAATTCAGCACGAGCTTCTGCATGACAGTGTGAGGCGAAGGGAAGATCGCAGAAATGCGGGGCTGTTGAGTGCGACACAACTGGAGACAGTCTGCCAGGATCTCGCCACCGTCGCCCCGTGGATGAATAGACTGACACAGATATTCGACGTACCGATCCACACATCCCGAGTACCCTTTAAACTCGCTTAGTATCTTCGCCACTTCGGCCATCTTCTTCTCGTCTCTTGGAAACCGGCCAAACTCTTCGATGAGCAGATCCTCGACGACTTTATATCTCTGTGCGATTCTTGCCTGCACAGTAGCGAACTTGTCCTTGTTCAGTTCCTGCGAGATGGAATACAATTTGTGTACCAGATCCGCCGACTCGAGCAGCTTGTCGGGGTCCGTGAAGATCATGGAATTGAGAGGCTGATCGGCGAGGAACTCCTCGAAGTGCTGCATCAGCTGGTAAGCGTCGTGAGCCCGCGACCTCGGCTGATCCACAGACTCCAGCTGATCGCCTAGGTGCACCACTTTTGTCGACACGTTCTGCATCGTCGCGTCCAACTGTTTCATTTTGTCGATCGCTTCCGAGTTCTTTTCGTGGAGCCTTTGAAGTTTCCCGACGTACTCCTTCTTTTCCTCGTTCATCTGCTTCTCGAGCATGTCGATTTTGCTCTGAAAATCAACTTTGGTGTTCGGTTCTCGCTTTCTGTTGCACCTGGAACTGGTCGCACAGCATCTGCAAGCTGCCAATCTCCTCTTCGAACCTCGTTTTCAACGACACCGGATCGCTTATCGTCTGGGCTCGGCCAGTCATCCGCCACGCCAACTTCTCCACCAGATCGATAGCGTCGAACGGCTCCTGCTCCAGATCCTGCACGTACGTCACGAACTCGCCACCACTCATCTGAACCGTAGGGATCAAAAGAATTCTTCGAACCGATCCAAATATTCTATGGTATTGAAAACCAGCAACATATTCCTTTTCCACACTATCAATTAATGTTTTTATGTGCTGGTAAAAGCGATGATTTTGAGTTTTGAGCAAAGAAAACTGGATGGGACAAAAGAAAAGCATGCAAGTAAGGCAAAATAAGTATGGCATCGGAAGGGAAATCGGACTAGAAAATGAGAAAATTGCAGAAGATTATGCAATATACAGAAAAAGGAGAACATTTACAACGGATTAACTACATTCTAACAGTTTGTCTATTTCTTTTCGGTCTTCTTTTTGTCGTCGTCGTCGTCGTCGAAGAAGAGCAGCGGGAACATTCCGATCAAGCATCCGATAGTGAGACCGGCCGCCCGTGCAGCGTTTGTCGTGTATCTCGCCTGCAAGCTGAGCGTTCCGAAGCCCCGAACAGGTGTTCACTCACTTTTCCGCTTTCCAACTGCTCGGCACTGAGCACGGGATGCTTAATTCCGACGCGTTGCACGGCGACTTCCACGTAGTGCGCGAGCCCGACGCCAGCGATGTCGGAGATTAGATTGCCGAGAGCTGCCGCCGCCATGGTTGAGATGGCCAAAACGGCGCCCAGTTGTTGGTCAATGTATTCCCCGGCGAGGATCATGATCATGTTGTCAAGTACGCCAAATCCGACAAATGGGATCGAATTGACGAGGAATATGCCCTTGACTTGCTCCGGTGTCAGCTCCGCCACCTTCCCTTTCTCCTTCTTCGACATGCACTCGTCCAGCGCTGTCTTCAGCATCTGCTGCTCTGTGCAAGTCAGCCGACTCGCGATCTCCATCGCGTCGTCGGGAGTCTCGATGATCAGCTTATCGAGATGCTTGAAAGCGGCAGTCGTCGACCAGCGAACATTCCGATGGCCGCCGGAGCTTACAAGCATCCGAGTGCCTGCTCTTCCGAACGTGGTCCACGCCATCCGAGCCGGCGAGCTGATCATTGCCTCGCAGCAACCTGGAAACTATGGAATTACGAGGAAATCAGGACGAAAGTTTAAAAAAAAAAGACGGGAATTCGAACCGATTTCTCAGAAAAAGAGGAATACCGGTGTAATCATTCATAAAAACCCAATCCGAGCACAGGAATTAAAAAAGCAAGAAAACGAGTATATGAATGGAAACTGCTCAATGGTTGTTGTTCCCGCGCCTTCCTCCACCTCTTCCGCCTCTGCCACGTCCTCTTCCGCGGGTTCCATGCTGGTCTCGTGCAATGTGCTGTTCGAGAACCTGCAAAGCGAAATGATACCACTTTATGACTCCGAAATGGCTATCAAACCTGCTCTTCGTGTGTTTTTGGTCGCCCGAAGGAGGCGTTTCCTGTGCTTCCTTGACGATTGTTTGGATTTGAAGTTTGCCGATCTGAGATGAGACGGATACCAATGCTAGATAGTGAAAAAAATACCAAAAGTCTGCTGTCGGAAGGTTTCTTTCTTCACTCCGTGCATCTCATCGGTGCGCCCTCCACGGTCTTTCGGAGCGTCTCCCACTGACAACGGATGCGCCTTGCTCTTCGTTCGGTCCCTTAAGTCAACAGTTTTTATCTCTCTCTGGTCTTTTCCTCGTTTTGTTCCACCTTCTCTCCATCGCAGATGCCTTTTGAATGTAAAGAAGCGATGAACTGGCAGAGAGAAGATGAGCCACGTCGCTTTTCGCCTTCACCTTTCCGATTTCCTCGACGCGAGCGGCAAGAATAGATTGGATATCTGCCTTGTGAGCCTTCAAACGGTCGTTCCAGAGAAAAGATTCGACTGTCACTTTCAGACGACTATTGAGAAGCAGAAGTCGGTTATAGAAGTCACGGGAGAACGCCTCGCATTGCTGAAGGAACGGGATGACTTTAAGATGGAAATTTCGCTCACTTTCTCGATCTCCGGCAACGTTTTTTCGTCAAGAGTGGCTTTGAAAATCGGATTTCTCTGACTCTGCATGACTCTTCCTTCCGTTTTCTGTCTCAACGCTTCCAAGACTTTCCACTCGTTCCCGCTTCCAGACTGGTTTGCAACATTAATAGTTTTCAGCGCAGAATCGATTATTGGAGTCAGCTCCAAATCGCGTTTCTCAGATATTATATCTCCTGATTCGATTCTTTTCAAAGTCATGAGACGAGCAGTCTTCACTTCAGAATCGAGAAACGTCGAGAGAAGATCCCGGGCGGACTGAGATTCGAAACGAGAAGTGATTTCTCCGCACGTCAGTTCTTCGTGCGGACATTCTGAAGTGAGACGTTCGAAAAATTATATTTAAAGTAATAGTACCTAGTTCGAGAAGGAAAGCACTGAGATCGTAGAGAAACTCGATAAGATTATGTTCGTCTGCCTGTCGGACGCACTCTTCAATCTCGTACAATTCGCGAATTTCCGCGCATTTCTTCCCAACTTGAGTAGCGAAATCGACAGATACTCCGTCCGTCATTCTGGAATTGAAATTCAAGAGATGGGATAGAAGAAAATGGAAAAGAGCCGGCAAGAAGTGGAGTAAACAATCGGGGAGTTTACACTAATCGATTTATACTGCGATAACAACGATTGGCGTCGGCGAGAGCGAGAATGTTGGTGACATGTTACGAAATCGGTTGCTTTTCCATAGGGTTTGTGTCATTTCGGTACGTAAAAATAGAGAATTTGTCGTAAAGTATAGCGAAATTGAGCGTTTTTGAATTATTTTTGAAGGCTTTTTGTTTTGTCCGAGAGGAGTACACGTAGTCATGGCCTAACTTTTCCGCGATTGCGTACAATACACAATGGCGAGTCTCTGGTCTTCAGCCCAAAACTGAATAAAAAAGCTGCTCGGATGTTATTCGAATGAATTGATGGAAAAGGGAACCTGTTGGAGAGACTTGGTACTTGTAACAATCGAATTCATTCATCAGACAAACATAATGGCAAGTGGAAATTGACCCTAACATTGGAAAGCTCGAGTTCACAGAAGTCGAGAGAGAAGAATGAAACAGTTAATTACAGATATGAATGTGAGCGAATATAATGGAATTTATAAACAACAATGTTAGTGTTTGATCATGAATTTCCACAAGTCTTCTACGTGGTTTGCGAATCCGACGGAGAAAATGATGGCCGAAACGGCGGGAAGCACCATTGCAGGCGCTGTTTTTGACCTGAAGAAGCGGAAATTCAATTTGTCCAGAATGCATAGTATACCTCCAAATCGAAAAGAAGACGGTAAAGACGAGAGAGGCGAAAACAGCGGTGAATGTGATGGCGAAGAGGTTGGAGTCGTACATGGAGCTGTACTTGAGCACGACATTCAGGAACACACCCGGGACCATTATATCGAGGGCGGCGAGACTCTGCTTGTTTCCCTTCATATCACGTGGCACGAGGATCATCAGAGGGGCTCGGTTCTCCTTGGTGACAGTGCTGAGGAGGTCGACGACATAGAAGAAGAATAGGTCGAAGAGCGACATTCCGATGACAAAGACGACGGCCGTCTGGTAGCTGACTGCCTGGATTCTGGAACAGACGACGTAGATGGACGCGAAGGCGAGGATGTCGTTTGAGATCCAGTTGCCGGCAAACTCGTGGTAGATTCCGAACGAGAGCGAGATTAGGAGGGAAGCGTACATCATCGATTCTTCGTGGTAGTAGAAGTAGAAGGCTAGATGTGAGAGAAATATGCAGGGGAAAGGACACAACGGGCTTACACATGTTCTGACTGAAAGATTCGAGAAGGATGATGTGAATGCATGCGACGGAAGCCCAGATCGGAACGTGTACAGCGAAAAGCTCGGCAATTATGTCAAGAAGACTGAAAAGCTCCGGGTTAAGGAGGGCTAGGCGCTTCGGGAGACTCACTCCAGTTGAATGTACACTCTCGGTCCTCCATCCGTACTCGGCAGAAGGCTCAGGGCACTCAGCGAGTACGAGAACAGGTCGATCTGGAATGAAACGACGTCTTCCTGAGCCAGTCTTTCAAATCGACCCACGTCTCCCAGTTTCTTGTAAATGTCACATTTATCGGCAGTCGACTCTTCTCCACACGTCCAAACTACCTGCCCCTTTTCGGGAGAACCACTCGTCGAGGACTTCCTGCTGGATCTCTGACTTGCCGAGACCCAGTTCATCGAGGACTTCGTTGGCATAATATCTTGCTTAGTTTTCGAGTTTGTCCGACTTCTGGTCTCCGGCGTCGTCGAAAACGACTCTTCTGAATTTAGTTGACATCTCATGCTTCTGCAGATCTTTCCTTACCTGGTGGCACAATTATCTTGTTTCCGTCATCCGCGCTCTCCACCACGAATCGCGATCTCGTCAGTTTCCGTGGCGGAGGTGTCTCGTCGCCACTGTCTTCGACGAGTTTCGGGGCGATTCCGTCCTCCTCCTCCATTCTCTTGCGGTGACTTCTCACCGTATTCTCGATGTCAGCTTCCTCGATATCCGAAAGAAGTCCTAAAATTGCCTCTGAATCGCGCGACGTCTCTCGGAACAGTCTTACTTCTGATTCTCTGCTGTTGCTCAGCCTGCTCATCTCCGAGAGAAACGGAAGCGCGTCTGCTGATTTCCCGCGACACTTTGCGAGAATTGAACGAAGAGGAGACCTGAAAGGTTCGGGGAAACGGAAACTGATCAATCAATCAATCACATCATCAACTGGTTCATTGTACAGTCGCCGTTTGATTTATCACGTGGTGAGATCAGACCTACTTTGAGTTCTTTCTCCGCTTCCTTCGCCGTTTGCCTGTCTTTTTCGATGTCGGCGCTCCGCTTCGTGCCCAAATACACAAAGTAAAGGACGATCGAGAACACGAACGGAAGGATCATAGCGGGCACTTTGTCCATGAAAAGGACTGTTGTCGAGTCGAGCTGAAGTCGAAAAGTCAGCGGGAAAGGGCGAAGAAGAAAGAAAACCTCGAAAAAGTAGACGGTGGAAGCTCTTCGGCATGACTGGTAGAGTACGATCCACGAGAGAATCAAGATGCTCGTCGAGGCGGCGATCTTCGCCACGTCGTCGCGCATCGTCTCCTGAGCACATTTCGTTTTACTCATTCTGGCTTTGCGGGTCGCGTGCTACTAGAAGTGGTGACGAAAACAAGAGTGAGAGACGGAGGCGAAGAGACAGTGAGGAGGGATCGTACTATATAAAGACCTGTTTTTGCCTCGCTGCCATGCGGACGGAAACGTGCATCAGCGGGGAAAAAGAGAAGAAAAGAGAAAATCAATCTGCCTCCCTGCAGGCCAGTGACCAACATTTTTAAAGAGCACCACAAACACGTGGTGTCTCTAGCACGAAGTTGTTTACGCTCCCTGCCCCGGAACGCCGGCCGATCAGAAAAAGTTCTACATTGAAAGTAGGATTTCCTGGCTGCTCCCTGTTAATTCGGAATATGAATTCACCTCTTTTCCGCAACACTTTATTTTAATTATGTAAAAATGGGTTTTCAAGACAGAAGTTAAATAGGGTTGGATTTGCGTACACGGAATACGAAAACTGACATAAAACTTTGTAAACAGAACAGAACGAAATAATTAGAGAACTTCTTATCAGTTCATCGAGATTCTTCGGAGGAATTAGAGTTTCAGGTGTTGTTGCGGAAATTTTTATCGAGTATTGAGCGGTGTTTAGTTGCGTGGGGAAGCAGAGCGGCTGCGAGAACGGCTGCGAGAGCGGGAGCGGCTCTTCGAACGCGAGCGGTCACGCTCTACTGGAGAACGCGATCTGGAAAATACAATTAGAAGAGTGGCAAAGAAGATTATATACCTCGAGCGAGAACGATCTCTCTCACGACTGCGATCACGGCTTCTGTCACGGCTGCGGTCCCGGCTACGATCACGGCTGCGGTCACGTCCACGATCACGAGAGCGAGAACGAGAGCGTCCTCCTCCTCGATCTCCGCGGTACGGCGAACTGAAAAATATTTGATTAAAACCAGCACGGAAGGGAATGTCGTTGTACAATCCGGGGTCCAGCAGGTAACAGCAAACAAAAAAGTTCACCCGAAACTTTCTTACTGAATGCGATGAGACAGCCGACGTATTCATGGTGAGACGAGGTTGTCGGAGCTCGATTCATGTACTACTGCGGCGGAGATTTAGCTGCTCAAAAGCGCCAGAGAGAAGTTGCTGGTGGAGATTTTGAGAGAAGAAAGAGGCGCGAAGTGGTGCGGAAGAGAAGAATGTGTCGAGAAGACAGAAGATGAAGAGAAGTGGAAGAGAGTGAAGTTTGGGATGGCAGATGGGGACGCGGACGGGCGGCGTCCGCTAAAAATGAAACTTTGGTCCACTGCTTCCATGACTAGATTTACTTAAACATTCGCCTCACAAGAAATGCAGCGAATTCTAATGTCTACGGAAAAGTATGTTCTTCGAAGCCCTGAAAACTAACCGGTCTCTTCCTCCGCGCGGACCTCCGAAACCACCTCCGCGGCCACCACCTCCTCCGTTACGCCGCTGTCCATGAGACAGCTCGACGCGAGCACGGACACCACAGATTCTCCTGAAAACTTGCGAAATACGACGAAAAATGAATGCTGAAACTCACGATCCATCGAGAGCGCGGACTGCATCCTCAGCATCGCGCCCATCGTCGTATTCGACGAAAGCGAATCCTGGAGGGCGGCGAGCCACCCATACCTTGCGGATTCTTCCGAATCGATCGAAGACTTCCTCCAACTCTTGCGAGGTTGCATCGCTCGGCAAACCACCGACGTAGACCTTCGCGTCCATGCTGAAAACGATGGGTTTGACGAATATTTTATATTGAAAAGGACGAGTAAATTTTTGAAATAAAGAGAAAAGAAGAGAGAGTAAATTTGGCCAGCAAAACGGGAAAGATAGGAGGAGCTGGGAGCGCGAAACCACGACGACAGATGTTTGAACCCACGCGCAGCGGCCGCGTCGCGGTCGATACGGTAACACTTGTTTCAACTGTGCATTTGTCGGGACGAGATATCTGCACGCATGCAATATCGAATTTTTCAGAGCTGCCGGTAACTCAGAATATCACGCGCAAGGAATTGATTCTCAGGCGACTATAAATGCTTGTTGGCGAAAAAGAAAGCATCGCATTAAATTCTGTGAATTGGAAAGATAAATCGAAAAACATCAGTAATTTATCAATATATCTTGAACATGCATAATAAATAACTGGATATTACGATTTCCATAAAGTCATGATTGACTTTCCAAGAACCCGTTTAACTATTTTTAATGAGTTGGGAAATTTATTTGCTCAAGCAGAGGAAGCAGAGGCACGCGGCGAGCCCAGCGAGGCAGCACATGTCTCCACCTCCGCCTCCACGTGACTCGTGGTGGTGGTGATGATGTGAGTGGCAATCGTCGACTCTGCAAGAAGAGAGGACGTTTTCTGAATCCGCGAGAGTCTCACATGACGGTCTGCGGTTGCTGGTAGTAGACTGCGTAAGCTGGCTGGACTCCCTGACCGATGGGAGCTCCAGGCTGAACGGTGTAGACTTGTCCGGGAGGCGGCGGGGCCGGATAAGAAGTGTACGGCTGGAAATAAGGGGGTGAGAAAGAAAGATTCCCAAGGACTCACTTGGTTGTACGGACTGTATGGAGGTGGCGGGGCGCTCATTTCTGAAGACTGAAACAGTGATAAGAGCGAAAGCGGTGCGATGAGAGTTTATAAAATACTCGGAGTCACTGTTTGCATATCGCTGATTCACTTCGAGTGACGAAAGTATTTCCTTATAATCGGTTCGACATGAAACGAATCACACTTGTTTATTATTCACAGAAATGTTGATAAAAAGAGTTAATGAGGGAGGACTAGACAGTGAAGAGGTCCGGTTTTGTTTCCGTCCGATAGTGTTTCCTGTAGAGCGAATCAGACTGACACTGCCGGAAGAGGACGGCGAGAAGAAAGAAGAAGGCGATGACGGCCAGCGAGAACGTGTTCGACACTTTTTGGCTCGACTCAAAGTCCGGTTGCCCGTCAAACTTCAGATTTCTGACGTGGTACAGCATTGCTCCGAGCGCCCACTGCATCTCTTCTCCCGCTATTTTGAGTACGCTCTGGAACAAGTTGCTCTTCTTGTCCACGTTGAATCCTTCGTGCAGCACTGAAGTTATCCAGGCCGCCTTGAAACAGTTAGTTTGCAATCGCTCGAAGTCCACGTTCGGGAACTGATTTTTCGCGAATCCATCTTGGATCTCGTTCCAATCCTTCCCGCAGAAGTTGCGAACTTCGTCGGCGAACGACTCGAAGTGGTACTCTCCGCCGTGTCCGAAGCTTTGTGCAGTGTACCAGTACTCGGAGAATCCGTACAGTTGAACGGCGGAGAGGTTCACGGAAGGAGCTGCCACGTGGCGGAGGAAACACGTGTCGACGGGACAGGAAGGCTTGCTCGGATCGTCGAAGAGCGAGGAAACTCGTGCGAGACACACGTCCCACCGCCCGGATCCCTGAAAGATCGGAACAGCGATGAGAGGTGTCAGGAAGGTCACTCACGTTGAGAAAAACTTCTCCGATTTGCTTCTGCAGTCCTTTCGGAGCACAAGAATCTTCCGATTCGCCGTGAGCAACGAGGGAGTGCTCGTACTTTTTGAGTCCTTCGTTGGCTCCGTAGCCGAGGAACGTTGTCGAGTATATTTTGTATTTGAATTCGTTTTGGGTGTTCTCTGGATGCAAGTCGATGTCGAAGACGTTCTCGCTTCTGAATTCCTCTTCCTCGGGCATCTCGAATGCGATCTGCACACTCGCTCCGCCCATGTCGATCATTCCGACGCTCGGCTTCTCATCCGTTTCGAACCTACCTGCAACAATCCAGATCCAAAGAAATTTCTGGGATTTTCCGATCATACCGAGTATGTAGTTAACTGCAATCCAACTGTAAATGCCCTCCCACGCCCCGTCGATCACACGAATATTTGAATCGACCACTCGAAGAGACGTCACTTTTTTGAGATCTTTTCTCAATGTTTCGACTATCGCCGTTTTTTTCCTGAAATTTCCGACTTTCAGAGATTTCAGCTATCCATACTTTTCAGGAAGAAGTCTCATTCCAGCCGTCGCGAATATCAAGAGATCCGTCTCGGCCAGTTTGTGAGCAGGAATGTGCTCTTCTGCGAACCGGAGCAGTGGCGAAACATATTCTGAGAAGTCTTTTCAGAAAAGGGAACTGGAGTCGCAACTCACCGATGACCTTCTCAGGGTGGTCCCCGAAGGTGCTGAGTCCGGGAGAGACCTTCTTGACGACGGGCTCCTCCGCGTGCACCAACGTGTCGATGTCTGTCAATCCGCCGCTTCTGCTCCTCAACGTGTACACGAACATGCGAGTGCCACTGGATCCGGCGTCGCAGATCACTCCGTACTTGACATCTGAACTTCTCTGGATCGGAGAGATTCACTTCTTTTCTGCTCACCGTCCAGCTCGTTGTCCTGAATGTTCCTTGTGATTCTCGGACGGTCTTCTGAATGTGTGAGTGTGAACGGAGCCACCGAGAAGACGATGAGCACGAAGGAGCAGGCGAGCAGAAAACCGTACACGTTGAGGCTTCTCATCGGCCACCTGAATCGATCGATTTTAGCTTTATGGGGTAGCGGCTTCGGTCCGGGACTGGATCTTTATCTGGATTGCCATCTTTCGCACGGAGGAATACTTTGATGTGACGTCTTCTGTCTACACTATTCAGGCGATGAATAAATCGGAAGCGAGTGGACATAATGAATTTATGAGATTGAAAAGAGTAAGTATAAAATGGAAGCGAGAATTAATAAATACAGTAGGCTTAGAAGAATGTGTCGATGTAGGGCATTGGCTCGTCGTGCTTTCCGGGACGCCGCAGTTTCTGGCCGAGACTCGGTTCTTTCAGAGTCTTGATGTTCATCTTTGCCGACCTCTGACGACGTACCTGGTGCTGTTTGCTGTTAGAATTGTTTTTTGACACTTTCAAAACTTACGGTATCTGTCAGTTCGGAATTTTCCAATCGGACTGTCGGAACTGGAGTCGACGGCTTTTTGAAGTTTTCTACCGGGTCTTTTTTCTTTTTCGAGGCGGATTGTGGGACCGGCTTCGTGGCGGAGACGTTCGGCGTGGCGACAGGAGGAATGCTCATCGGAGCTCGTCGAGTCGGCTTTGCAGGAACGTCCGCTTGCTCCGAGAAGGTGTCGTCGACTGGAAGTGGTATTTCTCCGTTAGTAATGCTCCAAACTCAGGAAGACTTACATGTGAGATTCTGAAACAACTCGCTTCTCCTTCCTCTTCCAGCAGCGTTTCTCATCCGTGGAGTAGCGTTTACAACGGAGGAACAGGAAGAAGACGCAGGAACTTCGACAGGAATTTCGTTTTCAGCCTCTTCCCGCTCAGCACAACCTCGCCGAATTGGAGACTCGTCCACTGAATGTTTTTTGTTTATGATTTTTAAACGGAAAATTTTGTACATCTGTCCAAATTTATTTCAAGTTTTGGAGCCCGTCGACTCATGGTTATTTTGGGCTCCGGCTCAACGTCTTTGAACAAATGGGTCATTTCAGATCCAGTCTGCTCTAAAATCCGCACGAGCTTCCTATTGAGAGCAGCTGCATGAGAAAGTTTGCTCTGAACTCGTTGCTCAACAATCAATTCTATCCTTCTTTCATCTGTAGCATCCGTCAGCTCTTGATTTCTGAAAATCTCTGTTCAAGACGAAGAGAAGCTGTGCAGTTTTACTGTTCGCGCAATCTCAAGTTTTCGTCTCTCAATTTTTCGATTGTTTTTGCACATTGAGTGAGTTGTTGCTGTAATTCGATTCGGTTTTGAGCTTATTTTCAAAGGATAACTAACTTTGTACAGAAGATTTTTTTTGATGAGCGATTCGTTGCTATTTTTGTAATTTACCTCTGTAAATGAATTCGGAAGATGGAGAAAGTAATTTTCTAAAAAGCACACCTTCTTTCGACGCTCTTTTTTTCGCCGGTGCACCACCTCCAAACACTGACTGCGCTGTTTTTGCGTCCATTTGTCGAATTCGATCGAATGTTTCAACGAAAAGTGTGAATAGAGCAGCAGCAGCGTGGCAATGTGTGGCAGATCACAAACGGCGAGAAACGAGAATTCGAACGATCGCCTCTTTGCTAGGTGGCGAGTGTTTGCGGACTTGCGCTACGTTCGACGACACTGAACTTGTCGGAAAATCAATCCGGCAATTCGTTTTCGAGTTTATTCGATCGAAAATTCGAAAACGGTTTTTCCTGTTCGACGTATTCTTCCTATTATCAGTTCGTTGCATTCTTCTAAACAAGTTGAAAATTCAAAAAATTCAGAAATGATGCCGTCGTCGACAACGACTTCGAGACCTGCAACAGCAACGTATTCTCAATCATCTGCTGGTGCCACGGCCAACGCGACCGAATTAAACCTTCTGTCAACGACTACTGCAAAGCAGACAGTTAATCATTTTCCTTCGGCATCGGCAGCAAACTTGACGGCTTCTGCTCGACCTCCAATGACATCTTACCCGTCTGCAGCAATTGCAAAGCCGCCGTCTTCGTTTCGGCCAGCAGCATCAACAACTAACGGGGCATTATCTGTCTCACGCCCTTCAGCAGCATCGATGCAGTTTGGGACTACTGCAACACCCACGACTTATGTGGCGCAGCCGTCGGCGTCTTATGCGAAACCATCGACGTCTCTTTCAAGGCCGTCGACATTAACTGCGCAGCCGTCAGCGTCATTTTCAAGGCCGTCGACATTAGCTGCGCAGCCGTCGGCGTCTTTTTCAAGGCCGTCGATATCAGCTGCGCAGCCGTCGGCGTCTTATTCAAAACCATCGACGTCTCTTTCAAGGCCGTCGACATTAGCTGCGCAGCCGTCAGCGTCTTTTTCAAGGCCGTCGACATTAGCTGCGCAGCCGTCAGCGTCTTTTTCAAGGCCGTCGACATTAGCTGCGCAGCCGTCAGCGTCTTTTTCAAGGCCGTCGACATTAGCTGCGCAGCCGTCGGCGTCTTTTTCAAGGCCGTCGATATCAGCTGCGCAGCCGTCGGCGTCTTATTCAAAACCATCGACGTCTTTTTCGAGGCCGTCGACATCAGCTGCGCAGCCGTCGGCGTCTTATTCAAGACCATCAACTTCTGGACCGCAGCCGTCGAATTATTTTCAAGGACCATCAACTTCCGCTGCAAGATATTCACCGCCACCCGCATCGTCGTCGTCGGACTCGCGCAAGCAAAGAGAAGAGGGTGCCATTCTGGAATCATTCTACCTCGAAGACTTCGAAGACTGGTGTCCGACCGACATGGTTATCCGCAGAAAGCATTTTGACCGGATTCTTCATGAGAGAGCGTTGATGATGATCGAGTACACAAATCGGAGAGAAGCCGCTAGGAGGAAGAGAAAGCACCCGTAATCGAACCAAATAGCAGAGAACATACCGTATTTACTCTATAAGAACGGAAATCCGTTCTATCCTTAACAACATCGAAAAATCCATAGAGAATCCGACGACTTTGAGCATTAGGTGCCGTTTTATTCACAAAGATCTTGCGCGAGTTCCATTCTAATAGAGTAAACACGGTAAAACATCAACTAATCACAATATTATCATTTATTTTAAAATAAATCTTTCTTTTTCGAGTTTCTTGAGGATACTTCACACTGAACATTATGCATTTTCCTTTCGACACTCGCGATCTTTTCCTCCACTTCGCGAAGAGAAACGGTCATTTTTGAGACGGTGTTCTTATCGTTGCGGTTTCTCTGGATGCCCTCATTCAGCTTTTTCTGCTTCGTCTTCAGCTGCTTCAGTTCGAGCTCCAGATCCAGATTCTTGGCTCCGAGTGATTTCGACGAGTAGCCCGCCATTTCTTGTTTTTCCTGCCGAACGTCAGCCAACGTTCTCTCCGTTTTTTGCTGGAAACACTGTTTTTCGGCCAGAAAAGAGATTGGACGAACCTCTAGTTTCCTGTTGATAAACGCGAAGATGTCTTTCTCGCAATCATCGGAAGTCACCAATTTTCTTCTTTTCTTCCGTTCCTGCCCTTTTCCATCGACGAATTTCCGTTTTTTCGTCATCACTTCGTCGAGAGAAGCGTCTGGAAAGCGGCAAATGCATCGTATAAGATCATTGTTCTCACTTTTCGGGCAAATTCTGGCCTGGATGGCGTGGACGATGCCGTCGCTTCTCTTTCCGAGCCCCTCGCCGACCTTGTAGCCCATCTTCATCATCAGTTTCATGCCCATTCCGCCGCCATTCCAATCTCCCAACTCGCCGACTGTCCGGTTTCCGACACTTGCTCCCTTCAATTGCTTCCACTCCTCCTCCTCCTCCTCCTTCTTTTCCTCTTCCTCAGATTCTCCAATCGGCACTAGATCCTTCCGGCTTGCCGACACCTCCATTCCGCTTTTCAGCACTTTCACTGCAACGTTCTGCCCGTCGATAGCACTGATTCTTCCGATTTCCCAAAGATCGGCAGGTCCCTTCACAAGCACAAGCCTTTGTTCTACGATAGAAGAGTAGTCCGGCTCTTGGAAGTCTCTGATCTTCTCCAGCTCCACAGAATATCCGTGACTGAACCGGCAGTTTGTGTTGTATCGGCAATTCGACGAGGACAGAAAGTGGGTGCACGCCTTCATGGCAGAGCACGTCGGATGCGAGAAAAGGACGCGCACCCGTGTTGACGACTCGATTTCCATTATGATGGCCGTGTGAAGGGCGAGAGATCGGTCCGAATCGAAAGGAGCGAGGCACCGGGAGCCGAGCAAGTCTTCTGCTTCCACGTCCGGATCGTCGTCTCCTCGTTCTTCCTTCTCCTCTGGCACGTCCTGCTCTTCCATCAGTTCGATTATTTCCTCCAGATCGGCCTTCGTCTGCTCCAGCTCACTCTTGTTTGATTCATCCGATTCTTCGGCCAACAATCTCTCAATCTGTCGAATTTGTTCCTTGTATCCTTCCAGTTCGCTCATCTTATTCAACTGAAAATGTCCGTCTGAAACCGACCGTTCCCTGTCATCACCATATTTCTTGTTCAAATATATCGCTCTTAGATCCAACTAGTCCATCTATCTAAAGTTTTGCATTGTATAATAGTCACATTTTATTAAATACAGAGACTAGTTTTCAATTACTAACAAAAAGAAAAGAAGTAGAGATGGGATCTACAATTAGGTGTGTGTATGAGAGCTCACAACCAATTCAGCGAGGGTAAATGGAGGGAAGAAAGAACAAGCTATTGTACAAACTGCAGAGAGATAGTTAAAGCACGAAGAGCGGGGTTGGAGTCGGAAAAGGATGAGTGGAATGGGACAATCCACTGAGATGCGTATGGAATGAGCCGGGAAGGGACAGGTTGCACGGGTTAGAGGAGGCCGCTCTTGCTCAGTTCGGACTGCAGAAGATTGAAGACGTTCAGCTGATCCTGAGGATCAAGGGTCATGATTTGGGTAATGAGCTTGGAGGCGTCGGGCACGCGGATGAAGCTGTGGATGTACACCATCACGAATGTTCCCATTAGAAGCTGACAGTCGAACCGATCCATCAGGCCTCCATGTCCTGGAATCACGTCTCCGAAATCCTTGATCTTGAACGCGCGTTTGAATCCACTGGCGAAAAATCCTCCAAACGGTCCGAGGATCGACGCAAACAGACTGAGAGCAATGCTGTGGAAGATGAACGGGAACAGTTGGATGACGGGCTCCTTTCTTAGAATCTTGAAGACGAAAGCGAACGGGCGTGGAACCGGGTAGTCTTGAAGTTGGAAGGAGAGCGGGATGGTGCAGTTGGAGCTGTCCGTCTGATAGTGCTGAACCGGGCACACGAAGAATGGACGGTTGTATAGGGCGAGAGACAGAAGAATTCCGAAGACCACAGTGGAGAAAGCTCCGCCGATGAAGCCTTCCCACGTTTTCTTCGGTGACAACTTGATCAACGGCGTCTTTCCCCAGAAGAATCCGAACATGTACGACATGACGTCGCAGCAGATGATCATGGCGACAGGGGCGAGGAACCAGATGAGGCCTTGGAATATGTTCTGGATGATGAAGAACGACTGACTGACGATGAGCAGAAGGGTCAGATGGGTCCAGGCGAACAGGGAGAATTGTCTCATGTAGTAGCCCTTGCGAAGAGAGAGGACGAATGAGACGAATCCGATGCAATAGAGGGCGAACGAGATGAGACGGTGGTAGGCGACGAGGAAGTGCAAGAAATTCTGGAAGGGTGCGATGTGTCCCGAGTGGTTAGGCAGATCGAAACTCACGTCCTTCTTTAGCACGATTCCCCAGTAGTCTATGAGACTTTCTCCGAAAAAGAAGTAGTTGCTGGTGAGCAGGAAGTACCAGGAGAGAGCACGGAACCATGGGAAGTCGTACATCCGATAGACGGCCAATCCGATCGAAATAATCTCTTGGAAGCATTTGAACTGTATTGCGAAGACCTGCGAAAGTCGTCAATCAAATGGGAGCAACGATTTCAATGTCGCGAACCAGGAACATTAGCCACGTGGCGCCTTTGCTGACGATCACCGTGAAGCTGGATATCATTATAACGGTGAACAGTCCCCGAACCACCCAGTTTCTCCATCTCGGCGGAAGCGACTCCAGAAGCGAGTCGGCGAACTTTCCCAGGCTTCCCGAGTCTTGTGGAATGGCTCTTGTTAGCCGTTCCATTCTGAAAAAGTCTCGTTTCAATTCTTTGGTCCGTTTTTCTATTTCATAATTCGAACAACACAACATTCCAATGACTCACTCGTTTTCTCTCTTTTTCGAGCCGGCATCACTAAAAAGAGGCAAGTGTTTGTGTTACTTTCCCCCCGTTTTTACTGTACTTCGCACTCTGACCTACCTGTCTTCGTCCTGCATCACCGCATCCATGTCGCTTTCGTCACTTGTCGGCCGCACGTCATCTTGCTGCGGCGCCTTCAGATGCTCGATCGCCGGCGAATCTGGTGCTCGCCTCTGCCGCAGTTCAGCATTTTCGGCCGATGCTGGGTCGGTCATCTGGAAGAAAGAATGGATTTGAAGAGTAGAAACATTCGGGGAAAATCAGTGACAAAAAGAGTTGGCGAGGGCGCAAGAGAGGCGGAAACCATGTGTGTCTCGGTTGGGAAGACTAGTCGCAGGGTAAACAAGACGGAGGCGCGAGAGGCGCAGAGATGGCGAGACAGTGGCGTCGGAGGGGAGACGCGGACGGTCAGACGCCTCTCTGATTGGATCGTCGTCGCGCGAGGGGGGCACGACGACAAAACGCTTCAAGCACGAAATGTAGCACTCTTTCAGAAATTGAACTTGTGACTTTGCAGAGATGAATATTTACCGACGGGGTTTCGAGCACAGCGACATTCGTAAATAAAACCCATGAAAACTTTGAGAGTAAGAACTGATAAAGACAATGATCGTATGTCGGGAGAGAAGGGAGATACGCTGCAAAATGAAAACAAAAAGTACACTCAACAAAATATCGTAAAATAACTGATTTTCATGTTCGAGTGTCTGCATATTTCCGTGATGGTGTATGCACAGCTTGTATGGGCTATCGAATTTACAGTAATCGAGGCTGCATCCTTTTGTCTATCAGTGCGCGCCTCGATTCACAGATATTAAACTTCGAGGCAATCTCTAAATAGACACACACACACGCACACGAAAACAACAGAATGTTTTGTTTGACCTCGAGAGTCGCTGGCGTCTTTGTAACTTCAAAATGAAAACACGAAAACGAGAAGGGGGCGGGAAGCAGCTGTCCGGAAACGAAAAAAGAGAGACGAGCGGATAAAAACGAGAAGTAGGAGATCACAAACTGGTCGGCGGGACCGCGAGAAGACCGAAAACTGATGTCGTGCCGCGCTCAAACGTATATGTGTACATAATCTTCTGCAAATGAGCGGGCGAGAGCTCGAATCGATGATGCTCGCGGAGCCGGCGGTTGCTATGAAAATGCGAGTGGCACACGCGAGCAGGCACGTCTACTAATGAAAAAATTGCGGGCGGAAGGAAGGAAGGAAGAGAGGATGCCTGACTGCTCACCGACAATTACGGAAATGGAATGTGACTTCTGGATTGAGAGGGAGGGAGAGAGACGAAGAATTGAATGCGTGCAATTGTAAACAAACGAAAAAGAGTCTGAAATTAGAAGAAGAAGAAGACGCTTCTGGTCTCCACGCCTTCTTCCCCAGAAGACGTTGTCATTCCAGAGAAATTGATAGGATCTCCTCCTGGTCCTCGAGCTGCACTGAATTAGTTCAGTGAGCGGAAAGTGCAACTCTCCAAGTGTCACAAGAATCGCTCGCGCTCCTTCGATGCTCCTCCTGCTCGGGCTCTCCTGCTCGGGCTCTCGTGCTCGGGCTCTCGTGCTCCCTTCCTCTCTGTTCCTCTCTTCCAGAATCGATCGCTCCCAGCTGCTCGGGCTCCCCGCGCGCGGCTCTCTCCTCTGCGTCTCGCCGGCTTCTTCCCGCCCTTCGTCGGCCCGATTTCTCTCCCAGCCACGCGCTATTTCGCCGACGTCTCGTCAGTCAATAGTTCGTATCCACCCCGCATTTCCCTTGTCTAATGTCCATTTCGTGCCGCCAGAACCTCTTTCCTCTCGCCTCGCCACTCACTTTACATAACCTCTCCCCTCCGAGAAGCTCCTCGTTTCTGCATGTTTCGCCTGCTTTATTTCCCGTTAATTTCAGGAATGCCTCGAACCGACAGACATCATAACGAGCGAGAGAAGGAGAGAAGAAGACGTCCTCGCCGGAGAGAAGACAGCTACGACGAGTACGAGGAGGAGGGCGGCATATCAGGTGAGAGACACACAACAACAACCACTCGTTTCCGAGGAAGTTCTCTTCATTATTCTTCACTGTACTAGCAAAAAGCTGTAGTAGTAGGAGGGACTATAAAACCAAACTGTGAGGGTTCCTCTTCCAGGATGGAAACTCGGCCTCGTCATCGGAGTGATCGTCGTCTGCTTCGCAATGCTCTACCCAAGCCTCTTCCATCCGATGATCATGGGCTTCCTGGGTCGGAGTCCCCAGCCGTCTCCGTCGATAAACCAACAGCGTCCGCCAATTCACCCCGCAATGGGCGGCGGCGGAGCACGTCATCCGGGCGGCGGCCATCCGTCACGACCCGATGTGCACCCGGCGATGAGAATGGCTCAGGCGCAGGCGGAAGGGCAGTCGGGCGGCTCGAAGGGCATGTTCACTTGGATGCTCCCGATTTACACGATCGGCGTCGTGGTCTTCCTACTGTACACTCTGTTCAAGTCGAAGGGGAAGAAGACGAAGCGAAGAAGACGCAACAACTACTTCGATTCGGAGGAGGACGACGACGATTCTGAAGCGGAGACGAAGTACGGCGGGAAGTTCGGCAAGAAGAAGCTTCGGGGACTGCAGGAGCGACTCCGACAGACCGAGGACGCCATGTCGAAGATCCTGGCGCAGCTGGAGTCGGTGCAGTCGGGGGCGAGCCCCGTGGATCTGGATGCTGCCGAGCAGGTAGCCGACGAGCTGGAAGAAGACGTTTCTGCGAAGGAGGCCATCGGACTGACCGAGACGAACGAGCAGTACATCAAGGATCTGGAAGTGGCGCTGAAGGAGTTCCAGTCGCTTTCCAAGGCTTACGACAAGGCAAAGATGAAGAAGAAGACGTCGAGTGACGAGGAGGATGAAGACGAGGAGGATGAAGAGGAGGAGGAGAGCTCGGAGCTGTCCGAGATAGAAGAGGAGCCAAAGAAGAAGAAGAGCAAGGGAAAGAAGAAGTGGGTCCGTCAGAAGAGCACCTCGGAAGAGGAAGAGGAGGGGCAGGCCGAGGAAGATGACGTCGAGGAGGAGGGCATCGACATCGATTCGGAGATCCGCGAGCACGAGGAGAAGCAGAAGAACGTGCGGCGACGTCGTGCCAAGAAGACCTAAACCTCCGTTTTCTGATTCTTTTCCCTGCAATCTCTCCTCTGAATTCACGTTTCGCAATGTTTCCTTCTTGAAATCTCACCGTTTTCAGCGTGTACCGTCTTCAATCAAAATGTGTCCTTCTGACAGGAGGGACGAGAAAGTCACACTCGTTTCCTAGTCCCTCACAATTCCTCGCCCTTCTCTCGATTCTCGCTCCCGTTTGCTCCCTCTCCCGCAATTCCTCTCATTTCCCATTAATTCATGTGTCAATTCACAAGATTGCCTTCTTCGAAACATGCCTCTCGCTTTTTAAACTGCAATAAATCTCGCCCAGAACCAGAGGAGAAAATCGTTTATTCAGAAAGTAAATACAAAACATTTTTGGGGGAAGAGGAACGTTAGCTAGAAGAAGAGGTGACCCGGGACGTCTTCTCGGAGTTAGATGGCAACCAGGTAGACGCACACGAGCACGAAGAGCGAAGAGACGAACGAGGCGGCCGAGGAGACCTCAGAAGACGTCGACGGCTCCTCGGACGTCGTCTCCGGCGTCGACGGCTGATCTTCAGAAGCGCTGACGACGGTGGCCGCCTCGATCGGCTTCTCGTCGGCCTGTGGCTCGTTCGTGAGGACGGCCGTCTCGGTGGCTTCCTCTTCGACCTTCGGCTCCTCGGACGTCATCGGAGCATCGGAAGAGGCCTCAGCCGGAGCATCGGAGGAGGAAGAGGAGGTCTCCACTGGCGTCTCCTCTCCGGATCCCTCGTGATGCTCGTGGTGCTCGTGGTGCTCCTCTCCAGAAGATTCTTCCTCGAATTGAGCCGGCGTGTCGTCTCCGGGACTCAGTTCAGCAGTGGTTCCGTCTGAAAGCACGCCCTTCAGAAGACGTTCTCCCATTCGGAAAGTACCTTTCTGGAACTCACCGATGGCTTCCGTCTGCGGCTCCGGGGATCTTTGGATTCGGAGACTCGGGACGGCGACGGCCGAAACGACAAGAAGAGCGAGAAGGATCAGCGACTTGGAGGAGCTCATTCTGAAAAAAACAAAGTGATGAGAATGAAAGTGGGTGGTGGTGGGAAGCGATAAAAGAATAATGAGCAGAAGAAGAAGCATGCGAGGAAGGGGGAAATGAGATGGAATATGTGTGGTCCACATGTGGGAAACAAAGGAAATGAGAAGAGGTGTCTTCTCGACAGGAAATGAGTCTCCGCTGCTTCGAAATGTCGCCCACTGTACAGTTGTTCTGTCAATATATCGGGGCGGGCGGCTTGTTGTCAGTATACGAAGAAGGACCCGCCTCCCTCCCGTCGCTGGAGGCTGCAACACCACTCAATTACAATATGCATATGAGACACAGACGCTTTTTGTGGTGCTGATGCCACGTGTCGGTGCGAGAGAAGACCGGAGAGGCAAGAAGGATCTGGAAGGGGAATGGTCAGTGGAACGAGGCTGGAAGGCGAGAAGCGGGGGGCGCTTTTAAATGTGGCTGGCCCCCGTTCCGTTGTTGTTCCTCGAGAATTCCCGTTCCCTCTCTGCACAAATTGGTACTAAAACAGGTCGGACGGTCTCGTCTTTCGAGGGACTCTTCGTTAAACTGTATTCACCTCTTTACACTCGTTTCTTCTCCCTCCCACTTCGACACGTTATGACATGCGGGGAGGTTCTGATGCGATCAGACAACGAGAAGCCGCCACCGACAATATGCGACAAATTGAGAAGAGGTGTTTTGTGAGGAGACAAAGGAGAAGAAGGAATTGAGATGAATGACTAGAGTACGACCCACCCACGAACTTTATACGCGACAGGGATCGAATGAGAATCTCGCTAATCGGAGACGACAGTGTCGAAGTTTGAACATTGGGAAAGAGTGTGCACGGCGCGGAGACGCAGAGTGGTGCACTTTCTGGCGATCAGGCACATAGTTACCGTATCCACTAGAACGGAGAAATGTTTGGTCCGGACCCGGAACTGAAAACCGAAAAGAAGTGGGGGGATATTGAAACGAGGCGAACCGGTTGCCGATCAAGGTTGCTCCTGCCGGCCCGAGAATGTTTGCGACAGTTTCGGAAGTGAAGAAGAAAAAGGAGAAGACGTCGAAGAAGACGTGGCAGGAGAGGAGGGGGGTTTGTTGGCAGAGAGGTCTTATGGTCAATGGATCGTTGAGGTGCCGGATGAGGTGTGACGTGACAAGACACACTACCCAATAAACTGTGTCTTCTGGAGAGACACGCCTTCCTCGCTGCTTCGGATCGCTTTCTGGTGCCTAATCAAATTAGGCCACGAACGAGGCGGGAACTCACCTGATTCCTGCGCGCGCGCCCGTGTTTTTCCTGAAACCCGATGCCTTTCCGTGCCTGTTCGCGTTCGCTTCCTTCTGATTGTGCCGGGTATAAACGAACGGGGAGGAATAACAAAAACAGAAGAAGGAGAAAAGGCTCGAAAGTTGGCAGATTGCCATTACAGCGAGACGGCGGGCGCCCTTCCGAGATACGATCTCGAATGAGAAGAGGAGGCGAAGAAGGAAGTTTTGGAGGGGGAATACAATGGGAGTGTGACACGAACCAAGAGGCGTTTATTCAAATGAAAGAGAAAAAAGCACTACGAACACAAGACTTAGTAGGCAGCCATCACAGTCGCGGGAAGGAGGGGCTAGAAGTGGATCAGTTGACATTCGCCAAGTTGTTGATCAGAGTCTCGTAGATTCGGACACCTGAAACAAAACAGTCTGCAGGCTATTTTCAGATGATGTCAGACCTCTCAGGAACGTCTTCTCGTTCAGGAACTCGTTGTGGTCGTGCAGGAGCGACGGCGTGTTGATGATTGGAGAGAAACCGATCGCGCTGATTCCTTGCTGAAAACAAGGACACACTTCGGGGAAGAGGACCTTCTGATTACCGCTCTGACGAATCGGGAGTCAGTCGCTCCGATGAAGATCTCCTTCTTGTACTGACAGCCCCTGCAACAACACATTCCAGCGAAAGTCTATCGTTTTCTCGTCACAAACTCTTGCTTGAGTCCGTCGTCGATGGCTGCGAAGAACGGATCGGTTCTCTCGTGAGGGGAGATCAGTTTGGTGTTCGAGAACTGAAACTGATCGATACGGTGCTGACGCCAAAAGAACTTACCGTTTGAATTCCCAAAGTGAACATTTAAGAGTGCCCAACCAAGAGAACAAAACTACAACCCAGAACAAAGGAACACAGACGGAGAGAGGCGGCGAGGTTTACATCCGAGTACACTTACCGAATTGAAGTCAATCGTCGTTTTATCGGCTGGATTAGTCGACTGAAAAGACGTTGGACAAGAAGCAATCGGGTGAGTGGGCAACAGAAAGAGACGGCAAAGGACGCGTGCTCGTTACCTGCATGAACTCGTATGTCACTCCCTCGCCCGCTTCCTTGGCCCAGCGGTCGACGCGCGCGCGAACGACGTCCAGATCTTGTTCGGGCGTCACGCGGATGTCAATGACTGCAATTCCGGACTAATAGAAAACGCGTAGGTTCTCTTCAGAATACTCACAAGCCTCGAACTTCTCAGGAACCACGTTCACTTGAACGCCTCCGTTGATGATCGTCACGTTGGAAGTGGTCACATTTCCGATGGTCCACTCCGGATTCTGGGCGAGCAATGCCTTTTGCTCATTCCGGAACTCATCAACGCTACCAATCAGTTTGTGCAACTTCTCGACAGCCGTGTTCTCGATGAACTTGGAGCCGTGTCCCGGATTCCCGGGCAGAGTCACCTTCACCCACCACGGAATTCTCTCCGCGTAGAACACTTTGTACACTCCGTCTTCGGCGGCGATGCCCTCGTCGAGAGCGAAGGCGATGTTCAGTTCCTTGAACTGCTCGGTCCCCGAGAAGCCTCTCATTCCGTTCTGATGTCCGATTTCCTCGTCGGGTCCCCACACGATGTGGATAGTGCGGGTCCACTGTTTCTTTCCCTTCGTGAACCAGTTGCGGAGAGCTTCCATGTACTGCACTCCGACGCACTTCATATCTTGAGCTCCGCGAGCAAAGATGTTTCCCTCGGCATCTTTGAAAGCGGAGTACGGATCGTGGGTCCAGTGCTCCCGGAACGTCGGGACGACATCCGTATGCGAGTAGAGCATGATTGAAGGAAGTTCAGGACGCGATCCGGGGATCGTCATGATCACGAAGAAAGTTCCTGGGGCCGTCTGGAACGTTTTTTCGTGTGCTATTTAGAGATCTCCTCGCGGTTTCACCTCGATCGCTCTTCTCTCGATTCCTAATTCGTCGGCATATTTGAAGAGAAAATCACGGCAGGCCACTGATAAAATATCGGTTTTTGAAGGTCATCTCTGATTGTGAGATGCTGATGCAACCTGACATTCACTTACCGTAATCCGGCTTCGGCTGCTCGGTGTTGACACGCAAATACTCCCGGAATCGGGTCACTCCGATGTCCTCGCTCATTTCGAAGAAGCTGAAACGGGAAAGAAATGTTGAGACGACGGGCGAAAATCAAATCTGATAAGAGCGAAGGCGAGGCGCTGACAACATTTTTATGTAGAAAAGAGATGATAAAAACAGAGCGAGGAGAAGTGGCGCAAGGGATACGCCTGTTATCATGTGTTGTTGTTGCCGACACTTTGAACCGAAGCGGATCACTTCCGCCTGAGACTGTGGCTATTTATACGCGAATTTCCGAACCTGACACGCCCCTTGCACTTGGAATGTACTGTGGAACTGAAAGGCGCATCACGTGAAATGTTCGATGGGTCTCGCAACGAGAGATAAAAGAATAAAACCAATTTCCAAGGAGTTTCAATTAAATTTCAGGTTTTTCACAATCAACTGCACATTTACTGCCAGTTTTAGAAAATGCAATTAGTGACACGATACTTTTGTTTTTGTAAACACACTTCTTCACCCGGGGAGTACAGATTGTGGGCGTTCGTGGGCTTTCACTGCCTGCGTTGTTTGCTCTCCCCCCTCTTCCCACTTCCACGACTTTTCCGCTTTCCTGCTGCAAGCGCGCTCCGCCGAACTGCCCATTACGCCTCTTTAGCGTGTTTTGCGTGCCTTTTACGCTTGATTTCACAACACTCGACAATTTCAGATAGAGAAATGACAGATCTCGAGTTCTCCGCCGATAATGCGACTCCTGTGCTCCCAATCACTGCTATGTGCATTGTAGCCGATAAAAATAAGTCTCCTCGAGGCTTCGTTCCGGTATTTTCTGCATTTCTCCCAAAAAATTATCGATCCTGTTACAGATAGTGAAATGTCAGGACGATCAGAGTGACGCTGATCTCTGGAGAGACGGCTTCTTCACAATCAACCGGCAGGTCCGGTACATCTGCACAAGCACTGAAATCCCCGACTCAAACATCAAAGTGAGACAGATTTCCTCGCGGAAATCACGTGGTGAATCGATTTCTTGCAGACGCCCGTACAAATCATCACTAATCTCATCATCGTTCGCGAGTCTGACCCCATTCCGCACGGATATGTGGCTATTGATTACACCGCCGATAGCAGTGAGTTGATTGTCTTGGGAAGGTTAGAAGAAGATGGGAAAGTATTCAGGAGAAAAATCGCTACGCAAGAAGTACGTGTGCATCCGGACAGAGCCCCGGGATCGCGTCGTCGACGCCATCGGAGAAATCATTATTTTGGGAAAGACAAAGAAGATTCCGCGAGACTACACTTCCGCAGGGTTGGAAAAACAAAAGCAACAATCTTTCTCAAGCGTCATTTTCAGAGAAATTGACTCTCTTCTCGTCTGCTACAAAGTTGTGTCTATTCCGCAAACGTACGGAATTCAAACGAGCAACAGTTCGTCGGTCCTGGAGCAGAACCAGAATGCGGGAGGCCTCTACCCAGGGCTACCTTCCCTTTCCAGCTCCACTCCCGCTAACCTCGATGTCACCGGCGGATCTCATGTCTCTGCGTTCACAATGAAAAACGTCGGAGTGCCACGAGTGAAACCAATAGATGGCATCGATTTCAAAGTCAACCCGAGCCAAGTGAGCTCCGGTTCTAGCGAATTGGACTCACTCCCGGATCTCTCTCAATTCGTTCATCTCGATCAGCGCCACCTCGACGACAAGTACAATTACAGCTTCGCTACCGAAAGAGCCGTTCTCTCATAGTTATTTGCAATTCATCGAGTTTATGTGTAAAAATGTGTACCTTTTATTATGCTGTCACTGAAAAACCAATGTGATTCATCATCAGAAAAGACCACTAGAAGAAACGAGAATGGAAATATCACAAATACGAGACACCCGAAAAAGAGAAGCGAATGATGCGGAAGATAAGAATATCGGCTTAAAGTTCGGACTTTTGAAGGATCGAGTACCGTTTGTCGGACGGCTTCAGCTCCTTGAACACCGATGGCGGCGGAGTGGTATCTATAGGTCGGGCCGAGGGGGCCTGAGCCTCGTGATCGTCGGTGATTCCGCGTGCCGCCTTCGCCTTCGCAAGGTCGATCATCCGCTGGTCCAGGTTCTCGTGGAACTCTTTGTGCAGCTTTCCGGAGTGAAGATCCATGACGAACTGAAACGCGAGGGATTCGGAACATACTCCCTATGCTCGCGCTCACCTCTCTCAGCTTGCCCGGCACGTTCATCTGGGTCATATCGGGGAAGAGGTACATGTGCTGGAAAGAGTCGATCGCCAGGACCGGAAGATCCTCCTTCGTCTTTCCGAGGTGCTGAAACGAGAGTATTTTGAGCCCGTCTCGGTTTAGAAAATGATACCTTCAACGGATGCGCGAATTTGTGTCCGTCGGCGAGAAGGGGATTTATGGAGGCCCTCTGATCGTGCAGCTCGCGTGCCACCGCTTCCCCGAACACCTTGTCCGTCGACTTGTCCTCCGGATCGCGGAAGTAGATGAGGAACGGCATGCCCTCCTCGGTCAGCTCCTCCACATTCTCGAAAGTGACCTCGCGCACCAATGGGATGCACTTGTCGGTCACCCACTGCTTCACGAACTCGTAATCGTTGAAGTTACCCGTGAACTTGGCCTCCTCGTTCGAGTCCGGATCGAAGAAAGAGAGCTTGTTCTCGTTGGTTTGCGTGCCGAAATGGTCAGTCGGCACCCAGAAAGAGCAGTCTTCGCGGAGAATCGAGGCCACTTTCTGCAAGGATCCCGTCGGTTCGGGAGCACCGACGGCGCACTTTTTACCTTCAGATTCGCGAACTCGGGGCCGTCCTTCTTGAGCCACGCGACGACGTTCCGCTTCGATTTGTCCATCTCCTGACTCAGCTGGTCTTGCGAAGAGAACTCGTTGATCGCAGTCGACAGCTGGTACTTGACGAAGTTGGTGAGCGCCTCGACGGAGCGAGTCGACCTGTATTCCTTGGCAATCAGCTCTCCGTTCACGAACACCTTCATCGTCGGATACTTGTTCACAAAGTACTTGTCGCCGATGTCAGCCTGCGAAAAGAGTGTGCGACGTCGGGCGGAACCACTCGGAATACCTGTCTTTGACTGTCGACGATCGCCCAAATCGCTGAAGCCTGCGGGTTTTCTTGGTGGAAAACACGCGCCGATTCTTCGAAAATCGGCTTCAGACGTCGTGAAAACGGACACCAATCGGCACAAAATGCCACAAAAACAACCTACAAACTGAGAATTATCTTCTGAATAAAAAAGGGAGAGGCGGGACTTGAAAACTCAGATAACCAAAGTTTTCCGAGTGAGTTGAGAAGTGGGAGCGACGGTTTGAGACAGTACCTGAGCACTTCCGAGCACATGATCGTGGTTCGCCGACGACAATTCGACGGCTTCTTTGAATCCTTGCGTCGTGGCAGTCGAGAAAAGACAAGCGACGAGGAGCGAGAGCACGCCTGCCAGGTTCATTATCTGGAAGGGAACGAGTGAGAAAGCGCGGACAACGGGCTAAAAGAAAGGTTAAGCGAGGGGGAGAAACTATCGAGTTTGTTGACAAAAGTAGCCCTCCTTTTCTTGTTTGCGTTCCCGCTGCTGCTGTCGAATCGATTCTTCATAATTGGGTCTTTGCTTCGGGAAGAAGAAGAAGCTGGTTGTGACGGGCGGGATGAACGCGGGAAAGACCGATGGGTGACCCAAATCGAAGAGATATCGCCACAAAAAAGTTGGACAACACCCCGCGAAAAGAAGAGACTTTCGCTAACACACTTCTCTTTATCAGAAACACAGGAAGGGAGAGAGAAACGGAGGGAGAACTGTGCGAGAGCGGACGAATTATTATGCATTCGTTGGCCGGATTTTACGAGGCTCTGTGCAAACAGAAACCGTCAGAAATGGATCATAACGGGGCGAGAGTTCCACGTGTTATGGCCGGGAAACGGGCACGACGGAGAGACGGTTTCCTGCGAAGGTCAGTCGGGAGGGAAAGAAGAAGAAGAAAAGAAGGGACAAGTGGCCGAAGTACGGTAAATCGATCGGCGGAGGAGACTGTGAGGCACGCAGAGGGAGAGAGAGAAAGGGCGAGTACTCCTCCGTAATACTGCGACAGATTCGCCGCCGCGATATTTGTGTGGACGGACACGAGGAGGGGATAATGGACGCCGCCACGGCCGTGAACGATGACGTCATCTGCCGCATTGAAGACGTCTGGAAGATTCTGAACGTGGAGATGAAGAAGGAACCAAGTGACCGGCACGAAGCCAACGAATCGGGTTGACGAAAACCGGTTCGGAACGGAGGGGTGGAAGTGGACGGAAGGGGACGAATCCATTTGGAGGCACTTCTGGAAATGGACTGAAACTGTAGACACAAAGAATGCATCGGCGCTTCACAGTTTACGACACTTTGTATTTTCCCGGAAACGGAGAGCGAAACGAGAAGAGTCACGAGAAAGAACGGTTCCATGATTTTTCTCTTGTTTCCCTCAGGGATCACACGAAATCATCGGTTCCAGAGTGTTTGTTTTCAGCCCTCGAATGCGCCAAATCTTCCGAATAATCAGCTCCTCGTTCATTTTGTCGCCGGACGCAGGGCGCCAATGTGCGGCGGTTTATCACCGTCCGAAAGACGTTGCGCAAATATTTGGAGGTGCCTCGCTCTTCCTCCGGGAGAGACATCGTTTGACAGCGCCGCCGTCCCGGAGAGAGAGAGCACTGATAAGCGAGAGACGCAGACAGTTGCACGGACAGAGAGGCAGAGAGGTGCGAAGAGGAGGAAAGTGACACCGAATATTCAGTTTCTGCAATCGAATTTGCACCGAGGAGCGGCTCGACTTCTCGCGATTCCAGAAGGTCCCTCGGAAAGGGAGTAGTGCACGTCTCCAGAGCGACGACTTCTCCTGCCTTATTCACGTCTTCTATTCACAGAATGCTCAATGAGCCCTGAGTGCCGTGTGTGTGTGCATGTTAATTAGGGCTCCTCGAGCCGTTGCCGTGCCGTCGTCGGTTGCCTTGACGACGGCAGCTCTCTTCGCATCGTTCTCACCTGCTGCTCGACGGCACTCTCCATCTTCACTAACCACTACTTTCTACTTTCCTTCCTTCTTCCCTATTCCGATACTTCTAACGGTGACGTGGCACAACAAGAACCCAGGGGGCGGGGCTTCGGAGAAGAAAAAGAAGCAGTCGACTGGAAACCAGTAGGCGTCGCAGACGAAGAAGCTGGAATTGAAGAGAACAGCAATGTGACTAACTGATGACGTGTCCCCGAGACGAGACAAACCGAAAAAGGTGACAATTACGGTAGGAAGAAGGTGTCACGGAAAGGTAAAAGTGGGAGCAATGAGGATGGCCGAACTTTGTCATAAACTCAGAAACTCCCGGCCATCCTTATTTTCTAGTCTCTCCTCTTAACAGCTCTTCGGACCTAAACAGGTCCCCCCGAGCTCTTCTTTTTCCTCGGACATCTCATTAATTTCGCGTCGTGTGCATCCTCCGAACCTCTGCTTCCCAGTCTCTCACTCTCTAATTTTTCTCTTCTAATTTCTCGCCTCTTTTTGTCACCTCCTTATATTTACATATTCAGATGAGAAGAGGCGAGCGGAAATGCGAGCCGGAAGGGACCCGGGAAGGAATCCTCTCGGAGCACTCTTTCCCTTTCTCTCTCCGATTTACCCGATGCTTCTTCCCTTATCAGTGTGGTGACGTGTCCTGGGGGGAGACAAACACTGTCTCTCTCTCTCTCTCTCTCTCTCTCTCTCTCTCTCTCTCTCTCTCTCTCTCTCTCTCTCTCTCTCTCTCTCTCTCTCTCTCTCTCTCTCTCTCTCTCTCTCTCTCTCTCTTTTTCTCTCTATCATCACACACGCACATTAGAATATCAAGCGAGAAACGATAAAACACCGGCGCACGCCCCGCCCCCTAGTGCCGCGTTGGCTTTCTCGGTCCCCGAACCGTACGCTTCTCGCCCTTCCGACTCGCTTCCCCCTCCTCTTCCGTCGCTTCCCCCTTCTTCTTCTTCCTCTTCCGGCCGACCTTCTCCCTCGGAACCACTGGGTTTTTATGTGTACTTGACGGCCATCGAGACGCGATCTAGCACCATACAAATTCAGTATTTCCGTGCGGGGAGCCCTTGTTTCTTCATCCAATTTCCCATTTATCCTCCCCCCGAATGACGTGGCACTTCGTTTCGCTAATTGGTTTTTTCTTTTCGCCCGACAACATAATATTCATTCTACTTTCATGTGTGTGTGTCAGTTGTACGAGACAGAGAGAGAGAGATCGAAGAAAAAGTTTTAATTTTTTAAAATAACAAGTTGGTCTCGCGGAGTGACGTGGCAGAGCACATAAATTACACTATACGAGCGGGAGGGGCTCCGCTGCTCTCGGAGTCATGTGCCGCGGCTCCATTTCAGCCGCGAGCAGAAAATGAAGGGAGAGAGAGAGCGCAAGAGCACTCTGGGGGCGCCATGTCGGATATCCCGCTAAGTGCTCTTTCAGATGTCAAGTCGAATAAAAAAGGGGAACGGTGCCAGATGGCGACTCCAATTACAAATCCGAGCAGAGCATCCATTAGCCCATCCTCCTCCCCACTAGTGTGCAAAAACGACCCCATCCGTCATGAAGGAAGAGAGAGAGAGGGGCAATTATGAGAGACGGCCGCTCTTCTCCCACTCGCTCTTCTCTTCCTGTCGCCGCAAACGCGCCCCATTGCGAAACGAGCTTTCTTTCGTTTAGTCCCCCCTCAATCCGAGTTGTATAAACCAAAAAGTGCGGCTCTGCCATAAGCATGTGCCCTTTCCCTCCCTCGGCGCCCTAAGGAAATCGACTAATGGATGCTCTCGCCGCCGCCGCCTGCTCTTTTTTGTGGGCGGGGCCCCTTCTGCTCGTCTTTTCTTCTCGACAACGGCCCGATAATCCCCGCCTGCTGACATGCTGATAACGAGAAACTGACGGCGCGCGCGCCCGAGGAGTCGCGAAAGATCGGAGACGCAGGTGGGGCAGGCCGCCGAAAAAACGAAGAAACACACTCGGAGGGAAAGTTCGGCCGCCCCAAGACCACCTATTCTACAAGCGGCAGGAGGTGTCGTAACAATATTTATTGCAGAAAAGAAAAAGAAAGGGGGAGGCACGCGGGTACGGTAGATTCACGATACGACGTCTTCTTGTTTTCGGTGCATAATCGAATCAGCCACGGGCTCCGGTTACTGCTCCTCTCGTTCCCACGACCAGCGAGCGCCTCCATGCTGTTCGGCTCTCACGACTCCATTTCTTCGTGAGAGCCTCTCCCCGATCTGAAGGCTCTCTAATTGGCGGCTTATCAGCTCCAACGAGCGCTTTCACAAAGTGCTCCGCCTTCCCTTTTCAGAAAATATCTCTTCACCCGCCGACTGCTCCGACGTTTCGGCTCCGTGAGCCGTCGGGGGTTTGCACCGCCTGCCCGCCGGACTGCTGCTGCTGCTGCTGCTAGTGGTGCGTCTTCTTCGATGTAGACGCGGGCGCGGCACACCCTCCCCCTTCCTCCCTCCCTCCACTCGACGTTCAGAAACAACGGGGCAAACACGGAGGACGAAGAGTGCGAGAGAGTGTGTGACTCGCGGAGGGCGCCCGACGTAGAACGCGGCGGGGGGCGGGGCTTGCCAAGCTCCGCCCATCGTGGTTTGGAGAGAATTGATCGAGGCCGAGACGGGGGGCACGCTGCTGGGAGAGAACACACACACAGGGAGACACACACACACACCCGGCCCGTTTGCATGTTTTGGGCTATTTTCAGAAGTGGCCATATGGGCCGGAATCCCCGCCTCCTCTCGCCAGCCGGCAGCATACGAGGGGGCGGGGCTACCCCTCGACGGCCTCGCCGTTCGCTTCCCACTCTCGAGATCTAGTTTTTCTTTCTTCGCTTCCTATGCAGCCTGCGTAATAATCGTTTTTTGTCAGTCTGAGACCGGAAGTGTAATCTAGAAATGTTCTTCTCGTCGCCAAGATAACCGGATTAATAATTTGCCTTTAGCTGACTTTAGTACACGAATCTCTGTTAGAATACCAAAAAACAAGACTTCAAAAGATCAGAGTATCCCCTATTTGACAGTTGCTGTCCACTTCCCGCGAAAAAAACCGTGGGATCCCAGTGAAAACTGGAATTTCTACTCGCTGCTTACGGCGGACTAGGAAACAAAGGCTGGCCGAGTTTCGCTAATGTCTCGCGTCTTCTCGTTCCGCACGCTCTCTCCCTCCCCTCTTACCGCGGGAAGAGAGGTATTTGAAATCGATGTTTGCAGGATAATGGCGCACCATGTTGCCAATGACGATCGATATTTGAGTATCCTGAAATCGTCGAAAGGACAGGTACTGCCAGAAACAAAACATCGCTGTAATTGGATATTTAACTTCTTCAGCCACCACCGAACTTCCCAGATGACATCCAGGGAATTTTCATTGCTCTCATCAAAGACCGACCCACAATTTGGAACTCTATGGTCAAACTGACGAAGGCAGACGTGCTTGCTTCATTCGACCAGTGCGCTACGATCCTCTCGAATATGGATCGGAGGTTCTCAAGTGAGTTGCCGTAAACCAAAACTATTCTCTCAATACTTCTGCCAATACATAAAATATTATGAAAAGCTCAAAAACAAACCGAAAATCCGGTAAATTTCGGGCGAAACTCGTGACAAGCGGAGCATCGTTGAGAAAAATTTCAGCTGGTTTTCTTTATTTAAATACAGCTGAATAAATATATCCGAAACTTAATATGCTCAAAAAAAAGTTGTTGTTGACTTAAAATTTCGAAGAAAACTATGTTTTCAGTTTGGATGATAATTGAAAAATGGTGTTGGATAGTGGAAGCGTACGCTCGAAGCCGTTCCCTCAATCCTCCGAAAGCGTGGCGTTACAACAACGCGCTCGAGTTCCTGGAGCCGTTCATCAGACCGAATGGACCGTACCCGTTCCTGGGATGCATCTCGAAGCAACGACTAACACTACTCACTAAGATGTACGCAGACGAAATGGTGATCGAGATTATGGACCAAACGAAAGACGTCGACTTCCCAAACGGCATCTTCCGAGACCAGCTCGCTTATCTTGCCGGTGAAGACTGGCCGATACTGCCCAAAATAGATACGGACGTGATGAAGACGACTGTGGGGCAAGTCGTGAATGCACGAAGACGAGGCCGGCCCTCGAAGTACGACAAGCGATCACCTCCGATCGAGTCACAGCTCCTTTACATGGCTCAACAGACCGCCCAGTTCCAAAAGCTGCTGCTGCTCGAGAATGCCTCCTGCTCTTCTGCCTCTTCGTCGACTTCTGAACCCGAGTCTCCCGACGAGCAGGGATTCACTGCCGCAATGTACAGTGCACTTTTCGAAATGATCCAGGAGACGCCCGAAACGTGGAAAACGACTGATCCCAAGTACGACGATGTTCGGACACAAGAGCAGTTGTTTGACGAATTCGCCAAATCTCTGGCCGTCAGGTTCGCTGGAAACACCGATAGCAGTACACTTGAGAAGCTGAACGGCCCGTTCTTGCGAACACTTTGGAGCACAATACTAGAGAAGTTCCTGGAAGAGGACGAGTCAGGAACGGTATCGAAATGGAGACACTTCCCGGTTGGTTCTTTTGTTCTTGATACGAACATGTACGAGAAAAGAGATTAGCCAATTCTTAGAGCTTAGCCAAATCTCGCCTTCAGCTGGTATTTTAAGAAGTGCCAAGAAGTATGAAAGTGTACTCTCAAATCTGAACTGGCTGATAAGATCTCAATCCGATCGGGAAACTTTGGAGCTCTTAGCACGAGAATCTCTTATTTTGCAAAAACGCGGCATTTACGATATGTTGTACTTGGTTTTCTATAATCGGAAGGTGTGACTCAAAATGGTCACCGCTGTTATAATTGGGTATAGAACCGGTCCGGTACACCTGAATCGGGAAACGTCGAGCCTTCTACTCATTCCGAACATATACGATTTCTCGTTCGATTCGTCAGCTCAGGTCAATCCGCGCCTAATGTTCGATCCACGAAACAGCGGAACCGACAGCTGGCTCGCAGCTGTCGGTGTCTCCGCACCCTGGCGCCTTTCTTCTTCTTCGCGTTGGGAATGAGAAGGCTCGAGAGAGAGGGAGGACCCTGGCGGTACAGTCGGGGGACGTAGTCCGGAAGGAATCGTACCCGTAGAAAGGGTCCAAAATAGGCCAAGCGGGCGGGGAAGGCCGACGACGAGAGACACAGAGGGGCGAAAGAGGTCGATTGTCGCGCGCCCCGACCCGAATGCGCTGCTCGAATGAGGTCAAACCTCGGTGAAACGGGGACGCGTTGGTTATACTTTTATTGCCAGCGAGGCCGAATTGCCGGCACTCACGCACACTCTTCCCTCACGATTCGATTCTACTCGCTCTGTTTCAGGCTCTCCAGTTCTTGCTGACGCGGTCGATGCCCCCCTTCTCGTTCGAGAACATCATCATCAAAAGCGAAGGTAAGCTTCGTTTCCATTCGCTAGATTTGGAAGTCCCTTCTCTTTTCTGGTGGTGGGGGCCCATGTTTGTTGTCATCCTCCGTCCGACTCGGCCTGCTTCTTCGTGAGAACCTCCGTGGGAAGCTCGCGCGCCGCAGCCCCCACAGAAGAGACCCCGCCGATGTGTCGTCCTCTCAGTATTCTTTCCCTTTTCTTTGCTCTCCTGTCCTTCTTTTCGATTCTCGCGACATTTAGCATGGGAAAACTCAAAAACTTCAGAAGAAGAAGAAGAAGAAGAAGAAGAAGCATTACGAGTAGAAGCGCGTCTCACTTTCGACCCTTCGCTCCCAAAACCCGCGCGTTAAGCAGATCAAAAAACAAAGCGTTCTTCCCTCTTGCTGGCTGCTGCAGCTGCCAGGTGCCACTCCCTCTCATGCTCCACTGCCCGAAAGAGAGTAGGCGTGCTCTCTCCGCATCACCATCCATCTCCTGTCTTCCTCCTGCTCGCACGCGTCCGTCCGTCCGCTGTCGTCGTTTTCGGTCGCGTCGTCCGCAGCATTTCGATTTTCCCACCACATTGTGTCTGCTGGCTCCCCAGGCAGCGTGCTCTATCACCTCACCGTTCCCACAATATTGAGTCCTCCCCTGGCCAGTCTCATCGTTGAAATGAAAGCAAGGAGAGAGAGAGAGGAAGCACCCATTCTTCCTTTTTCGAATCTAAAAAGTCGAATATGAGTTTGCGCAGTGTTCTTTTAAATTCAATTTCAATTCAGAAGAAACTGGAGAGTGAACCTAAAAGAGTATCATTTCGCATCTCGAAAAGTGACTAGGACTAACCTCCCTGTCCATAAATTAGCGTAACTCTGTGTCTTTCCTCCCGTTTCTCCTTCTTGTCCATTCGGTCTTTCAGTCCCCCACCGACCCTGGCCTGTTCGAGAATCCTCGAAAAACGACGTGGCTCTTGCTTCCTCTTACCTCTCTCCCGTGGGAACTCTCTCTCTCCCTCTTCCGAGCTATAAAAGCAGACCCGCAAAAGAAACAGTTTTATTGGCCTGTGATCTACCCGCGGTGGCTCCACAATGACGAACCCATGCAGCGATGAATGCCCTCCGTTTGCGCGCGCCCGTCATTCCGCACCGACCCCTGCTACAATAATGGGTGATAAACCGGCAATGCCGCTCTCAGCACCAGCCCTTCCACACTATTCTGCGCCTCTATTGTCGACTATCGACCTGTCGCAGCTCCCGCCGGCCTTCTATGCCAACTTCCCGATGCTACAAATGTACAATCCGCACTTCCAATCGATGTTTCTAGACCCCTCTACTTCTGGATTCCCGCCCCTAACCGCCGCAGTTTCCTCTCCCGCCGGATCAACACAAAGCAGCGAGGACTCGAGAATGGCCGCTTCTTCTCCCGTCACCGCCTCCCAATACGTGCCGCTTCCGTCGTCAAACACGAAGTCGATCAAGACGGTGATCGACAAACTCGTCGCGGGGCAGAGTTTGAAAGTGGAGCAGGAAGTGAAGGGCAAAGATCACAGCGAACTGAGGCAGATTCTAGAGAGCAAGCCGTAAGAGGAGCAGTCCCATTGGCAGATGATCATGAAAAACGTTGCAGGAAGGTTGACATGGACAGCGGACCGGCGGCGAAACGAGCCAAGCAGTCGGCCTCTCCTCCCGGAAGAATGATCGTCTACAACGAAGCGACAAGGAAGTCGACACAGGCGGTGAGTTAGAAATCAACGAATAGGGAAATGAAATCTTTATTTTCAGCCGATATCCACGTGGGTGCCTCCGAGAGAAGATCTCGCCGCGAAGGTGAAAGAGGAGCCGATGGCGACGCCTCCGCGGAAGGCGCAAGCGACTGCACTCGTCAAGAGCGGACATCCACTAGAAAAGCAATTGAAGAAGGTGAGTTAGTCCCGGGAAACATTCGAATTCAACAGATACACGTCCAGATCCTTCAGCAGACTGGAACTCCGATGATTCCCGTCACGAGTTCGTCGATGCAAGCTCGCAACGGACTGCTCCTAAACCAGATAAACCAGCTGGGTCTTTCTCAAAACGCCGTCCACCAAGCACTACTCCATCCAAAACAGCTCGAGTCGTCGTCAGCGATACCGATGACGCAGTCAAAGCCAATCCAGGCCCAGCTGATGATGAACGGGAGTGTGGGCAACCACGTCACCAGTCACGGAAATGTTGGAAACGTCAGCAATGTCAGCAACGGTACGAGCCTCGAAGAAGTCGATAAATGGGCTCTGCTAGGTGAGAAAAGCGTAGGAGACTGGACGAAAAATCGGGAAGTTTCAGGCCGACTGGTGACTGTGTGCGCTCGCGAAGTGGAGTCGCGAGACCAGCTGGAAGCATGCGAGCTCTACGAAGAAGTGCACAACGTGATCGTGAAGCACCAGAAGAAGTCGCTGCTGGCGAAGGAAAACAACTCGCAGTCATAACCGTCTCATCTCTCTCTCCATACGTTCTCAAGTCCCACCCTCATCCCGAATACGTGTACCATTCCCTCCGTTCACTAATAAAATTCCCTCTCATGCAAACAACCACTATTTATATTTTTTACTTTTTGCTCTGGTTTCACATGTTCTCTTTTTGCTTTCTTTCTTTCAATCGATTGCATTTTATTCTAAATAGGATTATCATCATCTTTCTTTTCATGTTGTGCACACGAATTACAAAAAAGTGGAGCCACTAGGCCCAAATTGCAGGCAGTTTGAGACAATTCCAGAAGACGTCTTCTTGTCCCGCCCCCTCATATAGTTGTCATTTCGGTCTGAATAGTCGTGTGGCCAGGTTTCGGACGCCGAATGATACGGTCATAAAGTTAGGCATCTGAGGGAATTCGGCCGTCATGAGAAGAATGAGGCTGGAAGCGAACGACTTCTTCTTCGCACGCCTTCCTTGGTCTTCTGTGGGGAGCTTGGATTGCGAAGAATGTGGTTCGCAATTGGCTTCATTAGACGGTTGACCCCCACTGGTAGGCAATTCCGAAGACAAGTTCTCCGGAATCCTCCCATTCTGTTTCCAACGAATTCTGACGGCAAGTCCTTTTCTTTCGAGAAACGATTCGCCGTGGATTCTGAGCACGTCATCTCATCCTTCCGAACGTCATCTCGGATTCGGACGGCTGCATCTCATTGTCCATCTCCGTGACGACTTCTGGAGAGCAGAATCTCCGGGACGACGACGTCTGCGAGCTCCGCCCCCTCTTTCGCTTCGTTCGTATAGTCACGACGACCTGTTTCGATTGTTCGTCCAGAATTAGCATTTAAATGAGAGTGCGCGCCGTCGTCGTCCCTTTGCACTTGATGATCATAAGCCTTCGTACTACAGTCTCCCCTCCGTTGATGACCTTTCATCATTCCTTTCTTCCCGCTTTACACTCGCGTTGTGCAACACTCGCTGACTCACTCGCCCTCTCTCTCTCTCTCCTCCAATTCATCATCATATGACGTGGCACTCTTTGTTGCAACCCAACCTTTCACCGAGGGAACGCAAAAGAGAGAGAGGGAGGGAGAGCAGTTGCTCGGGGCGTCGCGCCGTCGGTTTTCGGCAACTTTCCACGCTCAGACATCGTTTCGAAGAGCAATTGGAGCAATGTCCTTCTCCTTTCTTCCTTTCCAGCGGCGAAAGGATGCAGCTGGCGCCTGGTACTGCCAGGTGCGCGAGCATCTGTCGTTGCAGTCCCAGACGCGGATCCCACTCGATCAAGTGACTCACTCTTCTCCCCGCCACACGCCTCCCTCTTTTTTCTGCAAATCGCGGTTGCACGAGGAGATAGTGCAGCACGAAGGAATCTAAACAATCGGCTCTTGCCCCCGCCCGTCGGCCAGCGACTTCAGAATTTGTTTATGCCGCACTGCTCAGGTCTGCTTCCAAATGGTTTATGGCGGACCCTCGACGCCTCGTTTATGACTCTTGTTCTTCTTTCCGCATCTATAAAACGCCTTTTGCCGCACTGTGTAATCAGAATCCGTCCACGTCTTCTTCTTCTCCGTGTGCTTGTTGATTGATGCTCGCCGAGCCGTAATCGGGTCTCCGATTCGAGAAAGACCGCCGCATTCCGCGGATACCTCGAATTTCCGCTTGTTTATATATCTTTTTATCAACTTTCCCTCTCGCTTTCCACCTCACTTCGAACCGTTTTTATGAGCGCCACATTGGAATGACCGCCCATTTCCATCGGTTTTTTCGCTCGAAGACCAGATTTCGTTGTTTGTTTTTTGGAAGATCTCGCGAGAAACCCTTCTTATTCCGTGTCGTGGTGTGACGTGGCACTGTGAGTCATACGGTAGGGGGACGGAATGGCAGACGAAAGTGACCGAACGAACTGGCTGATCTGCGTGCCATTCCGACTCTAATGGCCTAATTGGATCATGTCAAGGAAGACAGAGACGCGCGTTTTTTTTCCGAATCATATCCTTATGGTCTCCGCGTCCGACCCATCCCATTCATCACTTATGCACCCGCAATCCATTCCTCCTCAGAGCCTCCACTACAGATGTCTCGCCCCCATTGTTCTAGAATCGTGAGTCACTTCTGCCGCATCTTCTCCACCTCTCTTTCTCTCGTTCGCAGGTCAGAGTGTGATCTAGAAGAAGGCGAAAAGGGGAGGACGATCACGCTGTAAAGCAACTGACGACCGTTTGACTGTTGTTTTTTCGTGTGTTCATGACTGTCAAAGGGCACTTCTCTTTCATTGCACGGACTAGGAAACTTCTCTTCCTCCTCGTTTTCCAGAGCCCCAGCTTTGATTGATTGTTTTTCCATGCCTATCGATGTATTTCGAAACCGAATGCCATGAGTTATCAGTCCCGAAGAGCTTTCTAGTCCCTCCCTCTTTCGCCGTTTCGATTGTTGCTCGCGGACCTCCACGGCTCTTTTTTATCACCCACACATGTCTCGAAGTTGCGAGCCGTCGAGAAGAGAGCACAGAAAGCAGAGAGACGCAGACGGAAGAACGAATCCAAATGGTTTTTTTTTCGTTTCGAAGGGCAGATCGCCCTCACTTCTTCTCGTTTCCTTTGTCTTCTTGGTTTTCCGCGAGAGACAGGCGTGAACCGAACGAAGCGATAGATCATCTGGCGGAGAGAAAGGGGGAGGTTGTGATAAAGAATGGGGAAGTGTTGGCAGCAGGTATTCGGCTGCTTCGGGTCGTCCCCAGATTCCCATTTTAGATAGGCGAATCACACCGCCGTTTCGAGCGCCGGTTCAAAATGTTTTCACATGACCCGCATCGCATGACGGTCATCTTCGTCTTCTTTTTTCGCTTTCCTGATGATGATGATGACCGGCAGTTTGATTCTCGGAATCGCTCGCTTTCACTTCCGATTTCCGGCTCGATTCGCGAAGAATGATGCGAGATTCGGAAGTGATGCGAGAAATGAACTCTCCCGGAGGAGGAGGCAGAGGATTACTGTAGTTTGATCATCGGCGGCAATCCAATCTCGTTCGACAACACAGATCCGCCCTTTTCCGTAACAACTCGCTCATGTAATGAGCTGCACGCAAAAAGCGAGACGCCGTCCTTGACACGAATGGAACGGAGAGAACTGTTATGCAACTTGGCGCCCCCTGGCCATCCGTCCCTTTCTCTCTCTCTGCGTCTCTCACTCGCGCACACTCTCTCGCCACTCATTCCACAGCTCATTGGAGTCGAACAATACGGGCGGGAAGGTCGGTGCGGGACGAGTATTTTGAACTGAAGAGAGTGAACTTTCCGACGCCTTCTTCTTGTTTTTGTTTGGCTCTCGCTCCCTGACATATAGCTCTTCTCTTCTAAATTTATATAATTGGAGCTGCGTCCTCTCCTCTTCGCTTCTCAAAAAACGTTCCTTTGCAAGAGAGGGCCCCCCTTCCTCCCTCCCGAGAACCTCCGAATTCCCCGTCGCGCCCCCGCTTTTGACGCCTTCATTTCCCGGCCCAATCACCAATTCCAATGCCATCGTCGAATGGTGTTTGTCCACAAATATTGGCGCGCAGAAGACGTGATGGTATATTCGGAGGACCTTCTTCTCCGGGAAGTGCTCTTTTGTTTTGCTCGAAGAGCCACCAACTTCGAAAACAGAGTAGTAGCCGTGTGTCTCACGTCAATTGACGTCTTCTGGAGACGTTCGGCGGATTACTGTAGTCTGATGCGAGCCACGTCATCCGTGTGTACGTGCGGAAGTTCCAGAAGTGCGACGCCGTTCCCAGGCAGTGTGGGAATGGTTAGTCACACGTCATCTCATTCGAGAGCGTGATCTCGGGCGACCACGAGACCGTCCTCCTCCCACTAATTCCAGTTTTTGCGTCAAAGCGGGCGGCTCTCTCTCTCCCAATCTAATTACAGGTGAGGAAACGGACTCGCCGAACCTCGTCGCCTCCATTCCCGCACCGCTTTTTGCCTCGTTCCGACATTCGTCGTCGACATCTTGTGTTTATTCTGGCCGCTTCTTTTGCTACTCCCTCGCTCCGAATCGCTTCGGAAATAACACATTAGCCTCTCTGCCGGGTCATCGATGCCACGTCATCGCGAGGAGCCGTCCGGGTCGGAAATATGACAGGGGAGGGGGGAAAGGGGCGGGGCTTGAGCAACACGCGGAGAAGACGTTGCAGATGGAGTGAGCAGCAGTCATTTCCCCGTTTTATGGTAGGAGGAGCCACTTGAAGCCACCAATTTATTATGGGGTGACCTTCATTTCGGAAGATAGAGAGAATGTAGTCTTCTGTTTTCGGAGCTTTCCGAGCAGCTGACGACGTCTTCAGGATTCTTCTTCGGAAGAAGAAGAAGCAGAAGAAGTCGAAGATTGACGTCATCTGACTCGGATTATGATCTATGTTCTGGTGCACTTGTATCCGTGATTCGGTCCCTCTTCTGACTTTTTCGGAAATAGAAGCTCTCTTCCTCACTCTCCGTCCATCCGAAGATCGTTCGTTTTCCCTTCCAAACCAATTAGAACGCTATCCGTTTATGAGCGTTTCGCTCGAAAGGTCAGTTTGTTTTGCGGTCTTCCAATTAGTTTTGTACAAGTGTGAATCATGTGGTGGTGCCACGTCATGCCTCGTCCCTCTACGTGTCTCGACCCAATAACATCCCCGTCGACTTGCAGCCAGGACCCTCGCCGGGATGATGTAATGCAAGGAGAGGCCACCCAAGACCAGGCACTCTGCATTTCTGATAGCATCCCCCCTCCTCTCCCTTTTTCTCCATTTTCGATTCTCATGACCTTACTCCGGCCATCGCGGCGAACGTTTCGGTGTCTAATTGCACGACGCCTCCGAATCTCTCATTACTTCCGAATGAAGCGTGTCAAACCGATCAGTCCGTTTGCAGGCACTCTCCTCCTCCTCCTCCAGCATGCAACTCTCCGCCGTCTTCCTCCTCGTCGTGCTCTGCCTGGCCGCCGTCTTCGCCGTTCCGATCAAAGACGGTAAGATGCTCCGATCTTCCTGCTCATCCGTTTCCTCCTCTTTTCAGATGTGCGTGCGCGTCGCGAGGTCGGCGGAGCTTCGGAGAAGCGTCAAACGAAGGCCCGTTCCGGCTACATCCGCTTCGGAAAGCGTCGAGTCGACCCGAACGCCGAGCTGCTCTACCTCGATCAGCTGCTCATCTGAATCCACGTCATCGCCGCCTCTCTGACTCTCTGCGTTTCTCTAGTCCCTCGCCACACAACACACACTCTCTCGCTCTCTCTCTCTCCTTCTTTCGACCACAGTAACCCTCCTCGACCCCTTCTTTTGTCCGGATTCAGTTTCGCCTCTGAAAATATTCGTTTCATATGTCTAACGAAGATTTGATCTCGGAGCGAGCGTCCATCTAAACCATCCATCGCCGCTTCTTTTCGTCTTCCGCTTTCCTTCTTTTGATTGTCGCATTCCATGTATTTTTGACGGAAATACAGCGAATAAAACGATTTGTTGCACTGTTTTCCACAGTTTCAGCATCTTCCGACCCATTTCAGCCACCGGATCGCTTCCGATCTTTCGTCGACTAACACGGGAAATGCGACGTTTCGACGTTTTGAGCGTGGTTTCTAGCCGCCGTCAAACCTAATAAACTCTGCCGGATATTTAGGTGTGTGTAGCATGTCAACTCGTCGACTTTTTATCATCCAGATTGCTTTGTCTCCACTCTTTCTCGGAATTTCCTTCCGTCGACTCGAGTCTTCTTCTTCTTCTTCTCTGCTGCACACACCAAAGTTTCAAGCTCCGCGTTAAAAGTGTGCTCGCTGGAGCTGTACTTGTCAGGTCCAAATTAGTGGCGCTTCTGGAGCAGAACGTCTCTAAAAAAGACTTGCTCGGACGTTGTTTTTTTTTCGCGTCGCCTCCCATTGAGACTGCGCTCCCTCTGGCTGGAAATCAGATTCTCGACTTTTCGTTGCAGTCATCTGAAATTCATTATTCGGCATGTTTCATTGCTCATTTCACGCAACAAGTTGGCCTCGGTGCTCCTCTGATTCCCACGAAACTGCTCGTGTTTTCTGCAAGAACTTCATTCTAGTGAATGGTTTCCGGAAAAAGGTCTTGGATCCCCCCGCTCCCTCCCCGCGTGACGCCGTCTTCCACTTTTACCAGGAAGTCGCCCGATTTGATTACCTCTTGTAGTCCCCGTGCGCGCGTGCATTAATTCAATTCAGAAGCACGACTTCTGCATCAATTGATGAATGCGTCGATTTCCGAGAAGGTCTCGCCGCCGGCTGATGAATTCGTGCTCGACTTCGTGGGAGTCGGTGAGAACGGGCACCGAGTGGTTCTCGAAAATAGCGGAACTTGCAGGCGAAATCGAGTTTCCGGTGTACGAGAACACCGAGTACTGGGGCAGGGAGGTGCCGTTCGCCGTCTTCATCCTCCTCTTCTGCTCCTTCTTCATCGTCCTGCAGTTCCTCGTGATGAGGGTGATGGTCACCGACAAGGAGCTCAAGAAGCTCCCCGCCTTCCAGGTGTGCTCCACGAGCAACGACTCCACTGGAAACGAGCAGTTCAGATAATGTTCATGATTTCGTTGTTCGACACGATCCAACTGTTCATCCACCTGACTGCCGTCTTCTACATCCTCCATTCGAAGCCGCACTTCAGCCTCGTCGACTTTGTAGACGTTCAGTTTCTGTGTCCCATCTCATCGGTGTTTCTTCCAGTTGATAGGTGCCTTCATGAATGCGTCGTGGGTCTCGATGCTCCTCCTGAGCATCTTTCTCAACGTCAACCGTCTCGTCTCCATCGTCTTCCATTTCCATTCCAGCATCATTTTCAGTTCTTTCACTATGAAGGTATCCTCTGTCAGTCAGCCTCCGTCAGTTTCATTTTCAGGTCTACTTCTTGGTCATCGTCATTATCTGGAGCATCGTGTTTTGTCTGAATGCGTCAGGACTGAGTCGGATGGTGTACCTGCTGCCTACGTACACGTGGCATTACGTCGTGAGTCGAAGTGTGACGGGAACGTCGTATTTCATCTGGAAAGAGTTTCAGACGGCGAGTCCGTTGTCGGCCTTCCTGCGGACTGCGAGCGCCAACATCTCACTAGTGAACGTGCTCTTCTCTCTTTTCTCGCATCTCTCCATTTTCAGCTACATCTATCTGGTAACTCCCGCCCGATTTTCAATTTTAAGTCCTCCGGGACTACAGAAAGCGGCGATTCTTTCGAGGAAAGAGCTGATTCTGACGCTGCAAGTGCTCTGTGTCTCGATATTCCACATCCTCGGCTACGTGACGTGGGAGTACCTTCCGATCCCGTGGGAGCTTCCGATCGGCGTCTTCCTCGGCCACTTTGTCTGGATGCTCTGGAACTCGATAAACCCGATGCTCTACTTTCTGATAAACCCGTGAGTCTTCCGATCCTCCCTCTGCACGTCTTCTTCCAATTTCCAGAAGGATCCGCAACCTGGTGCTCGCCTCCATCGGCAAGCAGGTCGAAGTGAGCGGTCGAACCCTTTTCGTGCCGTCGCACGTGTCCACAGTCCGTCAATCTGGGTCGAAGATCTAGTCAACAAGGTGCCACGTCACGCCAGCAAACAGACGTCGTAAAACAGATGGCAGTCGTCAATAAAATAGTCGCGTTATCAGGCGCACTGTTTTTCAAGTGTTGCAAACACGCAAAACACTCTCTTCTTTTATCAACACGAGCCGTTCTTTCGTGCCGTTTCAATGAAAAACTCGCCGATTTCTGGTCACTTTTTCGCGTTTTCAAAGTTCATTTTCCGGAGGTGTCAGGCGCAAAAATCGCTTAAAAATGCATACGAGGCCTGCTTCCTGTGATTATCTTTTCTTCTCTTTTTCACCTTCTTTCCCCTCCGTTTTCTCGTTTCTTCTCCGAGAAGAATAAAAGTTCGGCTTGAAATGTTGGAAATTGAGTTCTACAAGAGTATCGATTTGGTTGCATTCATCGAGGAATCGTTCGAAATGTCTCACGGAAAAGCTCTCGGTCAGTTTGATTTGAGAGAGAGAGGGACTAGAAAACTCTCTTCTTCTTGTGTTTGCAGCCATCGTTTCGGTATCCGACAAGACGGGTCTCGTCCCTTTGGCCGAAGGACTCGTCGCCGCCGGGCTGCGTCTCGTCGCTTCTGGAGGCACCGCGAAGACCATCCGGGAGCACGGAATCGAAGTTGAAGACGTGGCGGACGTGACTAAGTTTCCCGAGATGCTCGGAGGCCGTGTGAAGACGTTGCATCCGGCGGTGCACGGAGGCATTCTGGCACGGGACGTCGAGAGTGACCGCGAGGACTTGGACGTGAGAACCACACTTCCGGGAGGGGCGAATCTTTGTACTCTCCGAAGGGGGGGATACTGCTACTTAGGATAATCGAATCGAGGCGAAAGGGACCCGGAGGGCGACAAAAAGTTGGTCCTTCGGCCGAAAGGGGCTTATCCGGAGAGAGGCGAAGAAGATTAGGAGACAACTTTCCGCCAGTCACATTGCCTCTCCGACGACTTCTTCTTCCCTTCCGAAACCATCCAAGTGACGACGTCTTCTTCGTTCCTTCTCCTGCTCCGAGAAGAACGGCCTGATTGGGTTCAGTGTGCACCCGTTTTGGCACGTAGCGGTTATAATAAGACGGCGAGGAGAAGACGTCGTTTCGATTCGATTACCTCTTCGCGCACGTCTTCTTCGCGCTTCCAATCGCGTTTCCGTCTTCCAGAAACACGGCATTTCGCTCGTCTCGGTCGTCGTGTGCAACTTGTATCCGTTCAAGAAGACGGTTCGATCGCCCGACTGCTCCCTTCAAGACGCCGTCGAGAACATTGACATTGGTGAGTCGTGCTCGGCGAGCCGGAAAATTGCGTTTTATGTGTTGCCATCTTCTTTTCTGCTTTTTGTTTCGATTCATGCACTTGAATAAGTCGCGACCAAACAACATCTGTGGCGGGAAGCAGAGGGAAACAGTCTCTTCCTTGTTTTCGTCTCACAAATATTAATCCAATTCCCCGGGGTCTAATCGGTTTTTGAGCAAGAAAAGGGAAACGAACGCGGCGAGGAGAAGAAAAAATGAGAAGAAGCAAAAAGGAGAGAAAAGAATTCATTGCACTACTCGGCTTATTCACTCTCTCTTTTGTATACTTTCGATTCGAAAACAAGACCACAGATGATCCAACTGCCGAATTAGAGTCACTTTTCCCGCGAATCATTGCTCCGAAGAGGGCATTCGATCCGATCTTCAGTCTCTCTCGTGCCTCCTCCTCCGATCCATTGTCCGAATCCACTCAGTCGTCGCTTCCTGTCCGACCTTCCACCTCTTCTGATTAAGAGCCACTTCCTTCTCGCGCTTCGCCCCGCCCCTTCCCGTCGTTTTCCCGAGAGTGACCTAGTCAATTTTCCAGATTTGTTGTCGTGTTCTTCCTGTCACCCAGTGTCAAAATATGTGCATAACCTCTGTATAAAAGAAGCTTGCAGGCGGAGTGACTCTACTGCGCGCCGCCGCCAAGAACCACGAACGAGTGAGCGTCGTCTGCGATCCGGCCGACTACGAGCACATTCTCGCCGAGGTTCGTTGCGAATGAAATGGAATGTTTTGACACATGGCGCCTGTTCGGCCTGTGGGGAGCCATTTGTTCCGCGAGCAACTCGGAGCTCGCCTTTTCTTCCGCTCTTTATAAATGATCGCGAAGAACAGAAGAAACTCGAAAAGAAGACGTCATAACTTTTTACGCGAAACAAGGTTTTTTCACTTTTGTGCTCCGAAGAAGGATGACGGTTCCTTCGAGAATACCCTCGCCCACTAAGCACTTCGCCTCTTTTCAGTTGAAGTCCGGAGGAACGAGCCGTCAACGTCGTCAGCTTCTCGCTCTGAAGGTACGTCTTCTTTCCCCTCTCCACACAGAGGATGTCACCCCGAAAAAACGCGCTTTCCTCCTCACGAAAGTTTTCATCTTTTCGCGAGTGAAACGATGAGTAAAGAATGATGAGGACACGACCCAGAAGCGGTCATAAAATGGTGCAGAGGCCTGATTTTATAGAGCCGAAGAGACGCGGCAAGCGCCCGTTGACGCCTTCTTTCCCCAACGAAACGCCTCCTTCTCTCTCTCATCGCTGTGTTGCTCTTCCTAGCACGTTGCTCCTTCTGATAACTTCTGAATCGCATCTGGAACGCATTCATTGACATTTGGTACTCGCTGTCGTCACTCTTTCATCTCATCAATTATTCTCGAAAGTTCACACCTCCGCCCCTTTTTGCTCTCTCTTTTGCTCGATCCGAGCCGAAAACTCTCTATTTTGTTTTGAGGCGGCGGTTCGAAACGAATTTATTAAAACTTCGAGCCACTCTGTCTCTTTTCTCTTGAGCCCATCTCTTGAAACAAACAAAAAAGGGAAGGGGCTCTCACATTCGCAAAGTAACAAAGAAAAGTTTGGAAAGAGGAGCAGATGGGCGGAACGGACGCGCGAAGAGGTTTATCAATCTCCGCTCCCACCGTTTTTTGTGCCGCGGGCCCTCTTCTGGGATTCTCGACGTCTTCTGCCGACGTCTTCTGCCGACGTCTTCTCGCTTCCGTATGCATACTTTCCCACCTTCTGTGACCTTTACACACATTGTGCAGGGCTCACTTCCTGAACTCGCCGAATCGCGAGAAACTTCGCAGTGTCAGCTGTCAAATAAGGACCGAAGAAGAAGACACGGAGACACGTCTTCGATTAATTCCGAGTGCTCGTTGCTCCCTTCTCGCCCTCGGCTTCCCGTCCTTCTTCGTCAATTTCCGCTTTGTTCTGATCGGTCCGCGACTCGCGAAGACGCCTTCTTCGTCGATTCGATTTGCCAACCTGACGACGAAGAGACCACGGTCTTCTTCCTCCCAAAAACAACTCTCCGACGGAGGCGACGCCATTATTTCGTCAAATCCGTGAACTTGTTCGTTCCCTCCCCGCATCTGCTCACCAGACCGAATCCGAGCAGCCGTCGAACACTTTCGGATCCTCTCGCCTCACGAGTCGTGTGACCCTCGGCCGCCCGTTCTGGTCGCTCCTCGCGGCGCCCCGTAATCCCTCTAAACTCATCTTTTTTGTCCTTACCACGACCGCACATCGTTTTCGCGAGCGCGCACTTCCCGCTCCGGCCGTCGGTCATAAACTTTCGCAAGATCGGGCCTTCTGCCAATTCTAGCCGCGTGCAACCAATTGCTGGTGCCCGTCTCTTCTCTCCTTCTCCCCGTTTTGTGCCATTTGAAGAGAAGAAAAAGGCAATTTGGACAATCAGGTACACAAAGTTCTCGTGTCCGTCGTCGTCGACGCCTCCAGGGAGCTCCCCTCCGCAATCTAATTGTTCGCATCGCAACAACGAAAAACGCGGCAGAAGAAGCGACCACGTGGCTCTCTCTCTGCTTTGCTCCCTCGCACACCGTAATCCGACGTCTCCTGCGACGCTTTTCCAGTTTCCCACCTGCTTCCGGGTATCGCGTTTCCGAGTGCAAACCCATCCTTGTTGCGTCCAGAAGATGTGCAGCCGCACATAAATGTATAAATGCTTATTTGTTGCGCCTCGTGTCATCTCCCACTCTCTTTCTCTTTTTGTGTCGCCGACGCCTTCTCCAACGTCTTCTGCTTCGTTGAAAAAGACGGATTTCCGATTCGAATTCTCCCTCCTGAAAGTAATTCGTCCGTAGAGAATTTCGTTCAACATTCACGGATCAACCACTTTTTGAAATCCCGGAACTCTTCGCTCTTTCCCTCTTGCCCGCACACTCTTCTGATTCTGAAGCCATGTCGCGGATATCGTCGATGGCCTACAAGTGGAAGCAGGCGCCCACAATCAGCGACGACTCACGACACCGCTCGCAGAGCAACTCGCGGCTCTTCGATCGTATCTACGGAAGGATGCACAGAGGAAATAAGGTTTCTGGGCGCTGCCATCCTCTGAAGACACAAAACAAAAGAAACAACGCCGCCCCCCACTGATCGTCGTTTCCATTGCAGGCGTTCGAACACACAACGTCGTACGACGAGTCAATCAGCGGATTCATGCGTCGACGATTCGCCGGCAACGGCGAACGGACACTGCCTCTCAGATACGGTGCGTTCTAACGGAGGGAGGGACTAGAAAACTCCATAGGGAAACTCGAAACGCTTCTGGGTCGAGACTTTGTTCTGAAAACTTTTTGAGTATTGCTCCGCAGCTCCGGAAGTAATTGCGAGGGTATGTTTTGAGTTTCGGGTGAACAAAACAAAAGAAGATTCCGGAGAAGGCCGAACTTTTTCTAGTCCTCCCACTCTCCTGTCATATTTTACCGATGTGTGAACTATTTGACGGACATTTGTCACAGAAAAAACGGATGGGGTGTCAAGGAGCAGGCGCATTTCGAGGGGCCGCGTCCCCGGGGAACCTCGCCCCGTTTGGAAGATTCGCTTGTCTTGTGCGTAGATCTCTGCGCGGCGAATATGACGTGGTTACTCCCAACACGTTCTACTCCGTCGTTGTACCTTCCGCGAATCCGCAATTTCAGGAACCAATCCTCACCAGAAGGATGACGCCGAGTTGTACATAGTGGAGGACGAGATGCCAATCAAAGGTTCGTTTTGCGGCGCTCATCTTTGTTCGCTTCCCGAAAAGTATATAGCCATCAAAAATGTATGTGATGATGGCATCTGGTCGCATCGGCTCGCTCTTCTTATTTCTTGTTGATCTCTTGCTCGGCAGCAGCGAAGAGCTCCATGTCTGATGAAAGGTAGTAGATCATGCGAGAGGAACACTTCCTCGTTTTCTCATTACTCCCTTCCTCCGCCGGAGATGCTGGTTGCAGTGCTCAACGGCTCTCCCGGATACATCAACATTCTCGACGGTCTCAACGGGTGGCAGCTCGTCAAAGAGCTCAGCGATGCCACCAAAATGCCCGCTGCGGCCTCGTTCAAGCACGTTTCTCCAGCAGGTGAGAGCCCCCTCCGATCTCTGATTGCAAAAGCTCGGATGCTCCAGGAGCCGCCATCGGACTGCCGCTGAACGAGACGGAAGCCGCGTGCTGCATGGTGTCCGATCTGCCGCTCGATCCGAAGAAGCCGTCGCTGGCGGCCGCGTACGCCCGTGCCAGAGGTGAGTTGCCGAGTGTCCGAAGGCTCTTCCTCGTAGTTCTCACCGTGTGTCCTTCCCTCTCTCACTCTCACTTTGTTCTTCCCTCTCTTTCACTTCTATCCGCACCGTTTTCCCCTTTCCGTTCAGAGCAGGAATGGGTCATCAGTGACCGTCTTCAGCGATTCACACCGGCCGTCGGTATGCCTCTCTCCGTCGAGAATGCCACCCAATTTCTCTGTGCACCGCTTCTGTTTTCCGTGTGTTTCTGGTGTCTTGTCGGACGGAAAAGAAGGAGATCTCGTGGCCGACTCCTTGATCGTTCCGTGCTTGCTCGTCCCTGCCCTTCCGTGCACCCCCAATCGCTCCACTTTCTTCAGGAGCCGACCGGATGTCGTCGTTCGGCGATTTCATCGCCCTCTCGGAGAAATGTGATGAACTTACGGCTAAGATTATAAACAGGTAACCAGAAGGCAGAAGGAGGACTGCCCTCAGTCTGTAATTGCAGAGAAGTATCGGACGGAGTGGTGGCTCCTGACTTCGAGCCGGCCGCCCTCTCGCTGCTCGCCAAGAAGAAGAATGGCAACTATTGTGTCCTCAAGGTCCCTCCTTTCTCCCCTTTCGCCCGTCCTGAATAGCTCATTTTCTGTGCAGATCAACCCTAATTACCTGCCATCGGAGACCGAGGAACGCACAGTGTTCGGGCTGCGACTCCGTCAGAAACGGAACAATGCGGTCATCAACGCCGACACATTCACCAACGTCGTCGGAAATGTGAACAACGTGAGCGACGTCTTCTGGCACTTTCGAGTGCGTGGTTTCAGATGAGCAAACAGGCCGTCGACGATCTCATCGTCGCTACAATCGCTCTCAAGTACGCGCAGTCTAACAGCGTCTGTTTTGCACATCGGGGACAGGCAAGGCGCCACTTTTGATCATCAAAGACCTTCTGATCGTTTCAGGTGATCGGGATGGGCGCCGGACAACAGTCGCGAATCCACTGCACTCGATTGGCAGGCGACAAGGCGATGAACTGGTAAACTTCATTTATTAGAGAGCCGCGAGTCGGGGGGAGAGTGCTCTGAAATCGGAGTAAGAGGGGGCAAGACGGAGTTCATCAGAAGTGACGGACGAAGATGGGCTTGGAGCACTCGGAGCCGCACGAGTCGCGCACTCGCTTCCAGTAGCCGATCGTGTTCCGGTCGCGGCACCCGTTCGCGCCGCCATCGTGGATACGTGCGATTGTCTCGCAATCCGACTTGCCGTAGCACTTGACACGAAATTTGTTGGCCAGTGTCTGAAAGAAAGGGGCTGCCATTGTGAATGTGTGCTCCGCGAGCCATTGTTCTCGCGACCCGGTGACGTCACCAGACTTCGAAGTAGTCACACTCCAAAAGTGGCCCACTTGCGCCCAGAATAAATCAAAAAACGCAGAATTCGTACAGTCGGGAAGGCCGTAAAGTGACGAATAGCGTCAATTTATCAGTGATCGGTCGCTTGTTTGGACACGCCCCCTCCTCCAGACAAAGTACACTTTTGATCTACGATCTTCGGCGGCGGAAACGAACCCGAATGCAGGAAGCGGAGCACTGGTAATCTTGGGCGCAGTTCATCCAGGCCTCGTCCTCGGTTTCCTCGTCCTTCTTGCCCGGCTGGTAGCATTGCTGGAACGGCAAGATCAGACTGTGATGCGCTCAGGAAGGCGTACTTGGAACTGGTAGATGTTGAGTCGGAAGTAGCCGCAGCCGATCCGGTTGAACTGGTCGACGGCGCATCCGAGCGGCACGCAGCCCGAGTCGGCGTCGCACATCGACAGAAGGCACGCGTGGTCGTCCTCGACTGAGAATAGAAAGAGGAATACGAAACGAACGGAAAGAGCAATGTTGGCGCGTAGTTGGGTGTCTCACCTTTATCGAACATGAGCAGCTGCTGGGCGGTGCCGAAGAGCAGCGAGATCAAAGTGACGGCGAGCAGCATTGTGTGGCTTCACGGCGGCCTCATCTGCCGCTGAAACGGGAGTGGGTGAGAAGAAGACGTGGATTCAGAAGGCGTACCGTATGAAACGAGGAAAGGTTGTGTGGGTAATGGAGCGAAACTGGCGCCCCTTGGCTCCTCCTCCTCCCACTCGTTTTCTTTTTCTTCACGCCTGCCGGCCAGTAGTTGTTCGCCCCGCCCACTTTGTTTGACCACTCGATCGGTGACGTTTGTTGCTGCTCCAAAGCCTCCTCGAAAGCACGGAGGATGAGTGCGAGAGGAGGGGACAGGCGAATTTGATTAATGAGTGGATTTACTACGAAACCGGGTGCACTACGTCACTCCGACTAAATTGGGAAGGGTACGTACTGGGAATTTGAGAGGAGTGGGTGAGTCAAAAGAGCGGGGATAATTGGGAAATGGTCCCGTGGAAGGGGGGGGCTTAAACAGACGGAAAACGGGAATGAAACGAGACATTTGGGTGAGAGGCGGTCTATTTCGGAGGCGGAAAGGCCTCCGAATGATTGATGTCTTCTCCAGTTCGCACGCCTTCCGGTCTTTTCGCTCACTGATAACACTGACCGATCGATGCGAGCGACTGAAACTGGAAAGAGCGTTATCAGCGACCCCTTCCCAAGTCGCTTCTTTCAGGTGGCTCCGACAGCACCCGACGGTCCTCTCCTTGCCGTGGAAGAACGCCATCAAACGTTCGGAGAAGTCCAATGCCATCGATGTTCTGTGCAGCGGGGTGCTCGGATCGGAGGTCACTTCCATTGACGCTTCCCGCGAATCCGTCTTGTTTTGCAGATCGCCGTCGACCAGTGGCAGCAATACTTCAACGAGCCAGTGGAGCCGCTCGCAGAGGTACGTCGCCTCGGGGCAGAAATAAAGTATAATCTGAGACATTACTCTTGTTGATGACGTATGCGGGCGAAACGAAACGGGGGTATTAGTATTTGGGAAGAAGAAGAAGAAGACGACGAATCGAGGGAATGTTGCAGGAGGAGAGGAAGCAGTGGCTCAGCCAGCAATCAGGAGTCGTCATGAGTTCCGACGCCTTCTTGCCGTTCCGCGACAACGTCGACTGCGCCAAGCAGGTTGGGTACATTGCTTGTCCTCCGATCCGAGGTGCCCTGTTTTCAGTTCGGGGTCTCGTTCGTCGCCCATCCCGGCGGATCCGTTCGTGACGAGGAGATAAAGGAAGCTTGCGACGAGCACGGAATAACCCTCATCCACACTGGCGTCCGCCTGTTTCATCACTAGAGTCAACCAGAGCAATAATGTGCTTATTTCAACTAGTTTAAACTCAGGAAACTGTACATTTTCTTCCTTTTCCTGAGTATTTCAACTTTTTCCTGAGTTCTTCGCCCACTTTTTTTTTCGAATTTACATTTTTATTTACCTCTTTTCATACATTTATTCCAACGAATAAAGCGTCATTTACTCTGAAATCAGCGCGATTTCACTATTATGTCAGTCCAATCGGCGGCCAATTTTCCCGTTCTCCAGTCCTCTAACGTTATGCTTTTCCTTTCGATCGTCTCGCGGAGAGAGCCGAGAAGACTGGCTGCAATCAAACATTTTAGACTTCTTCGTCTATTTTATGCGAACTCTAACCTCCCAGCCATGCAGTAAACAACGGCGCGTTTTTCAGATCAGTAAACTGATAAAATTTCACTTCTTCGGCGAGTTTCGTCTGGTTCTTTTCATCCTCGGCGCGAATCTCTTGCGCTAGTCTCCGCATGAGGCCAGGAATCGTTGCAACTCCACCGATGAGCAGGATGTTAGGGAAAAGTTTCTTTCGAAGATCGATTGGACACTTTGACGCAACTTTGTGAAGAAGCTTCGGAAGGCTCATGTCGAACGAATCGGGATTCAGTTGCTCGTCGAAGAAAATCTCCATTCCGGTCTCACTAAAATGATAAAACGTTTCGGAAGTACCAAAAGATTATAAGGCTTACAAAACGATGGGTGGCACGATGACCGTCCTGTCTTCTATTTCGACGCGCCTCTCATTGCAAATAGTCTCGATTGCGGGCTTCTCTCCTTCGGTCGCTTCCCATTCCCTCCACCTTTCCGATCTTTCTTTATCCAAGCACACTAGGGAGACACTGATGGTTTCCAGCAGTCCGATACTCTGAATATGATACTTCGTTTTTGAAAGATGTTCCGATTATCTTACGTCGATCCCCTTCCAGTCTTGCTCGTTGATCGCTCTTCTTTCGCCGCTTTTCTCCTCGATCTGACCGTACTTCCCAATCAGTTCACGAACTCTCCTTTCAAGCTGTTTTCCGGAAATCGAACGTCCCGATTCAAACTCGCTCAGCATTGTTACTCCTTCGATTATCTGCAAAACAAGCTTGGAATTCTGTAGTTTGGAGAGGAACTAACAGGCATCGCGACGCATTCAGAGTTTCCGATGTCGACAACGAGAGCATTTTGAGAATTGAACGGGAACGTGGCACAGACGTGCGAAGGCATGAACATCAGAGACTTGCATCGCAGTTTCTCGACTATCACTTTCGTGATCGCATTCCGGAGGTCGACCGACATGAAAAGACTCTCGACTACAATTACGGGGCGATCAGCTGGCGCGAGAACTCTGGAGAAAACTGTTATTTCAAAAAAATGAAAGGGAAAGATCGACTCACTTCAAAAAAAGTATTCTCAGAAACTTTAGAAGGATGTCTTCGTAGTACTGCACTGGCTTCAGCGCTGTTTTCATGTCATTCAGTGCCAAGATCTCATCCGCAGACACCAAAACCCGTTTCTCGTCCAGGAACTCGGTTCGAATCACATGCCGAGGCGCGACTTCTCCCGCACAACCTAACCTACAATTGTCTGTTTTGCATTCCATCTTAATTACTCACTCACTTTGTCAGTTTCGATCCTATCTCTACGACTACAGCACTTTTTCCATTGTCGATCGAGCTGATGGCCTGCGAAAGCGCTGTCGAGGAGACGGAGAGAATCGACGTTGTCGAAACTCCCGAAGAGCTCCTCCGGGCCGCTCTTAACGACTCCAACGCAGCTTGAGCACTAGAAGCCAGTTTGGTGGTCCCTGAAACCAACCTGGTTGTTTTGTTTGAGTTGAGATATCAGATATTGTGGCACGTGGTAACAGAGACACCCTCCCGATTACACCTGTCAGACGAAAAACAAACGGAGACGGGACGTTTCCCATGATTACAGCTGTATAACTGGCTCGGTCACTCAAAGCAAATGTGTGTAAACACGGCGCCGGCATTGGTGCACCGAAGCACCACATCTGACGCGCAATTGCCCCCAGAGTGTTAGCAGTTGTGACGTCACCAGTCGTTTTCTTATCGCTCTCTCGGCGACTGGCGCCAGTTCAAATAACACTGGCCGCCGTCTGCCGGAGGTCTTCGGCGTGTTTACGATACCTGTTAACTGCTGGAATGGATTTTCTCAGTTTCCAAAGTGTCCACGGTCGTTTGATCTTCGGTTTGAATTCATTGATTTTCCCGAATTCAAACTCCCCATGACCGGCCATTTCGAACAAATTCTCTTTTCTCACCTTCCCCTCCAATTCGAGGGTTCTTCTCTGAAACTGTACTTATTCCTCCAGTCGTATGCGCGTTCTTCCCCTTGTCTTATCGTTCCCCTGGTCCGCGAAGTTCTCAAACAGAACGTGACTGATAAGAAGAGAACGAGGGAAAAGATGCGAGAAAGTGCGTACAGATAACGGCCTGAACACTGTTTGTTTGTCTTTTGTTGTCGCGAAGAATACATTCACAAACAAGGAGAGTTCGGGAAGCATTCATTCTGTGCTCACTGCCGTGCTCCCCAATATATATTTTTCCAGTAGGAAAACACTCGGCCCATTCTTTTCAGAAGTTCATCTAACAGTACCACGTTGTGTCTCACTGCTCCCAGCTCTATCCGTTTTGTGCTCCCAGCTGAGAGTCCCGAACTTTGTGCTCCTCCCTCCGCTCGGAAACAAACTCGTTGCATATGATAGGAGCCGCGTTGCGCAGTAAGAGACTCAGCGAGTGTCATCACTTGGAGCGGAGCCAATGAAGCTCTCCGAGCTCTCGACATGTGAGAGCCGCGGCGAGCAGCAGCAGAGCATATATCCTGCCGCGACGACAACACCGCCTGCGTCTCGTGGCTCGCGCGCGGTCTCTTCCGACTCAATCACTGTGAAATAGCACGAAAGTTACACACTTGAATCTGCACGGCCTTCCGTTTATCCACGTTCCACTGCTTTGCTTCGTCTTCTTCTTGTTTTTTTCCCATCCGTCGCCCGAATTATTAAATTTCCCACGACGTTCTTCCGCTTTTCACACTAGTTTTTCATACCAACTTGCAGAATGGCTGATTTCCTCGACGACCACTTCGATCCAACATTTCAATCGACTTCAAAAGTGAGTTTTTTAATACCTTTTCGAAGCTTCATTTATGGATTCAGAAGTTGGTCCTGCCTCCGCATCAAAAGCTTCCTCAACCCGACTACGATAATCTGGCAGACGAGCCCGGAATCAATGATTTCTCGAGCGACGAGCTCATGAAGCTTCTAGCCTTCATGGAAGGAGAGGTCCAAGCGAGAGAAGACGTCATCGATCACCTCAAAAAAGAAAGAATGAAGATGCTGCTCTCTGAGGCGAAGTATGGAAAATTGGGCACGAACGAGCCATTTGCTGCTCTTCGGAGGGATTCTGCCATAACGGGAGAGACGATAGACGAGGAGAAGATCGTGCAGATGTACGATTCGCAAGTTGAACAGCTGGACAGAATGATGGCAGTGCAGAAGAAGTCACAGAGGAACGCGGCAGTAGTAAGAGACCGAGGTCAAGCCGGACTTTAAGTAGAAAAGATTTTCAGTTGCTGGTCGCTCTCGAAAAGAAACAGTATAAACTGTTGAAAAAGCTAGAAGCAGATCGAGACGCAAAGATCAGGTTTTGTCAAACATACGAGTGAGAAGCAAGGCGGAGGTGTTTCAGATATGCAAAACAGGGAGACGATCTGGTGGCGCATTTGGAGAAAGAAAGGAATCAACTGCAGCAGCAGATCGAATTCCATATCGAGGAGAAACGGAAAGCGGAAATTGCGAAAGACAAAATGGAAATGACACTGGGGAACGAAAAGAAACGGCACGAATCAATAGTCATGTACTTGATCCAGGAGCGAAAACAGATGCTTCTAAAGATGCACGAGCTGAGAGTCAGAGCCGAACAGCTTATTATCCAGCAGACGTCCGATGACTCCAAGCGTGAGAATCTCGCTTTGTTTCCAACATTGAGGTCTAATCGTTTTCAGCTGGACCGTCGAATGCATTAAATGATCGTGAATTGATCGAAGAGCTCAAAAAAGAGGTCACCTTTTTGAGAGCAGAACGGGAATCACTCTCGAAGACGCAGAAAATGATAAAGACAGAAAACCTGAGTCTACGGGAGACTGTTCGCGGCCAGGAATCGGACCTCCAGATGCTTCGGCGGAACCTGACAATGACTGGTGCCAAGATGTCGATCGATAAACCAGGCACAGTGGTATGTTCCGCAGCACTTCTTATTAACCTGTTTTTCCTCACTTCAGCTCCCTCATCTGGTTCCTGACGCGGGTTCCCTCATCATGACGAATCGGGGCGCGAAGCCAGCGACGACAGGTCGACAGCCGGCAGTGCTCCCTCCGTCGGCGGGCCGACTGCCCAATTCGAGTACCTTCCCGACCGAAAAAAGCCGTCTACCACGGGCTCCGCCCCCCTCAGCAGCAGCAACTGTGCCGCGGATGTCTCTCGGAAGTGTTCCCGGTCCGTCGTCTTCGGCGTAAGTAATTTATGATTTCAAAAACTACTTTTTTATAATACTCTGTTTCAAAGAGCTGATTGTTTTCAGACCGCGGACGATGAGCTCGCCAGTCAAGAAAACGCCCGTGATGGGCGTCTCGTCGACTTCCGTTCGCCGGCCCCAGTCCGCTTCCACCACTTCCGTCATCACAAACACTGCCGCAGTCATTCCGCTGGCTCCTGAGCTGGAGCAGCTGGAAGCAGCAATCCAGTCGATGAACGGTAAGATCCTCTTCTCATCCATCCGTCTCCTTCTTGTGTGTCGTTCTGGTCTCTCCGTAGTGTTGTCATACTTCAGTAGTCTCGAACGTCGCGCCGCCCCCTTACTCTTCCGCTATGGCCAAACGGAGTTCCAGTTTGCCGCGTGAGCCGAACAACAATCCGCACGTCCACTCCTCTTCATCGATTCGGAGGACAAACGGGTCGATGAATTCGTCGACGACGGGAGTTGTATCTACGCGAATCGGCACGTTTTGTTTGTCTTCAGGCTGCTTCTATCAATCAGTTTAACAGGCTCACCCCTTTCCTGAATTCCCAATTCTCTCTGAACTTTTTCGTCTTTCAGCCAGTCCCTCATCAAGCACAGCGAGCGAACGAAAATTGTCGGGAACTGTCAAACGGAACGGGATCCTCGCTAAAGCCTTCGGACCGTCCAAATAGAAGATGTCAATTAGACTATTTGTCCTCCACCTCAGTTTCACATGGGTATACTAATTCTCTTCCACTTTTCTCCTGAAAACGTTGCTCAATGTTTTATCATTTCCCGCACGAGACTAACTTGATTCACAGAATAATGAACCGATTCAAGAAAAATATTTATCTGTTAAAAGCCGAGCAAAACGAAAACCGCAAGTTCCACACAGCAACTAGAAATTGAGTGTTTGTGTGTGTGATCTTTGGAAAGAAAGCATCGTTCTTGAAATCTTCGACTTTCAACGCACATAAGGCGAGAAAAGGGGAAACTGGTTGAGAAAAGGGGAAAAGACGATCTGAACCCGTCCTTGGTCGATTTTGCTGAGAAAATGAGAAGGGACACGAAATACAAATCAGGATAGTGGGAAGGGGAGGTCCGGTGGGAGAAGAGGCAACTTGCGAGTGAGATGGGATATACTAATACAACAGGGGTGAACTAGACTCGAGAGGAAAGCACTGGATTCAGATGTAAGTGGGCGCGATGATCGATGCGGCGGCGGCGGCGGCAGCGGCAGGGGGCGCGGAAGAGGAGGACGTCGACGACGAGGAAAGGGTGCTGTCCAGAAGACGGCGTGCCGCGATCGCCTCTTTGAAGATAGCCGTGTCCAGGTACTGAAATTTCAGACACATTCACCAATTCTTTCTCGTTTCTGTTTCTTACTCGGTTAGCGACACGGTTTTTCGTGTTGAGCACGATGTGGAGATCAGCTTGCCAACTCGGCTCGCCCAATTCGTCCATGTCGATTCGGGGGCACCAGCGCTCGTGATTGTGGATCGGATCGAATTTATTACCGGTGCGGATGGCCAGTTCTCGGGCACAGTAGTCGCATCCGATGAGCAGAGATCCTCGCTTGTTCCTCGAGATTTTCCATCCGAGCGCCGAGATGAAAACGAGTGTAGGCGGGAAACCGTCGATCTTCGGAAGGCTCACACAGCTTGGAATGTCCTGAAACGAAGTTCGGTATTTTCAAGAGATGGCTGGTTGAGCTGACCGCCTTCAGGTCGTTCTCATTCATTTTCTTGCAGTCGACGAGTCTTCCTTCGATGCCCTCCAGAATATCCTTCGAACTCGGCTCGACGATCCTAATCGGCGGCGCCCCACACCGCATCTTGCACGTTGACCTGTGCGCCGATATCATTTTCTCATGAATCTCTCTGAAAAGTGACTGTTCGCTGGATTTCCAAACTGGAGCCCTCACTGAAGGGTGGAGTTATAGACGTTGAACGAAACTTTTCGAATGTTCGGCAGCAACGTGCTCAGCGATTGCTCGCATTCCACGCATCTCACAGAATCCTTCTTGATGCAAGCCCATCCGTAGTCTGCCAGATCGCGGGGAGTTATGGCGCAACCGTACCAGATGGGTGCCTACAAAACGAAATTGAGCAACTATCTCGAGGCAAGAGCGGGGTTTCCTGTCGAAATTCATCGTGGGAACAGATCGAAACGTTTTGGGCCGAATAGAGAATTACAGCCTACGAATCAATAGTATTTCGAAATCAGAATTCTAGTGATTCAGACGAGACACTATAGAATCGCCTCGTAACTTCAAGGCAGATTGAACATTTTTCGAAAAGTTTCGAGACTCGAAAACATACCTTGTAAGTTTTGATTATCTCTTTGTATGAATCGATATCGCGGATTTTGCTGATGCTTTGTTTTTTGCTTCTGAAACAGTTTTACGGTTATTCGAACAGTCCTCTCGCTCACTTTTTCTGTGGGCTATCTGTGGATTGTTCCAAATTGAGGATTTCGTTGATCGATTCTTCCGCTCTCCGCTTCAGAGCCGCGTGGCGGTTTACCGCCTCGTCTGTTTCCATCGTTTGGGCGTTATTTTATCTGAAAATACTACCGAAATCTCTTGAAAATGGGAAACGCGCGATCAGATCGGAAGCTTTGAGATGAGTGTTTGTTCCAGTGGTACCGTAGCGGAGACAGCGAGTTAAAGGCGCAGGCATTATATCGCTCGCCGGGTCTCGCCGCGGTCTCTCCTCGCCTCACTTTTCTTTCGCTCGACCCCTCTCTCGCCGCTTTCTATCGCGCAGCCCATCAATAATTCTTTGTCGGCTCCGTTTGGTACCCCAAGTCGAACGGATTCTGATAATTTTGACACGGCTGAATAGCCCATAAGAAGAGCTTTCGAGTAGAGTGTGAATGAACGGGCCGCTTTGAGAGAGGGCCGAGGGAAAACCTCGGGAATCGGAACCGCTCTAATCATGTGACCTGTTTCCTCTGAATTTTTTGTCAAGTCCGAAGACAGAACGAAGGCGATTCAGTTTTGTGACTGTCGCATGACGGACGCCGACGACTTCTTCCTTTTTCTTCCCTATTCTATTCGCTAAATGATTCCCGATGGAAAATACTTTCAGAAATCGAGGTTTTTTAGATTTTACAATGACTTTCAGAACATCGGTAAGTTTTTCAATAAAACGTTTCAGAATTGAGAGCACTGACAAAAAAGGAATACGAGAACGACAGAGAAGTCGATATATTGATTTTGATGACTCATGTCGGCCGTTTCGCGGCGGGCGCTTGCAGTCTCATATACCCTGGCGCCAAAAAATCACGCAGCAGAAAAGACTGGGCGCGATTTCGTTTAAGACTGCTTAACTGAATTTAAATTGAATGAATGATTGTGTGAGACTGCTTCCGACGCTTCATCTTATCTTTTCGTTGAAATCGCTAGGGCGGAAATGAATCGGGCCCATTATGTGGAACATTCCGGAACGAAGCAGCCTTTCAGTCCGCTTCTATCATTTTCAGCCGGTTTCTTCTCCCTCCCCCTCCCATTTCTTTTCCTCTCTTCGACACCCGTGTTCTCCTGCCGATTTATCGATCGGCCAGTTGGTCCTACTGAACTTTTTTTCTCCCGCCGCTTGCCGCCCGTTTCGTCACAATTCACCTCGTTTTTCAGTGTTCTACTCCCTCAGTCTCAATTGCTTTTCTCGCGAGAAATGTCGACCTGTAGCGATGAAATTCCCGATAAGGAAGTCAGGTTTCTAGAATTTTGCATCCGCAAGAAACTGTTTTCAGTGCCCTTTGTGCATGGAAATCCTCGAGTTGGATGATATCAACTTCTTCCCGTGCAAATGCGACTACCAGGTGAATTCTGAGACATTGGCCACTGGAAAACTTCTGAACTTTTACAGATATGCCGTTTTTGCTGGCATCGGATCCGAACCGACGAGAACGGTCTTTGTCCTGCTTGTCGGGCGCCATACTCTGAAGAAACTGTGACCTTCAAGGTACGAAATCAAACATTATTCCATTGAGCTGGGTATTTTTTCAGCCGGTGAGCAGCGACGACGTGCAAAAGTACAAAGACGAAAAGCGGCTGAAAAAACAAGCGGAGAAGCTTAAGATTTCCGACGCGCGACAGTACTTGTGCAACTACCGTGTGCTCCAAAAGAACCTCGTCTACGTAGTCGGGATATCGCCGCGAGTAGCCGATCCGGAGGTGCTCAAAAGGAACGAGTACTTCGGGCGGTACGGAAAGATCCAGAAGATAGTGACGAGTGTGACGCCGAGCATTCCCTCGCAACACCTTCCGCCGAGTCACACAGCCTACGTGACGTACAAACACGTCAACGACGCATTGCGAGCCATTCAGGGCGTCCACAACTCGATGTTGGACGGCCGGTTAGTGAAGGCGTCGCTTGGGACGACGAAGTACTGTTCGTCGTTCTTGAACAGTCGGAAGTGTTTCAAACCGGTTCGTGGCTTCTATTGTGGCGTCATGTTTCGTAATAACTTGCTTTGCAGGAATGCATGTATTTGCACGAGAACGCGGACGCAGATATAAGCTTCACGAAAGAGGACATGCATTTAGGAAAGCACACGGAGTACGAGAAGAAGTTGATCGACGGAATCAACACACGGCCTCCACCGCCACAAGCCACACTCGCTTCACAGTTAGACAGAATTCTTGCGCCGACAGCGAATACAGCACAAATCAGACAACCCGATCAACAATTCATAGATGGCTCCCAGGCAGTTCCAGACGTTGAGCGAACAGGTGAGAAACTAAAAAGAACGCGAAGGTTCTACGCACTTCGAGAAGTTGCAGGCTCTTCGCCACAGAGATCTGCCGTGGAACTAAATGATGATGCGAACTCGACCAGAACAAGCGATGTAGGCGTCAATCCACGATCACGCGACAATGTTGCCCAGTTTCAGTCAGTCGAAGATCCGGCGCCTTCGAATTTGGTGGATGAGGCAGTTATCAACAAGAGGAGTAATGCGACAGCCAGAGAACGACAGTGGTCAGAACGCGATGAAATTTCAGTAGCACCGAGTAACACACCACCGACCGACCCTGAAGGCAACGAGAATGATTTCGACGAGGACATCCACAGGTTCGGGACGACGGCGCGCAGACGAGAACAATCATACTTTCAGGGACGATCTTCATGAGCAGATGCAGAAGTTAGACGTAAACGAAGACCGGCTGGACCGGATGGCTTTCGTCGAACAGGAATACACGCATTCCGGGATCCCGGCGCTTGCTAATCATCAAGACGCGCCTGCCCCCCTCATGCAATGGGAAGCCTTATTGGGGCTGACGACGCATACACAGCCTGCACCCGCAGTCGTCGAACCGACGTCGTTGTTCTCCTCCTTCAAACTCGATAACTACACATCTCCCTCGCCGCTGTTCCCCACACAACAGACGTCCTCCATTGCAAACGCATCGTTCAGAAGGGAACCAAGTCCGCCGCCTGGCCTCGGCCGGTTCAATTCAGACGATGACCTCGGATTCGATCCGTTCACAGAGTCATCCAAAGGATTGTCCGCTTTGCTCCAGGAAGAACAAGAACAGATTCCCCCTCCACAGCACAACCACAACTCGAACGGTCACACTCTGGACGTGTTGAAACAGTACGTTCAAACTGAAGGGGAAACGTTTCTAATCAATCGCCAGTTCCAGATTGTTCGGTCAGATGCCGGAACAGCGGCATCCAACCCAACAGCAGCACCATCAACATCAGCATCTCCAGCAGCAGCAGCATCAGACACACATTCATCCGCTACAGCAGCAGCATCAGCAGCATCAGGACCACTCTTTCCTTCATCAATTGCATGCGCAGCAGCAACAGCACCAACACCATCAACACCATCAACAACAACATCAACAACAACAACAGCAGCAACAGCAGCATCAGCAGTATGAAATGAGCAGAGAGTACATGCTCAGTCGGATGATGCCTTCCAGGCAGCAGCAGCAGTACGAATCGTCGGCAGCTTACTCTCAATATGGACACGTGAGTTGCACTAGCTCGTAACTCGCTTCATTCACAATTTCAGATGCAGCAACATCAGCAGCAACAGACTCAGCAGCAGCCACAGTCATCGAGTCTCCTGCACGATCTGTTCAACCGGCAGCAGCAGCAACAACAGCAACAAGCGCAGGCGCAGCAGGTTCACCAGCAACAGCAGCATCAGCAGATGTACTCGAATATGAACTCGTACATGTACAACGACATGATGATGAATCGATCAGTCCCATTCGGAATGGCTCCTCCACCGGGCCTGGGAGGCTCCTCTGCCGCTAGAAGCGCCTCCTCGATGGTCCCTCCCCCACACATACAACAGTCTCAACAGCATCAGCAACAACAACAGCAGCAGCAGTCGATGGGATTGTTCGGACTAGGTCACCCGATGATGTCGCAGCAGCCACAGCAGTCAGCACAGGACGCCTTCAAAGCATTGCTGCCGAACGTGAACGTGCGCTTCATGGACGACAATTCGATGACTCGCTGGTCGCACGAGAACAGTCTGCGATCAGCGAACGCCGCCGTCGTGCCACCGCCGCCCGGTTTCTCATCAGTCATCAACCGCTAAGTGAGAGTCTACCGTGCATCCCGTGGCTCGAGAGTGTCCTTTTGTTGCACACACTCGTATCCACCTCATTGGGTCTCTCTCTCTCCCTTTATAATAATATATACAATCATATGTTAATGGCTCGTCACGTAATCACTTTGTCCCGCTCACGATTTGCATCATGAGTATACTACTTGGGCCCGTCTCGAATCTATTCGTGTTTGTTTCCCATAGAATGCGTTTTGATCATATTTCGTTGGACTCTTTTCCTCCTGCGGCTGGTTTCCCGTCACGTCCCTGTGAGGCGAACGGCCGTGCAGTGAACAGACTGCAAAGCCGAACATCTGACTCGCCGAGCTGCACGGGACTCCACTTGCACCCTCCCACTCCTCTATCGCTTTTGTCTTCTTCTTCTTGGATCCAAAACTAGAAACATGGATCTTGCCTTTCTTTCCCTCTCCTTAGCTTCTTTCCCTTTTCCTTGTCACTCCTTTCTTTTTCCTTTCTCCCATCCTTCTTCTTGTCAGTCTCCCGATTGTTTCATTTTCTGATTCTTGACGGCTTCTGATCCATTTTCTCTTCTTTATTCTAGTTGATTCATGTTTCTTGTGCTCTCACAGAACAGTCCCAAGTCTTGAATTCTCCTTTTTCAGAGAAAAAGACTGGGCGGGCCCACAAATTCTAGTTTACTATCGTATTTTCATTGCATTCCACCCTCCGTCTCCAATTTTTGGTCTACTTTTCAATCTTCTTTTTCGGCTGGATTTGCTTTTTTTTCGCGTAGATTTCCTTTTTTGAGAGTGGTTTCAAACTTTTCAATAAATAATATTTGGTGGTGTCCAATATTTTTAATCCGGGAGACAGAAAAGTTGAGCAAAATTTTTTAAAAATATTTTTTTTTGAAAAACAATTTTTGGTTCAAAAGGGACCACATTTCAGATGACAAATCAGTTTGAAATAGAAGAATTTCTTCTGAATTTCTCAAGTTTCGACACGGATGGAAATCCGGAAGAAAAGAAATTCGATACTGGCGAATTTGAGAAAGTTCTGGCTGAAAAATATCCGGAACTCGCAGAGAAAATCTGCGAATACGATGAAATATTGGAAGGAAACAAAAAAAGCAAAAAGTGAGCGAATTCGGGGGCAAACGAAGAAAAAAGGGACAAAATCACAGAAAACAGGCGAGAGAACGTGTTGAAAAACTGGAAGGAATGATGACGGAGGGGCGGAGTCTGTGCGAGAAGCCGGGCCGCAACCTGAAGACGACGGGCGGTCCGATGGCACTGCTGGCGAACGCCGTCCAGTCGGCGACGCGCGTCGAGGTGCGAGTGAGGAGTGCCGTCCGCATCGATCGCATCTTCCACGGCATCCCCACGGACTTCGATGGACACTTCAACGTAATGCTCCGCGATGCGACTGAGACGGTGCTATGGGGGAGGTGAGAGAGGAAGAGGTGCCTCTCCTCGAAACGCTTCTGGAATTGCAGAGCAGCGAAACAGAGAGTTGGCGACAGGAACCGAGTCAACGAGTTGCTTCCCGAGTGGATGCGATGGAGAGAGGCCGATTCGTGGCCGATGCCCCGCGGAGCCAACACGCTCGTTCAGAAGAGGTTCCAGCGATCGGTACTGGTGAAAGGAGACTCCGTCGTGCTCATCAGAGCTTTTCCGAAATGAATATTCACAAGATGTTTGTTTTCATACACCGTCTTGGATCCTTCACATAGTAGTCGCTAGAGTTCAATTGATTAGATAGTCAAACACGCGTTACCTGTCTTTAATTCAGAACCAATATCAGACTACAAAATAAATGAGCGGGCTACAATACTGCAATACTGCACGAGTCGAGAGTCGGCTTCTAAAGAGTTAGAAATGGACAACGAATCGAGTGAGAGCATCTAGAAGTGAATATGGGGATGAGGGGGAGGGAAACGACGAGGAGGGTGCAAGATGGAGAACCCGGAGGAGACGCCGCGTGGAACTACAGCGAAAGAGGGCACTTGTGGTAGGAAAGAAACAGTAACAGGGGGGAACGGAAGGAATAAGATTAACAACAAATGAGTAAGAGAAGAAAGAATTTAGGACGTGCGAGAAGAAGTAACAAGGAAACAATTGATATTCAAATGTGTCTATGGGGACCCGATAGAGAGCTAACAGTCACAGAATTCGGATAGAGCGGTGAGAAGAGGACAGCGATGAGGAGATGGGAAACGAGAAGCAGCACTAGATCATCAGTTAGCTTCGGAGCGAAGAGTAGAGGTTCATAACCTGAAACAGAACTCATGTCGAATACGTTTTGAAGGATGACGCCATACCTGCTTGTCTAGGTTCTTGCCCTTCAGTGACGCAAGCGCGGATAAGAGCTGATCGGAGAATCCATTGGGAACAAGCTCGCGAAGAGCGCGAGAGAAACCGTCAGGATCGGATTGATGGAGAGTGGAGAGAGTGGAGCACACTTCATGGACCACTAAGGTGCTTCCTGCATCCGAAGGTGTGATATGGGCAAGCGATGGAACCTCGAGGGCCACGCGAAGTGTGCGAGCGGACCATTCGGGAATTAGCAAGGATGCCTTGGATAGGCACGAAAGGGCCACCTTCTGAGCGGTTTGGTCATTGGAAAGAGCCAGACGGGCGGCCGCTTCGAGTACATGATCCAAGAGTCCGGGGCTCTGAGTGAGGGCGGGAAGACAGTCACTCGCGATGACAGTGAACAGCAGTTGCACGAAGGCTCTCTGGACGTACATAAGCGCTCTTTGACTGTCATCTGGAACATTTTGTTTTCGAGGGTTTCATATAAACTTTCGAAAACGCTCACCTTTCGCAGCTCCGTTGTTTCCCTGCTCTTGAATGGAAGCTCGTGCGGCAATCACAAGTACGTTTCCGAGGTCGACTCCACTTGTCAACATGGACTTTTTGTACTTGGCGACAGTCTGATGGCAGAAAATGAGAAGGTGGTGCATCGAATCGAGGTCAGTAGAGACGAGAGCAAGTTTTTCGAAGATTGCACTCATGTAGGGCATCAACTCTTCTTCCATTGAGACGACGAGTCGATGGGCAAACTGACGAGTAGCTTCGAGCAAGAAAGTGTTCTCAGGCGAGAGTGTCTCCATGAACAATTTAATCAGCTTGAGATAAACCTCCACGCAGTTACACGCCTTCATCGACTGAGCGTTAGTGAAGGCCTTCGACATTCGGCTGCAGTAGCCGATAACGTGAGCCATGAACTCAAGGATCGACTGAATCGTCTCTTCGTCTGCTTTTCGCGCTCTCGCCGAATTCAGCTCGAGTAAGCCGTTTTCGAACTTCACCGCCAGAGTTGAAATCAGCTCACCGACATACTGAGATTTCATTTCGGGCGTCAAATTTCCAAATACAATCAGTGTCGCGGTTGCTTCGAAGATGTATCCCTGATCTTCTGGAGAAAGGAATTGGTTGACTTCTGATTGAGGAGAGACTGCGAGCAGAGGAGCCAGACGGTTGATTACTTCCGAAACGAGGGGCCCAAGGACTGTCTTGTGAGACTTGACGAACCGGCAGAAGAGATATACGATTCGGGTTCGCACGGACGGAGAATCGATGGATATGCCGCGCTGGTCTAGGAAAGCAGCTGCGATGTGTGGGACGACAACCGGTTGTGGCTGAAGAGTTAGAAGACGTTCGTAGCGGCATGCGAGCTCAAAGTAGAGAACGTTAACAGCCGGGCATCTTCCGTCAAGAGTCAGGCCTTCGAGGATGGCAATAGGAAGACGGGCGGCACGTTGAGAGATGCCTTCTCTTGGAGACTGGAGCATGTTACTCGGAATCATCTCGTGCAAATGAAAGACGACGTGCAGGAGAGCTTCTACTCGATTGACGGGGATTGCGGATCCTCCGGAAGTCACCTCAGCGGCCCATGGTTCAATAGCATTGATTATTGCTTCGGGCCGTTTCTGGCCAATAACATTGAGCATCGAACGGAGCTCTCTTCTGAACTCCTGGTACTCGACCTCTTCTTCGCCGTCGCCTCCGATCGTCATATCGTTTCCCATCACATATCTCTGGAGCCCCATTCTAATGACCTTCTCGATAAAAACTGTCTCGTTGGTATGAAACTTGATGAGGAACGATGAGTAGGAACGGATGTAGTCTATGCAAAGACAGCTCTGCTCGGGATCGTCGTTGCTCAGCACAACGAGAGCCGGCTCGGCAAGAGCCGCCATTTCCTGCACGCAGCATTCCTGTTCTTTCTCGAGAATCGCACTGGCGCACAGTCTGAAAAAAGGAGAAATAAGATGATGTGAAGATTCGAATTCGAAACGCCAATCTTCGGCTTTGTCCCTCGCAACCGGTCACTCCGCCGCTTCTCCCTCTTCTTTTCGCAATCTGCGATGCGTGACTCACCTCGGCCCGCTTGCCATCCGCCTTCATTTTCCTCCTTCTCACCCACATACCAGTTCCAGGGCTTTGTTTAATTCTCACGCACTTCTTTCTTTGTTTTCTGATTCCCACTTCTATTCCAAATGAACTTCAGAATGCTACAGAAGACGTTACTACTTATCATTTCTCTACTGCTTCTCACTTTGTATTCAGTGAACGCACAGGACTGGTTATGCGAATCACTGATCTGTGATCTCCCTAAAAAGTGTCTTATTGTCGATCAGGTAAGTCCCCTGAATCTAGAAGCCGTTTGGTACGGTCAGCAGACCGAAGCGATGGGGTCTATTTACGCAGCTGTTTCGACGATTCTACGATGTTGGATCAGGCGTATTGTCTTTTTTTAGGTCGCCCAATGCCTCGTTGAACCTACTCCCTCTCCGCCGCCTTTCGGGACAATCAACGGAGGACAACCTCTGTTCCCCTCCAATGCGGGTCCTGCTCCCAGTCTTCCTACCCTTCCGGCATCTTCTCCCTCTCCTCCTCCGACAACCATTCCTCCTCCTACCACTGCTCCGTCTCCATTTGCTCCATTTCTTAATCTGTTCGGAGGAGGCACTCCGGGAGCTCCCGCCCCTACCTTCCTGCCTCCGTTCACCCTCCCGACACTGCCAACTACTGCCCCTCCCACCACTCTCCCTCCCGTCGACATATGTTCTCTTCCCCCAATAACCGGATCATGCAGTCGAGCAAGGATCATGTGGTACTACGACACGGAGTCGAGACGATGCGAAAGGTTCAGCTGGAGCGGATGCGGCAACGAGAACAGATTCGCGAGCAAGATGCAATGCGAACAGACGTGCTCTCAAAACTCTCTTTTCAAGAGAAACTTCTAGATTCCGCCCGTCCTTTTGATTATTTATGTCTGTACATATCGTTTCATAAAATAAAGCACTCACTTGTTCTGCACATCCATAATGACCAATCCGAGCGTATTCACAAGCGATCCGACACGAATCACTTCGTCCTCGTCATTCCCGTCGCTCACAGTCAGAAGGCCGTTGCTTCGCAGGACCGAAATAACTGTTAACGCTAGTCTCACTTTCTTTTCGGCTGGCATTCCTTTCTCGAGAAGAGCGCAGACTGCGGACGTTGCGGACTACAAACAAACTCTCTGATAGGTTATAAAAATACCGATTGAATACCTCTGATGTCGCGGAGTTCTGGAATTTGGAGATGATGTGCGGCATGACGTAGTCGTTGGCTACTAAATCCAACTCAATCCAATCCACGTACGAAGCGATGTTATCCAGAACAAGACACTGAATGGCGTCGTCGTTCGGAAGAGCATTCTGAAGGATTACGACTACAGTTTCATTTTGAACAGAAATATTACCGCAATCGAAAGCCAACTCTTCGCAATTTCGTTTATGCAAATTTCTCTCATCGCGTCTTTTATTTTGATATTTCTGTCGCTGTCCTAAAGAACACTTTGAAAACCGTTGCAAGATGATTTTTCCTACGTTTTTCGATCGTTGAATATCCCGATTGACCACTTCCGTATCGATTGCCAACAGGACTTTCAGATAAAAGAAAGCCACTCTGCGGTCGTTCATGTTGAAAGCAAAGAAACTAAAACTTTCTAGAAGTCAAGGAAGCATTCCCTTACAGGATAATACTTACAGATCATTGAAAAAGTTCGCCCATCTTTCCGGGAAATCGGCAGCAAAAACGAGCGAAAAAATGTGCGCCATTTTGTTGGTAAGGAACGCTGGCTGATCTTGGCTCTCATTTTGAGTAATCTGAAACTACCGGGAATAAAATTTTTGAAGCAGACAATCCAACAAGTTCCTACCTTAGTGTAGTGAAGAAGGAAGTTTCTCACTACGGAAACGTCATCAGGAGGAGAAGATTGATACCGCCTCGTCAGAAAGTCCTCAACCACTTGCAGAAGAAGAAACTGCTCTTCTGGTGGTCTAAGAATAATTCCTAATAGTTTTTTTTTTATTCTTGAAAAAACTTACGGTTTGTGGGGACTGACGAACGATTCCACTGATCTCTTCCATCCAAACTCGTCCTTTTTCAGTGATTCTAGCGCCCGATAAATCTAAAAACGTCGTTTGCCAATGTTTAAAAAGGAATAACAACCTCTGCCTGCTTGGTGGGATCTGTGACTGCAAGTGCAGCATCTCCATTTGATCCGAACATATCGTTTTCACCGTTCTCCTCTGCTATCTTTTCATTTATTCGTTGAATTTGACGATTTCCTTGTCGTTCGTTGGACACTCACCTGCAATAATTGAGTTTTTAGATTCCTTCTTTCGGCATTTTTCGAATTCCAGTCAATTTTCCGGCCTCAATCGATTGGCAACGTCGTGAAACTGCGGATCGTACTAATTAGCCAGTATTTCTACACTGCTTGGCACGCTTTCCATCTCGCGGGTCTCGCAACGATTGCTACGGAAATTGCATGCGCCTTTAAACAACTTGTCGTTTTCTCTCATTTTTTCGCCTATTTTTCCTTTTCACGTTCTTTATAGATATTCTCATATTCCAGGTAAAAATGGCGAAGAGCTTGAGATCGAAATTCAAGAGAAAGGTTCGAGCGGTCGCAAGGACCAAAAAAGAACCGAAGACAGCCGCTTTCCTTCAAAAAGCCGTTGAAAAACGCGCCGAATACGAGAAAGCTGACGCTGGTATTTAATGAATTAATGACAACTTTCCTGATTTAACTTTTTTTTCAGAAAAAGCAAAAGAGGCTGGAAAAGCACCGGAAGACAAAGTGCGCTGAGTTTCCTGTGATATAATTTTTATTTTAATCTTTCAGATGGAAGTGACAGGCGCGGAAGCTACGATCAACACGAAGACACTCAGAAAACCCGACGGAAGTTTCCCTTCGTGGCTGTCTGGGACGTAAGTCATCCATTAAAAATGTATATATTTAATTTAATTTTTAACTCATTTCAGACAAAAGAAGAAAGCCACGAAGAAGAGCAAAGCTATAAAGAAGTCAAAGACCAAGACTGCTGCCAACTTCCGCTGAGCATTTCTCCTGTAAATTCCCGTTCTTTTTTTGTTTTTTTTGTTGTTTTTATTACTTCCAATGAAAATCATCTAATCAATCAAATTGATCTCCCAAAAATGAATCTGGCCCTAATACCAGCCGTTTTGCGATTTTTCGGCCTGCTCCGTGGTCTTCCACAACCAGGCTTGGGCGGAAACAACCCGCCGGTGGATTGAAGAACAATTTAAAGTGCACGGCAACCGATCAATTCTCGATGAACTTGACCTCTTGGGGCCTCAGATAGAAGGACCACAAACAACTTATAAATATTATAGAAATTTTTCCAAAACTGGTGGCTCATCACCTGCTAGGGAGTGGGTTTTTGAGCCCGACAAGCCGCAGCTCACACAGAAGTAGTAGGTGAGAGCGACTTCAGTTCGATTACGCGAAGCTCCAGCCAACATCAAAGGGAACTTACAAACTAAACCTGAGTGGCCGATACACCAAGGCTTCAATAAATCAGAAGCTTCATTTTCGTAATGTCAAAAGGTATTGTATTGCTAAGATGAGTAAATCACAAAAATACACACAGTAAACAATTTTATTTCAACAATTTAAAAAATCGCAGAAAATTAGTTACGAGCAAGGAACTCGTGGTGGCGCTGGTACGGGGACTTCTCCAGCTCCTGCTCTTTCCAGAGATCTGGGGTGAGGTAGGAGTAGGTTCGCTGGAGGGCGGCGTAAGTGGCCTTGGCGAAGTTTCCAAGAGTAGCGGTTTGTCCCTTGGCGGCGGTGTAGCAATCCTCGATTCCAGCCATTTGAAGGAGCTTCTTCGGGACTGGGGCAGACACAATACCAGTACCGCGAGGAGCCGGGATGAGTCTGACCATGACGGAGGCGCACTTTCCGGTGACCTTGCATGGAACAGTGTGTGGAAGTCCGATCTTGTTACCCCAGTATCCTCTGCGGACTGGGACAACGGCGAGCTTGGCGGCAACGATGGCTCCGCGAATGGCGGTGGCGACTTCCTTAGAGCATTTCACTCCGAGTCCAACGTGTCCGTTGTGGTCTCCGATAGCGACGAAAGCCTTGAAGCGGGTACGTTGTCCGGCACTGTAAGTTGGAACTGTTACTGACGATAATTCTACGAAAAACATACGTAGTCTGCTTCTGGACTGGGGAAATCTTGAGGACCTCGTCCTTGAGGTTGCTGCAGAGAGCATCGATGATCTCGAACTCCTTGATTGGGAGGGAGTTGAGGTAGATTTCCTCAAGAGTGGTGATCTTCTTGTCCTTGACGAGTCTTCCGAGCTTGGTCACTGGAGTCCACTCGGTCTCCTTCTCTCCACCGCGTCCGGCTCTGGAAAATCTCGTTTCCTTCTACATATTCATTTAAAGTACACACCTTCCTCCGCGTCCACCACGTCCACCGCGGCCTCCGCGTCCTCCACGTCCAGCTGGACGGTCACCAGTTGGGCGAGCTCCTCCGCGGCCACCTCCGCGTCCTCCGAAACCAGATTGGAAGCCTCCTCTATCGGCCATTGTTGAATGTGTACCTCAAGCTGCAAAATTAAACCGAGTAAAGAATCGAATGAAAAATTATGTCAAGAAACAGCATAAATTACAAAAAATTTCGATAAAAACATTTTGACATGGTTTTAACAATTCAAATATGGAGAATTTTTCTTTTGCCAAAATATCGAGAAAAAATTCAAAAAAACGTATCGGAAAAGCCTGAAAACGAAAAAATTTAGGCGAGAAAATGGAAATCTGCAGGCAGCTGCGAAAGAGGAGGGACATCGTGGCGAGACCCGCGCCGCCAAAAACTCCATGCGCCTTTAAAATGTTTGAGAGAAACCCGTGATTTTAGCAAAAAAAAATAGATTTGCGAGCGATTCAAAAGGAAAATCACAAATATCTGACTGAAAATAGATGAACAACATCTAAAAACATTTATTTTCCATTCTGGTAATAATTCTGATACAGTTTCCCGTAATTATAGAAGTTTGTCTTCTGTTTCGTGTAGATTGGTTGGTTCAAAGGCATTCCAATCTCATCATCGATAGTCCAGGGCTTGGAATAAACAAGACCCATGCTTACATAGGCTGCGTTGGGCTGGCTGTCTCCGACGACGGTGTCATTCTCGAAAAACTCGCTTTTCAGAGGAGGAAACTCCTGAAAACCCGATATAAAGTTTTTTTAAATCGTCTGAAACCCATACAGTTGTGGCGGCGTACCAACTCTTAAAAACGTTCATCTTTTGTTTTCTGGCTGTAAAAGTTCGCAGATACATATTGTAGGCAGAATTCTGCAGCTGGAGGAACTGAAGGTGTTCGTTGTAGGTGAGGCTTTCCAGAGGAAGCGTCTCCAAAATAATTATAAGAAGAATCAGAAGTTTCATGGTGACAATCGATGAACAATGTGATGAATATAATGAAGAACAGTGTAAGGGAAAGTTTTGGGGGCGCGAAGTGTAATCTTGACATCTTCTTCGTGAAAGGCCATTTACACACACTCTTTTTCAATCGAGATTATCGGCCGAAAATGAGTAATCTGCCGAACATTCCATTAGAGAGAATTGGCTCGGCGAAAACAGTGCTCAGCCGGAGCCGGCTCATCGGCTCACGGCTACAGTAGTCGCCGATCCGCGGATGAGCCGTAGTCAGGAGCTTCGCCGGCTCTCGGCTCGCACAACTTCATTTCGTACCTTCTCCTCTTTGCGACTCTGAAATTTCTCATGAAGCGGTTTTTCACCTCTTTATTGCTTCTACTTTTTGCCAATTGGGCCGCATGCCAGGAAACCGAACGTATTCTGGCGAACAATGGAACGGAAGAGGTGGAAGTGGCTCCTTCGAAAGGCACTTCTCCCAATACGAACCCGTTGTTTCTCTCAAACTCGACGCTCGGACTGTACGACTCGAAAGGAAGAATCCGGTTGATGATAGGACACATCGGAGCCATCGGAGCCCTGCGCAACGACGTGAAGATTCTCGAAGTTTCCCACAAGTCGCTGTTGGCAGAAGGCATTCTCGACGACGAACTGGACATCGAGTAGGCGTCGGTTCTGTCTTCGGTTACGTCTTAATGCATTCAGAATGGTCTCCCAAACCGGGTGCGGCGAGTCTTACGAAGGAGTCGCTGTTGCGGCCGACATGTACCACCTGCAGAAGGTGAAAGCGTTCATAGGACCGTACTGCAATGCTGAAATGGACGCCGTCGCCCGGATGGCCGCTTTCTGGAACATCCCCATCATCGGCTACATGGCCGCTTCCAACGCCTTGGCTGACAAGAACGCGTACCCGACACTCGCCAGAATCTCCGTAGATCTTCAGAACAGGGGAATAGGTAGAAGACGTCACATTGTTTCAGATGAGAACCACGAACTCAATCGCCGAAGCCACGTGCGCCATGCTCCGCCACTACGGCTGGAACAAGGTGGCGATTGTGACGAACACGGGCGTGGTCGCCTACGACCGAGTGATATCGTTCGAAGAAGTATTCCATCAGAGAGGCATCAACGTCATCAAGAAGGTCATATTCGATGAGTTCGCCGACTCGAAGGCGATGCTCGCCTCGGGACTGCTCAACGAAATCAAGAGCTCTGCGAGAAGTGAGCATTGTGCTCTTCTTCCGAGTACTCTTCCTTGTTTCAGTCATCATCTGCCTGTTTTCGAACACTCGCGAGACTTCACGAGAGTTTCTGACCGCTGCGAACCAGCAAGGGATGAGTGTCAACGAATACGGATACGTGTTTCCGTGGCTCCAGGACGGCGGCAAGGACGTGGCTCCGTGGACCGGCTCCGACGGCGCGATGCTGCAAAAAGTGAAGGATCAGTACGCGAACGCCATCATCATCGACGACGTGAACAGCTTCGACAACACGATCGTCGCTCCGTTTCTCGAGAGGATCAAGGATGTCGGTCTGACGGAGGCGGACGTCGACATCGTGAGTTGTCCCGTTTCATTGTGAACTTCACGCCTTCGCCTTCCAGGCCAACTTATATGGGTATCTGTACTTGTTCGATGCTCTGAAACTGTACGCGATTGCCGCGCGGAAGGTGCTCAATGAGACGGGAAAGCCAGAGAACCTTCTGAACGGGCGGCTCATGTGGCAGAACATGCGGAAGCTGAAGTTCGTCGGAATGGTCGGCGCGTCTGGAATCGCTTCGGGGCTCGTCACCATGGACGATCGTGCTGAAAGGGCACCTCTGTACCGCGGATTCTTCGTCACTCCGAACTCGGACTCGGTGCTTCCGATGGTTCATATGGAGCCGACGATGCTCGACAACTGCGATGGGATCGCCAACAAATCCGGCTGTTATGAGATCATCGTCACCGATATTATGCGGGACTTCTGGCCGTCCATAGACAGGAAGATGCCGAAGGTGCGCGAGTCACGTCTCCGGATTAGATGGCACGATTTCAGGATGAGCCGGACTGCGGGTTCCGCAACGAGCGATGTGATTACACGCTGATTATCATCGGCGGCGCGATTATCCTCCTCTTCATCATCGCCGCAGTGTCCGCTTTCTTCGCGCAAAAACTTTTGTCAGTTGGAAACGGATCGGACGGAACTCGGAGGGTACGGAGAGAGGTTGAAACGGGTATTGTTTCAGGGAGAAGCGGGCTTTGGACAAGCTTCCGTTCCGAATCTACCGCGACGATCTGCAGTTCATCGACGAAGAGCAGCTGAAAAGTATGCTCTCTTTGGGAAGCACGCGCACCAAAATGAGCAACATGAACTACGGATCACGGAATCACGCGATCATCGGCACGAACACGCACTCGATCTACCACAAATACGTGCAGAGAAGACCCATCGTCTTCAGCAGAGCCGACAAGACGCTCCTTCACTTGGTCGGGAGGGGACGGCTGTTTCAGAGAGACAAACTCGTGATTTCAGATGAAAACGGCGGTGCACGACAACATCAATCCGTTCCTGGGAATGGTGTGGAACGAGCGGGAGGAGATGCTGCTCATTTGGAAGTTCTGCTCTCGGGGAACTCTCCAGGACATAGTCTACAACGACAACATCCAGCTGGACGCCAAGTTCCACGGCGCGTTCATCAGAGACATCCTGGCCGGTCTCGAGTACCTGCACGCCTCTCAGATCGGCTACCACGGCTCTCTCACTCCTTGGTCATGTCTCATCGACAGAAACTGGATGATCAAGCTGACCGACTACGGAATAGCGGATCCTCTTGAGCGATGGGAGAAGCAGCAGGCGATCTCGAGGGATGCGCTTATGGGAGAGGACGACAAGTCGCAGGCGACGCAGAGCACGAGCATCCTCTACGAGGCGCCCGAGATGCTCAAAAACCGCGAGAAGAACCGGACGAGACGCGTCGACCAGGACTGGATGCGACAGACGCAGGCCCGGAGGCAGCTGGGCGACGTCTACGCCTTCGGACTCGTCATGTACGAGATAATCTTCCGGAACCTGCCGTTCCCGGAAGGCACCAACCAGATGGAGCTCGTCGAGTGGCTGAGGGACGGCTCGAAAGTGGTGAAACCGACGATTGCGCAGAACAAAGTTTTGAATATGGACCTGACCGCTCTGATCCAGGATTGCTGGAACACGACTCCCGAGATGAGACCGTCGTTGAGAAGGATCAAACTGAACATCGAGACGTACTTGAACATGTGAGAACCGCTGCAGAGAAACTGTTCTAGAAGGAAAGTGTTACAGAAAAGGAAGTCTGGTCGATCAGATGACTCGGATGATGGAGCAGTACTCGAACAATCTCGAGAAGCTGGTGGCCGAACGGACGGGAATGCTGGAAGAGGCCAACCAGAGAGCCGATCGCCTGCTCAGCCAGCTGCTGCCTGCTTACGTGGCAAACGAGCTGAAACTCGGCAGACCCGTTCCTCCGAAGACGTTCACTTCCTCCACTGTTCTGTTCAGGTGCCCCCTTCCACCTTGTTCTTCAGAAATCTCAACGTTTCAGTGACATCGTTGGATTCACAGACATGTGCAAACATGCGACCCCGTTGGAAGTGGTCACTGTTCTCAACGGAATCTTCGACGGCTTCGACCAGTTCATCGCCAGAAAGGACGCCTTCAAAGTGGAGACGATCGGAGACGCCTACATGGTCGTCTCGGGAGTACCCGAAGAGAACGGACACCGTCACATCAACGAGATCGCGAGCATCGCTCTGGACGTCCACAAGGTGCGCGCGCCTTTTTCTTCCGCTCTTCCAGATCCGTTTTCAGTTCCTCTCCGAATTCGTCGTGCCCCACAAACGAGAGACGAAAGTGCAGTGCCGTCTCGGATTCCACACGGGACCCGTTGCGGCGGCAGTCGTTGGACTCAACGCGCCCCGCTACTGCCTGTTCGGAGACACCGTCAACATGGCGTCGCGTATGGAGAGCAACGGAGAGCCCGGCCGAACCCAGATATCGGAGGCCGCCAAGAGCCTCCTGCTCAAGGAGTACCCGGACTACATCTGCGAGCAGAGAGGCGAGATTCCGATCAAGGGCAAAGGAATGTGCATGACCTACTGGCTCATGGGAACCAAGTCCGAGGGAGCCGGACAGAGTGCCGCTTACCAGGCTCCGTCGAGCAAATCGGCCGGCACCGGATTCACTGGAATGCTCGGCAACGCCACCAACGACTACTCGCTCAACTTGAGGAATCCGACCGGACTGCAGAGATAGACTTCTCTAGAGCATTGCATTTATACTCCTCTTCTTTCCGAAATAAAGCATTTTATTCCCGAATCCGTTTCTCAAAATTGAATATGAGAGGCCGTATTCGTGAACGTCTTCACTGCGGCAAGTCAGGTAAAAAAAAAACAGATTTGAAGTGAAAACCGCAAAAAAAGTGTTCATGAAAGTTCGTGAAAGCGGATTTTCGCCTGCCTCGTGTGGCTCTTGCGCGGTCCTTTTAATTAAGGGTCACCGTCTTTCTGAGTGACACCAGCTGTCACACTTTGGACACCTCTGCATGCATGTACTAGGACCAACTGTCATCATCGCTGCTCTCTGTCTCTCTATGTCTCTCTTGTCTCTCTATGTCTCTCTATCTCTCTCTCTCTCTCTCTCTCTCTCTCTCTCTCTCTCTCTCTCTCTCTTCTCTCTCTTTCTTTCTCTCTTTCTCTCTCTTTCTTTCTCTCTTTCTCACGAGTCTCCATGGCAACGCACAGCACACACTTCTGCCGCGAGCAGCCCCCCCCCCCCCCCCCCTTCAGTCTCCCCCAATAAAAGTGATTTTCTTTCAAAATGGACGGCGACGACGGTCCCGACGAGCGAGTCGAAATCGCAGAAACAGAGCAGCATGCGAATCTGGACGAGAACGTCGAGCTCGCCAACGTCTTCTCGTACTCTCTCGACCAGCGCATCATGAACGGATGCGTCATTTCGGCGGTGCTCGAGCCGAAGGGACAAGAGACTTTGGTCGCCGTTTCAGTGACCAACAAAATCATCATAAAAGGTGAGGGTGGCTGAAGAAGGATCGGACGGTCAGTGATGTTTCCAGACACCGAGACTTCGCTCAACATCACCGAGAGCATCCGTTGCATCGCAGCAGCGCCGTTCGGGGACGGCTACGACTGCATCATCATTGGGACCGATTCGAGCGTCATCTGCTACGACGTGCACAACAACTTGACCGTCTTCCGAAACGACGTGCCCGACGGAGTCAACTGCTTTGCCGTGAGTCATTCCGAACGAGGCCGCCAGATTTGAGTGAGGGGGTTTCAGTACGGGAGACTGGGCGAACTGGAAGAGGCCATCTACTGCGGAGGCAACTGCTGCATCTGGGGGTTCGACAGAACCGGAGCGAACACTTATTGGACGGTGACCGGGGACCAAGTGACGACGATGTGTCTGAGTGACTTCGACGCCGACGGAGAGATCGAGCTGGTCATCGGCTCGCCGGACTTTGAAATCCGCATCTTCAAGAACGACCTGATGCGGGCGGAACTGATGGAGACCGACGAGATAACTTGTCTGTCGCACGTGGCGAACGGCTGTTTCGCCTACTCACTGAACAACGGAACGATCGGAACGTACGTGATGAAGGAGAGACAGTGGCGGATCAAGTCAAAGTCGAACGTCACGAAGATCTTCAACTTCGAGGAGCAAGGGCTGCTGGTGGTGGTCTGGGACCAGGGGAAGGTGGATTTGCGGTTCGCGCACAACGGAGAGGTCCTCTCGAGAGACTCGGTTTCTTCGAACGTCGCCTCGGCTACAGTCAGTCGGAAGGGGGACGAACCCGTGGTTACGGTAGTTGGCATCGACGGAAAGGTGCGCGGATTCAAAATACAGAAGGCGCAGAACGGCGCCATCGACAAAACGCAGCAGATGATCAGAGAGTTTGGACAGAAGAAGCACAATCTGATGATGGAGCTGTCGAATTACGAGCAAGAGGAGCAGATGACCGAGGCGGAGAAGGACCGGGATTTCCGAATTCCGGCCGACACCGAAGTCGCAGTTCTGTTCGTCGTGAACTCGGAGTCACAGCTCCTGAGTCTCCGTGTGGAGGCGTCGAACAACATTCCGATCAGGGGAGTGCTCATCTTCGCAGAGGGGCTGTTCGAGGGCGAGTCCTACATCTGGTAATCTTTCTGGGTAACGTCAGAAACGATCGCACGTTTCCAGGATCCCTCCCAACGAGCTCCAGTCTCGGAGCGTCATCGATCTGCCCATCATCATCGACAAGGACTCGACGAACGATCTGCACACGAAAATCTTTCTCGGAAACCTCGACTCGTTCGCATCCCTCGAACCCCTTCTGGCGCTCACTTTTCGTTTTCAGAAACAAGTTGATGGTGATGGAGAACACTCGGATTCTGCCGAAATTCTGCAGATTCACGCTGATCAAACCAGAGTACGACAGGTTCTTCTACATGCCGTCTGCCTACATCCAGTTCGAAATCAGCAGCAAAGGAGTCAAAGTACCCAATGCGTCCGCTTCTCCAAGTGTCGTTTTCCATTTCAGTTGTCCGAGTGGGTCCAGGACAGCTTCACTATAGACGCCGCCTTGGCGGAAGAGTTCGACCAGCCGGAGGGAGAGTACCGATTCATGGGATTGCGACCGAAGCACGAGAAGTCGCTGATGTTCCGGGTCAGCCACTCGGAGAAGCTGATCCGCATCTTCCACGACAGCATCGAGACGATGGGGGCCCTCGTGCAGAGCTACGCCGAGTACTTCCAGATCCAGAACATGCAGTGTGTGGCACACTTTCCTGACGTTTTTAAAGAAGTGGACCAGATTCTCGAGGAAGTGAGTTCAAAACGAGAGGTTCTCTATCTGGAAACGAGTGTTCCAGATCGACCCGATGACCGAAGTGAGGGACAGACTGACGGCCGAGCTGCAGGAGAGACAGGCCGCCGTCAAGGAAATCATCATCAGGGCGGAGGACTCGATCGCCATCGACAACATGTAGGCGAGCTTCGCACTCGGAACCTCTTCTCTTCTCTTTTCAGCACAGAAGCCCGCAAGTTCTACATCCGCCTGAAAGCGAACGACTCGGCCGCGCGACAAGCGGCTCAGCTACGGTCGGTGGCATTCTCTCCCCCCGCACATCCCTGTTTTCAGCTGGAACAACCAGGAACGATGTGTGAAGTCGCTGCGCCGTCTCAATAAGATTATCGAGAACTGCTCGCGTTTGCGAGTCGGAGAGCCCGGAAGACAGATAGTCGTCTCGTGCCGAGCTGCGATCGCAGACGACAACAAGCAGATCATCACGAAGATACTGCAGTACGGAGCGTCCTCCAACTGACCGCCTTACGATTCATTTGATAAGTAAATAAACATGACCCGGAAGTGAATTAGAATATCTGACAGCAGTCGGCGAGCAGCTCGGTGCACTCCGTCTCGGCCTCTCCGTTCTGGATGCGCTCCGTCGTCGACTGGAATTTCTTGCGCTTTCGATCCGACAGATACTTTCCGAGTCCCTGGAATGCACGAGAAATCGTTCACGGCACCGTCTTCGTTTCCCAACAAACCTTGTACAACTTCATCGTCCCGACGACGTTGGCCATCCGACCGCCCATGGTGATCATGACCATGAGGACGGAACTCGGCTCCGAAATGACGTCATCTTCTCCGTCGGGGCCGTCGGTCGAGTTCACTCTGATGCCCGCGTCCCGAAACTTCTGCTCCACGGCCGCCTTGATGACGTCCTTGTCCAACTGAGCCTTTATGAGCAGAAGCGCCGCCCCGAAGACGTTCAGCAGAATTCCGTAGGCGATGAGTTCGTGCCAACCTGACCGATTATTTTCTCTTTTTAATCCGGCACTCTCCGAACTCACTGGCTTTCCGTCGGTTGTGCTTGAACACGGTCCACTTCTCCTTCCACGTGGACTGCTGATTGCCACGTCGGGCTCTTCTCTGGTTCCGAGCCATCTTCGCATAAAAACTGGAAAACGGATCGATAAATACAAGGAGCGCTATGATAAGGGAGAATAAGAGGAGGGGAAAACTGCCGGAGAGTGAGAAAGTTCCTTTTGGATTGCTCAGAAAAGGCGGATTATTGGACGATATTAGATGAGCCGCCGGATTAGAGCCTGACGAGGTAGCACGGGAAATCGAGAGACGCAGACATCTCTGAGCTGTTTGTCACTACCATCGGATGAGCTGCTGACAAGGAGAAGTCGTGACGGAGCTGCGAGGTACATCGTTGTCTGCTCCTTGAGACAACGATTGACCTCCGACGTATTCTTTCTCGCTTCCGATTTCTAAATTTGGAGAAGCCTTTTCACTTTATACGTCAGATTTAAAAGCTGTATAAATTTATTTGATGGGGGAATGTGGAGGCATTTATAAAGAGAAAAAGAGTAAACTTGTTCGCAAAACAGAGGATATCATTATCAGTAGTAGGTGACGATGTGGCGTGTAGGGACGAAGATGCGGCTGTTGCGGATCGTGTGCGGAGTGCCGCGCGGAGCGAGTGGCTTAAACCTGAAAGCGGTGGAATTGGGGTCCCGAACGGGAGAACTGAACCATTCCGCCGGTTAGTGAGTCTCGCTTACCTGTCCGGACGTCTGTCCCTGGTGGAACGTGTGCGACTCGACTCCTCCGTGACCGTAGCCGCGCGGGCCGAACATGGCTCCGTAGCACCGGTTGCAGTAGGGTTTTCCCTCGCGCTCCGAGTGGCTTCCGGCCGCCAACGTCTTCTTGCACGCCTCGTTTTCGCATCGGAGACATGGACGGTGCCAGTCGGATCCGATCGACGTCACTCGCTCGGCTGCAAACGGAAAAAAGGTTTACTGGGATCGTCGACTGTCTCACCGAAGTAGACGGGCTTCTGGCAGCGTGGGCAGTTGGGCATTTCGTCGTTGTTTGGTTGCTTCCTAGAAAGCCGAAAAGAGCAATAAAAAGAAGAAGAGTCCCGAAAAGAGAGAGAGAGCCGAAAGAGAGGAGCGCGCGCGCGAAGCTTGTTTACGAGCGAAGAGCTCAAAGAACACAAGGATTACGGTGGAAGAGTGCCACGTGTCACAGTGGGAGGTCTCGGGGTCACGTGTAAATAAACAGAAGGTGTGGCAGAGACAGGCTGACAGTTGGCACAAATAAGGTGCGAAGAAAGACCTAGAGACGCAGAGAGAGCGTCCAATTTCACAGTGTGAATCGGTCTGGAAACGGAAATAAATCGAGTGAAAGAGAGCCGATTATTACTTTTCAGTCGGTGACGAATTGAAAAACGAAACGATTTGCATTCTTCCTTTTTTCCGAATCAAAACTGGAATCGAAAAAGTGATTGTGGGTGTGGAAGGGGGCGAGAGAATGCGAATAGGAAAGACGGACGAGATCCGCCGCGCACATCTGTTCGTTTACAACTTTTTACCACTGGCCGTGCAGCGAGGCGGGGGGCCGGGAACAGGTGCAATTTGCACTTGTTTGACATGTTCCCATAAAGTTCGCCCAATGGAGAGGAAGATTTGTTTGGAGAATAAAGAAGAAACCAGATGAGACATCTGTCTTATTTGACACGACTGACCCGAATTGACCTCAGCACGAAAAGAGAAATTGGAGACTCGAGTGTCCGGAATTTCCAGAATGTCTCAAAAAGCTTTGTCGTGGAATAGGAGCTTCTAGAAAGAATGGAGTCGTCAGCTGACTGGTCGTTGTCTGCCCCGTTTTCGGGCAAAAAAACGAAAAATTGAGGGAGGGGGTAATCCGAGTGACCTTCTCTCGCGTCTTGAGAATAATCTCGTTGAATGTCCACTCGAAAAACAACGAAGCCTCCTGACTGGTTTCGGAACAGAAAGCGACAAGTGAGTGGCGGAAAAGGGATCGAATAAACAGAGTAGAACGTATTGTCGGGAAGCAAACGGACGGGATTAAAAGTCGCAACTGGTTCGGAAGAAGCAGAAGCCGAAGAAGCTGTGCATGTGTTTGAAAGGCGCGCGCGCAGGCCGACCTTTCAAACTGAGACGAGGATCGCGTCGTCTGCGCCCTCTGCCCAAATGGCGCGAATAATGTTGCATTTGAAAGTTGGCGACATGCCAAGGCCATTTGGCTGCGAGAGACCGGAATGAGTCACTCTTTATTCACAGAAACAAACGGAAGGAGGGGACCGGTAAAACACAAATTATAGGCGATAGAGAACAAGAAAATTAGAGACGGCCTATGAGGTCCGAACGATTTTGTGAGTCAGCGAACAGAGCTTTGATGAGTCCGACCACTTCAGCTCGGCTCAGATGCTCCGCCATTGGACCCTTTGCGTTGAACCAGCGATGCTCAATGTCCTGAAAAAATAAACCACAGTCTTTCTGTATACTTATTAGTCGGGTGCTTGCCTGCATACGGTTTCCAAGGACGAAGACAATCTCGTTGAGACGGAAGTACTCGCGTGCGCAAAACTCAGTGACTTTCGACTGGTCTTTGTAAGTGACAATGTCTGCAACCACCTCCAGAAGTCTCTTGAAGACGTCAGCCAGAACATTGGCATCGTTCTCCCGGAAATCAGGAGTCGCGACAACGTGGCGAACAAGAGTGTCGAGAAGGAACGAGATCAGAGAGCCGACAACCTTGCAGTAGACAACTTCGGTGAGAACTTCGCGAAGATTGTTGGCGATGAGTCGGATGTGGAGAAGACAAGCTGCGAGGCACTTGATAAGCTTGGGTTCCTCCTTCGGAACCAGCACGTCGGTCGACTCCATCATCTCTTCGGGAGTCGTGAATGTCTTCTTCGTTGTCTTGAAGTTAGCAGGAAGGTGCTCGAAGATGGAGTGGTCTTCTAAGTATGCAGTCATTTCGCGTCTGCATCTCGTCAACGTCTTCTCCATACAATCGGCGGCGACGCTTCGAAGTCTGATTACTGAATCGACAAGGAGCGGTTCCATCAGAGTCTTCTCTACTTCCCCCTTCGCTTCAAACGACAGCGTCATGATGCAGTGCGAAATGTAGTAGCAGTTATTGTAGAAAACGGCAGCCATTGTCGGAATAGAACTGAAGAGCTCAGCGTGTTTTCTTGGGCTCTGGATTACATAAAGGCGAACAATGTTTTCAGCAGTCAAAGCAAGCTTCGCACGAGCTCCCTCGTCTTCCGCGGCGAACACCGCTTTCATGTTGTCACGCAAGAGATTGACAAAACCGACGGCAGATTCACTGACGAGACACTTTTGGAAAGTGAAAAACGACGGGAACTGCGACTCTCCAGAACGGCTCCACAGACGATCCAGGTCGTTCGCATACTTTGTTCGCATCGTTTCCGCGTGTGAAAGCATGTCGATACTTCTTTCCGCGTTGTCGTCTACTCCGACACTCGTCAGCTTCTCATATGTGTCGTTAATCAGTTTGTTGGCTTTCGATACGATGGCGAAGCAACGGCGAGTGACGAAGATCGTATCGGTGTCAAGAGCGAAAAGCAACTTGGCCGCTTTCGAGAAGAATCCAAGCTCTTTCATTTTGTCGACGAACAACTCTCCTCTCTCGAGAAGCCGCAGAAATAGTTCTTGGTCTTCGTCGGCAGTTTCACAAACCGGAGCAGCAATTGCGATCACATCCTTCAGAATCATCTGGATGAGAGGTCCTTCAATAGCTGCTCCGATCATCGAATTGAACGTCTTTCCGGTGGCATCCAGGAGTTCATTCTTCTCCAAAACTTCCGAAAGCTTCGAGAACAATTGCTCCATTGTACTGAAAGCAAGGAGCTCGGAAATACTTTATGAGGAAGCTTACTCGAGAACTTTTTCTACATCCATCGGCTTCTCTTTTCTGTTACGTGGTTTCTGGCTCATCAAAAATCTCGTGTGTTCAGGAGAAGGTGTATCGATCAAGAAGACGTCGATTCCGTCGCGACTCGAAACGATGGAATCACAGAAAACATCGAGGATAACGGTCTTCCAAGCATCGACTCTTTCCGGAAGTTGTCCAATCATGTTCATCGCAGTCAGCGTCTCATTGAGCTGTTTCTGTTCGGCCGGAGTTTCAACTTTCAGAACAACGATCGAGATATTTGAACGGTCTCCGCCCTTCTGCTTTGAAACTTTCGACACGTTCAGCGCTCTTTCGTACTCGGCGGAGAGCTGATAACGACAGTTGTAGCTGAGAATCGAGTACTCAGCGGCGAAGTGCTTCAAAGGAACGCTCATGTCGAATCCTTCGCATTGAATATCCTCTAGAAGACCATTCGTGTCCGCGAGGTAGTCCTTGCACGCAATAATCGCATTTCCCCACTCGATGCGGCTCGTAGACTTGCTCCGCATGATGACGAGCTGTTCCTCAACGTGCTTCATCTGGAAAAAATTAACAAGCTTTATGTTTTTTATCAGTGCTACTCAAACCGATTCAATGAAGTCAACGAGTTTCTCGCAAGACTTGGCCTGCGCCTTGATATCTGTCAGCATCTCTGGGTTTTCCTTCTCAGTCTCTTCAATCATCTTCGTTAGATCGCGCGAAGACATTTCAGAAAGCTCCTCGAGATTTTCGAGTCGATTGAAGATTAACTTCGCAGTTGCATTGGTATTCAAAGTTACTTTCAAGTTCCCGTATTTGTCCACGATGTCGGCAGAAATCGAAGTGAGTCCATCCTTAAGTTTTTTCTCCAAATCTTGGTATGATCCTTCAGACGACGGCATTTTCCGGTTAGTACACCTTAAAAGAGTTTTTTTCTTGGAAAAAAACGAAGCGAGAAGAAATCGGTTTCCCGCGTTAATTCAAATGTCGGTACGAGGCTCCGGGCGTAAGCGAACTGTTTAAAACGAGGAGAAGGGACGTCAGCTGCTCGTAACTATCAGAAATAAAAAAAACCACGGGATAGTCATAATATGCGTTACGCGATTCGTCTTCGAATCCACTGAACAGCTACCGAAATACGATTGAAAGTATGAAATGTCTGAATGCAGAGCTTGTACATTTAATAAATAACATTACTTGATTTTTTTTAAATTTTAACGAAAATTTTAATTAATCACTTGATAATAGAGAATAGAGGAAAATCGAAAAGAAACGGAATTCTGAAACTTGAATCCACGCGCTTCGAACAAATTGGATACTGTATTCAAAAGTGTTTGCGTACTTTGAAAATGCAGGCGCGAGAGACTGCATGAAGTGAAGAGACGCAGGTGGATTCGGATTTTTCCGCAACAGTTTTTTTCTATTTATTTTCTTTCAATATTTAATTCTTAATTCAAATCCGGATCTGGCACTGTAGATTCTTAATAATTTGCAGGTGATGGAACCACCTCCGTTCAACTTCAACAAAGCGAGCAATGCGGCAGGTCCGAGCCAAGGTGAGAAATCTGAATTTTAAAATAATCAACGTCTTTTCAAACAGTTCCAGCACCAAGTGCATTTGGATCGGCTCTCCCGAAAGTATCGTTCGGATCTTCTTTGTTTGGGAAACAGACGATTCTCGCTCAAGCGGCGAAACGAGAAACGGAGAAGCCCATCGAGAAGAATGAACCTGGAACAAGTAGCTCCCTCGCAGGGCGCTTGTCGCATGTTGCCAAGACGAAGACGTCACTTTTCACTGCAAGAGGAGATTCATCAGACTCGAGTAAGTCATCATTTTAAACGTCATTCACGGATTAGCGTAGCTTCAGAAGGTTCAGTACCTCGAGAAGGCATGCTCCAAGTGAAAATGAAGCCGCAACACGAGAAGAAAGTTGCTTTTGGGCGGCAATTGGGAAGGAGAACGAGGGAAAATACTCCTGAAGGTGAGGCTCTCCCGGAATAACTCTGACTGGAGCAGATTCCTTCAGAAAATGGATCCGGAAACGAGAAGCAAGTACGACCAACCCTTCAGGCGCCTCTTTTTGTCGGGATAGGAAAAAAAGATCAGGAGTCACGACGTCCTCCGCGAAAAGAATATGGAGAAGGTGTCGACGAGGTTATCAGTCAGTGATAGAAAGTTATCTGAAAAGCGGGATCTTCAGACGGACCACGTTCCACAACGAGACCTGCCACCGACAATGTTCGGGGTTCCTGTGGCTAGTAATGCCCCTCTGAAGGCTTTTGGATCGATGCCACATTTACAAGAAAAACCTCCAACCCAAAAGTCTTTATTTGGTATGTTCTCCTGAAGTTCAGAACGAAATGTCGACTGTTCAGGCGAAAAAACTGGGAAGTGGTCGAAACCGAAATCCGCTCGCGAGTCTCCTGCTCCAGAAACTCACCCTTCCAGCAATGTAGCTAGCAACGAAGAAGCGAAGCTCGTTCAGAAACTTGCGGCTCTCCGAGGACAAGTGTGTCCGGGAGACCATGAGAAATACATGATACTTGTTCAAAGAGACAAGATTTTGTGCCAGTTGAGAGAAGTTTGTTACCGACCGCGAAATCGTCTGAATGCGTATCAAACGATTGCAGAACAACAGTGCTCTGGTTGGTCGCCTGGAAAGATGCGAAGAAATGTGCAATGAAAGAGAAAGGTACCAGCGGATTGTGCAGAAGGGAGTATCACCTTTCGAGTGCGCCATTGAGAACGGAGAGGTTTCACACGAGATGATGGTGAAGCAGTACGCGAGATCGGCGGCGGATCAAGACAGACCGCTCCCGCATGACTTCCGGACTGAGAAAATCATGAACCAGACGATGGGATACCTGCTGCATAACGTTTGTCATCTCTAATTTTTTCATTCGATTTGTTCCGGTTCAGATACTCGACGAGTTCCCGGAGACTGCCGAGCAACGTGCCGCCTGGTACAATTTCCTGTGGAACCGCACCCGAGCACTGCGGAAGGAGGTCACACAACTCTCAATGACCGACTCTCTCGCTCTGAACCTCGTCGAACAGTGCACTCGTCTCCACATTCTCTTCTCCTACAAACTTTGCGATCTTGAAACGGAGCATTTCGACGCCGCCATGAACAACGAGACACTCGGGAAGTGCCTTCAGACTCTCCGTCATTTATACGAAGACTTCGAAAAGCGGGGAATACCGTGCGTCAACGAGGCAGAGTTCCGATCTTATGACATCATGCTCCACATGAACGATACGAACGTCCTCTCGCAAGTACTTTCTTATCGCAGTGAAGTTCGGCAATCCGAGGCAGTCCGCCTTGCTCTTCAATTGGCCGGGTCCTTTCGAGACAAGAACTACTGTCGGTTCTTTCGGTTACTCCAGACCCAGGCGACGTTCCTTCAGTGCTGCGTATCCCACAAACTGTTCTCATCGGTCAGGAGCAGCGCGATATTCATCATCACAAACGCGTACGGAAAAGCGATGTTCCCACTCGAGAAGTTGAGGCGAATGCTCGCATTCGATACATCCGAAGATCTGATTCTTATGTTGAATTTGTACGGATTGCGAACGGAGCGTGGAAGCGACCAGATCTCGTTGACGAAGGACGACCTAACGCTCCACGAAACATCGCCGCTCACCCCTTACTTTTGGATCGATTCGAAGAGAAACGGAAAGCTGAGCCAGGTTGTCCACGGACCAAACCCACCCCAGTTTTTTGCTTCTCGATGTGATGTCTCGAATTCATTCAATCATCGGAACGAATACGCCCATGATAAGGTCCTGGAGGCTGTCCTCGATGGATCTGACATACCGTCCACGAACAATTCGGCTGGATTTTCGTTCGCCCAGTCGTCAGGATCACTTTCTATGCCGGCTGCGATGGAGCAGAGGAAGAAGATGGACATGGAACGACATAGGCGACAAGAAGAAATGCGGAAGGAGCAGCTGATTATGAAAATAACGAACGGAGTGATAGATGAAGTCGTGAAGGGAGTGGTTCAGGAGATCGTGATGAAGGCGAGCATGGAGCAGAAGCAGAGGAAAGCGGTGGAAGAAGCCAGAAGGAAACGACAGGAGGAAGAAGAACGTCGCGCAGAAATGGAAAGGCAACGAAGAAAAGCGCTGGAGCATACGTCCAGAAGGCTGGCAGAGATGATGGAAAAGGAGGTGATTCAGAAGGAAGTAAGAAGGATCGCAGCGGAAGAGATGGCAAGGGAACGGAGGAAGCGGGAGCGAGAACTCGCGCAGAAAATGATGGAGACGTTCTGGAACGAGATGGTCTTGAAGCTGGTGGATCGACATGTGAGAAAAATCTGTGATCAGATAGCTAACGAGAAAGAAGCGCTTATGGGTCAACTGGAGACGTTCCGCGATCGAATGGCCAGACAGTGGCTACATCAATTCTGGGATCGTTGGAGGGCGTATGTTGAACACAGAAAAGAATGGCGGAAGAAGCAACTCGAGATGGTGGTCAAATCAGCTCCGATTTGGGAGTCAGAAGGTAAATATCCGAGGATGTCGAGTAAATAGGAAAGGCTTCAGAAATGGCTACGAATCTGGTCAGGCGGTACGCGGCGACGTCTTCTGAGAAGATCTCGTCTGTATCACTTCTGGATCGACCGAAGAATTCAATCCAAATTACCTTCTTCAAAAAGAACAGAATGGATCGCATTGGCAGGTGGGCGATTGGAAAATGGAGAGACACCGTCAAAAGGAGGAGGTCGATCAAACGGAAAGCGGAGGACCAGCAGGAGAGGGAGAGTGCATTTTTCCGAAGATTCCACGAAGCGGCACCTCTTGAAAGTGTACAGACTCGCTTCGATTTCGACGAGCCAGAGGATTGGATGAAGAATAAACGACGACGGAGCGATAACACTGCAAAAGTACAGAGATCTTTGAGAGGTTAGAAGCAGTAGGCTGAAACTCGGGTTGACAGTCATATTTACTTTCAGAGAGCCAGAGCTTCTGTATTTCCGATAATTCTATGTTCGTGGCACGAAGACAATTGGAGGAGTGGGAGCCGGCGCCCCAAATACCGAGCGAGCTGAAAGAGAAAATGAAGAGAAAACGGGAATCGTTCGAGAAAGCCTGCGAAGAACACACTTTGAAGAAGAAGCGAGATGAAGAGGACATCAGCAATGGTAAGAAACATGCGATGGCAGACCGGCATGTTCTCGTTTTCAGAAGCAAAATTGCACACGCAGCATATCGAGAAGACGTCCGAAGAAGCGGAATCTCTGATCGACGCCACACTCGAGTACACTGCCGATCTCGACCAGTTGATCGCCGAAATGGAGGCAAGAAGAGTCTGAAACCCACGAATCCTAATTTGAATCACTGTCTCCCTCTGTCTACTTGATTGCAATATTGACCACCGATGAGAAATGAAAGTATTCTTCTGCTGTTACTTGCGCACCGGAGCCACAAAGTCAATATTTTTACTACTCACATTTCAAAGGAAACAAGAACATGTTTTCAACATTCGACACGTATAAAATGGCATAATGGAGCCCCGGAAAACAACTGAAAATGTTCCGATTTCTGGTTTTTGTCGCCTTTTTCGCTGCAGTTCAGGCTGTGAGTTTCCTGAAATTCTTGGAAAAAAGACGAATTCTCTTCCAGTTTTGGCCGTTTTCCAGTGGAGAATCGAGCAATTCAAAGGCTAAAACCAACGGATCTTTCGTTTTGAACGACACAGTTTCAGAGGCCACGACGACTACAGTAGTCCAGGTTACGGTAGGTTACGGTAGATCGTGACGTGGAAGCTGGAAGGGTTTCAGCCAAAAAACACGCGAACTTCGACGAGACACGCGACGAATTCGACGACGAGCGTCAGAAGCACGACGACGACGCACGCAACTCCAAATTCCACGTGGTCTTCTGAAGACTTCTAGAAAGAAGACGTCGTTGATAATCATTTATTGTGAATAAAGAGAAACACATTCACTTCTGAACCTCGATGAACGATTCGAACGATTCGGACGCCTTCGTCGAAGAAGCAGAAGACGTGAGAGACGAGATGAGTGACGTGGCAAGAGAGGAACTCGACGACGGGCTCAGAAGCGTCGGGAACGGCACGCCGATCGGAGCGGCCGCCGAGGGAACGTCCTTGCACATCTGACGGATCGAGCTCGTCAGCTGCTTCTTCCACTTCGTTCTGCATCGTGTAATGTAATGAGGGACTGAATTTCTCGATCTGCCGCTCTTCTTCCACTGCAGCTGGCCTAACTCTTTGCCGACCTCGGCCACAGGAAGTTTCTAGTCCCTACGGCCAAAACAGAAAACGCACGCTCTTTGCCTTTTCCCCCTTTTAATCCCGCATATCGATAATCTCGCCTCCCATTTCCTCTTCCTTCAAAGGACTGAAAACGCGCTCTATCGCTCTGTGTCACGCGGTCGGCGATGCGCTACAATAGCAGACCTCACATACTATTCACACTGCCTCTCGCTCAAGGTCACTTTTGAACCGGCGCCAAACGAAGTACACGTCACTCTAAGCATGAGCAAGGGGAGAGCACAGAGAAGCAGAGTGCTGCGAGAGAGCGCCCCGTTTCTTCGCTCACCTCCTGTTTTGAAACCACGTCTTGATTTGTGTTTCCGTGAGGTTCAGACTCTGCGACAGCTGGATCCTTTTGTTCACACTCAAATACTTGTCGTTCTGCAATTACCCCTCTCTTTTCGTCTCCGGAAATGGCCCGCTTCCACCTGGAACTCGGTCTCCAATCGATCCAATTGTCTCGCCGAATAGGCCTGCCTCGGCTTTCTCTCGCTCACCGACTTACGGCTTCTCTTGTAGTCGTGCTTCCTGGCTACAAACCAATGGGGACTAGTTTTTGCGCGGCCGCGGGCACTTACCAGAAACTCCCAGCAACATCTGCAACTCGACGAGCGTCGGCGTCCTGAGATCGTTGGCGATGGCGTACATGGCGAGTTGGCTGCTCGCCAGGTTGCTCCATCCGCCCGCAGAGCTCTTCTCCTCGTCCTCTCGCTCTTCCTCCTCCTCCTCCTCTTCTTCTTCTACGTCTTCTTCTTCGTCGAACTGCTCGACCTTCGGCTCTTTCGGCTCCAGAAGGCTCGCGATGTTGAAAGCCATTTCGAAGCGGGGCCCACTAGTAGTCGGTGGCTGCGGAATGGACAGAAAAGGAGCGGTTTGAGTGACTCGCATTTGATTTATATTAGGAGCCCGTGGGAAAGTCGGCCGACAGGTGGACGCTGCGACTCCGCGTCGGCCCACGCTCTCTCCTCTTGTAATCATTCTATGACAAACACTGAAATTTGAGTATTTTTGGCGAGCCCGGAGCCAGGTAATTGAGAGAATTAATGGAATTGAAATTAGATTCTTATGTGAAAATTTCTGGAAAGCTACCTGGGAACCGGGGCTCTTGTTTTGGCCACCCAAATCTACAGTATCCGCGAGAATTAATTGAAGCGAGCATTCAGAATAATATTACTTTTTTCCACGCTTTGTTATCGTGTAATCATCATGGGATTTGTGATTTCAGGCAGAATGCAGCAGACTCAAGACTCGTATCGGGGAGGAAGAGGAGGACGAGGAGCTCCGCGAGGAAATTACGACCGCGGTGGAAGAGGAGGCGGCTGGGAGCGAGGATCCGGCAGAGAAGATCGTGGCGGTCGCGGAGGCTTCAGAGGAGAAGATCGTGGCGGCCGCGGTAGCTTCAGAGGAGAAGATCGTGGCGGCCGCGGAAGCTTCAGAGGAGAAGGTCGTGGCGGCCGCGGTAGCTTCAGAGGAGAAGATCGTGGCGGCCGCGGAAGCTTCAGAGGAGAAGGTCGTGGCGGTCGCGGAAGCTTCAGAGGAGGAGATCGTGGCGGCCGCGGTAGCTTCAGAGGAGAGCATCGGAACGAAGGAAGCGGATTCAGAGGATCTCCTCGCGGCGGCTTCAGTGGTCAAATCGACAAGAGGGAAGAACTCTACAGAGAGGGTTCTGGCTTCCGTGGCAACGGAGAAGAATCCCCGGAACGTACGCAGTTTGGAAGACGTCACGACGGTTATCGCAATGGTGGAGGAAACTTCGCCGGAGCCGCTCACGAGGACTCCAGAGCTACCGAATCGAAGGATGGCAGAGTAGCTGCACGTGGCGAAGCGTACCGTGGAGATCGTGCCGAGAATCGTGAAACGCCCTTCAAGCAGAAATCAACAACAAACCGTAAGCATAAATTTTTTTGTGATAGGTTGATTGTTTAAAACACCTGAATTTCGTTAGCCCCGTTCAGTAGTTCGAATTTTTTCCGTGAATACCCAACAAAAGTTCGTTGAAACCAGGGAATCCTCAAAAACCGAAGTAGACGGAATAGGAGAGAAAGTGACGAAAACTGTGTACAGGTCAGAAAATAATAAATATCAGACCAGCAAAGTTCTCGAGGATTTGTTTTCGCGCCCGGTTACGGTGGATACCAATCCGTGCATTTTTGCGCCTCGGTGAATCACACAGTTTCGAAGAATCTCGAAATCCTAAATTTTTCTGTCATCATTTTTTGTTCTCTTTTTTGTTTTTCGTGACGAAAGCTTGTTTAATCAAGGACTGTTTGCATGTTCTTGGCGTTGTCAATGGGAGCAATCATTAGAATCTTTATGGAAAACGATAAATCGTCGAGATTTTCCAATTTTTCAGAACCAGTAATGAACCAAAATCAAAAACCGCGGATCGCGCTGAACATTTTTGGCCTAGAGTTACGGAATCGCACCATCTTCCGACATGTCGTTCAAATGAAACTGCTCGATGACAAAAACAAGAAAGATTATATCCTGACGACAATGAGCGCTCGGTAAAACTGCCCACTGTAGCCTGTTCCAACTTAATGTTTTCAGCGGACGTGGCAACCGAGCCAGCAAACAGAAGGATAACTTCATCTTACTGAACAGACTCCTCGACAAGTGGGCAGAGAAGAAACCAGACAGAAAACATCCGGTTTTCGCGTACGACGGAGCGCAGTCTCTGTTCGCCCTCGAAGGCATCAGCGTGGTACTCATTTTACCGTAGTAACGTAATCTCGTAAGTGTCCAATTGATTGCAGCACCTTGTCATCTCATTCGAAGACGCCAAGAACATCCCGGAAATTTCGGAGTTTCTCAAAGACTCCATTAATTTCCTTAATGGAGATTTGGAAATTTCATGTGAGCCGGACTTGGAGAAACCTTCATTTGTTCAGACTGAACTCAATGAGTGGAGCGATCCGAGATTCTACGCTTATCTCGACATTGTCACATCTCAAAGCGCCATTCGCAGGTACCTGACCGAGTTATAAAAATGTCAACAAAAAATTTTTCAGTGGAAAGTATCTTTCGCAATCTAAAGGACTCTACGTGAATACTCAGCATACGGAGACTCTCCGTGTCGGATGGGCCGTTGCAGCCAAGGGAATCCACAAAGGATGCCGTATCGTGGGAACCCAGACACCGCTGCCGATTCTGGAACTGGATCGTAAGCAGGGAAGTGATTAACATCGAAACATTCTTTTGACATTCAGCTCAATCTACACAGTATTATGCCTCAATTCCTCTCAGTGAAATGCTGAAACTTGCGTTTCCTCGAGATTTTCCACCTAATAGAGTTATTCATCCCAACGCCCGTCTCGCACGCGCTGTGAAGCTCTTAATGAGAGGTGAGAAATTAGTTCTGATGGTTAGTCAATGTGTCTTCTGCAGATCTGAAGTGCAACCCATTCTATGACGATCTCGGAACTTGGGCGACAAACACAATGAGCGTGTCAGATATCGACTTTGATGCTCCTAACAATCCGCAGTACAAGGAAAAGTATCGCAATCTGAGGTTAGTGGAAGTATGCCGTATTTATTCAACTGAATGACATGCGATTCGATCCTCAACGCTCAATTTTCAAAAGAAATGGGTAAACCTCCTAGTTAGATCCTTCCGTTTTTAGTTTTCAGTTGCCGTTCTAATATAGTAACTATGAAATGTTTACATCGTGATCAATCTAATGTTTATAGATACCCGCTGCTGCCTGCCGCCGTCTGTGGAATGGGTCAGCGAAAGCGATTTATGCCCCTCGAACATCTCAAAGTGCTTCCATATCAATCGATCGATCGTCGTGTTCTTGAGGAGTTTGATCTGACGGTATATAAAAGTATTCGAAATTTTACGCTCATCGTTCGTTTTTCAGCCACGTGCGAATTCTCCGGAAGAACGCTGGAACACGCTTCAAAAGCACTACGACGAGTTCGGATTCAATGACGAGGTCATGGGCCAATTCGGCGTTATTCTTTGCAATGACCCCTTCTCAAATATCAGTGAGATTGATGCCGAGCGAGTTGCCAAACCAAGCATCGCCTACGCGGATCCTGTTCATGTCGATGAAGAAAAAGTACATTACCCTGTTATAATTAAATTTTATTTTCTGAATCGTTTCCAGCGCGATTGGAAAGCACAAGACAAGCAATTCGCTGCACCATCCAACGTTGATTATTTGATGGTCGTCCTTATCGCAGGTTACCCTCGAAACTTTGAACAAGATAAACAAGCCGTGGACTACGTCGCTCAAGCTTTCATTCAGCGCTGCAGAGACAAGGGCATGCGTATTAATAAGACAGACTTCGCTTGCTTTGAGGGAGAAAGAGATGCCGAGAAATTCTTGACTACTGTCTTCAAAAACCTGGTCGCTCTCCCAAGTTACACCAATCCTTCCTTCACTCCATTCGTTGTGTTCGTCTCCGATGATGTTCCAAATATCCACGGTACATATTTATCAACGCTGTATTTTCTTAAACTTTGTATTTCAGAGTGTCTCAAGTTTGAAGAGCGCATGAGTGACATTCCAACTCAGCATATTCTTCTCAAAAACGCTAGGAAGATTCGAGACAATATGATTAAAAAGTCACAAAACGGAAGAAGAGCCTATGACTTAACCTTAGACAACATCGTTATGAAGGCAAATGTGAAATGCGGAGGTCTCAATTACACAGCCGATATTCCACAGGAGTATGTTTCATTCACAATTTCTCGCAAAATATCGAATTTCACTACAGTATCGCGTCTTGGAACCATGTATCAACATTCGTCATGGGCATGGATGTCGCTCATCCTGATCGAACTGCCACTCGTGAAGGAAATCCGTCGACTGTTGGGGTATTCCTATTAGGGTCTGCGCTTTGTAGAAAATATTGTCCGCAAACACTGTCCACACTTTTTTTTTCATCGCGACGGTTTTTGAAAAGCAATGATCTCCGAAGCGTGTACCTAGCACAACATATCGTAAACCTGTATTAGAGCGGCCGAATTTTCAACTCTAATTTTGGAAACAATTTTTAAAACCACAGTGGTGACCATTACTATTATGTGGTATTAGGTTCCTTTCAAGTAGAGGTGCCGCTCTAATATAGCTTTTACGGTAACTTTCCCTCTATTTTAACCAACCCGTCTTTTTTAGCTGTCGTGCAACTCGGCTGAGAACCCATATTCGTTCATTGGGGACTTCCATTACACTGATCCAAAAAGAGAGGCTATTCAAGACGAAATTCTGAGGCGTTTTACCGATCAGAATGTCCGCTCGTTCGCAGAGCTCCGCGGTTTCCCGCAGAAAGTCATCATTTTCCGAGATGGAGTTTCGTTTGGAGAGGAGTCAGCTGCACTAAGAGAGGTTGAGATTATCGAGCAAACGATCATCTCTGCTGCGAGAGACCAAGGTCGTCGTGATTACAAACCGAAAGTGCTGGCGGTGGTGGTGAAGAAACGCCACCATACTCGTTTCTATCTCAAGGGCGGTTATCAAGGAGATCAGCCAACGGTATTATTTTGTGCCTTTTGTTTGTTCATCTTTTCAGTATTCTTCAGAATCCATTGCCGGATACTTCGGTTGGCGGAGAGATTGCTGAATATGGAAAACGGCAGATATTCATCCAAGCTTTCCGACCAGTGCAAGGAACTGCCAAAGTTCCATCGTTCCTCGTGATTCGCGACGACGAGGAAGTCACTGATGACCACATATCTAAATTGGTGTGTGCAGTGTGTTCTCTTCATCAGGTACCGATTTCCAATATCTTTATGTTTTCAATTTATCGTTATAGCTCGTCAATAGTCCAACTTCAATTCCAACGCCAGTGTACGTCGCTCACGAACTGGCTAAGAGAGGAACTGGCCTTTTCAAAGCTTATCGGTAAAATTTAATTTTTATGCGTCATATTAACTTTGCGATGTCAGATTCAAACATGGAGATCTCCATGATGACTGGGAAGCACTCACCCACCAACTTTCGTACAGCACACTCGACCGTCTCTCCAAAGTCCGCGTTGTTTGAACCAACGCAATTTCTTCTCCATCGTCCTTCTTATCCTAAAAGACTCCTCTTCTCCTTTTCTCCCTCCGCCTCTCCAACGCCACTGAGCATGCCCCGCCCACATTCTCTCTTCGTTTGTTTTTTTGAATATAACGAAGCGTAGCCAGTATTTCAGAATACTGCAGCCCGCGTCTTCTCTATATTCAAAATCATCTTTCTATTTTTAATGTTGAATATGTCTTCCCCCGTCAACTTCTGGGAAACGCTCTTCCCTTATGAATATGTGGAGCGTGTCTCATATTTATACCTCGTTCCTCTGGTTCGTTTTTTTCAATATATGAATGTCGTGTATCCTATAGTTTTGCTAGTATTTTCTTTCCCCATTAAGTTCTGCAGTTTTCCATACACATAAAGAGCTCCGAGAGTGGAGCATGATGGCATCACTTTTTTTCGTGTCACAAGACATAAAATCTCAGGACTTGGCTGCTCATTGAGAGGAAATAGGAGGTCGTTTCTGCGCGGAGCCCGCGAGAAAAGACTAGTTTGCGATTATTAGCCAACTTGGGCAGGCATCTCTGTTTTCGTGGCAAGGGGCCCTCTCTTTTTGTCACCGTCTGCGTATTGAGATCGAAACGGGAGTCTCGATGCAATGGCTCAATTAGTCATTCACGAATGTGTTTTGTTCCATCACATTCAATTGAACAAAAAGGGAAATTGGATCATTGTTTTTTCGGAAGCGGAAGACAACGAAACACCTTTTGTTCATAAAACGCACATAAAAGTTCGATTTTAGCCAGATTGATTCTCGGATTCCCGAGGGGATTCCGGTAGAGAGCACGCCTTCTTCTAATCAAATTCTGAATACGCGAGTATTGTCGTCGATGTCTTCTGGCACCGGAAGTGAAGCCACGTGGCAGACACACACCGAATATTTATATTTTCCGTTTCGGGTGGGGCGCTGATAATTAGTGGCCGAGGCTCTCGAAAACATGAAGAGGTGACGCACGGCGAGAGAAATTCAGAAGACTCGAGGTGGACGAGGCTCATGAATAAATTTGCGGACGAAACGGGGACTTTGGGTAATGAGGCACGCATCCATCATCCGAGAATGGAAGCGCTTTCTTGCGAATCGACTCGGAACGTCATCTGGCAGAGAACGTTCCGGAACGTCTTCGGAATGATTCATTCGGAGCACAATAATGAGTTTCTCAGCGGGTCTTCCTCATTCTCTTGTACTTCTTGCGCGGAAGCCGTGCTGTGGTGCGGGAAACGAGCACATTTGGAAATCGTGCTCTTTTCTGCAATGAAGCGTCTCCCAATTAGACACGTGATAACAACGTCTTCTTCTTCGTCACGACGTCTTGCTTTCGCTTCTTCGAGAGAAAGAAAACGAAAAGCGACGGGGGGAAATGGAAGGTGTTTCGCGTCGAAAACACTTGAAAACGATGTGCTCTCGGCGCTCGTCTCGATCGATAAATTGCCACGTTTCGTACCGAAAGTACAGTAATCCTCGCGAGAATAACAAGCTCCCGCCGTCCGCCTAATTGGCACCTTTTCAAAGAAAATGACGCATCTTCGCTCGAGACGGAATTTGACGTCTATTCAGAAGACGTCCACGATATTCTCTCTTCTGGAACCGCGATGACGGGGGATTCAGGAGGGAAACTCCGAGGTTTCCTTCGTTCCGGAACCTCTCTCTCTTTATTTTCGCTTTCTCATCACTGCAAAACACTCGAGCCGCTCGAATTTCAGTCGACGAACAAAGGGTCTGGAAGTGGAGCAAGTCATCTGATTTTAATGAGCACACGGAGCAGCAGAGCAGCTCATTAGGCGCCGACGACGTCTTCTTTGAGATTACGTCATCGATCCACACTTTGGGCGGCGCGAAGAAAACCGAAAAACGGTGAACTTTTGAATGCGCGAAAAGAGAAAACAAAAACAAGAAGACGAATGGGAGGGCGTGAAAAATGCATGAGAATGTGCTAGTTCTGTGTTCTGATGTTCTTCGCTTCCGAATCGACGACGATGATGATGATGATGATGACAAATTCAGGTGTGCATTCCGGGAATCGTGGCCGCTCTCCTCTCCTCGATCGTCTTCTTCCGGATGAGAAGCAGCTCGCTCGAGGTTTGAATTAATCCTCCTCCTCCCACACATTAGTGCTCTCGAAATGAGACCAAAGATGGAGAGAGAGAGAGAGAGAGAGAGAGAGAGAGAGAGAGAGAGAGAGAGAGAGAGAGAGAGAGAGAGAGAGAGAGAGAGAGAGAGAGAGAGAGAGAGAGAAAGAGAGAGAGAGAGAGAGAGAGAGAGAGAGAGAGAGACAGAGAGAGAGGAAGAGATGGGGCGCTCGTTTCCGGACGTCTTCTTTTCAATTTGAAAAGAGAGGAATGCAAATGAATTCAGCTGAATAACGAAAGGTTCTTCTTCTTGAAATCAGGGTCCCAACGAGCACATTTCCAAGAGAAACGGCTTCTGGTTACTCTAGTTTCTAGACTGGAAACTTCTGAAAACGCACGAGCAAAACGACTTTCCCAGGTGCTTCTCTGCGGGCTCTCGCTGTTCGACGTCGTCCTTCTGACGTCTTCCATCGTCATTTACCCGTCGATGCACCAGTGCTCCAGAATCCACGAGCCTTCCGAAAGAGTACGCATCTTCCGATTTCCAGCCACCGCACGTCTTCCTATTTCAGCACCAGAACCTCGTGTGCCACTTCTTCTGGCGAGCCACCGTCTCGATTTTCCCGCTCTCTCTGATCGCCCAAGCGGGCTCCGTGTGGACCTACGTGGCAGTCACCGTCGACCGCTTCATCGCCGTCTCGTGGCCGATCAAGAAGAGGGTCTGGGTGACTAGATGGCGTGCAACGACAGTCCTTATTCTCATCACTCTCATCAGGTAGGCTCTCTCCCGAAAGGCCTCTTGATTTATATCTCTTCTGACAACCTTTCGCGTGCAAACCGACATTTGCAGCACGCTCTTCAAGCTGCCTTCCTTCTTCGAAGTGCGTCTCGACGAGAACGGCGAGGTGTTCCCGACGGAGCTGCGCAAGAACCGCTTCTACATCGAGTTCTACCTCTTCTACCTCTACGTGGCACTCATTCAGCTCATCCCTTGGACGCTGATCATCTTCCTGAACGTCATCATCATCCACAAAGTGAGACTCGCGTACCGCATTCAGGAGGCCATGATCGGGAACAGCACGAAGCCGAAGACGAAGCGAGAGGACGCGGAAAGAAAGTAGAAATAAAGCAGAAGACGTTCGCCTATGTCTGAATTCGTTCCAGAGTGACTGTAATGGCGACTGTGATGACTGGCATCTTCATCATCTGCAACATCCCTCCCGGCATCAACTACCTCGTCGACAAGTACAGCAGCTCCTCCTCCTACCGCCAACGGATCCCCCTCTCCAACGTGCTTGTCTGTGTCAACAGGTGACGTCTTCTGCTCCGCGACGTCTTCTGAATCGCCGCTTTCAGCGCCTCCAACATGATGATCTACTGCGTCTTCAACAGTCGTTTCCGTCGCGCGGCTCTCAGATTGCTCGGGTGTCCCATTCTGGCTCCGACGCGGGCCGGAAGCGTCGTGACTCGGCTGACGAGAGACGAGACCACCGGCATGGTAGCCCCCGCTCGACGCGTCCGTCTCCCAATTACCCACTCTTTTCAGCTGCGATCCCGAGTGACGACGCTCGAGAATCTGCACCCACGCAGTCCGGAAACTGCCTGCTAGCGACTGAGGAAAACGACTTTACGATAATTATATGTATGCACCGTTCCGATTATAAATGATTTCAAGGGAACGACTTCTTCTCGGAACGGACTCTTTCAAACGACTTCTGGTCAGATTTCAGAAAGAAAGCGAAAACAAGCAGTACTATTTCTTCTTTCGGAAGAACGGAAATCTATTTTGAAACGTCCAACACATCGGAAGGTTCGTCCTTGACCGCTGGGATGATGATAGCAGGAAGAAGACGGATCAGCGACGAGTGGTGTCGGTTTCTGCCCGTCGCGCCGGCTCTCCTTGTTTTGGTGTTGATCTATCCCGCACTCGTCCCGCTTTTTTGTTTGTGTAAACAGAACGGCACAAAAAATGATAATCGGCGAGCAAACAGCATGGCTCGGAGCAAAAAATGGATGCGCAATTCATGGATTGTCACGAACGAGCCGATGGTCAATCAGGTCAATTTGCGGACAAAAAGAGCATGTCAACAAGAGCACAAACGTACTTTGAGCGGGAAAAGAGCACGAAATTAGATGGAAAAGGTTCATTATTAGAGAGATGAGCTAGTGTTTCTTTCCTCCGTGGTGGCCTCCTCGGAAGTGCGGACGGCTTCTCCACAGGTCGAACAGCTCCTCCTTGGCCTTCTCGCTGAGGTCGCCGAGGATCTCGAACTTCTGCTTGTTGAGCGCCTCGATCTTCTCGTGCGCAGTCTTGGCCTCGGAAGACAACTTGGTCTCCTTCTCCTTGTACTCGGTCTCCTCCTTCTCCTTCTTCTCCTTGAACTCCTGGAACTTCTTCAGGTTGTCGCCCGTCAGCTCCTTCTGGGCAAGCGCCTCGATCTTCTCCGGCTTCTCGCTCCACGGGACCTTCTTGTCCTTGAAGATGGCGTCGAACTTCTCGGCCGTCTCCTTCGGCAGGCCCTTCAGGAACGGAAGAGGCGGTCTTCTGTGCAGGTTCTTCTTCGCCTCCTTCGGCAGCGCGTCGATGACCTCGCGAGTCAGTCCCTGCTCCTCGTAGCACTTGTCTCCCTCCTTGTAGTCCTTCCAGATGTCGTTGACCTTCTCCTGAGCTTCAGCAGGAAGACTGTCCAGGAACGGCGGGATTCCGCAGGGAGGAGTTCTCTGAAAGCGGATGGCGGTTAAAAGGGAAGAAATCAAAGGGGACTCACTCTTCCCGGCTTGGCGTCGACTGCGAAAACAGCCAGAAGGGCCAGTGCGACAATAGTTTTGGAAACCATGATTGCCTTGATTCGGGAGAAGAATCTGCCTTTTTATACTCGACCTACCGTCTCGGAGAACATGAACAGAGACGAGAGACGGAGAAGGGAAAGAAGAAGAAGAAGGCGATGTGTTTGGAACAGATCTTTTGATTCGGAAGACGTCTTCTCGAAGGTCACGACGGAAAATGGTGAAGAAGTCAAACTCCATTGAAGAATGGAAACGTTTCCCAGGACTCCTCCATCAGCATCACGGATCCACGGAAGAAACCAAGCCAGAAAACCCATTCCCGAAGATGATCCAAGGCCCATTCTCCTTGGAAATTCGATGAGAACGCGTTCGGAGTCGTGAAGATTCTGATCCCTGATGGTTCGAGCTCCTAGTGAACTGTCAAAACCAGTGATTTGTGATTCAGTTCTGTCTTGTTTAGACACGATCTTTCCGATGGAACTGAACTGTTACATAAGTGACCGTCAACGTCTTCTTCTCCGACGACGTCTTCTCTCTCTTCTTCGTCGAATCACTTCCGCTCATCTCTTCTTCTTCTTGTGGTGATGACATCATCCCAAAACTTTGAAAATCGAAAGCCACCCATATCCATTTTTGGCAAGAGTCGTTCCGAAATGGGCGGTTCTCAAAAAACAACAACAAACCGAAAAGATCAGCATCAATGGAAGCGGGCGGAGTGCGCGGGAGAGTGTGCACTGTTTGGCGAAGGGTTCGGTTCGTGCGTATAAAAGGAGCGCGCTGCCCAGCAACAGCACACATCGACGATTCGACGATGACTTCTAGAATCGCAGCTGCTCTTCTCCTGCTCGCCATCGCCGCCGAGGCCAAGCCGTGCTTCGGAAGATGCGGCGGACGAGTGAGTTGTCCCGCTGCCCTCTCCTTCCAGAACTCTTAGTTTTCAGCCACCACCGCCGTGCGGACTGCCGCCTTTCCTCGAGGATCTCCCAGCGGAGGCGCAGACGAAGATCACCGAGATCTGGAAGGACTACAAGGAGGGAGACAAGTGCTACGAGGAGCAGGGACTGACCCGCGAGGTCATCGACGCTCTGCCGAAGGACGTTCGCAAGAGCATCCACAGAAGACCTCCACTTCCGTTCCTCAAGGGACTCCCGAAGGAGACTCTCGCCAAGTTCGACGCCATCTTCAAGGACAAGAGCATCCCGTTCGCCCAGAAGCCTGAGAAGATCGATGCGCTCGCCGAGCAGCTGCTCACCGGAGACAATCTGAAAAAGTTCCAGGAGTTCAAGGAGAAGAAGGAGAAGGAGGAGGCCGAGTACAAGGACAAGGTGGGTCTCCGTTTCAGAAGCAGCTAATCGGGCGCTCTTTCTGCAGGAATCGAAGCTGTCTCCGGCTGCCAAGGAGGCCAACGAGAGACTCGAGGCTGTGAACAAGCAGAAGTTCGAGATCCTCGAGGGACTCGACGAGGAAGTGAAGGACGAGCTGTTCGACCTGTGGAAGAGCCGCCCGCACGGCCCCCCAAGACACCACTAAACGGACAAGCGGCTTTTTTCTGTAAATAACCACGACAAAGTTCTATCAAGCATATCACCTGTTTTCACTTATTTATTCCTTCCTGTACTACTCCCATAATAAAGAAGATTTCTATTCGCAACCCCCCCCCCCCCCCGTTTCTTGGCCAACTTCTGAAGACGTGCCCTTGCGCGGATGACACTCGGAATGAGTCTTCTGGGAGTGAGCATCGTCTCTCCGAAATGCAAGAATAAATGCATTTGTGCGGGGATCGATGTGGGGCTCCGCGAGCAGGACAGAGCGCGGAGACGCAGACGTCCGGATGCCGGAGCGCACGGGCCCTCTTTCTCTCGCTCACTCGCGCTCCTCCGCTATGACGTTCTCCGGCTACAAATATTCGGCACTGCCACAAAACGATTCGGAGACACCGGAGGAAATCGAGATGGAAAGTCTCGAGGGCTTCTCGGGCGTCGACTTCGGGGATCCGAGCGAGAGTGTGATGGAGTACGGCATGCCGGAGGGCTCCTTCGACTCCGCCTTCACCTACGCGCCCTACAACGACCTCGATAAAATGGGCTACATGGGTCCGAAACGGTAATTGTTGGAGGATCTTCCTTTCAACGGATCTCCGTTTTAGACACGGATTGGTTCTCGGGAACAGGTACGGGAACTTTACGTACTCGCGGGACTACGCCGTCGATTCGGAAGAGAAAGTGAGTATTGATTTACGAGACGACTCCGTATTCATTCAACGTGCGTTGGGTCGCTACGTAGCGAATCCGTCCTGTTTGCAGGTGAAGCCTCTGAACGCCGTCGAACTTCTGATCTACGGTCTCTCGATGCTGTTCGTCCTCATGACGATGCCGCTCTCCCTCCTCTTCGCACTCAAGGTACCCGAGTTAATTGGGACAAACCGGTTGGGTGGCTGATGAGAGAACCGAATCAGAGTGGCCTCTCATCCGAATGATCTTTCCAGTTTGTGTCCAGCAGCGAGAAGTTGGTCGTCCTCCGGCTGGGAAGAGCCCAGAAAACGAGAGGTCCCGGAGTGTCGCTGGTGGTGCCGTGCATCGACACGACCCACAAAGTGACCACTTCGATCACTGCGTTCAATGTGCCGCCTCTTCAGGTACACACAGATCTTCCCGATCCTTCCGAGACCATCGTTCAGGTGATCACTACCGATCGGGGACTCGTCGAACTGGGAGCCACGGTGTTCCTGAAGATCAGAGATCCCATCGCTGCCGTGTGCGGGGTTCAGGACAGAAATGCGTCTGTGCGGACGTTGGCAAACACGATGCTCTACCGATACATCAGCAAGAAGCGGCTGTGCGAAGTGACGAACTCGCAGGACCGCAGGATCATGGCGGCAGACTTCAAGGACGAGCTGGGCGCGTTCACGTGTCGCTTCGGAGTCGAGATCACCGAAGTTGAAATGTCGGACGTTAAAATCGTGAAGGAGGGCGAGAACATGGGTCTTTCGGCTTTGAACACAGTCGCGAAGTCGGACGCTGGACAGCAGTTGTGGCAAGTCATCGGACCAGCCTTCGAGGATTTCGCCAAGGAGTGTGCGGACGAAGAGAAGTCGAAGAAGGAACAGAGCGAGACGCTCGTCGACCTCTCCGACGGCCCCTCCACTTCCACTAGCTCGGCTCCCGCCCCTTCTTGCTCCGTCGATATCGACCATCTCATCACAGTTGCCAACTTGGCCATCGATGAGCACCTCGTACGTCTAATCGGCAAGGTCTTCCAAATCAATTGCAAAGACGTCGATCCGATATGCATCGATCTGAAGCATGGTGCGGGAAGTGCCTATAAAGGAGAAGCATTGAACCCGGACGTCGTCTTCGAATCTAGTTTCGACGTCTTCAGCCGCGTGATCACGAAGGCATTGTCTCCAGTTACGGCCTACATGAATGGAAGTCTGAAGGTGCGAGGCAGTGTTCAGGATGCGATGCAACTCAAGTATCTCGTCGAGAGAATGGCAGACTGGCTCTAATCTTATAATTTTTTCAACTTCTGACCTAAATAAATGAGTTTGTGCATAATGAAAGCACTTCCCGGATTTGGCAGTGTTTCTAGAATGTTCGCCTTGTAAAGATGTCCGAAACAAGCTTTTGCGCGACGAGAATCGTCCATATCAGGCGCGTTCATCGGCCCGAAATGCATGCGTGTTTAAAGGGAGGTGGTGTTTGCTGGCCGACGGGTCTCGCCACGAACGACTAATCGAAATTACACGTGTGTGGCTGGCTGGACGACATCCAGCAAATCGACGCTGCTTTTGCTTGCTTTCACCGATTTTCATCTTTCTTTTTGATTTCGACAAATTTTGACGGCTTCTATCATTATGAGCAGAAATAAATTGGAAAAGACTGACGAAAGGCGTCGAAAAACGGAGCTAAAGAGAGCCTACCGATCGGCCCGAGTCACATGCCTTGTCATGCGTCGAATTTATTTTCAGCCTGTTTCTCCGTCTCTCGTGATTCATTTATCATAAAACAACTGTAGAAGAAGCTCTGAAAATCAGTTTACCTTTTTCAGGTGTTGAATCAGATCCAATATGGGTTTAACAATCTCTTCGCTTTTCAACCGCCTTTTCGGCAAGAAGCAGGTTGGTGGTTAATTTAATATAGTCTGATTTCTATTTTCTCTGGTTCCAGGTTCGAATCTTGATGGTCGGACTCGACGCTGCCGGAAAAACGACTATTCTCTACAAGCTGAAGCTCGGAGAGATTGTCACCACCATTCCAACAATTGGTAAGTTGCGAAACGATAAGATTTATTTGATTTTTGTAAAAAAAAACTACGATTTCGCCGCATGCATAATTGTTCACAGGATTCAACGTCGAGACTGTCGAGTACAAAAACATCTCGTTCACCGTGTGGGACGTCGGAGGTCAGGACAAGATCCGTCCGCTCTGGAGGCATTATTTCCAGAACACACAAGGACTCATCTTCGTTGTATGTATTAGTGTCTCTTTCAAAAAGCAAACTTATGTTCTCAGGTTGATTCCAACGACAAGGAGCGTATCGAAGAGTCGCGCGAGGAGCTGCACAAGATGCTCAACGAGGATGAGCTTCGCGACGCCACTCTCCTCGTCTTCGCCAACAAGCAGGATCTTCCGAATGCGATGACCGCCGCCGAATTGACCGACAAGCTTGGACTTCACAATCTCCGCTCAAGACAGGTGAGTGTGAATATAAATCGGCTATTATTTCCTAATCTCTCGAATGAATCGAAAAGTGAAAGCGGGGATGGTGAAAGTTGCGATTCAACCGAAATAGATCAAGCCGTAGATAGCTAATTAGGGTAGACGGGAGAAAAACCATTGAACAGAGATGTGATGTCCAAAGGAGATTAATTATTTTTAGTGGTACATCCAAGCTACCTGCGCCACCCAAGGACACGGGCTCTACGAGGGACTCGACTGGCTGTCGAACCAGCTCTCCAAGACCTAATTCTCCTTGATACCTGTCGACTCCTCCCCCAAAATGTGTAAATCCTTCCCCATTAAAATTCCACCGTTTAATCACCACAATCCACGCAGCCGTTTTAAAAAGTAATGAGTTTTGTTTATTAGAATTGATTGTTTGATGGCACTGGGAGCTTTGCTTTTCTTTTTGTAATTGGTCCGCTTCTCCGTACCCCAACTTCAATCGGCCCGGGCTCCGTCCTAATTTATGTGATATTTGGCCGTCTCCCATGGTCGAACTCTTCAAAACCACCGCGGTGAAACAGTCGGAGAGCAATCTATGGCTGGCCCACCTTGTTCACAACTTTAAATTATTGGGTGTTGATGAATAATATTTTTATTTCCGAGTAAGCGAATGTACTAAAAATTTGTGGTGGACTTTTATTTATCGGAAAAAACGCTAAGTATATATAATAAATTTCAAAAAAAGACAATCATCTGAAACAAGCTTGTGCGAGCAGAAAAGCAGAAATGGCAGAACGCGGGAAGAATAGAAGCAGGAGTAGAGTGGGAGTTAGAAGGGCTGCCTTCGTATTTACCAAAGTGGCTTGCTCGACAGAATGTGGGCCTTCCGTTGCTTAGCTTGGTGAGCTCGGTTGCTGAGTGCACCTTGCGGAGTCATATCCGCATCAACCGGAGCAGCCATGGCGTTTCCCTTGCTCTGGTGGCCGCTGACGGCATGCTGCAGCCAGCGGGTGTCGGTCATGCCTGTTCCGAGACGACGTGGAGTCTGCGGACGACGCCAACCTTCTGGAGGCGGCTTCTCTGGAAGATAGGGGAATCGGATGGTCCAGACGACATTCGGACTCACCGAATCCGTTCTCGGCAGCCAGAGACTGGAACAGCTCCTCGAAGACGACGAAGTTGGTGTTCTGCCAGACAGGCTTGAACAGTCCGTATTTCTGAGACATGAAGCCTAGCAGAGTGACGGACGGGTTGTCGAGGGCCAGTTGGTAAGGCTCCGCGTGCTCCTGCGAGAACATGTAGTCGAGGATCTGCTTGCCGACGCCTTGACGTTGGGCCGAGAAGTGCACGTAGAAGTCGAGAAGACACAGAATCTGGAAACGGGCGTTCAGAAGGGAAAGAAACACGACGACACCTCTCCTTCGTAGGTTTGCATCTGAGAGTCGTACAGGAACAGCTTCTTGCGGCCGACTTTCGCAAAGCCCAGCAGCTTGCTGACCTTCTCTTCTCTGCAACTAACAACGATCGGAAGGATCGGGAGGCAGCGACTGACTCATCGTATTTCCAGGAGAGATACAGAGTCGAGTCCGAGTTGATCAGTTTCTCGCACGTGGTCAGAGGAGTCCGCAGTTGCAGACAGTGCGCCGAGAGCTTTGCGAGACTGTCGATCGCTTCGTAGACGACCGGATCCCTGCAAAGAAGCAATCAACCGTGGTGCCGAGAGGCCCTTCAGGACCCCCATGGGCTTCTTCGCACCCCGGGAGGCCGATTTTCTTGTTTTGAGATTGTTCTGATGGTTGACTGACGAAGAAACGAAAACGAAAAAACGAAGGCGGAACAGGTTGATCTGACGACGAATCGAAGGTTTAAAGTATGTGATTTGTGGTGATATGATAACGGGTTAACGGAGAAAAGACTCGTTTCCACTCACTGCAGTTGCTTGATTCGCATCGGATCCAAACGGACGAGCTGGGGTCCGAGGACGGGTCGCAGATCGGAGTCGACTTGCATGGCGGGTGCTCGCGGAGCAACTGACCGCGGGCTCGGCGGAGAGAGCACTCCACCCCGCCCATCTCGCCATTCTCATGCATTTTAGCGCAGGCGCTTCCTCCTTTTTACAGTATATGCTATGAATTCGGGAGTGGAAGTGTCTTCATTTCTGAAACATTCGTGCCGAAGATATGAGTCTTCTTCTGGCTCAACAACCATCCGGAAGAGAGGAAATACTGGCGAGAGAGCGACGGGAAAGGGGAGGTTGCAGAACCAGATACCTGAATGAAGGGGACACTGTAAACTACGTCTTCGGCTGCTTCATTCCGCCCGTCGTCACTTTTACACTGTTAGTCGTGATAAGCTGACGCGTCTCTTCATTCCACCTTCCGACTTCTCTTCGCTTTTTCCTCTCACCGAAGCGTCTGCAGAATGAAGGGGAACGAGCAAGAACTGGAGCGGCTCGCGGCTCGGATGCGCCAGCTGGCCGTCTTCTCCTCCTCCGTCGCCGTTTTCACCGCCGTTTTGTCCGTTTTCGCCCTTCCGATCCTCATCTCCGCCACTCTGCAAGCCGTCGTAAGTACCCCCTTTTGAGGCATCCTCCGGATGTTCTGATCATCCCGTAGCTCCGCCCATCCTCTTGTTTCTCTGTTCAGACGTCGGTAGACGATCAGCTCGCGAGATGCACCGCGGACGCATTCAAGATGTACAAAGCTCTCGACGAGATAGAAATCCAGCTGCTTCGTGGCAGCAACAAGTCTTCCGAGACGACGCGCAGATCGAAACGTGGCGGCGGCTACGCGTCTCCGTCCTCTTCTTCTCAGTACCAGTTCGATTCGGCCGGAATGCCGTCTGCGAGTGGACAATACTACTTCTATCCGGAAGTCGGAAGATTCGGGATCCTTGCCACTTCTGAATTTTGCTTGTAGGTGATAGAGGCGATCCGTGCCAGACGTCCTACTCTCTACTACAACAAGGGACAGCCGGGATCAGGCGGATGTCAGGGACAGCCGTCCGGAGGCTACACCACTCGGCCTGTCTTCGTGGGACGTGAGTTGCTAACTGCTCTTCTGAAGGCAACGCTTTGTTTTCAGCCCAGACTGGATCCGTCCTTCAAGACGGAGGCTCCGGTTATCAAGGAGGAGGCTGCGTGCCCCGGTACGGACCTCCGGGAGCGCCTGGAAGTCCTGGACTGGCTGGAAACGACGGAATCGACGGACAGCCGGGAGAAAATGGAAGAGAAGGGCGAGACGGAATCGCTGATGTCGACAGAGAGCCCTGTCAGGTTTGTGCTCCGTCCCCACAGGGGTATCCGGGACCGCAGGGTCCGAAGGGAAGAACCGGAGAGCAGGGGCCGCCCGGACTGGACGGAGAGACGTTCGACGGAGAGGACGGCACCCCGGGACTCGCGGGCCCGCCAGGCCCTCCTGGACCGCCAGGACTACCCGGAAGACAAGGAGAGCACGGCGAGTACAAGGACGAGGAGATCCAAGGACCACCGGGAGCGCCTGGAGTCAAAGGAGTGCAGGGAGGAGTCGGATCGAGAGGGCCAGAGGGCAACCCGGGCCCGAAGGGACCACCTGGACAGTCTGGAAATCCGGGAGCGTGAGTTATTCGAATCAAATTCCAGAGCATCAATCCGTCCTTTTCAGTCCGGGAGTGCCCGGTCGTCCAGGTCTTCAGGGCCGTCCAGGGGCTCCGGGAGCTCCGGGAGCGCCTGCTTCCTGCGATCACTGCGCGCCGCCCGTCCTCGAGCCAGGATACCAGGTGGACGTGAAAAAGACTCTCAAACGCTCCTCGCCATGATTCTTCCGTTGATCTCCCTCGTATTTGTATATACAGAAAACACCTCGTCAAAGCAATGAAACGTTTCGAGCTGAGTTTTAAGGGAAAAGTTTATCTCAATGTTTTCACAGAATAGGAAAATGAAAAGCAATGGGTTGGGGAAAAGAGAAATAATACACGAGATACAAAATGAAAACAGAAGGAAAACTCATGAAACGACCCGTTAAAAAAGGCCAGGAAATATAGAAAAATTAGGGAAAAGGGAGTGGACAATCATCGATTTTTGCATCGAATCACCGGTAGTTGGCAGAGAGAATGGTACAAAAATAGGACAGAAAAGGCAAGAGACAGAGGAGACCTAATTACATCTAAGAAAAGAGAGTAAGGATGGAGCTAGACGAAGCTGGAGAAGCCGGTCGAGAGGTTCGATGTCTGCGGCGGAATGTTCGCCCAGGGCCCCTCGCTTGTGCTGTCTGTCGTCGAGGAACGACCTGCTGCACTGCTCGGCTGGCCGGTCAGGATGGGAGCTGCAGAAAAAAAGATTAGCAAAGGCTGTCGAAAGAGGGAATGCTTACCTCTGACCATGTCAGTCTCCCGAACCTTTCGCCACGTGTCTCTATACTGATCCGTCGAGCCATAGTGCCTCGCGATGTCATCTGCTCCGTCAGTCGTCGTCGTCCTATCACCTCGGATGACCGTTTCGTCGACACTCTCGACGTCTTCTTCCTCGTCAAACGAATCGTACGCCTCCTGCTGCAGTTGCTGCGGACTCTCCGGGTTTCGAGGCTGTGAACCTCCCGAAGACGATGGAATGTGACCCGCGTACTCGACTCGACCGTACTCGGATCTCGTTCCGTACAAATCGGATCTTGTCGGCATGTACTCATTCCGATCTCCATTTGATGTCCGCGAGGTCACGTAGACTGTGTTCTGACTTCGGATGTCTCTTCCGACGAGCGCGCTTAACTTCTGCATCGCCTCGAGACTCGAGTGAGGAGGTCCGGAGTTAGGAAGCGGGGGAATCACGTCGGTGGCGAGACCATACATGTTCATCACTCCGCCGCTGTTTCTTCCATCTCCGAGCACACTTCCGTAGGCAGGCGGCTCTCGAGATTGATCGGAAAGCCACGACTGTGTAGTTCCCGGACGAGTCGGAAGTTCCCGACTTCTGGTCATGTTTCCGGCGGAGGTGCCCTTCAATTGGAATGAAGCAAGGTTTCCGTCGGCGAGTTGGAGGCTGTCCAGAGACCTTGACCTCTTCTCTCTTCGGTACTTGGCAGAGCTTCCAGTCACACATAGAACTGCGATGATGATGACGATAAAGACGAACGCGGCCATTGCAATCAGTGCCATGAACCACCAGGTCGTGTAGAACGGATCCTCTGGAATCGTCTCGGGAACAAACAGCTGCTCAGTTTCGGGACTGGCCAGTCCGATGCCCTTGACGTTTCGAGTGAAGACACGGAAAACGTAGAAGCTGGAAGGCTGCAGATCTCGATACGAAACGTGCTCCTTCTCGCTCTTCCCGTCCGTCGGTCTCAACGTGATCCATTCTCCGATTGGATGAGTAGGTCTACCAGAAGAAGCAGACGACGTTTGAGCGGCAGCCTTCGCACCCTCCAGCTCGTTCCTTCTTGGACGCTGCGACACATATCCGTTCTCTGTCTCTTCGGCCACCGACACCCTCTTCGCTTGAATGACGTGTCCGACAATGTCATCGGAATTCGCCATATCCGTCCAACTCAGAGTAACCGAACTTTGTCCGGAAGAGATCTGTGGCTTGGTTGGAGGCGGTGGTCCTTCCTTATTCGGTCCGATCGTCACGTTCGCCGACCTCTGCTCTCCTTTGCCTGCTGAAGTTTCGGCCCATACACTGAAGAAATAGGTGACTCCTTCGGCTAGCCCTTCCGCTTTGAAGAAGTTTTGCGAAGTGCGTTGTTGGTCCTCATTCTTAAACTCCTCTTGCATGCGATATCCCTTGTAGTTCACAATGTAGCCGGTCACGACTCCATTCGGTTGGTCCGGTTCATCCCAGGACACCTTCGCAGAGTTCATGAGCACATCACTGAAGCGGAGAGCTCCGACTGGGCCAGGTTTGTCTTCGAGAGTCTTTTGGCGGACTTGAGTCATCTTGCCTTCTCCAGCCCGGTTGTACGGAGACACGGAGATCTGGTATTCGGTGAACTTGCGCAAATCGTTGAGAATGCACTCGTTCGTGTCCACTATCATGACTTCCTCATCGCTGCTGACTGCGGAAAGGACGGACGCGACGGGAACGTATCGGACTTTGAAAGAGGTGATCGACTCGCTGTCTTCCTTCGGCCATGCATCCCACTTCACCCGGATCGAGGAAGAAGAGATCGGTTCGGTTATGATGTTGGTAACGTTTCGCTTCGGGATCGAGTAGCCAACGTAAACGAAGACGGGAGCGGAAAACGGACCCTCACCTTCAGAATTGAAAAGGCGCATTCGGAGAATGTAATGTCGGAAGTTGTCAAGCTTCGCGAGAACCTTCTCTTCTCTGTCTCCGTGATCCGCACTCACTTGGATCTCCTCCATTTGCCAGGTTTCATTTGAAGGATACTCTCGATAGTGGATCCGATATCCGACAACATCACTGTTCCACGTGGACTTGTGAGGAACGATCCATTCGAGAAGCACACTATTTCTCTCGTACGGAGTCGCTTTGAGGGAGATCGGCTGAGCAAGTGGGGCCGATGGAAGAGTACGCATCCACTCCGATTCGGGGGACCAGGACGACTCGAGGAAGTCACCGATGAAGCGGATTCGGAACCGGAACATCGAGTTCGGGGAGAGGTGTTTGATAACAGCACGCCGTTTCGAGTACTCGAACTTCCTTTCCAAAGTCTGCCATCCGTCTTCGTTAGTCTTCTGGTAGGACACTTGCACGGCACGGACGGGGCTCTCTGCAGCGTCTTCAGCCAGTTTTCTCGGCAAAGACTCGTCCCATCGAATTGCGATTTCCGTGGCGTGGTGCTGGGATTGAGGATCTCGAACGGGCGAAGGAGCGTTGCGGACCGGAACACGGAGCGATGATGTCATCACTTCAGCAGTCACTTCCTCGCTTTCTCCTTTGCTGTTCCGCGCCTTTATTGCGAATGTATACTGGGTGTTCGGATTCAAGCTCATCGCAGCGAACATGAAAAGATTGCCTAGAAGCGGCGCATCGATTGCCATCGTTCGAGGCTCGTGGGATTTCCAGTATGAAATGATGTAGTTCTGAAAACGAAATCAATTGAAACACACGACGTCAATTTCCGACAGAATCTCCGGATCAGACTCATTTCACATACCGTAATCTTTCCGTTTGGAGATCCTGGAGGATGCCATTTCATGCGAATTTCCTGCTCACTGATGAAGGAGCACTGGAACGATTCGGGCGGAGCAGGCACGTCTTCCATCGTTTCGAAAGTGACGGGAGTCGAGTTCTCAGGACCGTGGCCGACGATTGTGTACGCAGACACGTAGACGTGGTAGCTGGTGAAAGGACGCAGATTCGTGATCTTCGACATGAGAGTCGCCTGGCCGGGGACGTCGACCTCGCGAGTTTCATCGGCGACGAGAGACTCTCTTTCAGGAACCACACGAACTTTGTACCCGATGACGTCTCCGTTCGTCGACAGTTCGGCAACAGGCTCCCATTTCACGATGACGGCTTTGGATCCTTCGGCGGTCGACATGATGCTTCTGGGTGATCCCGAAGGAACACTTTCATACGTTCTCGCTTTGACCGCGTCTGTCGGAAGACTCCTTCCGAAGCCGTTCTCCGAGAAGACGTTCACTTCGTAAGTAGTGAACGGACGCAGGTCCGTGACGGTGTGCTCGCTGGATCGGAGGGCTGGTGTCCGCACTTCCTTCCAATTCTCTTCGTCCACTTCTCTATACACTATCAGATAACCTTTCGGTTGTCCATTCCAGTGAGTTGCGAGCAGTGGTGTCCACGAAACGGATATAGAAGTGGCCGAGACTGGCTCTGCGAAGAGGCGATGGCTCGGAGTCTCGGGATTCGTTTGGAGAGTTTCGAAGGAACGGGACGGTTCCGATGGAGCTCCCCGTCCCTTCACGTTCTCGGCGATCAGCCTCAACTGGTACTGGGTGAACGGACGGAGACCAGTCACGACGATCGAACGAGCCTTCGGAGCGGAAACGTTGAACAAATGGGAGAAGACGCTCGAGTCGGCCATCTTTCCCTCGACGACCCATTGACGAATAGCGGTGTGCCCGTCGAATCCGGGAGTGAAGTGTAGTTGCACACTGGTGGCCGAGATATCCCCGATCGAGAGCATCGACGGTCTTCCGGGCAGCTCGGGAGGCACTCCACTCTCGAACTTGGTCTCCTCGACCGGACCATCTCCTTTCTTCGTCGACGCCATCACATCCACCCCATATCTGGTCGATGGATGCAATCCGTCTATCGTGAAGTTTGTCGTTGTTCCGTCTACTTCGTGCTTCGTTTTCACATCTGGAGCATTGGCTGCCCAGTGACGAATCGTGTACTTGGTAACAATTCCGTTCTCCTTGACTGGTTGGTTCCATGTCACGACGGCTCCGTTATACATGACTTCGGCAATGCTCAGTTCGTCGACGCCTTCTGGAGTGTCCTCTTCAGTTACGACCTTCAGTGAGCTGCTCTTGGGACCATCTCCGGGAGTTGTGAAGCAGAGAACGGTTAGATTGTAGTGTCCGAACTTCTCGAGCTCTCCCACCACCGCACTCAGTTGTCTCCGGTCTGGATCCAATATAACTTGCTTGAAGAGCGCTCCCTTTTCCGGTTCTCCCTTCCAAAACTGCACCTTGTATCCGAGATTCACTCCGGGAATCCGCTGTTGTTCGGGAGCAGTGAACTCTACTCCGACGGCAGTCGAGTTGAGAACCTTCACCCTCACATTCTTCGGGGCCTGCGTCGGCCTTCCCTCGGCAGTCGTCACTTCGATACTTTCACTGAACACTCCGAGACCCCTCTTGTTGTAAGCGGCCACCTGGATCTCGTATTCCCTCCAAGTTATCAGCTCGTCCACCAGAGTGTTACGAGCGTCTTTTGTGGTGAGATTCTTCTCATTCCAAGAAAGAGAACTGTATCCAGCCAGTCGATAGCGCACAACGTATCCGAGCACGTCTCCACTGTCTTGCTCTTCCTTCGGTTGCTGCCATTGAACCATCACACTGTGAGGAGATCTTGCAGAGGCGGCAACGTTCCGAGGGGCCGCAGAAGGCGGCTGTTGTGGCATCGTGACGCTGGAGGAGGGCAGCGAAGGTTTTCCGGGACCGTGTTTGTTCGAGGCGACGACTCGGAACTCGGCCGTCGATGACGGCCTCAGATCCTCGATGTCGGCCCAACAGCATGGCTTTCCGTCTTCCTTGGGAATATTGTCGATGGCAGTGCTCCAGTCGCTCCACAGTCCAGTCGGTCCCATGGTTCGCATCTCGATCGCGTGCTTGATGATCGGCTCGTTCCCGTCAAATCCCTCGTTCCACCTGACACGAACCTTCGCAGGCATCGTCTCGTTGTGCAGTTCGGCACGGACTCGTTCCGGCATAGATGGCTTTTCTGCAATTGACAGTAATTTAACTACCACTTGTTTGAACACTAACCAATGATCTGCAGCATGGCGGTAGCACTCTCTTCCCTTCCGTCCACGGAGACGCGGCATCTGTACTCTCCGGTATTTTCAGGTCCGACTTGTCGAATAACGAGGCTCCCTTTGCGGTTCCTCGAGATCCGAAGTCCCGAATTTCCGTTTACAGGAAGCAGAGCGTCGTTGAGGTACCACTCGACAGTGGCTTTTCTCGCGTACTCCTTCGCCACCCCGCAAGAAATCTCGACGTTCGATCCGATGAGAGTTTTCTGGTCCACGGGTCCGTACTCGATCAACGAGTCTCCGCTCACAAACAGATTTGCGGACGCCTTCAAGTCACTGCCGCTGATCTCACACGTGTACTCTCCTTCGTCGGACTTGCGAACATCTTTTATTGTCAGCCCTTCACTCGTCACGTCGTACTTGACGCTGTCGGTTGAAATTTCGTGTCCATTTTGAAACCAGATGACGTGAGGAGGAGGACTTCCCGATGCAGTGCACTCCAAAACTACTCGCTCGGTTCCCGATCCTATAGTGGTGTCCTTCGGGGTCTTGGTTAGTTTCTGAGTGGACTCGGCAACTTCCGAAGTAAACGGGAACAATTGTTCCTGGCTTTTCGAGTTGTCGAAGAACTTGAATCTGGGCGACGATCTTGGTGACGGCGTCTCCGCACTGATCTCCTCTTCAAGCGACCGGCTGTCTTCCGACATCATTTCGAATGCGAGCGAAGTGTCGTTGTTCGCATCTCCTTCCTTCACCCAGACACTTCGGAGATCAGCTCCCGCTTCGTTGCTGGCCTCGCACTGGTACAACCCGAAGTCTTCCTGCCGGATCTTATCGATGGACAGTCTGCCGCGTTGCGTGTTCATCTGCAAACGGAACACTTTTAATCCTTCTCGGTCGGAACCAGAATTGATAAGGAGGTCCCTTTGCCCACACACGAAACACTACTTCCCAGTTCAAGAGGTCATTTGAAATTCAGAGTGGTGCCAATCTGGTGTCTTTCTTCTCTCCTCGTAATTATAACATATGGTCTCATCAAGTGCTTGTTTGTCCCCTACTCCCACTGCTTTTCTCCTTCCACCACTAAGAGACCAGAAACAAAACAAAGTTGCCACGTGATCTCGGTCTTCGGTCTGACCTTGTCCCGTCAACGAATTCCGGAGGAAACTGGCTTGTTTCGAGACGTAATCCAGCACAATTAGTAGTACGACCGGCGAGGAAGGAGAGGGAGAAAAGTAGATAATTGGATGCGTGAGAAGGATTCCCGCATCAAAGCGACCATGCGACTTCTTCCCCTGTTACAGTACCCCCTTGCCACGTCATAAGTGCATTCTCACTAATCTCGTTAAGCTCTACTCACTCTCAACATATGTATATCCCCTGCTACTCCAATATTACGCAATTCAGCCCATTGCATTGGAGAGAAAAGCATTAAAAAATTCTCAAGAGGGTGCTCCCTGCTGCGTGAGCATTATTCCTAATCCCCCGGCACTCACCACTAGGCCGTTCTTGTACCACTTGATATCCGCCGGACTCTTCTTCTTCACTGCGCATTTCAGACTCAGACTCGATCCGACCGTCTTCTGCACTTCTCTCGCCAGGTCTTTCAGCACGGGACGGTTCACAAACGTCATAGTGGCCACCTGATGATCCGAAGTCCGACCCATCGCCGCTTCTGCGCGACACTCCAACGTGTGTTCTCCACGAGCGAATCCGCGAGTGAACCCGAATGGGTTCGAGATGACGAGACGTCTCCCGTTCATTGAAGGCTTCATGCCGATCTCGGATCCGCTGATCAACTGATTGTTCAAGTACCATCGAATTCGGACATCATCTTTCTGTCCCAAAGACGTGACACAGTCGAACGTCTCATCGTGTGCATGTGCTGACTCAATTATGGTCCGATTCCTCGAGAAGTAGATGATCGAGAGCGTATTTTGAAAAGAGGGACTGCAATTGCCAGATGACTTTTGATCACACGAACACGGGAATACCTCATCCCGTTGTCCGTGACAGTGTACTCGTTCGAAAGAATTCCCGGCAGATCGGCACTACTGGCCATCAATTTGTACGTTCCGAAATCCTCCCGTTGTACGTCGGTCACCACCAAGTCCCCATCAGAGGTCACAAAGTGCGTGGCGTCCGGAGTGACCTACAACCATTCGAGTACACAAACAAGCCCTCTCAAGTGCTCGTCGAGCGCCTTTTTGTGTTCGAAACTCGACAATGACAAACCTGATTTGAGCCGTCTTTCATCCAAGAATACGAAATTTCCAGATTGCGAGAAGCGATCAACGATGGTCTCCGGAGCATAAAATGTCTTCCGACCCCCGTCGTGACCTCGTATTGCACCGACTCGTCGTTCGCATCGAAGTCGTCTAGGTCTGCAAAGTGCCAACATGTGTTGAATTGTAAATTGTCGCTCGAACAGCTACTTCTGGCCACCTGCAGTCGCCCAGAACCCCTTCGTGTTTCTTTATTTTCCTCCTCCTCCTCCGGCGCGCGCGCCTCCTCAGCAGTTTGCTCAATTCGAACATGAGAAGCTGATTATATGGGGGAGAGGGAAAGCGCGCAAAGCAAATTCTCCCTTTCTTTCCGCAAGATGCCGCTCCATTCAAACCGTTATAAACACTTTTTGAAGCGGAGCACACACAAGCGGCGAGGTGTGTAGAGCATGGCGCGCAAAGCGATGCCGCGCGCGCCGAAGAGCGTAATGATCTGTTGGCGCCTCGCAAGCGACACGTCTGCGCTCCGGTTATAAATTATGGGAGAGAGGTTTACGGTCCGGAGAGTGACAGGCTCATCCTGTTGCTCCGAGATACCAGATGCCAGTGCTTCTTCTCGCTTTTCATCGCCGTCTTTTTGCATCCAGCGAGCTCTCTTTATTATGTATTTGTGTTGATCGAGCAAACATTTATTATTCGTGGAGGTGTTTGGGAAACATATACAACCTTCTCTCCCGACCCGGCGGTGGTCACTCTTTCCCGCTTCTCTAGGCGGCATCCGAAACCCGACACCTCCAGAAATGGTCATTTTCTTCCTGAGTCTTAGTTTTTGCGGCTACTGGCGGGCAAACATGAGTCATTCGTACTAACAAGCTGTACAAGTAGTCAGAGATAAAGGACACTGTTGCGGGCGAGGAAAAAGCATTACTAATCAGGTCATATGAGTCACGAACGGAAAAGGAAACTCACACTTGGACAACACTGTCGAGGCGGCCGAGATCGCGGCGCCGAAGGTGTTCCTCGCCACACAGCGATACTTGTTGGCGTCGTTCGTTCGGGAAGCAGTCACTTCGGCGAATCGGGACCTCGAGACGAGCTCGCCGTTCGCGTCCCCAACCCTCCATTCGTACTGTTCGGCCAGATCCGCATCGTCGCATTTCAGCGTCTGGAACTCTCCCTCGACGGCCACTTTCTGTTCAGCAGGCACTCCATTCTGGAAGATGGGCGGCTGGCCGAGCACGAGTTGAGTGGAGCCGAAGGAAGCGCAGAGGAGCAGCAGAAGGACGGCGCGGCTCATCGTTCCTCCATGTGGTCCACCACGCGTCCTTCCTTTGTGTTTTGCGTTTGACGACACGGTGACCTGAAAATGGAAGAATTCAGAAGGAAGAGGAGACGAAGATGTACTATATAATCAGAAATGAATCGAGGAGAGGGAGGAAAGAGACTCCAAATTGGCGCCTTTTCACACTCGTAGGAAGCCGTAGAAGAAGAAGAAACACACAAAAGCTGGCGGGCGACAATTCCACTTCTCCTGTCACTTTTTTGGCCGCCATAGTCCCTCCCACCTCTTATATGTATAATATATCCTGCCTTCTGTGCCCATTTGCCTATTGAATTAGAGGGAAAAGAAATGCGCGAAATGATACGGAAGAGACTTGAAGAGTAAAAAGTTTTATGGAAGACCGAGTAGGAGAGGTGAGATAGTACAACTTGTGATGATAAGCGAAGGAAGATGACTAACGATAGAGACGGAGAGGGAAACGCGCGGATGGGACGGGACGGGAGACCCCCCCCCCCGAGAAGTGGCGAGGGGGCGTGGCCTCGGGGAGGAGAGACCATGTGGCACGGCATGGCCGACAGGAAATTGATTCATTCGAACGGGGACTCTGGATGGGTGGATTCTGAGGTTTAGAAGGTGAAACGGAGGGAAACGGAGAGACAATAGTGTTGAAATGCACACCGGCGCCCCGATAACACCGTCCTTTGTTTACCATTTGAAGGTTGTGAGGCGGCCGGAAAGCAAAGGAAATAAGAGAGACAGAAACGGCGAAACGACTGATACCATGAGGTTCTGAGGGACTCTCTGCTCGTCGATTGCACAACTCCTCCGTCCTCACGGTCCTTTCTTTCTTACGAAACCAACTAATAGCAGGCAACAGACGACGACGGTGATGATGCTGCCAGCAGGAGGCGACCCCGGAATTCGTAACGAGACGGTAATGACCCAGAACGAACGGAAAAGAAAACAAAGAAGGTACATTGAAGAAGAGGATCCACAGAAAGAAGGAATGACGTGGCAGCGGGAAACTAGGAACCTCCGGAAGATTAGAAAGATGAACTTGAAAACCGAATGGAGCTAAGATGTGATGACGTGGCAGTAGGGACATTCAAAATAACCGAGCAAGGATTGTGTTGACGTGAAATAACATTTAGTAAATTCCTAATAGACATGAAAACGTGTTACAATGTAACAAGGAATGAATTGAAAATCATTTGCGGAAATGACGTGGCGTGGCGAGACAATAGAAATGGAAAGTAAACGGTATGGTACGAAGGAATGACTCATTCACATGCGTGAAAACTGAAGCCAACGGGCGTATCGGAACGGGTTGAATGGCACACTCGAACGGTTCATTCCGTTCTCAGGTGTCGCGGAATGCCACATTGACCTCACTCGAGTGCTCTGCGTCGAATCAAAACGGAGGAGATCAAGTAGGGGCGGTGGCCGGTGAGATCAAAGAAAAGCGGCCAATTAACATTGCGCGTCCTTTTCCGTTGCACGTAACAGTTTGGGTATTAGCATCCTTTTTTACCGCCTTACGAGTGCTCATGAAGGAACAAATACACGCGGCTCGTGGAGGGCGAACAACGGAAATAAAGGGCGTCATGGCAACATTCGGGAGGATGGGTAGTACGAGGAAAAGGGCAAAAAGCATGTTTGCGGAGGACTTGGTTATGCCAAACGATCATCAGGGGAATTGCTTGGAATGGGCGGCGGATGAGGGCGATGACGAGGCGATGCGAAAAGAAGAGACACTTCACACGCGGCCCTCAAGCAGTTCAGATTTAAGTCGTCCGAGCATCGCCTCAAGATGAGAACGACGACGTTTTGAGCCTTCGTCGGTGTGTACGCTTTCGCAAGAAGCCGTAAAAAGAAGGGGAAACTAGGGTGGGCGGCTGAGGAGAAGACAAGGTCGAAACGAGACGAGCACACTCCGGGCCGTTCATTATTCTCGCCTCCTCCTTTCTTTTCGCATTTCCTCGAGTATTTCTTTGACAAAAGTACGTCGTTTTACCCGACGCAGCTGTGCGGCTCGCTCTCTGGCGTCCGATGAAAAATTTGAATAAGCGAGAGGGAGGCAGGAACCGAAAGATTGCTGCTTCGCATATAAATATGGAGGGAGAAGGAAGAAGACGTCTTCCTTCTTCTTCTTTTCGGAAAGTAAGTCACTGGCGGGTCGCGGCGGATAGCCAGATCATTATCGAAAAGCGAGAGGCCGGGCGCGGCTGGTTACCAGCTAGCGACGGAATCTGATCGAAACTTTCCGCAGTCTGCGAGGATTAGTCTCTTTCTGCGAAAGTATCTATCGAGATTAATCCGCGTGGCGTCGATTGAAAGAAGAAGAAGATGAAGCTTCGAAGGAACTGTAGAGAGGCGAATCGAAACGGCGGGGGACTTCAAAAGCTAGTCAGAAGTGGGATGTTCGGGAAGAAGGCCGATTTCTCTTAGCGATGCTTTTTTGAATGGGTTAGCAAATTGGATGAGGTTTTGAACGAGGCGCGAGTGACCAGGGGAGAGGAGGAAGAACCAGTAGGGAATGCGCGAAAACCATAATATCTGAGGAAGAAAGAGGAGAGAGAGAGGGGGCTCTGAGAGGGTGGACGGGAAGCTCAACTAGATACTCTCGGGTGTGCTCCTCTCCCGTAGGTAGCTGCGGGAGGGATACCGAGCGATACGCGCGGATTCGCGAGACGCAGATCGCAGAAGAGTGTGCGCGAAGAGCCGGATGGAGAGCAAATATGGTCAAAACCATATATGACAGTGGAGGGAGGCTAACAACATAGGTAAATGGACGTGTGGACGAACAGACGGAGAAGGTAGCGGATGACCGGACGGACACAACAGAGACAGGTTACCTGCGACCGCCGAGTGTGTCGGGGGATACACGCGGAGGACACCCGTCGGACGGACGGCACCGCTGCGCACCAGATCGCTTTCAAAAATACACCCGTCCCATTTCTTTTGCGACGACTATAAATCCGAATCGCTAATGGATTTCGAACGGCCTTGCAAAACGGTATTGAATACGTCGGGAATATAAAAATGGAAGGTGGTGACAGAAAAGAAATGATGACGGACAGATAATGCGTTCGATGAAGCCCCTTTTCGTAATACTGCGAGACGACGCGACTCGACAATTTGGGAAATGAGCCCAAGTTGTACTGCGGAAATGCACTCGAACTGAGAGTGAAAAGGCATTCCGCGAGAAGAAATATCACCATAACTTTGTTGTGCGAGGCCTTGCAGACACAAAAATAAACAAGTATTTCTGCGAATATGTGTGTATGCATTCGGAAATCGAATTGGAATTCAGAAGCCAAGATTTCTTTCGAAGTGTACGCCGTTTTGTAACTTCGCGCCGAATGGATCGATGGGGTTAATTAGGGGTGTAACCTTGTGCTAACTAGATAGATAAACCAATAATCCGAAGAAAAGAGGAGATGGAGGCGAAAAGTCGACACGGCGGTGAGACCGGACCGCCCGTCCGTCATTACGATCAAGGCCATCTTCAGGGCGACGGCGGACGAGTGCCGTCCATTATTGGCCCTGGGAGGCAGGAGGATCTCTCTTTCGTGCACTCCCGACAATCAGGTGTTCGCTTTCCGCGGTCGACCTGATTACGATTCCGTCCGTTTCCGCCGATCTCGCCTGTTTTTTTCATGAATTCGGGCGAAAGTTCATCGGAATTATAACAACGAGAAAGGGAAGAGCGGGGGGGATTTTCGTGGCCGCAGTAATTGTTATTGTATGTTGCGTCGTCGCCAGATGAAGGCGAAACAAATTGGAGCGCACCGATAAGTAGACGGGTCATTCCGAGTTCTCTTCCGATTCTAATTGAGCGTTGCAAGAGAATCTTCGAAATCCAAAAGGGAAACGGAAAACGAAATGGAGTGGGGGAAACAACACAAATTCAATAATTACCGAAGCCGTCGCACATTCATTCTGATGAAGTGAGACGGTGGTGGATTTACACGGCTTCTCCCCTTCACGGTAATAACCTAATTATTGTTCACTTGGCGGATTCTAGACGGTTTGCGCAACCTGGAAGTCTTTCTTCTCTGCAAGAAATCGGGTGAAGAGAGTGGACTGAACAGGATTTCGAAATAAAAAGGATGATTGATAGTGACGGGGAAGCGGAAGTTTGAAAATTCGATGACATTTTAATGGAGTCGGAAAGTGCGAAAACTCTTTTTCGAAACTGGCGCCGAAAACTGTCAATGGAGCGTGATTGCAACATTCCAGTCTACTCTTGCTGTTTCGTTTTTTCTTCGCGAAAAGTGTCTGGCCGGACAATATAAACAGCAATCTTGTGGCGGCTAATCCTCTGCAGTATAAACACTTTCACATAAGAATTGACTTTATTACAAAGAAGTGGAGAAACGATGATCGGTGGAAAGGAAGAAAGTAAAAAGAATAAGAGAACGAACCGTCACAAGAGACTGCTGGAACTGGAATATTTGACACGAGGAACGACTAGGGTGTGCTTTCTTTGGAACACAAAAGTGTGAGACATTTTCATAGAATTTGAATATTACAAACTTATTATAAGATTGATTTAGTCTAAATAGATAATAAAACACATGAATTCCATAAAATCTGTTGGTTTGATTAGAAGTTGAGCAGGTTTTTCATGCCTTTCACGATTCCTCGCAGGCCTTTCGAGTTCGGTGCTCCGTGGTGAAGAGCTTCGCAAAACTTGGCAGACACCTCGCGATACGTGTCCGGGGCCACGTCAGAAACGGCCTGCAGTCGGATCGACACGTCGGAGCCGAAGCTCGAAACTTGTAGGTCGAAGGTCATCTTGTGCTCCACGTTGAATGGCTCTCTCGGCTTCATCCGCAGCACTTTCTCGATTTTCTGCTGCACCTTCGCAACTCGGCGGCAATCCTCCTTCTGCAGTCCCGTCAGCAGCGATGTCATCAAGAAGACGTACGGATTCTGAGGTCTCTGCACCGTTTTGAGATTGGCGTATTGATGCGATTCGAGATCTAGCTCGCGGCGGATCTCCTTCTCGCGGCACTCGATGCAGCAGGCCTTCGATCTGGGCGGAGTCTTCTCCTCTTCGTCGCCGCTGTCCGATTCGATCACTCTGTTCACCATACTCGTGTCCATTTCTTCCGGAATCTTCCGCTCCTCCGACGATCCCTTCTTCGGACGGTACGGTCTGGCGCCGTTGACGACGGTTGTGATAGAAGAGATGCTTCCGGAAGACGAATAGCCCGAAGAGGAGCTCTTGCTGGCCAGACTCCGTTTCTTCGTCGTGACGGATGACGTCACGCTGTTCCTCTTGGGATACCTGCAAAACGAGACAGTTAGAAGGTGTCTGGCGGGTCACGACCCACCGAAATTCGATCGGAAGCCGACTGTCGAAGTGGTCGCGTCTCGAATGTCTCTTCGGAGTCGCGAACAGCGTCGTCGACGTCTTCGGGCGTCTCGTCTCGCAGGTGTCTTCGATTTCAGCGTACGTCTGGTCCATGCCTATAATACTGAGGGTCATTGCGGTCATTCTAATTAGGTGATGAGTCATTACGAATGACAGGGAGAGGTGTCACGGTAATTGGTGGAGGGAGGCTAATGACTGAAATGGGAGACGGATCGCAGTGTCGAGAAGTGCACTGATATCCATCTACCGTGTGAAACAATGGGTCAGTACATCGAACGAGTACAGCAAAAGACGTTGGGAGGATGAGAGGCGTACGAGGTTCACGGAAATTCAGGAGAAATGGAAGAGAGAGGACGAAAAAGAAGTTCGAAAACGGGGGAAGGAGCGGGAACAGAAGGGAGACGTCTTCCGAAAGACTTCCGGAGAGCAGTAGAAAGCGTTTTTAGAAGAAATGACAAACTGTGGAAAGAACGGTGCAGGCAAGCGAGCGAACAAGAAATCAGTAAGCACGAAACGAGCGAAGAAGTCGCCGGCTCTTCCGTTTTCAGGAGACGTACGAATGAGTCTCCTGCGAACAGAAGACGCAACCCGTATACGCCGGACCGACCGCCCCTCTCTCGGTCCGGGCCTCGTCGCCCCGCCCCCTGCCTCTCTCACTGTAGATTGGGGATAACCAGTGACAGCCGGCTGAAAATAGTGAGGAGACGAGAAGGGGGGGATTGTAAACAGAAATGGAGAAGCGACTGGAATAGGAGAGAAACGGAGCAGAGTGCAAACGAGAGGATCATCGGCGAGCGATGAGTTTTTGATCTACTCGCCAGGCGGGGGAAGGTGCGCCTCCTCGGATTGCGCGATGCTCGGCGGGTCTGGGAGAGGGCAAGTTTGGAGGAGAAGGAGGACGCACACCTGCAGGATCTCATTACTCGCTGCCAATTGGACGGAATAATGGACAGTCCGCAGGTGCTGCGTTGCAATGACCCGAACACGATGGGGTGAGAAGTGAGTGGTGGAGTGAAGAGTGTAGCTGCAAGACGGGGCGCTGTAGACGGAGACAAGGCAAGTCTTCGAGTCCTTTGTTTCGGAGTTTGCACTGACACCTTCTCGGCTCGATAGATCCTCTTTGATCTCCCGATCGTTCCCCCTACTTGAATAGATCGGGAATCGGTGGCAATTAGCGCCTATTGTCTCGTTCTCACCCTTTCATCCGGACAACCTTGAGAACCGTCAGATAACACACTGCTATCGCGATAAGGAGCGCGAAAGCCCAAGTTTGGTCAACAATAGTGCCGCCCAGCTTATTTGCGAGCGGATTTTGGCACGTAAATATAAACAAACACTTCCTGCTCTGGGCGCGGCGCCGGTTATAAAATGGCCGATAAATGCTACATTTCGGACTTATTCTGCCCTTATTTGCCTTCTATCGATGCGAATGCTCAACACTTTTCTCATTATATCTCTCGTGCCAATGGCCAGTTGGGCGGCTAAATACAGTAAGAAAACGGAAATGAAGACGTTGAGAAGACGTTATTTTTGCAGATTCCCATCTAGTGAGGTCATGGTCTAACTCTGACTGTGTGCGGCCGTGGCAGCAGGCGCAGATGAGCAAACCGACTCTCAGAATACCGTCGAGAGCGATTGAATGCCATCCAGAAGAAGACGTAAGGGTTGAAAGCGCCTTCGGAAGACGGAAAGCGTTTCAGAACTGTCCGGCAGGAAGGAACTCAGTGTGTCAGTACTCTCTCCGCAGCCAGAAGTACGTTTGCTGCGAAGACAAGAAGGACGCCGACATTCCCAGTAAGGCAACTGAGATTCCGAGTCGACCTCCCGAGAACTTGCAGCTTGTCCCAAGTACTACGAGACCCTTCTCTTGCCTTGCGGCAGTTCCGTTGAATCGCAGTGTCCACGTGGATACCGATGTTTGGGAAGTCTGGGAGACGATTCCATCAAACTTTGCTGCAAACCGAACAGGACTCTCGAGTACAGAGAGCCGGAACACAGTAAGGAAAATGGAGATTGCCGATAGTAACAGACTTCTCTCAGCGTTCCGAGAGAATCGAATTGTCCCGAGACTTCTTCCGGTTGCGCCGGCTCATGAGCTGATCGCCACCTTCAACGAGGAGCAGATCTCGATGGGCCAGTTGTTCGACGCCGCTGTGATTGATAGACTAGCCGATCCTCCAATCATGACTGCCGGTGTCGAGCTTCAAGACGAGAAGCTGTACACAATCATCCTCTCCGGTTCGGACCCCCCCCCCCCACCCAATTCCGTAGAACGCCTCTTATTTCCAGACGCCACTTCGAAAGCGGTCACCTGGTTCGTCGCCAACATCGCCGCTTTTGACGGACAACTCGAAATCCACAGAAGAACCAAGTCAGCGGTTTCCTATCAGCCGCCAGATGCCACCGACAAACCTGTGGGCATTCATGTCATGATTCTCGCCCTTTTCGAACAGAATGACACGTGGACGCAGAAGGATCTCGCCCGAATCGGCATGGATGACTTTGTGTTTGGGGAGTGGTTGGAAGAGTTTGCTCATGTTATTCCAAGCAAACCACTAGCCGCCACATTTTACGGCTATTCCACGAAGAAGGACGACAGAAAGAGACTTTAATAGCGCATTTCCACAATTTATGTACAAATTTAATTTATTTTTATTTGATTTTTAGCCAATACTTTTCACACAATAAACACATTTTCATCTTGATTTTTTGGTCGCAAACATCGCTGGAAATTTTAAAAGTGGCTGAAATTCATGGAAAAGTTTGGTGTAGATTTACGATAAACAATGACCGGTTAGTTATTTCGGAGCTTCGTCACAACTTTTTTTGCGATTTTTCCGTTGCAACGCGTTGAAAGTCCCTTTAAGTTCAATAATGATTCGCTTGATTCAACGTATTCCGGCCCAAAGACATCTTTGCACGGTTCCTGCAAAAAATCCGAACCTTCACAGATCAAAAGATCAACGAGATCTGACGTAAGTGGACACGGTTCAGACACACTGAAACTAGAAACATTTTAGAAACATGGATTTGATCGAAGAAAGGATTCGTCAAAACAGTTCCAATATCAAAAACAGAGAAATCATCATCGAGGGACAGAGACAACAGTGGGCCTACAGATCAGAGGTAACAGACAAGCGAAGCTCCTCGCATTTTCTCTTTCGCTTCAGCTTGTCGGTCGACATGGACTGGACAAAAATCATCGAAACACGTGGATCGCCTATCTGGTCATTATTCTAGTCGGCTTCGGCGCCTTCGTGACCGTAAAGTCACAAGTCGTGATGGGAAGACGTCAGGAGATGGACGCTCGCGAGGCACTGCGCAAGGAACTACAACTAAGCGGCGATGATCGCAAGAAGGTCGCGATCGTCAATTGATTGGAATCTTTTCGTATCGATTGCGGGTTTCCTTTTAGATAGCTAGCTTCTTTGTCATTGAATAAACATTTTTATAAAAGTATTCATTTTCCTAGTTTTCGGTTCGAAATCCCCGTTTATCGTGAATTCAGGGAACTCTGACATTGTATTCAGCTTCCAGGATCCCCAATGCTGAATATCGGCGACAACGTGCAGATCACGGGATGCTCGACAAAGAAAAGACTGCTGGAGTCTAGTAGCGGATGCGATTCGTTCGATACTCTTCTGGGAGGCGCCCTCGTCAATTCGAACATCGTTCTCATCGGTAATACCATTTTCTTCCCTCTTGCTACAGATCCGTTTTCAGATGAGTACCGCTCTCGTTGCTATGGGTCCTATCTCATCCGATCGTTTTTGGCTGAGGGAATTCATCACGGACATCGCTGCTTAATTGCAGACCCAGTCACTGATCCCCGAGAATCTGTTCTCAAAACGATACCGTCTAGGAAAACGGCGGGGTAAAACACCTCACGGTCTAGAAGTCTACTCCAATTTGAAGTTGCAGCGGACGAGAAGAACGGGAAGTTCCCGGCGTTCCAGAGGACGAGAGCGCGATGAAAATCGCCTGGAGGTATGGAAACGTGAAGAAGGTCACTTCTCAAATCGGACCGTCCGGAAACGAAAGCCAGTACGACTTCACAAATCACATTGAAAATCCAAAAGTCGACGTTCACAAGGCAGAGATATTCTCGCTGGAAGGACTTTACAAACGGATTCACGAAATAGTCCACGAGGACGAAGCGCACACGAAGACTTCGGGAAGAGGTATTTCGGGTGACACTGCTTTTGACCTCTGAAAACTGCAGGTGGACCGAAGAAAAATCTCCTGCGGGTGGTTATCCAGAACATCGACGTCGAGATGTGGGAGGACTTCGAGTCGCTCGGCCGTTTCCTTTGTCTTCTCAGGGCTCTGGCTCGCGAGAGCTACATGATCGTTTACCTGTCTGCCAACTCGCACCGAGTCCCTGCTTCCACGTGGCGGATTCTGGAGTCGGGAGCGGACACGCACCTCCAGTTAATGCCTTTTGATGAGCAAGAAAAAAAGATGTTCCGACACTTGGGGAATGCGCACGGCTACTTACGACTCAAGAATCTGCCACGTCTTCTGTCCGTCGGCACACACACCCCGCCCATTTTGGATCTGATCTTCGAGGCGAGCTCTCGCAAAGGATTCCAGATTCGAGTGATGCATCTGCCACCTGCATTCGACGAACCCGCTCCAGGGCAACATCAGAACGCTTCCGCTTGTCAAAACATCGACTTCTGAAGCCTAATAACGCACTTTTTCATCATCATGTTTTCCTCGGATGGGGTCCTGTTTTCTCAATGAGAGTGATTTACGGAGGTTGATTAAAATTGATGTTCTGTTATAAATTTTTCTTCTTTCGATGGGATTCAAAGCACGGATGAACGGTTAACCACCATCTCCGCATATACCGCTCAGAGTGACCAATGAGGTCGGACAAAAGCATTTTTCCAAAACAATGACTTCTTTCATATTCATGGATCGAATCTTATGAAAAAAGCATTACAGGAGCACCTAATACAAGCAAATATAAATTATGTTTAACTCGGAGACACCGTATTAAAAGAAACTAGAATATAGAACATGAATCAATTGAGGAGCACCTTCAGATGAGCAGTCAGAAGTCGATCCACTCCAGATTCTTCTGGCTTCAGAATTTTTTCGGTGGCTGCGAGAAGACTGAAAGCTCCGTCCTGTGTGTACGTGATGAAGAGATCGAGGACGGGAGAATCCTTTGTGGACTCGGAAGGCACGATGTCGAGGCGAATACCGACGCGGTTGTGCTGACGGAAGACAACGACTTCGCTGAAAAAAGGAGCATTGAAAACAAGCAAGGGAAGGAAGCGTCACTTTTGTTCTGCTGGGACTCCAGGGACAGCTCCGTCTGCCTCTTTCGAAGAGGGAAGAGTCAGGTCGATCGGGCCTGTCGTGCACTGGATGACGTCGTCTCCGGATTGAGGAGCGATCGTCAATTGGAGAAGAGACAGAGAGAGATTAGTAACGGAGAGGAAGACGTGCGAAGTTTGGCCTACTTCCAGACTGTCCAATGGACGGGACATTCTGATGTCAGGCACGAACTCGCGGGCGAAGGACTACAAACGAATCCGATTGATGCTGAATGCATTTAAAAATAAAACTAACAGAGATCTTGAACTTGAAGGTTGAAACTCCGAAGTCTCTCTTGATGAGGGTTCTCTCGCATTCGTCGCAACGAACGAGAGTTCTTCCTTGAAGAGCCACTTTCACAGGAGCAAGTGCTTCAGATCGATTTGTTAGCGGCTGCATGATCAGTTGATCCAGAGTCCTCATTTCATCTTCGTTGCGATTCACAAATTCTTCTTCGAGAGTCGGAGCCTCCGTAGGCTCGTGCACCTCCAGCGGCTTCAGTTCCGGAGCTAGCATCTTCCGTCGCTTTTCGACCATTTGCTGCATTCCAAACTTGTCCTTCAGGTGAAGAGCCGACCAAGCCTTGCTCGTCTTCCCCCTCTTCAAGTCTTTTGGCGCATTTTCGATCACTTCCAGCTTCTTCATGTATGCCGTCACTTCCCCAAGTTTTTCAGTCAACGGATTCTCTTTTCTGAAACAATAATTCTCATTTCTCTTCTGTGAACTTAGCACCTACACCGGCCACTTCTTGATGTTTTCGCGATCTTCCTCCGCGGAATCGCGCGTTGACCAACGGCAAAACTGACACAGAAGGTAGCATTTCTCGTTTTCAGTCCGGGCACTCAAGACATTTCCTGGAATAATATATCGATCGTTTCCATCTTTTCCTCTCTCTTTCTGAACTGACCACATTGAGGGCAATCGTTGCAATTCGTGCACTTGTGCTTTTTGAGTCGAGCTTCCGGAGCACTAGAAACTTCGAGGCATCGCGGACAGAAGATCATATCGATTTCTTTGCAGCTGCAGTCGTCGCATCTGAATTTTTGATTTTGCTTTACAAAGTAGACCCACTGGAACTGACTTTATTTTGAAACAATGCCGGCAGAAAAAGAGATCCGGCAAAGTTCGCCATTTTCCACAACTGCACTCGTATATTACTTTGTTGCACTGCAGAAGGGCACTCATAACTCAGATACTCTATTGATGCTGTAAATTATTAAAAACTGATGATTAGAGCGTATTCAGTGCTCGAGCATGCTGAAAATTATTTCACAACTTCCAACGAGTTCGGCCACCACTAGTCTACGGCCACGGCCCCGCGGTGGAATGCAAACGCGCTCCATAGAGCGTAAGGGGGCTTGAATTATAAACGGTGTCTTTCTATCATCACAGGTCAGAGGTCGCATTCATGAACTTGCTGCAAATCCGAAGAAGTAAAAAGTGAGCGACCGTCATCTGAAAGGACTAAGAAATAGAGACCGGCCTGGGCGCGGGCCGAAAGAGTGAATTCGAACCCGCAGGCCTGATTTATTTTTGCAGAAGTCGTCCCTGTTCACATCTAAATTGTTGAAACAGAAGACGGGACTATTTTCAGCACCTACGACTTAGTAGTCATTTTGTGTTCAAGTATTGTTATTTGTAAATGACGATATTTGGCTAAAATGACTGAAATTGACCAAACTGGCGGTTTTTGTCATTAATTGTGCTTCCAAACTGACTAGAACTGCTAGAAAACGAAAGCGAAACAAGTTTCGAGCACTTCTGACACGGTTTCCCATCTGAAACTCCATTCAAAAAAGCAGAAAACGAGTCTGTGACAAAACCGGAGAAAATCCAAAAATCGCAGAAAAAAGTGACAAAACCGGACATTTGCAAGAGTGCGGCACGGTTACATTTGCAGCTGCCTAGGTCTGCTTTCATTTTATTTTTCACAAAAAAAGCTATAAAATCCACTTTTTTCGAAAACTGAAGACATTGAGGTTTTAGCAAGTCCGCCCTAGTCCTTTTTCCTCAGGCTCGGTTTTTCGACAACCGTTGGATTTCGAACCGCAGACGGCGGACCGATAATATGAGAGATCTGGGCGTTAGAGATCGTCGGAGTGCACAGAAGAAATGAAAAAGAGCTGATCGATCCAAAGTCATTGGAATGTGGAATAAGAGACATCAATCGGAGGACTCGTCGAGTCTCCTCAGGGAATTCGATATCGATCTGCAGCAGGAGAAAAACATACCTGCGCAGAAGACAGACAAAAAACAAGTGTATTCAGGAGTTTTACAAGTCTGCACAGAAATTACAGATCTGCAGCAGCCCTGATCAGGCATGTAAGAAACTACAGATCTGAGCAGGATATTTACAAATCTGTGCCGGAGATTTACATGTCTGATTCGGTGAAATACATATCTGCAGAAGGAAAATTACATATCTGCCTTGGCCCGTTTCAAGCTTGTAGTTTCCTGCGCAGATATGTATTTTTTCTGCTGCAGATCGATATCGAATTCCCTGAGTTGTCACTCCTGAGCGACTGTTTTCTACTGTCTCGTTGGAACCTTTATAGAACTCTGAAAAAGCGGTGAAAGTGACAGCAGACATAGAAAATACAAGGGGGTAAGGGGGGTCCAACCGGAAAGAGGCTTCTACTCTAGTGCTCACTAATCGGATAGCATTCTTTTCTTTGACTAATCGATACCTGGAATTCACAGAAGAAACAGGAGTTTGACCGAAGCAAACGCGCGGGGGAAACGGGGGCAAATGACGATGGAATCGGTGCTTGGAGCAGGGATGTGGTGGTGTCATTCGGATGAGACGAAATGGAGGAGGCACAATAACTTACTAGGTATGTATAACGTATGTATAAGAAGAGGCTAAGATATGTACACGAGTAGGGGGGAAAGGCAAGAATCTAGAATAATCTCGAGGCGCGAAGACGTCGGCGACGACGCGTTCAGTTGATCAGCTGCAGAAGGTCGTCGCAGTTCAGGTCGGACAGGTTGATGTCCGCCTGGAAGGCGTCGTCGTTGTCGTCGAGCATCGGGAACGGCGACGAGGACAGCTGAAACTGGGCGCCGTTGTCGTTTAACGTCTCGGGCCTTCTCACCATCGGGGGAGAGTATCCCGAATTGAGGAGCGAGTTGCACGAGGTCGAGTGCGGCAGGTACGGGCCCGAGGTGATCTCGTCGTTCGTCTGCGTCGCCACGTCGCACTTCTGCACGTTGAATCGGCGGTCCGACGGCGGCGAAATACTCTGCAAACACGCAAATTTGTGCACCGCTTATCGCCGGGCTTCTCTCCCAAATTCCTAGTCTTCTGATCGTTTCAAATGATTGATAAGAGCAGAGAGTGAAAGAAACGCTACTCACCTCGAGACAGATCTCTGCCGGATTCTCGAAGAGCGGCGGGCTGATGCTGCTGCTGATGAGCTGATCGTCGAAGACGCGGTCTCCGAACATCTCCGCCAGAAGGTTGTCACCGCTGGCACGGCCTCCGAGCGCCTGACAGAAGTGCATGTTCTCGGACATCAGACCGGAGAGTGTCTGAAAAGAAGCGGGCGTTAAGAAGCGAGCGGACGTCAATCGGATGTACCGTGATGGTCGGCAGCAGGAGGAGCAGGTTCCCGAAGCGACTGCTGGCCGAGTAGATCGGGTGCAGCTCCTTCACAATCTGGAACAGCATGTCCTGCACCTTGTCCCTGAGCTCCGAGATGGCGTGTCGTGCGTGCTCCGAGAGTCCCTTCGAGTTCGGATTCAAAATGATGATTGCCTTCAGCGGCACGATCTCCTCCTCCTTCAGATTCAGTTTCCGCAAAGGAGCCACCAGTTCGTTGAGTGTCCGGTCGATGAGGAAATTTGAGAGGTGGCTGAAAACCGAATGATAAATAAGTGTGCTCCGTCTGAAACTCGTCCTACTTGGTCTCGTTGAACTCTGGCGGAAGACGTCTCGGCACGTACGAATGGCTGCACAGGCACAGAATGTCCGGATTCTTCGTGTTCTGAGCAGTCCGTGCCGAGAAATTGAAGATCGTGAGCGGAGAGTAGCAGCTCTTCACCAGCGCCACCTTGTCCTCCGTGTCGACCGCCTCTGCGATCTCGGTCAACGAGTCGACCCAGTCAACGGCGGCGATGGCTCTTCTGTGGGCGATCACTCCCAGCTCCTCGGTGCGTGCCATCCGGAACGGCTCGTATCCAATTTCCATGCGCCGCCCGTCCAGCGCTGGTTTCGACTCGAACATCTCGCGCAATGAGATGCTCTTCGGGTCCTTCGCCGTGTTCTGCGCACTCATATTGTTGTCGCCCTTGACGACCTTGTCCTCGATGCTCATCAACTGCATCAGAAGGATCCGCGTTTCTACGGGCAACTTCCGTGACCAGTCGTCGCCTTGTAGCCTCATCATGTGGTTCAGCAGGTCCTCGTCGATCTGCTTTTTCTTTATCCGAGGCACCTTCTGCTTGCCTGTCTGATCTCTGTCGGGCCGCACTGCCTTCGGATCCATTCCTGCTTCTATGCACCTCGTGAACCGGCACGATCGACAACTGTTCCGATGAACTGAAAGTCGAGAGTTTAGAAGACGTTCGGAACGGAAGACACTCACATTTGTCCACTACGCAGTTGTTCTCGAACCTGCACACGTACCGGTACTTGCCAGTCAGTGTCCGCCTGAAGAATCCTTTGCATCCGTAGCACGCGAGCACCTGAACATCGTTCGATTCCTGCGTCTGTTCGGACCGCGACTCACTCCGTAATGCAGTTTGGCTATTCCGTCGCCGCAGACTGCGCACACCGAGTCGCCGTTCGAAGAAGAGCCGCTTCCCGACGAGGGCCGTTTGTTGTCTGTACTCCGGATGACGTATGACGTGGCAGGACCCGCGCCCGAAGCGCCGGCGGCTATTTTCAGATCACGCATCATCGGAACCCTGCAAATTCGGATAGAGAAGTGTCCTTGACATTTTGATTTCTTGATCTTCTATCAGTGATCTTGTTGGAAAAAGCGGGTTTCCTTCTTTTCGCCCCGGCGCATTTTTCAGGTGATTATGGGAAAAGAGTATTACGGTCCGATTTTCAAAGACTACGTAAGTCGGGCGTGAGAGGAAGGAATGAGGAATCGAAAGTTCGTCGATACTTTTCACGAAGATCCCAAATGAATCCATCGAAACACTGATCAGTTCCGAGTTGATAAAGGGGGCACAAATGACGAAAACTAGTCGTAAAAGTTCGAAAAGTGTCGTTTTCGCCGGAAACCGGGACAAAGTACACTGGCGAGAAGGGAACTGTCAGAAGCATTCTCCACGTGGAAACCGACGACGGGGGAATACCACCCGATTCGTGTTGTGTCTAGGCGATAATATTACAAAACGGTGACATTGAAACAAGGAGAAGGGAGGAGGCGAAGACGATTTACTGATAACAGCAGCAGAGACGATCGATGCGAGACGGGGCGAGACGGGCGAGAGAGGGGATGCGCGCACTGGTTCGTGTCCGAAATCTCGACGACCGAACAAGGCAGGTAAACAGGCGCGGAAGAAGGTAATCGAGGGGCCAGGCGCCCGCCACTCTTTGCACACCCGCATTTCCGCGTCGTTTATCCCGCGCCGAATTCGAGGCACACGCCGAGATTTATTACCATTTCCGCAAGTTCGACGTGCCAATCGACGCTTTCTAGGTCATTCATTGATATGAGGAGACAATGCAGAATCGCGCGATGATGTCAGTGTTTGTGAATCAGATCTAGGCTAATTAGGTGTGTATCAATCAACCGTTTCGACGTGAAAACAGCGCACGAACCCTGAAGTTGCTTCTAGTTGGCAAACTGCCGTCGACGGTGATGTGTGTAGATCGACCGATCAACGCCCTTGAACCTGCACCGTGTGTTTCTTCGTGACTGCAGAAGCGATTCACGAAGATCAGTTCATGCTTCGACCCCCCACAGTCCTTAGCAGTAGTCGTATCTCGTGTGCTTCAGGGCGACCGCCGCACCGTCGAAGCGCTTAGCGATCGAAGTAGAGAGGCCGAGAGAAAATGCCCCGTTGATAAAATTGCAAACTATGACAAAAGGCTCGTGTTACGTGGCTAGAAGGGGAGAAGAAGAAGGAGACGATAAGACTCGAAATGCAAACAGAACACGTATCAAGCGGCTGCCCAAAGGGGGAGCAGTCTGGTCGATGATTCGGAGAGCCCGGAGGGATCTGATCGGAATGTGGTCTGCCACGTCAGAAGGCCAGCGACTGAATCGTTTGCCAGAATCAACTATCAACGCGCTTTTATTGCCCTCCCTCACGCCCTGCACTTCTCCAGTCGAGGAAGTCTCAAGGTGAGTGGGGGGAACTTCGTCCGAAGGTCCGCGCAGAAGCTCACCTCTCGACCTTGACAACCCTCGTGCCGGGCCGCAGTGTGTACGTCGGCTCGTCCTCGAGGTAGTCGTCCCCCCAGTACTCCCAGTCATCCATTTCGACCTCCGTCTTGAATCGCGTTGCAGCCGTTCCTTGCGTCGGCCTCCGGAAACTTCTTGAAAACTGCAAAAGAAACGGATTTCAGACGGAATCGGGGAACGCGGTAATTGCGGCAAAGGGAGGCGATGGACGGATCGACGGGCGGATTATTAAACGGGTTTCATATATACATATACATATATATATATATATGCGTATTCATAATATGCGTTTAAATGTTTCGGAATAAGAGAACGGTCAGACGGATTACGGTCCAGCTTTCGCTGTTTTAAGCGCGAGTGTCCATCGGGATCAGTGACACAAAAACATGGGTGGTTAAGTTCAAATCAAATATTGATAAAGGCTGGTTGTGCCCGGACGTACTTTCTTGCGAGTTAATCATAAATGATGGGCTCCCTGTGCGAGAGAGAGAGAGAGAGAGAGAGAGAGAGAGAGAGAGAGAGAGAAAGAGCCGACGAGCGACAGTTTGTCCTCCCTTTAAACCGTTTGATAATAGTTCATTCGGGACGAGAGAAGGAGGGACGCGTGGCAGCAAATTTGCGGCTTTTGATTGATGATAACGCGGAGAAGACGGTGAAGTTTGCCATAATTGGCAAGCTGGCATTCTTCGAGTCGTTGTTCTGATAAGCCACGTGGCACCCGCTCGCGGCACAACGCATTCGGAAGTGGACTGTGTCGGAGGGAGTGGCGAATCGGATGTGCGAAGTGACGAAAGAGAGAGGATTGTGGAACAAGAGGATTACGCAAATTTCGTGGCTACTACTAGATTATTCAGTACTTTGAACTATTCAAAGATCCGTTTTCTCGCCGATTATTCACCATTCCAGAACATTCTTTCAGAAGAAGAAGAGGTGGATCTGAAGGGGATGCAATCAAATATGATGGCGTTCCGCTTGAGTTGTAACGTAACAACAGTGCGGCGACGACGACGACGACGGCGGATTTTCGGAGGGGGTGGGCACTGACGATGAAATGCAAATTGGGCGGGCGACGCCGGAAAAGAAAAAGAAAAGAAAAGAAAAAGAAAAGAAAAGAAAAAGAAAAGAAAAGGAAAGGGGGCGGGCGAGGAGGGTGATATGACGAAAGCGTCGGAGGGCGGGCGCTTCTGCAAGGCCCTCTCCGGCTGGAAGCGTCCCGTAGTAAAGTTGGCAAAGGGCGAGAAGAGGGTATCTTTTATCGCGGCCGTCGTGTTTTTGACAACGATACGATGTACAAGGCGTATCTATAAATACACGGGAAAGGCCTGAGAGAGAGAATAGCGTTTCCTAGTCCCTCCTATTACTGTACGGACACAAAGTATGGAAAAGGCTTGGTGGTGGTGGGAAGGGAATTAGCATAAAGTCGCTCTGCCAAACTGCCCGCTGCTGCCTGTCACAACCGTAATCTGTCCGTTTGCCCGTTTCCACGTCATCTCCACACACACACTTCCGAATTCCTCCACCGCTAATTCGTCTGCGTCTCGACGCTCTCTCGGCCTTCCAGTTCAAACCTCACTTCGTTATTACCTCAGAGAGAGTGCTTATCAGCAGCACTACAATCAGTTTGTTTCTCGGAATTCGCTCCTCTTCGCTTCTCGCCGAGTGATAAGAGACGCGAGAGAAGGAAAGAGAGCATGATTTGTGGTTGATCTAGAGTCGAGTTTCAGAAGAACTATAAATACGCGGCGGGTTATCAATTATCAATCAATTAACTACGTCATTCGCTGCGAGGAATTCGTAGTTGTGTGCCAGAGCCGAAAACTCGACACGATGACAAGTTCCGAACTGCCACAAACGCGCTCCAGCGCACAATTTGTCACAGTTCCGCGACTGGCAGTCACGCGGAGCACTTGTCCCTAGGACGATTAGTAACTCGAGAGTTCCGTATTGCGAAGAATGACGCCGGAACGAACGTCACCGTCTCGCATTCCTTCTGTCAGAGATCAGAGAACCTGCGGGTTGATAACGAAACGGATCCCGCGCAGTGTCGTTTGATCTGTCTCGTCGTTTGATTTCCCTCTCCGCTCACCCGTGCACTTTTTCAGTCGAATCAGTCTGAAACTGATCTCGGCAGTCTGTGTTTGTTTGTCAGTTGATAGCAGGAAGAAAAGTTTGCCGTTGGGATGTAAGCGAGAGCACCATCTTTTAAAATACGAAACAAGAAAAAGAGTGTAATTCGTACTCGGATTGGTCTGACGGATGGCAGAAATCGGTCTGGTTTCGATCGGATCAGCGAGAAACGGAATCGACAAGAGTTCAGGGAAGAGAGAAAAAGTGAGTCACGAGACGAGGGAAGGCAACAACAAAGGCTGCTCGAGAAAGAACGAGGCGTTCAGCGTTCGATCGATCGACTTCTCCCACGAGCAGATTTCCTTTTCTTTCATCGCTTTTCTGCTCTCCAACAATACGCTCTTTCTTCTATTCTACAGTAACCCCCGGTGCCACGTCATCGTGGAGAAAGAAAAAAAACACTTTCAAAAGTCATTCTTTTGCGCCAAGTGATGAAAAAGGGTGAAAACGGCAAGAGTGACTATAAGAGCCCCGTTTCAGAGTCGTAAAGTTTAATGATAATGGTGAGAATTCGTGTGTTATCGGCGGTTTGCAACCAGAAAGAGTCGCGAAAAGGGAGGGGAGAAGGTACCAGTTCGAGCCGCGGGGGGGGGGGGGGGGGGGGGGGGGGGGGGGGGGGGGGGGGGACTCGGTCGATCGAATCGAGGAGCCGGTGTGTGCTCCCCCGAACCGCAGAGCAGCAAAAAGCGATAAACAAACAGGGCGAACAGAAAGGTCGCGGAAAGAAAGCGGACACTCTCCGGACGGAAAGCGGCGCGGCTCGAGGGAGAGAGAAAGATAGTTATCAAAACAATGCACTGAGTCACGGGAGCGCCCTATAAACGAGGAGCAGCAGGGGGAGGGGGGCGGGCGAATCAGCTGGCGACCGACCGAAAGAGCAGCATCGGCGCAAACAGTTCAGAATGTAACCAGTGAGTAAGAAGCGATCGTTACCACTCAGAGAGCGTCCCCAAACAGTTCGCTTCGGCCGGGTTGCAATAAATGAAAACTGGCAGGTAGCCGTCTTCGAAGCGAGAGTAGATCAAATCGGAAGATAGATCGGAAAAGTCACATGGCACTCTCTGTTGTCCGTCCAGGTTTGTTGCAGAAACCAAAGAAAGTTGGACAGGAGGCGACGGTCAATCGAAAAACTTGTGAGAGCAAACAGAAGGGGGGATTCGATAATACATACTGAGTCAGGAGGTATGACGTGGCACCGGAAGAAAAGAACGACATGGAGGCGAGCAAGGGTGATAGGGAAGCAAAAAAACAGAAGGTTCCTGTGTCGTCGAGAAGTTTAATCGATTCGAAGTTAATAAGTCAACACAAGTGCAAAAAGTGTTGATGGTGGCGGGGGGAAAGTGACAAAAGGTCAGGTCGAGACCGCGATTCGGATGCGTCGATAATTGGGGTGACACGCCGATTATCCGTGGCGATGATGGGAATATTGTGTGTACGTGTCACTTTTTGTGTCGCTGTGAGTGTACAACAAGTTCTCTCGCAAACTGAATTTGGAAACAAAACGGGCGGCGGCTATCGACAATCCGGTCGGGCGCGATTCGAGTAAAAAAGAGGCACCATAAACAAAATATATACGGTGCGGGAGACGGAAGACCGCAAAAAATAGGATTAACAATCGGGGGGCCCAGTTTCCAATTTACAGGGGGCGAACGAGTAGTTGTCACACAGACACGCACGAAATAATTGGGACGGTCCTACTGCAAACACAACTCGCTTGTTTTCGAATTAACCGAAGCTTCGCCGACGGAAAACGGGCAGGGACCGCGTATTTTTAGAATTTCCGCCGAATCGACAGTATTTTCAGCAGAAGACGACGGTCTGTTCTATTCAGCGGAAGAAAACCAACATTTCTGCGCCGTCGACAAGTTTCAGAACACACAAAAAAACACACACATTCTTTTCCCGGACGACTCCTTTCTTCTCCGCGGACAATAAGCGGTGACGTGGAAGAAAGTCTCTTTTATTGGCACACATCGGTACTTTGATTCATCCGATTTGGCGATTCGGTGTTTAGGTTTCGTGTCTGCTGAACCGATGCATCGGAATCCGCTTCTGAATGGAGAAACGTCATCTGCGATGGTTTTTTGGGCAGCGTGGGAGGTGGGTATGCACATGCATATACACGGGGCTCCCTCGCGTATATAGACTCGTGTGTGCATTGGAAAAAAGAAAGAAAAGAAGCGAAAAGAGAGGGAGGGAGCGACTGGCGGGCGGGTGAAAGCACCTCAGATGGCGTCGACCGAGCAGCATTCTTTTTGTGTGCGGAGACGTCGAGCATATCGCAATGAGTGGGATTCTGGAGTGGCACGACGAGGAAGAAGAAGACACACTGAGCGGCTCCGCTATTTATGCGCGTTCTCTCTCTCGAGAGGGAGGGACAAATAAGCGCATATTCAGAAATTCGCATGTGATTCAGATGAAAAAGAGTATCAACAAACTACAAGAAGACCATCGGGACCGTTTAAGAATTCCTTTCACAAACTTCAAGAATGCAACGGAATGAGCGCTCAGCTGATTCGTTTTTTGGGGAGAAAAGAGCTTACCTTGGGCATAGTATGTGTGAATGAGTGAGAAGAGATCCTGAATAAAAGGGCAGAGTGGAAGCAATGGGCTCCGGCGGGGCCCCCGGAAGATAAACGGCTTCTCGGATTTCTGTCTGCGTCTCTCCGTCTCGCGCGCTCTCTCCTCTTCCCTAGCGTGAAGATGCAGAAAGCGCGCGCGCGGAAAAAATAGAATAAAAAAGAGAAGGGGGAAGGGCCCCGCAATGTTTTAGGAAATCCGAGAGATAGGCAGAAAAGGCGAAGCGCGAGTCGTCTGCTTCTCGCAGTGCTCCGTGCTCCCTCTGCTCAATTATACGCTTTCGCTCGGCTCCCCCAATGGTCCCGTCAACGTTGACGAGGGAAAAGAGAGGGAGGAGGGAGGGGAGAAGACGTCGACGACTACTCTTTCACAGCATCCCTCCCTCGCACACGCACTCGGAGCAACTTTTGCCCGTTTTGCATCCAAAACATGCACAAGAAGAGGAAGAAGACGTTGATGCTCTAGAAGACGTCGAAGAAGAGGAACGACGTGGCTAAGCCCTTGAAGAATCGACGTCTTCTTCAGACGCTTCATTTCAGGTTTCCGACGTCTCCGTCTTATCGCCAACGCGCATCTTTCTTCTTTTGGACGCTCTCTCCCTCTCGGCCATTTTGAAACTGATATCTGTGTATTTTTAGGCGCCCGTCTTCTAATTCGAAGGCGACGAGAACATGGGAAGAGGAAGAAAATAGAGAAAGAGAGAGAGAGAGAAGACGTCGTCCTCCGAACCGGTTTCCCAAAAACAATTCGAATCGCACACAACGACCCCGTCGAAAGAGACAGATTCCGTTTTTTGGGGTGGCGATGAGTGTGTGTGATTTACGAGACAAACTGTCAATAAGCGCACGGTTTCGTTCGATGAGGCGTTTCAGAGACCGAACGGAAACGGCGACAGAAGAGGAGAGAAGACGTCGTGAAGACGAAACGCGGGGAGAGACGACGTTTTCGGCCATCCGAAAACGAGTGATTTATGCGTCCATGGACGGTCATTGCCATTCGCTTTCGAGAACACTTCTGATGATCGACGTCTTCTGAATTCGTCCCATTGAACTCGAGATCACTGCGGAGAAGTATCACCGTTTCGATTGGAAAAAACCTTGATCGGTTTGACCTAATGACGAGATGTGGGAAGCATGCTAGAGATGATCGATGCGAATTCCGAAGGGAATGCAATGGAGCGCGTTTCCGATCACAGTTCAGGTCAAAGATCAGAGAGACAGCGTTGTTTGCTTCTTCGTCTTCAGATGGCATCTTATCTCGTTGCACATCTTCTCGTTATGATGATTGAGTGTCGGCCGCCGACTTCTCTATCAAACTACAAGACCGGAAAGTTCAGAATTCAAAGCAGCAAGATTGCAGAAGACGTCCCGATCGAAGTCCAAACCTCCCGCATCCTTCCCGAGGAAAGAAGACTCTTTTCTCGGTTCCCGTGTACCTCGATCGAACAACGTCATCTGATTCGATTCATTCCGCCGTCTCGATCGCCGGAAGCGCTTCTTCTTCCCCTTCTCGCTGGAGACGGATTAGCGAGCGAGATCTCAGACGGACAGAGAGCTCGCAGTCGCCATGGAGACACGCCAAACAGCTGACAATCCGGTCCGCCGCTCACTCTGATACTCGTCGCTCCACACATGTCGTCTTCTTCCTCTTCTTCTGCTTCGTCCTCTACTTCTGAATCTTCGCTCCCTTCTACCTTCTCCGCGTGCCGAGTATGCGACGATGCCAACGGACAGCCTCACTACGGAACCATCTGTTGTCCGTGAGTTGCCGAGGCACGTCTTCTGAGCACTGAACGTGTTTCAGCAGCTGCAAAGGATTCTTCCGACGCGTCTACATCTCCGACAAGAAGTTCGAGTGCTACCGGGGCAACATGTGCGTCATCCAGAAGGGCACCCGCAACATTTGTCGTGCGTGTCGCTACAAAAAGTGCCTGCAAGTGGGCATGAATGTGAAAGGTTCGGTCATCATCCGCCGCATTCCGATCAAAACAAAGTCGTGTTTATCGTCTCAGAAATACGCGGAAAGTACAGCGGCATGACGTGCTCGCGGAGCACAGATCGCGAGAGATCGAGCTCTGCGGAGAGCACTCCAAAGAGCTCAAAGGACAACGAAATGGGAGTGGGCGATGCGATGGAGATGGCGCAGGTCTACATGAACCTCGAGAAGTGGACGACGCATCCAGGAGCATTCAGAAGACGTGCTTTCAGGTACTGCGAGAACAACTACTGCGAGTCGAATATGGGGAGGGAGGAGGAGAACCAGCTGATCGATCGGATGCTCTCCAGCACTGTACAAGAGCTCATTCAGAAGACGTCGCCCCAATGTCCCAGATTCAAAGTTCTTGTCGAGATAGCGGAAAGAAGCCATCTGATGCGTTTTTCAGAGAGACTGGAAGCCCTTGGAGATGTTGAGCATCGAGAACTTCTGCAGGTCGTGGTCTCGATCCATCGTCCACTTTCTCGATTTCGCCACCCGCTTCCCCGTCTTCAATCAGCTCGCTCCGAACGATAAGGTAGTCGTGTGCACGTCTTCTGAAGTGACGTCTTCTGTTGCAGCGTTCGTGGTTCATAAGCCGCCTGGCGCCGTGCTCATTCCTCACAATGGCCTATCAGACGAGGATGGAGATGTGCGAAGGGCTTCTTTTCGGCTGCTCCAACGTGTTTCCGCTGAAAGAGGAACAGTGGAAGGCGGTGGAGGACGAGCATCTCAGGAATCTGTTCTCCTCGATCACAGAGACCGTCTTCTCGTTCGTCATCTATCCGATGATGAACCTGAAAATGACGGACGTCCACTACAGTCTGCTCAAAGCGTGCGTCTTCTTCTCCCCAGGTGCCCCACGCCTTCTGAATTCTCGACGTGCCGCTCTTCCAGGAATCATAATCCGGTCGGTTTCGGACAAAGGAATGGAAATGATGCGAACCGAGTACACGAAGCACAAGAACGCGCTGCTGAAGCTGTTGATGAACGGGGTGCGGAAGGCGTTTTGTGCCCGTAGACTGGAAAGTGCTTTCAGGTGGAGCGGTTCAGTCAACAATCGGACATCCTCTTCCAGATCCAGGACGTGCAGAACTCGCTCGAGGTATGCCAAACACACTCTAGTTGAGCATCCGAACGATTGAATGTGCCCTCTGGTTTTTGGTTGCCAGGGAAAGTCTTTGAGCCCTGCCGGATGATCCCGGAGAAAACAAATCTCGTGTTTCGTCGCCAGACGTCTCCTTTCGGGTTTGCAGCGCGTCTCGGCCCACTTTGACCAGGAAATCCAATACTTTCACTTCCTGGGCCTGCCGATCGTGAAGAAGAGTCTGCTCGTCGAATGCCATATCAATAAGTCGTTCTGATTGTGTCTGGTGATATCAATAAACATGCTTTTGTTCCTATCAGCACACTCAAAACAGTCTGCGTCTCCGCGCGTCGCGTGCTCTCTTCACACTGCTTCAAGTGGCATCTCGCCGCGATTCGCCCCCTTTTATTTCTGTCTTCTGTTCTTCTTCGGACAGTTTTATTTCAATTACAGCATTTGCATATTCGGACTCATTAATTGACTGACCAGTCGAGGGTGAACAAATACAAACACACTGCCAAATTTGAATATTCCGAAACGAAAGCCGCGTCGGGTGTCAAGTTACAGCACTTGGTGGCGCGACGAGAGAGCGCTGGAAGCGGCGAGACGCAGAGCAAGTGTTCAGGGAAACTCCATTATTCCAGCCGAACTCGACACTCTTATTTTGACTTTACGAAACACTTTCGCCTCCTCCTCCTCCTGGAATCTGCTCCGCCCGTCCTCCTCCCCCTTCATCCCCCGCTCTCGCTCTCTTCGCGTGCGCGCATCCTCTCCGGTAGCAGCAGGCTTTTGTATTTTGCGATTACACTTTCTCCCCCCTCCCACTGTTTGACGACAAGCAACAGGGAGAGCTCACTGGATTTTTTGTTTTTTGTGTCCTCTCTGTGTCTGTTTGAGGTGTCTCTTTTGTGAAATGCAACTTTTTGTCGTGTTACCGAGTGAATCGGACCGCAGCTTTTCGCGCACTTTTCGACCGAGAAACTGTCGAAAAACGATACTCTCTCTCTCGTGTCGTCGCAAGAGAGCACGTGGCCTAGCTTCCGAGTGGCTCGTCTAGTCCCTCCCACTCTCGAACGACATTACACAGACTTTGTCTCTAATCAGGCCGCTGATTCATGGGCCCTCCTCTCGCTCATTTGACTCATCCGTCGTCCATAAATTATGTGTTCCTCCCTACAAGTGGTCCCTTTCTCTCTCGCTCTCGCGGCTTCTCCCCTGCTGATTTTATCTTCTTTCGATCGGCCTCGCTTCCGCAGAGGGCAAATACTTCGAGGTCCCGCTCTCGCCCTCCTCCTAATTATTAGTTTTGATAGTCGAACTGAGGACCCTTGATGCTCGCTCACTTTTTGGAGCACTGCAAACAGACCACCCCCACCGAAGAATGGCATTTTTTGAAAGAAGAAGACCGACGTGCCGATGATGCGTCAGAAAGAGATGAATAGGTCAGAAAACGGGCGGTTCCCACGATGATGCAGCCATTCGAGACGAAAGAAACTCTTTTTCTCCGCTTCCCCCGCCAAATTACCCCGCCAGCCATCAGTTTTGTCTCTCCTGATTCTTGTTTACGTCGATCGATCATGTTACCGTCCGGAAACCCGAGTGGCGTCCAAATTTGTCCATGCTGCTGCTGCTGCCACATCATAAAAAATTACCTTGCCATCTGAGTACACATATCTGTGTGTGTGTGTCTACGTCTCCGCGTGTTTCCGTCCCTTCTGTGTGCTCGTCAAGAGCCATCTAAAGCCACCTGCATACAGAAGCCGCCGTCTCGCTGCGTCTCCTCTCGGCCGACGCGCTCTCTCGGCGGCCCGAACCGTTCAGTGTAATCCTCGATGAGCCGCCCGTCTCCCTCCGTCTGCCGCTTCTACTTCTCGTCTCGACGATTACAGTGCACTACTACTTCTTCTTCTTATTCATCCAAAGTCAGCCGATTGTTTCCGAGTGCTCTCCGCTGGCAACACACCTCTAATTATCCCATTATTTCGCGAGCACTTACCATTCGTCACCCTCTCCTCCTCCGACGTCTTCTGCTCCGTCTTGGTCTCCTTTTTCGAAAGTGTTGACACAGTTGCGGGTGGTGCCCTTCTAATTCAATTCTTTTGGTCCCCCAAAATACGGCTGATTAACGGGAAGAAGGCGCTTCGTTTCGTAGTCGTTTCGCACCCCGAATTCGGAGGAAAAGTAGCGAAAGCGGGTGGCCAAATGGACGGAATTAGAAGAAGAAGAAGAAGGAGAAGAAGGAGCCGTCGTCTCAAGAAGAGCTCCGATCGAATTGGGTTTCGAGACGCTTCTTCTTCAGGAAATGGAGGCGTCGAAAGGGGGCGGAGTCTGGTGGCAGTGACCTTCGGAGCGATGTTTTCGAAACGAAATTTGTTATGAGAAGAGAACGATTCGAAGTTTCGAAATTCGTCCCCATCACGAAAACAGAAACCATCTGTCCCATGAATCATGAGTTTCTTCAAAATCCCTGCCTTCTTCATTTCTTCATGTGACGTGGCAAGGAGTGGAATTACCTTTCTCTCTCTCTCTCTTTCTCTCCGTCCCTCTCTCTCTCTCTCTCTCTTTCTCTCTCTCTCTCTCTCTCTCTCTCTCTCTCTCTCTCTATCTTCTTTGTCTCTCTCTTTGTCTCTCTTTCTCTCCGTCTCTCTTTTCTCTCGTCTCTTCCCATTCATTGACGTGGCAAAAACAGTCGTTGAAGTGAGGAAAAGGCGAGAAAAAGCAGAAAAGCAAACACGAAAGACCGGAAAGAAAAAACGGTTTTCTTCCGGAAACTGCTCCTCCTCCTCTTCTTCTTTTTTCCCTATTTTTCTTTTTCGGTGCCTTTTCAATTTTCGACGGCCACCCGAGGAGGCTACCAATTGGATTATGCGTACTCGCATACTCTCGACTGGGCGAAAAAAACGAAGAAAAGTTGTTAGGCGAGAGAAGAGAGCGGGACCACCGAAAAAAGAATGTTGTGGTGGTGTGTTGTTGTGGCGGGTGCTGCAATAAATGGCTGCTGGTGTCGCAGCGAAGAAGCAAAGAAAAGAAGCAGAAGAATAAGAAGAAGAAGCAGAAAGAAGACGAAAAGATATGCGACCGAGATTGTCGCCTCGTTGAGAGCCGACCGGGGCTCCGCGGGCCTCTTTTCAATTCGACGCCTCCAGAGACGTCACCTTGAACGACGACGACGTCGACGGAGGCGAAGAATGAGAGGACAAGTTGACTCGGTGCTGTCCGTGCGGCCATCTGTCGCCGTTTGGCACTCATTCCGGCCTTCCTGCCGCCACATTAGCCCCTCTTTCTGGCCGTTTTTTGATTGCATGCGTGCTGGAGGCTGTCTTGTTTCTTGAGACGTTTATGCGATTTCCACCCCTTACCACTCAACCGATTGCAGTTTTCCCATTCCATATATCAACACCCGCCATGTCTCCTCGGCTCTCTCTCTCTCTCAGTCTTTCTATTTCAACCCTGAAACGGGAGAATTCACAAACTTCTTCGTGTAAACGTTTCTCTCTTGAAATCGTCCTTGTTCGACAGAGCGCACTTCGATTGTGTCGAAAGAACAGAAACCTCGAGAATCTTGGAACGCTCTTCCCTTCCGCTCCACCTTCCCTTTTCGTGTCAAGAGTGATCCAATTGGGGAGGGAAGAAGCCGTGGTCGCCAGTTGGCCACTCTTAATCAGGTTAGCAGCACTGCTGACCGGCTAATGACTGGTTACCGGACACAAACAAATCCCCCGTCCAATCCGACCGCCCGACGCCGCTCTCTGATTCGGCTGGCAAAGTTCTCGGAAACAAACACGGTTTCCAAAAAGAACTTTCCAATTTCCCACGCTTCCCGGCGTCTGTTTACCGCCAAAAAGCCATTCGAACCGTCTCTCTTTCGATTGGGAAATGGCATTCCGAGGGAGGGACTAGATGGTTTCCTAGTCCCTCCCTTCCGTCGATCGTCTTGCCTTTTCTTCCAATTTACAATTCGTTGTGCCACCAATTCTCCATCGTTTTATTGTCGACCAATTTGGAGAGAACATCTGCTCTTACTCTCAATTCCGCGCCTGTCTCTCTCTCGAAAACCCCTTGAAGCTCCCTTATTACTCATCCGAATTTCGAAATCCCTCGTATGCCACGTCCCCCCATTTCTTTGTTCGTCTGATCTGTTAGTCATTCCGTACCAATCCGTGTCTCGCTCTTTCCTTCTCTATCCGTCTGCGTCATGCTCGATCCCACTCTCTCTCGTGCCACGTCATCGTGAATCAGAGTCTCTCTGGAAGGCCCGCCCTCCGCAAACCCGTTCATTTCCTCCTCCCGTCGCGTCTCCTTCACTTCTTCTTCTTCCTCCGAGTTTCTTTCCAGAATACTTGTGCTCTTTTATGGATGAGCATGTATACGTGATGTGTCGAGAGACACAGAACAATCCCTTCTCATTTCCTTTCTTCCCCCCTTCCCGCTCCTATCGGCGCCTTTTCTAATTCGTTTTCGGCCCACTTGTCGTCGTGCGTGTGTCCTTTTATCTCGTTCCCAACTTTTGGCGCCCGCCGCCATTCCGGCCTCCTTTCTTTGTCGGCGACGGCCCGTTAGACACCTCTTCCCCCCAACGAACAAATCGAATATAATTTGAGGTAGTTACCAAATAGCTGTTCTTTTATTCCCACTAGCAATGTTTTTCCCCACTTCCATGTTTTCTGTCAAAGAATATTCCGAGTTCTCTGTGCCTGAAAGTGCGCTCCGTTTTGCACTTTTCACGACGACGTTAATATCGATCTTCTTCTCCACGAAATCTCCGGGGTTCATAATTCGAAAAGAAGGCAGAACACTGAAACTCTGGAAATCGATAGTCGATAGTCGATAGTCCCGAATGAGTCATCGCCTCTAGCCTCCCACCCTCTCAGCTGTTTTTTTTCTCCTGATTTCTCTCGACACGAAAAGCAATGAGTCATTCCACAAATCACCGCCCATCCCGCCCGTTTTCGCTTGATACCGATCTCGATGGGGTCGGGGTGTTATTTTATCTCCGGGTCGCGGGCAGGAAGACGGCAGCGGACGCGGGTGTTCGTCCTTTTGTTTTATGGCCCTCTTCCCGGTCTTCCCGTCGTCCTTCTTCCAAACGAGGAGATACACCTCCCGATTCGGGAGGGACATCAGAATCCGAAGCATCTCGGCTTGATGTCTTCCGCAACTCCCTACTCAATAATTCATTTCGTTTGATGTTCCCGGCGTTCGAAAGCCTGCCCAAAGATCGATGTGTTATGAATAATGAGGCACGAATGGAGCAGCATTGAACTGCCAAATATTATGAATTCGAGGAACCAGAGCCCTTTCACGACCTTCTTCCGTGACGCCGAGTAATGCGAATTCGAGGCAGATCTGTCCGATCGACTTAGCACAACGAGGTCTCCCGGAAGTGTATAGCTCTCCCCAGAACTATTTTTTTTTCGAATTTCTTTCGCCCTTCGTCACGTTTGGCTGAAACTTTTCCCATCTTCTCGCTCTTTTTTTGCCAATTGCAGCTGAAAATTGTTCAAATTTACTAAACGCGGCACGAGACCCGCTGGGAAAAAAACGGCCTGCGCCTTTAATACCGTACCTCTTGTGTTTTTCCCGCGAAACATTTTTCGAAAAAAAATCGTGCCACTTTTTTCTTTTTTCTCCCGTCGTGTAGAATAGGTGACATCTCGTGCGTGTAGAACGGCCGGAGCCATAAAAATCGAGTGGCGTGACGAACGGGGGTTTCGTCCTCTCCAGAAGTCGTCCTTGACTGACGTCTTCTCCCGGAACGAGCCGCAGCTCCTCACGCCGTTCATCTTCGTCTCGTTTGCAACCGCTGGGCGCCCCGACCGCAAAGTACAATGCCATCGGCGCAGAAGATTGCGTCGGAGAGGGACTGTCAGCGAATCGCATCTATCACTCGCCTCCTCTTCGATTCGCCCTGTGTCTTTCGGCCGTTGCATTCCTCTTTCGCCTCTTATTATGTGGGTTTTAGACACTTTTTGATTTCGTAAACTGAGTCAAGACGGGGCGAGAAAAAGATTCTCATCGTTAATCCCCGACGCTTCCTCATGGTCACTTCTCGGTCAGCGGGGTACATTCCCATGAATACCCGCTTCTCCATTTGCATAATCGGAAAGAACCTACTCAGCAAACGCCCGCTACTTTAGCACAACAGTTCCACAACTTTAGAATTTGTCATGAGCAGAGTTTGTGGAGGTTATGTACTAAAGTTGTGGCAGTTTTGTGCTAAAGTTGTAGCGCTTGTGTGCTAAAATAGAAAATGCACATTATTGCGCTAAAGTTGTGGATGTATTGCGCTGAAGTTGTAGATATTGCGCTAAAGTTGTGGACAATAGCAACAAGCTAATTCTGCACACAAAATCCACAACTTTAGCGCAATAATGTGCATTTTCTATTTTAGCACACAAGCGCTACAACTTTAGCACAAAACTGCCACAACTTTAGTACATAACCTCCACAAACTCTGCTCATGACAAATTCTAAAGTTGTGGAACTGTTGTGCTAAAGTAGCGGGGTATTGCCGAGTAGACCAAGTAAAGCCTCCAGAAGTCTTTATTCTCTTCTTCGTTTTCTTATCCTTCACCTCATTTTTCTCTTTTTATTCTTCGTTTCTTGTCTTGACATAGATGTTTCGTTCCAAAAATCTCCCTGTTTTTTCAGCATCTTCAGTAGAATAGCGAACGAGATCGACGCGATTCTAGATCACGTCGGAGCGAGATGAGGAGCTTCATATTCCTGCTCCTGTTACTGACGGGCCATCAGGTTACCCACGTCCTATCAGGTAATTGCCGCCGCGCTTCGAAGACCGCCTGATTGACGGCCCGCCGACGCGCGTTTAATTGCAGCCCTGCCTTGATAACTTCGGGCAGTAATAGAAAAATATATAAATAATATAGGTTAGCGTTGAAACAGGAATGTCGTTGTTGCGCTTGTCTCGGAAAATAAAACGATTAACTTTTTCTCAGAGCAAGACCTCTCGAAACTCGAGACGCCTCCCAGCTTCGTCCACGAAAGGAATCCGGACACGGTTTACTTCAAAGTGGAAAAGAGCGGGCTCAGCGATGCTTCTGCACAGAGAACGACGCCCGGAAACCTGCTCTCTCAAACGATCCGATGCCTCGCTGCCGGAAATCCAAAGCCGGAGTGAGTGGAAAGCCCTTCGATTACGTGAGGATTTTTGTTTCAGGTACAAATGGCTAAAGAACGGAAAGAAGTACGACTACGAACACTTCCACGATAAAGTCGCTTATGTGCCTGGTGACGGAACTCTGACATTCAAGAAACTCGACGAGACGGACGCCGGCGTCTATCAGTGCGAGGCTTCCAATTCGAATGGAACGGCTGTCGACCGCCCGGTTCGCGTGCAGGAGACATGGATCCGTCACTTCACTCCCGCCGAACCTGAAGTCGTCGTGGTGGAAGTGGGTGATCCGTACCAACGGAATTGCACCCCGCCGGCCAGCATGCCGAACGCGAGAGTCTATTGGATTCTGATGGGAAAAGAACCCGGACACTTCGAGACGATCAGTAGCAGTCACATTTCAAGCAATGAACAAGTGAGATAATTCGCGCGTTTTCAGACCGTCTCTCGTAACCCCAACCCAAGAGATCCGCTGAGTTATCACTCTAATCAAGGGAAGTATATTTCCAGTACGTCTGAATTTGTGTGCCAGAGTCGATGAAAAATGGAAAAAAAGAAACAGAGAGCGCCCAATTTCTCGGGTATTGAAAATTCCGTAGATTCCTTCCTTCTCCATATCAATTCAGTGCTTTTTGATAGAATCTATACCATTTTCTCATCTAGAATGTCTTCCGTCCCTCCTATTTTCTTCGGCAAACCGTCTAACCGTACTTCTCTGCATTTAATAGTCCCTCTCAAATCGGTGTCTGTTTCAAGTATCTCGAGGTCTCCGAGTCTCTATTCATACGTACAAACTCGTATTGTATTGGATTCTTTTGTCGAGGCAGAGAGACGGAGAGCGGGTACGCATTCTCGCCCCGCTGAATAAGTTCTTTTTTGCGGTCTCATCTTTCTCTCTTTCGCCCCGCACCTGCCTTTCCTTTCTACTGTCCGTTGCGCAATTTGGCAACATTTTGCCGACCCGCGGCGCAATTAGTTGGTTGTGTGACCTTCGGAGTTTGAAGGGAAACTGGGAGAGGTGATGAGAGCATTCTGAAGTGCGAGGAACTCTCCCGGAAAGCAACCAATTAGGCTCTCTTGCTTCAAGAAGAAACGGGAGAGGGAGAAGCATGGGAAAATGGCGTTGGATGGCAGAGGGTGATACTGGTGCGAACCAACGGGGAAATAGAACAGATTAGCTGCAATTAAGTGTTTTTTCTCGCTAATTTGATTGAAATTTGACGAGAAGAGACGTTGACAAGACCGACGAGGGAGTGATGTCTTCAGAAGGTGTTGCCTAAGAGTGGTTACCAGAATAACAAGAAGTGCTGAAAGTGACGACTTCGTTCCCCCACCAGCAGCTTTTTGTACGATCCGGATTAGTGTAGTCGCGTAATTGAAGCCCTTCTCCGCCTGGCGGATGCACTTCTTCTTCTTCTTCATCGTTTTTCGATATGCTTCCGTCCACGACCACGTCTTCGTACGAAACGAAAGTGGGCTTTTCGGAAGATTCGCTCTCCTTGACCGATTATAAGGTGTGGTCTCGCACGGAGCCATTATAATCTTGCTCTTTCCTCTTCACCGCACTCTTTCCACTCTCTCCCTTCCGTCTCTAGGTAATTCCCCATTGGGTTGACGAGAAGAAGCGAAAGAAGACGGCTTCCTCTTCTTCTTTGAGGTCCTCTCCGCTTTTGGTGGTGGTGGTGGGATGGTGAAGCCGGGGGCAGGAGAAGGAGGCGGTGTCGTCGCCCTGAACCCGCCCCGAGGCAGTACGTATGTGCCGGAGAGTGCGCAGAGAAGAAGAGCGTGAAATTCAGAGAAAGCGGGAGAGAGATCGCGCGGCGAGAGGGGAGAGAGACCTACTGCTGCGGGCTGCTGCTGCCAGTGCTGTGCCCTCGTCTCACTACTGCCAGAGCCGTTTCGCCCCCCGCGTCGTCCCTACTTGTCCCACCCGCCGCCCGTTTCGGCTCAATTTCGAACTGTTCGTGTCTTTCCGCCTGTATCGCCCACAAGTCTATGATATTCAGCTGATCCGAGAATGGGGTTACGAGAGACGATGGGTCTCAGAGGGACGCCGATCCTCCTGCTGCTAGGATGCCTGTGCTTTTTTGCGGTCAGTTTTATTTTCTTGATTTCTTTCAGGGCACATTGTTCTTCCACTATGTTAATGAAACGGATTTGAAGTCTGATCGCTACTACACATGCACCGCCGAGAACATCGAGCTGAAGGACTACAAGTTTGGAAATCAGTTCAGCATCCAAATCACCAACAACAAGCGACGCAGTTGTGAGTCTTTTTTCAAATTTTCAATGAATCAAATCAAAAAATTGGGTCGACTGCATTTCTGCGTGCGTGTGTTTGCCGACAAAAAGTACACACACACACACAAATATCCGCCCTCCGTGAAATTGCCTGTGTACTCTCACTTTCACAAAGGAGTTGTCACCAAATCTCTGTAAATCCAAGCCGCTTTCCATGCAATCGTTCTCACGTTCTTCCGCGTGTTTACGTGTTTTTGGACTTGTTTTTAGGAGTGTTGCAGTCAACTTCTATGTCTCCATGCGATCCGTACGCTATTTCGCTTCCTCGCCGCCTATAATCGCCGCCGGGGCGCGATGTTTACCCGTCTGCATCTCTCGTTGATCCAACACAATGTTGCATTTGATAGAGTGAGAGGGTAACCGAATGGGAAAGGAGGAGACGCATAGGGCCAGCCTATCAAAGAGAAGAACAGGAAGGTCGCGAACTTGCCAAATGTAGAAAGCAAGCAATCGCATTGATAGTATGCGCAAACACAAACTGTTCCTCTTCCTCTTAGAAGCTCGATTACTAGGGGTAGTCTCGGAGACCGTTGTTGTTAGATAAACACATAACAAATCGGAGGAAGAAGCGCGCCCCTCTTGCGAAGAAACAGCTGTTGCATTCTCCAATCGACGCAACAGATTTCACCGCACACGGTGTGCCACGGCCGCTTGATTTTTTGGCAGCTGGTCGGCTCAGCGGTCCGTGAGCAGCTCCGGTCGAGCGGAAGGAACGGGACTGCAGAGCCTATTATCAGAGGGGGAAGAAGGGGGCGGATCACGTTGTACTGTTTGGAGTACACTCGACGATACGATGTGTCAAAAGCGTGTAATCGAATTAATGGGATCTCGAGTTTCGCCGCTTCGAAACTGGGTTTCATATTTCCACTGGGGTGGCCGCCGCTCTCTTCTCATCACCAATCACAATTTTATTGAATTCGATGTCTTTCTCTTCTCTTCCCAATCTTCCATCACCAGCCGTCGCTCTAGTTTTCTCTTTCGCCCGCTTCTTCTTCTTCTTTTCCTTCTTTTTCTTCTCATTCTCATCTTTTCTTCGTCTTCTTTGTGTTGGTGGTGTAATGACAAACCAGTCAGTAACATATGTGCGAATGAGCCGGGCCCCGCCAAAACTTGACCAAAAAAGAAGAAGAAGTTGGGAAGAAGGAGATGTGAGGGACGAAGAAGAAAAAGAGAAAACATTGTGTTCGTCAGAGAGTCAACTCTAGAAATGGCGGATAGATGGCTTCCACTGATTGATCGCACTTTTGACAAGCCAATCTGCGTCTCTGTGCCTCCCCCGCTTTCTCGTCCAAACGAAAAGAAGAGAACAGACATCCGATACTCTGGACGGCCCTCGGCTCTCTGCAAAAAACATTTTCAAACAACGGGGATTATCTGTTTGCGCAACATGAAACTCGCTGTTGGCCAGTCATTTCCGCCGCTGATCATGCTCCCGGAGCAGAAATCGAGGGGAAGAAAGCTGGAAATGTTTATCGAATCCAGATGATGACATGGGAGGACAAGGGTCATGAAATAATCGAATCGCTGGAGGGTGTCGTTTCGCATCGATCATAGGCCACCTGCGATGTTTGGAACAAACCCGAGTGACAGGATCCGTGCGGATTGAATTATGAGAAAAAGAGAGGAACAGAAAGGGTTTGAAAACGGAAACAACGAGTGACTTTTTGCGGATTCTCAAATCGCGAGGGAACTTGAAAAAGTTAGTTATTGTAAAGATGACTCAAACATTCTAAATAAGATCTTGACAAAGCATATCTGATTTATGGTGTGGACCTAAAACAAAACTTTTTGCTTCAAGGCGATTCTTGAGACAGAAGACAAATCTAATATATTTTCAGTGCAACAGATGCCTCCCACCGAGCAGTACGTCAACCAGAGCTCTCCGATCGCTCTCCAGGGCAATCAGCACAAACTTCATTGCTTCTTCTCCGGATAGTGAGTCGTTTCCCTTTTAATCTCCTTCTTCTGCTCCAACAATGCATTCTCCATCTTCTTCTCTCGGCGGTTCATCTTGCGAACAAAACCAATTTTTCTTGCCCGCATCGCTCGTCATACACTCATTTTGCGCCCGCTCTCTCTTTCCCCAGCTCGCGCGCTCTCCCAAAAATGCACGTCGTCGTCCACTTTCGGCCATTTGGCGGACGCTCGCAAACGGCTTATTGCTAGCCAGAGAGCATGAGCCCTGGAAGCTATTGCTCTGCTGTTCTCTGTGTCTCGGGGGCTCGCGCGCGCCTCGTTCGGTGCCAGGTTCCGAAGGGGTGCGTGCCGTTGTGTGCTCGGACGCGCCCCGTCCGACGCCGACTTGGAAGTTGTTTAGATGTTTTTGATGCGGGGCCGGACGTTGGGTGAGAACGAAGGCTGATAAGCAGGAAGGGGGCGAGAAGTGTCCGTTCCTGACAGGATGTTTGTACGAAGCAAGTCGCTTCCGCTAACTGGAGACCATTTCCGGCCTGACCAAGCTCTAATGAAGCGTGTACGTTTGAATGTTTCGGTCCATTGTTCGGTTCTCTTTTCTCTGCAACCGCCTTCCAATTTTCAAAAATTTTGGTTGAAGGACCGCAAAACAACAACAATGGACCGGCCCCCCACTCCCACTCTCTTTTTTAGCGTAGTGTGAGTGCAATTGAATGAGAAGGAGAAAAATATTGGACAAGTTGAAGTGGAGGCCAATTTATTAGTAACGGGACGCCTCCTCTTGTCTTCTCTCGTTTCGGAAGACCCGCGATAGCGATCTTGTTTTGTCGGGGACAGAATCGCAAACGAAACGGGCTCCTTGGGGACAGAATTGTCGCAAGACGCTTTCCTTGAGCAGCTTTTGTCGGGAAGAAAAGTCAAGTTAGGAAACTCTTTTGAAAAAAGATTGAATATTCAACTGCTTGACGGGAGAGAAACGGGCGGTTAATAAGTCATCACGAGATGCAGATTCGTTGGCTATTCATGAGCACAACACCTGCACTTTCGAGACGACGAGGTCGTTGAGGGAGAGGGAAGGTGCGCGCGCGCGTAAACAGTATCATAGAAGGTGGCAATTAGAGAGGATCGGAAGCCTCTTTTTGCATTCTAATTACCTCATTAGACACGCTCATGAGGAGCGGATGCTCTAATGGATTCACCTAAGTGGTTCTAAATGATACTACGGACGGAAAGTAGGGAATGGAGACATACAGTTTTCGAAGTAGAGAATAAAAAGAAATTTTAGTCCCGCTCCGAAGCCGAAATGGTTCCACAACGGTCGAGAGATCAGCGAAGACAGCGACGCGGCAGGCTTCCGATTCGAATCTTATGGAAAGACGCTCGTCTTCAATGTGACTCAGGACAAGGCAGGAAAGTACGACTGCCGATTCGCCACACAGAACGACATTGATCGGACGTTCAACGTCGTTGTCGAAGGTTCGCTTCTTTCTTTGGTTTCCGCTGCAGCGAAAATTTTCATTCTCCATTGTTTCAAAAAAAATTCGTTGACTGCACGGATGCGAGGGTTGTTGCGTGGAAATTTAGATGAGATGAGTGAAATTGCGACTGGTTTTATTTCGGCATCGGAAGTTGTTGATGCAATTGTGTTTCTTTCTGCGCGCGAGGTCAATTGAAAGGGGATTCCGGCAGAAGAGATGTTTCAGCTGCTCCGTACTGGCCACTGGGACCTCCTCCAAACACGAACACTAGCGAGGGAGAGACTGTGAGTTTCGACTGCACTACATACGGAAAACCGACTCCCCGAGTCACATTCTACAAGAATGGAGTTGAACTTGGCACTCAAAAAGACGAACGGTACATGATCGAAGGTACGAAGCTGACGATCTACGACGTCAAGAAGGGCACCTTCGGAAAAGGAGACAACGCAGTCTACCAGTGCAAATCTGAGAACAAGCACGGATGGCTGTGGACTAACTTCTATCTGAATCTTCTCGGTTTGTAGGACATTTAACTAGATTTTACCAACTTTTCTTTTTCCAGCGTACAAGCCAGAACAGCAGGTTCGCGCAGAATGGGAAGAGATCGAAACGGTCGCTGGAAAGACAGTCACTCTCGACTGCTCCTTTTTTGGAAGCCCCGCCCCGACCATGAAGTGGGAAGCTCCCATGCTCGCTGGTGCCATCAGCACTGTTATTGCCGCCAATGCGTCCGGTCATGGGCAACTCGTGCTCACAAATGTGACTGCGGCAGAGGAGGGCGAGTACGAGTGCATCGCAACTAACAAGTACGGCCAGTCGAGTGGAACAGTGTCTCTGAAGATCAGAAGTGAGTTTTCCTTCTGTTTTAACACAATTCCGTTTCATTCATCTTTAGAACCGACAATTGTTGCTCCATTCGCTCGTGCAGAAGAAATCAGAATGGCTGGAGAAGAGATGGTGCTTCCGTGCGAGGCGACCTCGGATAGTCAGTTGGAGGTGACATACCGCTGGCAGGTGGACGGGAAGCCGCTTCCCGAGGAAAGTGTCAACTCTGGACATTATAGGGTCGGTTCATCGGAACTAGAGTTCAGTTCTCATTTTCAAAGTGTCTTCCAGATCGACGATAACCACGGATTGGTAATTGCCAACCCGACGCAACATGATTCTGCTAGGTACAAATGTATTGTTTCCACTAATTTGGATACGGTTGAGAAGGAGATCAAGATTCAGATCAAGGGTGAGTAGCTCCTCTACTTCCAGTCCTGAGTCATGTCTTTACAGATGTTCCTGTTGCTGTTCACGCCGCTTGGGTGGAGAACTGCGACAAGAACTCCCTTTCCGCGGTGATCTCATTTGAGCACATGGAATCGGCGAACAACATCTCACCCGTCAAAGAGTTCTGGGTTCAATACCAGATGGATTCTGAGACGGAAGGATCTCAATGGAGAACGCATCCTGTTCCAGTTCAGGCTCATCCTAACGATCACATCGAAGGAGACCACAGAACTGTCCGAGGTTCCGCCACCGTCTCTCTGCAGCCTTTTGGAAAGTACGTTTTCCGAGTTCTCGCCCGAAATTCCGTGGGAGACAGTGCTGCTCGGAAAGTCAAAGATCAATGCGATACCCCCGCTAAGCAGCCGGATAGGAATCCGAGCGAAGTGGCCGCGAAAGGAACCAGTCCCGAAAATCTGATCGTACAGTGGAAGCCGATGGCTCGTGAGGAATGGAACGGAGCTGATTTCCACTATATTGTCAAGTACCGTCCCAGAGACGAGGATAATTCAGCAGGAGAGTGGAAAGAAGTGGCCGTTCAGGATCCGTTCGCGGATCGAGTCACTGTGAATCTGGAAGACGACAAGGATGTGAAGCCCTTCCAGCCTTACGAAGTGCAAGTTCAAGCGGTCAACAATGAGGGACGCACGAATGTCGTGCCGGAGACAGTTGAAGGACGGACTGGTGAGGGAGTGCCAAGCAGCATTCCCAGTGGATTGCGGGTTCTTGAGAAAAGCGGAACAACTGTCACTCTCGCATGGAACGGAGTAGATCCGTTAACAGCGAACGGAAACTTCACCGGATACAAGATTACGTACTGGGTCGACGAGGCAGATCAGGAGACTGAGGAGTCCGAAGAAGATGAAGGAGAAAAGAGAAAGTACCGCTGGAAGAGGTCGATTCGTGCAAGGCGGCAGGCCGGCGTTCGCAAAACTGTCGTATTCGGACCCAGTGCCACTCAGGGAACTATCACTGACCTGAAGCCAGACACGTTGAACCACGCTTACATCCAAGTTACGAACGGAGCTCACGAAGGATCTCCCAGTGATGTCATTGACTTCCAGACAGACGAAGGCGGTGAGTTACATTTCTAAAGATTGTCTCAAAATGGTTTCGAACTTTCAAAGCTCCCTGCTAAGTTTTTTTTTCTCAAAGTTCCCTGCTGCCCCGTCTGCATCTAAAGGAAGTCCCTTTTTATTTTCCGTCAAAAAAGAGCGTTTCCCGTTGCTTCTCGCATCGGAATTCGCAATGAGCTCCCCTTCACTCCATCTTCTCTTTTCCATTTCACTCCATAGACTCTTGAACTTTGCAGTTCCCTCGCCGGTGCGATCTCTTCGTGCATATCCAATGAACTCGAAAGACAACGACGAGAAAGGAGTCGTGGTTCTCGTGTGGAAGAGACCTAGACAGACGAACGGAAAGCTTCTGCGCTACGAAGTCGAGTACTGTAAGACACAGAACGGAAAAGTAGCCGAATCGTCCTGTCCTCGACGTCAAGTTGATGCAGACGAGAAGGAAGTCCGGCTTACTGGACTAGAGAACGACGCGGACTACCGCTTTGTGATCAGAGCCCATACTTCGGCAGGAGAAGGCGACCCGAACTCTTCCGACGCGAGGACACTACCGGAGACTACTGCGGCTGGAGGTTAGTTTTGAAACAGGAAAGCGGAACACTAATGAGAACAACGAGAATGACCTCCTTTTTCCCCGGGACCCTGTCTTCTAATAGAACCGCATGTGTCCCTCGACTTACCTTTTGTTGTTGGTGAACGCTTCATTAGGCAGTCTCACCTGTGTTCCATCCGTTTCAACTCGAGACTCGTTAGGGAGACGAAGCACACAGACAGGAAATAACTGGACGCCGAGTGGTCCGAGAAGGAGGCGACGCTTAGGGTGCACTCGCAATTAGGGGCGGAGTCAGAAGCCCCCGCCCGTCGGCTCGTTTCGCCCCGGCTCTCTTCTCTTTCTCTCGCCTCCTTCTCCTTCGTGTATTGCACACCTAGAGCGAGAGCGGGGCTCAGCTGGACGAGAGCCCAAGTCCAATTTTGTAGTTGGCAGTGCCCGTCTCTCTCTTTTTTGTCGTGAGCCTTCTCCCATTTCGTGTGCTGGACTACTAGATCGCCAGTGCAGATATCGGTGTATTCAGCAGCCAAGTGTTGCACTACTCTCGTTTCCTCCTCGGACGCCTCTTTCTCCCCTTTTCGCCTCGATAAACCGGCACTTTCGATTCCCGCCCGTCCGACTTTCGGTTCTCTCGCCCCATAGAACAACACTCAATTACTATACGAAGTCCACAACATCGTCATGTTGCATATTCTGTCGTTTCTGCTTCTCGCCCACCTCCGACTGCTCACTTCGGCGCCTGTTGGTGAGTTCCTCTGCAAGTTCTCGATATTCTTCTAAACAAAACAGCGTCGTGGTTGACGTGTTTTGTGCTGCATCTAGACTAATCCGGTCGTCGTCTTCGCTTCGCCCTCTTCCTTCTGCTGTGGGAGAAGGAACAATCGATTTGAAACGAGGAGTGAGCAGCCTCGGGGAGCCGCAGGACTTAACCCATTTTGTGTTGGAGAAATGAGCGACGCGGCGTTGAGAAAAAACGAGCCAAGTTTTGTTCTCCGTCTAGATAGATGGCTCTTGTGCGGAGCAGGCCCTTCTGGCAGCACACAATGCGAAGATGGGCGCCCCCAATTAATTAGGTTTAATGTGGTTCTGAGGACTACTGTACGAGAGTACGAATGCGAAGAAAGCGGCGCGGGCAGAAAATGAGATGGGGGCAGCAGCATCATGGGCTGGGCTAATTGAAATTTCGGCGGAGACGCTGTCAGGATTGACGGCTGGGTGTTGAATTACACGCAATGAGGGCTCTCGCTCGCATGTCCGATGGGCACCTGCTTCGGGGCTTCTGAGAAGAGGATTATCATTACGGGAAGGCAGGTGCAGGTAGGATTGGATGCGTTGTGTGGGGAACACATCTGGGTTACACCACCAGCAACCTATTCTCATAAATATTTTGTTTTTCAGTAGACCCCGGAGTGCCGAGTCTCGTGGAAAATGCAATCGGAGATCAGTACTTCAACGTCTCATTCCGCCCGGCCAAGTACGACGACGAAAGCCGTGCTCCAGTCGGAAATACGTATGAAGTGCAGTACAAGCCGCAAGGGGAAGACAACTGGGACACTGTGAAGCCATCTGACGATGGACTCACTGTCCACGTAGACGGACTCTCCCCGGGAACCAAGTACGATGTGCGAGTGGCTGCTCTTCAAGTTGATCCTTCCGGAGAAACGACGAAAACATTCTCGAGCATCTCGAAGATCACGACGACGGGCACCAGCCAACGCGACCGCAACATCTACCTTCTCATCCTGATTCTGCTCATTCTTCTGCTGCTCCTCATCATCTGCTGCATCTGCTGCGTAGTTTGCCGCCATCGCGGACAGAATTACCCGGTTTCCCAGCGCGAGCGTGAGCAAGGAAGAGAGCCTATTCTCGGAAAACCGGACTACAAGGCGTAAGTGGATCGGATTAACAGCTTTCTGGTGAGAACAAAATCACCTTTTCTATTATAGAGATGATGATGAGAAGCGCTCGTTGACTGGCTCGAAAGCCGAATCGGAGACCGACAGCATGGCTCAGTACGGAGACACCGACCCGGGGGTGTTCACTGAGGACGGCTCGTTCATCGGTAAGCTAGCCAAACGTCGGAATTCTCGATACGAAAAACCCAAGTCGTTTCAGGTCAATACGTGCCGCAGAAGAGCTTGATGCCGGCGGAACGGCCGGAGAAGGGATCCACGTCGACGTTCGTCTGATTCCGATCATCTTTTTATGTTTCTCACGCTTGAGCTTATTTATTTATGTGTACTCATCCTATCTTTGTAGTATTCGATACCTGTCAGATGTTGGTTTCCTCCTGTCCTCTTCCTTCTCCTGTTTCATATTTCCCGGTTGGTTGGTAATTCGTCGGTAGCAAAGAATCGCCGCAAACCAAGATACCATTCGTCGCCACGCGGGTAACCTTCTTCCCTTTTCGCACTCCCTCTCCAATTTCTCGAAAACTTTCATGTTTTTATCCATTTTCTATGATTTATTCCATCCCGCCCCACCTTTCTCTCTCTCTTCAGATTCCAAATCTCGAGGAGTTTCGTCCATTCTTATCACACCCACAACTCGTTTTCTATTTGACAATTGAGTGCGTGCTTCTTCTTTCGAATTCCCCCTTATTCTGTTCTTCTTGTTTCATTTCACACCACCCCGAGTCGCATCTTTCTGATCTACTTCCCTAGATTTCAGTTGTGATTGATTTCCCCCCTGAAACTGCTCTTTATCTCTCTCATTCTTTCCCCGTAATAATGTGGATAGCTTTGAGTCTTTTTTCATTGCCTGAACAGAAAACTTGAGTTGTCCCGCACACCAATCGCTTTAATCTCCTCTCCTTTCTCTTTTATTTCCTCCCATTGCCCATGCCTTGGTTTGTAGAAGAGCGCAGCTTTTCCGTCTTTCTTTGGCTTTCCTTCACACAACTACGAAACCAAACAATTTATTATATGCAACGGCATTATGCAAGTTTTAATAAAGAATCAAAATGAAAAACTCGCGACTCAAGCAGTCGTCTCTTGTAACGTGCTCAAGATGTGATGCAGTCCTGGCATGTCCTCCCCGAATGAATCCCGATCCTCTTGCTCTTTCCGCTTCTCGTCTATGTGATTGACACGTGGCTTCCGATTCGGATTCGTGAGTCGTTTCGCGATGAACCGGAGGATCTGAAAGCAGCGAACGATGAGCGAGAAGCGGAGAAAGAAGGCGTGCGGACCTGTTTCCGACTCAGGTCGCACTTCAGTTCGATGTCCCTGAGCTCCTCTTCCGTCGGGTAGTGGCTGTCTTTTATCACTTCCTTTATGTACTCCCTCTGCCAGCCCTTCATCCTCGTTTGCAACGGAGAGTCCTGAATGCGGACGACGCCTTCAGAAGACGTTCCTCATCTGGAGTCACTCACGTTCTTGTTGTTGCCTGCGTACGGGTGGAACTTCTCGGAAGCATGTTGGCCGTTCGGAAGCTTCAGGTTCTCGTGCCACTCGCCGTTCGACAAGTCAAACTCCACTCCAGATGCCTGGAATCCGAAAATTGGCTTATTTTCGGTGCTGCCGTTGTTCTGAAACACAGAAACACGCGTTAGGGAACGAGGACACGGTGTGGGTTAGTATCGATTTATTTTGGGCCCTGTGAGGCTCCGCCCACTTTCGGTGCCTATCTCCAATCGAAAGTCATTAAATAGGGGCACTAACCTTAGCGAACAGGTTTGTCAACAACTCGGCAGGCACGGCGGCTGATAACAGATCCGGAGTGGGATTCGTAGAAGAGGAAGAGGCGGCAGTCGGCGTCCACGACTCGAAGGGCGGAGGCTCCGTCTTGACGACGACCGGCGGCGCCGGGGGCCGACTGACAGAGGGCTGCGAGCCCGAAGACTGGCGTCGTGCAGGGGAGGCTTTGTTGTTCTCGGAGTTGGAGTCGTCGTCATTGCTCTGTGTCTGGAACAGCGGGAAGGTCGGAAGACGTCAGACCCAGGGACCGACCTCTTTGACCGAACTCGAAGTGGTCGGCTGATCTTCGTTCGGATCATCGCGCATGTTGCACTGTGCAAGGGAGGCGACGAACGAGACGTCTGAGTATCCTTTGGAGACCTGCAAGAAAGCGAGATTCAAGCGGACGGCGGACGCGTCGGACTGACGATGAGGGAAAAGAAGTCGACGACGCTGTTCTCGGGAAGCCTGACGATGGCGTACTTGTACTTTGTGTCAGAGGACATTCTGAAAGCAGAAGAGAGAGAGTTTGGGCAAGAATGCGGGAGGGAGAAGGAGAGTGATAGGGAGCAGGTAAAGGCCGATAAGCAAATAAGCGAGTTTATTGGTTTAATTTAGGCAAAAGCGATAATGATTAGTGTTGGTCGGTGGGCAAGCGGAAACTGCTAGGGAGAGGGACGAGAGCCGCCGAGAATCGGGACTGCAACCGGGATCCGGGACACGTAAGAGGCTGGCAGGTGATAAGAATTAGGGTCCTCGCTCATTATCGTCTTTTCCAATTTGTGGCAGACGTTAAGACGCAGAGACGCACAGACCCTTTTCGATTCGCTTTTCGTTCGACGCAAGCGCTGCTAACACGTATTTGAAACGGGAAACGCTTTAAGAATGTGAAATTGAGGGGCAGGAAGTGGTGGCGGGGAAAGTGAAGAGTTTCTGGAGACACTAGTGGAAGGGATCGGAAGCGCGCTCTGCTGCACTGCTCGTTGGAACTAAAGGGAACAGTTGTGAGCAGTACGGTAGCCCGAGAGGAGACTGTGACTGAAAGAAAACGCTTTCAGTCTGTTTCCGAGAAAATTCATACTCGTCGAGGAGCAAAGTGAAACCTGTTGATTGTCTCTGAAATCGAATTCCGGCTGGAATCGAAAAGCTGACAACAAGCCAGTGAGGCACAGAGCGAGCGAGAGTTTGGACTGACGAATCACTTTTTTGTGTTATGCAAAGTTAGTTGAACGACAATGGGAAACAAAAGAGACACGGGAGAGAGAGAAAGAGAGAAAGAGACTGTGATTTGGGAACGTGTGAACACAGGAAGAACAGCTATTCGGAAGAGACGACACGTTGCGAGAGCATAATGAGCCACATCTGAGGGAGAGCGACGAGTTCATTATTGTTTGGTGGGGTCTGGCGGGAAAGAATGAAAAGAGAGAGCGAGAGCAGGAACCGGGATCAATAGGTGTCTCTCTGTGCTTCAATTTCAACCGCCAACCCATTGTGTCCGCTCGCAATGAATAACGGCGGGCGACAATGCGAAGAAGAAGAAGGAGAAGGAGAAGGGGAAGAAGAAGGGGAAGAAGAAGGGGAAGAAGAAGGGGAAGAAGGGAAAGAAGTACAGTCGACGGGGCCCTCGGAACGAGAGACTCCAGGCGCTTCGCTGTCTCCCTTCGAAGCCCGTAAACATCGTACTGTACGCTTTAAAACCCTCTGCATCGGCTGCTGCTGCTGTCGCTGATGATGACACTAAACGCATAAACTGCCTCTCTCTCTCTCCCTCTGCCCGCAAAAGTGGGGGAAAACCGAGAAAAAAAACGAAAGAACAAGTGGGAAGGGGCGAATGAAGGAAGGTTAGATGATCTATTCAAAACGAAGAACACATTGGAAGGAGTTTGTTTACGAAAAGACGCAAAATGGGAATGAGAACGGAACGTCGACGAAGGCAGTTTTTATGAAAGACATAGAGTCCGACGGCAGATGGTAGCAGGGACTAGGAAATGCAGGTGGCCGAGGACTACGGGGTCGAGAGAACTACTGGAAGAAGACTTGAAAGTTAACGAGAAAACTGATAGAGAGTGAGAACCGAGAGATTGCCGGGAGCAGCGAATCCGAGAGATTGCACCTGGATGTTTGGTCGAGCATCTGGGGGGAAGGAGAAGAAGAAGACGTCGTTTCAAGGATACAGTCTCTGGAGAGGAACTAGAATGGAAGACAAGGAGGAAGGAGGACGTCGGTCTTCTCCCACTTTCCACACTAAAACGTTAGAGTAGTCGTGGCCATAACACTCTCAACGAGTAGTGTATTTATTCGAACAAGAAGAGGTGGCCGTCATCGGCGTCGCAAGTGTCGGCGTCTCCACTTCTGGCACTCTGCCACGCAGCAGCCCGTTTCGGCGCTGGTAACGACAGCAGTTTAGAGGGCTTTAAAATGTTTGGGACGACGATTGGGCAGGCATAGACCTCGAAACGAGAAAGCACGTCTACACACGTTGAGAGGAGATTGAGGCGGAGAGAGGAAGGGGCCGACTAAATGGTCCCCTTCGCTGCCCCCTTCCCTCCTCTTGCCTCCCCTAAAAGTTTGGAGGGGAGCACACGCAAGTCGCTCCGGACATGAATATGAGGAGAGCAGCATAAATAGAAAAGAGGGCGATGCCTTTGAAAAGTCGAGAGGAATAAAGAGACGGCGGGGGGCAGTTATATGTTTGGCGGGGGGCAGGAGGAACGCTAGCGAGATACAGTTGGAGGGGGAAGGTTATGGCTGACGGGCGGCCGGATTACGGATTAGGGAGTGAATGCGATCGGCCGACTACAGTAAGAGAGACCCTACCGACTCGAGGCCGAGACAGGTGGTTGCTAGGTAATACTTCCGTCCAAATTGAATTATCTCGGTCGCCACACAACAGCTTTCAGACTCACAAACACACACACGCAAGCGTCTGAAACTGGAAAAGAACGAGGAAAGGTTGAAACTGGCGCTAAGCCGCCGGGGATCCGCTCGACGAAACACGCATAAAACAGTCGGCGATAAACCGGATAAGAAGGCTGAGAATATGGTTTTTGTTGTTCACAGAAAGTATGCGAATAGTTCGAGTCTCATTAACTGGAAACGTGGCAAGAGAGACAGAGACGTCGGCTCGTTTACTTAGTAATACACTACAGAGCTGGCTCGGCAAAGAGAGAGAGCTCTTTGTAATCTAATAAGTGCTCTAGATACTCATGATGGCTGTATCGGGTGCTGCTCCTCGCGAATTTGCATTCCTTATTCTAACCTAGTTTCCTCAATTTCCCACATTTATAAACATGACCTAACGCACGAAATGTGTAATGTGGAGCGAGAAGAAGGAAAGCGAAAAGAAGAAGAAGAGTGCTGTCTCGCGATTAAAGGTGTAGGTGGGTGGCCCGCTGCTCCTCCTAGCTGCACTTGGGAATTGATGAGTCCGCCGACGACAGCCCCCTGTTAAACAGCTCTCAAGGGTCCCCCATCAGCTGATTATCTCTCTCTCTTTCATCCATGATCCTTTAATCTTCTCTATTTACTATTTTACTACGGGCAAGGCGAATCCTCTAGGTTGTTTTTGAGACATGAATGGACGTGGATTTTAGAGCGGATTTACGCATAAAAAAGAGAATCATTGATAAATAGGAGCTCACGGAGGCGAGAAAGAGGAGGAGGAGGAGGGGTCGAGAGTTTCGGAGAAGTCATCGATCTCCTCGCGAGAAGAAGACAGTAGGTGGCCTTCGGGCCGTAAGCCTTCCCTAAGCGGCTTCCCTCTTCTAAAGTTAGCGATTTGTGTTGTCGCTTAGGCGAATTGCTCTCTCGCAGAAACGCTCGTAAACAAAACGCCCCCCATCGACAGGCTTCATCTCGGAAAGTACCCGACGAAAAGGGAGACGACTCATTTGAGTAACTGAAAAGAAGAGGTTTCTAGTCTGAAAGTGCTCGGAATCAGAAGGAGAATACAAAACGGAAAGTGTGCGACTAGCGAAAGAGAGAGAGAGAGACATTTTTTGAGACAGAGGCCAGTTTTCACACGCTTTGAGGGGTGTCTCAATTTCATCCGAGCCCCCGGTCTTTTATTCAATACCGCTCTCCAGAATAGGGTCTAAGGAAGAAAAAAGAGGCATTCGTTTGAGTTGCTCCGACGAGAAGGCTCAATTGTTCGGTCCCGTTATTCGAAGTGAACGATGGGAAGTAATTAAGAGAGTGTTTTCAGGGAGAGGGAAACCGCCGGGACGGGGGGATATGTTGACCTTCTTCTAAGGCGATAGCAGCCTAAGATAAGCGTTCGTTAGTCCTGCGTACGGGCAACCTAGACGTCTCGTTCGGGAGGCGGATCAGCCTGCAATCAGGCGCTGATCGACTCCCCTTCGCACTCATTTCAGTTTCGTGAGGGAGTGCGGGGTAAAGGAGGGCCGTTTGCTCCTAAGCGCGGCTGCTTCCCAAAGCACACTAACAAAGAGGGGACAGCGAGAGAGTGCGGTGAATGAGGAGACGCCGACGACAGATAGGGGCACTACACTAAATGCGTTGAAGGAGGGACCAAGAGGGTACACTGGCGGCCTTGAGCCATTTTGAAGCACATTAGTGGAGACACAGCAGATGAGGAAACGACACGGAGGGGCAGAGTCCGATGAGTGCGGCTGGATAGGCTCACAACACGAATGAGTTCAGGTGGTCACACTAATAGAGAGGGGGCGGAGCTTAGAGTGGAAGCACGAAAAAAGGAAACTAGAGGTGGGAAGGTGACTAAAAACAAACATCAAGGACAATTAGAAAACAAGAAGGCCGGCGAAAGAGAAGTTTCACTTGGCAGACGTCTTCTCCGAACGGGGGGATAATCCCATTCGATAACATCACTCTCCACGAGAAACACAAGGAACTCACAGTTTTTGGGCGAGATTCAGAATGTTTCGGGTCGTCGGAAGCAGAAATCTCGACGATCCCAATCCGAGTCTCCAGACGTTGGCCAGCGTTTGGGAAGACAGTGAAGACGTGATTCCAGAAGACGTGAGAATAGACGGCGTCATGGCAGATGACGTCGGCAGAGCAGCTCCAGAAGGGACGGCGACAGGAGTTGAAGGGAACGGAGAAGACGGAATCGGAAGCGCCATCGTGTCTCGAATGCCTTCGTCGCTTCCAGACTGCTGCTCCTAAGCCCCGCCCCTTCGGCTACGGTAATCTCTGCGGTCGTCGAAATATTTTCCCTTATCTCTTTTCACTCGTAATCCGAATTCCTTTCTCTTTTCTTAAACTCACTATGACTAGGCATCATCACTCGAAATACGTACTCGCGCTCACTTTTTCAATCACAAGAATACTCCAAAATAATAAACTAATCCGCGCCCGTTTTCGCCTTCATTCATCCCACAAAACGGCGAGAAAAGCGAGATTTTTTCATTTGGAAGTGGGTAAACGAATAGAAGCTTCACCGAACTGACGTCTTCTGAATCGACGACGTCCGACGCCGTCCCGCTTCTGAATCCATCGTGCACTTCTTTTTGATAATGAACCGAGTGGAGAAGCTGAGTGCCGCCACGACCGCCAAAAACACAGATCCGAAGGTGACCCAGACGGCCGTATCTGAAGATCCACGTGGATTTTTTTCGATTCTCGCCCCACCCACTTCCAGGAAACAACTCTTTCTTCCAGTCGTCGACCGAGTAACCGAAGCTCGTCAAACTCTTCTCCGATCGAAATTTATCACTGTTCCACTGTCTCCCTAGCACTTTCTCTCGCAGCTCTTCGCTCTTCGGAAGCAGATATCTCACTCTCCGATTCCCGATTCGAATCGGAACCAACCTGTCGGCCGCTCCAAACTGGAAGTTCTCTCCGATGACGACGCACTCGCTCGTCCCGTTCGTCGTGCACTTCACTGTTTTCAACTTGGGAAACTCGATCAACTTCACTCTGTTCGAAGTGATCTGGATCGTGGGCGCTGTTCCGCGAGTCGCCGAGCCGCCGACCTCGTGCAGATTCGAAAACAGCAATGTCCAATTTCCGACGGTCCGATCGATGATGATTCTTCCGTGCACCTTCTGAAGTGTTCCGAAGACGTCGTTAAGTGTCTCGAGCTCTCTGTATTTGACGATCAGATCATGCTTCAGAACGGTGCATCTCAGAGATTTGAACTTTGAAAGATCGGCATCGTCGTTGATTATTATCGTTTGGTTGCAGCCGAAATGGAGAATTGTTCCGCAATGTTCACTTTCCCGGAGGGGCCCTTTAAGTGTGCGACAGAGTGGCAACAGAATCACGTCGTCATCTGTTTCGACGGAAGTATCGATCGAATGGGAAACATCGACGATTGCAAGTATTAGGGGAACGAAGCATTTCATCTAGAACATAATGTGGTTTCAAACAATTCCAGACAGAACCCACTGTTTTTGCATATTTGATTTCCAATGGAATTATGAATTCGAGTTGTTCAAAGTGGTCAATGAGCAGGACGGCGACTCGAAAAAGACAACAATGTCACGCGTCTTGTCGGTCACGTGACACATTAGGAGAAAACAAAAGTTTATGATGACGAGCAAGAGGAGGGCGTATTCAGACGGAAAGGTCTTGAATCTCGAGTCCCCATTCGTCCGAATACTCGAATTCGTCGGAAATGAGTCTGACGTCCCTCGATTTCTGCCTCAAGAACGCGGAAGCGACGAAGACGCACGAGAGGAAGAGGCAGAAGAGGCCGATTCCGAGACAGGGTTTGCTGGCTGAAACGATTCCATTGCCGATGGAAGAGAAGGGGAAAAGCACATTCGCTGAACATCTCGCCGCGCAGATCTTCGAATATGTAGCTGATCGAGGCGCCCTTCTTCTTTTCCAACGCTTCGTACCGTTTCCGTGACTTCATCTTGTACCTCACGTGCTGCTTCTTCTTCATCCCCACTTGAACCAATCTTCCCCAAATTTTCGACGTCTTCAGTTTGCTGTCACCAATCATCAGACGCATGTTTCGCTCGCCCGGCCGCCGATTTCCGCCAATCACGACGCACTGTGCTCTTTCTGAACTCGGACACGCCACCTGTTCCAGGTACGGAAACTTCACCGATTTTATTCGGTTATCGGTGATTTGAAGTGTCGGACTCTGACCTGAAATCGAATGAATCTGGTTGCGAGTGGAAGGGAAGGGGCCTGCCGTGAAGGACGCGACCGCCGATTTCGGAGAGCTGGCTGAACGTGAGACGCGAGAAAAGGCGGTTCCCGCTGATGATCAGACGTCCTCCGATCTTCCGGATCTTCGAAAACACCGACATATCCAGCGATTTTCCATGCAAATTCGCTATGATCAGGTCAGAGTTGAGCTCGGTGCAGTGGGCGTCTATGAGACTTTGGAGCTCCCTCCGGTTTGTGACGATCCTCGTTTGGTTGCAGCCATAGTCTGAAATCAGGAGACGTTCTGATTTCGTCTAGGGATCCGCATCTGACCGTGAACACGGTGACAGAAGTTCTTCGGACGATCCGAAGCGTCGTGTTTCTCGATCCGCAAGAATCCTCTATTGCTAGCACACATCGGTCGAGCATCATTTGTTAGCAATACTCGTTCAACCAAACAGTTTGTATCTGAAAATGGTCTGAAAATGAGTGACGATGACGAGTCGAACCAAAGTTTTCGGAGATGACTAGATTGAAATCGGAGAGGAAAAGAAGCGAAAACAGTGGTAGAATGAGCGGAAATCGCCGAGGAATCATCTCCGGCTCGCACGTTTCTTCACAAAATGATCGATTCGAGACTGGAATCGCGACGAGTTGGGTTTTGCGTGGAAGGGGCCACGTGGCTTTCCGGGTGTGTTCTCTGAACCCGAAACATCGAAACAACGGCAGGAGTTGACGTCTCGAGACCGCTCCGGTCTGTTGTCGTCTTCACGTCTTCATCGCTGATCTGTCAAAGGTCATCTGATCGTCGCCGACGCCACCCCCTTCTCGCGCCTTCTGAATGTTTCAGTCGACGTATTCATTCGCAACTCGCTCCCCGTCTCTCTCGGAGGCCAAAATCAAAGTGTCAAAAGAATACAGAGAAAGATCCTTCCGAACGCACCCCGAAGACGTCATCGGGTGTCTGCGTTTCTCGCTCTCTCACCGGGAAGACGACGTTTAAAAGGCAAGCGCTCGCGTGGCAGTTGCAGACGAATACGAAGATGTCAACGTCTTCTCTCACGATGTCTTCCCTTCTCATTTCTCTCTGCTTCCTGCTTCTTTTCGTGCAAGGTGAGTGTGATGAACACGGCTACTGTATCCTACTGAAAGGGAATCTTATTGTCATCTTTGAAGGCCACTCTCTCTTTCCATCACAACCAGTTTCCAATGTAACCATCGATAACAGTTTTTTGCAAAAAACATCAACAAAAGTGAGGCCTTCTAAGCCCAAACTGGCGTCTGATTTCCGAGAAAACTTCTTGACCTAGGCCGTTTTCTGTTTTGTGACCGCTGATTAGTTTTGACTTGTGGCCTTCTGAATCGGTTCGAAGACATCGTTTTCAATCATCAAACCCATCCGTCATCCCAACTGGATTCTCCTTCTAGTGACCGTTGTTGCCCGCGAGAAAAGGTTTCTTTCAGACTGCTCCTCCCTGACGATGCAGGGGCTCTTCCGGAAACTGAAGGAGCGCAGAGTCGCCGAAGACAGGCCCCATTACCCGGAGCCGTACCCAGAAGAGGCGGCCGCCGCCGACTCGATCTCTCAGATCCGCATCAGAGACAAGAGCTTCATCCGTCCGATTGCGTCCGTCGCCGGAAGACCCGTCATTCCCCGCAGATGGACGTACGGACAACCGATCAGTGACGTCTTCGTTGACGAGAACGGCATCGCGTTTCCAGTGCGGCCGCAACCGAGTCTGAACTCGATCCTGAGAGGAAGAGGCGGCCTCTACTAACTGCTCTTTTCATCGAAAGCGTTGATCTCTCTCGTCTTTTACGGGTCAATTTGTGTGAACGAACCTTCTTCAAAATAAACAGTTAATTCTCAAACTGAAGATCACAGAAATATGCAAGCGGGAAGTTCGAAAAGTATCACAAAATGACATGGTCCTAAAAAGAGGTCAACCGGAAAGTCCGAGACGGATCATTTCCTCCTCGATCTCCTTGAGGCTCCGCTCCAGAATGTCCATCTCGTCGAGTTTTCCGGTGGAGGCGGCCTGGAAGAGGAACTTGCGCAGCTGCTCGCGTTGTTCGAAGAGCGGATGGTCCGTCTGAATGACGTCATCACCGTCGAATTCGGAAGATCCAAACACCCTGGAACTCGGAGACGTTCAGATGCTAGGGGAAAAGAAGACCCACTGATCGTTCTCCGACGCTGTCCACCCGTCATCTATCGACGGAGTTCCGAACGAAGAGACGCTGCTCGTGCTGTTCAGGTGGGGATGTTCGATGAGCTGCGGCATCGAGCTCGACATCTGAACAAATGGCCCCTTGCGACGGTTTTGGAATGTTCACCTACTTTCATGACAGTCCGATTGACTCTCTGGAAATCCTTGATCCTTTTTTCCTTTCTCCGAACCACCCGCTTTGCACACTCCTCTGCACTCGGAAGCGACTCCATCTGGCCGACGAGTCCCTGCAGACTCTGCAATACCGACATTCGGATGTTCCTCCTCAACTGCTGCTCTCGGAACGCATTCGGCCTGTCGTCAGCTCCCTCGGCGATCTTCTTGCTGACGAAGTCGATGTCTCTCTGGATCTCAAGACACTTCGCTCGCAACTCTTCCCCGTTCTTGTGAGTGTACACTGATTCGCCGTTTCTGCAACGTCGTCGGTCAACAGGGAGTATCGAAACGACGTTCTTACAGAAGACTAGCAACAATCCGGACGTAGGTGGGAGTGAGGCTTTTCACCTCCTCGATCATTTCCCTCATCCGCTCGTACTGCTGCACGAACTCGGGCGGCTCCTTCTTCTCCATCTGGCTCTCCCTGAACTCAAGGTCTCTCAGACACGCACTGCACACTCTCATATGCTCCGACATGTCCTGATCGCCCGGAACGCCGGTCTCTTCGCCCGTTGCGGCCGAGTGAACCTTTTGAACGGCGCCCGCCAAGGCTCTCTTCATGTTGTCCATCGATTTCCGAGTGAAGAAAGACTTCCGTCCGTTTTCCGCTGTGTCCGTTGCTTCTTCCTCGGCTTTTTCCGTCTTTTCTTCATTGTCAAGACGGACATCTCCGAGAGGATTCGAAGCACTCGTCAGCATTTCTAGAAACAACTCGGTCCTGTTGTATTTTCTAGTCCCTTCACTCACTGGCAGTGTCGAAAGATAGAAATTTGCTGCAAGCGTGGCAGAGAACTCTTCCACAAAGTCTGCAGTGATGACGTCTCCGAGTGAGCCCGAATTTGAGAGCACACAGCGGACAGCAAACGGCTTCCGCGTCGTCTAACCACGGGACGATTTCTCTCTCGAACTCTGAACTCGGACCTTTCTAACTCGACGATGGATTCTCACTTACCTTTCCTCTTTGTCGGATCCTTATCCTTGGGTCCTCCGTGGATTAGTCGATCCAGTCGGATGATCAGCATGTTCGTCCTGACCGCCACCTCGTTGATGTTCAGTTCTCTGACTGCCATGAACTCTCTCGTCCTCGATCTGATTGTGCCCGGAGACGGTTCTTCCGGAGGCAGAGACCGTTTGATCCGTGCGATCGGCTTCTTTTCGGTCAGTCTCTCCGCAGTTTCAGTGATTTCCGACTCCACACTCTGCAATTCCAGATTGATTCCATCGAAGACAGTCTTCCACAAACACTGGCGATTTCAGCCAAACTCTTTTTAGCGTCGAGCTTTTGGATGCCCCGTTTCGCCTTGTCAAAGAGTCCTTTCACGTTCGAGACGAACATGTTCGCGAGATCGGAGCTGTCCTCCTCGGGATGGTCTTCTTCCACGTGGCAGATGAGCCGCTCGTACTCGCCAAAGTCCTCCATGCAGAACGGACAGATGAAGCCCTTTTAAGAAGAAGAAGACGTTCTGTATTCTGCTCGTTTTGTGGTCTCACCTGCCGGACAACATCGCTTCTTTCATCACGTCTTCCGTCCATTCTCTCCTTTTCATCGACCGAATTCCTGCATTCTTCTTTCCACGTCTGAAAACTGGGGAATTCATCGAACGAAAGAAATGTTTACGAGCGCGAGAGAGCATTCTTCATTGAATTCAGAAATCGCATGAATTTCCGAGATTTCTCGAGCAGTAGAGACGCAGTCGCCGGAAGACTCTTCTCCCTTTCAATAACAACTAATATTGCTGCCAAACGTATACAATGGCGGAAACCAAATGAACAGGAGGAACGCAGAACAAACTTCTCATATTTTTATTAACAGAGATATGTCGCGACTGGCAACAGTAAATATAAATTATGTTATTTACATATAAATACGCATATGAGAAACAGATGGAGAGAGAAACAGACGAGAGAAAGAGAGAAGTAGTATTGATATTTTCGGGAATAGGACGTAATTTCGAGGAAGGTGCGAAAAGACAGAGACTCGTTGAATATAAATAGAGTATTCGAGAATAATATGCATAGGAGATCAGAGGAGTCGTCTTCCGGGGCTCGTGTGATTGCCGTGCCAGCGGTATTTCGGATAGCGACGATACATCTTGCTGTAGTGCAAACGGGCGAGACAGTTCCTTTTTTGTAGCGAGTCCTTGAGCACAGGCATGTCGGTTAGCGATGGCTGTCTGCGAGGGTACTCTTTGTACATGTTGACTCCTAATTTGAACAACTGAAACGAAGATCCGCTATTTAAGTTCTGTTTCAAGACGGACTCACGTCATAGTCGGCTCGACGGAGCTCGTCGAAGGTATGGAAAAATGCAAAGTGGGCCTTAGCTCTCCGCCAGGCGAGCAGGAAAAGAGCATTTTTGGCAGGTAGCTCGTCTCGCAGACTCAGCTGTAGACTCTCGAGCTCTTCAGCCAGCTCCCCCACTTCCTGATCTTCCGCCTCATCTTTTCCCTCCTCGGACATCTCCACCTTTGCAGCGACACAAGCCCCGTCCTCGTCGTTTTCTAGTGTCATCTGCTCGAAGATGTGAGCACTCGACTCGGGCAGGATTCCTCCGGCTATCAGCTTTGCGACAATCCGAGATCCTATGGCCTTGGCGTCAAAGTCCTCAATGTCCGAGAGCATCTCCATCTCGTCGCTGATACTTTCAACGTTCCGACGAGCACATGCCTTTGCTGAGCCGTTGCACCAATTCCGAATGTCTCCGTTCCTCCGTTTCGGCGAGATTTCTCCTTTCGCGTAACCGTTTTGGACACCATTCGAGGAAGATGGTTCATGTCCGTTTTCGTGTTTCTCGTGGTCCTCCTCTATTTTCTCTTTTTTTATGTTCCTTGGGGATCGCACTGAAAACCGAATGCTAAACTTAGGCAAGATAGACTTGTCTCTACTCACATCTCGGGCTAATTACATTTGTCGTCGATCCATTGCACCCATCCGGCACGTTATCTTCGACGCCTTCATCCACATCCACTTCCACTTTAGCATCTGTAATTCGTGTTCTTCTCATTCCCGTTCACTCTCGTGTCTCTTACACTTGCGTTCGCGTTCTTTCGACTGCTCTCTACTCGCCATTCTGGTTCTACCTCGCCTCGTCGTGGGCGTCTCTGGAGTCACTTTGCTCTCTTTCAGCTCCCGACACGCCGAAATAACCATCGTTCCTATCATGGGAACGATCTTATTGTTGTTGATGGTTTCTCGTTCAGCTTGTCGACGACTGGGGATCCGGTAGTTGCTCAGAGTGGTGCGGTTCGAAGTTCGCACCGCACTAGTAGACGGTTGAGGAGAAACGGTTTCAATCGAGACTCGTTTCGTCGACTTGCCCGGAGTGTTCACTGACTTTCTTCGCGAAGACGCCGGCGGCAGAGGCGCCTTCTTCCGATATTTCCAAGGCTCGTTGACAAAGAACTTTTGTAGACCCTCGGAGCTGTACGGATCGAGGAAGACTTGCTTAAAGCTTTCCAGATATTGCGAGTCGATCTTCCCCATGAAGCTGTGACGGCACCAAGACCAGAAACGAGTTCCCATGTGGTATGCGGGATACTCGTCGAACTCATCCTCCTCAATGTCCTCCGGGAGCAAGCATATTCTGTAATTGGTTCTAATACTGCATTTTGTTGTCTCTTTGAACAATCTTACTCGACTTCTTTAACTTCATCTTCCTGCGGAATCGATTCGTCCCGCGCGGCCTGGCTGGATACCGTGGCGTCTTCGGGAATTTGACTGAACTCCTCCGGCATCAACTCGTATTTGGGCATCATGCGTTCGTTGAGGTTGACCGTCGGGTAGTAGCCCTCGTTCATAAACTGCATCTCGCCGCTGATGAACTCCCTCGTGTGGTTGTTTGTAGCTAGCATCGCTTCTAGCTCGTGCACCAGATGGATCTGTGAAGAGTTATCAGGACTGTATGGGGGCAAGGACTCACGAATCCGACGGAGAGGAACGGATAATGCTGGCCTTTTATGGCTTTCATGAGATAGGCGCACCTCTGCTCGTAGTCGTACGCGACAAATTCCGGAGGTGGATTGGCTTCGGAACCACGCCGTCTCGGAGGAGACGGAGAGTCTGGAAAGGTGGGGTGAGCAGATTACGGTACGAAAGGGACAACCTCCTCTTCTTCGTCTTGCAGATCTCCCACCTCCCGTTGCGGACTTCTTTCTTCGGATCATTGCCTTGCGTCCCCACGGCCTGAAAGGGTACAGGGTGAAGCAGAAGTATGTGGATCGATAAGTAGTGGAGAAGACGCGACGGGGAGAGGAAGGGAAGACGGTGAGGAAACAGAATCTAGACACTCGTTGTTCGGCGCCTAGAGAACGAGGGGCATTGAGTGAGAGCGGAGAAGCGGCACGAAAGTGTGGAGAACAAGGAGACGCAGACAATCAGAGCGGCCCGTGCGGAGAGACGTACGACCGCGTTGCAGCTGCCCGCGTCCCGCTTTTTACCTCAACACATCGATTTTCGCAAGATTATCAAATGAAAACAAGATTGCGAGTAATTGAGATACGCTCTACTGACAGAGGAAACATCCGCAGAGGGTTCCGTACGACTTTAGGAAGCCATGGTGCAATAGAACGAACTTGCAACTGTCGGACGCGGAAATACCGAGAGACGAGAGATTCGAAATCGCTTCGATTTGATCAAATTTGTCAGTTGTTTGTAATTGGAGACATGCTTTTGACATTTTTAACGACACAGCAATAATCTTTTTAGAAATTTAATTTAAAAGACGCGCGCGCGCAGCTTTTTTGCCGTAGTCCGCAATTGTTCGTCAAAGTGATTGCGGCCAAAACGCGGCGTACGCGTGGCGGAATAATAACATTTCCGTCTCTTGTTGGCTGGCCTCCCCGTTTCCGCTTACAATCTGATATTCCAGAAGTTGTTCGATGGGAAGCAGTGAAAGCGTTCCAATTCCAGGCGGAGGAACCGAAGGATATCATGTTCTCCGGGTAAGCTTAGTAGTTGTTCTTCCATGATGAAAACTTGTACTTCAGGTCCAAGAGAACTCTCCGGGATCACTAGCTGGCCTAGAACCATTCTTTGATTTTATCGTTTCTATTGGAAACATCCGGCTGGATAAGGACAACGAAACCATGAAAGATGTTCTGAAGCAGCACATCGATAAACCGCTCGAGATCACTGTTTACAACAGGTAAACAACTTTCTTTTCAAGAATTCTTGACCTTTTTAAATTCAGCAAGTCGCAGTCTGTCCGGCAGACGAGCATCACCCCATCGCAAAACTGGGGAGGACAGGGTCTTCTCGGAGTCTCCATCCGGTTCTGCTCTTTCGACGGAGCTAGCCAGCACGTGTGGCACATCATTTCAGTACAGCCAAACTCACCGGCGTCAATCGCAGGTCTCATCGCTGATACTGATTATATCCTCGGCGCGGAAAGTGTGCTACACCAAGCAGACGACCTGATCGCACTTGTACAGGCAAACGAGGGAAAGCCTCTAAAGCTGTACGTCTACAATGTAGACAATGATCTTGTCAGAGAGGTGAAAATAGTTAATCGAGCAATAAAGGAGACAAGCTTCGTTTCAGGTTTCTCTTACTCCCAACTCTGCTTGGGGCGGAGAAGGATGTTTGGGATGCGATATTGGTTACGGGTATCTCCATCGTATCCCGATCTCGGTCGACCGATCCAAGAACGTACCGTCGCAACTTGTGACTTCTACTTTACCGAAAGTTCCTGTCGGAAACCCGTTAGTCGACAAAGTGAACTCTGCGAAGCCACCGGCTGCCGCGAACTTCCCCGATCCGTCGCAGTTCTCTTCATCGGTCCCTCTTCCACCCGCCCCGACACCACTCGTCCAGAGCCTTCCACCGCCGCCACAGCCTGTCTTCCTTCCATCTCCCCCAACCACTTATGCTAAGCCTCCAGTGGCTCAGCAGTCAGTAGCTGAGCATAACGGACATGGCCATTCACATTCCGACGGACATGGACATTCACATGATGGTGGACATGGTCACTCCCACGAAAATGAACCTCACGGAGATGCACAAGAAAACGGACACGGGCATTCCCACGAACATGGACACTCTCACGAAAGTTCGCCGTCTCTTCCGGCTCAAGTTTCTGCCCCGCCCCCAGTCCCAACCTACCAACAGCAGTACTCGGAACAGACGCAATCGCCGGCCGACTACTATCAGCATCAGCAACAACAGCAGCAAGTCTACCAGCCAGCAGTGTCCCCACCGACGAGCTACCAGGCCTACCAGCCACAGGTTCCTTCATCATATTACCAGCCATCCACCGTAGCTGCCACACAGCCCTCCGTTCCGAACTCTTCCGCTTTCCAAGGTACGAAAATTAGTTCTTCTAGAGCTGATGCATTGTTTCTTCTTCTAGCTCCTTATTATTCGCCGCCATCTTTTCCGCCACAACAACAGCAATCCTACTCGACGGGATTCAAAGCTCCGGAGATCCCATCGGCAGTCCCTCCGATGTTTTCCGCTGCTCCCACTCCTGCACCGCCCACTTCCTACGTGAACCGTAAGTTTTCCTTCCCACTTTTGTACAAAATCATATTTATCAGCTCTCCCTCCTCCGGCCTCACTCAACTTCCCCATGCCGTCCTTGAGCTCTATTGGAATCACACAGCTGGCTCCGCCCCCACAAACTACTCCTGCTCCCGGATCCACCTCTTATCAGCCTCCTCCATTCCCGCAGTATGGAGCATATCCACCAGCTCCTCCTCAAACTCATAACTAAATGCTGGAAAAGGTGTAATGCTGTCAATGTGCCGGTACTTTCCTTTAGAATAATAATTGTTATTCGTAAATCTTTTTAACTTATTGAATGTTCTTTTTTGTGGGAGATGTTTAGTTTTCTTCTTTTTCCTGTTTTCTTCAATGTGAGTAATGTACTAAAGTCATATTTGAATGTAACTGGGCTTTTCTTACATTGTACAGTAGTACTTTTGGCAAATGAATAAACGGGACCAATAAACAATTTCTGAGGAAGCAAGGTTGTGTTGTCGAGACATCAACTGCCTGTAACTACATCGATCGCTCGGACGTTTAATAGTTCATCCGATCGGAAGAGGTTCAGCGCACCGTCACTTCTTGTGGTGCTCGTCTCAACGAACCCGCTGGATCCACGCATGGAGTGAAATGCAACTGTTTCGTATCCAATTTGCCCAGTTCCTCCGTCAACAACGCCTCATCTCGTTGATTGCTTTCGTGTCGCGGCTTCTCTAATCCGCTATCATATTCGCTCGAAAACATACGTCTTCTTCTTCGTCCTCTCCGCGATGCCTTCTCAATTCGGTTTCCGTGGCAACCAAGTTATTCGCTGGGCTCTCAAGTACACTCGCGCATTCACTTCGCGTCCTCTGCGCGCAGGCGAGTGAGTAATACCTGCTCGGCCGTCTCTTTTCATCGCACGCTCTCTTGCCTCGCTTCACCCAATTACACGACTATTCAATGCTTCTTGCCGCCGATCCATATGCTGCCATCGACATTGATAAACTGGTCAGTTTCCGGTCTGCTCCCTCTCCCCGAGCATCCTTTTCAGGCGGGCTGGCTGCTTGCTCAGGCCGAGCAAACGGAAGGGTGTCCCGAGAGCTTCTGCCTAATCGACGTCAACGACCACGACGTCTTCATGAGCTCTCATTTGGCCGACGGTGATTTCCTCCCTCTTTCCCGTTTCTATCTTCTTTTTCCTTCAAGCTTATCACTATGACCGGATAATGCTAGCCCGTTTGTGCTACGAGACTCCGATTCTGGCTCAAGCGCGCGCTGAAGGTCACTTGCTCGTGATCTACGGAAGAGAGGCCGATCGTGTCGCCAAAGTACTCTTCCAGCGGGGGTTCAAGACGGTTCTTCTGAAAGGAAGCGAGTTTCTTCCATTTTCCGTTCTCACATCTATTCAATTTTTCAGACGTTGCTCTTTTTAGAGAGCAGTATCCGTGTCTTCTAGAGCCTGCAATTGATTTTGTAAAGTTGAAAGAGATCTATGAGAAGAAAAGGTCCCAATTTTCGATTCGAGTCGCCGTCTCACTCCGTCTTTTCAGAAGCAGTGTTTTCGGCGGCCGTCTGTGGCGCAGTACTTCCGCCTCTCGTCTCAAATCGGTTGATCGGAACGACAGAGCCGAGCAGTCGAAGAAACAGCACAGACCACCGAGTCAACCAAGAAAACCATGGCTTTAAATCTCATGTTCGCTCCTATCAAAACCGTTTTCGGTGATAAAACGTTGAAATTGCTCGTATTATTCTACTTTTAATCATAAAAAGGGAATCGAAATGACGATAACTGCCAACTCTAGACTATCCACAAAAGGGGGGAAACGGTGAGGTTACAAACAGTAATTCGATGATGGAAGAGGAGAAGGCAGTTTAAATGAGCACGTCGAAGTCGCGAAGCTCCTCATCAGATGGAAGAGTGGCGGTGACGCGGTCTCTGGAAGTTATTTGATGCCTTCTGACCTTCGTTTTTTGATTCACCTTGGGATGAGGTCGGGGCTGATAAGCGGAAGTCCCGCCTTCTCTCGTCTGGCAATCTCCAAATGGGCTTCTCTTAGAGCCCATTCTCTTCCCATCGGCCTGAAGTATCGCAGTATGTATTCGTTTCGTTTTTCTCCCGGGACTCACCAATCTGGACGAGCGAACATGATCCAACAGGTGAACCAGGTCGTCAGCACGGTGAAAAGGAGAAAGGCGGCCTGATGGAAGCGCGCCCAGTCCTTGTGCTCGTCGTGTGCGACTTGCGAGAACCAAATCCACTCTCTTCTCTGAAACAAGATTATACTTGTTTATTTTAAAATGAAAAACATACCATTTTCGCGCCTTGATCCTTGGCGAGCGGTCTTCTCCATCCGTCTCCGAACAGCCAATCCAGACGACCGCCGTTCAATTTCGGCCACGGGTTTTCGTAAGCGTAGGAGTCGGATCCGGGTCTAAAAATGCTTATTTCTCGGAAAGCAGAGTCGAATTGGCTGCAGTACCTGTAGTCATCTGGCTTTCTCTCGACTTTCGCGTCGGAGTGAGAGTGCGAGGAAGCGAACCGTCTAAAACCCAGCGACCGGAAGTTGGCCGACGTTTGAACGCGACCCAGCTGGAGAAGCATCTGAAAATACGGAAATGGAGTAGGCGAAACTCTTGAGTTCGGAAATTGATTATTACACGAGATAGAGCTCTGTTGACACAATTCGTTCTCTTTTAATTTTATAAGTGCAAATTGTTTAAAATCGTTTTTCCTATTCTGAAATAGTGAAACGAATCGAAAGAAACAATAAAAAGTGGAGATAAAACTTGGAAAAACTGTGAAAAAGTTGGGGAAAACGGGGTGGTGCGGTGGGAGTGCAGTGGAGCGCAGTTGCATTTCTCGCAAGAAAGTTGTCCGAGACAACTCCTCAATACTGATTTATCGAGTGAAAAATGGATGATATGAAATGGGTTGCCGGAATAAGCAAGAATGATGCAGAAAGGTATAGCAGACAAGTTTTGGTCAACGACTTCGGCATCAAAGGTGAGTAAAACGACGTTTTAGGATTAAAAATGTAATTTCAGGTCAATTAGGCCTGAAGGCTAGTCGAGTGCTGATTGTGGGAGCGGGAGGACTAGGATGTCCCGTGGCCACGTATCTCGCAGCAGCCGGAGTCGGAAAGATCGGCATTGTCGACTACGATCACGTGGGAAACGGGGAAATGGCGCGAGAGAGGCAATGAACAAGTTGCAGGTGTCGCTGGACAACTTGCACAGACAAGTGGCCTATAAAGAAGCACAAGTGGGACACGGAAAGGCCCTCGCGTTAGCTGAAAACTTGAAACTGTACAGAATGGAAAGCAGAAGACTGTTTGACAACGAAAGGTTTCAGGCAGAACAGTGAAGTGAATGTAGACGTGCATGAGGTTTCGCTGGACAGTTCGAACGCGGTGGAAATCTTCGGAAAGTACGATATTGTGTGTGATTGTACCGACAACGTCGCCACAAGGTACCTCGTCAACGATGTGTGCGTCCTCCTGAATAAGCCGCTCGTGAGCGGGAGCGCTCTCCGGTGGGACGGCCAGCTCTCCGTGTACCACTACGGCCCCGAATGTCCCTGCTACCGCTGTTTGTTCCCGTCGCCACCGGACCCTTCCGCTGTTACCAACTGCAGCGAAGGTGGAGTTCTCGGGCCAATCGTCGGTGTAATCGGCAGCATGCAGGCGTTAGAAGTAATGAAAATCGCTTCGAAAATCCCATGTAAGCCTTCTTTGAAATAATTTTCCATGGTTTTCTTTCAGCCAGTTTCTCCGGGCAGCTTCTGCTGTACGACGGCCGAGACGGGAAATCTCGGACGATCCGACTGAGAAAAAGAGATCCAAAGTGTGCAGTCTGTGGAGACAATCCCACTGTTCTCGCTCCGATCGACTACGTTGTGTTTTGCGGAGCCGGCGCTCACGATAAGGTTGGTCGTTTTCTTACTACTTTCGAAAGTTGTTTGATCTCAGACCGAGAATCTGAAACTGCTGGACAGAAAAGATCGAGTGGAAGTTGAGGAGTACAGAGACATACGAAGGCTCGGAGAGCCCGTGTTGGTCGACACAAGACCCGACATCGAGTACCAGATTGCACACCTGCCAGAGGCAATCCGTCAGTTTCCCTCTGTCTTTTGTAACCGGAACTCGTTGATTTCACAGATCTGCCACTGGATGAGTGTAGAAATCTCACCGCTTGGGAGTTCCAGGACAGCATAGGATCCTCAGCCGACGTATATGTCATCTGCCACCGAGGAAACGATTCTCAGAGAGCCGTACTTGTTCTCCGGAAGCAGTTTCCGTCGGTCCGCTTCAGAGACATCATCGGAGGCTACGAACAGTGGGCTCGCAGAATCAATACAAATTTCCCTCTTTACTGAGAATATTTATTCTTAATTTTAATTGTGAGTCTTGCTTGCCGAATAAAAAAATGAGAAAATGTATTGTCTGGCATTATGAAAACAGGGGAGTCGTGTGAACAGGCACATGGGAGAAGCCCGTGGAAACTAGAAAAGAATTAGTCATCAGAAGTTGCGAGAAGAAACGGGAATCTAGGCGATGTCAGTAGGGTTGGACGAGTCGCGCGGGACGACTTCTTTCCAGATGAACCAGCAGTTGAAAGCGAAACAGATGACGCAAACCCAGTCGGCGAGCTGAAAAAAGAGCGGTAATTCCCGTAGTATCGGCTGAAACTGACCACAGAGATGGCGAGTTTTCCGTTGTTGACGTCTCTGCTGGAGAACGTGGCATTCTGGGCCTTCCACGCATCCTGCTGAAACAGCTCCTTCAGCCGATCCTCCGACGTCGAACTTCCGACTGTGTTGGCGCCGGCCCACCAGATGGAACTGCAGAAGAAGAAGAGGATGAAGAGGAGGGCGGTAGCTCCGAGGTCGACGAGCGGTAGTCTCTTCTCCGTTTGGTAAACGTTCCAGAAGATGACGTAGACGAAAGAGGCGAAGAGGACGTAGATGAGTGCGAGGACGTTGACGAAATAGAAGAAGCCCGCTGAGCCGCCGGCGGAGTCGTCTCCCGGCCAGAACGAGTACGGCTTCTTGTCACAGCCGGTCAGTTTCACCTTCGACAGCCTGGAAATGGTGACACGTGCCCGATCGACAATCGGAACTCACGAAAAGGTGTAGACTCCTTGCGTCGACACGCTCGTTCCGTTGGCCACGGGACAATTGTACTCGAGTTTCATGCCCCAACTGTTGACTGCAGCGATGGCGATCACGATGAAAACCTGCGGGAAACGGGGATAAATCGATTGAATTCTTGTCTCGTGACTCACGAATTGGACCACTCGAATGAATCCGAGCGGGAATTTGAAAGCCGACAAATTGAGACGGTCCATCGGGAACAACGTCTGAAACTGATCGATTTCCCGTTGAAAGCGAGCGACGAAAAGAACGCAGAGAAACGAGAGAAAACGACTGTCTGACAGAGAGAAGTGCCGTTTCGAGGACATTGATTGGCACGCCAGAGACGCAGACACTGTTTGCCCAGTTTGTGTTTACTCCCATCCTTTCCAACTTAAATTACGTTTATTCATTCTGCAATGAACATGTTTCGAACAGACGTGCATTACAATCCTAGAAAATAGATGTAAAAGGAAGAAAGTGGGCAGAAAGGAAAGAGAGAAAGAGAGCGAGTTACTAAGAAACTTTATCTGCCAATGAATACGACGTAGAAAGAGGAACAACTACTTTCACAGGAAAACGCACATTCGAATTGGAGGTGAGTTTTCAAACTGGGGTATTTCGGTTTTTCTTTATTTAGCTCGATCCGATGACGATGGTGGTGTCCTTGAAGGAGTAGGCCGGAACATGGAGGTTCAGCGGAGCCGGTCCCTGCAACAAGAGAAGTGTGAGTCAGATCGAATATGTGAATTTTGAATAGATGAGTCACTATTCAGCATTGGAGACCGTTGCTGTCGTAAAAAATGCTATACTTTTCTGGACGAGAAACGGAACTCGGTCTGGTTTCGAAGTTTCCCTTCTTTAGTAGACGATTATCAAGCTTTGCGGGAGGCAGATCAACCATATTTTCTCATAATATGTAGGAATACTACGATTTTCCGCAATAATCTTGTTCAGTAACCTTTCTGATGCGTCCAGACGCGTCGTAGTGAGAACCGTGGCACGGGCAATAATATCCTCCGAAATCTCCAGCGTTGGCTGAAACGGAAGTAGTTTGAAACTGTTCAAAACAGTGTGAGCTAACCGATTGGGACACATCCAAGGTGAGTACAAACTCCAATGACCACGGACCACTCATCCTTCTGCACACGTTCGTCGTCATGCTGCGGGTGACGAAGATCAGCGACTGGCACGGCCTTCTCGCGAGCAATCTCGGCCTTGGTACGATGCTTAACAAACACCGGCTTTCCACGCCACTCGAAGGTCTTCGTTTGTCCTTCCGGAATGTCGTTCATGCTGATCTCGATCGAGGCGAGAGCTCGCTGGTCAGCAGCCATGGCCTAAAATTCTAATTACAGTCAGAATCTTTGATAGACAGCTACTTACTTTGTAGGAGACAAGGGTCTGGACGACTTCCTTTCCGGCCCAAAGAGAAAGGACTCCACCGGCTGAAAATGAGGTTGCATTCCGCCTAAACCGATTTACTACAAACCTCCGTAATAGAGAGCAGTTGGAAGAGCACGACGCTGATCCTCGGTTTCACGAGCTGGAACTTGGGTGTTTTTCGTCGAATCACGGCGATAGTTCGACATGTCCGGGAAGGTGACGTCGGTGTGAGCCAAACGGCGGGAAGTCACTGAAAAGAAAACGAATTCAAATCAACGTCTGAGGTGGGAATAGGTACCATTGATTCCCTTGATAGCGAGCCCGCTGGTGAGACCTCCGGTACTGCGGCTGACGGCGGCTTGCCGAGCCTGGGCAGTAGCGAACTCAGCCGGAACCTCTCTGAACGCGGCCGCCTGCAAACACATGCTCAGTTTTTATCATCCAGGAAACACGTACATTAGTGGCAGCTGGAGTAGCAGCAACAAAGTTAGCGTGCGGTTGCGATCCGCTGATCTGAAAGATGAATATTCAAAAACATTCTATTGAACTTCAGCGGTTCGCTGGTTTTTCCCGTGTTCTTGGATCCATTCTCTATCTTCAAAACTAGGTCAAATTCTTACCACTTTGACAGCGAATCCTCCAGATCTAGCGAGAGAAGCCATCGCCCCAGTTGATATCTGAAATTAATTTTTTTTTTGTCTTTGAATGAAAGTGGTTCCTAAAAAAAGGTTGAGCAGCTAGTTTAGGGTGACATTTTTGGACTCAAATAATCCTGTAGAATACGATAAGCTCGATTTTGAAAAAAAAACACTGCTTTAATGTTGAAAAAGCTGAAACAGCGATGAATTAGGCACAAAAACCAACGGGCGGACTGTCTCGCGTCGGAGACGCAGACAGACTCTGGCACGCGCCGCACACCGCTCCGTTCTCAATGGAGCGCACTTGGGCGCCGGGCCAGAAGCCTCGACGGAGACGACTTTTTTTGTAATAATCGCTGTGACAGCCAGGATCTCAATTTCAAAATAATGACGCGGGTACTAGGCCGTTTTGCTCGCACAACACTCGGCGACAAGCGTGAGCCGCACCCGCCACCAGCTGTGAATCGGATGCGAACTGCTCGGAGAGAAGAAAGCCCCAGCTATTCACTACTATCTGGATCGTTTAGAAGCTTCCTGATCAACTATTCAGAATGGTAAGCTTCTGATAAAAAGATAATAAGAGGTCTTCGCAGGAGAAGAAGAGAGGAAAACATCTGTTTCGTGTTGGCACTCACTCGAGAGCACTCCCAACAATTTAGCAAAATAGATTGAGAGAAGAGAAGGGCTGTTTGATACTGCGGCCGCCTCAAAGAGTTGTAATCGAGGGCCAATCGCCACCGAGAAGAGCTTTCTTTCTTCCGGACCTGATTGGTTTCAGATGGGAAGCAAAAGAGGGCGCGGCGCGACTTCGTCGAATCAAGAGCGCGTCCGCACACATCTTTTCTTCGGCTCCAAAGCGGAGAGACCTCATCAAAAACGCAAGCGGAGAGCTCAAAGTAAGTTTTACAGTTGAGAATTGCTTCAATCGGATTTCAGACAAGTTGCACGCAACCGTCAAGGACAAAAAGGACGAGATGGTACAAGCGGGAGCCAGTGAGATAGACCCTCTACAATGGACGGGAAACCAGAGAGTGCTCCATTTCGGACCGATGGCGCAGAGGGATCCGTACTTTTACTACTATCCGAAAGGCTGGGACATCATGTACCCCGCCTCTTTCGGATTCTTCCCCTATCGAACATCGTGAGCTCATCTTTTCATTAATTATTTTGAATCCACTGCATTCCAGAAAGTTCCGTGGCTCTTCCTCTCTTATCTGCTGCTCTGCTTTCGGTTTCTTTCTGCTCGTCGGCGGCCTTTTGATGTCAATTCTTGGCTACAAGTATCTTTATACCTCGCCGTTCTGGACATGGCCCTACGAACAACGCATCCGTCCGCCTCCGATTCAGATCGCCGGCCCGATTCTCTTTTTCATGGGATGCTCATTCCTGCTGATCTCGCTCATCTACTTCTTATGTACTACAAAACTGTGCGATATTTCCTTACATCACACCAAGAAGCACGATGATCCTTCAAGACTGACAACAATCACAACTCGATACGTGGTGAGCTCTCTTCGGAGTGGATTTTTTTCAGCTCCAGTTTTCAGCCGCTTCCTCCAATCTTCGAGAAAGATCCCTACCAGCCTTTACCTCCGCCAGCTTACCCAGTTCTCGAGAATCGGCACGCGATGACTAATGTAGTGAAGCCGCACGACGAGAAGAAGCTCTACCCACCAGTGTAAGAAATTCATTCTCGATGACATCGATTTATCCGTTTCTATTCAGAATCCCCGGCTGTTCCACACTCTCCCTGCATCGCAGATCTCCGAACAACATCTTCGTGGCCAGTCCGTACAATACTCTTCGAGCAACAAGCGTCGGAAGGTATCAATCCGGCTTTCTCGACACCAATTCAATACTCGAAAATCGGTACGGATCGAGAACTGGTTCAGTGGTCAGTCGACGACAGTCCAGCGAGGCTTCCAGCCAGAAGAGGTCCAAGTCGATGGGGCCCTTACATCGCACTGGATCTAATCGGAGCAAGGGATCGGGAAGGTCGAAAAGAAGAGAGAACAGTCAGATTTAGCCATGATATGATCCCACTGGAATCCTGTCTAGTCACAAATAAAGATTCGTTCAAACTGATGTGTGTCTCTTCCTCTGCGTTCATTTCGCTGACTCATATCTACTTGTTTTCTGGTCTCTCACTGATAACTTCATTTTCGCTTCCAGGCGTTTCATCAGATACTCAACTACTGCCTTCATTTATTCAAAACATAAATTGACTCGTTCGTTTGGTGAAAGGTACATACAAAACATATTTAGTTTTTTAAGTTTTCGCAAAAATAGGGTAGCAATTGGCTTTCAAGTTTTTTTTTTTGCAGCAAGCATCTGGTGTTACTCTGTCGATTAATATTTTACTTTCACTTGAAGAGATTAGTCGCGAAGTTTGCGTTCTTTCGACCAAAACAATTTCTCTGCTATTTCGCAACCTGTTTCCCTTGCCAACGATTTCTGTTTTCCAGATGGCGTCGGCTCCATCGTCTTCTTCGTCTTGCTCGCACGTCCGTCGTCATGAAGACTTGCCGACGCCGAGTGCGCCGCCTTCGAAACGAAGCAATATGCAGCCACAGCCGGCGGAGAGCTACGAGCCGGCTACCTGGCTGCAACAACAGCTGGAGAAAGAGCAGCAAAAGCAGCTTGAGGCCGAGAAAAAGAGCTCCGAAGCAGGCGGCGACGAGGAGGAGGAAGAGGTGGGGAGACCGGTTGTTTCGCAAGAGGGATAAGGTGACGAAAGTCATTCTCCTCGCGCGTCGACTATCTGACGATGTTGTCGAGCCTTCCATTGCAGGACGTGCTCTCCAAACCATGCGGCCCCCACAAAAGACGCTTCAACTTCGTTATGGTTCGCAACATCACGTTCGCCATTCCGGAAGGGTATGACGTGGATGAGAGAAACATCGAGTATGTGGGCGGTGGCTCTTTCGGGAATGTTATGTGAGTCGGCCACATTCTTTGCCGCTTGAATGGTCCTGTTTTCAGCAAAACAAGTGCCATGTGTCGTGACGGGCTGCGAAGATGGGTAGCCATCAAGAAGATGCGAGAGCCTTTCTACGATCCTCATCACGTCAGTCATTATTTTCCTTTTTTTACAGAAAAGCAATATCCTGAATCCCTATCTTCATCTGAATACAAATATTTTAGGCTCGTCGCATCTTCCGCGAGATCAAATTGCTTCAATTAATGCGACACGACAACATCATCTGCGCGCTCGACCTTTACACGCCGGATGAAGAAAACGACTTCCGTGACGTGTACGTCTTCTATTCCCACTCCTTTGTCTCATTACGCTCAGATTCCAGATATGTCGTTACTGAGTTCGCGGGACGTAGTCTTTACCGGATTCTAAGGCAACAGCGAGACTATGGCCGTCGCGTGCTCACCGAAGAGCACGTCAAGTTCATCATTTATCAGATCATACGTGCACTCAAGTACATCCATTCCGCTAATGTGAGCAGAAAACATTTGACTGGACTTTAATTAGTTTTCTGACTTCAGATTATTCATCGTGATTTAAAGCCTGGAAACCTGGCGTTGACAGATGATTCTGATCTCATGATTCTTGATTTCGGTCTAGCGAGGTCGTTGGAAAAAAAGGACACATCGCTGACGCAGTACGTTCAAACGAGATGGTACAGGAGTCCGGAGGTGATCTACTGGAAGATTGACAGCTACACGAACCTCGCTGATATGTGGTCCGTCGGATGCATCGCAGCCGAGCTTCTCACCGGAGAGCCGCTGTTTCCGGGCGATGACGGTAGGAAGTTGATCGCCCGGTTTCTTCAAATCATTCGCTTTCAGTGAACGCTCAATACCAAAGGATCACTCAATTGTGCGGTAGTCCTGACGAAGAGCTGCTCCAGAAAATCGAGAATGACAACTCAACAGCCATGAAAGCAGTTATTCAGTCCTACAAGTTCTACAAGAGAAGGGACTTCCGCGAGTTCTTCGCTGCACACCGACCCAGCGACGACTTCATCGATCTCATTGAGAAGTTGCTCGTCATGGATCCGGAGAAGCGAATTACGGTGGAGGAGGCTATCCAGCATCCGTACCTCGCAGAGTTTTCCCTCCCAGAGGACGAACCGAGGGCCGATCACATCTTCGACCTCGACGATGCGCAGAAGAGAACGAGATACGAGTGGAGAGGTAGTCGCTTTCCTCGCATCCCTTCGTACATTTTCTGCTTTCAGATGCGGTGTGGAAGGAGATAATGGACTACAAACGGCTGAGTTCTTCGCCCATTATTCCTGGGGAGACGGAACGTTGACTGGCCGCCCCTCCACAATTGTACATACTCTGCCGCTCTGCCCTGCCCCTCCCTCGCCTCGTGTCGCTTTATTCCCTTTGTCGTTCAGTGATAGCACGTGTTACTGGTGATAGTGCATTGCTTCTCGCCTCTCTGTCTCTCTCTTCATCATTTCCACCCCATGTATTTATTCCCTGCATTCTATAGCTTCTTCCTTTCGTTCCTGTTTCTCTTCCCTCTCACTCTTTATCCCTTCATTTATAAATTCGTCATTATTTTCTCTCTCCCGTTTTTCAGTTTTACACACATTCTTTCGTATTCATTCTTCATTAATAAACATTGAATTGTAGGAGACATCTCTATTTTCAAAGAGGTTTTCCGCCAGAGTTCTCCCTATCTCTCCACCCAGATTATCCCGGCTCTCGAGTTCCGGGTGTTCCAGATGTGTTGAGTGGGAATGTCGGAGACGAACGGCGAGTCTGCCAACGGCCCCGGAGTCTTCTTTGCAGACTTCGGTCCGGCGCCTCCGGAACTCACTCCGGAAGGCTTCCACGAGGTATTCAAAAGAATCGATCGTCGCTTTGTAGCGTTGTAGTCTCCGCAAGTACATTCGGACACGGAAAACCCGTGGAATAATGTTCTCCGAAATGAGTGTTTTGATCGCAAACGGTGGGAAGAACTAGTTTTTCGGATGAGAGTCGCGGATACAGGTCGCTTCTTTTTGCACTCATTCGTCTCCTTCCGTGACTTTTACACGGAAAGAATCGCTACGAATAGGTATTGTCCGTTTAATAATCTTGTCACCGGAGATCAAAAATGGACGAAGAGACGAGACGGCCAAATAGGCACCGCCCATTTTTTCGCAAAGGCACGGTTACACAAAACATTGCAGGTCTACTGCGTTTAAGCGAAGACAACGAGCTCATGGAACGCATCTGCTCGGTTGAAACAATGAAATTTCGACTCGTGTTAGTTCCAAAGTGTGTGGAAACTGACCACCCGCTTCCAAAAACTTCGAAACTCGTTAAAACACTGTTTTTTACGTAGCAGACCTGCAATGTTTTGTGTGACCGTGCCTTCGCGAAAAAATGGGCGGTGCCTATTTGGCCGTCTCGTCTCTTCGTCCATTTTTGATCTCCGGTGACAAGATTATTAAACGGACAATATTAGAAAATGGTAAAGAAAATAAAACCCATCATCTCTAGAGAGTGGGATTTGGAGGGGTTGCTGCATCCGAACAGCTAAATAGCAGAACAAACACCGATTCTTACGGATCTCTGTAACTTCAACGGCGTTTTATCATAGTGTTTTGCAGGTGGAGCTCAACAAAACAAAGTGGGTTCTGCCGCAATGGTACTCAAATCTGAGGCCTCTTGGAGAAGGAGCTTACGGGGTTGTTTGGTGGGTAAAACAGGAAAAACGTTCGGGAAAGAAAGGCTTTCAGCACGGCAGAGTACGAACCGACTGGCGACCGAGTGGCCATCAAGAAGTTCTTCCGACCGTTCCAGAGCACAATTCACGCGAAAAGAACGTATCGGTCAGTTCCGGAAGAGAGGCAGAAAAAGAGAAGAATGATTCAGAGAACTGAAGCTGCTGCGGACGCTGCAGCACGACAACGTGCTCGAAATGATAGATGTGTTCACACCGGACACGGACGCGCTGTCGCTGAATAATGTGTGAGTCCGAGAGAGGAGTGGCGGCGAAGGAGGGGGGATTATCCGTTCGGATCGAGCAGAAGATTACAAGAAGAGCGATTGTGACGTGGCATTGCATACTAATCTCGGAGGAAGAGAGCCATTAGCGAAACTGGAATAGTGAAAAACAAAAAAATAACTTCAAGACTGGGAGGGACTAGAACACTCCAGTGACCGCGTCGCGCGTTTTGCTAGTCCCTCTATCCCTCGTCTTTTTCAGTTACTTCGTGTCAGTGCTCATGGGCTCCGATCTGCAGAACATTCTGAAGATCCAGCGACTCACCGACGAGCAGATCCAGCTGCTCATCTATCAAGTGCTCCGCGGTCTCAAGGTTGGCTCTCGAATTTCAATCGATCCCTTCTTCCCCGCGTGTTTTTCCGTCCGAAAGTGCTCTTCACAACCCCGCAATTTCCTTTTTCTCTCTTTTTCTCTGCTCCTTTCTCCAAGCTTTCTAATTAAATTCCCTTTTTCTCGCCATCTTTCTCTAGCTTTTCTTCGTTCTGATAGATGTTTTTTCGATTAGACACGGGTCGAATGAGAAGAAAAAAGCCCTTCCCGTACACTCTTTCAGTGCTTTTTCGATGCAGAATGCTATCAATTATTCCGCTCCAACGTCCTTCTCGCCCTCTCGTCCACCACAATTCTCGGCTTTCTTGTGTGTGGAGTCGTGGAGCTGAATTCGTGAGAATGGCGCACGAGGAGAGAACCCTTCATTTCCAGAAAGAGCTCTCAATCGGCTCGAAATATTCTGTTTGTGGCTGAACGTTCTGTTCTCTGAATTAGCAATTCGTGAATCGATGGTTTCTCCTATTCAGCTGTATGCTCCCTTGCTATATCAAAATACGTTCTTCTGCTTCCTCCGGAAAGACTTCTTCTTATCGATTCTCCATTCTCGTGTGTTACTGATGCTTCAATTCTCTTTGTGTCCGTTCAGATTACGCTTGTTTTGATTCACGTGACGATTTTCGACTTGTTAGGAGGACGTGTCTCTCTCCGGTACACTGCTGTCACTAGCAATTACTAGCAGACGCCCTTCTCGCTCTCTCTTCTCTTTCTCTCGAGTAGTCTTCTTCCTTCGCAGGTAGTCTTCACCCACTCTTCTCAAATGACGTGTCTTTTCTCCGTCCCCCGCTTTTTCATGATAAATGCGATAGACAAACTGTGTATTGTTTGCCGAAAAAGCCCGTCTCTTCTTTCACTTTCTCCCTGTCTAATTCTCTCTCTTCGTCTTTTCAGTATATCCACTCTGCTGGGATTATCCATCGCGACTTAAAGCCGTCCAACATAGCCGTCAATGAGAGATGCGAAGTCAAGGTGCCATATCGCCCCTCCTCCCGATTCACTGTCTTTCTCATTCACAGATTCTCGACTTCGGATTGGCTCGTGCCCAGGACACCGAAATGACGGGATACGTGGCTACGAGATGGTACAGAGCCCCGGAGATTATGCTCAACTGGATGCACTACACCCAGACAGGTACGGGAGAGAAAGAAAGAGAGAACGGGAGTGTGGAGAGATGGAGAGAAAAAGAGACTATCGATTCGGATTCTATTGACTCTTCGGAGTGCGAATCAGTGCAAACAGGACAAAAAATGTACCACTACTGTCTGGCAGTTCACATGATTGGTTAAAAACCAATTCTTCAACTTTGCCAGTATTAGTGATTCCCTCTCTGAACTTTCCGAGCTGTTCAATAGTCCAGTTTCAGTAAATCGGTGAAAGTACATTCTCGCAATTTTTCTGATCTTCCCTTCCGTGACTAAAGAGAACAACTAATTCCGTCGTCAAGTCTTTTCAGTGGACGTCTGGTCCGTCGGATGCATTCTCGCGGAACTCGTCTCCGGGCGACCGCTGTTTCCGGGCGATGACCGTGAGTCATGCCTTTTCTCGCTCTTCCCTCACTCTTCTTCTCTGCAGACATCGACCAACTCACCAAAATAATGTCCGTGGTGGGCACTCCGAAAGAGGACTTCTGGTCGAAAATTCAGTCGGAGGAGGCTCGCAACTACATAAAGAACCGTCCACCGATGGCCCGCCAGGACTTTGGAGCTCTTTTCCCACTGGCTTCTCCGTTCGCCATCGAGCTGCTCGAACTGATGCTCATTCTGGACCCCGACAAGAGAATCTCCGTATCGGCCGCCCTTCGTCATAGCTACCTTCGAGAATACTCCGTGCCAAACGACGAGCCCGTGGCCGCCGATACGGTAAGATCCGGGAGGGTTCCAAGGTTGTGGAAGTCTCCTTTGCAGGTGACCACAGACCCAGCCGAGGAACGAGCGAGCACTTTGGGCGACTGGCGAGAGCTCATCTGGAACGAAATACGGCTGTTCCAGAGCTCCGCCCGCCGTCTTAGTTTCGTGAGCTGCACTGACGAGTAGCCGATGGAGTTGCGCACCGTGCCAATTAACCTCTTCTTTCTTTCCTAGACTGTTTCCCAGCGATCTCTCGCCCTTCCCGATCTCATCCTTCCCGTTCGAATCTCTTTTGCCCGCCATAGACTCCACTGTTGTGATTTCTGTTAGATTTCTTTCCATTTCATGACCTCATTTTAATTTATTGACTAATGACTAGAGAATGTATAAAGAAACATGTACAAACTTTGAAAATTCCCCTCGATTTGTTTTATTTTCTCTTTTTCTCGGTTCAAATAGCCGTAGTCATACCTTTCCTTCGAGGTTTTTCTCTTTCGTTTCACCTAATTCCCTCACAGGAGCCATGTTTCCGCAGCAAATGGACCAGGTGCTGCTCCACCCGACGCCACGGGAAGGATACTACGTGGTGGAGCTCAATCGTAGTGTCTGGGTCGTTCCGAACTACTACATCAACCTGACTCCGATCGGAACCGGAGCCTACGGAACTGTCTGGTGAGTTTTGAAACCTCGCCTTGCACAAAGACGGGATTCGTTTGCAGTGCTGCGGAATGCACTCGCTCCGGGACTCGGGTCGCCATCAAGAAGTTCAACCGTCCATTCCAATCGATAATCCACGCTCGTCGCACATACCGCGAACTTCGACTGCTCCGATGCATGCGGCACGAGAACATCATCGACCTTCTCGACGTTTTCACTCCGAACGAGAACGTCAACGAGATCGACGACGTTTATTTCGTGTCGATGCTAATGGGCGCTGACCTGTCGAACATCCTCAAGATCCAGAGACTCAACGATGATCACATCCAGTTCCTCGTCTACCAGATCCTCCGTGGTCTCAAGTACATCCACTCGGCCGATATCATTCATAGGGATCTGAAACCCTCGAATATCGCCGTCAACGAGGACTGCGAGCTGAAGATTCTCGACTTCGGACTCGCGAGACAGACCGATTCTGAAATGACGGGATACGTGGCGACGAGGTGGTACAGAGCTCCGGAGATCATGCTCAACTGGATGCACTACACCCAGACAGGTTGCTTTCTTCTTTTCCGACCACCAATTTCATCCATTCCTTTTGCAGTCGACATCTGGTCCGTCGGCTGCATTCTTGCCGAACTCATCACTGGAAAGACCCTCTTCCCAGGATCTGATCGTGAGTTTCCCCTTGTCGATCCGCCAAGTCCTCTCTTTCCCTCTCTTCAGATATCGATCAACTGACTCGGATAATGTCTGTCGTCGGCACTCCGGATGAGGAGTTCCTGAAAAAGATTTCATCCGAAGAAGCTCGCAACTACATCCGAAACCTTCCGAAAATGCCACGTCGTGACTTCAAGCGTCTCTTCGCTCAGGCCACTCCCCAGGCCATCGATCTTCTCGAGAAGATGCTCCACCTGGATCCTGACCGTCGACCTTCCGCCAAGGAAGCCATGGAGCACGAGTATCTTGCTGCGTATCATGACGAGTCCGACGAGCCGATCGCTGAGGAAATGGCGTTAAACGACGACGTGAAGGCGGACACGATCGACGAGTGGAAGAAGATCATCTGGGACGAGATATTCGACTTCCAGGTACTAACACACCCAGAGACGGTAGTGTCTGATCGAAAGAGAGCGTTTACATCGAAAGTCATGGAAACCGGTTCATACCTTGTTATGATAAGGTGTACTGTACCGTCTACATACGTCGAGAGATACGAGACGGGCACGGGTCTTTGATGCCGAGTACAAAGATCTAACATGAAAGCCAGAATACATTCCGATCATGAATCTCGGTCCAGCAAGCAGCGAGCTACTATTAAACAACTTAGGAAATCGTGTAACATTCCGTCAGAAATATTCAGACGATGTCATTACACCTGCGTATCACAACAGTCGCTTTCCTAAACATGGTGGTCGGAGAAGACCGGTCGTGTTGAGACCATTCAAATAATGATCCATGGAAACAGTGAGGAGTGATTCAAAAAGACACACTCGGTTCTTAGTGTCGCATTCCCTTTTTAGTGCGAGACAACCCCCTTGAACTCAGCTGTTATGAAACTCGCCGATAAGGAGAGGTGATTCAGCACGGGGGTTGAGCAGGCTCTCGGAGTGAGTCACTTTGAACCTCGAGAAGGTTGATTCTCCGCAACTGTGCGTCTCGAAAGGGTAGTCGAAACGAAAAAGAAGACGTCTCGCCAGACTTTCCGCAGTAAGGCACAGTGTGATATTTGAACGCTTAGCTGACGGGTTACGGTAGCCGTCGTCCTCACAAGGAAACCGTTTCGATGAACAAAAAACACTGTCCCCAGACATCATGCCATTTCCTCCTTTCAGAAGACAGTCACATTCACCGACGACGGAGAAGACGAGGAGGAAGACAAGATGGAGTCGTAGCCCCGCCCACTTTCCAGCCGCCCTCCTCGATTCATGTGCTATTTCTCTACTCTCTAACCACAAAAGCGAGGAGACCGTAGCCGGCCGCATCGCTTATAAACCGTTCCCGTTTCCTGTATCCCCATCAGATATTTTTATGCCTTCTGATCTGCTAGGTGCTCGTTCCGACTCCTTCATTACTTACCCTTCACCCAGCTTGTCCTATCTTCTCACTTTTCCCCTTCAATTCCTATTTTGGGGGACCACCTGTTCGCACTCTCTATTTACCTTCTTGATGTACTTGATTGATAAAATAAATCAGTTTCAGCCTGACTATTTTGACGTTTCTGTCTCGTCGTCTCGGCTCGAAAATGCATTCCATTCGGTACTTTTGGGTCTAGACGCGATAGACAAAACACAAAAAAAGTGGAGGGACTCTGATTTCACGTGTCTCAAAAGCTTCGGAGAGTTGAATCTAGCAGAAGTAGTGATTCTCTCGTTCCTCTTCAGAAAGAAGCCTCGATGATTTGAGCCCCCGACGTTCGTTGCCCGTTCGGCGGCGGCTCCTTCCTGTTGTGCCCGACGCCCTGTTTATGTGTTTATGTTATTACGGTCAGAAGGGACCGCAAATGAATCACGAGTATGGGGATGACGTGCCAGGCCCCGCCCCTTTCTTTCTTCCTTCTGCCAACTGCTTTTTGTGACTGATAAGCGTTATAAAACGAGCCCCGCCGGGGGAATGTCCATCAGTCACTCTCTTCCAAATTCCCATTGTTTGCCGCCTCCTAATCTGCTCGCATTACTCGTTCATTCCTTTCAGATTGATATGCTCTTACTGATTTTCACTGCCTCCTTTGTTCTCGTAGCTGCTTATTTGTACAGTTGGTGGACGAAACGAGAGAGAAGACAAGTCGAATTGCGTAAAGTGGTCGAGAGGAAGCGAGCCGAAAGAGCCGAAAGTGTGCGGTTCGCAAGGGAATCCTCTCTGAAATTGGACATTGAAACCAGAAATAAGATCGGTTCCCTCGATTATTCGGAATTGAAAGGCGAGTTTTCTGTGACTTTGCGAGTCTCTTTTCGCCGATAAAACACGCAGGAAAACTACCGTTATCAGTGAAATTCTGACAATTTTAATGAGCTGATTCTTCCAGAAGGACTCCAAAATGGCTCCATTTCGTGCATCGACGCTCTCCGAACCTACTACCACAAGGCGATCGAGGCAAACGAGAAGACGAACTCGGTGTGCATGTTCGTGAAGGAGGCCGAGCAGTGGGCCACTGAATGGGACGAGAAGGCCAAGGAGGCCGGTTTCGAGAAGCCCGCCCTGTTCGGAATCCCGATGTCTTTGAAGGAATGCGTGCCTCTGGAAGGCTACGACCAGACACGTGGATTCGTTCAAGACACCTTCCGACCTACCGAAGAGGACGCCGTCCTTGTGCAACAATTGAAGAAGCTCGGAGCCATTCCGTACGTGCAAACCAACGTGCCCCAGTCGCTTCTCAGTTACAACTGCTCGAATCCCGTCTTCGGACGAACTAACCATCCGATGGACAAGAACAGAACTTCCGGTGGATCTTCCGGAGGTGAATCTGCGCTCATTTCTGCTGACGGATCACTTCTCGGTATCGGAGGAGACGTCGGAGGATCCATCCGAATCCCGTGCGCCTACACCGGAACCACTGGAATCAAGCCTTCCCACCTGAGATTTTCGCATCGCGGAGTCTGCGGATCTGTTCCAGGACGTCCTCTGATCAACTCGAACGACGGTCCTATGTCGAAGAGCGTCGAGACGAACGTCGACTTTCTGCGAACTGTCTGGGCCGACACTTGGATCACCGAGCAGGATCCGTACGTGCCGCCGGTAACGTGGAACGAGGAGCTCTACTCGAGCGAGAAGAAGCTGAAAATCGGTTACTACACCGACGACGGCTGGTTCACACCGACTCCAGTCTGCCAGAGGGCCGTCCTAGAAGCTAAGCAGATCCTCGAGGACGCCGGACACACCCTAGTTCCGTTCCGTCCCCCGAGAGTTCCCGAAGTGCTGCTCATGTTCATCAGAGCTGTTTGTGTCGACGCTGGAAAGTTCCTGTCCAGAAAGCTGATGAACGACATCATCGACCCTCTCCTGTACACTCAAGTCGTTCTCTGGATGGTCCCGGTGCCGCTTCAGAGATTCCTCGCTGGCATAATCAAGGTGTTCTTCCCGCGACTCGGCACTCTCATGAACTCGATGACGTTGAGCACCGAAGAGCTCCGACGCACTTATGCGGACATCGAGGCGTACCGTAGCGAGATGGCAGCTCTGATGATCGACAAGAAAATCGACGCCCTTCTGTGTCCCGTCACGGTCACTCCCGCACTTCCGCACGTCATCCCTTCGAAGCTCTTCGCCGGAACTAGCTACACTGGCATCTTCAACCTCCTCGATTACGCCGCCGGTAAGATTTGTCTTCACGAAATCCCAGATGAAGGTTAATCTCAGGATCCGTGAACGTGACGCACGTGACAAAGCAAGACGAGATGGACCTGGAGGCCGACTACGAAGCTTCGGATCCGTGGTACGCGCTGGCAAAGCAGCACTCCCGCGGCACCGTCGGCCTGCCGGTCGGAGTGCAAGTGGCGACTCCTCCATACCGCGAGGAGACGTGCCTCCGTATCATGCGACAGATCGAACGCGCCGTCACCGGAAAATAATGTCTCCTTTTTTCCCTCTTTCGCCTCCCGCATAATTCGTCTCCACGGTTCCTTTTCTGTTCTTTGGTTGTGTTCTAGTTGTATGAAAATGAAGTGAAGCCCCCCACGAATCCACTCTTTTCCCTCCCTTTTCATCGAAAATGCAGTCTTCCGTCGAATCGATAGGGCCCCGAAGCGTGAGAAAAACGAGAAATATCAGCGAGATGCGAGAGTGTCTGCGGTCTTTTCGGCCGACGGATTACATGTTTGCCGGCTGTTACAAACTGTTTGAACTTCCCGAAACTTGACGGCTTTCGAGGCAAACAAATCGATTTTATCTCCCTTTTTCGATTCGAACCGTTATTCTTATTTATTCAGAAAAAAATGGATCGTTTTGATGCCTCAATTGGCACAATGAATCAGCGAATATTCAAACAGTTTCGAGGGAAGTCCTGAAAAGTCGTTGAGCACACACACACACACTCAGAGACCTCCCCCGACCCAATTTATTTGCCCCTCGCCTGTCTATTCCTTCGAAATCAGTCTTTGAATCGCACTTTCTGTTATTCCCCTGTTCCCGATCACACAGAGATCCACTCTTTTCTCTGTGAACTTTTGAGACAAGTAGGCAGGCAAACAGTGTTCCCCCCTCTGGTACAGTAATCCCTTTGAAACTTGACCTGGAATTCAATTGGTTTCACCCGGATGGCCCTTGGAAAACGGAAGGAAACCCGATCTCTCTCTCTCCCTCTCAGCACCTTTGTCGTGAACCGAGAACCGTGACAGGCGAAGACGCGAAATCTCGTGATTTCTCGCCTGAAGACGTCGAGGCAGTTTGTAGTGACAGATGTATTGTGTCCCGTGACTTGTCACTTCACAGTCCGAATCTTCGCCGGAGCCGCCCTTGTTTGTCTTCTGTCGGCATGCGCCAAAGAAAAAGTGCGCTGAAATCACAGGAATGGCCTATAAAAACCTTTTTTATCGCATCTTTTTCTCGCCTTCAACTTCCTCCTCTATTTTTTTCGCCGGAATTCCTTCGTTCAAGATCTTTCTTTACAGCTTCATGCTCTTCTACGTGCTCCTTCTGCTCCTCGGAGCAGTCGCCTACTACTTTTACTTTGAGAGTAATCGCAAAAAGGTACAGTAGGCTTTCTTCCGATGGCCAAATGGACACTGCTTTCAGATCAGAGAACTTCTTGAAGTGGTCGTGCAGAAGAGAAGGGAGGATCTCGCAAAGAACGTGGAGGCGGCGAGGAATTCCGGAGACAAAGTAGACGTCGCGAGGAGAGAATGGATCGGAAGTCTGGACTTTGAGCAGCTGAAAGGAGAGCTCCAGAGGGGCCACGTGTCGTGTGTCGAGGCAGTCCGCACCTACTTTCACAAGGCAGTGGCGGCGCACGAGAAGACGAACGCAGTCACGAGTTTCATTCTGGAGGCCGAGCAGTGGGCCGAGGAGCTGGACGAAAGAGCAAAAGAGCCGAGCTACGTGAAGCCGGCGCTGTTCGGAATCCCGCTCTCGCTGAAAGAGTGTCTGAAAGTGAAGGGGTACGATCAGACAAGAGGATTCGTGCAGGACGCCTACAAGCCGGCCACGTCGGATTCCATTCAGATCGAGCACTACAAGAAACTGGGTAGGCGAGTGAGAGAAAGAGAGGATGAAGTAGAGTCTGTTTCAGGAATGATTCCGTTCTGCCAGACGAACGTGCCGCAGTCCCTCCTCAGCTACAACTGCTCGAACCCGCTATTCGGAACGACTACCAACCCCTTCGATCCGACTCGCACTTGCGGAGGCTCATCTGGTGGCGAAGGAGCGCTCATCGGGGCCGGTGGCTCTCTTCTGGGAATCGGAACCGACGTCGGGGGCTCTGTGAGAATCCCATGCCACTTCACGGGAACTGCTGGGCTGAAGCCTTCAAAGATGAGGTTCGCCCATCGCGGAGGAGGTGCTTCCGTGCCTGGAAAGCCATTGATCGATGCGAACGACGGTCCGATGGCACAGGACGTGAAGACGAATGTGGAGTTCCTGAGAAGTGTGTGGGGCGACATCGACTTCCAATCGGACAGGGACCCCTACTGTCCGCCTGTCCACTGGAACGAGTCGCTCTATTCGAGCGAAAAGAAGCTGCGTGTCGGCTACTACATCGACGATGGATGGTTCACGCCGACTCCAGCCCTGCAGAGAGCCGTGCTCGAGGCGAAGAAGCACCTGGAAGCGGCCGGACACACCGTCGTCCCGTTCTTCCCTCCAAGAATGACCCAAGTGATGCAGTTGTACTACAGAGCAGTGTGTCTGGACGGCGGACAGTACGTGCTCCAGAAGCTGCTCAAGGACCTCATTGAGCCGACGATCCACTTCCAAGTCACCCTCTGGATGGTGCCCGTCTGGGTGCAGCGCTTCCTCAGCTACCCCGTTTCTCTGATTTTCCCCCGTATGGGAGTCCTCATGACGGCACTCACGAGAGACACTTTCGGTGAGAACACCTGCTTTTAACTTTCCCCAATGCACACTTCAGAACTGAGAGAAGCGTACGCCGACATCGAGTCCTACCGAGAGGAGTTCGTCGAGTTGATGATGAAGGACAACCTGGACGTGCTGCTCTGTCCCGCCTCCATCATGCCTGCTCCGCAGCACGACGTGCCCTCGAAGGTCGTCTCGGGAGTCAGTTACACGTGTCTCTACAATCTGCTCGACTACGGAGCAGGTATCTAATCCTGATGAAATCATCGAACAACCCCCGAACGGTTCGCTTTCAGGAGTCGTTCCCGTGACCAAAGTGAGCAAAGCGGACGAGGAGAAGCTGATCAACGAGTACCCGGAGACGGATAAGTGGTACCAGATCACGAAGACGGCGACTCGCGAAGCCGTCGGAATGCCCGTCGGAGTGCAGGTCGCCGCTCCGCCATTCCGCGAGGAGGCCGTTCTTCGCGCCATGCGGGAGATCGAAATCGCCGTCACCGGGAAATGAGAATCGTGTTGACTCTTGTTATCAGAAAGAACCAATTGTAAAGTTTAATTGCCCATAAAAGAAGTCATCGTTTAGTGGAGTGCCGCCCTCTTGCAGATGAATGCTCTCATGTCGATCTGTGCCACGTTGTTCCAGCGTGTGTCCTCGGTGTTTCTATCCTCGTGTGGGTCGGCAACTAGCTGTAGAGGAAGTAATAAGAAAAGAGGAAGTGACCGAGAGCACCGACCGAAGTCCACCACTCCTTGTTCATGTTGTTCGGCTCGCCGTCTCCCCAGTTCAAGTAGTTCACCTCCGTCCCGTCCGTCCACTGCCACACCGAGTTCTGATAGATCAGCCCGATGAAGACCTGGAAACAATTACTGTGAATAGCAATCGATTGAAGCTCACGTCGTCGTTGTGGCTCTTGTCCTTGTTGGTGATTCCAGCTTTCGAGAGGTCTGGAATGTAAGTGTGGAGCGGTCTGCGATTTTGAAGACGTCACTCACCGACGAGGAATTGGTTTTCCGTCTGCGAGTGGATCGATGCGAGATCTCCGCCGTCGGCCTGACACGAACTGCGCGCGTCGTTGAAGTTCGTAAAGCGAGTCGTGCTCTGAAAGTCGAACATCATAGCGAGGGATCGGTGTCTGTCCCGAGTACCTTAGTCACGCGCACCCTAACTGACGCGAGGCAGTGCCAAGGGCCAGCTGAGCGGCGAGAACTGTCTTTTTCTCACACAATACACACAAATACACTCTGGTTCACTCAACAATCACTTTATTGAGCAACCTGCGTAATTACAACACAAAAGGGATACAAAATGCTGAAAACGGCGGGAGATGCAGCTCCAAAACCGTGCAGCAGTCAGAAAAACAAAGTCTAAAACTAAACTGGATTTCGAAAACCGAGGTGCGCGCCGTGCGCCAAGGCGCGCGGCGGGCGTGTCAGTCAAGTGCTTGCGCACTTGCGGATACCGAAGCAGAAGGGATTGAGGGTTTCTCCGACTGTGAGAATGGACTATTCAGGGCGACGTCTCGGGTTTTTCAGCGCAGCACACCCGAATGGGACATCCCCGTCCTCTTCCAGTCCGCCCTCCCACATTCTGACCATCCTCCAACTGAACCTTAGCACACTCGGAATTCTCAGTTAATAATCACAACAGAACATAATTAGAAACATCTACTCTAAACGGGTATTCTTACTACGTCTTAAACAAAATTCTACACGGATCTTACACTAGCGATTGGGAGTCTCAAGTACTTATAATAACTATGGCACTTGGGGTGAGTGGAACAATAACAATAAAAATGCAAACAGCTCGATGAATTACTTAAACTAACGCGTTCGAGTCCAGCGCTTCCTCCATCCGTGGGCGTCTCCTCTTCAGCACACCAGTTCCCACGATCTCGTTTCCAATCGACTGCTCCTCTGCTTGCTCGGTGTCTTCCTCCTTCCTTTGCAACTCTGCCACACCCCTGGTGCTCGGGTCGAATTTTTCCACCTGTGCCAGATGTACAGTTCGCGGCACGCTTCTTCCTCCTCCTCCTCCTCGGGCTCGAGTGGTGGTCTCCGGCAGTGTGACAAAACGGCCGTTGATCGAGTTCCGTCTTCTTGCATCTCTTCTTCTTCTCGTCCTATTCCATTCTCCCTGCTTCTGCTCGTCGCATCCCGACTTTTCTATCAGCTTCCTTTCTTCGTCCACCACCGCATCACGTCGTCGTTCCATTCCGATCGATTCTTCCGGCGTCTGCTCGTCGGCCACCGGCTCTTTCATCTCCTCTTCTTCATTTGCCACAGCATAGCCGAAACTTCTGCTATGCCCATCCCCCTCCTTTTGTAGTGGGCCTTCTGGTTTTCTTCCTTTCTTCACTTGCACTGTCGTGTCCGGCATTCTCATTCTCGGAACTCTTTCTTTCACGAAGCTCGGGCTCACCTGTCGCTTCTTCTCTCCGAGATTTTCAGCTTCTGCAAGTTTGCTTTTTCTTTCGCATTCTGCTTCGCCGGTCTGTCTCACCTCGAGCTCCCCACCGGGCATCTCCTCTTCCTGCTGCTCATTCACCTTTTTCCTTCGTTCATCTTCGGCAACATCTTCTCTTCTCAACTGACTCCCCCAATCTTTCACTTTTTCCTCTTTTTCTCTTTCTTTCCATGCTGCCTCCACTTCCTGAGCATCTCTTTTCTGGAGCGGTTTCTCGTCACTTCTTTCTCTCAGTTCAGTCTCCGTCCTCTCTTCTTTCACTTTACTTTCCTTCACCTTCAATTCTCTAATGACGACGTCATCCCACTCAGCGGTGGCTACTACCGTTCCTTTCTTCAGGCACACCGTCTCTTTTTTGTGGTTTGTCACCTTCATTACCACTTTTCCTTCTTCGTCCATCCGACAGATAGCTGATATCACCTCCTCTACTTTAGGACTTATCAATACTGCCTCCTCCTTCTCTTCTATCAACCCTTCCACCTGCGCCTCGATCATGACACTCGCCTTTGGCGTCAGGTAGATGTCTCGCAACAAAGTGACTTCTCTCGGCTCCTCTTCGAATTTCATAACGATTCCCAGAGCTGCGAAGCCGTTTCTACCAAGTATGATGGATTTTCTGGAGATTTTCGCAATGTGGAACACCACTTCTCTCGTGCGCGTTCCCAGTGCCGTCTTCAGCTTCACCACATTGACTATTTCTACCGCCTGTCCATTTGCCGTTTCGAATGTCTTTCTTTCCGGCTTTTTCACTGTCACTTTCCTGCGCCATTCTGCTGAGTTCTCTTCTAGAATTCGCTTCCATGCGCTCTCTCCGATCACCGAAATGAATGATCCTGAGTCAATCAAGAATTCTACATTAGCTCTACCAAACTGTCCTTTTTCTTTCATACCCGATTCCTCTCCCTCTTTCAGCTCGATAACTAGCACTGCGTCTCTTTCTTGCTGTACTGGCTCTTCTGTTCTCCACATTCTCCTTGGTTGCGGGCACCTTGGCGCGATGTGTCCGTTCTCGTTGCAGTTATAGCACCGAATCTTCGAGCAGTTCGCCAGATGATACTCTCGCCCACGGCACTCTGTGCACGGGAATTCACAATTTGTCTGCCTTCTTCTCACGTCGTCACTCAGATACTGTCGGCTTTGCTCTTCTGCTCTCTCTCTCGGCTCATTCGTCTGCGGATTGGCATTCCACCTGCTTGCCCCTCTTCCCTGTGCCTGCCCATACTGTCTCACTTCCTTCTCTTTCCACGCACCTTCTTCTTTTCTTTTCTCCTCGGCTCTGTCCTTCCCACGTTCACTTTCCTTCTCCTTGTCTCTTTTCCTCTTTTTCTCGTCATTCTCTCCCACCTCTAACCGACTCATCAACAACTTCACTTGCTCATAGTGCTTTTCTTCCGGAACTCCCAACAGACTACTTTCCACAATGTACATGAGGTGTTTGTCTCCTCGAAGCGCGAGCATTAATTTCGCTGTCTTTGCGGACGATAGCTCGTCTGGCGGTGTTCTTCTGAACGCGCGCCTCGCTATCTCATCGATTTGCATACAATACTCTGCGAAAGTTTGGTTTTCTGCTTTCCGGAGTATCTCCCACTGTGTCTTCGCTTTTCGCGATTCATCTTCTCTCGACACTCTTAGCCTCGCGGCGAGCGTCTTCACCATCTCCTCCCACGTCTCCTTCTTATACTCCGGAATGCCCCTGTATACCCGCAACGCTTTACCCCTCAGGTATTTCGATTCGAGCAATGTGAGCTTCTGTTCCGTGGTGAAGCAGCTGAATTTGATCGAGAAAAGTTTCGCGAAGGTGGACAGCTCTTCTTTTCCTTCTTCCCCCGAAAACGGTGTTGGCTCTGGCGCGACAGTTGCCATCATCATTTGCTGCCACGGCGTGCACTCCCTCCTTCTTTCCATCTCTCCCCAACCTCTTCTACTTCTGTCTCTCTCCTCTTCCATCAACTCCGTTTCTCCCTCTGATTCTCCAGCCGTCATTTCTTCTGTCTCCTCGTGCCACGCTCGTGCCCTCTCTCTTTGCTCACCTTGCACCGAGTTCGTGTCGTCTCCGAGTGTCCCCGGCTTGCCGACTCGCTTCGCTCCACGATATCGTTCTTCCAGTGTCTGGAAGACCATTCTCGTTCCTCTTTTTTCTTCTCTCTTCTCCTTTTCCTCACCTGGCCTCATTATCTTGTTGTCCGTCAACAATCCTCGGACGTGCCGCAGCTCGTTCTGGAGCTTCTCTTTCTCCATCTCTTCCTTGGCCGCCTTCGCCCTTTCCTTCTCAATCTCTTTGCGCAGGTGCAGGATTTCCATCTTCATTCTCTTCTTTTCCTCCTGACTCAGTCGTTCCGCCTGCAATTCCATTTTCATCTTTTCTTTCTCTTCTGCCAGCTCGTACACGAGTTGTAGCCTCTGCTCTAACTCTTCCGCCGTGTCGCAATTGTGTGCATACGCAGTTGCTGACATCTCTCTCTCCCTTTTTTCCTTCTCCTCTCTACTCCTCTGCATGGACCGTACTAGTCCGGCCATTTCCTCCATCTCCTCTTCCTTCCATTTCATCTCGCTCTCCATTTCCTCTTCCCTCTTCCTACTTTCTTCCAATGTTCTTGTCAGCGGCTCTAGCATAAATCTCGCCTGCGCATCGGACACGTTCGCCAGCCTTTTTGTGTGCTCTATTACTTCTAGCACTCTTTTTTCGGCTCTCACCTGCGCCTTCTTCTTCTCTTCCTTCCGCATCCTTTCCTTTTCTTGCTCTTTCCGCGCTTTATTGATTTCTTCTGTCGAGCTTGTCGACATTTCCATCGCAGCGTCCTTCCCGACGTCTCCTTCCTCTTCTTCCGGTCTTTCCGCTTCTTTTCTCCTTTCTTTTCGCTCTTCCTCGGCGATTCTCTCCTGTTCGTGCTCGTGCTCGCGTTCGTGTTCGTGTTCGAGCGCCATTTCTGGAAATTTGTCACTTTGTCTCTTTTCTTTTCTTTTTTCCGACGGATTATGACTTTTTCCTTTTACGAGCACGCGCTTTTCCTCACTGAGTGGCTCTTTCACCACTTTTTTCTCTTTTTCTTCGAAAATTCACCGATTGTCTAGAGGCAATAATCGATATTTTTGCTTCGGTTTCCCTCAGCCTTTTTTCGACGATTCTCACTTTTTCTGCGGCACTATTCGCTCGACAAGTCGAGGGAAAAGTCCGTTTAATTTTGTTCGGCCCCCAAGTCACGCGCACCCTAACTGACGCGAGGCAGTGCCAAGGGCCAGCTGAGCGGCGAGAACTGTCTTTTTCTCACACAATACACACAAATACACTCTGGTTCACTCAACAATCACTTTATTGAGCAACCTGCGTAATTACAACACAAAAGGGATACAAAATGCTGAAAACGGCGGGAGATGCAGCTCCAAAACCGTGCAGCAGTCAGAAAAACAAAGTCTAAAACTAAACTGGATTTCGAAAACCGAGGTGCGCGCCGTGCGCCAAGGCGCGCGGCGGGCGTGTCAGTCAAGTGCTTGCGCACTTGCGGATACCGAAGCAGAAGGGATTGAGGGTTTCTCCGACTGTGAGAATGGACTATTCAGGGCGACGTCTCGGGTTTTTCAGCGCAGCACACCCGAATGGGACACCTTGTAGCAGAAATCAGTCTCATCGTACCACGTGTATCCGGAAGGGCAGTGGCTCGGAACTGCAAATAATGAGAGAGAGTTTTAAATAGTGAGGGAACTGCTGTACTCACTCTGGACTGTGGGGCACGTCGGAGAGACGGAGGACGAGTAGGAGCAGACGAACGGCAGCTGGGCGGTGCAGTTGGCAGTGAGCCACTTGGCGGTGCCCGTCTGCAGCTGCATACAGGCGGTCGTTCCCTGGGCACTCGGCTCTCCGACACGGTAGTTCTGATAATCGAACGAGGAGCCATCGGTCCAGTACCAGTTAAGCGGGTTCGTGACGTCTGGTGCCGTGGTCTTCGCTCCGAGCCACGCGGATCCGTCAAAGTACCTCTGCGCTTGACTCGAGACGAAAGTGTTGTCGATTGTGTTGTGAATGGAGACGAGGTGGCCGTTCAGCGTGGCGCAGATCGCCTCAGCACTCTGGAAGTCGACGGCGGTGCGGAAGAAAGTGAGACATCTGGAATTCGGACGGTACGGATGCGGTGGGAGGGCGACGTCACCTGCTGCCGCTCGATTGAAAGACGGCTCCGGGACCGCATTGGGCTGAAACCGAAGAAGCAGAGAAGAGAAGGGAAGAGAGAAGTAGGAGAATCATCGTGGGAAACGACTGCCGCTGATAATGAGCCACTTCTTTTATAGTGCCTCTTATCATTTCGTAGTCTATTTCCTTGAGGAAATTGAGCCGTCACGGATATACACGAGTGCAGATAAGGAATTCGTGACTGTACTATGGCCCTCCTGAACTTCCGAGCTCTCATTCCAGTTCACGACATTCGCGTGAAAAATAGGGATTCACGTGACCCTTGATTAGTAGGTTACACGTTGCAAATCGATGAAAGTGGAGTCTGGAGGGTTTCGGACACAAAACGCCCTGCGAATGTCGTCGTTGCTGTGAGTTTCTCTCGTTTCCCACTTTTCGGAACATCCGTCTGACCCAGATCGATTGTCTTGCTGGCACTGTGCAGTTTTCTTTCCGTCCGCTGCCATCTCGTCGCCATTTCTTCGGCGAACCACGATGATATCATGAAAGAAAGCCGGGTAATTCCAGACGTCTCTTCATCTGAATCTCCACCTTTTCAGCTCACTTTCGTCTCTTTCACCGCTTCTTGGTGTCCTTTTTCTCGAAAACTCCTGGAAACTTTCACACAAGCGGCTCTCGAGTACAAACAAAAGTATCCGGACCGAAAGACGATCTGGGGCAACGTGGATTGCGTGTCAGAAGAGAGTCTCGGCGACCGCTACCACATTCAGAAGTACCCGACGATGAAGGTGTTCTTCTACGGACACATGATGCACGAGTATCGCGGATCGCGGCAGATCCAAGCACTCATCGAGTACGTCGAGCGGATGGAGAACACGACGGGCCTCGTGCATCTGAAGGAGGTGGAGAGCGTGACGCAGTGGCAGACGGCTCTCGACCCGAAGAAGGGCACGCTCATCGTCTGGTTCCCGCGCAACTCGCCGCCCTTCGAGCTCATCCTCAAGGCGGTCGCGCTGATCCACGACCAGTTGACTGTAGTCGTGCCGTGGCAGAGCCAGCTGCTGGAGCACGAAGAGCACAAACTGTGGTTCTCGCTGGACGGAGAACATGTGCAGGAGTTCCCTGGCGACGTCACCAGTTTCAAGCAAATCGTCGAGTGGGTCAAGCTGAAGTCGATCGGGATGGTGAGAGAGCTCACTTACGAAAATGCAGAAGAGCTCGTGGAAGACCGTAAGCCGATGCTCATTTTGTTCCGGGACAAAGAGGACACGGCAGTGGAAGTGAAGTTTGTGGAGACGGTGAGAACCAGGGAGCAGGAGAAGGAAGGACGGCTGAGTTCTTGCAGATCCGACGGGAACTCAACGAGACTCTGCTGGCGGCGATCAATCCACTGCTGGCGGACGGGAAGGTGATGGCGAGGGTGCTGAACCACTTCGAGCGCACTCGTCTTCCCTTCCTCATCATCGATCAGTTCGTTCATTCGTACCCTTCGCCGTGGGAAGGAGACGAGATATTCGCTGAGGGAAACATCCTGAAGGTTCTCCCGTTTTCCTGTTTCTTCACTCCTCAAATCGCTTTTCAGTTCGTTCTCGACCTTTTCAACGAAAACCATCACAAAAAACTGCATCGGAAGGTGGAGGAGTTGCTGATGAAAATGCTCGAAGAGACCGGTCAAATCGAGCAGAAAGCGGTGAAGCAGCCCGAAGGAGAGAAGCGGGAGAGCCTTTTCAACAAATTGCAGCCGGCCGCCAATCGGTACTCGTTCAAATCGGAACTCTAAATCGCTTTTCTCTTCCTCTCGATAAAACTAAATACTGTATTTAATTTTCTCCAAAACCAACTGAAAAAGTGAACTTGTTTTCAACAAAGTGATTAATGACTACTAAGCCGATCGAAGAGAAGATTACAGGTGTTAGCGAGAGAGGGAGCGAGTACCGTAACCCTCTTTCGAAAACTGAAGCTTCCCGAAGACAAGGATTCGGTATTCGTAGTGAGATGTTTGGAATGGAAGTGGTCTCCTGCTCGGAGGGACGACTCGCCTCCTTCCATTTCCTCCTTTCCCCTCATCTCATTTCCTTTCTTTTTTTTATGACGTGGTTCTCCTCCAATCTCCTTTTCTCGCCCTCTCCGCTTTTGTTTTCTTCCTCGCCTCCCTTCCATTTTTCTCGCCCATTGTGCCATCGCACGGAAATAAAGGGTTGCAATCGAATCTTTCTCCCGTTTTCTTGCTCCTTCCATCTTTGTGCGAAAGGCACAAACAAACACAGAATGACCGATTCTTCGACTGTGCACAGAAAGAGAGAGAGAGAGAGAGAGAGAGAGAGAGAGAGAGAGAGAGAGAGAGAGAGAGAGAGAGAGAGAGAGAGAGAGAGAGAGAGAGAGAGAGAGAGAGAGAGTGACGGTGTTGATAATCTCTCCATTCCGTCGTCGAGAGAAACAGTTCGCAGTAGTAGGCGAGAGAGTGCGCAGGTGGCGGAGACGGAGACGTCGAAACGAACAGTGCGCGGCGTTCGAAGGAAGCCAAAGTGTTGTACACACAGCAAAAGAGAGAGAAGGAGGGAACTGTCGGCGTGTCTGGACCCACTCCGATTCGGCAGCTCTCTCTCACGTCTTGTGTGGATTTATCGCGCCAAGGGCGAGAGAGTACGTGGATCCGAGAGACGCAGCCGTACAAAGACTCCCCGTCCAGGCGGCTATGCTGACCTCATTTATTGCATTCATACCGCAAACCGTGCAGTCTTTTTTCCTCTGCATGCTTATTATCGGCGTGACGTGGCACTACTCGGCTCTGTTCGAAATTGTTATTTCCATCCGAGTAGGGAAGTCAGAGATGAAGGCGAAGAAGAGAAAATGCGTTTCATCGGCAACTTTTCACGGTCGGCCCGAAATTACTTGTCGCGAGTACAAACGGCCCCAGAGACGCTCCGTGAAACGAGGAGACACTCTCATTTCGGCGGGCGCCTCTTCGTTTCCTTCTGGCCCGGTCGTCTCAAGGGTATTCAGTGTCACCACTTCAAATCCTGATTCGCTTCTTCTTTTCTCTTCATCGTCGTCGTCGTCCTCGTTTTGTTTTTCCTTCTTCTGGTCGAAGCAGGAGAAGACGTGGCAGAACGTTCCGCTTTTGTTTTCGGCGGCAACTCGTGGGAGTCTGACAAGACTGTGCAAACAGGACACAGCACACCACTTACGGCCAAACAATCGGGGGGCTCTTTCTGCTGCCATCTGACTAGTCTCCGCCCCTCGCCTAGTACTTTTGCTCGATTCATATTCATGAATAGCTTTACAACACAATATCATTCTTCTTTTCAAACACCTCTCCCTTTTAAAGCCGTCGTTCTCCCAATCAAATCGGCGTCACGCATATCATTTTAATGCGCACCTCGCTGTTTCTGTTTGCATTCAGGAGATCCATTAGTTGTCCCTTTCGCGCGAATTCCTGTTTCCCCTTCTATTTCGACGAGTATGCAAGTGCGCCCCTCTGGAATTATCGATGGAGCGTGAATGCAGCGTCGAGAATCAGGTCGCATCGGTTCCACCTACCCTAATCAAATTATCTCATTCGGTGACCCGTTCTCGCCGCTCTCGACCCGCTGCCGCACTCGTTTATAGCCGTCTCGGGAGCTCGTAAACGCCCGCTGTCATCCCCGATTTCTCCTCTTTTTCTGCCATCGAATTCCTCTTTTTCTTCTCTTCAAAGGTCACTCTTCTCACCCAATTTGTCTTCTCCTCCACCCTGCAATTCCATTTCCTTCTCGTTTCTCCCTCTGATTGTTGTGTTTATCCGTACATTTAATCGGTATATAGTTTGCATTATATGCGCGATGAATTGTGGATCGGCGCGAAAGTTTTCGATTTGTTCCATTTATTCGCAGATTTTCACTTTCCGTCCCCTCATCATTTGACTTTCCTCCACTATATGATTAGAATACATCACGTCTTCTTCTTCTTCTCTGCGGGCGGCCACCTGAATTCATTCCAAGACCGCAATATTTTCGAATTCAGCCAATCGAAAACCTGTTTCTTTCTGCTCCCTGACGTTTCTGGAATTTCCAATTACTGTAGCTCTGATACACCAAACCCCACGACAATTTGCACATTCAATTTATTGTTTCTCAAATTTGTTTTTTTTCCTCGTTTCCCCGATCAAATCTGAGATTTTTAGACGGCAATTGCCAGAAAAAGGCCATATTATCTGCCTTCCCGCAATAAATTAAGTCCTCCTTCTCACCCGTCAACTTCGATTTATCGTCCGTGTCGTCGAGATAAGCGTTCATCTCTCGAGAAACAACGCCCTTCTCCCTCCGTCTTTTCTCACCCACGACGGTGACAAGCAAACGTAGAAAAAAGAAGACGTGGAGAAAAGCTGATAACAAGTTGTGTCGTTCCTTATCTGCCCCATTCATTAGACGCACACACTGTGTACTGCCCGTGTTTCTCTCTACTATTTGCATGTGTGTTCGACTCGTCTTTTTGTTATTTCGTCGAAAACAATGAACGAGAAAAGAATAGAAACTGGTTCGAATCGTGTGGAAATTAGGTGGTGCAACTGCGCTCAACCGCACTCCTACAGAACATGTTTTAGTTACGAAATTCAGACAAAGCTGGGAATTCTTCTGGGGATCCTCTCGCGAGTCTCGCAATCTCGCGATCCGATCTTTCTGCTCCCAGTGTCTCTTTGTCTTGTTTTTTCGCGGTTTTCGGTAGTTTTTGTCCTGTCGCTCGGCCAGATTCCATTTCACTTTGGATGCTATCGTTCCACTTCTCTTCTGTTTACATTGACAAATTTAGCAAATACCTTCTTCTTCTTCCTTTTCCCGTTTTCCGTGACTTCCAAGCATTCTGGTATCTTTGAAAAGGATCTCGAGTCTCCCGAGAAGTTGCGACGAGCTCTCTTTATGCTCATCGCGAGCCCATAATTGGGTGCTCCTGGCGACGCAAAGAGCCCGTCTTCTCCTTCTTCGTTTCGCTTCGTTAGGTGCCTCCCGATGACTTGATTACGTCTTCTGGAGGCGGAGGAAGACGTCAGCTGCTCCGTTTGTCTCTCCCAAACTTCCCAATTCAAAAAGTATTCTTCCGAAAAACGGCAGCTCTATTCTTTTTTCCACCCCATTTTCTCGTCGGATTATGTCCTTGAGAACCCCAGAATCTTTAGGAAACTAGCCGTTTTCCCCTTCTCCGTCTCGCAGTCAATCAATTTTCCCCCTTGCTTATCAGCTCCTACTCGTCTCAAAATGAACTGCTTTTCCCGTTTTCTCTCAAAGATTTCTTTCGATTTCCAAAAAAACTCGTCGTTTTTTTTTGGCTGAATAAACCAAAACGTTTGTTTATTGTTTACAAAAAAGAGACTTGCCATCCCTCCTTTTCCCACTTTTAAAAGCGGAAAAGAAGATGCCATGCAGTCGATCGACCCATTTTCGCATTCGAAACCGCGCGAAAAGTAATCGTTCGCATCGCAAATTACCTCCTCGAAGTCGTCTTTCGTCCTCTTTCCGCTTACAAATCTCAACTTTCAGGCGGCCTCTGCCTCAATCGACTCCATTGATTCAATCATTTTATAGGATACGTTTGAAAATTACTATTCAAAGTGAGTCCCTCTTCATGTTTTCAGTCCATTTTCGCAGTTTTCAGATAAAATGAAGAAGCTGAAACGCCGGTTGTCAGCGGCGTTCCGACCAGGAAGTAATAATAATGTGAGCATAACGAGTTCCGGAGGATCTTATTACGATTCGGACTGTGGTGGGTCTTGACACGAAACTCTCGTAACGTCACAAGCAGCTTATCGTTGAACAGAGACTGATTGTGATGAGACACGTGAAAACGGTTTGAAAAAGCGAAAAATTATTGGGTTGGGGGAGACCGGATTACCATTCATAACTGGTTTCGAGAGAAGGGAATCTGAACCGCAGCTGGTCGAACATGAGAAAACGTCAAAACGATTTCAGACACGAGAAGCAACATCGTGATAGGCTACGGCATGATGTCGGCGCCTCTTCACGGACGCACGTGGACACTTTCCGAGTCGATGAGCCACTTGTCCGACAAGAACGGCACGATTCTCGAAGAGTGCAACGTGGATCCGACGGCCTTGCTGCGTGTTTCGAGAGGAGGAACTGCCGGCAGGAGATACGATACCAACGTGTGAGTGTGTCTGGAAGTCTGTTTTTCGTCAAATCCTCCGTTCTCATCGTTCTCAGTGCACTTTTCTTTTCAGAAACTACATCAACGGAATGCACGTACCACCGCCACGCACTCACAGTCTCTACTATCCACGTGGCGGCTACAGTTCCCGTCGAAATTCGTACTACGGATCGCAAGCCTGTGAGTCCCTTTTCACTTCGATTTCGCAACGTCCTCAAAGTACATCTTCTCTTGAAAGTGACCTCGAACAAGACATGGACTCAGTGCTGTCGGTCTCCCCAGATTGATTCCTCTGGGAACGTCATCCCATATCTGACAAGACTGCTTCTGGCACAAACATTTAATTTGCTCATTGAGCAGAGAAAAGCTTCCTCGATCCATTTCAAAATTGTTTTCAAAACAGTACACCTGGAGGCATTCCACTTCGTGTGGGAATTTGCACCTGGTCCCCCGCCACAGGTGTCCGTAACGTGTTTGTACCGGTTCAAACTGACTTCTCCTTCCCTACCACCATCGTCATTTTGTCGGCTGCAGCTGGATTATTCTCCCCGCGGGTCTCTTATTTTCAATTTTCTATTCAGTCGCTGCCGAATAGAGAACAACTCGTGTTTTGTATTGCAATGCCACGTCACACTCCTCCATTCCGTGCGAATGCTACTAGTTTTGTCGTCCTCGTCGTCGTATTTTCCGATTAATCACTATTCTCCTCGTCCTCCTCCTGCTGACAATGGCCAGTTAATTGATACCCACGGTTTCCGATTACCCTTTGTCAGTGGCAGAAAAGGAGACTCCGCCTGCAAGCGCACTTTCGAACGCATTCGAGTACTCTTCTCTTTGTTTACGCGTCTGCCACGATGAGCAACATGTTGCCAGATGTCAAAGAAGCAACTCCTCTTCCCCCCGATTTGCCGATTCTTGTCGCTCGTTGTCTGCGTCTCCCACTTTCTCGGTTAACCTTTCCAATCAGAATAAAAAAAAACACGGTCGTCACATACAGAAGGTTATGAGAAAGTCAAACAACTGCATTTCCATAGTCCGTTGGACATAAACTTATGCAAATCTCCTGGCTGGCCTTCCCGTTTAGTGCTCTTTCCGCGGGCGGGAATTTTATTGTTCCGGTGCACTTGAAGTACTTTTTCTCAGCTGCTGCACACGTGCCCGCTACAGTTTTACATCCCTATTCGGGTGGTCTTCTCTCCGAGAGTAGAACTCATCAGGCCTTCGCTCATTTCCTTCCTTCCGTTCTTCTTCCGAAAGGAAAGAATCCTGGTCTTCTCTGATTACATGCCTCTTCCAGTATCAGTAATCATTTCGTGGCCACTTTCCTCCCCTCCATCCTCGTTCGCATTTCAACTATATCGATCCGATCGCACCCGGTTTTCATAAGTTGAGAAGTATCAAGGCGCATTTCTTTCCTCCTGCCACGCCACGAAATTCCTCTCACATTATATCCGCGCCGAATGTTTCTTTTGTTTCTGCCCGCCTCGAGCCCATTTCAACCTCAACGTTTCCTCAGCTCCGACTTTTCCTCCTGCCAGATTTCGCCCTTTATACTCGACAAATCTTTTTGGAACCGCTCTCGGAAACTGGTTCTGCTTCGAGTTACTCCAGTTTGGCTGTTGTCTATGGTTTTTGGTCAGCTCCTTCTTGAGTTCTTCTGGAGAGTCTTCTGGAATTGACATGAAAACGCGCTGAGATGACGTGCCCCGCAAAAGCGAAACAATGATCACGGACGTATTCGGAATGACGTGGCACTTTCCTTTCATTCTAAGTACCTCCACTTTTCGTTCTGCTTTGCAACCCGCTTTTCCTTCCTTCCCACTTCCCCCGAATCGTGTGCTCTTTCTCTTTCGTCGAGAATGCGTCAGAAGGAGCAGGAAAAGACGCAAATTGTGTTAAGACTCTTCTCCTTTCTCTTCTCGAATCAAATGCGAGTCCTTCGCGAGTACCACCAACAGAATCGCATTCTTCTTCTTCTCCTTCTTTGTCCGTTTGTTTCCGCCGTTCAATATTCATTGAAAGCAGTCGGCCGTCAAAAAAGGTTAGAGGATTACGGGAGACGTCAGGAAGGTTGTTCCTCGTTTCCTTTCCACAAGTATTTCCCTTTCTCCGCCCAATTGTTGTTTTTCGATGCTCGCCACAATGAAAAATGAGGCGAGCGTTATGAAATTAATTAAATTGTAAAAGTCGCGAGATCCGCCTGTTTACTTCCACCCAGATCCCTATCCATTCATTCTTCTTCTGTTTTCAAATTCATTCGATCATTTCTCATTCATAACACGGAAAACGGCGGCTCGCGGAAGCAGCTCAAAGGTGGAAATTGGAGCACGAACGAATTCATAATTGGCGACCCGTAGCGGCGAGCCCCGTAGCGTGTGAGACACATTTCGAATGTCATCTGTGTGTCACCGCTCCCTCGCTGACTCACTCCGCTACCAGTCACTCGTCCTGATTGATGCTCTTGACCTCGTTCCGTCAGTTCGCTAATCTTTTGTTTCGCCTCACGGCCCGTGGACCAGTAACTTTTTATTGGTGTCGTTCGAAGGGCTCCTCTGTGTGGGTGTTACAACGCCCGCCTCGACCGCATGCGGGTGCGAACAGATGCGAGAGGATTGATGTAATAACACGAGTCAATGGCCAGTGATTGGACGACGTCTCCTGCTGCTCTTCCGAGGAAGACGTGTCTCAGTCCCCCAGGGCGTCGCGTTTCCTTTCGGTGCTCGCTCCTCCATCTCGAACTCTGCCACTGAAATTGGCTGCTATTTCGCGCCTTCTCCTCCCACTCGTTCTTCCCGGAGACCGCCGGTAATTATTTGCCGCCGACTCCCTCGCTTTTTTTGTCCCCGTCAGTATTACTATTCAAGTCGCGACGACGACGACGGCACAAACAACAACTTGGGCGGAAAGCTCTACGAGAGACACAAATCTGGCTGAAAATCTCGGGAAGCTGCCCAAAAAAACCAGTCTCTTCAATTCCAGGGCTGTCTCACACTTTTCCATATTCGCGTTGCCATAGCGAAAATAGTGAGCGGCACTATATCTGGGATTAGTTAGCAAAGGGAGGGGGAGAGAGAAAGAAATAGAGGGCCTGGTTTCCCGTGCTGCTACTCTTCTCACCCTCGGCTTACAACACGACGTCGTCGTCGTCTTCTTTCCGTGGCCATTCCCCGCTGCCTCTTGTCGTCTGCGCACCACATCTCCTATCCCGGCTCTCCCTCCCTCGACGTCTGCGTCTCTTTTAATATTCGCCACGAAGAGAGCTCTCCGCGCACGCTATTCATGCGCTAGCTCGTACGGCAGACGGACGGACAACGCCGACGGCTCATTAGAAGTTATCTTTCTCGCAGCAACTTCCCTTGCTCATCTTGTAATTGCCTTTCCGTGCCCTCATCTCGTTTCTTACCAAAAATGCAAATATTTTCTGCAAGATTACTGTAGCGTTTCCGTTCAATCCTCCCCTACCCTATTGATTCTCATAGAAATGAGTCGTGCGGATATCGTACTGCCACGTCATGCGGAAATTAAACCGAACTCCGACGAGACTGAAGCCACGTCATTTTTGTTGCATTTATGTACATTTCGGATAGGTGTCCTTGCCACTTGAAAGCAGGAAAAAAAGAGAAAAGAAAAGCTCGTGAGTTCACCTCCTTTTCTTCCCGATTCATTCGAGCATATAGTGGTTTTTCTTCTGAAGCCTGCATTTCTTATTAGAATCCCCCCGAATGACGTGATAACGAGCGCAAATCTTCTCATCGTAATCATCTCCTATTCCTGATTTTCTTCACCTCGTCTCCGGTTTTGCGTTGAGCTTGCCGTCTTTTCCTTTCGGGAATTAGGAATTCATCGAGACATACATGATATATCCCTCTCTCTCTACTGCCACCCGACTCATTTTTATGCATTCCGAATCTCGGTGCTCCTTCCGCCCACCTCTCCAGGGACTCCTTTTCTCCTTCGAACGTACTTCTCTCTCCCTTTCGTTTTCCATTCTCCAATCCTTCAGCAGTCCTTGTTGGCTGAGTGCATGGCCGCGTACTCTCCGGCCGATTCGACCGCTGAGGCGCGTCTCTTATCGGGTTCCGACCCAATCTCCGAGACCGAAAATCTTCTCGATCTCGCGTATGAAGTGGGCTCCTCTGAGACAACTCGATCCGACCGCGAAAGTGAAAATGACGAGGAGGACGTTGGTTGGGAGAAGGAGAACACGAACCGAAGGATGTGCAAGTCTGCCACTTTCCACGACTTCTGCGACGATTCCGAACACCTGAGAAGGCAGGTTTCTACTTTGCCGGAAGAGGATTTCGATGAAGAAGAGGAGGACGAATTCGAGGATGCCAGTGATCGTCGAGACTTGGATGATTACGACGACGAAGAAGAAGAGGACGATGAGATCGTTGTGGAAGAAGAAGAAGTGACTCCAGATGATATGGTCACCGTTTCCCAAGTCCCGAATGGTGTTTCTGCTCCGTCTGTGGAAGAAGAGAAGAAGAAGGGGAAGAAGAAGCGGAAAACAGACAACGGAATGCGAAAAATGAAGAAAAGCAGCACATTCGCCTCGTTCCTCAACATGTTCGTGGCGAGACGACGTTCCGGAAGAGACTCGAGCGTCCGCGACAGCGAGCGGCTCATGTCCCGCAGCACGTGTCTGTTAAGACCCAGCATCTCGTTGTGTAAGTCTTCCAGTTCGGAGCTTGGTGTGCATTTCGGAGAGATGAAATTCAATACCAGATCTCTCCTTCTTTCGCTGCAAAAGGAATGAGTGACGTAGAGGTTTTGGAAGGTCAAACAAAAAGAAAGGATGTACTTTGGGTCGTTGAGAAGAGGAACCGATGTTCCCGTAATGGGAGCCAATTTGAGGCAGAAAGAAACGAAAGCAATTTTCAGCCGTCGTCCAAGAGTCCATGATTCTGGGCTCAGATGGAGAGAGCGTCGAGGTCTCTCCGTGCACTTCTGACCAAACGCCCACTGGCGTTCCTCCGAGGTTTGTTTGCATTCAGCGTGTTCCAAAACCCATCCCTCTATTTTCAGATACATTGTGAACGTGAAGATGAGGCAAAAGCCGGCGAGAAAGTGGAGTGAGGTACTTTACTTTTCTCACGTTCATACCTGAAAACCTGAAAATCGAGCATATGAGACTCTAGTAATTATCTCTCATTCGAGCGTAATAGCTCTCGTGACATAGAATCAGGAAAAGCGCAATTCAGAGTGAGCCCGTGGGCGAGTAGTAGTCGCAATCTGAGCCGCCTACGTTCTATTTCGAATCCGAGATGATCCGGATATTGAACAGGAAGTCTGTGCGCTTTGATTCGTGACGTCAGAATTCATCTCTCTGAAAAACTTGTTTTCTCTGTCTGGAAAATATAAGAAGCATTGTTCAGGAGGAAATCCAGAAGCGACTCTCACTTCCTGCCGACTTGCGACTTCCGGTCGCCGTTGTCGACAAGCTCAACCGAACGCCGACCCTCGATCAGCCGTTGACAAGAAAGAATCGGAGAGCGTCGTTGAGCGAGATCGGATTCGGAAAACTCGAGACGTACGAAAAGCTGGAGAAGCTTGGCGAGGGCACTTATGCTACCGTATTCCGCGGAAGATCAATTCTGACCAACAAGTTTGTGGCACTAAAAGTGAGGAGCATGCGACATTCAATTAATTCCTTCTTTCGACTTTCGCGTTGTTTTATGGCCTCATCTCGTCTATTCAGGAGATCCGCCTGGAACAAGAGGAGGGCGCTCCGTGCACAGCGATCCGAGAAGTATCGCTTCTGAGGAATCTGCGGCATGCAAACGTCGTCACTCTCCATGACATTATCCACACAGATCGCTTGTTGACACTTGTGAGTTGGTTGTTTTCGACAGAAATTCGGAAATGGGCGGGCTCCCGGAACAGCATCTGAATCATCGAGAACAAAACAAGATGGTTTTAGGTGTTTGAATACGTGGACCGCGACCTAAAGCAGTACATGGATTCGTGCAACAATGCGATGCAGATGAACAACATCCGACTTTTTCTGTTTCAACTGCTCCGCGGACTGGCCTACTGTCATCAGAGAAGAGTTCTGCACAGGGACCTCAAACCGCAGAATCTGCTAATCACCGCCAAAGGAGAGCTGAAACTTGCTGATTTTGGACTGGCGCGTGCCAAGTCCGTGCCGACAAAGACATACTCGAACGAAGTTGTAACCCTTTGGTACCGGCCACCCGACGTGCTCCTCGGATCCACGGACTATTCGACACACATCGACATGTGGGGAGTCGGCTGCATTCTGTTTGAGATGATCGCTGGAAGGGCTCTCTTCCCGGGAGGCACCCCCGGAGAGCAGCTGGGGCTCATTTTCAGGTGGGAAACTTCTTTAGAGTCCTTTTCAAATGCATTTCAATAATTTCAGAACTCTCGGTACACCGCGGCCGGATCGGCATCCGACGATATGCGACCAACAGTCGTTCTATCCATATTCCATTCGGCAGTACACTCCGGATCCGCTGTGTCGCCAAATTCCTCGAATTGATGCCCACGGATTCGAGCTGCTTATGAAGTTTCTGCAGTATGAAGGAAGAGACCGGGTTTCTGCTGCCGAGGCCCTCAAGCACCCGTTCTTGAGGACTATTTCTGTCAAGGTAACTATTCGGGGTTTTTTCGACTTCCAATCAGCCTTTTTCCAGTGCTACAATTTGCGCGACGAGCAGTCGGTTCTGGAAGCCGACGGCGTCCACATCGAGCGGGAGCTGCTCGCCGCAGATCACAACCATCTCCACAGCTCGCGTCGTCACCACCGGGGTACACTGTCCAAGGACAAGTATCGGATGCACTCGAGCCACCACACCTAGACACCTTCTCCACCTAGAACTCAATTCCGCCCCTATCTTTCGCCTCTCGTCTCTACTCAAATTGTGTTCAACTCTACGGGTCCGTCAACCAATTCCGATTCGTCGCTCTCCGAATTGTTCCCCTTTTTAACACTATCGAATTGTGGATTGTGCTCTCTTAATAAGTGTTGTGCGACATCCCTTTTCTCATATCCTCTTCACTTTCTCCAACTCCCCGTTGCTCCCCCAGTTATAGATTGATTCTGAATTCGCCGCACATCTTCAGCAGCAATATGATAATATTTTTTCACTAAAGAAATTTTGTTTCCTATTTATTTCCTTTCCCTCTTCCCCTCTTATTGTACACTCTGTGAATAAAACCGACAATCGAATTCAGAAGAATTTACCCCGGAATGAAAAAAGACGAGCAGTTACAAATAAAGGTAATATGCTGAACTTATGCTATTGAGCCATTTACAAAGACATAAAAAGGGAGACGGATCATCACAGAGAAGGCTTTACAGGGGAAAAGAAACGGGTTCGGGGATTCACAAAGAGAGAATAGTTTAAACAGCGAATTGCAATCGGATGAAATAGAAAACACAGTGTTGTACTAATTGACTAATGACCCTGTTCGAGGCGATTCTCTTCCCTCCTAGTCGGACCACTCGTTCTTCTCGTCCTCGTCCTCGTCTTCGTCGCTCGTGTCGTCTATTCCCATGTTCATGCGGCGCTCCTCGAGAGCCTTCGCCAGTGCTCCTGCCAGTCCGCCCATTCCGGCGGCTCCTCCAGTCGTGCTCTTGCGACGTTCTTGCTCGGCAGCTGCATCCACCTGAATCGAGGTATCATTTTTATCAAGCCATTTTGCGAATACGTACGTGTTTCAACTGTGCGCCTTGGCGAATCTGAGCCATCACGTCTCCACGAGCATCTCCTGTTTTCGGGGAATCCGTGGCAGACTGTTGCACAGAACGGAGTTGTTTTCCAGCTTGGATTTCCTGGAATACAAATATTCAAATTTTGGATTTCTCAACCCTTTTTTACAGCGAGTAAATTCGATCTTCCGTTCTGGGCGGGCGGCAAGTTGGCAATAACCGACGGAACACCACCTCCAGACGGCGGCGGAGGTGGTGGAGGCGGGGGCGGAGCGCCGGCTCCAATCGATGGAATTCCGCCGGATGGCATCGGGGGCGGCGGTGGTGGCGGAGGTGGTGCTGACGAAGAGATCGGAGCTGGGCCCGAAGATGGAGGCGGCGGAGGAGGTGGCGGTGGAACGGCATGGGGACGTGTCTCCTGAGGACTCGTGTAACTGGTGGGCGCCTGTGGGAGGGGTCTGGAAGGTGCGTAACCCCGATTGTTGCTAGCTGGAGGCGGAGGCGGTGGACGAGCCGGAGCCAATCCGTGTGATTCGACACGAGTAGGAGGAGGCGGAGCAACAGGAGATGACGAGTAAGATGAGCCGCCTATGGGAGCCGACACCGGGAAAGACGGTTTGTAGGGGCGAATTGGAGTTCTGGAAGGAAGAAGGGAGTGGAGACAGTTTCGCTGAAGAGATACTCACTGATTCCACGATTGTTGGATCGGTTGCGGCGGCGGAAGCGGAGCGGATATCTGCGACGAATCGAGGTTTCCGACGGAGACGTACTTGTCGTAGTTCTTCGCAATATATTTTTTCACGAACTTCTTCTCGTCCTCATTCAAATTGCCACTTTCCAGACCGGCGGCCTTCAGAATGTTTCTCGTCGCTTCGTCCATATCGTCATCATAGACGGTGTTCGAGAATCCGCTGTCCTGATTCCAGCCAACATGTGCTTTGTGTCTGAAAGATGAGAATAAGAAGAATCCCCTAATGATGAGAGCTCACTGAAAATTGGTCGGATTCGAAATGTCTTCTTTCTTGATCTTGATCTTTTTGTCTTTCTTCTTGTTTTTATCTTTTTTCGAAAACCACGAAGATCCACTGCTCACAGCGTTTCCATCTGAACATTGAAAAATTCAATTTTAGAAAAGATCATGTAGATGCGATTTTGGACATCCAGTGTTGAGTGAATAAAACGCACACAAACCTGTTTGAGTGTGTGGGACGGCTGCCATCGTGCCCATCGGAGTGATCCCCTGACCGCCGATGCCCATCGGAGGCCCTCGGATAGTCCCTCCATAAGCCTGCGTGATTTCGAATGGTCGAGTTGGAGTAGATCCGATGCCTGAAGGAATTCCTGATTTACGAAATGTTCCCACAGCCGCCTCTTTGCTCAATCAGTACAATCATGATTTCTGCTGCTCTACAACTCTTTCGTATGCTCTCTGCGGCTCGGCGAGCCGATCAAGAGGGCACGATCGACACTCTCACTCTCTCGTTCTTGCTCACAACATGACATGAACACAAATACGAATTGCTCCGAAATTCGCGCCATCCTCGGCTTCCACCGATTTGTTTGCTTTCCAAATTTGAGAAAAAACAATCTTTTCGGCATTTTCGGAACCAGATTGCGCGAGAACGCAAAGCTATTCGCAGATTATCTCAGTGCCACGTCAGTGACATACTGAATAGTACTGCTCGTTTCGAAATGTTTCCAGAAACTTATGGTATCAGTAACTTTAGTGGATCACGTCAGAGAGAAGAAACAAACCGTTTTGTGTCCTAGTTCCTATTTCTTTCTGGCTCTTCTTGACGAGCCGATGCCTTGCTGGCGGGTGCTCAGGGATCGGTGGCGGCGTTTCCGCTTCGACAGAGGACGGCGTGGCACTGCTGCTCTCCGCACTGTCACTTCCTCCCGAACAGTAGATCGGTTCTTCTTTCTTCGTCACCATCACAGACACTTGCCCATTCGATCGGTGCACCAAAACGGATTCGTGATGAGGAGCCGGATTGGGGTCCATCGAGACAACTGCTTCGTAATCCTCCTCAACGTCTCCAAAGTCTTCTGTGTTGAACACTTTCATGTGATGGCGTTGTGTTTGATACGTGTTGCTGACGTATTCTCCTCGAGAAACGGGCTCATTGGGAAGTTGAAAGCGTACTTTATTCCGTGAGAGAGGAGGAGAGTAGTCGGGATCCGGACTCGGCGCTCTGTGATGGCTATGATCCCTTCGATGTGCTGATCTTTGACGAGGTCGATAAGGTTGCGGGTGTTGAAGTTTTTGTTGTTGTTGCTGTTGATGATAGTAGTAGAATGTGTCGGCAGAGATCGGAACGTAGCATCTTGCATAGTTCTGCCGTCTCGCATAACTTCCCGAAGTTCCATACCGTGTCGAATAAACAGGATCCTGATACTCAGCAGAAGAACTTGTGGAGCTGGAAGAATCGGGTCCTCCATACGAAGAGTAGTCGTTCACGTTGTCGTATTGTTCCATTTCATAGTAGGGATGGTGTCCAGACGGGAGAGTATGACTCCGATGGGCGGTTCGGGGCGAGGCACCCATCGGATCGGGAAAACTGAGACATCCGCCACGAGCGAACCCTCGCTGCATATGGCTAAGGTGTCCGGAAGAGGGAGAGGAGGAGTATATCGAAGCCGCCGCCGAGGAAATCGGTGACGGATTAGACGACACGGCGGAGGGAGGAGGGGGCGGCTGGGCGGCCGGCGGCGGCAGGTTGTGGTACTGATAGCGTAGACGGCCGGCCGGATCCTCGCTCACCACCATCCACATACTTTACGGCTGGAACGGTCACGAATTAGGACAGTCCGAGGCTAATACGTTCGAGAATCGGAAAGCGAGAGTGACATTTATGAGTCGAGAACGACGCGGAAACAGAAATTAGACATTCTGGGGTCGAGAGGTGAATGCGAGAAAAAAAGCGAATTATGGGTTTGATATGGGAAATTTAATAGGAATGGTCGAAAAGGTATAATACCGATGAATTATGGGGGCCACTTTCATGGGAAATAGGAAACGGTGGCGACATCGGTAGGAGAGACGAGACGTTGGAAATCATGAGACAACCTGATCAGGGAGGGAACAGAAAGACGATTTGGAAGCATTTAAAAAGAAAATCTTGACATGTGGGGGGGGGGGGGGGAAGAAAAGCGACGAAGTTATGAACAGCTTTCTCTTTTGATCCTTCCCAATGGCACTTTTCGCCGATCGGCAACCAACGTGTGTTGGACGGAACGTCATAATACACAGGAATATATTGTATACCGTTTCGCCTCTTCACACTGCTTCGTTTCAATTGCGCATCGAATTACACCGCCACGACCACGTCGGTCGGCTGCACGGCTGTGCCTATAGACACTTTCTATCTCTTTCCAGACGGTTTCTCTCTCGTCTTTCTCTTTTATTCATTCGGTTCCAGAATGAGCAGAGAAAGAAAAACAACTCGAAGATAGAACATAATACAGTTAAATTGACCGAAACGAGCTGTGAGAGAGGAGGCGAAGTGTGCACTTCAGCACTTCTCCCCTCACGAGAGAGAGAGAGTAGTTAGGCGGAGTCAAATAGAGGGGCGAGTGTGTTGAACCAACCGGGAGGGGAAACAGGAGGAGAAGAAGAAGAAGACGCCCGCAGTTGGCAGCTTGTACAACAGACAAATTATCCACTCACGGAAAATGTCACAACATGCCAAGAGACAGTGCATTCAAAACAGTTTCACTTTGCGTTTTTGAGAAAGAGAAACAACGGAACTGTATGGTGGAAAGCGAGAAAAGGGATGGTGAGGTGTTGCTGATTGAGATCTCCCAATCCCCAGAACGGTAGGGTCGATTATGACCGAGAATAAGAACAAGAAGGTCAGATTCAGGGAGATAAGTTTTTATGAGAGACGAGAGCAGACCGAAAGACCACGCTGGCATCTCGGATGCACCGACTGATCCTGTACTCGTCTAGTCCCGCTCCTTGCTCTTTCGAGTGGCTCGTGTGCTCATGCGGAGCCGAGGAACATCCTCTCTTTCGAGTGGCTCGGGTAAGACCCATAGTAACACGGGAGCGGTGTAGGTCATTTTTCAGGGCAGCCAAAAGAAGGTGTGCTTCCTTCTTCCGGAACTCGGCATAAAAGAGGGAAGAGACGACGAATTTGCCGATAGATTATGATATGCGCGTCGTCGGAGTGGGCCAACAAAACAAACAGGCCGAGGATGCGAATTCTCTGAGCCTGTCGGCCCGCCGCTTTCACTGCCACTGCCAACCTTTTACACGAAACTCATCAGGTCGGATTAGAAGAGCGGCTTACCGGGCGGAGAGAATTCGGGAGTGGCGAATGAGAATAAGAAGAAGGTGGAGAAGAGAAGACAAGGTCAAACCATTCAACAACTTTCGGAGAGACGGTCAGGAGGCCGCTTTTTGTGCGAAGCAAGCACCGGAATTACGGAAGGAACTTTCTCGAAGAGGACAATAGGACCGGGAAAGGAACAAAGTCTCGAACACACTAACTACTTCTCGCGACGGTTCCGACGACTAATCTCCTGTTGTTTCTGTTTCTGGGGTTCAACTTGGACAAAAACCAGGCATTTTTACTCTGGATAAAACAATTGAAAACTTCTTGCTTCCAATGAAATGAATCCTCCAGTAACTTCTTCTCAAATTCCATTGGCTCTTGGTAACATAATCCATACTCTTCCACTCTTTCTTTTACGAAAAACAACGAATTGGCAGGGAGGAAATCGTGGGCGGAGAAGAGTACATAATGGCTTTTCGTCGCCCAATTAGTTGCCGTTTCCATCTTTTTCTTTCCGTCGGCAATTAGCACGCACGAGACGAGAAGCACCGGAAAAAGGATGACCAGTCCGTACGGCGAGTTGTCAAATTCGGAGAGGAGAGCACCGAAATCGGATCGGCAGACCAGAATGGTGAAAAGAGGAAAAAAGGAACACGGAAGACGGAAGAAGATCGAATTTCTCCGTACAATCGAAGACAGACGAGAATGCGCCTCGATTCGATTCCAATCCATATTTGTATGGCCCATGAAGCGAACTGATGGCGAAAAACGCCGGAAAAGGAAGAAGGAATCGTAGAAGTTGTACAAGTTTACGAGGAGACGAAGAAGGGCTTATGACGGATGATTCAAGCAGAGAATGGGGGAAAAAGCGAAAAGTATACAGTTCGAGGTAAGGAAGAGCGGCTTGTGCTCGCCAGTGAATACAGTAATCGGAACGACAAATAGGCGCGAAGCTCCGGTTCAGGGACACATTTCTGAACTCTTCCGAAAAAGAAGCGATTCGGATCGGAGAGGAATAAAAACAAGCTCGTCTCTATTCCATTTCTAACGATTAACGTACGATGAGAATAAGAGAGATAAGACGATAAGAACGACTGGTGAAAAGATAACAGGGGCTCAGATGGCTCGTTCATTGAATCTGGGGCTAGAGAAAACACTTCTTCTGCTCCTTAGAAACGAATAACCGAGAAAAATGAGAAGCAAAAACTGTGCGTGTCGTTATTTATGTTTCGACTTTTCTTTCATCTTCCCCACTTTTCCTCCGGGGGAAAGTTGGCGGTGAGCCAACAAAAGTGATACAAACTATGTGTGTGTGCATGTGCATTTTTTGAAGAAAGAGTGAGTAAAGTGAGTGAGGAAGCGTCGTCTTTCCGCGCGGAAAGAGCAGTCATACAAGAGGGCGCGGCGACCGATTTGTTTGAACTGTGAGCAGCAGAATGAGCAAGTAGTACACTCGTTCTCATCCGCCGAACTGACTGGTTCGGGGTCAGGGCACGATGGGAAGCGTTCACGAAGAGGGGGACTCACCGGAAGACATCACCATCGGCACGCCGGGACGCACTGCTGACGACTTTTTCTCTTGAGCGTGACGACGATCCAGGTGCTCCTAAAATGAGGGAGTGGCTAAGTTCAGTCGGTGTTGATTCCTTTTTTTTGTGCCGAGACAGTTTCTTATCATTTACTAATAATTCTCTCATTCGATCACCATTTCTCTTTGATTGTCCATCTTTCATTGCAATATTTTCGATGCTCACCTTGAAATCAGCAGTTTCGTATTCACTGAAAAAGTTCAATCCGACAACAATGCCATCGTCCCCATTTTCCGTTTGCTCGAATGCCAACAACTTCCTGCACTGCGGGAACGATTGCGCTCGGAACGCCTTGTATCTGTAATTCTTTCTAGTTTTTTCCTTTCTCATCGCCTTCCTTCTCACAGTTTGAAATCCCAGACGACTCTTTCTTCGAGAATATCAAATATCCTGAGGAAGTAAGCCCTCTGCTTATAGTCTTTCACGAGCGAGATCACTCCGTGCGGCAGCTCCACCCGCCATGATCCGTGATCCGATTTGAGCAGCTGCACGACGGCCGCAGTCAACGAGACGGCTTCCGAGCCGACCAGGGAAAAGAGCATCTCATTCTCTTGCGTGTTGAGCTCCTGAAAATAAGAAAATTTGAAATTGCCTCCACTTTTCTCTTGTTTCCACTCACTTTCGATCCTACATTCGGCGGTCGTTTCGCTTTCTTCCGATCTGCTCCGCCTGAAATTTATTTTATTTTTGTTCCCAGACTTTGCGTTCTATCGCTCTGCTCACCGTGCATGACTGGGATCGTGGGCGTCGGCGGATAAACGGACATTGCGGTGAGAAAAATGTCCTGAAACGAAGAAAATCAATATGGCAACGAGGTGAAAGCCAGCGAGAAAGAGGTGAGTCAGAAAAAGGAATGAGAAAGTGTCGGGAAGAAAGGGCGCTAGTTTATTTAATAAATACAAGCGAGAGTTTCGTAAAAGGCTCCCCCCCCCCCAAAGATTGGAGAAGTACATAATGCACATGCGTTCCAATGTTTAGCCTGTACAAACAGGGCGAGAGCCGCCATTCGAGTGCCGCCGTTTCGAGATCCATGCGTATTTCGAAAGAGAGCTACCGAAAAAGAAGAAAACGGCAGTTATCGGCCATGTTTGCCCAGTGACTGACTTTCTAAGAGACTACTTCCAACTCTGTTGACTGTTCGCGCCTTTTACGGAGCGAATCGCATTTCACAGTGAGGAATAACATTTACCAAAAGCTTTTCGTTGCTTTTACTCTGTGTTTGAACAGCCAAATTGGAAGTGAAAGCATGAAGAATTAGCTGGAATTTGGTGCTATAATAAAGTTGTTTTCGCCGCCAGACTCCCAAAAAATTAGCGAGTTCTTGACTAAAATTATCCGATTTTTTTACTCTTATTCGTTGGAAAACACAGATGAAAACTGTATTCAATCGTGTTTTTTTTTTCAGTCAAAAACAAATATTCGAAGACATAAATATGGTTTTGTCTAGAAATTGCGCGCAGGAGAAGATGAAAGCTTTCAACTTTAAACGATGTGAGACTGTACACCGGAGAGTGACTCATTTCGTTTCGAAAATGCGTAATGACTCACAATAACATGTTATCAATAAGTACAGTTCGACCGAATACACTTGATAACGCACCATTCGTAAAATGAAGCAAATGCGCTCCACTGAGAACTTGTTCATTCCTCAAAAATATGGCCATTCCCGGGAAACGATGGTTAGCGAAACGAAGAAAAAACAAGAGACAAGTGTCCTTTAATCCGAAAATTGTCTTCATCTCGTTTTTCCATCACCATCTTACTTTTCGCTCGAAATTCGGGTCAACCGGACGAAAACGAGAAAAAAGGAGCGAAAAGGACACGAAAAGAGAGTCGAGTTGGACAGAAAAGGAGACAAAACAAAGGAAGAAGCGCGAGGGGACCGCCCGTATAATAGCCGAACCGCGCGGATTAGGAAGCGGAGACCGCGCGGACACGCCCTGATGCACCCGAACGCCGAGAGAGAGAGAGAGCGAGGCACGGAAGCACGATAAATAATAATGGTCATGGATTATCAACCATTTCTCTTTCAACACAGCCGACGCCCCCTCAAATTGCTTTTATTCTGAGTCTATGCCATACTCTATGCCAACAACAAATACATGAGATTGTTCAGATTTTCGAAGCGAACTCTCGCCGCAGCGTCTCTCCGTTGTCGACTGAGCACGTCTCCAAGATCTTCGCGAGGTTGGGACGAAGAGCGTGTAGTTCTGTGTATCCGCCGACGAATCTTAAATTATTCGAACCATCTCAGGCTGCATTTTTTAAAACTTTGAACCCACTTTCCACAAATGAAGACCTGCGGAACTGTCCGCTGCCGCGTCAAATCCATCAGTCCTTGGATGTACTCTTGCGGATTTGGCACCACTTTCGAGACAGTATTCAGATTCTGAAGACGTCTCCGCGTCAAGTGGGACTGCACGAGGTCACCTTCTCAGTATAGCGGATGCCATCCTCGTACAGCTCGTTTTTCGCCATCACGCAGTAGCCGCATCCATCCTTCGTGTAGAGAACGACGGCGTGCTCGTTCACCTGCAACTCACTGCATCTTTTCAGATTTCTCGTTTCTTCTCAATACCTCTCGAGCAATTTTTTTGGAATGCTCCGAGAGTGGCGGCTTCGGGGGCGTCGAGGCGGCTCCTCCCATCCTTTACGTCCATTTTCGGGTGATCCTTTCTCATTTTAAGATATGAAAAGCATGTCGAGAACAGAAAAAAGAGAAATCAGTATTAGAGTCAGGTGCGTCAAATAGATTCATTCGAAAATAATTTAGAAAAAGAGTAGATTGGGAAGCGGGAGCACTGTGTACAGACATTACAATAAATAGAAATCTGCAGGGATTCATGGACCAAAAGGAAAGGATTAATTCTTTGAAGGAAAGGGAGGGGGGAGCACCAGAAAAGGGTGAAGATTAGAAGGATGTTCGAGGAGTGGGAATCACAGAAAGAAGGAGAAGGTCGAGTTTTTCACATCAGATGGAGGTTAGTCGAACGAAATTAGGGGCTGCTCGGCCATCGACGGCTGCTGGACAGCCGGTTCCACTGAAACAGTCACAGTGGGTTAGTTTGTTCGGGAAGAAGAGGCTCACCGTTTCCGTATCCATTGTGTCCGTTTTGTGGAGGCTGTTGTTGCTGGGAGTGTTGCGGATAGTGCGGCTGTTGCTGTTCTTGCTTCATCTCCGCTCCATTCTGATACCCTTGGTGCTGAGTGTAGCCTGTAGACGTTTCTGACGATTCGTTAGGGCCTGATGTTGAGATACAAAACTTACCCCCTTGTTGGTATTGATGTTGTTGCTGATAGTGCTGGTGATATTGTTGATACTGTTGTTGCTGGTATGGCTGAGTTTGTTGGGGAGCATGTTGAGTTGGAGCCCCCACGTTCGGGGCCGGCGCAGCAGGACCATTCTGATAGTGTTGGTAGTAAGGCTGTTGCGGTTGCTGGGACTGCGGCTGCTGGTACTGATTGGGAGCGACTTGTTGTCCCTGAGGAGGGTAGCCGTAGTATTGCTGAGCTGGAGCGGGGGCTGGGGGCTGCCCGGCAGGAGCTCCGTATCCCATTTGCGGATTGTAGTAGGCTTGTTGTTGGCGACGTAGGGCCATTTCCTGCTGTTGCTGCTGGAATCTTTGGAGAGCATGCTCCCGTTGCTCCATGAGCATCGCCTGGAAAGTATTTAATACAGAGCGAGAAAGGGTTCCAAAACTCACTTGTTTCTTGATGCGCATCATCTCGAGAGTTTGTTGCATCTGGGCCTGTCGCTGTCTCTGCTCCTCGGCGAGTCGCTCCTGTCTCTGTCGTTCGTGCTCCTCGCGCATCTCGTCGATCGCTTGCCGAGCTTCTCCAATGTTCGCCAAATGGTCTTGCAGACTCTCGTAGTAACCTCGCTGCTCGTCGAGAGTATGCATACGACTGAGCACATGCGAATGTAGTTCGGTGAGTTTCGTGAATAGATCTTGGATAGCCGAATCGTTGAAAACAGGCCGACCTCTAGCAAGATTGGATCGGATTCGATTATCCATGACGGACACCTGATCGCGTATGGACTGACACCATTTCATTGTTTCATCAGCCAATGCCTTCGCGTCTTCACTCACGGACCCATTCATTCCGTTGTTTCCACCAAGGGACATGGCGGCGATTTCAGCATTCAAAGAGTTGTCGTCCGGAGCCATCAGAGTGGAGCAAATAGAAGGAGCGATTGAGGGTTCAGATGGGGGTGGGGCAGTTGCAAGTCCGATAGGAGAGCTTGCCCACTCGTCTACCTTTCCTTCTTTCTTCTGTTGCCAGTAGTCTCTGTTGAGGTATCTGGCGAGTGGATCTGCATTTGTTTCCTCGACGGGCGCCTCGGCGACTCCCTTGTAGCCTCCCAGCTCCCCCTCTGGCTTTATTCCGTTGTACATGGAATACATACTGTTTTGTTTCTCCTTCTCTTTAGCTTCCGCCTCGCTCTGACTCATAGCGATGGCCAATGCGAGATCTTCCTCTTCCTTCTCACGCAGAAGTTTATCTTTCGCCGCTTTCTCGCTCTCCGAATCTCCAGCCGTAGGCTGTCCTTTGATTGTCGCTGCAGCGCGTTTCTTCATCAAAGCCGGGTATCTCTCCTTGATTTCGGCCACCTTCTTTTCGAAACAAGCCTCACAGACACGAACTTCTTTCTCGATTCCAAACTGCGGCAGAGCCATTTCTCTTGAGCTGCACTTGTCGCAGAAGATTTGTCCGCACGCGCGACAATGATGTTTTCGAGTAAAGACAGAGAAGACGGAACGGCATCGGTAGCACTCTGGGCCGTCGGCCCATTCTGGAGCCACCTGAGCCAAGAACATTGCTTCGGCTTCTTTCAAAGAAGGGAAATCGAAGCCCGCCAATTTCATCAGGTTGTGCGTGTCGACCACCATCTTGTACTCGGGCTTGTTCGCGAAGGCGGTAGCCCAGCATTGCAACATCTCTAGAGACTTGTTCTTCACCTGAAGACAGTCAGGCGTTTTCAGATGTTCAATTCGAATGGACTCACCTCATCGTATTTACTGTCCGTCACCAGATTTTTGAAATCTTCCATGAATTCGCGCGTCGCTATCTCCTGATGCACTCGATGTCCACAATTCTTGACGCATGCGTCAAGGACGAGCAGTGTGTGGTTGACGACGTGCGGATTCTCGTGTTGCATTCGCTTACGGATAGCTTGCAGTGAAGGCTTCGCGCTGAAAGAGTCAATTTCAAACAGGATTCACGAAGAAAAGAACTCACGCGACTTCGCCGGATCGGATCATATCGGTGCATGTTATGATGCCCTCCCAGTGCGGTTCGACCAGCGTGCTATCTGTTGCTTGCTCTAGAAAATTGGCCTTATGAGATAAATAGTTTGTATTTCCGAAAACTCACCGAGGACTCGTTGGAATTTAGTCGCCATTCCGAGCTGAAAATAGAACAGGTTTGTTGGAGTGAGTTGGAAGCTGAACGAAACGAAACCTTTCCCATATTGTCATTGAGATTCAGTCTCTTCAGAATGCTAATGAATTTTTTTCCCGATTTCGCGGCCCCACTTTTCTCTTTCATTTTTTATGCTATTTTTTACAAAACGTGGTGCTGATAGGCCGGAAATCGGGAAGTGGCATGGAAAGGAAAAAGGAGAACGGAAGGAGAGGATACAAATAAACAAAATCGGAGTGAATTCAACAAAAATCAATGGGGTGACTAAGCGGGACGGCTGAAAAAGATGGTGTTATTGTGAAAGAATTGATCGAAAACCCGGAGAGTCAGCGAAGCGCAGAGAAAAATTCGGCCACGGCGTGAGTGGTGGGATAACTAGGCCGCGGCCAGCGAACGGAAAATCGAACATCGCCGTTTTGCTCGCCTTCCAAAACGAAATGCCTCGAGGAGAATAGCGTCAGAAGGGACGATGAGATGGGTTGCACTCGTGGAAAGAAACTTCAGACTATGATACCTCTGAATATGACACTTGGAGATGTGAGATCGAAGAGAAGGGAAAGTGAAGTGTAAAACTGAGAACTGACAACCTGAATGAGGAAGTCTGAAAGGGAAACACGATTTGACAGATCGACGATAGCAGTCTGAAGACGTGGGAAAGCCCTTCAGAAGTCAGAAGGTACGAAATTCACAACCGAAATAAGTAAATGTCATTCTGTTTCTGAAGATCCTCGACTCTGAAGACATGCTCTGGAATCATCACTTTTGTTTTCCACAAACCCAAGGGAGTATTTCCGAAAAGTTCTCCCCTTGCGATCAGACAGTTATTCTCCTTCCCGAGACGCCGCCCCTTTCCTTGCCTTGCCTCGAACTTCCACTTTCTCCGTCTGCTTCTTCCGCCGATCCCTCCGCGTCTCGTCCCATCTCGCACTGACTCGTTTCCTTGAATTGGCAATCGAGTTACGCAACCGAAACAGTCGCTTCTCACCTCCTCTCGAGTAGTCTAATTGACACCGAAACGAGATTCGGAACGACGGGCGACGACAACAGAATGTTTCAATGCGATCACCGACTGCCATGAGATTACTACTTTTCTTCCTTTTCGGAATCGCCACAGCGATAGAGTTGAAGTGAGTTCTTCCGATTCCCAAATCCACATCAACTGCCCTACAGGATCTTCGACGACCTGCTCCAAGTGCGCAGTCAGAACGGGCTCTTTTTTCCGTTGTGCTCCAAGTCGTTCCATCAGAAGCTCGGCGAGCAAGCGTGCGCCTCTGTCTCGAGAACCTTCTCCTCGCACTCGTCGGTGCCACTCCAGCAGTACACGTACTCCATCGGCTGCACGTCTTCCGTCTGCTTCACATTCCTCTCCTCATTCTGCCAGACCGGCGTCAAAGTGTACTGCTCGGCGAGTCTCTGTGCTCCGGGCACTTTCCAGATCGGCTCCAAGTGCCTTTCCGTGTCCACTGTGCCTGTTCAAGGATACTCCGAGGCCAAGGATTACTGTAGCCCGTTCTCTCTCGTTTCTTCCCTCAAACCGAGCGATATCGAGGCGATTCGGGACACAATTCTGCCATCTTTCAGTGAGTCAACTGCACTTTTCACCCACTTTTTCTTTTCTTTTCGTTCATCAAAACTATTTGCGAAACTGATTGTTAGGCGCTGTTTATCGTGAGTAATCGTGGCACTTCCTTCCACTGTCTGTTGACATTTGACCCTTTCTCGAGGGACAATGCACCCCGTTTCCAACTCTTTTCAGCCGATTCCCGCCTCTTTTTCACTTCCGGTCTTCGACAGGGATCCACGTGGAAATGGGGAAACGGGGACATTGTCGACGTGAGTCTTCTGGAGACGCTATAAGAAAAGAAGACGTTCCGAATTGCAGGCAAACGTCTCCGGGTCGGGAAGGTGTCTGGCCCTTCAATTGGGTCTCCTGGTGGCAGTTGAATGCGATTCCGATGCGTTCGTTCTCTGCGAATCGGGTCGGGAGTGTGTCGGAAGGAACAAAACGTACTCGGGAACATCCGAGAAGACGTCCGACGGTCAGAAGTGTCTCCGATGGGACGACCCGTCGGTTCTCTTCCAGCGAGACGTCGAGGTCGAGATATCAAGCCACAACTATTGCAGATTCATCGAGCAGGACGGAAAGTGAGTGGAAATTGTGAAGAACGAAAAGAGTAACGTCTTCAGGAAGACTTCGGGGCCCGTCTGCTACGTCAAACCGCACCAGCTGGCCGAGTGTAGCATACCGAGCTGTCCGGAGAGCCTGAACGACGTCGTCATCACAGATTCCGGAGACTCTTGCTCTTCGGACTCTTTCTCGTGTGACAACGGCTCCAAGTGCATCTCCGACAAGTTCCAATGTGACTACGAAGTGGATTGCAGCGACGGATCCGACGAGCAGAACTGCGGTTTGTGACTCAGGAAAACTCCGGGAACTCTTTTTCGTTTCAGAAGATTACCTGCAGTACTACGAACTGATCGGCGCCTACCGATTGGTCGAGAACGTCATCGAAGTGTGGACGTTCATTCCGCACGTCCAGGGGGTGCCTCCCAACACTTTCCGCTCTTGCTATGTTCCGTTTTCCAGTGCGCTCGCAAGTGTCGGGAGAGTCTTCTGATGTGCGAGGCGTTCTCCTACGAGCCGAAGAGCCAGACGTGTCTTCTGACGGACACCTCCCACGTCTTCTCCAGCCTCGCCCGCAAACTCACTTCCCTCTACTATCGCCGTCGGTTCTCTTCAAGTACGGCCAGCAGTGTGTTCTGCATGCAGAAGCATTTCCAGAAGACGTTCTGTTCGAAGTGGAGAACAAAGTGCTGTATGCATCGAAGCTCTCGAAGAAAGGACACGTGTGCAACGAGAACTTCAGTCGCGAGAAGCTGACGTCGATCTGCAGAATCCTGGGATTCGGGTGAGCAGAGGGTGTGGGCACAGTGTTAGAACTTTATTAGAGAATGTTTATAATACATGGAGATGCTTCAAATTCATAATTAATTGCTAAACGACAGCGATGAATGATAGTGTGTCGCGGAGCGAGACTGAGCGCGCACCCGATCCCGAGCAGCCGAGAGCCGGAGACGTGCACACCTCGCCGAGTCGCGGAGTCAGTTGTTGAGAGCCCTCGAGATGGCCTGTCTGAATGCGAGAATGTCGATCTTCTTCAGCAGCACCTCCATGTTCTTCCGCAAATAGTCCTCCGAAGACTTGGAGAGAGGCCGGCATGCGGGCGGCGTGTGAGCGGTGTGCGCGAATCGGAGCTTCGAGTGTTCCTGAAACAGAGCGCTTTCTCGGCTAGCAGTGTCTCTCGACGTCTACATAGTAGTCTAATCCGGGGAAGAAGTTGACGATGACGTTCGCATCGAGGGCCTGATAGAAGGTGAACTCTCCGACGAACTCTTCTCCGTCTCGCGACTCTCGAGTGATCGCCATGTTCGGATGCATCTGGATCAGATATACTCATCACTCGACTCCCTTCCTGCACTCACCCAATAAACATTCCTGTAGGGACCCGATTTATACTCGGGCGTCACGTCAATCCGAAGTGTCTTCGGCAGGGCAGGCGCCGCCTTCGCAGCAGCAGCAGCCGCCGCAGCCGCAGCCGCCGCCTCCTTCTTCCGATTCGCCTTCTTCTGCTTCGTCGAGCCGCCAGTCCAGCCGCCTCGCCACAGCGGCTCTTCCTCGACCGGCCTGGAACCTATCGTGTCTACGTGAACCAAATTGCACTTCGACCGTCGTTTCGACCTGTCAACCTATCAGGTGAGTCCCTCTTCCTTCGAAACCAATCCCACCGTTTCGACTGCGGAGGATGCCGGCTGTCATCGAAGTGTATCATGGACGGTGCTCTCCCGGTTGTGCCTTGTGTAAGAAATACGTAGCGACACCAGACGACTCAAACTTCTGGCCGTCACGCTCACGCGAAAAAGAGCGACGGCTTGCAGGTGCTCTCGCTGCCAGCAGGCCGCCTGTGGAGACGGAACGTGCATCGGATACCATCAGTTGTGCGACGGAAACGAAGACTGCGAGGGAGGCGACGACGAACTGGACTGTCTGGGAAAATCGTTCCGTCTGACGAACGGCTCCGATACCAGCGGATACGTGGAAGTGCTGTTTCGGGCGAAATGGGAGCCTCTTTGTGCGGACCGATTGGATACGAAACGGGCGGACTCGATGTGTGAGACGATGAGATTGGGGTGAGAGCCAGGATTCACACTTTTGCTGGAAATGCTGGTTCAGAGAGCACGGGACTGTTCTTCCAACGAACATTTCGATTCCGATTGGCTTTGATGTGACGTGCGATGAGGATTGCATCCTCCGAAAGTCCGCCTCCTGCTCCAGAATGGCCAGAATATCGTGCTTCTCGGAAGAAGGGACGTCTTCCGCTTCGCAGTGCGGGCTCCGATACGTGGAAGTGAACGCTCGCGACGCAGCTCGTTCCAGGATAGCCAGGGTCGTCGGAGGCTTCGAGACGGTTCCCGGAGCGTTCCCCTGGACTGCCGCAATCAGAATGAAAACAGTGAGTGGCTGTCAGAAGAAGCACGCGGTTCAATCCGAACTTCAGACAAAAGCGCATCACTGCGGAGCATCGATTCTCGACAGAACTCATCTGATCACAGCAGCACACTGTTTCGAGTGAGTACGGTGAGAGGTGCGAGTGAGGGATCTGTGTTCTTGAGGGAGGACGAAAGAGTCGGTTCATATGAAGTGGTCGTGGGAAACTGGGATAACAATCGGACGGAAGGCAGCGAGCAGCTGTTCGAGATGCAGAGGATCCACTTCTACCCTCTCTACAAGGGTAATCGGGGGAGAGAGTCGCTGGAACACAACTTCCTTCTCAGATATATTCTCCCACGACATCGCCATCATCGAAATTGCCTACCCGGGAATCCGATTCGACGAGTACGCACAACCGATCTGCCTCCCGACACAAGACTTCGTGTACACTCCGGGCAGGCAGTGCGTCGTCTCCGGATGGGGAAGCATGGGACTTCGTGCGTCGCCTTCTTCCGTTGTCCCATCCTTTCCTTCTGCTTTTCAGGATACGCTCAACGCCTTCAGGCGGCCCTCATACCGATAATCGACCGTTCCGACTGTGTCAACTCCTCCCAGATCTACACATCGATGTCTCGTTCCGCCTTCTGTGCCGGCTACCTGGAGGGCGGCATCGACTCCTGCCAGGGCGACTCGGGCGGTCCGTTCGCGTGTCGCAGACAGGACGGCGCCTTCGTTCTGGCGGGAGTGATCAGTTGGGGAGACGGGTGTGCTCAGAAGAAACAGCCCGGCATCTACACGATGGTCGCTCCCTACCTCTCGTGGATCACTGCGATCATCCAGTCCGGCACTGTCTGAGCCTCTCTTGCTTCTTTCCAATCTGTGCTCCAGATCTCACTCTCTTTTCAATATAAATGGGTTCATTATCACAGGGAGAGTATCGTTATCACAAGTGTCCAAACTAATGCAAATTGGCGTTTCCGTTTTGTCCCAGCGTGTTGCTTCCGTTCTGGGACGCGTTTCCATTCGATCCTCCCCGGTTCATGTACTGCGTGTGAGGTCGAGGAGTTCGCGAGTAGCCGGTCACTGGACGGACGCCATCCTTGATCTCCTGATCCTTGATCTTCCTCTTCAGAATCGCCTTCTTCTCTTCTATCATCTTCTGCATCTTCTCCTCCAGAATGCGTTGTCCCTTCGCAGTCTCGCGATTGAACTGAAACGGCGCGTATTCTGTCTCGGAAGTGCCTTTCTCTCTCGCTCACCGAGGACTTCTTGCTGACAACCAAACTTCTCGTTTTCTTGTTCGTTCCAGTCGGCCTCGAGTATTTCAGAAGGTACTGATGACGTTCGCTGGGACTCAAGGATAGTTCCAGCATCAGAATCACTTGAGCTCTCTGAAACGCAACGGGAATCAGAAAGTCACTGTCATAGACCGACCTGTCTCTTGTACTCCAACTGCGTCTGGAAGATGGTCTCGTAAGTGCGTGTCATCATGGCAATGAGCATGTTAAACTGCATGACACTCACGAACAGCTCGAATGTGATGAAGATCACCTGGAAACAACGTGTTGAAAGAACCATGTAGAGAGCCGAACCTTTCCGATCCAGACCATCGTGTTGGCGGGACAGAGGGCGAGGTTACGGTAGAGGACGGTGAACTCTCCGATTGTCAGGATGAACGTGCGAACGAAGGCCTCGATGGGCGACTGGATGACGTTCTCGAACGCCTCCGCGTTCTTGACGATCTGAAACTGAGGAGATTGGACTCTCAGCAGCGAAGGAAACGCACCGAAGGATCGTAGGAGTTGATGAGTTTCGTGTAGGAGTCCTTCTCCACGCCGGTAGCTATCGACTGGTTCGCAATGAGCGCCTTGATGATGTTGGCCTCCCTCTCGCAAGAGAGGAAGATGAGCGAGAACGCCTGCGAGAAGCCCATGAGGAAGATGCCGTAGATGAGCATGAAACGGAAGATGTCCGTCGCGATGATCGTGTAGACCATCAGCACGAACGGACCGACGAACCGGATGACACGGCAGTAGTAGAGGTAGTGAATCGTCGTGAAGATCATCGTCACTGTGATGAGGACGTTGTCGATGACGAGCAGAACAGGCGACAGGTTGCACGCGAGACGCGTCGGGATCATTGCGAGCACCAGGAAGTAGGTCATCTTGAACGTGATCTTCGCCGGGAAAGCCGTCTGGAAGCAGAGAGACACTCAAAGAGAAAGTAAAAAGAAGCACTCACGAGGACAGCCCACCACTTTTTCCTTCCGATTCTCTTGATGTCTCGGAAGTCGAGGAACATTTGAATCATAATTCCGAAGACTACGAAAAATTCGAAAGCGAGACGGATCTGAAGTAATTTGTATTGAAAACAAGGAACCGACGGTCTGGAACGAACATATGCGTTGGCAAACGGAATATCGGGATTCCAGTAGTCACGAAGATGGCACTGACTCAGAGATTGCTCTGAAAACAGTGGGAGCGTCCTCTGTGACCTCGTATCTGGATTCACTCACCCCATACTACGAGTCCTCTGGTTGTGTTGATGACAGGCGACACTTGGGATATGTCCCCGGTGCCGTATCTTCCAGGAAACGGTTCTGAGTACCTATTGATCCATCCTTCGGTTATCATTTCTGTTGAGAATCCAATGGGGCGGAGCGTGAATGCCGTCACGAAGCAGACATAATAGAGTGTGAAAGCGGTGAAAGAAACGATCATGCTGGAAGTTTGAATGGAACGGGGACATAGTCAGAGTACTAACTTTCTTTTCGCGAACGATTCCCACTTGGCTTCGAGAAGAGTGTCCAGAAGACCGTCGAGAAGTTCGAGATGCTCCACAGTTTGCTGAAAACGCCAGTTCCGACAGTTCGAAAGAGAGAAACTACCCCGTAAACGACGAGAGAAAGGGCTGAAGCTTCGTTCAACTCGCCGCTCGTTTCGTTGATCGTGTCGATCTTGGCCAGGGGGTAGGCAGTCGAGGAGGCGTCCCCGTATGCCCAGACGCTGTCGCCCTCCAACTCGAGAATCTCGTCGAACATCTCCTTCTTGGCGAGTTTCGCGGCCAGCGTGAGAGGCGAGAGACTCTGCTTGTTGACGGTCCGGAGACTGGCGCCGCACTCGAGAGCCAGTTTGAACATCTTCATGTTCTCGTGGATGACACACATGTGCAGCACGGAGTTCCCGTTCGTGTCCTGGGCGTTCGGGTTGGCTTTGAAGGCGAGCAACAGTCGGAACGTCTCCGGCTGGTTGAGACACGCGGCGAACGAGAGCGGATACTCGCCGAGGTACATGTTTCTGGAAGAAGCAGATGAAAACGTTCACGAGAGGTCCCTCACCCGGTGTAGTTGGTCTTCAGAGAAAGTTCCACGTATTCGTGCTCCAGTGAATCCGTCCGTGACGCCTTCTGGTCGTCGGCACAGAAAAAGGCGCCGTAGCACCGAGAATTGACGTCGGCGCCGAGCTTCAGGAACTTGTAGACAAGTTTGCAGTCGGTGTTGATGATGGCCTGATGAAGAGGCGAGAGTCCATAAAAGTCCTCCGAGATGTGGATGTCGTTGAGCAGCTTCGGGTAGTAGTCGAGGATCTTGAGGACGAGCGCGTTGTGGATGTCGGACGCGTGCAGCAGACAACACCCGATGATCGTCTCTCCCATCGAGCCGCGCTCCTCGAGCTTCCACGAGATCTCGCGGTACTTGCTCTCATTGCGGCCGCCCTTGCCGCCTCCGTCGAGCAGCTTCAACGCCTTCTTCAGGTCGCCCACGTTCTCTCCCTCCTGGTTGAAGTCGTCCAGCACGTTCGGGCCGCTCTTTCCTTTTCCCTTCTTCCGCGAGAACGCGCCGAGTCGCTCGTTCCTCTCCTGAACCCTTCTTGCTGTAGCCACGTCTTCTACTCCCTTCCCACCTTGTTCCTTAGTTTGACCAGTTCCGTCACTGTCACCAACTTCCCCTTCCCACCGTTGTACAGAAACTCTTTCACTTTCGTTTCCAGATACGCATCTATGAACGAAGTGTCGCTGCTCACTATCGCATACCTGGAAATTGAATAAAGGCTGGTGAGCTCTTTCGAAGGGCACCTGGCCAACGCGGAGACTCAGTAAATCTCATTTTGGAAACTCGTTTTGTGCTCTGCGGGTCACTCACGAATTCTATCCGTCAACTATCCGAATTGTACTTGAATATGACATACTTTCTCCATTTCATTGAAGAGGGGGTGGAAGAATGTGCGTCACCTCAGAAACCACAAAGTAATCTCGAAAGAAACCAAAAAACACTAAAAACCATTCAAAAAACGACTTTGTATCTGGAGAAAAAAGATAATTGCTTTGAGAGAATGATAGAGTGCGCTGGTTAATGGGATTCAGAACGAGGTGCCCAACGAGGCGCGACGGGACGGGCTACGGTACCTGAGCCAGGGAAGGAGCTCCCCTCCTCCGTGCATGTCGACCAGCTGGTAGATCTTCATGTCCTCTCTCAGACGGCCCATCCCGACGAAGTTGTTCATCGAGGACTGCGTCGACGACGCCGAACCCATTGTGACCTCTTCTCTTCTTAATCGCTCTGCAAACGGGAAATCTCGTCGAGGAACGGAATATCGCGTGTTATTCGGTGGGCGTTAACTATCAAACCCATTTGTATCAGCTGTTTTCATCACGAATCGCCATAAACCGAGGAAAAAAGCGGTCAGTTATCGGAAGTCAGAAAAACAAACGACGGAGTGGCGGAGCTCGAGAAGAAGAAGGAGAAGAAGGAGGAGAAGAAAGAAGGCGTGGTCGTGTGGAGCCGAATCTCGGAGGGAAGGAGCACGGCAAAAGCGGAGGCCCAGAGAAGTCACTGGGAAAATTGGACAGGCGGTTTGATTGAATTCGCGGTTGCCGTGGGAGCCGGATTAGATATCCGGCGAGCAAGAATGGGTCGGAAGGTTTGGACAAGAAGATTTACGAGGGCGTGGTCTGATGTCATTTCCGAAGCGACTTTCGAAAGAACACTCTCCCATGATTGCCTATTTCGCGGCCCTGATGACGCTTTTTGCCTGCTTCTCCCCGTCACAACCCTTTTTCCCGCCGCCCAATCCAAATGTTTCATAACAGAGCTTCAGTTTATCAAAACGATCCAAAACCAGAAGCAAACAGAAGCGTCAGTGAGCCGGGTTTCCTTTGCGAACGTATTGCGTGGGCGGTCTCGGGGTGCGCGGATAGCCGGTCACTGGACGGATGCCATCCTTGATCTCCTGATCCTTGATCTTCCTCTTCAACACCGCCTTCTTTTCTTCTATTAGCTTCCTCATCTTCTCTTCCAGCACCTTCTGGTTGTTTTTCTTCTCTCGGTTCGCCTGAAACGGCAAACTTCTGACACACGTGCTCCCACGTCCTTTCCCACCGATTCTTTTTTACTGCACACCAAGCTTCGCGTTTTTTTGTTGGTGCCAGTCGGGCGGGAATACTTCAGAAGGTGCTGAAGGCGTTGCTTCGGACTGAGGGAGAGTTCCAGCATCAGAATCACTTGAGCTCTCTGAAATGGTGATTCATGGACGGATGGATCGGAGAGAAGGAAAGGGAGATACCTGTCTCTTGTACTCTAGCTGCGTCTGGAAGATGGTCTCGTAAGTGCGTGTCATCATGGCAATGAGCATGTTAAACTGCATGACACTCACGAACAGCTCGAATGTGATGAAGATCACCTGGAAACAACGTGTTGAAAGAACCATGTAGAGAGCCGAACCTTTCCGATCCAGACCATCGTGTTGGCGGGACAGAGGGCGAGGTTACGGTAGAGGACGGTGAACTCTCCGATTGTCAGGATGAACGTGCGAACGAAGGCCTCGATGGGCGACTGGATGACGTTCTCGAACGCCTCCGCGTTCTTGACGATCTGAAACTGAGGAGATTGGACTCTCAGCAGCGAAGGAAACGCACCGAAGGATCGTAGGAGTTGATGAGTTTCGTGTAGGAGTCCTTCTCCACGCCGGTAGCTATCGACTGGTTCGCAATGAGCGCCTTGATGATGTTGGCCTCCCTCTCGCAAGAGAGGAAGATGAGCGAGAACGCCTGCGAGAAGCCCATGAGGAAGATGCCGTAGATGAGCATGAAACGGAAGATGTCCGTCGCGATGATCGTGTAGACCATCAGCACGAACGGACCGACGAACCGGATGACACGGCAGTAGTAGAGGTAGTGAATCGTCGTGAAGATCATCGTCACTGTGATGAGGACGTTGTCGATGACGAGCAGAACAGGCGACAGGTTGCACGCGAGACGCGTCGGGATCATTGCGAGCACCAGGAAGTAGGTCATCTTGAACGTGATCTTCGCCGGGAAAGCCGTCTGGAAGATAATAGCAGTAGGAATAAAGGAGAACACGAGTGATCACCAGAACATTCCACCACTTCTTTCTGCCGATCCTTCTGATGTCACGGAAATCGAGAATGATCTGGACGATTATCAGAAGGACTACCATCAACTCGAACATGACTCGAATCTGGAATCGGGGTAGGAAACCTTCAGACTGGGATAGAAACAAACCACTCGGTTAGCAAAAGGAACATTGATATCGAAGACGTCTCTGAGATGGCATTGTGTCAATTTAGGGACTGGAAGCAGCAAGTTGCAAGAGACCGAAGATCTGCTCGACTTACCCCACGGCTCCACAGTTGTGTTTAGGAAGTTGTTCTCATCCATTCTTGAAATACTGATCATAGGAGTCACGTCTCCCTTCTCGTACTGTCCTGCAAACGGTTCCGAAAGTCGGTTGATCCATCCTTGTGTCGACATTTCAGTTGAGAATCCGATGGGGCGGAGAGTGAAGGCAGTCGCGAAACAGACATAATAGAACGTGAACGCGATGAAGGAGATGATCATACTGAACAGAAATAAGACAGTCAGCTAAGGGGGATCCGAAAAACTTACTCTTGTTTAGCGAACGATTCCCACTTGGCTTCGAGAAGAGTGTCCAGAAGACCGTCGAGAAGTTCGAGATGCTCCACAGTTTGCTGAAAACGCCAGTTCCGACAGTTCGAAAGAGAGAAACTACCCCGTAAACGACGAGAGAAAGGGCTGAAGCTTCGTTCAACTCGCCGCTCGTTTCGTTGATCGTGTCGATCTTGGCCAGTGGGTAGGCAGTCGAGGAGGCGTCTCCGTATGCCCAGACGCTGTCGCCCTCCAACTCGAGAATCTCGTCGAACATCTCCTTCTTGGCGAGTTTCGCGGCCAGCGTGAGAGGCGAGAGACTCTGCTTGTTGACGGTCCGGAGACTGGCGCCGCACTCGAGAGCCAGCTTGAACATCTTCATGTTCTCGTGGATGACACACATGTGCAGCACGGAGTTCCCGTTCGTGTCCTGGGCGTTCGGGTTGGCTTTGAAGGCGAGCAACAGTCGGAACGTCTCCGGCTGGTTGAGACACGCGGCGAACGAGAGCGGATACTCGCCGAGGTACATGTTTCTGGAAGAAGCAGATGAAAACGTTCACGAGAGGTCCCTCACCCGGTGTAGTTGGTCTTCAGAGAAAGTTCCACGTATTCGTGCTCCAGTGAATCCGTCCGTGACGCCTTCTGGTCGTCGGCGCAGAAAAAGGCGCCGTAGCACCGAGAATTGACGTCGGCGCCGAGCTTCAGGAACTTGTAGACAAGTTTGCAGTCGGTGTTGATGATGGCCTGATGAAGAGGTGAGAGTCCGTAAAAGTCCTCCGAGATGTGGATGTCGTTGAGCAGCTTCGGGTAGTAGTCGAGGATCTTGAGGACGAGCGCGTTGTGGATGTCGGAGGCGTGCAGCAGACAACACCCGATGATCGTCTCTCCCATCGAGCCGCGCTCCTCGAGCTTCCACGAGATCTCGCGGTACTTGCTCTCATTGCGGCCGCCCTTGCCGCCTCCGTCGAGCAGCTTCAACGCCTTCTTCAGGTCGCCCACGTTCTCTCCCTCCTGGTTGAAGTCGTCCAGCACGTTCGGGCCGCTCTTTCCTTTTCCCTTCTTCCGCGAGAACGCGCCGAGTCGCTCGTTCCTCTCCTGAATCCTTCCTGCTGTAGTCACGTCTTCTACTCTCCTCCCACCTTGTTCCTCAGTTTGACCAGTTCCGTCACTGTCACCAACTTCCCCTTCCCACCGTTGTACAGAAACTCTTTCACTTTCGTTTCCAGATACGCATCTATGAACGAAGTGTCGCTGCTCACTATCGCATACCTGGAAATTGAATCAAAACGTGACTGTCACAACAGGGAGCACGGTACCTGAGCCAGGGAAGGAGCTCCCCTCCTCCGTGCATGTCGACCAGCTGGTAGATCTTCATGTCCTCTCTCAGACGACCCATCCCGACGAAGTTGTTCATCGAGGACTGCGTCGACGACGCCGAGCCCATCGTGACCTCTTCTCTTCAATTTCCCAAAATTGATTTCTCTGGAATAGTGGTTATGGGTCAAGGAAAGAATGGAATGAGAAACTGGAGAATTGAGTGGAGTTGGGGAAGCGAAATGGGTGAAAGTCGAAGGGAGCTGCCGAGAAGAAGCAGGTGATTTTCAGGTCTCGGACAGCTGAAATCAGTTCTTACGAATCGGATCTATAATTGAATTCAAGGCACGGAAACTACAAATTTCCGCATTCTCCGAGTCGTTCGGATTCTTTAATTTATCCCGCACGTGACATCTTTTTATCAGTTTCCTACTTCTTCTTCTTCTTCTTCTTCTTCAGAATGCCGTTCATTTTCAAATATGCTTTGGAATTATGTCGAAAATCAGATGGTTCTATTCGAAACGGGCGGCTTCCCAGTGGTTACTCTCGTCCTTCTCGTCCCTTTTCTCTTCTTCAACTGCTGCTCCCGCAAGCCAGATGCTCCGAAGTGAGCTCTTTTCAGTGCTCTTTCCCATGTTGCACCTGCAGAGACGCGAAGAAATCGAAGATGGGCTCGGTGGATAGCCCGACGGTCACTGGAGCACAGGACAGTCTGATTCAGAAACCAACGACGGCGCCAGTGGAAAAGAAGCAGAAGAGCGGAAAGAGCAGACGGGAGCTGTGAGGGAAAAGTAGGCGTCAGTGGGAACTGGAAGTTTCAGACTCGACTCAATCAAAATCATCCGCGGAAAGAAGAACGTGCGGAAGGCGAGAACTCTGGAGAAGAAGAAGGACGATACCGACTCGCAGCACACAGAACTGATCAACGTTCCTCTCGGAAAAGCGGCCGAGTAGGGGTCCGTTCCTCCCACAACGGAAAGTTCCCTCTCTTCAGATCCACGACGGCTCCTTCGAAACTGACGGCTCCGTCTCAGCAGAAGGCGTTGGAGAAGGCGGGAGACCAGAAGAAGATCCAGTTCGCGCAGAAGATCGTCAAGTCGACCAAGTCGCCGGACACGAAGAACACGACGACTTCAACCATCACAAAATGAACCTTCTGTTCTCACAAATAAATATTTACTTTCCCCTTCAGGCAACTCTTTCTTTTTCATAAATAGTGTCGTTTGCATTCCCGTTCTTCCAAATGGCGGTTTCTAGTCCCTCCCGTGGCACTGTCCATGTGCACATGACACTTTGCAGATAGGTCAACAAAAACATCAGATGCCTTTCGGATCGGAAACCCGTTGTGACCCGTGCCTTCTCTTGGCTTCTCTGCGTCTCCGTTTCATGTCCACCTCTCGTTCGATTCTGTCGTAAACACGCATTTGACGGACGAAAATGAACAGAAATTCCTTTCTCTTTGCAACTTTCGTTCTTTTAATCGGCTATCAGTGCAACGAAAACGACCTGGATCAGCATGGAACCATTTACGATTTCGAAGCGGAGACTATTGATGGAAAGGTGGTTTCAATGGAGAAATACAGGTAATTCTGGACGAGAAGAAGAAGAAGTATTTAAAAGACGACGTGGCACGTCTTCAGAGACCAAGTTGTAATCTTTACGAACGTCGCCTCTTACTGCGGCTACACCGACTCGAACTACAACGCCTTCAAGGAGCTCGACGATGTTTACGGCGAGAAGGGACTGCGAATCGCCGCGTTCCCGTGCAATCAGTTCGGAAAACAAGAACCGGAGAGCAACGAGAACATTCTGAATTTCGTGAAGAGCAGCTACACGTACACCCCGGACATGTACGCAAAGGTCCGAAGCGTCGGTTTCAGTTTGAGGAAACGCTCTTTCTCTTGCAGATAGAAGTGAACGGGTTGAATGCTCATCCGCTCTGGAAGTTTCTGAAAAAAGAACGAGGTTCTGCAATAGCTACTGAAATCCCGTGGAACTTTGCAAAGTTCCTCGTTGACAAGAATGGCCACGTTGTTGCAAGGTGAGGACATCTTTTGAGTCCGAGAAATCCAGCGCTAAACTTTCCAGATACACTCATTCCGTGGATCCTCTGGACTTGGAAGAAGAAATAGGACGTCTTCTCAAACAATTTTGAAACGCTGCTTCTTTTTTAGTTTCGTGTTCTCTTCTCCGTATCATAAACAGTGCCTTCTTTTCAAACTTCTTGCAGCAGCGTGCAGTTCTTGTTGTCACTCTCTTTGTACGTAGCGCCGAAATTGACAGCTGTGCACGTATTTTAGCGCGTCTCCAAAAACACGTGGCTCCCAACAATCTCGCGCTTGCTCCCGCCCTATTCTCTCAATTACTCGTCAACTATTCTCGATTTCTCGCCATCTCGTCTGTTTATAAAATTGTTTCTCATTTCAGAATGGCTCCGAAGCAACGCATGGCCTTGGCGAACAAGCAGTTCAGCAAGAACATCACTCAACGCGGAAATGTCCCTAAAGGCGCTGTAGGTTATTTCTCCAGTTTCGGGTGTTTTGATTAGCTTGTTGCTCTAAAAGCGTTGTGTTTCGGTTTTATTCAGAACATCCATCACTTTTCTTTTTTAAAACTTCTTATGACGTCACATTTCGCACCACTCAATTCAAGGCCTTGTTAATTATCTTGAGAGCATTCGTTCTCTGACGCTCTCGTCTTCTTTACTATGGAGATATCAAATAGAGACAATAAAATATCAAATTGTTTCTAATAATATAACTCAGTAGTAGATTCGAAAACAGTAAAATCTGAAATTTCAGAAGGCTTCCGAGACAAAGTTCCCGACCTCCCAATGGCTCATTGGACTCTTCATCTTCGTCGTCTGTGGATCAGCCATCTTCGAAGTGGTTCGCATGATCCGGGGCTAAGCCGATCTCCAAAAAGTCATCCGTTCAACTTCATTCCCCGTAAATCATGTAAAGCCGTCTGCGTGGCAAATAATTTATCATATAAAATGTATATTGCAAACTGCACAGAAGAACAAGGGAAAGAGGGAGAAGAGGTTCTAAAAAAACAACAACCCATAACACACTAGAGATCTTTGAATTAAAGTATGATGAGGTTATAGTTGTCCAAAGGATGCAATATCCTTTTATCACTGCCTAATGGCTTTTAAATATGCCTTGAACAATATTAGATAGGCACAAAGTAAACATCGTAGAAAAGACCCAATTAAACCGGAAAGGGTGATCGGAAAGTATGGAAAGAACAGGAGAAGCTCTTGAAGAGCAAGAAATCACAGTTGACTTGTTGAGAGGTAGGGTTTGCAGATTACTCGTCACTATTATCCTGTAGTACGGGCGGTGTCTCGTCTCCCGGCAATGAGTTTTCTTCTCGTGATGACTCTGGGACAGAGACGGGGGCGGCGCCTTGTTCCGCCTCCTGATCCTTGTGTTCCGGCGAGGCATTGACACTTTCCACGTCGAGCATCTGATTGAAGCAAGAGTCGGCCGGAATCAGATCGAACACTCGCAACATGTGCATGTTCTCCGATGTTTTTATCGAATGAACCTAGAAAATGAACAATTGGGGAGAAAACGGTATTTAAAATTATTACCTTGATCGCGGTAATGAGTCCGAAGAGATCTGCCATTCGAATTTCTGCATCGTACAAATGAGACATCTCATCTTCATAGTACATGTAGACGTCTTGAATGAGCTGATCACGAATGTTCTTGAGGAAGTCGCGTGTGCTCTGTTGGATCCCGTAGACCCCAGGATCGAGAAGGACGAGTCCCAGAAGCACAGCGAGCTCCGTCTCCGTCAAATTGATTCGCTTCATGTTCTCGCCTATCGTGTCCATGGCATGAGTGAACGAAGGCAGAAAAAGACTGTAAATGAGACTGACTGCGTTAGAAATTCCAGTTCATCGGTTGATTTTGCTTACTTAGTTGTCGTTTCATAATCGAGCTTCAAATCCTTGAGTGCTCCGTTCGCAAAATACTTAGACGGGTCGTTGAAATCGATGTAGGTGTTGTTTGGCATCACGAACCACCGTTTCTCGAGTCCCCCATGACGCCAAGTCAGATACGGCTCTTCCACGGATTGCCTCATGATCACAAAGTTACGGTAGATCTTCAACTTCTCGACAATCGGCAACGGATCTAAATGTCGATTTCGATTTATAAAGTCGGCTGCGAGCCGCGGTTCGATCTTCCATAGGTGATACATGCAGTTCGAGAAGTCCGTCAGTTCGTAGAGAGTCTGCTGAAAGACACGGTAAAAATCTGTCAGAAAACGGCTTTTCTCTACATTTTCGGTAGGCGGCGGTTTGCGGAACCAGTCTCCGAGGCATCCAGCGTAGAAGAGCTGTCTCTGTTCGACGAGGAAAGTCTGTCTGTCGATCAGCTCGTGGAGCACGGACTTCTGGCCACTATTTGAGAGTAAACTGCTGTTCAGTTGTGCCCTCAGAGTGCTCGGAATCCGAGAGAAACCACCGGAAGCGGCGGAAGGGGGCGTCGAATAGTAGTTGGCTCCGACGGGAGCTGCCGGCTGCGTGGAAGTGCTCGGCTCGCTGCTCATCAGTTTCGCCGGCGGTTCGTATTCCGGCTCGGGGCTCACTTCCCGCTTCACACCGACCGAGTACTTGCCGATCGCATCGCGACGGTGTTGAACAGCTGCAAAAACACCATAGTTCGATTCCGAGAGAGGCGACCAAACAACTCACCGCTCTTGTCCATTCCAACGTTGATGCACTTTCGGAACCGACATGCTCTGCATTTCTGACCAGAAGACCCGTCTGCAAATGACAATAACAGACTCTTGAGACCAAACTAGCAAGTCACAAATCACGCGGGACGACCTTTAAAGTACACTTCCGTCACAGTGAGTAACAAAAGGACCGCTCTTTCTTGCAGCTCTCGAGAATAGAGTCTTGCTTGTTTTTCCCGTTTCGTCCACTTTTAGGGCACAAAGACCGCGAGGAAACACTCATTTTTAATGGAGACCGCCCGCTTCCCAGTGATACAAAATACAATCACGCTCACCTTTGACTACAGTACAATTGTTCCCTTTGTTGCAGGCGTAGTCCTTGTTCAGGACGACGGTCCGTCGGAAAAAAGCCGAGCACGCGGCACACGCGTCCACTCCGAAGTGGATACCCGTGGAATCGGTGCCACAGATAGAGCAAGCAGGCACCTATATTGCACGTGTTTTCGGCGTTTCTCGCTTCGCAGACTCACCACTCGTCGATCACTCATCGCTGGTGTGCCAGGTTGCGAGTTCGATGAGCTGCTGGGCTCGTTTTTGGCTGCAAACTCTGTCTGGTCGATAAGAAGAAGGCATCGGAATCTTACCGATTTTGAAGAGACCCGGCGGTGACTGCTTCTGACTCATTTCCATCGCTGCGAAGACGTCGTTCGAGGCAGTCATGAAGTCTAGAAGAAAGGCGACGTCCATATTAAAAAGGAATATCAAAGATCGGACACTGCGATCGACATGTGTTTCGACACAGAAATGACGGTGTGGATGATGATGATGATGGTAGTATGTAGCGGGGAAAGTGTGGACGGGAGAGGCAGTGAGAGCGGGAGAAGAGGGAGCGAGACGGAGACGCAGCCCGTTAGTGATTCTGTTATTTTGCTCGCAGACATACGGCGAGCATTAAACAAACTGTGATCGGTTGAGCAAACAGTCGCTGAGCGCGCGATACAGCGCCAGAGGCAGCAGCCGAAAGGAGAGAAGGAGGGTGACATCACGGACAGAATCAACTAGAGTACGATGCGGAAAGATCTTAGAAGGCAAAACGGAGAACGCAAAGAGCTGGCGGAGGAGGCGAGCGCAGAGGTGCAAGGCGTTTGGATCACAAGATCTCCAGTCTTCGATCAAATGAAAAATGTGTAATCCGACATGAATATGCTAGTCTGCACTCCCTTCGATTTCTCTCTTTTGTCGCGGTTCTTTGCTCGCCGAGCTGTCACCGGTGCACAATCGGTCAGACTGACCTCTCTCGCAGAGTGATTATTTGGACCCCCGAGCGACTCTTGTTGGTTTCCGATAAGAAAAGATCCCGACATTTAAAGAGAGTTCGGCAAACAAAGCTCCATTGAAATCGTTCCGAATGAAGGAAAACCGACCTACATTCAAACGCTTCGCAACTTTTGTTTTTCGGAAAAATAAATAGGGCCGCAAGAGGTTGTTTTATGGCCGCTTTTAAATGCGTTACTTTTCTTTTCTGTTCAGTTTTGTTCTTGATCACTGCTTTTCTACGCAAAACGACTACTGGGTCATCATCAACACCGTCTTCTGTCAAAATTCGAAAAAAAAACTCACGATTGGGAATGTACTGCAGATGGGTGTGCGGGTGCTGCATCGGGAAGTGCTGCAGAGTGTCGATCGAGTGCTTCCGCATCGGGTGCATTTCTTGTCTGCTCTGCTGGTGCTGATCTGATCCGTGGGCCATCGACTGGCCCGATGACATGAAAGGTACGTTCTTCTGCTCCGGTTTCGACGCCGACGGCTCCGAACACGAGGACGAAGTCGGGTTCGACGGGGAGCCCACCGCTCTGCAAAAGAAGGGTGATTCAGTGTGAGGCGGCGGCTGGGAAGGAAGAAATAACGCCAGGGAACCATCAGTTACAAACTAGACTGTTACTACGGATACGTCAGGAAACGAGCTGAAAACTTTCGTGGTTTGATCTTGTGACATTTTTGGAATAAGTCAGAATACTGACGAGAAGTCATCAAAATTGGGTGGAGAGGCATGCAAATGGCGGTCGTTGTGGGGACAACGAAAACGAGAAACTTCGTCTTATTTGTGTCTTTCTGTGATGACGCGTGAATCCTTTTTGGACGGGAAACGACGAAGAGAAGGGCGCAGGAGAAGAAGTCCACCTAATCGGAGATGTGAATCTCGCGGACGTCGCTCGGACATCAACACACACCTACATATGAGAAAACGAAAGCGAAACGAAGAAACTGGCGATCGGGCAGAACTGAAACCGAAGAATGAAATGATAGACTTTTTGGGGGCGAAGGTGGAAACACGAGACCTCGGGGAGAACTACAAGTGGAAGGACCACACTGGAAATTTGAAATCCGAGGCTCTTCCCTTTTTCGACGGGACCACGATGATGAAAAGACGGAAATGTGGGTGAGGGAAAAAGGAAATGCGAGACGCAGACATCTCCGGCACACGTACTTCGCCGCGACGTCCGAGTAGTGGTGGCGACATGCGCGGCGGCGTGTGCTTCTCTCTTCACTCTCTCTCTCGCTTTGCACTGGTCAGCCGACCCTCGTGCCTCTCAGAATAAGGGAAACGAAGAGGAAGAAGGGGTCCATTGGCGAATGAATGGAGTTTCGTAGCAACCGCCCATCTCCTTCGGTTTCCTCTTTTTTTCCAAAGTTTTCCGCGAAAGAACCAGCGCACTTGTCGTCCGATTGCATCTAGGGGTCGAATCGGGACGACGCGAGCGGCTGTTTTGAATGTAAATTGAATGCTTCGCGCGAGATGCGCAACAGGTTTCGGACTTTTTCTCCGAAGAGGTCGCCTTCGCCTAGTGAACCTTATTATGCGCCAAAATTCGATCGGCGCTAAGATCCGGGGGGCCTAGAGTCTATGCGAAGCCCGCAGCCCGCACCCATTAAGTACATGCGAGAAGGTGCTAATTTCCAGAGGTTCTCCTGTGTTTTGAATGCAAAATTATAGAGAGGCGGGTGCAAAACATGTGCGGTGCCGGGCAGAGACATCTCTTCCATTCCGAAACGCGCCTGGCACTTGATGATGTTTTTCTAGACTCGCACAATCGGAAATGTTCGATGAACCAGCACATAACAACCCGGAGATCGGCATTATGCCGATGCCAAAATAAACTTTGCAACCGGAGTAATGGTCGGCCCTGAGGGACGAATGACGATTAAAAGTTGGTAGGCCGTCGGGGGCGAGAGGATTCGGTTCGTCATAAGCCTTCATTATCTTTCGGCGAGGCGCGTTTATGGCGTAGAGACCGAACTGTTCCGGTGCGGAATCAGGAAACAAACTACAGCTTTTCAGTCTGTTTTCCAACGATCCCTGCGGTTTCAAATAAACCAACTACACTGTCGTCTCGCATTCGGAAACCCCTCATGGGCGGGTTGTTTCGATGACCGAGCATGCAGCTCGTGGCGTTCATCATGAAATTCACAATTGGGGGAGATCGATATAGAGAGAAGAGAGCGAATGTAGAAAAGAGACGGACGCGTACTTCTTTCTCTCTCTTGTTCTCTCGCCTTCTCGCCCGATCCGGCGACAAGGTTGAACGAGGCGATTGACAAACATTCGGACGCGCGGACGGGAAGAGGTCCTCGGACAGTGAATACTTACTACTTGGGAGGTACGGAGAAGATGGAAAAGACAATGGCGCCGTTCTTTGTGTCGACCACTCGAGTCCAATGTCTACTTGCTCCGAAGCCTACATCTGTCGGCCATATACTCTCGCTTTCCTCTCTTTCTGATAACACCAACACCACCTTTTGCGTATGCGAAGTATGTGGAAACAGGGTGGCAGACGCATGGACAAGCTAGTGATAATAGAGGCGCGCGAGAAACGACGAGAAACAAGTTCCGAAGACGCAAACACATACGTCTTCCTCTAATTCGAATACAGATTCTACTTCGTTGTGAAGTGGCATCAGAAATAATGATGACTTAGAGTACATCATCGAAACAACTGCGTATCGAGTGGCAATACGGATGCGAATGACGGGCGCCCCACTGGCACGGCGCCAACAATCACCACCAAACTATATGCGACAAACATGTGTCAATTCGGTGGGAGATAAGCGGTGCGGGCGAGTGTTGACAGAGCCCGGCGAGAGAAGAAAGAGCCCCGTCACCCCACTACCATAATAAAAGTTCTCGCGAGGCGACCTTTGCTCTAGACGAACTCACTCTTTCTCTTTTGTTTGGAAGCTTGTGCGTAAGCGAAACAGAGATCGAAATGATAAGAAACGTCCTGGAAAGCTTCTTTGCAGAAACCGCAACAGTTCTCTTTCATCGATCTTTCCGTTTCTTTTCCTCTTCCCCTCCGCAAACACGTGGCCACTTGTCTTCTTTCTCTTCTCCTTCTTCTTCCGAGACAAGTAAAATGATACACTGATTCTTTGAACTTCCCCCGGACTCACTCAAGCGGAGGTTCGCACAGAGTCTACGAATTCCAAAGTAGTCGGTGGAAAAGAAGTGGGAGCACAAGAAGGAGAAGAAGCGAGGGAGAAGAAGAAGAAGAAGAAGAAGAAGAAGAAGTTAAGCGCGAGCCGCCGGCAGACTATGCTTTGCACCTGTGACACTTGAAACACGAAGGCGCCCACTTTGCAGCGAGACGCCGAAAACGGCGTTAGTCAGGTGACAACTCGGCCGAATTGATGAAGAATAAATGGGGCAGAGGGTGCTTTCGCGAAAGTGAGAAGGGAATTGTGATGAGAAGGGCCGGCTCTGCCGCCTCTGACCCAGCTCTCCCCCTATTATTGTTGTTTTGACGCGCATCTGCCAATGGGTTGTTCCAATGATCAGCCGGAAGAAGATAGAGAGCTCTTTGAGCCCAGAGTTCCCGGAACGACTCCCGTCGGACACTAATCTTGCCTTGCGAAAGGAAATCTCGTTGCTCTCTGGTGCAGTCATCCCCACCTGCAGACTCCTTTAAAAATCGGAAGCTTGGATTTCTTATGTACTCTGCACCTTCTTCTCGTGTGACATGCAACATGCAGATCTTTGTTTCGGTGCTCTTGGCCCTCCGCTAGACTTGCGGGTGGAGCGAGACTCTATCCGAAATGTGAACTTTTTGTTCCCTAGAACTCCTTTTTGCGCGAGCACCGAAACACTGAATCAGCGCAACGGCCGATTTGATCATTGCTTGAAGCCTGAGACTTTCAGAGAAACTTCGTTAGTCAGATTGGTTCTGACCGGAAATCATACGCCCAAAGGACAGAAAAGGTCCAGAAGGAGCAAACGACGACGACGGAGGTTAATTACCGATGTGTGTAATTGTGGGGCGGGAGAGCGCGCGCATTCATTTGAGAACAAAGACTCACGGAAGGAAAGTGAGCGGATCCAGTCTGGCGATGTGGAGAAGAAGTTCCGGGGGAATCGTCGACAGCGAGCCCAGAGATCCGAGTCCTGCAACCTTCCGACAAAGTTGTTTTTCTGCCGCGAACGCATTTCTCGGTGTTTACACAGTCGTTGGCCAAACAATAACAAAGTACAGTAACCCACCGATCGACGATGCCGGGTTGTTCGCGGCCTGTGTCGTCACAGGCGGCGACGTAGCAATGATCGGGTTCGCATTCTGGAGAACGCGTGCAGCTGCTGAACTCGGTGCTGCGATAAGAGTGCGCGCCAAATTGAGGAGATCTGCCTGCGAGGTTATCTGAAAACAAAGAATTTGTCAAGAAAACGAGGAGATCAGCGATACTTGTGAAAATCCGGGCCACAACGACGGAGCGGCGGTCGTCGTCGGCTCGTTGACTGGCGGCATTCCATAGAAGATGTCTGCAAGCAGGAGAGGAAATCGTTGGCAGAAAGAAGCGGAGGGGAAAGAGTTTAATATATGTAGACGAGAAAGCAGTTCGGCCGCCGACTAAGACGGGAGGGGGCGTGTTTGGTGGCGGGTCCATTGTAATGAGAGCACCTCGCGCGCAGAGCTGGGAGATTCCGAGACAGCAGGCGAGTTGGTTGGCTTCGGGCGGGCGGCGGATTGGAATAATGATCAAACTGGGCGGGAGGGGCGGGACAAACATGCGGAAAGATCACGGACAATTGCTTCCGCCGACTCCTCTTTGGATAAGTACCTTCTTTTATAATGAACGCCAAATCTCGGCGTATGCAAATGCGCTCCAGCGAACCCCGCGAGTTTTAAAAAGCAAACTTCGAAAATCAAAAAACCTTTGTGTGCTTGAAAAGAAAACGATGCGCATTCACCAATCGTTTTGCTACACAGCTAACCAAGCAATGGAGCTCACACGATATACGGGCCGTTTCGATGCTCAATGAGCACACAAAAAGGGACCCATTCACCAACGGTGCCCTTCATTTGTTCAGCTTTGTTTTCAAAGCATACTACATTTCAGAGAGAACTATAGCAGAGTGCGCATTGAATTGTCGCCTTTCGGCCGACGAGTACACTAAAAAACCATACTTACCCACTAGTTTTGGGCATAAAATGCGGGGATTCATGGGAGAAGGAAGATCGGAAGACAGACGAAAAGAGACTCCGGAGAGGGGCTTTTGTATGCGAAACGGAATGACGAATCGGAAAACAAAAGACGGCTTCTGTAGCGAAAGAAGCATTTGAGATGTTTTATATAATAGGAACAACACACGAGCCGCGAATTGTGAAGACGTGCGTCACGCAGTCTATTTATGGTTATAATGTTCAGGCGGAGGCTGGAAGCACTAGTGATCACCGAATCGAACATCAGATCAATCGATCGAGATACTCGTTCTCTCCCTCCCCGGGGCATTCGAACAACGAAACGCCGCGCGATTCCGGAGACCTTGAAACGTTCTCGAGCACGATAATTGGCGGGTTTCGAGCGATATTTGCGCATCTAATCGATCAGCAAAAGGGGGGAAAGTGGTAATAAACACGAAAAAGGGAGTAGCAGCCAGCTGGGAGGGAGAGGAGCGCGGAGACAGAAGTGCGGAAGATCAGCGAAACGGCCGGGGGGCGGAGGCAGGAAAGAAAGAGTGGATCTGCTTCTCACGCGCACTCTCTTGCAAAGTTCTTTCGTCGAGGGCCGACCGGTTTCACGGCCACCGAGTCGTCATTTATAGGCCACAAATCCATCTTATCATAAGTGATACAAAGGGTGATACTAGAGACGCGACTAAAGAGGTCAGAAAGGAGACAAGCGCATCGAAACAACCAGTCACTGTCTCTTCTTTGTTTCGGCGACGACGCGCGCGCGCGCGCCTTGATCATCAGTAATCTGAAGAGGAGGAAGAAGTGGCAATCAGTTCCGTACGTTCTGCAAAGAAGACCTGCTTGACAACGTTTGGAATGCCAGAAGAAGGGGAGAGGGGGGAAGTTGCGACATCGCCAAGAGTGGAAGTGTGGACTAGACGGGCGAGGTTGTCCCGCTCAAGGTAACGGAACTGATGCGGACGACTGATATACGGGGGAAGGCCTTCCTTCGGAGGAGGTCTCTCGTTCCTCGGGGGAAATGATGACGTCCTGGAGGCCTCTCTTGCAGAACACTGGTCGTCAGATTCCGTAGCCGATATGTAGCTTCTACTAGAAACAGCTCGGCCTTCGATCCGCCCGTTTTGATAATCTCCGTTTCAATACACCCCGAAACTGGTCTCCGGTGCGATTTGTAACTTGGAATCGAGAAAAAAAGGACAGAGATGGAGAGATATGCACTTGGAAACGAGGAAGAAGTTTGCAGAATTTCGGGCGTATCTTAGAGATCATCTCGCTGGAAGACGAGTGTTTTATCGAGTGTCTGGATCGCTGAAAGTACTCATTTGCTAGTTTGCCAAATGGAATCAGTCTCGAATGAGTCAGTTGTTTGGACAGCTGCAGGAGGATCGCGGGTCAAAGGAAAGGTTCGACGAACGAAACGAGTCTTCCAGACGCGGAAGAGACCACCACCAAAACAGGCGTGAGAAGGCGACGGGCGGCCTTCTTCTACCGTATCTCGCGCTCATCTTCGCTGACTACACTCAGACTTCGTGACAAGATTCTTATCTTACGGCTGCGATTTTCGATGTGACGAACGCGATTTTGAAAAGCGCGCCCAGTGCAAAAATCACGAGGTTTTTTGATGACGTGATTGGAATCTGGAAGAGGAGGAAGAGGGAGAGGGAGACGGGTCTGTGCAGAATAAGAAGCAGGAACGACGGAAACAAAGAACGCCTGGATAGATCAGCGCGAGAGGTATTCGAGTGTGTGGTTTGTTCTCTGCACCTTCTATATTAGTCAGAGCACGCTCTGCGTTCTCGGGGCCAGACGCCTATTTGTGCGTCACGAAGAGGTCTACTCTATTCTGGGGAAAAGTTGGAGAGAAAAGTGCACCTTTTCATGCCGGCAAGAGTAATGCGTCCAAAAATCAATCGGTTTTTATCACTCCACTCCGATTGGCCGGGTTCAATTTATCACGCGGAGAAGAAAAAGGGAAGAAGAGGCGACGGAGCTGGAAACGAGAAAAAGAGCACAAAAGAGCACGCTATTATAACAAATAGATGTTTGATTTCCCCTTTCCAAGATATCACTGGGATCAGTTGGTGGACTTACAGGCGAAGAAAGTGGAGAAGATGCCCATCAATGGACTCTCTGTGGCAGTTCGGATGGTCCGACGGAATCAGAATAACGGAGTTTTGAATATCAGACAGTTTCTCGCATTCAATGAAAAACTGATCTACATCTCAGAAGATAACGAATATGGGTCGAAAAACGAACGAGGAAGTAATTTGGGTCCTTAATTGACAGGTTGCTCGACATCTGATTCTAAATGTGTATATAGTTTTCTTCCTGTCCTTTTAGATCACTGATCAGCACTGAATTGCTATCAGAATGACGTTTTAAACCCCGCTCTTCAGCCTACTCCCTCCCTACCTCCCTATTCCCGCAAGGCACTTACTCACTGCCATTGCGCGCGTACTTCAACGCTAACTGAACTTTCAATCAAGTGACGCACGTGGTGTAGTGGTTGTGGGCTGTGCAGTGGCGCGCTCGATCGCTGGTTCGAAACCGCGACTGCTGTGACGATTTCTCTTACCTACAAAGACAAATACAATGGTTAGACGTTACTCGTACTGTCTGAGCAGTTTTCTCGTTTTGTTTTGCGCACGGAGGAAACTACGGAGGGAAACTCCCACACGAAGTTTGATGTTGCGCTGTGAGAAACAAAATGATGCGGTCGGGGGGAACAACAAGAGTTCAATGTTCTGCTGCGAATGAGCCGAGACAGCGGACAGTATGTAGAAACAGTGTGCGGGGGATTGGTGTCTGGTCGGCGAAATTGATCTACAAGGCGGGAGGGTCGTTTTGTGAACCTGGATCCCGCGAGACAGGAAACAATTCCCGAAGTGACGCGTCTAGTTTATTTCCCAGCGGCCCGAATACGGCCTGATGTAGTTGGCAGATATTGGTTGTTTTTGGTTCTACTCCGGTCGTCCGTTATCCGATTTCCGAGTTCTTTGCAGTTTATGACGAGGAAAAACGCTGATTTTCGGTATAGTGCGCGTAATCAAAGAGGGCGAAAACGACTGAAAAATGTCACTGAAAAGGTTCCGGGACGAGCGGACAGTTCGCCGAAACAAGGAAGCTAAAAACCAAACAATGAATTTTCGGAGATTTTTATTGAGATTCGCAGAAAACGATACGACGCTGCAAGTTTTTCCGGAACCGGAGAGCGAAAGATCGAAAAGAAGGGAACGCCGGCGGGAATGAGGGAAGCTTCAGGAGGGAAGCTTCGGCAGGTCCGCCTGTTTGCCAGACAGCGCGGGAAGTTCCTCGTCGCACTGACAAACTTGACGAGGTTCCTAGCGATCCGCTCGCGATTCGGACGGATCCGATCGTATCGGACAGGGCCTACATCAGCCTCAGATACCGCCGAAACAGAATCGATGGCCGAGGACTTCCCGCGGATCAAAATGAGACGAGATCCGGATTTCCCGTTTTGACGAACGAAGCTTGAACTTGATCGTTGACTTCTGAAACAGAAAACATGACGTAGCTTCGGAAGATCTTCTCTCGCCACACCGCCAGCTGTCCAGTTCGCTTCTTTGACTGGGAGATCGCGCTTGTGATTTCCGCCTTTCTGACTTCTGGAATACTTCCATTGGCCAATCCATCTCCGATCGGGAACCCTTTTCGATCCTATGCAGACTCAGAAGTCTCTAGAAATTCGTTTCGAAAGGAGTGATGAAACTGTCGAAACTTCCCTTCCAAATGGGAATTGTTGAAGACGAATGCAGCTTCAAAGTAGAAAAAGTGACATAAACGTCAAGAAGTATCACCCCATACTTTGACCGACGCCAGGCAAAAGCTCGCGGAGCAACCCGCCAATCCGGGGTGATGGAAACGGGCCCTTTTGCTGACACTCTCCCGCACTCTGCCCAATTGACACCTGCCTCCGCGATCACTGATAAGCGGTCTGCGTCTCCGGCAATCCGCACACTCACTCGTCCCTTCCAGAATTGCAACATGCTGCGATGGACATCTCGTCGAAGTGCGAGAGGACGTATAAAAGAGCACCGGCTCGACGTGTTCCTCACTCGGTCTTCATCAGCCGACCAATCACTATGAAGTTCATCATAGTGCTTGCCCTCCTGGGCGCGGCACTCGCCTCGTCCTACTCCGACCGCACCATCGAGAGAAACATCCGTGAGAAGTGAGTCCTCTTCTGCTTCATCGTCCCCAGACGCCCCTCTCTTTCAGCTCGTTCCGCGCCGGTCGCGAGTACCGCTACCTCTTCAACGGCCAGCTCTCCGCCGGGCTCCCGATCCCGTCCACCCCGCAAGGAATCTCCCGCCTCCAGTCCCAAGTCACCCTCCAATGGGTCGACGGAAACACCGTCCGCATGCAGCTCCAGAAGACCCGCTTCGCCACCTCGCAGGAAGAGACCAACTCGATGAAGATGCTCCCGTTCGAGCGCTTCGAGGAGGTCAGCCGCATGGTGCGTGAGCACGAGAACCTGCTCAGCATGCCAGTCGAGTTCGAGTACGAGCACGGACTTGTCGGAGAGCTCCGCTTCAACCAGGAAGACCAGCCATGGTCCGAGAACATCAAGAGAGCCGTCATCAACATGCTCCAGGTGAACATCCTCAAGAAGGAGAAGCACGAGGGAGCCGAGAAGAGCGACAGCGAGGAGCCAGTCTTCGCTTTCACCAACGTCGAGGTGAGTGTCACGTGACCAGTGTCACAAGTGAAACCGTTCTATTGCAGCGCACTTTCGAAGGAGAGTGCGAGGTCCTCTACACCGTCGAGGAGACCCAGAGACACGAGGAGCAGCGTTGGGCCAAGTCGATCAACTTCGACAAGTGCACGCGTCGTCCGTACGTCCACCACGTCCAGACGCCAGTCTGCAAGGACTGCGAACAGACGCTCGAGCAGGATAAGATGAGCTCCACCGTCTTCTCCTACAACATCACCGGCTCGCCATCCAGCTTCCTGATCAACTCCGTCGAGCTCCGCTCGCAGCACCTCTTCGCCCCGATTTCCGAGAAACATCAGCTTGTCTCCGCCTTCACCCTCAACACACTCGAGCTCATCTACGCTGGAGAGCAGTCCGTCGAAATGAAGCAGGTCCGCAGCGAGCAGCCATCCGAGCTCCTCTACAACCAGGAGTGGGAGTGGGCCGAGCAGCAGTGGGCTCAGACCGGAGAGGAAAAGTACCTGAGACAGATGCCGCAGTGGTCCGAGAACAAGGTCGAGATGGTCCAGAAGATGTTCTCTCTGATGGGCAAGCAGATCGAGCAGGGAGAGGCCGAGCTTGAGGCCGCCCACACCGTCGCTAGAATCGTCAAGGTGCTCCGCGAGTGCAACGAGGAGCAGCTCGAGCAGATCTACCGCTTCGTCGCCGAGCACAACAACGAGAAGGTCGCCGAGCAACTCCGCTCGATCTACTTCAACACTCTCACCCTCGCCGGAACGCGCGTCACCGTTCAGCAGTTCGTCGACAAGGTCGGCAGAAGCAGCAAGAAGATCTCGCCACTGAAGACCTCGCTCGCCATCAAGACCCTCGTCGACATGCGCTACCCGTCGCTCGCCATCGCCGAAGACGTCGCCCGTCTCTGCGATTCCGAGACCGCCACCTCGAACCCAGTGCTCCGTCAGTCGTGCTGGCTCACCTACGGAGCCATTGTGAACGGCGTCTGCGGACAGACCCCGAGAGTGTTCGTCCAGAAGGACGGAGTCAGAATGTGCCCACGTGACGCCAAGCAGAGAGTCGTCGACAGACTCGTTCAGCAGTTCGAATCCGCTCAGACCCGCTACGAGAAGGTGCTCGCCCTCAAGACGCTCGCCAATGCCGGACTCGACCTCTCGGTCTACCCGCTCGAAAAGATCATCCTCAACGAGCAGCACGAGACCACCGTCCGTGTCCAGGCCATCGAGTCGCTTCGCCGTCTTCGCCACCACATGCCAACCAAGATCCAGCGCGTCCTGATGCCAGTCTACCTTAATCGTCAGCAGCCACAGCACATTCGCATGTCGGCCCTCCACCAGCTCGTCCTCACCCAGCCAGAGTGGCCAGTTCTCTCGCAGGTCGCCAACCAGCTGAGACAGGAGCGCAACCAGCAAGTCCGTGCCTTCACCCTCTCGCTCCTCCGCTCGTTCGCCAACAACGAGTCGCCGTGCGAGCAGACGTTCTCCTCGCGCCTCCAGTCGATCCTCAACAACATCCCGTTCTCTTCCGAGGAGATCGACCGCTTCGAGTCGTTCTACGGAAAGTGGTCTACCTACTCGAGACGTCACCAGTCCGGAGTCGAGACTTCGTTCGCCTCGCTCTTCACCTCTGAGTCGATCCTCCCGACCGAAATGATGGCTTCCCTCGAGGGAGTCCTCTCCGGAGAGTGGAACCAGTACTTTGCCCAGATCGGATTCACCCAAAAGAACATGGAGCAGATCATCAAGAGAGCCCTCGCCACCGTCCAGGAGCAGGGACTCGAGCACGTCGTCGTCCGCGGAAAGAGAGCCACCGGATCCTTCCAGCCAACCCAGTTCTTGAGCAACCTCCTCGAGAAGCTCCGCATCACCCGCCGTCAGCCAACCGAGCAGGACCCACACGCTCTCTTCTACATCAGACACCGTGACATGGACTACGCCTTCCTCCCAATCGACGCAGAGTCGGTTCCAGAGGTCGTCCGTTCCATGATCCAAGGAGGAAAGATCGAGATCGGAGACATCGAGAAGATCCTTGCCCAGGGAGTCCGCTTCTCCGGCTCCAACGCCGCCTTCTTCTACGAGACCGTCCGCAGAATCCCGACCCCAATGGGACTCCCAGTTCAGTTCACTTCCAAGATGCCGACCATCGCCTCGATCCGCGGACAAGTCAAGTTCGAGCTCGAGCCGAAGTCCGGAAAGAACTTCGACGGACTCCGTGTCCACTTCGAGGCCGAGCCACGCATCGCCTCCACCCACGTCCTCTCGCTCACCGTCGTCTGCCCGATCGTCCAGGTCGGAGCCAAGTTCCTCCACTCGGCCGTCTTCAACACCCCGATCAACACCAAGATCGAGATGAACTGGGAGGACAAGGTCGTCGTCCGCGCCATCTACACCGCCCCGACCGACGAGAGAAGAGTCGCCATGATCCAGTCCCGCCCGGTCACCTTCACCCGCACCGTCATCCCAGCCGCCCGTCAGTACCCAGAGCCAGTCGAGCTGACCTACATGCTCCCGGCCCACCAGCAGCTCAGCCAATCGCTCGAGCGCCAGTACCCGCAAGTCCGCGTCCAGGGAGTCCTGAACCGCCCGACGAACGGAAGAATTCCGCAATGGGTTGTCGACAACAGCGTCGAGATTTTCTACAACCCGTCGGTTGAGCAGTACGAGGCCGTCGCCGAGTTCGACCTTTTCAACAACTACAAGATGGAGAAGAACTACGAGAAGGAGTACAAGAAGCACTCCGGACGCAGATACCTCGAGACCGAGCCAGAGTACGACGACAACGAGCACCAGCAGGAGATCGTGAAGAAGTTCGAGTGGCTCAAGAACGAGAAGGTCTACCAGCACGTCGCCAAGTTCGAGGTCAAGCCACAGATTGCCAAGATGGACGTCGAGGCCGTCTGCAACGGAGACTTCCACTTCTGCAAGACCGAGATCCGCGGGGAAGAGCTCACCGCTTCCATTCAGTACGTCTACCCACAGACCCCAAGAACTGTCGAGGAGCTCAAGGAGCAGAAGTACCGCCAGCTCGTCGTTCTCGGAGAGGTCAACTACGGAAAGAACACCGTCCAGATCAACATCAACGGACAGCAGTCCCAGGAGCAGAAGCAGTGGGTGAAGCAGATCCAGGAGGCCCCGGAGCACGAGACCCTCCTCGAGGCCGCCCGTCTCGACCAGTACCAGGCCGTCTTCGAGTACGAGTTCGAGCCGAAGCCAGCTCAGTACCTGAACAGATACTGGAACCTCCTCCAGGCTTACCTCCGCACTCAGTACCCGTGGACCTCGAGAATCGAGTCCCGCGAGGAGTCCCGTCGTGAGAACACGATCCGCGCTACATTCAACATTGAACCACGTCAGCGTCAGACCGTCAACATGACCGTCGAAACCCCGAAGGAAACGACCGTCCTCGAGCGCGTCCAGCTTCCGTTCCAGCTTCCAACTGCCCAGATCCACTATCAGCCAAGAAACTCGCGTCTCGAGGAGAAGCCACTCATCGAGAAGATCGCTCGCCACGTCTCCAAGCAGGCCGACTGCGTCGTCAAGAGCACCAAGATCCAGACCTTCGACGAGGTCACCTACCGTAACCAGCTCACCCCGTGCTATTCGGTCGTCGCTAAGGATTGCGGATCGGAGGAGAAGCCACGCTTCGTCGTCCTCATGAAGAAGTCGGAAGGAAAGGAAGAGTGGAAGACGGTCAAGATCGTGTACGGAGAGAAAGAGATCACCATGTCCACGAACAAGGACGGCGAGCTCTACTACCGCATCAATGTCGAAGAGTTCGAGTACCAGCCGGAGCAGCCGGAGACTCAGTTCGAGAAGAACGGCTTCTCCCTCGTCTGGTTGAACAAGAACACCGTCAAATTCGACTCTGATGAGCTCACCGTCCAATTCGACGGAGTCAACGCCCGCATCCACCTGTCGGCCCTCTACAGAAACAAGCAATGCGGACTCTGCGGACACTACGACAACGAGAAGATGACCGAGTTCCTCGACGCCCAGAACCAGGAGAACACCGTCCCGGTGAGCATTTGCATCGGAACTCCCTCCATCCTATACTCATCTTCTTTCAGGAGTTCGCCAAGAGCTATTTGTACCAGGACTCGGAGTGCTCGTCCAGAAACCTCGAGATCTTCGGAAACGAGGACAACTTCAGAGTCATCGACGAGGACGACGAGGAGCCAGAGATGCGCGAGGGAGAGTCCCGCCGCCGCGAGCAGAGAGACGAGGAGCCGCGCGAGCAGGTCGCCGTCGTCGAGCGCCAGCACGAGATTTGCTTCACCCAGAAGCCAGTGGCCCGTTGCGAGAACGGACAGAGCCAGGAGTCGAAGAAGCAGAAGGTGGGCGACAGGAAGGAAGCAGTTCCACAAGAGCTCTCGTTTTCAGACCGACGTCTTCTGCCTTCCGTCCTCCAGCTCGTGGGCTCGCCGTCAGATGCGCGAGATCCGTCGTGAGCCGCTCGCCCAGTGGCCAGAGCAGAAGCTCCGCAACCTCCGCGAGCAGCCGCAGATGGAGGAGCGCACGATCCGCGTCGCCGTCGACCAGAAGTGCGACAAGTTCGACTACTGAGCACCTCTTGCTCTCACATTTCCCGTAGATTTTCAAATTGAATTGTATTATTTTTATTAGTCTTTGAAAAATAAACAATTCCTAAGAAACCAGCTTCGGGTGGGAGATCGCAAGAATAAAAACAAAGTGAGGACTACATCGGATAGCCGAAGAGCAAGAAATCGTAGAAATACATTCTGACAAGCGCCCTCCGGATCGACTCGTCCTCCCGAATCAACTGCTCGTACTTCCGTCGCAGGCTCGATCCGGCAGTGGAATTTTGCGTTTTGCCTTCTGAAGGGAACTGTTTCGACTGTGACCATGACACGTGACATACTGGACAACTCCCTCCGCACTTGGCCAATGTCCCTCTCCGGAACTTGTTGCTTCTGGAACACCCTGACGATGTCGTCGATCATCCTCTCCCTCTCGATTCCGTTGTTCGAGTACCTGACTATCGTCGAGTTCTTGAGCGTGTTCTTCATGTCGCAGAACCTGCAACTGATTGTAGCCTCGAAAATAAAACTCTCTTTTGTGTGCGGGCTTCTTTCGACATGCGACTTTCAAAGATTCCTCGAGATCCCAGTCGGAGATTCGATGCGTGTTTGCGTAACCGGAATGATCTTTTAGACGATCTCCCATCCGAACATCACGTTCAATCCACTAACCACGACTGCGGAGCGAAATGAGTGTCGGCGATGGTGTAGACGGGGAAGAGCATCGAGATGCGCATCAGACGACGGTACTCCTTCCTGATGAAGCATCGGATGTCCGTGCCGCACCCGTGACAGTGGTTGTCCGGCGCGTAACTGGAAACGACACTGGAAAGAGCTCTCTGAGCAACTGGCTCACTTTACGCATTTCTCAGTGAACCCTGAAATGAACCTATCGATCGGGTCCCGAACGACGATGATGTTCTCGAAGTGACGATTCAGACTTCGTCGGACCGCCTCGAATGACTTCATCTCGTTCCGCTCGCAGAACCGTCCGTCGTAGACTTCGTTCGAAATGGACCTCTTGGCAGTGGAGAAGGCATCCGGGTCCTCGATGTAGCAGAGGGCGGCTGTTCCGACTGTCGACATGACTTTGGGAATTAGGCAGAGCGAGATGTCGTACCGTCGTGTTATCTGCGAAACGGACACTTTCCGTCGTCCGGAGGAGCTATTAACCCGGTGGTGACCCAGTTACGAACCGTGAAATCCTGGAGATAGTTGTAGAAGGGCGGCACGAGAGTTCGATTGAACGCGACGCCGTCGCAATCGGAGAGGACGTCGTGACACTCGTGCGACTCGACGACTCGCATCGAAATTCTGTACTGGTCGACTGCGAACAATGCACAGACAGTCGCAAAGATCAGAATGACCGCACGCGGCAAGAAGCGTTCTGAAGGAGAAGTCAGAAACGGCTAGATAGAGAAGGGCTCACCTTTCTTGACATAGTAGAAGTGCGCGGGGTTGGAATAACAGATCTCGAACATTCTGCCGAACTGTCTCAGGTCTTCCGATCCGACGTCTTCTTCTTCGTCTTCCGTGCGGTCGTCCTTATGCAATAAAGGCTCTCGATCCTTCGGATAGGTCATCTGATGGTATCTGAAACACATTTCGGACCGAATTTATGGACTTGACCGACAAAAAAGGTGAGAGATAGAAGAGAAGTCAATTTTCGAACGGAGCGCCACTGTGAGGACTGCCGATCTACGATTCGCTGGTCGATGGCAACTAACGGAACACAGTCTGACGAAACGAAGTCGCTTATCTACCTGCCCACATCTGACGGCTTCTTTCTTTTTGTCTGAAGCGCACTGAGACAAGGACATTGTGTAATCTACGAGGCTTTCTTCTTCACAACGTCTTCATTCTTCAAGGAATCAGGAGACAACGAATTCAAAAGTGGGTTTCGAGTCGAAGAGGTTCGTCGGCACGCGGCTGACGGTCACCGTCGCGGAGACGTTGAAGCGGTTCTTAATCTGCCAGACGCCCCGTTGAAGAGTCCTCTTCGACACTCCGTCCATGATTTCCGCCTTCTGCACGTCATCGCTCACCACCTTCAGGTACCTCGTCGATCGTAATCCGTCCTGCCATTCCTGCAAACTGCTTCACTTGATGGCCCCCCATTAATCGTCCTCCTCACTTTCAGAATTCGGTTGATTCCGGCGTTCGTGACCGTCGAGGATCGGACATAGATGGTTTCGCACTCGAGCTGGTGCAGTTCCGAGTCGGTGACGTCGCTCTCGACGGATCGGATGTCCAGTTCGCAGGTCTTCCGGATCTTCGGATGGTACAGGATCGATCCGTTGAACACCTTCTCCGTTCGCTCCGGGAAATAAAAGAACGAGACTCGAACCTGTCGGGGGATTCCGGAGGAGAGTCTCAGGAACTCAGTGTACAGGAAGGAATCGTACGAGTTGAACTTGAACGAGTCCACCGTCGGTTTCGTGGCCATCTTGTTCTTCCGATTGGTGACTTTTTTCAAATCGTCGGTCAGAGATGGAATCGTGATACCGACTGTTGAGATCTTGGTTCTGTTTTGGAAAAAGTCCAGGAATTGGGTGAACGCCGCATTGATGAACTTCTGAGTGACGAACAGCTCGGGCCGAGGTTTGTCGTACCTGCAAGTGAGAATAGAAGAGGGACTAGAAGGAAAGTCGACTATTCTAGTCCCTCCCGCCTCAATTCACATGAACTTGTGGTCGCTCCTGTTGTCGTCGACGAAGGCGTACGCGAAGGAGTCATCGAATCTGTCGGTCCACTGGATGTGTGCACTTTTGATTGTCCCGTTCTGAAACGAGCACTCTCGCACGAGTCCTGCTCCTCCTCATCAAACCGTGTCGACTCGCAGAGCAAAAGAGAGCTCTTTCCACGAGTCGTCGTCGTTTTCGAAGATCTCCAGCGAGAAAACAATGAGAAGACAGGAAAGGAGGCACAACGAGGAGGAGGAGGAGGAGAAGGTCATCGGGCTCCGAAATGAAATGACTACTCGAGTTGTTTCCCTTTGTTTTTTTTTTTTGCTCTTGAAACCTGATCGCATACTTTATTTCGGGTATCTTGAGGGTTAAATGACAGCTGAATTGGGGCGAATAACGATGCGAAACGGGGGGAAATGGGCGGGAAATGTCGATGGGATCACAAGAAGCGGAATCACAGAAACGGCGGCTTTCATCTCCTTCCGACGCCGCTCTTCGAGAAGTTGTTCGAGCCGTCGAACGAAGAAATGAACGTCGTCGGCTGTTTCCGGCTGTTCCGCAGAGGCGAGTCATCTGGAAACGAGGCACAAACTTCCAGAAGACGTGCTCCTCCCGAAGACTCACAGGCGGTGTTGTTCGAGAAGGAGAACTCGTTCCGCTCGATCGCAAAGTTGTCGTCCTTGCCGGACCCCTTCTTCTCCGTCTTCCAGTACTCGCAGTAGTCTTTCGTGAAGTTGGCGCCTCCGTCTGAGAAGAAGAAGAAACACACACCCGCTCATTTTGTTTTCCCGCCGCAACCCACCATTATTTTTCCTCCGCTTCTTGTAGAAGTCGTCGCATTGCGAGTATTTTCGCATACCGTTTCCCATGGCTTTTGATCCCTTCGGAGAGACTGAAACGAGAGTATTAACGGAGGGGATTGAGGGGAGAAGAACGGGCGCCGGCTCACAGTTGCTCATTTCGAAGGCGAGAAAATGAGATGAGAAAATGAAATTGATGAAGAAGAAGAATGAGAAGGAGAATGAGAAGAGGGAGAAGAACGAGAATGAATAGCGAGGAGCGAGGCACTTTCGAAGAACTTCGCACGAACAGAACGAAGGCGTTGCAGGGCGAGAAGGCGTGACATCAGAGACAATTCCCATTTCGTGTGTAGTGGTGTTTGAATATGAAATCGAAACCGCCTTCGAAACGAGCCGTGACGGCCGGAAATGTGTGAAACAAACAATCGAAACGGCACGAGATGAGCCCCTCGAACGGATCCTCGAGCATGCTCGACGGCCGAGCAGCTTGATATCGAGGGCTCAATGAGCAGGCGGGGGAGGCGAATCCAATGATAAATGGGTTCAAAAAGAGAAAAGAAGAGAGAGAGGGCGGAGAAGTGAGTCAAGTGTACCTGCAGACCAGCCGCACAAACGTGAATATTTCACGCGAGTCTGGGCCAAAACAGGTAGACTTCTTCCCGTCGTCATAATACCCGTGTTGTTTCGGAGAACAAAAGAGGACGAGAGCTCCGCGAGCCCCCAAACAGACGACGGCTCCTCCTCCTCCTCGTTTTTCGGCTCCTCTTCGTCCGAAAACCGACACCGCCCCATCATCATTTCCATATCATTTCCGCGACCGAATTTCGATGCAAATTGTGTGTGAAATTCGAGTCCCCCCGCCGAGCGCTTCTCGGAATCTTACTGTAGCTGGAAATGGGAGTGTGGGTCAGAGATCTGCTCCGCGAGCTTGCCAAGTGGGTCACTACTCGTTTACTCTATAGTTTTTTTGCGCCGCGTGAGAATGTTTCGGCGACGGCTACCGCCGGAAAATGGCAATTTCTCGAACGAAACAACACGGAGCTGAGTGTGTAATTCTTGCACTCGTCTCGGCGCTGATCTGTGATCGTAAAAGAAAAGCGATTGGAACTACAAACGCGAGTCTCGTGCTCCGAGAGCCCTCCATTTCCAGCCAAAGGGCCAATTTCGAGTCTTTCTCAGAATCCCTAGTTTTGTGGAAAGAAACGTTTCTCCCGCAATCGGGAGTATAAACTTTTGGTGGTGAAGTTCTCGGAGGCGTTTTCTCTATGATTTCTGGTCTGAAAATGAGTTTTTAACGACTCCAGAGGGGTGTCATTATGATTCAATGGTGTCTGAAAGTACAATGGATACGAAAGGGGGATCAGAAGACGTCGCGGACTGGAAGACGAGAATGGACGCGTTTGGAAGGAGGAGAGAGCCAGATGTGTAATCGAGATGATGTGCACGAATTGGAAGACGTTAATAATTCAGAGAACGGCGTCTTTCGCGGCGAAATTCGGATGTGGGAACAGTCTTTTTTGGGCGGAAAAGGCGAGGTTCCCGGAGGGAAAAAGGTGAAATCCGAGAGAAAATACGGGAAAATGAGGGCTCTCGGAATTAATTACGAGCGAAAACGGGAACTTGAGTGCTCAAGTTCGGAGATCGGCGAATGCGGGCCGCTGTCATCGCAATTAACGTCTCTCTCGCTTAATTACCCGCACCAAAAAGCTGCTTCTTCATCCCTCCCGGAGATGAAAATGTGGCCGACGAGACAGAAAGGGGCCATTACGTATATGAAACTGGAAGCACATGGAGCTCAGCGAGCTGTGAGCCCGAGCACATACGTGACGACGGACGGAGCGTGATGGATGCTGCCTCGTCGCGGAGGCAGTCAATCATCCCATCACCTGTGCCGGAGGAGGAAACAAAACAAATTGGATGGGGGTAGAAAAGAGGGATTGCTTCCGGAATGAAAGGGGATCAGGTGGACGACTCCTGAAGAAGAGAACACAAAGGACGTGTTGGTGGGAGGGACTAGAGCACTCGCACGGCCGTCCGAGCCGGAAGCTGCTTTATTTTCCTCGGAAAGTGGGAAAGAACTAGGTGGGAAGGCGTTCTTTGTGTGAATGACTCGAAAACGTGCGGGGCGTCACATCAGGAGTACAATTCGAGAGCGTCGAGACTCGCCACATGCTCGCTTCGCTTTCCGAACCAAGAATCTCGGTGGGAAAGTCATGACCGAGTGATTAAAGAGTCCCTCGGGGGCTCCCGCACCTGCTGCACTCAGCCTAATTAGTTTCCTTGTTCAGACTCGTGTGCTGCTCGACACGATGCTCAGAGGTTCATGCATGCGGGAAACTCGCCGCTTCCAAACCGAGAACGAGGTGACTTCTTCTGCGAGAAGACGTCTTCTTTCCCTTTTACTTTCGTGGGAACATAAACACTGCTGCTGAGTGGAAGAAAGAAGAAGAAGCGATACGTACGACGACAGAATGCACATTCTGTCAACACCGAATTGTTAATGGTGTCCGGATGGAAACGGCACTCGGAGTGCCACGTGGGAAGCCCCCCTCTCAGAGACAACGAGGAGCCGTTAGCTGCTCTTTCATAGCACTACCGAAAGCTCGCTTCGAGACGATTTGTTGGAGCAGCTCTCGGATCAGATGACCGCCTCGAATTGTTTAGATTTCCGAAAAGTCAAGGGGCCAACAACCGACGAATCAGTTGTAGTACTCGCCGAATAAACAACTTCGGAAGACATTTCATTTTTGAAAGAGCGACGGAAGTGTCTTTTCCCATCGATCAAAACCACCGACAGCTCGACCTCGAATTACAGAGAAGAGATTGCTTGAATACTTTTGAGAAAAATGCTAGCTGAAAAGCGAAAAAAAAACAGAAAAGTACGATGACGCGAGAGGAGAGAAACCGAAATCTCCAAAAATACACGCTCGGTCCGCCGACAAAACGTTTTCTCATCAAGGAGAACATGACGAGGAACAGTTGGCGAGCGGCTCTCATTTCAAACAAAAAGGCCCTCTTGCTTCTTTTTCGCCGCTTCACATATCATATTATTCGTGCTTCGTTTATCGTTTTAATGGCCGAGGAAGACGGGAGCGAGCTCTTGCGGAGCAGGCGGCACTCTAGCTGAAGGGAGCTTTAAAAGCTCAGCTTTTACTGTCGACGCCTACATTTGGGGTTTTTTCTTTTCGCAATTATTGCCAGATCTCACAATTTCCTTTCTAAATAGTAAGATCCTCTTCTTCCTAACGAACACCACGAAAAACATCGGTGCTGTAGTCGAAAAACACGGATGCGCGGGTATTATTTCGGGACGGGTGCAGGAACAGGAACACTAGAAAATATAGTATATAAAACATGGAAAACAATGGGTGAACAGGGGATTAGTTGTCGCTGATTTTGGGGCAAGTCGGCCGGTAGGTGCCGTTCATGATGGCGAGTTCGACGAGTTGGCGGCGCTTTAGCTCATCACGACCGTCTGGCGGTGGAATCAGGAGCGAGTTGACAACATTGAGAGCCTCGGCAATTCGAGCGGTGGCTTCACGACGCGGCCCGCTTGTTTCGATGATGACGCGCAGCGGCAAGTCAATTGAGCTGAAGCGAATTTGCAATTTTATTGCAGAAAGAGAACGGAAGTATACTCACTATTGACTGACATCTCCCTTTTGCGAAGCGGATCCGTAGGTCTTGTTGGAGTGGTTCCCGCGGATCATAATACGACATCCAGTATCCTTCTCGAGCTGTTTGGCAGTCATTCCGCGAGGACCGATGATGCGACCGATGAAGTTGTAGCTGGGATACGCTTCTACAGGTATGCGGACGCTTTCGGTCAGAGTAACGTCTTCATCTCCAGAAGAGAGAAGAGAGTCGTCCGATTCGCCGGAAACAGCTTCTGGACCATCGGAGAGTCGGAGTGCCTCGCGGCCGCATTCCTCCAGAATACCAATATCCGCCATTGAGATCGGAGCCATGAAGAGACGGCCGATTTCTAGAGGAATAATATTAATTCTGAAGAAGGGAAAAAGGTGAAAACGGACCTTCATCGATAAGGTGAATAATGGCGAAATTTGCCTGTCCGTGTTGCAGAAGACGTCCTTTCTCGAGGAGTAGAAGTTTGAAATACGAAGTGACTACTCCCATTTGATCGCATTCTTCTCGAATTTGCAACGACTTTGGATCTTTTTCATAACTCGAGAGCTGGAGAATATAAATAGTTTTGGAAATAAAAATAACGGATAAACTAACAATTTGCAGAAACTTCTGCTGAAGCGGGGTGAGAAAACAGTGATTATCCATGGTGAAAATGAGCACTCAAGGCCTGATGAATGGCCATCTAGACCGTCCATTCACGTGGCGACACACTGACCTCCACGTGGATGCTGCCAAATGTTACCACGTGGCGTCTATTTTCATACACGTCTAGAAACTTCATCTGACCTGCTCCTCGAATAATTCGGCCGTTGTCGTCAGAACTCATTTTAAATTCATTTATTGCCGACTGAGGATGCAGTACGCATGTCAGTAAACAGGCTCAACGAGCACTTTCTAATAGCCGCAACAGAATTGAGGAAATAGAAAGGAGGCTAATAGAAAAAATGAAAAACTTTTCGGGTCAACAATTGAAATTGCTAGTCTTCGAAAATAAACAAAAAATCAACAACAAAGTAAAAATTGAAAATAAAAAACTTAAAATTCAACAGGTTTTGTCAAATAATTGGCTCGACAAATAACGAATGTATAATTAGTTGATAAAGAAA